>CP106731.1:158918549-160260012 GCA_025506655.1 Gossypium rotundifolium | reverse complement strand
TACATGAACTTTAATTTGATCCAGATCTTGTAAAATATTAACACAATTATTGATATAATTAACATTGTAAGGCCCAATTTTAAAACTCAAAGGCCTAATCAAATCAAAGCCCAAAAGGCCCAAAATAAAAAACAAATCAGAAACCCTAAGTCAGGGGCTAAAGCCTCGCACACCAAGATGCCGCTCGCCAAAGAATCCCAATGCCGCATCGCATGCGCTTCAACACCGCCCGCACACGCATCGCGAGAAAAAGGGAACACAACAACACAACGGATAGGCAGACTAGAGTTCTAGTTGTTTTGATCTCCCAAAAGGCTATAAAAAACCAGATCGAATATGTAATACGAACTTTTTTGGGGACGAAAATAGAAGAGAAAAAAAAATCAAATCTCAGATACAAACAGAAAAATCTTCAAATACATACTAGAATACGAAAGGTTATTTCTTTTTTATTTTTGTTTTCTGTATTTTCTTTTCAGTTTTTTTCTTTTAAAGTTTCTACTCTTTTTTAAAAAAAAAACAATACGCAAAGAGAAAAAAAAGACTAACCTCATATGGTGGCGGCGTCGCTACCGAGCCTTGCTTAGGAGCCAAAATCGCCTGGGGGGAAAGGGAGAGAGTTCTTCTCTGTTTTATTTTTTTGAAATGAAGGAGAATGAAGTTTTTTTATTATGAAAATTCAACTTTTATGCTCCCCCTAAACGACGTCGTTTAGGGCTAAGATTAATAGCCCTAAAACGACGTCGTTTCGCCTATATCAAGCCTGCGCAACCCGACCCGCAATGAGGGTTTGCACCTTTTTGCAAAATGGGTTATTTGCAGCCTTGGCCCTTCCCATTTTTCAAACTACTTCAATTGGGTAGGTTTGTTACTTTCTGAGGTTTTTAATTCAGCCATAGCAATTTGTTGGGCGTTCCAATTTAGTCCTCGATCTTGTTGATCCATCGGGAAAGGACGCGTGTCCCAGGGAAGGGTTAATTGCCTATTTGGCCCCGGCATCTCTGTTTTGAATGAAATTCAGTCCTTTTTTATTTTATTTTATTTTATTTTATTTGTTAATTAATTGATTGGCCCTAATATTGTTACTTTTATTTTATTATTTTTGTTAACTGCTATTGTCATTATTAATATTATATTTATTATCGTTATTAGTATATTTTTATTATTTACGTTATTATTATTGTTATTTTTTATTATCATTATTTTTTACCACCATTTTATCACTATCATTATTTTATTATACATATTACTATTTTATGATTATATTTATTATATTATACTATTTTATTACTAATATTTTTTTTACCATTATTATTTTATTACTATCACTATTTTATCATACATATTATTATTCTTATGGTTGTATTTATTATTATTATTTACCATTTTCTTTAATATTAATATGATCATTTCTCTTGTTTTTTTCCTTTTACCACGTTTTTTTCAAAATTCATAAAAGGGTTTTTTTTTAAACAAGGCAATGTTTCATGTTTTAGAAAATCAAGGAATCGTGCCCTAACGTGCTGGGTTTCGGTTTTTTGTTTGACCAAATCATTAAATATCCTTTAAATCTGTGTCCGCTTTTAAAAATTAAAAGCAATGCAATATTTTGTGCTTGGAAGTTTTGAGAAATTGTGCCCTAACGTGCTAAGTTTCAATTTTTCGCTCGTCCAAAGGACTAAATATCCTTTTAAAATTTTGATCACGTTGTCTCAACTTTAAAAATAAGGCAATATTTCTTGTTTGGAAATTTGAAGGACCGTGCCCTAACGTGCTGGGTTTCGATTCTTTCATTTGGCCAAATGATGAAATACCCTTCTTAAAATGACAATGCATGAATTTTGGAAATCATGAAATGATCTTGGTGTCAAAGGTTTGAAACGTCAGATCCTAACGTCTTTGGGCGTGATATTTCATCCTTTCTAACAAGAGAATTTTGATATCCAAATTCAATTACCCAAACATTTTCCAAATGATCCATATTTTAAAATCTTTTTCAATTTTCAGATTAGAACATTAATCAATCAATAAGGTACTAATTTTGGGCATTACGAGGTGCTAATCCTTCCTCGTGTAATGTATTTCCGAACACATTTTCTAAAAATTCAGTAGACCAAAACATTTTCAAAAGTGGCCCAATCACACTTAAAAAAGATTGGTGGCGACTCCGTTTTTCTTTTTAAAGTTGGCCCATTTTTCAAACAAAAAAATAGTTTTGACAGATTGGCGACTCCACTGGGGACCAATAAGAGAGTCAAGCCGTAGTATTGATTGATTAATGTCCTTTTATTGAAAATCAAAATCTGATTTTGACTTTTTTCCATCGCATATGGTTTTTACTTTTAAGTGTCTAGGATACATTTGCATCATGTTGCATGACCGTAGTGGTCACACCTTTAAGTGAGAGTGAGAAGCTACTCCTTTGTAAGGTTTTCACCTCCGTGTAGGATAGTGGATCGCTTTCAGAATATATCCATACCTATGTCTTCGTGAGGTTTTCACCTCCTTGCAGCCATAGGGAAATGTATTCCCCTGAACTGAACTTGGTCTATATGAGCCTATAATGGGTGAGGATCGAAGAATCTGCTGGTTCAGGTACCCTTGCTTTAGAACCAAACCACATGTAGAGAGCCATAGGAACTTACCCTAGGTAGAGCTATGCCAAACCCTAGCAATTACCCAGATAGGTGTTGTGTTGTTTTTTCGTATATTTTGAATTTTATTTCTGGTACATGATACTAACTTGTTGCATTTTATTATAATTGCATCTCATTTCATTTTAAAGAGGTATCAACTTACGTTCAGTTTCTAATTTAGGAAGCTTGTTATGGAGAACGATTTCCTTGATAAAGTAGAGGATAATGCGACCGTCCGAATATGGTCAGAGCAAACGCAACTAGAAAAGGGGGACAGCCTAGCCGAGGGATATACATCAGAGTTATGTGATTACACTCGCATCAGTGTGACACAAAATGATCTTCGGGAATTAAAGAAAATATGGGACTAGTGGGATGAAAAGACTAAGTAGTTGTTTTATGGGAATTATAGGGATTTGCCTCACTTACTTGGCGTCAGTATAGATGAGCATTTATTCTAGGCTCTCACTCAGTATTGGAATCCTGCTTATAGCTATTTTACCTTTGGGGGTAGATTTGGCACCCACTATAGAAGAATATACAGTTTTATTTCGTTGCCCGAAGGTCCAAGTCGACAAGGTCTATATTAAAGCCGCCTGTGGCCCAACCTTTTTAAAGAGTATGATGAGTATTACAAGGATGAGTGAACAGTGGGTTGCAGCGAGGATCAAGCAAAAAGATGAGTATAAATGCATCCCATGATGAATTTTGAAAGATTTGATTCTAGTGCATCCTGATACGAAGATGAGAGTTGATGTTTTTCTTTGAGCATCTATGGTCTAATAGTTTTCCCTAAGGCATTGGATATATAGATGAGGCAGTCTCAGATCTCTTTGACCGACTTGATGGAGGGTCACACTGCTCTGCGATTTTGGTTTGAGACTTTTAGATCTTTGAGTGCATGTAGGAGAGCCAAGAAGGCAGATTATAGGATCTTGCATAGCTATTGTCAGCTTGGTTCCATAGCCATTTTTGGAAGGTGGATAAAGTCTCCTATCGTGTTTTTTCTGAGAGTTACTCACCACTAAAGGAGTTAGCAGCCACGCCCAAAAGAGATGACGTATCAGAAGAGAATTGGGTCGCACTCCTTCAAATCTTAAGGAAGAAGATGTTAAGTGGAGAGCTCCTTGGTTAGTTCCCAATGAAATTCTCTATCGGTGTGGGAGTTATGATTTGGTACCTCTGTCAGGAATTTGGGGAGTCGTTGGTTACACTCCTTTGCTTGTACTAAGGCAGTACAGATCAAGACAGTTCATACCAACAACGTTTGGGCTAGCTCAGTTTGAGTTCTCATATAGGGAGATCATTATAAAAGGAAGGTCCGAGAGATTTTTGATGCTTGAAAGTAAACTTGCTGAGTGAAGAGAGTTGCTATAAGTCCGATGACAACCCTCGAATATAATGCTTGGCGGAGTAAGAGAATCAATGATAATATTCCTAGACCGACACAAGATGGTGCTTGATCGATAGAGGAATACCTGCAAGTAGTCCCTTCTGAGTTGGAAATCTTAAAATAAGACTTCGAAAGTAAAAGTTCAGAGTTAGGAAGAAGATAGAGCAACTAGAGGAAGAAAAAATATACTTAAAGTTAGATATTGATGTCCAAAAATCAGAGGCGGAGAAACTAAGAAAAGGGAAAAGGAAGGCCGAAGAAGATTTGGACAGCTTGAAGACTGACTAGAAAAAATTGCACTCATTGATAAGGATTGCTAGGTTGGGTAAAACCTCAGAACAGTGGCGTCAAGAAATTCAAGAAGAGAAGGCCAGGGTCGATCAGTGGAAGAGGAGGTTCCTTGAGGTTCAAGCACAAAAGGATATGCTGAGAGAGATTTTGGATGAGGGCCAAAGTGAAAATGAGATGTTAAGAGCTCAAGTAGCAGAACTAGAGAGGTATTGTGTCGAAGCCACAACTCTATGGTGAAGTTGGAATCAATCTTAAACCAGATTGAAAAGTTGAAAGTAAAGGTGGTAGAGCTCAAACGGCGCTGTAAAATAGTGAGCTCCAGATCCAACTATTGGAGGCAGATAACCAACAGTAGAAAGAACAGCTTCAAAGATCTCAAAACCAGGTCAGGGACAGAGACTACGTTATAGGTGAAGCCGTGGTTCAGATACGAGAGGTGACCGATTATCTACAAACCTTAGTGGTTCATGCTGATGTGTTAAGTATATTATATGAGTCAAAGTCAGTCGGGGTCGAGAGTTAGCTTCACTTCTTGAGAAAGTTAAAACTTTAGGCATAAGGGATAGGTCGTATATGTGACTCTATTTTATGTAAAGAATTTTGTTTTTTAAATAAGTTTTCTATAAGAAATTGAACCAGAATCGACGACTCTTATTTTTGCATTCATATCATGCATTTGCATTGCATCACATCATATGCATTTAACATCGCAAAATAACCCTATTAACTAGAGGTTGTATTATAGTTATCCTGGAATACTACTACTACACCCGAAAAAAATGAAAGTTATGGATTAAAGGTTAGAGAGGTTAGAGCAGATGCAGAAAGAGATGCAAGACCAACTACAGGCTCATATGTAAGAACAGTTGGCTAAGATCCAACAGGACATGAGGGATCAAATGCTGGAATCCCAGAGAAGTATGATGAGCCAGTTGACACATTTGTTGGCTGGAGGGCATGATAAGGGAAAGGGCCCAATGGTCGACACCGGAGATGATAATAAAGACTCTACTTATCATCCAGGCTTGGCCCCGTTAAATTTTTAGATTCAACCACCAAGAGTGTTTGTCAATATCTGACCTCAGCATCAATCTGGTATCTCCGCACCGGTAAACCTCCCGATAGGCTCGAGCTCTAATTCAGGAGTCAATTTGACAAAACCAATGGTCCCTAACTTTGACGACGTAACAGAAGGGGAAAAATCAAGGGCAAAACTCCAAAAGAGTTTGAGGATCGATGGAAATGGTTGGAGGAGAAGTTTAAAGCGTTGGAAAGTGCTGATTACCAATGCGAAGTGGATACTAAAAAATTGAGTCTGGTTCTAGATCTGATACTTCCTCCGAAGTTCAAAATGTTAGAGTTTGAAAAATATAATGGACCAGCTGCCCTGAGGCCTACATTACAATGTTCTATCGAAGAATGATAGGTTATGTCAACAACGACCAGTTGTTGATTCACCGCCTGTGATAGTCTGACCGAGTCATGGCTAAATGGTACAATCAATTTGAATTGCACCCAAATCAAATCATGGAAGGATTAGCATAGGCCTTCATGAAGCATTATGGCCATGTGACTGACATTGTGCCTGACAGGATCACGCTGCAAAACATGGAGAAAAAGTCAGGTGAAAGTTTCAAGAAGTATGCCCAGAGGTGGAGGGAAGTTGCTACACAAGTCCAATCACCGCTGCTGGAAAAAAATGACTATGCTCTTCATTAATACCCTGAAAGCACTTTTCATTAATCACATGTTAGGGAGCGCGACTAAGAGTTTCGTAGACATGATGATGTCCGGCGAGATGATAGAGAACGCGATTAGGTGTGGGAAAATAGAGGCAGGAGAGAGCACGAGAAGAGCGGCTCCGAAGAAAAGGGAAAGTGAAGTAGGTAATGTAAGCTCAGATTATCCCAAACCCATTACTGTCAGTCAATCGAGAGCGGTAGATGTGGGCCAGCAGGCCTCGCCAAGACAAGAGCCCAACATGAGGCAAAATACAGAGAAATTCCAGTTTACTCCCATACCCGTGACGTATAGGAAGTTGTATAAAACTCTATTCAATGCACATATTGTGGCCCCTTTCTACTTAAAACCGTTACAACCTTTATATCCTAAGTGGTATGAACAAACGCTCAGTGTGAATACCATGTGGATGTCGTAGGACACTCGATAGAAAATTGCACCTCATTCAAAAGGCTAGTCGAAAGGCTTATCAAGGCAGGTGTTGTGAAGTTTAACAATGCACCTAGTGGAGGAAATTCATTACCCAGTCATACGAGTAATGTGGTAAACGCAATAGTCGAGTACATGGGGAGGAAAATCAAATAGACGGTTGCTGAGATAAGAACTCCATTGAGGGAGGTTTGGAGAGAGATGTGAAAAAGAGGTCTAGTTTCGCAAGAGTTGGGGAGCGAATCCCGAGATACAAGGAACTACTATGAGTTCCATAACAAGGAAGGCCATGAGATCCAGCAGTGCAACAAATTCAGAACCCTAGTACAAGGGTTAATGGATAATAAAGAGCTGGTGTTCTTCGACGTTTCTGAAGAAGAGGATGTATGCGCCACAGAGGGTGGGTCTGCAGAGAGGATCCCTAAGGTCAATCACCCAGTAGTGATTATCACACGACCAGGGGTCGACGAAGTAGGAGTGAAAGTGGCACCGAGGGTTGAAGTTCAAAAACCCGTGACTTTTCCTAATAAGAATATGCCAAAGGTTGTAATTCAAAAGCCCGCGACTTTTTTTTCTAAGGATACACCGAGGGTTGTAATTCAAAAACCCATGAATTTTCCCTATAAGGATAACAAGAGGGTACCTTGGAATTACAATTGTACTGTGACAGTTTTCGAAAAAGAGAGTTCGGTCAGCTCGCCCAACCCAGAAGCCGAATCCTCTATGATCAGAGGGGGAGAAGAGAAAACAAGGTCAATGGTTAATGAACTAGTGATAGAGAATGAGTCCAAAGAGTTCTTGAAGTTTCTAAACCAAAGTGAGTACAGTGTTGTGGAATAGTTACACAAGCGGTAGATGCAGCACATCAAGATCGGCTTTACTTCTAAACTCAGAAAGATACCGTAATGCGCTAATGAAAGCGCTGAACCAGATTTATGTTGCTGATGACATTTTGGTAAACAAACTAGACCGCCTCGTTAGCAACATAAGCACAGACAATTTCATATCATTCAGTGATGATGAAATATCGCCAGGGGGCATGGGATCCACCAAGGCTTTGCACATCACTACCGATGTAAAGGATATACATTATCGGGGGTATTAATCGATAATGGGTCAGTACTGGATGTCTTGCCCCTATCTACATTGAATAGGTTGCCTGTAGATAGCTCTCATATGAAAACATGCCAAAATATAGTGAGAGCATTTGATGGCACCGAGAGAAAAGTAATGGGGAGGATTGAGATACCCCTTCTAATCGGGCCAAATACGTACGAGGTAGATTTCCTCATGATGGACATCAAGCCTTCTTATAATTGCTTATTGGGGAGGCCTAGGATCCACTCAGTGGGAGCTGTACCATCATCATTGCACCAAAAGTTGAAGTTAGTGATAGAGGGCCAGTTGATAACCATAAATGCGGAGGAAGATATCATCGCGTCCGTTACTAGTAATGCACCGTACATAGAGAATGATACGGAGGCTATAGAGTGCTCCTTCAGATCGTTGGAGTTTGTAAATGTGACTTTCATCAGTGAAGGAAGTAAGATCTCGGTGCCTAAACTCTCTAAAGCAACAAAGATGGGCCTACAACTGACAATAGAAAAAGGAGCATTACCTGGGAGGGACTCGAAAAATATCTCCAGGGCTGGTCAGAGTGCCAGAATTGGTTGACAAGCATGATCGCTTTGGTCTGGGGCATAGGCCAGATGCTAGATAGAGAAAGGAGGAGCTAGAGAGGAAACGTGAAAGACGAAGGGCACGATTGAATGGTACTGAGATCGAGTGGGGTTCAATGACTTTTCCCCATATATCTAATACATTCTTGTCGAGAGGAATTATCCATTTAGGACAGAAGAATATGAATAAGGAAATGGCTGTGGATATGATAAGAGCTTTGAGCATCAACACCGTGTCTGAAGAAGATCTGAAAGAAGAGAACTTGACGGGTATTCGCCCCTACGAGCCTGGAAGTGTTCTAGACAACTGGACTGCGGAAGAAATTCATGTAGTTTTAAGACTAAAATAGAGTAATGTTCAAAACACACTTGTTGTTTCAAGCCTAGGAACAATGAGAATCTTTTGTGAAATAGGCTCATGTTCAAGCATCTTTACTTTCAATAAAAGTGCATTTTTCTTTCATACCGTATAGTTTTTCTTTTGCTTCTTTTCCATTTCATTCATAACCATAACGCATAAATAAGTCATTCTTAAATTTATTTTCATTGAATATTCTTTCATACGTACCATAGGTCCCTAGTTATCGATGTCATGAACAATACTATTACGGACCTAGAATTTCCTGATGAGCAAGACATGTGCTTAGAGGAACCTCAAGACTTTACAGATGATGGAGATTGTAGTGTGTCCCCAGATTTGTTAAGGATGGTAGAGCGGGAAGAAAAGCTGATTCTACCTCACAAAGAGACAATTGAAAATGTACTTCTGGAAGATGGAAAGGAAGTGAAAATCGGCACCTGCATAACTAACGAAACAAGGCAGTACCTAATTAGACTTCTACCAAAATTCAAAGACATCTTCGCGTGGTCATATCAAGCATCCCTGGGTTGAGTGCGGACATTGCGGTATACCGTATCCCCATAAAAGGATATTGTAAGCCGGTCCAGCAAAGTTGCAAAGGATGAGACCCGATGTCGCGGTAAAGATAAGGGAAGAAGTCAAGAAGCAATTTGATGCTGGGTTTTTACAGGTGGTGAATTACTCAGAATGGGTAGCCAACGTTGTCCCTGTTTCTAAGAAGGATGGAAAAGTACGAATGTGCATCGACTACAGAGACTTAAACAAGGCCAGCCCGAAAGACAACTTTCCACTTCTCACATCGATACCTTGGTGGATAACACGGCGGGATATCCATTGTTCTCCTTCATGGATGGTTTCTCTAGATACAATCAGATCAAGATGCATCCTAAAGACATGGAAAAGACCACCTTATAACCTTGTGGGGGACTTTCTGTTACAAGGTGATGCTATTTAGGTTAAAGAATGTGGGAGCAACATACCAAAGAGCCATGGTAACCTTGTTTCACGACATGATGCATAAGGAGATCGAGGTCTACATTGACGACATGATCGCGAAGTCTCGAACAAAAATGAGCATTTACAGGTTCTGAGGAAGCCGTTCTTGAGGTTGAGAAAATTTTAACTGAAGCTCAATCCAACCAAGTGTACTTTTGGGGCTAGGTCAAAAAACTGCTCGGTTTGTAGTCAGTGAAAGAGGAATTGAGGTCGACCCAGATAAAGTCAAGGCTGTACAGGAATTGCCTCCGCCGCGCACTCAAAAGGAAGTCTGAGGTTTTCTAGGAAGACTAAACTATATTGCTCGGTTCATTTTGCAATTGACTGAGAAATGTGACCCCATATTTCATTTTCTTAAGAAGCATAACTCGGGCATTTGGGACGATGAATGCCAGAAGGCTTTTGATAAGATTAAACAGTATTTGTCCAATACTCTAGTGTTAATACCACCCAATCCTGATAGACCATTGATTTTGTATTTAACGGTATTCAACAATTCAATGGGATGTGTGCTCGGCCAACATGATGAAACAGAGAAGAAAAAAAGGGCGATATACTACTTCAGTAAAAAATTTACTAAGTGTGAAATGAGATACTCACCGATTGAAAAGTTATGCTGTGCATTGGTCTGGACAATGTGGAGGTTGAGGCAGTACATGTTATACCATATGACTTGGTTAATCTCGAAATTAGACCCCCTTAAATACATGATGGAGTCAACAGCTCTGAATAGAAGAATAACCCGATGGCAAATTTTGCTCTCCGAATTCGACATAGTCTATGTGAGTTAGAAGGCTGTAAAGGGGAGTGCAATAGTTGATTTTCTTGCTAGCAGAGCGCTAGACGACTATGAACCCTTGAACTTTGATTTTCCCAATGAGGACTTGATGTTTGTAGCGGCAACTGAGGAAGATACCCTAAAAGATCATCATTGGAAAATGAACTTCGACGGAGCATCAAATGCCATTGGTAATGGAATCGGGGCAGTCCTGATATCCCCAAATGGAGATCATTATCCATTCACTTGCAAATTGGAATTCGAATGCACGAACAATTTGGCAGAATACGAAGCATGTATCATGGAAATTCGAGCAGTCATAGATCGCAGAGTCAAGATGCTAGAGGTATATGGAGATTCCGCGTTGGTAATATATCAACTTAAAGGAGAATGGGAAACAAAAGATCCCAAGTTGATCAGTTATCGAAAGTTAGTTTTGGAACTAATTGAGGAGTTTGATGATATCACATTCTTTTACCTCCCGCGTGATGAAAACCAGATGGCTGACGCCTTGGCCACTCTAGCTTCTATGATCAGAGTAAATGAGTAGAGGGTATGAAGCCCATCCAAATGAGTATTTATGAGACTCTGTCTCACTGCTGCAATATCGATGAAGAAGAGAAGAGAAATGATCATCCTTGGTATCATGACATTCTGCGATATGTGAAGAGCTGTGAATATCCTGATCAAGCAACAGAAAAGGACATGAGAACATTAAGAAGATTGGCCAATGACTATGTTTTAGACGGAGAGATCCTGTACAAAAAGAGAAAGGATCAAGTGCTGTTAAAATGTGTCGATGCCGTTGAGGCCAGAAAAATCCTAGAAGAAGTCCATGAGGGTGTCTTTGGGACGCATGCCAATGGATTTACAATGGCCAGGTAGATAATGAGATTCGGTATTACTGGTCCAAAATGGAAGGAGATTGCATCCGTTACGCCAGGAAGTGCCACAAGTGCCAGATTTATGGAGACAAGATCCATGTGCCTCATTCACCTTTTTATGTTATGACTTCTTCGTGGCCTTTCTCAATGTGAGGCATGGACGTCATTGGACCGATCTCACCGAAGTCTTTTAATGGACATCGTTTCATTTTTGTGGTTATTGATTACTTCACCAAATGGGTAGAGGCAGCTTTATATGCCAATGTTACAAAGACAGCAGTTAGCAAGTTTTTGAAGAAATAGATCATATGTCGCTACAGTATGCCAGAAAGGATCATATCCGAAAATGCGTTAAACATGAATAATAGCGCGATAGCAGAAGTCTGCAGTCAGTTCAACATCAAGCACCATAATTCATCGCCATATCGCCCGAAAATGAATGGCGCAGTTAAGGCAACTAATAAAAATATTAAGAAAATTGTGGGAAAAATGACTGAAACCTACAAGGATTGGCATGAAAAGTTACCACTTGCCCTCTACGCCTATCGAACATCGATTAGAACCTTCACCAGAGCAACACCATTCTCATTGGTTTATGGGATGGAGGCAGTCTTGCCCATTGAAGTTAAAATTCCCTCTCTCCGGGTTCTATCAGAATTGAAGTTAGACGAAGCAGAGTGGATCCAATCTCGGTATAATTAACTGAATCTGATTGAGGAAAAAAGGCTAAGAGCCATCCACGATGGGCAAATGTACTAGAAGCGGATAATGCAGGCTTACAACAAGAAGGTCCACCCCAAAGTATTCCATGAGTGAGAATAGGTGTTGAAACAGATCCTCCCTATGCAAAAAGACTTTAGGGGATAGTTGGTGCCTAATTGGGAAAGGACCTTATGTTGTAAAGAAGGCTTTCTCTGGGGAAGCGTTGATACTCATTGAGATGGAAGAAAAAGTCTGCCAAATCCAATTAATGTAGACTCAGTCAAGAAGTACTTCATTTGAAAATGGGCCAAGGAGAAAATCAACAAAGGGCGTCTTGAGTTCAAAAAAAAAAAAAAAAGAAGAAGAAGAAGGAGAGGCCAAGGCAAAAACCTATAAAGGGCGCTTTGAGACCAAATGGGCTTTGAGTCAAAAACCCGAAAAGGGCTGCTCAAATTATGACCAAATCGTGATGGGACATACAATAGTTTCGCTACACTTGAATTAACAATGAGGAGGTATGTTACAACTTGGGGCATCGACAAAGTACCACAGATCTCCTAGACACATGCTGAACTCAGAATGGTATTCAAGAAATACGTACAGAGAAGCTCAGGTTGTGATATCTAGGGCATCAATGCCATTCTTACTCATTTTTTGTACCTTAGTGGAATTTGTTTTCTTTACTCAATCCACTCTTCACGGGTTTTTATCCCAAATAAATTATAGTTTTGTTCATCTCTATAATCTTTTTTCAAGCATTTCATATTGAAGTAATGTTTTCTGAACTAATAACACTTGCGCAAGAAAAGTTCTTCTTATTACTCTGAAAGTCTCTAATTAATACAAGAATCCGAAACAGTATAATTATTTAGAAATCACCAGGCTTAAAGGGGCTTCGAACCCCTGGAATAAGAGTCTAAGCGGTGATGAAATCTTTAGATTCTATGTTAAAAGTATCATCTGAACAAGAAGACGTACAGAAGAATATCGCCCTAACAAGCAGCGAGCAATGATAGCCCAAAAGTTAAAAAATTGGATCATGCTCATGACATTTTGCATTCATCCATTCATTAGCAATACATTTGGTTAGAAGCATTTTTCAATTATGACATCCTAATCATATTGGCATAAGCATAGACCCCATGAAATCAATTCTACAGGTAGGTTCCCCAGAGGACAATGTAGTAAAATTGATTAGAGGCTAAAGATAGCAGATCTTATCTCTATTGAGCAGGACTAGAGCAGATCAAAGACATCAGATCTTATCTCCACTGAGCAGGAGTGGAGCAGATCAAAGATCCTAGCCTTATTTCCACTGAGCAAGAGTGGAGCAGGCTAAAGAAAGAAGATCTTATCTTCACTAAGCAGGAGTAGAGCAGATCAAGATTATAGCCTTATCTCCACAAAGTAGGAGTGGAGCAGGCTAAAGATAGCAGATATTATCTCTACTAAATAGGAGTAAAGCAGACCTAAAATAGTATATCTTATCTCCACTGAGCAGGAGTGGAGCAGATCGAAGATAATAGCCTTATCTCCACTGAGCAAGAGTGGAGTAGGCTAAAGAAAGCAGATCTTATCTTCATTGAGCAGGAGTGGAGCAGATCAAAGATTGAAGCCTTATCTTCACTAAATAGGAGTGGAGCAGGCTAAAGATAGCAGATCTTATCTCCATTGAGCAGGAGTGGAGTAGATCGAAGACAACAGATCTTATCTCTACTGAGCAAGAGTAGAGCAAATCAGGAAACTAAAGCTTTATCTCGACTGAGCAGGAGTGGAGCAGGCTAAAGCATTCAGATCTCATCTCCACTGAGCAGGAGTGGAGCAGATCGAAGATAGCAGATCCTATCTCCACTGAGCAGGAGTAGAACGGATCAAAGATAGCAGATCCTATCTCCACTGAGTAAGAGTAGAGCGGATCGAAGATAGCAGATCCTATCTCCACTGAGCAAGAGTAGAGCAGATCAAAAATTACAGATCTTATCCCCACTGAGCAGGAGTGGGGCAGATCAAAAATGGTGAATCTTATCTCTATGTATCGACAATGGAGCAGATTTAAGCCACTAGCCTTATCTCGACTGAGAATGAGTGGAGCAGGCTAAAGCATTCAGATCTTATCTCCACTGAGTAGGAGCGGAGAAGATCGAAGATAGCAGATCCTATCTCCACTGAGCAGGAGTGGAGCGGATCAAAGATAACAGATCCTATCTTCACTGAGCAGGAGTGGAGCGAATAAAAGGCCACAAGTCTTATCTCCATGTATCAACAATGGAGCAGATTGAAGATTATAGCCTTATCTCCACTGAGTAGGAGTGGAGCAGACTGAAAGAAAGCAGATCTTATCTTCACTGAGCAGGAGTGGAGTAGATCAAATACAACAAGTCTTATCTCCATGTATCGACGATGGAGCAGATTGAAGAGTTCATGTCTTATCCCCTCTGAGCAGGAGTGGGGTAGATAAAAAATGGTGAATCTTATCTCCATGTATCGACAATGGAGCAGATTTAAGCCACTAGCCTTATCTCCACTGAGCAGGAGTGGAGCTAGCTAAAGATGATAGATCTTATCTCCACTGAGAGGAGTGGAGCAGATCGAAGACGATGAGCTTTAATTCCCATAGCAGTAGGGTAACATGCTAAAGAATAGCAGATCTTATCTCCACTAAGCAGGAGTGGAGCAGATTGAAATAAAATTCCTATACCCCTGAAGATGCAGTGGGTCAAAGCAAGGCTACCTGAAGAAAAGAAACATCAAGTCAGGACTCAGTAATACAGGGCAAAATTGGTCCTTTTAAAGTCTTTGCTCTATTCTCGTTACACGACAACAAGCAAAGAGGGGCAGCTGTAAGGCCCAATTTTAAAACTCAAAGGCCCAATCAAATCAAAGCCCAAAAGGCCCAAAATAAAAAAATTAAAACCCTAAGTCAGGGGCTAAGAGCCCTCGCGCCGCACACCGTTCACCAGTAATCCCAATGCCGCATCGTGCTCGCCCCCAACACCGGCCCGTGCACACATACCTGCGAGAAAAAGGGAACACAACAGCACAATGGATAGGCAAACTAGAGTTCTAGTTGTTTTGATCTACCCAAAAGGCTATAAAAAGCCAGATCGAATCTATAATATGGACCTTTTTTTTGGGACGGAAATAGAAGAGAAAAAAAATCAAGTCTCAGATACAAACAGAAAAATCTTCAAATACATACTAGAATACGAAAGGTTATTTCTTTTTTATTTTTTTCTGTATTTTCTTTTCAGCTTTTTTCTTTTAAAGTTTCTACTTTTTTTTTAAAAAAAATACGCAAAGAGAAAAAAACTAACCTTTGAACTTCGCCCATGGCATGGTATCATGCGTCACGTCGAGCCTTGCCGAGGCGCCTAAATCACCCGGGAGGGAAGGGGAGAGTTCTTCTCTGTTTTATTTTTTTTGAAATGAAGGAGAATAAAGTTTTTTTTTTTATGAAAATTCAACTTTTATGCTCCCCCTAAACGACGTCGTTTAGGGCTAAGATTAATAGCCCTAAAACGGCGCTGTTTTGCCTATATCCAGCCTGCGCGACCTAACCCGCAATGAGGGTCCGCGCGTTTTTGCAAAATGGGCTATTTGCAGCCCTGGCCCTCCCCATTTTTCAAACTACTTCAATTGGGTAGGTTTGTTACTTTTTGAGGTTTTTAATTCAGCCATAACAATTTGTTTGGCGTTCCAATTTGGTCCCTGATGCGCTGATCCACTGGGGAAAGGATGCATGTCCCAGGGAGGGGTTAATTGCCTATTTAGCCCCCGCATCTCTGTTTCGAATGAAATTCAGTCCTTTTTTATTTTATTTTATTTTAGTTTTTTTGTTAATTAATTGATTGGCCCTAATATTGTTACTTTTATTTTATTATTTTTGTTAACTGCTATTGTCATTATTAATATTATGTTTATTATCGTTATTAGTATTATTTTATTATTTACGTTATTATTATCAAGTATTTTTTATTATCATTATTTTTTACCACCATTTTATCACTATCATTATTTTATTATACATATTACTATTCTTATGATTATATTTATTATATTATACTATTTTATTACTAATATTTTTTACCATTATTATTTTATTACTATCACTATTTTATCATACATATTATTATTCTTATGGTTGTATTTATTATTATTATTTACCATTTTCTTTAATATTAATATGATCGTTTCTCTTGTTTTTTCCCTTTTACCACGCTTTTTTTCAAAATTCATAAAAGGGTTTTTTTAAACAAGGCAATGTTTCATGTTTTGGAAATTCAAGGAATCGTGCCCTAACGTGCTGGGTTTCATTTTTTGTTTGACCAAATCATTAAATATCCTTTAAAACTGTGTCCGCTTTTTAAAAATTAAAAGCAAGGTAATATTTTGTGCTTGAAAGTTTTGAGAAATTGTTCCCTAACGTGCTAGGTTTCAATTTTTCGCTCATCCAAAGGACTAAATATCCTTTTAAAATTTTGGTCGCGTTGTCTCAACTTTAAAAATAAGGCAATATTTCTTGTTTGGAAATTTGAAGGATCGTGCCCTAACGTGCTGGGTTTCGGTTCTTTCATTTGGCCAAATGATGAAATACCCTTCTTAAAATGACAATGCATGAATTTTGGAAATCATGAAATGATCTTGGTGTCAAAGGTTTGAAACGTCGTATCCTAACGTACTGGATGTGATATTTTATCCTTTCGGAACAAGAGAATTTTGATATCCAAATTTGAATTACCCAAACATTTTCCAAATGATCCATATTTTAAAATCTTTTTCAATTTTCAGTATTAGAACATTAATCAATCAATAAGGTACCAATTTTGAGCGTTACGAGGGTGCTAATCCTTCCTCGTATATGAATCGACTCCGAACCCATTTTCTAAAAATTCGTAGACCAAAACATTTTCAAAAGTGACCCAATCACACTTAAAAAAAATTGGTGGCGACTCCGTTTTTCTTTTTAAAGTCGGCCCGTTTTTTAAACAAAAAAATAGTTTCGACAAACATCATTTTTTATTTATATATTGCATACATAAAAATTTATATTTATTCAATATAAAATATATGTATTTATATTTTAAAATAATGTGTATAATTAAATAAAATTAAAGTTTCAACTATACATTTAAACCACAATTAGAATTTCACATCTAGAATTACACATTAAACCAAAATTCATATATGATTACGAGATGCATCTATATCAAAACTTAGGTGTATACATATAATTAAATGCCATTTATATAAAAATCTAAACAACTAATGCAGACTATACTTAAAAGAATAATGTTGATGTAAAAAGAAAGAAAAAGAAATTCCTAAAAGAGTTGATAATGGTAATTAAATTTTAAAATTTAATAATAAAAAATAAAAATTTAATATTTAATATTTTAGTTAAAAAGTTCAATATTCAAAAATAAAATTTCAAAAAATAAACGGATATCAACACAAAAATTTTGAAAGAAAAAAAATAGAAAAAATATGTTAAAAATGAAAAATTTAAATTGATCAATAGGGGCGTTTTCACACAAAAAGTTGAGGTAAAGTTTGCAAAACTTTGCAAAATGACGCCATTTTTAAGTGGTCTTTAGTGGCATTTTTGGTAAACGCCGCAAATATGTTACACAAGTTTGTAAAACGTTGCCGTTTTATCGCGGTTTTAGTAGCATTTTTAGGAAAAATGACACAAATATGTTACATAATTTTGCAAAACAGTGTCGTTTTATCGTGGTTTTAGTGGCATTTTTACAAAAAACGCGGCAAATATGTTACACAAGTTTGCAAAACACTGTCGTTTTAATTAGTGGCACTTATTATAAACGCCACAAAATTTAACTAACCTAAACGTCACCGTTTTAATTAGCCACTGCCTTTCTTTTCTTTCTCTCTTTGGCCGACTCCCCCAATTTCTAATCCCTAACAGCCAATTCCTTTCTCCCCGTCTCCATTCCAACACCTTGATAAACCGTAAAAGTAACATATTTTAATCCCACATTTAGTATGCTTTTGGATGATTTATCCCTGATTTATGTAAAAAGGTGCTCTTAATCCTTTCTTTTCATGTCTTATACTCAGGAAAGCACCCGAGGACAAAAAGAATAAGAAACGGGCTTAAAACGGACCAAATTGGGCCAACCCAAGAAATCGACACGACCTAGACTTTAAGCCACACGGCCGTGCCTCGTCAAATTACTTCACACTGCTATGCCACGAATTACACGGCAGTGCCCCAATTGACAGAATCGAGCCACGGCCTAAAGATGACTTACATGGGCGTGTGCCATGGGCGTGCCCCTGCCACGGGAATGAGTAATTTCACTCGGATTTGGATGCTTGGAGGCAAAGAAACACATTCCTAAGTCTACTCAAACATCCTTGGAGGAATTCTACTTGAATTAGGATACTTAGGAGCCAAGTAAAGCATCTCAAAGTCCATATAAACACCCAAGGTAGCAACTAAAAAGGGGAGTTCAAAGGTTTAAACAGGGGAGTTTTAGACAGAGTTTTCTGCCAGCGCTTTTATTTAGGGAATTACTCAAAGATAGCCAGTTGGTCCATCTCAAGAAGCTGGAGTTCTACTCAAGACAGAGGATCTCCTCTTCAATTCTTTCAGGGGGTTTTAGGGATTTCTTATGTTTTGTTTTATCTTTTCTCTTGAGATGTTTTCTTATTTTGTTATGAATTAAACCCTTTAGATACCTGAAGGGGATGAAACCTATGATGGATTTTGTTATTTGATTTCTAAATTATATGATAAGCACTTAGTTTGTTCTTAATTATGTTGCTTAATTTAATCTGATGTGCTTAGGTGGAGGAGGAATAGACCCTACCTAAGAGTAGATCTAACATAATTGAGCGGAGTTGATCGGGCGCCTAGAGATAGTGTAACAGTCCGATTTATACCCTAGTCGGAACAGTGGTTTCGGGACCACAAATCCGAGTTTGAATAATATTTTTTTAATATTATATTCTGTGCCATTGATATGTGTATTAGTATGTGATAAATTTTTGTAAGCTAATTTGATTGTCTGTGTGTTTAATTT
The DNA here is from genome assembly GCA_025506655.1 of Gossypium rotundifolium. Lineage (NCBI taxonomy): Eukaryota > Viridiplantae > Streptophyta > Magnoliopsida > Malvales > Malvaceae > Gossypium > Gossypium rotundifolium. Next base: position 160,241,077 of record CP106731.1, on the reverse strand, counting down.
GACAAAAAGGATTAAATTGCATTAAATGTGAAAGTTTCTTGATAATTGTTAAAGTATTAATGTGTTATGGCTTGGTAAAGGTGGAATCCTTATATAGCAATTTAACCACTATTTAGTTAGTAGATGGTGGAATGTCATGATAACCATTATTTATGGTTGTCTTATATGTTTAATGGATGGGCAAATTAGTAATTGATTAATAAAATTAGATTAAAGAAACCAAAAGATGAGTTTTGATCTTTTATTTTCTTCCTTTGTAACACCCTAAAATCCGAGTATTATTATATTGCATAAATTGATGTTTAGTTTTTAAAGGAAAAATTTTATTTTTACTTTAGTGCTTATTGAAGTCATAAAGAGGAGTAAAGCATGATTTGGAGAAGAAAAAATTTATTAATTGAGAATTTATTGAAGTGAAACAAATGTCATTAGGACTTAAGTTAAATTATGTGCTAAAGAGTGTCATAAGATGAGCATATGGCATGGTGGTATTGGCGCATGGGTTATAGCAAGAGGGAAGAGGTTCAATCCTTGTATAGCACCTAGATGAAATTTTTGTTTTAATTTTCCGCCATGGATAGGAAGTGTCTCAGAATGAACATATAAGGAAGGTGTTGACTATGTTATTTTGGTTAGTGTATCAATGGATTAAGGAAACAACTAACTTATGGCATGGAATCAAAGATTTAAGGAAAGATAGGGGGACATAAGGCACATATCAAGGAGAATTTTGAAACAAAATCATAGCATTGGACCATGCATATGGACTGAAATATGGCTGGGGGAGGCCGAATTTTGGTGATAGTTGGCTAGGAAAATTAGTCTTTTGTTTTGGTCATTTTCTTTAGTTTTGTGCATATTTTTGCAAATTCTCTCAACCTATCTCCCTTGGCCGAATTTTGCTTTGGTAAGCCTTGATCATTTTGACCATTTGGTCATTCTTGTTTATTGCTTTAGTACTTGGTTGTACCTTTTCTTTGAATGCCGAAAATCACATATACCAAAAGCCAATCCTTTTCTTTTCTTTTTGCCATTGCTTAATATACATCTCTCCTAAAGCTTGTCTTCTTCTTTTCTTTTCTCCTAATCTCCTTGAAATCAAAGCAACATCATCACCATCTTTTCTTGTATTCTATTTCTTTTCAATCAAGTTCTTCCATCTACACTCCCATAGCCGAATGCTAATGTGCCTATAAGCCAAAATTATTTTCTTTTCCTTAATCATACATAGCCAATCTTCCATCAATTAAACAACACTCTCAATCCTTTCCTTTCGACCGTGGGAAATAGGTAAGGGTTCTTCTCCATTTTCGATTTATTGTTAATGTCATGGTCAATATCATTGGTTTTATGAGGTCTTTTGGATTGATATAACGCTCATTCTAATAACGCTCTTTCGTTATTATTTAGTGCAATAACAGATCGAACTCAAGTGAATCTGGAATCGTGGAAACGTTGGAAACGTTTCATTGTGGTAAGGAAATCCCACTCTTTAAAATCTCTAGTATTATTTGATATTATAGATCTAACTAAAATTCTTTTGGATCTTGAAGACTTTCAAAATAGGAAGAAAAGGGCGGTGGTTAGTCACGTTAAGAGGGCGGATCCAGAATCCCCATTCAAACGAAGAGCGGTTTTGCAATCCGTGATTTTCCACCGGTTGCGGGCCATCTTCCAAGGAAGTCCATTATTCAAGTAGTACGAACTTCCGAGCCGTTGTACGTTGGTGGATTCTCTGCTAACTAATCAATAAACGAGGAAAAGCCAAAATCGTGATTCAAAATCAAGAGGGTAAGATTTTGGATCTATTATCGATTAATATTTATTTTACGTAAATAGTTGTCTAACTGATCAAAATATGTTTTAGGTGCTTAGGAGCGAGAAGGATTAGTACTCTTGTAACGAGGTGTGTAATTTCACACTCATTATTTTCTCGCTGGATGTCAAATTTCAAGATGGAAGTAAATCGTAAAACGATTAGATCGGTAAAACGTAAAATTGATATTTTGACGAAAATACGAAAACGACTAAATCGTGAAAATTACGAAAATGCCTCGAGAAATTAATTGTTATTATGTAAATTGGATGTTTCGATAAATTGGGACAAACTACTCTAGTTCGATAAATTGGGCCAAACTACTCTAGTTCGATAAATTGGGCCAAAATACTCTAGTTCGATAAATTGGGCCAAAATACTCTAGTTCGATAAATTGGGCCAAAATACTCTAGTTCGGTAAATGGGCCAAAGCCCACTAAATTGCTAAATAGACAAATTGCTATAATATGTTTATGGGCCAAATGAAATGATAAACCCACCATTGTTATGAATTAAATAAATAAAATTATTATATGATTATATTTTGTACGCATCGATTGCATGGGGTGGGATATATGAAGAGAAGAATGGCCAGCTGCCAAAAATCTAGTTCGTGGTTTCGCCACATTAACGCTTATTGCCACTAGTTCGGTGGCTATGCCACAATTATAAAAAGGCTTAATGCCTACGATTGGTGTGATGGCGGGTGGGTTGACTTGATCCTCACAGGTGTGATGGTTGGTACGGGGTGTTAGCGGATGGATATTAGGTTTGGGTTGGGAATTACATTTTACATGCATTTTAATTGTTTTAAATTCATGATATATTGTTGAATTCGAATTGGGCTCAAGCCCAAAGATAATATCTTGATGATCTGCCCAATAATGGTGGTAAGTGAGTTACACACCGAGTTCTAAGTAACTCACCCCTTTAATTTCCTTCCATCTCGTAATGGAAATTGATGTGGACTTGGGCGAGGATGACTTCGTGGAGGCCATATTGCGAAAGAGGGTTATTTAAACTCGAACTTTTAATAAGTATATTTTACTATTATGGATTATTGTAATAAGGGCCTCTATAAATAACTTATGGATTTTATGTGTGTGTTTGGGATTTAAACTAAACTTTGGACTTTTTAATTATGGGTCATGATTTTATGATGTTTTATTAAAATAAATTTGGGTTTTCAAGTATATGGAATTCTTTTATAAATTTTTTTTATAGTTAACTCTTTAACAAACTATTTAAAGGTTTTTGATAATACAATGATTTTCAACTAATGTTTTCAAATATTTATCAAATTCAAATACTCTTCAAATTTTAAACCTCAGAATAACATTGTAGTTTTCAACTCATTAAAGATTTAAGAATAGCTCGAATCATGTAACAAACCAAATCTAGTCTCAATACATAGACCGGGTTTGGGGTGTTACATTTAGTGGTATCGAGCCAGCTTCAAAAACTCTACCGTGGTTTGGGTTCAAAAATAATTTCGTATGAAAACGCCAATGATATTTTTAAAGATCAAGATGGCACCACAAGCATCCCAACAAGTCAAGTAAGTATTATTGTTAATGATTACTATGATATGATCATAGAATACTCTAGAACTTCTAGTTTTAGATGTGAAAATCAGAGATTGAGACTATAGGACACGCTATAAAAACAACTTTATATCTCAAATCTCATAAAATATCGTTAATAAACACCAAACAAAATTTCGATTCATAAAACTTGTAATCGATAAACGAACAAGCTATCATGAGTACAAGAGGACGTGGTCGTGGACGCGTAGACGTGGCGTGGTAGAGGCCGAGGTACTACTACCAAGCACCAAATCATATGCCTAAGTGGACGACTGCGGCCAATTGAAAGTGAAACGGATCACGCGATCACATGGAAGAAGATCATGCATTGACTCAAGCAATGCTACGAGTCTTGGAAAGGGTCGTTGGAACTAGAATTGGGCCAACAACTCGTGGGTCAATTTCAGAGCGACTTAAGGTGAATAATGCGAAGTTTTCGAGAGGTGTCTCGTGTAGCTCGAATGTGGCCGAACATCGCTCAAGTCGTGGAACGGATTATGAATGATATGGAATGTATTGTCGAGCAAAAACCGAGAGGAGCAGTATCCTTATTGAGAGATGAGGCGACGCTGGTGGCTCACTGCTCGAGAAGGCAAAGCCGCACCGATTAATCGGGAATTCTTTAAAGCCGCTTCCAAGGAAAATACGTCGTAACGAGCTATGTAGACGTCAAGGAAGGAATTTCAATCTTGTTCAAAGAAGTAAGACCGTGGCAAGATATGAAGCCGAGTTTGTACGTCCGAGCCGCTATGCCCGGACAATTGTAGCAATGCACCATGAACGCTGCATACGCTTCAAGATGGACTTAATAATAAGTCGAGGGTTCCGATTGTTCCGCAACAAGTTAGAAATTTTTCCACTCGGTGGAGAAGACCAAAATAGTCAAGAGGCTAATAACTCGTAACGGCAGTAACCGAGAAAGATTCGAAATAAGAGAGAGACACAGCAGCCTGGATCTTCAAAGAGATTTCAAGAAACCCTAATGATGAATCGCCAAGCGTAACCCAGAGCAAATAATCGAAGTCGAGATTGCACCGTGTGGGAAAAGACATTTTGGGGAATGTTGAGGAAAACGGCGATGATACAAATGCGGTTCAATGGAACATCAAGACAAAAGTTGTCCTCGACGAATGGATACGACTCAAGAAGTCCGTAATAATGATGCACAATGACTGTGAGGTAATCAGCAGCCCACCGAGAGGACGGAACCAGTCGTGGTGGTAATGGGGTGGTCGTGGTCAAGGTGCACCGGTCGAGGCAATGGTAATAGAGAAATGCGATGCAAGATACTGGATCGGTCTATGCGCTAGACGCCATGAGGACGGAATGCACCGATGTGATAACTGCACGCTCTTCATTTTTGATGTACTGTTATTGCTTTAATAGATATTGGCTCTACCCATTCATACGTAGCTAGTGCCATATCCGAAACCCTCAATTTAGAATCAAATTACCAAAATGAGATGATGGTGATTAGTCCTTTAGGACGTTTGAATTGTTAATAAAATATTTAAAGACGTGCCTTAAAAATCCAAGAGGAGGTATTCTTAGAAACTTGATGGAACTACCTTTCGTGAAGTTCGATCTCATTCGGGCATGGATTATTTGGTCAAACATCGGCAAGAATTGGATTGTGCCGAAAAACGAATGTCGAAAAACCCTCGGATGATAAGGAAGTCATAATGATTGGTGAACGAAGGAACTATCGGCAAATGTGGTATCTGCATTAAAAGTCGAGAAGTTAGTGCGGAAAGGTACGAGCATTCCTAGCCTTTATCTGCGTGCTTTGGATGCCAAAGAATTATCCGTGAATGATGTGAGGACGGTGAAGGAATTTCCGATGTATTTCCAAGAACTTCCCGGTATACCTCCAGACGGAAAGTAGAATTTGGCATTGAGCTTTTGCTCGATGACCCCGGTGTCCATTGCTCCTATAGAATGGCACCGGGAGTTGGCCGAGCTCAAAGCTCAAATTCAAGAATTGTCGGATCGGGATTTATTCGACCAAATGTGTCTCCGTGGGAGCACCCGCCTGCTCGTCAAGAAGAAGGATGGATCGATGCGTATGTGCATTGACTACGACAGTTGAATAAATTGACGATCAAGAATTCCAGATCCTCTGCCGAGAATTGACGACTGCTTGATCAATTAAAAGGAGCTTCAGCTTCTCCAAAATTGATTTAAGGTCGGTTATCACCACTTTAGGTGAAAGAAGCGGACATTTATAAGACGGCATTTTGGACACGTTACGGACACTATGAGTTTGTAGTGATGCCGCTTGACTAACCAATGCACCAAATGTATTTATGGACATGATGAACCGAGTCTTTCAACCATATTTAGACCGGTTTGTGGTAGTGTTCATAGATGACATATTGGTTTATTCGAGAAATGAGGAGGAACATGACCAAAGATTTGCGGATAGTATTACATGCTACTTCATGATAAGCAATTGTATACCAAATTTGGTAAATGCGAATTTTGGCTAAAGGAGGTGACTTTCCTTGGTCATGTAGTATCACCAAGGAATAAGGGTGGATCCTCGAAAAATTGAGGCTATTCGGATTGGAAACCACCAACATCGTGAGTGAAATTCGGAGTTTCTTGGGTCTGGCTGGATACTATAGACGTTTTGTAGAGGGGTTTTCGTTGATTGCTGCACCCCTAACTAAATTGTTGCGTAAAGGAGTTCCGTATATCTGGACTGAAAAGCAGCAAGAGAGTTTCGAGAAATTGAAGAAGATCCTGACAGAAGCTCCAGTTTTAATTCAACCAGAGGCTGGAAAAGAATTCACCGTATATTGTGATGCATCTCACACGGGTCTGGGTTGTGTATTGATGCAAAATGGAAAGGTGGTGGCCTATGCTTCTCGTCAATTGAGACCACACGAAGTAAACTACCCTACTCATGATTTGGAGTTAGCTGCCGTTGTCTTTGCTCTAAAGATTTGGAGGCACTATCTCTATGGTGAGAAGTCAATAATCTACACGGATCACAAGAGTCTTAAATACCTCCTTACCCAAAAGGAGTTGAATTTAAGACAAAGAAGATGGGTAGAATTATTAAAGGATTACGATTTCTCCATCGAATACCATCCCGGAAAGGCTAACGGGTAGCCGACGCGTTAAGTCGTAAGGCGGATCTCAATTAAGAGCTTTGTTTGCCCATTTGAGTCTCTGATGAGGATGGCGCTTTATTAGCGAACTTCAGTGAAACCTCGTGGGTCGGAACAAATCAAGGAAAAATGCAGACAACAGATGAGAAGTTGGGACCCTTATTTCGCAAGTTGAAAACGGTGAAATTGAAGATTTTGGAATAAACACAGAGGTGTGTTGTGCTTCGAGGAAGAGTATGCATGCCTAAGGACTCGGACACAAGCAACCGATTCTACTGGAGGCGATAGTAGCCCTTATGCTATGCATCCCGGAGGAAATAAGATGTATCGAGATCTCCGTGAAACGAATGACAGGCTGTGGTTGAAGCGTGAGATTACTGAGTTTGTGGGAAAATGTTTGACTTGTCAGCAAGTGAAGGCAGAACATCAATTACCGTCTGGATTGTTACAACCGATAAAGATTCCTCTTTGGAAATGGGAGCGGATAACTATGGATTTTGTTAGTGGGTTACCTTTAACACCTACTAAGAAAAATTTTGTTTGGGTAATTGTTGATCGGTTGATGAAGACCGCCATTTCTTGCCATCCTGACGGATTATTCATTGCGTAAATTGGCTAAACCAGACGATCCGAAATTGTGAGGTTGCATGGGGTACCTGTATCTATTATATCGGATAGGGACCCTAGGTTTACATCACGATTCTGGAAAGCTCTGCATGAAGCATTGGGGACAAAGTTGAATTTCAGTACGGCTTTTCATCCTCAGTCTGATGGTCAGTCGGAAAGAGTAATTCAGATATTGGAAGATATGTTAAGAGGATGTAATCGACTTCGAGGGTAGTTGGGAGGATTATCTACCACCGCGTAATTCAGCAGATATAACAAATTTATCGCCTAGCATTCGATGGCACCTTACGAGGCATTGTATGGTCGTAAGTGTCGCTCTCCTATTTGTTGGACCGAGTTGGGCGAAAAGATGATGTTAGGTCCCGAGATGATATCCGAGACATGAGGATAAGGTAAAAGTTATTCGAGCACGGTTGAAAGAAGCCTCGAGATAGGTAGAAGTCGACGCAGATCCGGGCGAAGGGACATCGAATATGGTGTGGAGATCAGGTTTTCTTGAGGTCTCTCCTTGGAAAAAATCTTCGTGTTTGGAAGGAAGGGCAAGCTAAGTCCTAGATACATTGGACCTTATCGTGTTGAAGCGTGTTGGTCCAGCAGGCATATCGATTGAGTTACCTCCGAGTTGGATCTGATTCATAATGTTTTCATGTTTCCATGTTGAGGCGTTATAGATCGGATCCTTCGCACATTATATCGGTAGAAGAATTGAGCCGAATTCAGATTTGTCTTTGAAGAAGAACCATGGAAATCCTAGACCGAGATGTCAAGGTACTAAGAAAGAAAACCGTGCTGCTGGTCAAAGTTCTATGGAACCACGAGTGGAAGAAGCTACGTGGGAGCCAGAGGATGCAATTCGGCAACAATACCTCACCTTTTTCAACTGTAAATTTCGAGGACGAAATTTTGTTTAAGGAGGTAGAGTTGTAACACCTTAAAAATCCAAGTATTATTATATTGCATAAATTGATGTTTAGTTTTAAAGGAAAAATTTTATTTTTACTTTAGTGCTTATTGAAGTCATAAAGAGGAGTAAAGCATGATTTGGAGAAGAAAAAAATTTATTAATTGAGAATTTATTGAAGTGAAACAAATGTCATTAGGACTTAAGTTAAATTATGTGCTAAAGAGTGTCATAAGATGAGCATATGGCATGGTGGTATTGGCGCATGGGTTATAGCAAGAGGGAAGAGGTTCAATCCCTTGTATAGCACCTAGATGAAATTTTTGTTTTAATTTTCTCGCTCATGGATAGGAAGTGTCAAGAATGAACATATAAGGAAGGTGTTGACCATGTTATTTTTGGTTAGTGTATCAATGGATTAAGGAAACAACTAACTTATGGCATGGAATCAAAGATTTAAGGAAAGATAGGGGGACATAAGGCACATATCAAGGAGAATTTTGGAAACAAAATCATGGCATTGGACCATGCATATGGACTAATATGGCTAGGGGAGGCCAATTTTGGTGATAATTGGCTAGGAAAATTAGTCTTTTGTTTTGGTCATTTTCTTTAGTTTTGTGCATATTTTTGCAAATTCTCTCAACCTATCTCTCCTTGGCCGAATTTTGCTTTGGTAAGCCTTGATCATTTTGACCATTTGGTCATTCTTGTTTATTGCTTTAGTACTTGGTTGTACCTTTTCTTTGAATGCCGAAAATCACATATACCAAAAGCCAATCCTTTTCTTTTCTTTTTGCCATTGTCGAATATACATCTCTCCTAAAGCTTGTCTTCTTCTTTTCTTTTTCTCCTAATCTCCTTGAAATCAAAGCAACATCATCACCATCTTTTCTTGTATTCTATTTCTTTTCAATCAAGTTCTTCCATCTACACTCCCATAGCCGAATGCTAATGTGCCTATAAGCCAAAATTATTTTCTTTTCCTTAATCATACATAGCCAATCTTCCATCAATTAAACAACACTCTCAATCCTTTCCTTTCGACCGTGGGAAATAGGTAAGGGTTCTTCTCCATTTTCGATTTATTGTTAATGTCATGGTGAATATCATTGGTTTTATGAGGTCTTTTGGATTGATATAACGCTCATTCTAATAACGCCTCTTTCGTTATTATTTAGTGCAATAACGAGATCGGAACTCAAGTGAACGGGAATCGTGGAAACGTTGGAAACGTTTCATTGTGGTAAGGAAATCCCACTCTTTAAAATCTCTAGTATTATTTGATATTATAGATCTAACTAAAATTCTTTTGGATCTTGAAGACTTTCAAAATAGGGAAGAAAAGGCGGTGGTTAGTCACGTTAAGAGGGCGGATCCGTAAATCCCCATTCAAACGAAGAGCGATTTTACAGTCAAGGATTTTCCACCGGGTTATGGGCCATCTTCAAGGAAGTCCATTATTCAAGTAGTACGAACTTCCGAGCCAGATATGCTGGTGGATTCTCGGCCAACGAATCAATAAACGAGGAAAAGCCAAAATCAAGTGATTCAAAATCAAGAGGGTAAGATTTTGGATCTATTATCGATTAAGATTTATTTTACGAAATAGTTGTCTAACGGATCAAAATATGTTTTATGTGCCGAGGAGCGAGAAGGATTAGTACTTCGGTAGAACGAGGTGTGTAATTTCACACTCATTATTTTCTCGCTGGATGTCAAATTTCAGATGGAAGTAAATCGTAAAACGATTAGATCGGTAAAAACGTAAAATTGATATTTTGACTAAAATACGTAAAACGACTAAATCGTGAAAATTACAAAACGCCTCGAGAAATTAATTGTTATTATGTAAATTGGATGTTTCGATAAATTGGGCCAAAATACTCTAGTTCGATAAATTGGGCCAAAATACTCTAGTTCGATAAATTGGGCCAAAATACTCTAGTTCGATAAATTGGGCCAAAATACTCTAGTTCTAAATGGGCCAAAGCCCACTAAATTGCTAAATAGACAAATTGCTATAATATGTTTATGGGCCAAATGAAATGATAAACCCACCATTGTTATGAATTAAATAAATGAAATTATTATATGATTATATTTTGTACGCATCGATTGTATGGGGTGGGATATATGAAGAGAAGAATGGCCACTGCCAAAAATCTAGTTCGGTGGCTTCGCCACATTAACGACTTATTGCTCTAGTTCGGTGGCTATGCCACAATTATAAAAAAGGCTTAATGCCTACGATTGGTGTGATGGCGGGGTGGGTTGACTTGATCCCACAGTGTGATGGTTGGTACGGGGTGTTAGCGGATGGATATTAGGTTTGGGTTGGGAATTACATTTTACATGCATTTTTAATTGTTTTAAATTCATGATATATTGTTGAATTCTCAATTGGGCTCAAGCTCAAAGATAATATCTTGATGATCTCGCCCAATAATGGTGGTAAGTGAGTTACACAATCGAGTTCTAAGTAACTCACCCCTTTAATTTCCTTCCATCTCGTAATGGAAATTGATGTGGACTTGGGCCGAGGATGACTTCGTGGAGGCCATACTGCGAAGAGGGTTATTTAAACTCCGAACTTTTAATAAGTATATTTTACTATTATGGATTATTGTAATAAGGGCCTCTATAAATAACTTATGGATTTTATGTGTGTTTTGGGATTTAAACTAAACTTTGGACTTTTTAATTATGGGTGTGATTTTATGATGTTTTATTAAAATAAATTTGGGTTTTCAAGTATATGGAATTCTTTTATAAATTTTTTTATAGTTAACTCTTTAACAAACTATTTAAAGGTTTTTGATAATACAATGATTTTCAACTAATGTTTTCAAATATTTATCAAATTCAAATACTCTTCAAATTTTAAACCTCAGAAATAACATTGTAGTTTTCAACTCATTAAAGATTTAAGAATAGCTCGAATCATGTAACAAACCAAATCTAGTCTCAATGCATAGACCGGTTTGGGGTGTTACATCCTTCGCCGAAAATACAAAGAAAAAAGAAAGAGTTAAAGCTTTCAAATATTCGGATACTATTAGGCTGAATTCAAGGTATGTTTTCGATCAGTTTTTGATAATTTTTACGTTTTTATAATCGTTGCTTTGAGAGCTTCAAAACCCATGTATTAATTTTGATTATTGATGATGTTTGTGAGAGATGCCATTGTTGATATGTTAAGCTTTGTGCTGTTTGATGGTGATAAATGAAAGTTTAGAGATAGATAAATATGTTTTGTTCTTGAAGTTTTGGTGAATTTAGCTAAATAGGGTTAAATTGTGAAAATGGCAAATTGAGGGAATAAATTGCTAATTTGATGAAAAATATGGGCTTGTATGATATGTGTGAATATTCGGCTAAGCTTAGTTGTGTACTGATTTTGTGAATTTGATGTTTTGAGAAAAATGGACTAAATTGATAAAATGTGCAAATGTGAGGTCTAATTTGTAAATAGCCCTAAATATATGTGTTTGGATTGAATTAAATGAATTAGTGAATAATGGGTTAATTCTGAATATGTTTAGATCAAGAACCAAGGAAAAAGGACTTAGATCGCGGGAAAGCGAAAATGACAGAGTAACCGTTTTCATATCGATAAACCAAATCCTAGGTAAGTCACTATACAAATAAACGTACTTGCATGAAACTGTAATTGTTTATATGACTAATGTTGATAATGGATGCTTACGAGAGGATTATGCATATAAATTCCGTGATAAGTTTAATCTAGTAAGTAAGTTCAGATATAATTCTTGCCATTAAAATTGTATCTATGTGATGAAAAATGAATGAATGTATATTAATGAAATAGAAATGTGTTATGTATGAGTTTGAGTATTGAGGCACTAAGTCTGCGAATTTAGAAACAAGACAGAGACGATTAGCACTGTGTGTGCGATGATATGAAAGCTTCAGTTTATTGAATTGGCACTGTGTGTGTGACATCAAGACAAGTCGATTAAAAGAATAGGCACTAAGTGTGCGATTATAAGAAAGGAATAGCATTGTGTGTGCGATGATATGAAAGCATCGGTTTATTGAATTGGCACTGTGTGTGCGACATCGAGACAAGTCGATTAAAAGAATAGGCACTAATTGTGTGATTATAAGAAAGGAATAGCACTGTGTGTGCGATGATATGAAAGCTTCAGTTTATTGAATTGGCACTGTGTGTGCGACATCGAGACAAGTCGATTAAAAGAATAGGTACTAAGTGTGCGATTATAAGAAAGGAATAGCACTGCATGTGCGATGATATGAAAGCTTCGGTTTATTGAATTGGCATTGTGTGTGCAATATCGAGGCAAATAGATTAAAAGAATAGACACTAAGTGTGCGATTATAAGAAATAAATAGCACTGTGTGTGCGATGAAATGAAAGCTTCGGCTTATTAAATTGGCACTGTGTGTGACATTGAGACAAGTCGTTTAAAAGAATAGGCACTAAGTGTGCGACGATTAATATGATTCAATTATGTATTTAGCACTGAGTGTGTGATTAAGTTGAATGATTATGAAAGGATGATCGACATATAATATCGAGCATAGAATAGCTTGGAAGTTGAATAATTATGTGTTAGCTAAGATACGTATTGAACCTTTGTGGTTGACGAGTTATAAACAGGTTATGAATGAGTGAATGAATATTACAGCTTTGGTTGGGACATTGGTATTGTACAATTGTTCTGAGTTTTTGAGTATCTTATTAGATTCCTATTGGTTCAACGGGCAAGTCTGTAGTACGAATAGCAAATCCAAACTTTGATAAGTTAAGTGAATGAATATCTGTTACAGGTATGTTGCTTATATACTAATGGTGTATATGAGGTAAGTATCCATGTGAGCATATTATGATGTTAAGTACATCAAATTGATAATACGATGTGTAAATTCTTGAATAGATGAAATAGATGCAAATATGATATGTGATTTGGAAATATGGTAAGTTATGGTTAAGCTTATGAGTTTAAGAAAGAATGAAGTGATTTTGTCATGAGAACCATAATGGTCATTCTATTAATTTAGTTATGTGCAATTCATGTTAAGTTTGTTTGTATATTGACTTACTAAGCTTTGCAAAACTTACTCTGTGTGTATGTTTTCTATGTTTATAGGTCGTCAAAGCTACTGAAGGCTCGGGACCATCACGGATCATCATCACGCTACTAAAAATCATTTTGGTACACTTTGAATATGTATATGGCTAGATATGGCATGTATATGCTAGTCCTTGATATGAGTTGTAAAGTGAACTTAGCCATGTGATTTGGCTAGTTATGTTTTGGTAATATGCTTAAAGGAATATGATACGTGAAGTGTTTTGGGTATGATTAGTTGATATATGAAATGGTTATGAGATGGTATGTATATAGATGATTGGTGCTTGGGCATAATTGAATGTTGGTCATGCAAATTGGTATGTTTAGATTGGGTAGTCATTTAGGTATGTGATAGTTACTATATATATACATGTTATGTGTTGGTAAGTGATGCTTGTAGGCGAGACCCAAATGGGTGTCTGGTTGGCCTTGTAAAAATGGCCTATAATGTCACATGGTTGGGGCACACGGGCGTGCCTCAGACCGTGGGTGAATTGGCAGAATGTGGCTTAAATTGCACACGGTCTCGACACGAGGGTGTCATCTAACCGTGGAGCACAAGTCAGTAGCTGGCCTTAAAAGTACACGACCATATAGGTCGTGCGAGAAACGACAGTATGTAACTATGGGGAGGTCACACGGGGGTGTCATGTAGCCGTGGGAGAGGCACTGCCTGCCCTCAGGAGCGAGTCTCCCCTGTATTCTAGAAATGTTCAATTTTTCATGAAATTTTATATGTGTTTTGGTTTAGTCTCGACTCGATTCATAAGCATGTTTAAGGTCTCGTTGACCTCTTAAAGGGACATTATGAATGATATTAATGAATGATTATGTGAAATTCTGTAAATGTTTTCGATTTGTCCGCTAACACTTTTAATTCTAATCCGACGACGGCCACGAGATAGGGGTGTTACAGATAAGGTTACGAGATTTTGTCGGATTAGGGTGAAACCTAATATGGGAATCCATTGATCGATTTACTGCTTCCTTAGGGGGTTATTATAAGAGAACGATAGTTCCACTAATTAACCTAAGGTTAGGCGTTATTCGCCTTGAGAGAGGGTTTAATATAGGTTAGGGAGTCTCATGGATCAAGCTAAGTAAAGAAATCATATGGTTTAGGGATAAATAATAAGTGAAGTCATAGGTGGATTCTTCCCGAGGGTATCGTCTTCATCAACTGAGTTTTCCTAAAGTCTTTCTCCAATTCATTCTTTTGTCTTTGCATCTAGTTTAGTTTTTCATTAGTTTTATAAACCAATCACTCCATATTTTAGGCTAAATAATAGAAAGAAAGTGAGTAGTAGTACTTTTAGGTTCCTTTGGGTTCGATAAAATAATCTTGCCTAAACTATACTATTGTTCGATAGGTGCACTTGCCTCAATCGTTGTCATAATTAGTCTACAGGTTCGATCATTCTTTATAAATATTAAAACTCGACAATTTGACACGATCAAGTTTTTGGCACCATTGCTGGGGAACACTAAAATATTATGAAAGCTCTATTTTTATTACTTTAGCCAATTTTTTATTACAATTTTTTATTTTTATTTTATTTTATTTTTACTTTGCTAATTTTTTCTCTATTTTGCTTTTGGCGAAAAATTTTAGTCTACGGAAAAGATGGCATTTGAATAATTATCGATGGCAATCATGAGGACAATTCCTACTAAAATGACCAAAGTCTTCAACCTCGACATGGTCACCAAAGTTATCTAATCGATTAGAGATGATGAATAAAAGATTGATGATTGGTATAGTCCCTCACAGGAACATCCAGAAATACAATATGATTTGAATCTAGGAGGCGTGGCGAATCCTGAGTACCCACCCTACGGATATGACATGGAAAACGAGCAAGCTCACTATACAGGTAACTATTCTAGATATCAAAATAATTTTTATAGTGACACTTATAATGCAGGTTGGAAGTACCATCCCAATTTCTTGTAGGATGATCTGTAACAGACCGAATTTAACCCTAATCAGAACGGTGGTTTCGGGACCACGAATATGAGTCCGAGAAATATTTTAAAATTATATTTTGTGTTTATTATATGCGGATTAATGTGTGTGAAAGTTTTGTAGAAAAATTTAATCGTTTGTGAGTTTAATTTAATAATAAGGATCAAATAGCTTAAGTGATAAAAGTAGTGTGCATGAATTAAGAAGGCAAATTGTATAGCTTTGAGCAAGTGAGGACTTGCATGTCAAATAGACCAAAATTTTGGGTAGTGGACGGTAACGATGGAAAGATGTGTAATAAATAATTATATTATGTGAGTGGATTCTTAAATAAATAAAGAAAATGATTAAAGTTAAATAAAATAAGAAAGAAAATACATGTTTTCTATTATCTTTTTTTTTTTTGTTTTATTTTCACTCATCTTCCCAATCTCTCTCTCACTAAACAAAGAAAAGAAGAAGAAGCCATTTTAATCTCCATGGCCGAACCTTGCATGTGTCTTTAAGGTGAGGTATCAAGCTCCAATTTTGATAATTTTTGTAGGGTTATGTTAGTAGTATTGAATACTACCAACTTCATGTACAAATTTTGAGCTTAAAGCTTCCCCTTGATTCGGCCATTAGCAAGAATTATGTCTTATTCGTGTTTGGTGAAGAAATCTTGATTTTGGTTAGTATATTAACATGTTATTTAAGGGAAATAAGTATGTGTTATGGCTTAGATATTTTAGAAATAATCGGTTGGAAATTTAATGGCTTAAATGAATGGTTTTGTGAATTTAGGAGGTGAGGTATAAGGTTCGGCTCTTATGGGAATTAGTCAAAAAAAAAATTCATGGGGAAATTGATTTGTAAAATAGTATAATTTGTTGTGAATGGTATGTTTGGGACTTAATTGAATCGGATGTGTAATTATAGGGGTAAATTAGTAAGAATTATAAAACCATGCAATTGATTTGAATTGAGTTAAATTAATTGGAAATTATTTGAACAAACCTTATTTGATAATTCATAGATCGGGAACAAAAAGATAGGGAGCTAGACTGGGGAAAGGCTAAGGTGAACGAATAGCCAGAAATTTTGAATCTATCGACTTCTAAGGTAAGTCCTTAAGTAAATATATGTTAAAGAATTATTTATGAATATATTAAATGATGAAATTTGAATATTTAAGGCATAAATATGTGAAATGGCCAAATGTAATGGTGTGATGTTGGATTGAATTTTAATTGTTGAAAGTAATGTGTAATAGATATGCTCGGTTATTATGTGAAAGTGATGAGCATTACATAGGTTGTTCGGGATGCTAATGTTGAGAAATGTGCATTGAATGATTTATTATAATGTTATTACGGGCTTTGAGCCTAGCAGGCCTTGTGCCGGTGACTTATTACGGGTTTTGAGCCTAGTAGGCCTTGTGCCGGTGACTTAATTCATGCTTACAGCCTAGCAGGCTAATTGCAGGTGTTTATATATTTTGGACCTTTGGTCTAGCAGGCTTAATGCCGGTGAATAATTCCGGCTTGAACGCCTAGCAGGCTAAATGCCGGTGATACGCTATAAACGAAGAATTCGAGAATGAAACGAGGTATGGCATATTAAATGGTATGTGTTAGAAGTTCGGGTAAGAATTAACTTACTATGTTAGTAAGGAATGAATTGAGATAAATTCTTATTGTTTTAATTAAACATGATGTGATGAAATGGACAATTCAACAAGTGTTTTATCTTATGAGGTTGAGATTGTCGTTTATATGTATGAACATTACTTATATGTGAACTAGAGTTATATACATGTATGTTACAGTGGAAATTTCGGTTATAAAATGGAAAGATCAGTGATGAAAGAATCAAAAGTGTTATATATATATGGGTAAGTAGAAATAGAGATCGATACCTAGATTGATTCATGTGATTCGATATATATATATATATATATGAGTTGATAATGTATATGTCTATGATGTCGTAGTGACGATATTTATATTAAGTGTATTATTATTCGGCTATGTACATTTTACATAATGATGTATTTATGTTCCATACTATAAGCTTGGAGATTTACATGTTTAAGTGTATATTCAATACATTATATTTATTTGAGACTTACTAAGCTAGCAAGCTTACTGTGTGTGTTCTGTTCTTGTCTGCCTCTGTTTTATAGATTTCTTTTGATTCAAGCTACGGACTCGAAGGATCTTCAAAGGAGTCAACCACACAATCCACTCTCTTTGGTACTGATAAACATGTTTTTTTTATTCAAAAGGCATGTATAGGCTAGACTAAGCTGTATTTCTAATGATACTTAATCGTGTATAAAAATAGCCTTGTGAAAATGGCTACTTATTTTGGGTTAAACTTCATTTATATGTTTTGATGAAATGGCTTGCTCATGCTATTAAGAAATGTTTGTATTCGGTTGAATTTAGATATATGTTGAGGTGTGATATGTGATATGAATGTTATGTATTTAGTTAGAAAAACTTAACTTGGGCTATTGATTGTTAAATATGGTAGTTACGGTTAGGTTATAGTATTAATCTTATAATAGAAATTTGTATATGTAAGTTGAATTGTTAGGTTCATTTATTAATGATAAGTAATAGTAGTTATAAATTATATAGAAATGTGGTATTGAAGATTCGGTCAAGGCATGATTAAATATGCTTGGATTTCTATGTTAATTTAATTTGTGACTTATGTTTTGAATGGTCAATAGTGTACAAATTATGCATAGTTTTTCATATAATATGTAAAGTTAGTTGTGGTCATAATATTAAAAGCTAAGATGAGGCGCATTCGGTTGTATGTATATATGAGAGGTATACTATTTCTTAGTTTATAAGTGTGAAATCGGGTTATATATATATATATATATACATATGTAACCATATGATGCTTAGTAATATTTTCAACTATAAGGTTTTGATATACATTGGTTTGAAATGAAATTTTACATGAGTTATGGTTGCATAAAATGAATGTGAATGTGGTAATAATAAGTAGGGTTTGTAAATCGTTTTGTTGTATGATATCAAAGAAAGGTATATTGTTTGACCATTCAGATTCGTTGATGTTTATATCAAATATACTTTAATTTGGTATAATAATGTGTATATATATATATATTTAATTATATATAAATATTTTATTTACATGTGAATTGCCTGCTTATAATTGAATGGTTGGAATAAGATATTTATTTAAGATGCTATTTAATGAATAAAAGTTTTGACTTTTGGTAATACCCGTAGCCCTAATTCGACGACAGATACGGGTTAGGGGTGTTACATTTGATTGGTATCAGAGCTTACGGTTTAGTCGATTCTAGGACTATCGTAGCGTGTGAAAGTCTAGTTATACATGCCTTTTATGTATATATTTGATAGTGTGGTGACTTCTGACATTTCGAACTGTGTTTTATATAGTAAATGGATCCTGATCCCGATAGAGTCGTAGCGGATGATGTAGAGAGTGTAGCGCCTGACCGTGCACGCGGATCAGCGCCGGTAGACTCTCGACCAGTTTCAGGTAACCACGAGGGGGAGGCTAAACAAGTCTTCTACCAGATGATGAACGAGTGGTTTACCCAGTTTATTCAAAATACCCGGCTGTACAACAACCTACATCCCCTAATAATCCAACTCCGGTACCTTCGACATCTCAGATGATAGATCCGATGAGATCTAGTAGGCCTCCCATTGATAAAATCAGGAAACATGGGGCTGAAGATTTTAAGGCTAATGATGATGATGACGCAGAACGAGCTGAGTTGTGGCTCGATAACACTATTCGGGTACTTGATGAATTATCTTGTACTCCAGAGGAATGCTTGAAATGTGCTATATCGTTACTTCGGGACACTGCATATCACTGGTGGAATACACTAGTATCAGTGGTTCCAAAAGAAAAAGTGACTTGGGATTTCTTCCAGATTGAGTTCCGCAAGAAATATATTAGCCAGAGGTTCATTGATCAAAATCGAAAAGAATTTCTAGAACTAAAATAGGGTCGCATGACTGTAACTGAATATGAGCGGAAGTTTGTTAGATTGAGCCGATATGCCCGTGAGTGTGTATCAACTGAAGCCATCATGTGTAAAAGATTTGAAGATGGTCTGAATGAAGACATAAAATTGCTTGTGGGCATTCTGGAGATCAAAGAATTCATGGTACTTGTCGAGCGAGCTTGCAAAGCTGAAGAGCTCGAAAGAGAGAAAAGAAAGGTTGAAACAGAAGCTAGAGACACTCGTAAAAGATCATCGAGTAAGACTTTCCATTCAAAGCCTAAGAAGTTTAGAGATGAAACCAGTCGACATAAGGTTACTTCAGACTCCCCTAGACGAGATCGACCTCCTGCGGGTTCTCGAGCTACTTCGATGGCTATTGTTGGCAATGTGCAGCAGGACCGAGTCGAGTGAAAGCATTGTGGAAAATGGCATTCAGGAAGTTGTAGATTCCGTGATCGGTCATGCTTTAAATGTGGATTGTCAGATCATTTTATCAAAGAGTGCCCAATGCTAGTCGAGCAAAATACGGCTCAGAATTCAAGACCGAACAACATGTCAGCACGAGGCAGACCACCTCGACATTCGAGAAATGTAGGTGGTAGTCAAAAGGAGCAAAGGATGCTGTTGTTTGATCAGAGGCTTGAGCACCTGTTAGAGCATATGCTAGACGTACCAGAGAGGATGCTTCTTCCCCAGATGTTATCACCGGTACTTTCACCCTTTATGATACTACTGCGATTGCATTGATTGATCCTGGTTTGACTTATTCATATGTGTGTGAAACTCTAGTATCCAATAAGACTTTGCCAGTCGAGTCTACTGAGTTTGTGATCCTAGTGTCCAACCCTTTGGGTAGATGTGTACTTGTTAATAAAATGTGTAAAGGTTGCCCGTTGATGATTCGTGATTCCTGCTTTCCAGCTGACTTAATGTTGTTGCCTTTCAACGAGTTCGATATAATTGTGGGAATAAACTGGTTAACCTTGCATGATGCAGTGGTGAATTTCAAAAGCAAGATTGTTGAATTGAGATGTCAAAATGGTGAGATCATCTTAGTTGAATCTAGTGATTTAAATGGGTTACCTATAGTAATATCCTCGATGCTAGCCCGAAAGTATGTGAGAAAAGGGTGCGAAGCTTATTTGGCCTATGTATTGGATAATAAAGTGTCTGAAAAATAGGTTGAATCTGTACCGATTGTGTGTGAATACCTAGATGTGTTTCCTGAAGAATTACCGGGTTTACCACCAGTACGAGAGATTGAGTTTGGCATTGAATTAATATCGGGGACGACTCCGATCTCGATAGCTCCATATCGAATGGCACCTACTGAGTTGAAAGAGTTGAAAGCACAGTTGCAAGAGTTGACAGATAGAGGTTTTGCATGACCGAGTTTTTTCCTTGGGGTGCACCAGTTCTATTTGTGAAAAAGAAAGATGGAACTATGCAAATGTGTATCGATTATCGGCAGCTGAACAAGGTGACAATAAAGAATAAATACCCGTTACCTCGGATTGACAATTTATTTGATAAGTTAAAAGGAGCTTCAGTGTTTTAGAAGATAGATTTGAGATCGAGTTATTATCAGTTGCGAGTCAGAGATACAGATGTGCTAAAGACTGCATTCCGGACGAGGTACGGACATTTTGAGTTTCTGGTTATGCCTTTTGGACTTACTAATGCACCTGCGATTTTTATGGATCTGATGAATCAAATTTTCAGATAGTTTTTGGATCGGTTTGTAGTAGTGTTTATTGATGATATACTGATCTATTCCAAAGATGAAATTGAGCATGCCGAGCATTTGAGATTGGTGCTACAAACTTTGTGAGATAAATAGTTGTACGTAAAGTTTAGTAAGTGTGAATTCTGGATGAAGGAAGTTAGCTTTTTGGGTCACGTCGTTTCAGCATCAGGTATTCGTGTAGACTCGAACAAAATATTGGCTATTCTTGATTGGAAACCACCAAAGAATGTTTCTAAAATTTGAAGCTTTCTGGAACTTGCGGGTTATTACAGATGATTTGTGAAAGGTTTTTCTATAATAGCTACCCCGTTGACAAAGCTATTGCAGAAAGATGTCAAGTTCGAGTGGTTGGAAAAGTGTCAGAAAAGCTTCGATCAGTTGAAAGCCCTTTTGACCGAATTAATTCTCCGTAAAGTTTGTTAATCTAATGCTTCTTTGAATGGTTTGGGCTGCTAGGAGGCAAAGTCGTAGCCTACGCTTCAAGACAATTGAAGCCGCATGAAAGAAATTACCCGACACATGACTTAGAACTCATAGCTATTGTGTTCGCATTGAAAATTTGGCGTCATTACTTATACGGTGAAAAATGTCATGTTTACTCGGATCACAAAAGTCTGAAGCACTTGATGACTCAAAAAGATTTGAACTTGAGACAACGCAGATGGTTAGAACTGTTGAAAGACTATGAATTAGTAGTTGATTACCATCCGAGAAAAGCCAATGTTGTTACGGATGCCTTCAGTCGGAAATCATTGTTTGCTCTTCGTGCGTTGAACGCACATATGATTGTGACTGGTGATGGTTCGATCATAGCCGAGTTAAAAGCAAGACTGATGTTCATTCAACAAATTTGTGATGCGCAAAGATTTGACAAAGACTTGATTGCTAGACGAGTTCAATGTGAAAATGATGCAGAGTCAGAGTTTCAAATTGATGCAAATGATTGTTTGAATTTCAAAGGCGAATATGTATTCAAGAATGTGGACTTGATTTAGATGATTTTGAGCGAGGCTCATGATAGTCGATTATCGATACATCCGGTAGCACGAAAATGTATAATGATTTGAAAGCAGTTCTATTGGTGGCTGGCATGAAGCGGGATATATATGAATTTGTCTCGAAGTGCTTAGTTTGTCGCCAAGTAAAAGCGAACATCAAGTGCCTTCAGGGTTACTTCAGCCGATCATGATACCTGAATGGAAATGGGATAGAATCACTATGGATTTTGTATCCGGATTGCCTACGACACCGAGTAAGAAAGATGCAATTTGGGTTATAGTGGATAGACTGACCAAATCAGCTCATTTTGTGCCGATTAAATGCACTATTCACTTGATAAACTTGTTGAGTTGTATGTATCACAGATTGTGAGATTGCATGGTGTGCCGAGTTCCATTGTTTCAGATAGAGATCCGAGGTTCACATCGCGGTTTTGGAAGAACCTGCAAGATGCTTTAGGTACTAAACTCCACTTTAGTACAGCCTTCCATCCGCAGATGATTTGGTCCGAACGAACCATTCAGATACTTGAGGACATGTTGAGATGTTGCGTCCTCGAGTTTGATGGTACGTGGGAAAGATATTTACTTTTGATTGAATTTGCTTATAGTAACAGCTTTCAATCGAGTATTAGAATAGCACCTTACGAAGCTCTATATGGTCGCAAGTGTCGTACACCGTTGTATTGGACCGAGCTCAGTGAAAATAAGATACACGGGGTTGATTTGATTAAAGAGACGGAACCAAAAGTGGCTATAATCAGAGATAATTTGAAAGCTGCATCGGATTGTCAAAAGTCCTATGCTAATTTGAAATGTAAAGACATTGAGTTTCAGGTTGGAGATCGGGTATTCTTGAAAGTTTTCCCGTGGAAGAAAGTACTTCGATTTGGTCGAAAAGGCAAACTAAGCCCGAGATTTATCGGACCGTACGAGATCATCAAACGTATTGGACCTGTTGCTTATAGATTGAAGCTACCCTCTGAATTAGAAAAGATACACAATGTATTTCACATTTCGATGCTTTGTAGATATAGATCAGATTCGTCGCATGTGATCGCTCCGTCTAAGATTGAAATCTGATCCAATATGA
The DNA here is from genome assembly GCA_025506655.1 of Gossypium rotundifolium. NCBI lineage: Eukaryota > Viridiplantae > Streptophyta > Magnoliopsida > Malvales > Malvaceae > Gossypium > Gossypium rotundifolium. Next base: position 160,218,098 of record CP106731.1, on the reverse strand, counting down.
TGTACGAGGAAGAACCGATCCGTATTTTAGCTCAGGAAATGAAAGAATTGAGAAACAAGAAAATCCCATTAGTAAAAGTGTTATGGAATCGACACGGAGTTGAAGAGGCTACGTGGGAGCTTGAGGACTGAATGAGGCAACAATATCCAACTTTGTTTAACGGTAAGATTTTCGGGGACGAAAATTCCTAAGGGGGGAGAGTTGTAACAGACCGAATTTAACCCTAATCAGAACGATGGTTTCAAGACCACGAATCTGAGTCCGAGAAATATTTTAATATTATATTTTGTGTTTATTATATGCAAATTAATGTGTGTGAAAGTTTTGTAGAAAAATTTAATCGTTTGTGAGTTTAATTTAATAGTAAGGATCAAATAGCTTAAGTGATAAAAGTAGTGTGCATGAATTAAGAATGTAAAGTGTATAGCTTTGAGCAAGTGAGAACTTGCATGTCAAATAGACCAAAATTTTAGGTAGTGGACGGTAATGATGGAAAGATGTGTAAGAAATAATTATATTATGTGAGTGGATTCTTAAATAAATAAAGAAAATGATTAAGGTTAAATAACATAAGAAAGAAAATACATGTTTTCCGTTATCTTTTTATTTTTTTATTTTATTTTCACTCATCTTCCCCATCTCTCTTTCACGAAACAAAGAAAAGAAGAAGAAACCATTTTAATCTCCGTGGCCGGACCTTGCATGTGTCTTTAAGGTGAGGTATCAATCTCAATTTTGATAATTTTGTAGGGTTATGTTAGTAGTATTGAATACTACCAACTTCATGTACAAATTTTGAGCTTAAAGCTTCCCCTTGATTTAACCATTAGCAAGAATTATGTCTTATTCGTGTTTGGTGAAGAAATCTTGATTTTGATTAGTATATTAACATGTTATTTAAGGGAAATAAGTATGTGTTATGGCTTAGATATTTTAGAAATAATCGGTTGGAAATTTAATGGCTTAAATGAATGGTTTTGTGAATTTAGGAGGTGAGGTATAAGGTTCGGCTCTTATGGGAATTAGTCAAAAAAAAAATTCATGGGGAAATTGATTTGTAAAATAGTATAATTTGTTGTGAATGGTATGTTTGGGACTTAATTGAATCGGGTGTGTAATTATAGGGGTAAATAATAAAAATTATAAAACCATGCAATTGATTTGAATTGAGTTAAATTAATTGGAAATTATTTGAACAAACCTTATTTGATAATTCATAAATCGGGAACAAAAAGGGAATGAGCTAGACCGGGGAAAGGCTAAGGTGAACGAATAGCCGAAAATTTCGAATCTATCGACTTCTAAGGTAAGTCCTTAAGTAAATATACGTTAAAGAATTATTTATGAATATATTAAATTATGAAATTTGAATATTTAAGGCATAAATATGTGAAATGGCTGAATGTAATGGTGTGATGTTGGATTGAATTTTAATTGTTGAAAGTAATGTGTAATAGATATGCTCCGTTATTATGTGAAAGTGATGAGCATTACATAGGTTGTTCGGGATGCTAATGTTGAGAAATGTGCATTGAATGATTTATTATAATGTTATTACGGGCTTTGAGCCTAGCAGGCCTTGTGCTGGTGATTTATTACGGGCTTTGAGCCTAGCGGTGCCTTGTCTTGGTGACTTAATTGAGCTTCTGACCTAGCAGGGCTAATTGCGGTGTTTATATATTTCGGACTTTTGGTCTAGCAGGCTTAATGCCGGTGAATAATTCGGGCTTGAACGCCTAGCAGGCTAAATGCCGGTGATACGCTATAAACGAAGAATTCGAGAATGAAACGTGGTATGGCATATTAAATGGTATGTGTTAGAAGTTCGGGTAAGAATTAACTTACTATGTTAGTAAGGAATGAATTGAGATAAATTCTTATTGTTTTAATTAAACATGATGTGATGAAATGGACAATACAATAAGTGTTTTATCTTATGAGGTTGAGATTGTCATTTATATGTATGAACATTACTTATATGTGAACTAGAGTTATATACATGTATGTTACAGTGGAAATTTCGGTTATAAAATGGAAAGATCAGTGATGAAAGAATCAAAAGTGTTATATATATATGGGTAAGTAGAAATAGAGATCGATACCTAGATTGATTCGTGTGATTCGATATATATATATATATATGAGTTGATAATGTATATGTCTATGATGTCGTAGTGACGATATTTATTTTAAGTGTATTATTATTCGGCTATGTACATTTTACATAATGATGTATTTATGTTCCATACTATAAGCTTGGAGATTTACATGTTTAAGTGTATATTCAATACATTATATTTACTTGAGGCTTACTAAGCTAGCAAGCTTACTGTGTGTGTTCTGTTCTTGTCTACCTCTGTTTTATAGATTTCTTTTGATTCAAGCTACGGACTCGAAGGATCTTCAAAGAAGTCAACCACACTATCCACTCTCTTTGGTACTGATAAACTTGTTTTTTTTTATTCAAAAGCCATGTATAGGCTAGACTAAGCTGTATTTCTAATGATACTTAATCGTGTATAAAAATAGCCTTGCGAAAATGGCTACTTATTTTGGGTTAAACTTCATTTATATGTTTTTATGAAATGGCTTGCTCATGCTATTAAGAAATGTTTGTATTCGGTTGAATTTAGATATATGTTGAGGTGTGATATGTGATATGAATGTTATGTATTTAGTTAGAAAAACTTAACTTGGGCTATTGATTGTTAAATATGGTAGTTACGGTTAGGTTATAGTATTAATCTTATAATAGAAATTTGTATATGTAAGTTGAATTGTTAGGTTCATTTATTAATGATAAGTAATAGTAGTTATAAATTATATGGAAATGTGGTATTGAAGATTCGGTCAAGGCATGATTAAATATGCTTGGATTTCTATGTTAATTTAATTTGTGACCTATGTTTTGAATGGTCAATAGTGTACAAATTAAGCATAGTTTTTCATATAATATGTAAAGTTAGTTGTGGTCATAATATTAAAAGCTAAGATGAGGCGCATTCGGTTGTATGTATATATGAGAGGTATATTGTTTCTTAGTTTATAAGTGTGAAATCGGGTTATATATATATACATATGTAACCATATGATGCTTAGTAATATTTTCAACTATAAGGTTTTGATATACATTGGTTTGAAATGAAATTTTACATGAGTTATGGTTGCATAAAATGAATGCAAATGTGGTAATGATAAGTAGGGGTTTGTAACTGTTTTGTTGTATGATATCAAAGAAAGGTATATTGTTTGACCATTTTGTATTCGTTGATGTTTATATCAAATATACTTTAATTTGGTATAATAATGTATATATATATTTTGATTATATATATATATACATGTGAATTGTCTGCTTATAATTGAATGGTTGGAATAAGATATTTATTTAAGATGCTATTTAATGAATAAAAGTTTTGACTTCCGATAATACCCGTAACCCTAATCCGGCGACGGATACGGGTTAGGGGTGTTACATGATCAAAATAGCCAAAGATCAAAACTTCCTCTAGATTTTCAACAACCACCTCACCAATAAGAAGAGGAGTCGAATCTTGAAGAGATGCTGACGAAATTCATGGAAGCCACATATTCTCGTTTCCAAAAGACTGAAGCGGCTCTTGATGAAAAACAAAAATCAATCAAAGGGATCGAGAATCAAGTTGGAGAACTTACTAGGTCAGTGGGACATCTCGCAAAGCTAATGTCAGAACGACCACTAGGACGTCTACCAAGTAACACCGAGGTTAACCCAAAGGAACAAATTCAAGCCATCTCAGCTCAAGACAGTAAGGGGATAGATGAACCAAACTCAATACAAGAAAACAAGGTAGACGAAGGTAAGGTAGAGGTAACACAAGAAAAGTCGAAACTAGTAATCAAGGAGTACCAACCTCGCATACCTTATCTCGAAGCAATAAAAAGAGACGATTCAGAGGAACAGTTTGGTAAGTTTCTTAAACTCTTAAAGAAATTACATATTAAATTTCCTCTCTTGAAGCTCTTTTTCAGATACTAGACTTGAGGAAATTTTTAAGACAGCTCTTGACCAACAAACGTAAATTAGACGAAGAGCACCACGTGGAGCTAAATGCAATGTGGTCAGCAATTCTACAAAATAAACTACCACAAAAATTAAAAGATCCAGGGAATTTTACAATTCCATGTTTAATTGGTAGTTTATCTATTGATAATGCGTTAGCGGATTTAGGGGCAAGCATCAATGTTATGCCTTACAAACTATTTAAACAACTAGGTCTAGGGAAACCCGGATAAACTAGGATGAGCATTCAATTAAGCGATAAAACTATAAGAATTCCTAGGGTATAATAGAAAATGTTCTAATCAAAATTGATAAATTCGTATTCCCGAGAGACTTTGTCATTTTAGATATGGATAAGGACAACACGATCCCTTAATTTTAGGATGACCCTTTTAGCAACCGCGAGCTAAAGTTGATATCTATGCAGGAGAACTCATACTTCATGTAGGCGACGAGATAGTCACTCTTCAAGCTCTTGACTCGGCGAACATCAATTGATAAAGGTGAGAAAGTAAATTCAGTTGATAACCAACTTATTCAACCTTCATTGCAGGAAACACCACAAAGCTACAAACCTGAGCCGGATCGTAGACCTCATGCTAATAAAGAAGAATTACATGAGGAACTAGAACCACACGAAGTGAAATCGAAGGAAACCCCAGACGAGATGATAGGAACAACAAATCACATCAAAATAGAGGATCAAGTATTGTTGAATAAGGAAGACCCTCGAATCCCCAATTCAGAACTCAAGGCAAACGAAGAAATCACTTTTGAGGTAATTAATGTCTTCCTATATGGCACAGTCGAGGTAAGCAATCCTAAATTCAACACTTTTGAGGTAAACATTACTCGACTTAAACTTTATATCCATAACCGAGTTGATCGCATGAGAAAGGATTTCCACCTCCTCAAACCACCATGATTGTGCGTACAACAGGTAAGTCTAGCTCAAGACTTTAAACGAGCGCTTCTTGGGAGGTAACCCGAGTACTAACCGTACTAATTAGTTTGGTTTTATTTCTTTTCATATTTAGGCATAAGTTTACATACCCACACGGCCTTACGCACGGCCATGGCCGTGGCCATGTGGACACCACGACTAGGCACATGAGCGTGGACCTTATCTCTATTTAATTATTTACTTTTATTCATATTTTTATTTTTATTTTTATTTTTACTTCTTTTATTGTTTTCTCCTTTTTCTCAATGGCATTTAGATTTAGCTTAGGATACAATAAAACCAAGCCTGCTACTTCGAGGATTCAATTTCAAACGGTTCGAGACACTTCCCCACGTTCACTTCCAATCTTATCGGTTTCTTTTCATAGGCTTCATCCAAAAATTCAGGAAGTGTTACTTCTCCCCTTCTCTTTTGATTTTATTATTACATAATTGTTTATCTATCTTTGTACATTGAGGGCAATGTATATCTTAAGTGTGGGAGGTAAAAGTACCTGACTTTTTACGTTATTCTCAAATCTTGAATTTAGTCTTGTTTTCAAGTATTTTTCTCATATTACTAATTAGGATGAAATTTCTGTTGATTTATGATTTGTATTGATATGTTTTAGATTAAGTCATAGTTAATTGTGCATTGATGATTAAATTTGAAGGATACTAGAGAATCGAGCATGATAAGTCTACTTTCTAAAAATTAAAAATTAATAGGTCATTGAACTGAATTTGAGTATTACTTTGAAGTTTGAAATTTACAAGGATTGATGTCAAAAACACCCATAATTTTTGTGAGATTTTGAGCCTTATAGAGCATATATTCTTTTTCGTGCTCACTTTTTTGATTATGAGTGTGTCAACTTTGAACTGTTATTCTAGAACTTGCCTCGTTTATTCATGTCAAGACCACACTTTTGATTTGATATACAGAGATGATAAAGGCACCTAGGATTTAACCCACTTACTCCATAAAAAGCCTACCTTCACAAATTAACCCCTAGTGAACCTCGTTGAATCCTAACAACCTTTTTATTGACTCACCCATTAATATTAACCCCAAATCCCTTTGAATTTGTTATCACCATTCTTTTGACTACCCTTTAATCGAGGTTTGATTTGATTAAGTTACCGAATTATATTAGTTCAATAGTGACATTTATCATTTATGATGTAATATTTTAGTTTGTTCTTAAAAAAAATGAAAAATCAAAGTATATTCAGTATTAGTAGTATAAGAAGTGAGCTTGTACATTTAATTTTCAATTATCAAAGAAAAAGCTCGTATTAAAGTATTATCAAATTTTAAGTGATGAAAATACTCTTTATTATAGAGTAATTATCAATAGTGGTATTATTAGTTTTCATTCGATGTAAATATTCATATTTAGTTCATTTTTTCTAGTTAGGTAATTTGTCAAGTCAGTCTCGATTCTAACCCTCTATTTCAGCCTGTATCCACACCTTTAACCCAAGCCCCGTTACAACCCTGATTAAAGACCTTTTGATTTGTGTATCATCTCATATACAGTGGTGGAGATTTGATTTTCAGGCAAGCCTATAGGATTAACTTTTCAAGTTCGACTTAGAGTGCTTATTCTTGATCCTTAAACACTTCGAGTGATTTGAGTGAATCTTTTGTGAGGGTGTCAATCCTTGTGGGTTTTGAATTAAAGGTAATTATTCAGATAAGGGGAGACACCTATGTTTTCGTACTACAAAGGTATGACTTATCGTAATTGAATCTTTAGGACTCTTGGAGTTGAATTATCCATGTATAAATTATCTATGAATTATGATGAGACATTGTCGATAGGAATTATAAATTATGGAAAGTTCGTTGTAATTGTCAGTTGAGAATTTTGCTTGAGGACAAGTAAAAGCTTAAGTGTGGGGGTATTTGATAAACCGTAAAAGTAACATATTTTAATCCCACATTTAGTATGCTTTTGGATGATTTATCCCTGATTTATGTAAAAATGTACTCTTAATCCTTTCTTTTCATGTCTTATACTCAGGAAAGCACCCGAGGACAAAAAGAATGAGAAACGGGCTTAAAACGGACCAAATTGGGCCAACCCAAGAAATTGACACGGCCTGGACTTTAAGCCACGTGGCTGTGCCTCGTCAAATTACTTCACACGGATATGCCACGAATTACACGGCCATGCCCCAACCGACAGAATCGAGACACAGCCTAAAGACGACTTACACGGGCGTGTGCCATGGGCATACCCCTGCCACGAATGAGCAATTTCACTCGAATTTGGATGCTTGGAGGCAAAGAAACACATTCCTAAGTCTACTTAAACATACTAAGAGGAATTCTACTTGAATTAGGATACTTAGGAGCCAAGCAAAGCATCTCAAAGCCTATATAAACACCCAAGGTAGCAACTAAAAAAGGGAGTTCGGCAGAAGCCGAAACAGGGGGAGTTTTAGGCAGAGTTTTCTACCAGAGCTTTTATTCAGGGAATTACTCGAAGATAGCTAGTTGATCCATCTCAAGAAGCCGGAGTTCTACTCAAGACAGAGGATCTCCTCTTCAATTCCTTCAGGGGGTTTTAGGGATTTCTTATGTTTTGTTTTATCTTTTCTCTTGAGATGTTTTCTTATTTTGTTATGAACTAAACCCTTGAGATACACAAGGGATGAAACCTATGATGGATTTTGTTATTTGATTTCTAAATTATATGATAGGTACTTAGTTTGTTCTTAATTATGTTGCTTAATTTAATTTGATGTGCTTAGGTGGAGGAGGAATAGACCCTACCTAAGAGTAGATCTAGCATAATTGAGAGGAGTTGATCGGCGCCTAGAGATAGGGTTACGAGATTTTGCGGATTAGGGTGAAACCTAATATGGGAATCCATTGATCGATTTACTTCTTCCTTAGGGGGTTATTATAAGAGAACGATAGTTCCACTAATTAACCTAAGGTTAGACATTATTCGCCTCGAGAGAGGGTTTAATATAGGTTAGAGAGTCTCACGGATCAAGCTAAGTAAAAAAATCATATGGTTTAGGGATAAATAATAAGTGAAGTTATAGGTGGATTCTTCCCGAGGGTATCGTCTTCATCAACTGAGTTTTCCTAAAGTATTTCTCCAATTCATTCTTTTGTCTTTGCATCTAGTTTAGTTTTTCATTAGTTTTATAAATCAATCACTCCATATTTTAGGTTAAATAATAGAAAGAAAGTGAGTAGTAGTACTTTTAGGTTCCTTTGGGTTCGATAAAATAATCTTGCCTAAACTATACTATTGTTTGATAGGTGCACTTGCCTCAATCGTTATCATAGTTAGTCTACAGGTTCGATCATTCTTTATAAATATTAAAACTCAACTGTTTGACACGATCACACCCACCGGCCACCACCATATCTTTCACCAGTCAGCACCAATCCACCGGCATTAGTTGCCGGATTTGTGAAAACCGACAAGGAATTTTAGAGTAGAGGCATGGAATTTGTTTTCCAATTCTTTTATTTTCTAATTGTTTCTTCTGTACATTTAGATGACAGTGGTGTTCTCCGCCCTTATTGATTTTTTTCTGCAGGTGAAACATCGGGTACTACTGCTACACTAGTATTCACATAACCTAGGCATCACATGACCATTTCCTCTTCAGAAAATTAACGGCTTCACAGTGTCATGTTTTATTGCATTGCATGCAAAGGAGTAGAGGTCGAACTTAGGGATACTATCGTTAAACAGGTTACTATTTGCACTTAGTTTCATTTGTTGCTACTATTTCAAGTGTAACACTAATTATATCTTAATTGAGTAATTTTTGTTTTGGTAAATGTGTATGAGAAATAATTGTGAATTTTTTGGGATTTGATTTTGATTCGGGAAAGATGGAGCTTTTGCTTTAAATAGTGTTTTTGTTAGCCAAAAAAAGGTAGTATGGAAGTGAACTTGGTTAAGTTACTCATGGTGCATGCACGAAAAATTGTTCTTTTCTGTTTAAATTGATGTTTGGATCTTAATAATCTTTTTTTTTTGGTATCAATTTGTGGTTGTGTCATGGGTTTTACTATTTGTAAGTTTTTGACTAAAGAAAGCTACATTTTATGGAATCCTGGAAATATTTTGCAATGGTTTACTTGTACAAATGGGTTATATCATGGCAGGCTTCCAAGCAAATGAGTTTGGCGGAAAGTTGGTTAGCTTATGAGTTGAGTGATAAAGAGTTGGTGATGTTTCTATGAAACATAGAGTTCGGTGATTTGCTGATACATATTTGACCTTTTTGATATTCAGTTTAAATTAATATGGTCCATTTCAGTAATTCAATGATATATTTTTTCAAGATTTTTTCAGTTTCAATTAATATGTCTTTAAGATTTTATGCTTCTATTTTTCTTTATTTCAAGCCATATATTTTCTTTCAATTTACACAATGAGTACAGATATTCCACCCACTATAGTTACTATATCTTGATATATCTTTTATCAATTTTCAATCATTACTACTTGAAGATTAAACATGTATAGTTTATAAAGTATTGTTTAATGAGTACTTTTATTTTATAATATATATATATATATAACTTAATCTCCTTTTGGTTTAATGAAATAGATTCATTTTCATTTTCATAGATTATCGAACTAACATTTTCTTTTAACCATTGCCGAATGCCATTCCCTTTTGGCCGAAAAATTATCTTCAAGGAAGTATGTCTATTTTCTTACTTTTGGTTTCCATAGTAAGTTTTTTTTAACTACCACTTAATAGTTGTCAACCAAAAGGCGAATACACTGCCAACAATCGACCTGAGTTATCCAACCCTATCCAAAACACTTTAAAAAAACAAATTATCATATATTAAACATGATAGTCTAAAAATTGAAATACATCCTTTCAGCTCATTAATTTGTTCTGTAAAAATCACGTATAATACATGCCACATATACTATTGAAATATCCTAATGGATGTTAATGAAATCCTTTCAGCTCATTAATTTCAATACAAATGAAATTTAAAATGAACCTTTCTTGAAGATTCTAAAAGAAAGACAAGAGAACCAACTACAAATTGGGTAAGGTGATATCTTCTTTTGTGTTATATGTGATCCTTGATGACATTCCTATTTTTTTCTTTATTTTGAGATAATATGTCTTTTACTGAATATAAGGACCATATTATAAATTAATATGTCTTTAAGATTCTATGCTTCTATTTTTCTTTATTTCAAGCCATATATTTTCTTTTATTTTATTTGCTTCGACAATTAAAAAAAGCGATCCTAGGTTCGAGTCTAACTTATTAAATGTGTGAATTCTTATCTGATTTATTTTTTTAATTAGTTGGTTTTGTAGAGATAAATTTATTTTTCTGCTTAATGATTGATCTATACTAGAGTCTTGTTTTACTAAATTATTTTATTTAATTGTTGTTCATATAATCTCACAAGTGTTTCCTTGTTTTGGTTTTAGTATTTTGCTTCACTTTTGATCTTAGCTCTTTGTTTATATATGATGTATGATAGCTTCCAATTTTTGTTTCTGTTGATGTTCCGTTTACTAATTATGATGTAGTAAGATTTTACAATTTTTATTTATATGTAATATTATAATTTTAATCTTGGTCATGTTATATAATTTAACTATTTTATATGTACTATTATTGTTGTTATTTGTTACTAAAATTTTAACTATTTTATGTGTATTGCAAGAAAAATGTGTAGAAGAAGATTACGAGATTTAAGTATTGTCCAGAATACTCCAAATTCGGAAGAAGGAAATAGTGAACAACAAACAGTTATTGAATATTCGAATGTGCAGGAGACAATTGACGAGCCTGCAGAATTTCAAAGTAATGTTAAGTTTATTTTACATGCATGTTGACTTTTATTATTGATTCATTTTTAAATTTTAATATAATAATATATCATTTTTCAGCTGAAAGTGGTGGGACGCGAAGAGGTTGAGGACGTACGCTACTTAAAGATTTATACAACTTAAATCCTGTCGAGTGTGTCAAAATAAGTAGAAACAACCATGGCCAGCCTGTTGGATCTGAAGCTCGACTTTTAGCTGGCTATTTGGGCATTATAGCACAAAATGCCAATATGTTGCCCATCAATTACGAATCATGGCGTAACATGCTTGATAGCAACAAAAATCAAGCTCTCGATAATATTAAGGTAACAAAACATGAATGTAATTTATAATACTTTGGTTTAAGTTTCATTTATATTTACTTTCTAAACTTGTGTTTTTTTAGGAGAGATTTGCTTTATATGTCTCTAATGAGTATATCAAGAAGGCATTGGGTAAAAAATGGAGAGACCATAAAAGCACTTTGAAAAAAATAATATTTTAAGAAAGACATAAGCCTCGAAGAAAAATTATGAAATGTCCCACCGGGAATGCTGAGATACCAATAGGAAGATGCGGTTAGATTCTGGAATTCAAAGAAAGGAAAGGTATTACGTACTTCCAAACTCTTATAAATTTTTTGGTTTATAGTATTTACTATATACGTAATAATAATTTCATTGTGTAGAACCGTGAGCGAGTTGGAACAAGCAGTAAGCAAAAACAAAAATTCATGCACATGGCAGGGTTGAGAATTTTGCTTGTGTAGCTGAGGCCGAGGTATTATGGATTTATTAATTCTGTCAAATATTAATGATTTTCTACTATTAAAAAATATTTTTGCTACTATTAATATATGTAAGAAGTCTCGTCTGGTCAAAAAGTTGGCCGCCTTCAACTTTTTGACATTACACATAGGAAGAAAGATGGATTTCCGATGACATCCGAAGCTAGAGAAATTATGGTATATTTACTTAATAAGATTTGATTAATTATAAATATTTATAATGTTTAATTATAATGGTTTAATTCCTCGTTAGTAGGTTTAAATAATGTCAAGTTATGTTATTTTGTATTCTTTTTATTATATATTTCGTTTCTAACTCTTTAATTGATTTATTAGGATAAATTAAAGGAGAAGAAGTCGGGTATGAAGCGATTGCTTCGACTGATAGTTCTGTTAATCTTGAGGACATAGATAACATAATTATTACTGAAGTTTTGGGTCCTGAAAGGTATGGTCGGGTTCGATTTCAAGGATCTGGTATTACCCCGACCTAATATTTTGGATCCAGCTCCAAGCAATACATGCCTTTCGGAAGTCAAGCTCAAGCTGAAGTTCAGAAGTTAAGAGACCAGATAGTTCAGATGCAAATGAGCACAGTTGAGCAAATTGCCGAGGTTCAAAGAAAATATGTAGAATTCCATCAAAAACTTATAGCGGATGCAGCAACGAGGGAGGCAGAGGCAGCAGCGAGAGAGGCAGAGGCAGCAGTGATGGTAGCAGAGCAGAGTAGAAAGTATGATGAGCTCCAGGTACAGCTGCAGCATATGATGAAGATGTTCCAGCAGTCGCAAAAGCCGTCATCTTAGACAATTGTTTTCTCGATGTAAGAATATTTTTAACACTGTCACATTTAACATTATTATAAAAGTATTTTGAGTTATTCTTCATTTATTAATTTACATCATATATCTTTCGTTGATTTAATTTGAGTTTTTGGTTGGATTTGTATGCTACATTTGCTTTTTTGGTTGGATTTAATGCAAGAAGGGTTGGATATTGATAAAAAAGGTCAATTGCAAATCTGTAAAAATTAGCGGCGTTTGTAGACAAAGCGCCGCTAAAGGTCATGACATTTGGCAGCGTTTGATGAAAAAGCACCGCTAAAAGTCATGACCTTTAACGGCGTTTTTTTACAAGCGTCTCTAAAAGTCATGATCTTTAGTGGCGTTTTTTTAAATAAACGCCGCAAATTTTAGCGGCGTTTTTTACGGCACTTAAAAACGCCACTAAAGGCTTAAAAAAACGCCGCTAAAAGTCTGTTTTGGTGTAGTGTTACTTTCATTAGTGAGGATGATAGGAAAATGACCTTGGCAAATCATACAAACACCTGCGTCTGAAGAACTAGCTAGAAGGTGTTGTCTTAGAAGTGCTTGACTTTGGTAAGTCAGAGTTATGGGTTCAAGTTTCGAATTCATTTACTATCAAGAGAAAATGCCTTTAGGATTGTTTCCAGAATATATTTAGGTTATAGGATTATTATATAAGGTTTGAAGTAAAATTTCATGAAGCAATATTGCTGGTTGCGTTTAAATTTAAATGCCATGAAAATGATGTGGTTTAGGCTATAACATCCTCAAAATTTTGATAACGACATTGTAAGGGGTATTAAGTTAATGAAACAAAAAAATTCGTATTTTCGTACCTCAAGGATGATGTATATCGTATATTATTAAAGGTATTAAGTTAAGACTTAGGATAGATCATTAAACTAGAGGAAAATATGAATTAAGAATCAAGGTATAGACTAATTTGAGATTGAATTAAAGTATAAGGATTAAATTTTATGTTAAGAGAATGGTTGGAGAACTTAAGAGGAATTAAACCATAACTTATTTGAAAGGACTTGTATTTTCCTTAGTTAAGTGATGAATTGAGTGATGTAAGAGGTAAAGTGGACTTTCCATAGGTAGATAAATATTGAATTTTTGAATTATAAAAAATGACTATTGACTAGTTTGAAATTTAGGTGAAGATTCGAGGACTTGGAATATGATTTAACCTTTAATTCATATTTTTAGTGATGGAATGGAAGATGGCTTTACAATTGTTCTCTTCCTTGCATAGTGATGAGTGAATATTTGTTATATTTTTAGGCCCTTATTCACTTAATATTTACATTTTTTAGTTGATTTTACAATTCTTTGTTGTTTATTTTTAGTGTTTCTAAAGCTATTTTTAGCACTTTTCATATGCTTTTTTATTTAATAAATTTTTGTAGGAAAAATGGAATTGAAGTGAGTAGAGTGAGGAAAAAGTTAGAAAATCGAAAAATAGAGATTACCTTTCGAAGCCATGGCTTGAACTATTGGTTCCATGACTTTGGCTTAAAATTCTGCACATGTTTTCTATTTCATTTTTAATAGGCTAATTGGTCTTTTCACCTTAGCTCATGAATTTGCTCTAGAAAAATGTTGTATAAAACAATTCTGTACTTCTTCTTTGAAAAAGGAGGCCATTTTAGAATGCAAACAACTTTAAAACTTTTAAATATTCAAATCTCAATTCACTTGTAGATTAATAACTCGTCAAATATTTCTTTAATATTAAATTTTACGGCTAAAGATTAGTAGGTTACTGATTTAGTAATTGAATTAAAATTTGATTTAAAAAATTTTGTTATGATTTAATTTTCTTAATTTCTGCACATGACGTAGATGATAGATAGCTTTGGAAAATGTGTTGAAAGCTACCCACCCACTGCACTAGCAGTCCACTCAAACATTACCCAAGATTGGTTCCTGATTAAAATAACAATCAACTAATGACCACAATTAATAACTATGTTGACAACTATAGTATACCATTTAGAGGCGTTGGGAAAGATGCGACAGTGATACTTATGCTTTTTAGTACTTAGTCTAGATGTGAATGTGCATCCATGTTGTAATTCAAAATAAGTTATTAATTGCCATTGAAGGTGATCCTTAACTATTGTATTCTTAGTTGAGGTTGAATGATTAAAAAGTATTTTTATTGTTTTATTTTACGCATTCTTTATCTTTACTTGTTTGATTATCTTTTGACTTATTTTATTAAATTAGTTAGTGAATCGAGTTAATTAGTTAAAGTTATCCACATATTTTTTATGGGTTCAATCTTTTAAATACTTACTAATAGATTATTCTATTATAATTATTACTTGGTAATGATACAATGCATTTGCAGTTATTAGGCGGATAATGAACCTTATTTTTTATGCTTTAATTGTATAATTATTTTTAACTAAATTTTTTAATGTTATTCGCCATCAATTAGGTTTTGGTGTTGTTTCCGGAGGAAGTGTGTGGTAATCAAACTAGTCTCTTGTTGTAACATTTTATAGTAAAAGTTAATTTATTTGTATTTAAGGTTTGTAATTATTGCTTCTTATTGTGTGACACAAGCTAAGAAATGAGACCTGGTATATCAACAAACAATGCCACTACTTACGGAGTCAAACCACTCGGGCTACGCTTTCAAAGCAGAAACTCCAAAAGTTATTTTGAGACCACATATTGTTAAACTTCAACGGCTCAAATCTTAAGCACCAGAATTGGTACTAAAAAAGGTCTCTATCAAGTGAAGGAGCCAAAGAAGCCTTGCAGACGAAGGGGTGGTTCATTTGAGAGGGAAAGGAAAGTCCGACTTATTTGCTACAAGAATGTATTTATGGGGACAAAAGGAAAGATTTTTCAAAACTTGTTTTGTACACAAAAATTTTGTGTCAAATATTAACTTGAAGTCAAATTTTATTTATGAACTTTGGAAAGAAGTTACAATCTTTGGATATTTCTTGATTACAAATAAAAACTCATTTGATTCTTCTCTTTGATGGAGCTTCGATCCAAGAGTCATCTAGAATTAATCTTAGAAGGATGCAATTTTTTTAAAGGGTCATTGAGACTTGATCTTAAAGTTGAGTTTGGCAAGATGTTTGCTAGAGAATTTAATTTGGATTTGGATTTAATGGTCATCGAGACTAAATGTTGAATCAATGATGTCCGCTTCAAGGATCATCAAGACTTGATCTTGAAAACAAGTTTAAACCTTATTTCTTCAGTTGAACCAAATCGAAAGACATCTTTATTCAAAAATGACTTTTGACCCCCTTTCCATAGTTAAACTAGATTGGAAGGCGACTTTCTTCAAAAATGATATGCCATTTTCGAAATTTCTTTAAGCTCTTTAGTTTCTTCAAAGATTTTTGTGGAGAATTTCTAGAGTTCTTGAACTTGTGAATGTGACGAATGGCTTGGAGGTGACTTCCTTTTATAGGAACTCCCCCCAAAAAAAAAAAAACAATGAAAGAAAAACAAATGTAGAGAACAAGAATAAGAAAATAAGGTTTCTGAAGTTGCAAAGGAGTCCTATTTATTAGTACATAGGCAGGAAACTAAAGCAACATTCCGAAAGAAACAATGGTAATAAAGTAACAACGTATGTTTGAAAAAAAATCCAATCAAAGATAAAACATATGTTTAGAAGCAATTAACGTAGAAGCACGATGATTAAAGTAATAATCATGATGCTCTCAAATTTATTCAAGCATTGTTAGAACTTCCATGACCCTCGCTAAAGATTTTACTCTACCCTAGTCACTTATAACATACATTTTATCTAAGGAATAATTGTTATACCTTCGCCATATAAACTATTGTCAAGCCACCCAATGCTTACGCTTGAAAAAAAAACTCAGTGAAGCTTAACTTCAACTCCTCACCATAAGCACAGTCTCAATCTTGCCTTATCAAAATGTCATATCATGTAAAGTGGGCCTATGCAATTCTTAAATGATGGGGAAGAGTTTTTTTCAATATCCATCAATACATCACTTCTTCAAGTTTGACGTTGCTTTGGCGAGTCTCTTCACATCGGCTCAAATAGTGTTCTCAATTGACAATTAGCCTCTTTATCGCTTGCACATATAAAGTAGAGTATTCGATGGTTGAACTGGTGCCTAGTTAATGATAAACCGTAAAAATAACATAATTTAATCCACATTTAGCATACTTTTGGATGATTTATTCCTTGAATTGTGTAAAAGAGTGCTCTTAATCCTTTATTTTCATGTTTTATACTCAGGAAAGCACCGGAGGATGAAAAGACCGAGAAACGGGCTTAAAAAGACCAAATGGGCTATATCATGAAATCGGCACGGTCTGGACTTAAGCCCACATGGCCGTGCCTCTTAAGAGAAGTCCGAACACGGCCTGGCCACGATTCATCATGGTCGTACCTCATCAACAGGTTCGCACACAGCCTGGCCATGAAACACATGGGCGTGTGCCCTAGGGCGTGTCCCTGCCGTAGAAAGAGCAATTCTACTCGAAATAGGGTACTTAGAGGCAAAGAAACACATTCCAAAGCCTATTCAAACACCCTAATAGGAATTCTACTTGAATTAGGATATGTAGGGCCAAGTAAAGCATCTCAAAGTCTATATAAACACCCTACAGGGCAACTTAAGCGGGAGTTCGGCAGAAACCTTCTGCCAGAGGCAGTGGTCAGCTAGGCCAAGAGCCGAGCCGAAAAGGTCAGATTTGTGGGAATCACTAGAAGATATCCAGTTGATCCATCTCAAGAAGCCAGAATTATACTCAATACGGTGGATCTCTCCTTCAATTTCTTTAGGGAGTTTTAGGGATTTCCTATGTTTTGTTTTATCTTTTCTTCTGAGATGTTTTCTTTTATCGTTATGAACTAAACCCTTCGAATACCTGAAGGGGATGAAACCTAAGACGGATCTTGTTATTATTTTCTGAACTATATGATAAATATTTGATTTGTTCTTAATTATGTGTGCTTAACTCTTGTGTTAATATTTCTGGGATATTGATTCAAGTTGAATGTGCTTACGTGGTGGAGCAAAAGCCCCTGTCTAAGAGTAGATCTAGCATAATTAAGTAGAGTTGATCGCGCGCCTAGAGATAGGGTGACGAGATTTTGCCAGATTAAGGTGAAACTTAATATGGGAGTCCATAGATCGAGTTAATGGGATTCTATGGGTTTTAATTAGAAAGAGATTTCAATTAATCAACCTAAGGTTAGACGTTATCCGCCTCGAGAGAGGGTTTAATATAAATTAGGGAATCCTGCGGATCAAGTCAAGTGAATAAATCATCTGGTTCAATGTTAGATAACAAGTGAAGTCTAGGTGGATTCTTCCTAAGGGTATCGTCTTAATCAACTAAATTTTCCCAACAGTATCTCCCCAATTTATTCCTTTTGTCTTTGCGTCTTTAGCTTAGTATTTAGTAGTTAGATTAAACAACCAATCACTTAATATTTAGGCTAAATAATAGAAAGAAGGTTAGTATTAGTACTTTTAGTTCCTTTGGGTTCGACAATCCAGTCTTGCCTAAACTATATTACTGTTCGATAGGTGCACTTGCCTTAAATCATTGTCAGAGTTAGTTTTCAGGTTCGATCATTCTCTTTATAAATTTTAAAACTCGATAAAACAACGATCAAATTTTTGGCACCGTTGCCGGGGAACTAAAATATTAAGAAAACTTGATTTTTATTACTTTAGCCATTTTTTATTTTTTATTTTTGCAATTTAATTTTTATTAGTTTGCTAATTTTTCTTTTATTTTGGTTTTGGCAGATAATTTTAGTCTATAGAAGATGGCACTGAATAATTATCAATGTCTCTCGCAGGTACACCCAGAAATACAATATGATTCGAATTTAGGAGGCATGGCGAATCTTGAGTACCCACCCTACGGATATGGCATGAAAAACGAGCAAGCTCACTATACAGGTAACTATTCTAGACCACAAAATAATTTTTCTAATGACACTTATAATGCAGGTCGGAGGTACCATTCCAATTTCTCGTGGGATGATCAAAATAGCCAAAGACCGAACTCCCTCCAGATTTTCAACAACCACCTCACCAACAGGAAGAGGAGTCGAACATTGAAGAGATGCTGACAAAATTCATGGCAGCCACAGATACCTATCTCCAAGACACTGAGACCACCCTTAAGAATCAACAAACATCGATTGAAGGGATCAAGAACCAAGTTGGTGAACTTACTAAGTCAGTTGGACAACTTACTAAGCTGATCTCAGAACTACCACAAGGAAGCTTGCCAAGCAATACTGAAACTAACCCAAGAGAGCAAAATCAATCCATTTACGATAGTGAAGGGTTAGACGTACCAAACCCAAGGGAAGAACCTGTGGTAAGTGAAGGTAAGGTTGAGGTGTGCCATGATATACCAAAACCAGCAATTACAGAGTACCAACCTCGTGTGCCATATCGAGATGTAATAAAGAAAGACCACATAGAGGAAGAATTCGGTGAACTCACACTTCGTGTAGACGACAAAACAATCACTCTTCAAGCTCTTGACTCAGCTAGGACATCGAGTAATAAAGGTACGAACGTTAATTCTATTGATAACCATTTGGTTCAACCTTGTTTACAGGAAGCATCACGAAATCACCTAGCTAAGCCAGATCTTAGACCTCGTACCTATAAAGAAATAATTTATGAAGAACTAAGGCTTCAGGTCGATGAACTAGACGAGTGAAAAACACACTTTAAAGAGAAACTAGGAATACACGAAGTGAAACCGAAGGAAACCCTAGACGAGTTGATAACAAATCACTTCAAAATAAGGGATCAAGTATTGTTGAATAGGGAAGACCCTCAAATTGCTAATTCAGACCTCAAGATAAATGAAGAAATCACTTTTAAGGTACTTAATGTCTTCCTATACGGCACAGTCGAGGTAAGCAATCCTAAATTCAACACTTTTGAGGTAAACACTACTCGACTTGAACTATATATCCATAACCGCATTAATCGCATGCGAAAGGATTTTCACCTCCTCAAACCACCATGACCATACGAATAACAGGTCAAGTCTAGCTTAAGACTTTAAATGAGAGCTTCTCGGGAGGCAACTCGAGCACTAACCCTATTTATTTTTACATTTTTATTTTTTCTTCTTTCCTTTTCTTCTTCTTCTTTAGCACCGAACTAACCAAAAGAGCAGATCTCCAGACAACACGGCCTTACACACGGCCTTACACAAGTCCATGGCCGTGGCCATGTGGCAAAATTATTTTTCCCAAAACACAGGCTATATCTCTATTTAAACCTCCTTCTTCCTTTTTCTTTTCTAGTTGTCTTTCTTCTTTCATTTTCTATTATTTTTTTTTGCTTACTTTATTTTATTTTTTTTCCTTTCTTTCTTTATTTTATTTCCCTTATTATTTTCTTCTTATTCTTCATGCCATTTAAATTTAGCTTAGGATACAATAAAATCAAAACGGCTGCTTCGAGGATTCAATTTCAAACGGTTCGAGACGCTTCCCCACGTTCACCTCCAATCTTATCCGGTTTCTTTTCATTGACTTCATCCAAAATTCAGGAAATTTCACTTCTCTTCCCATCTTATGATTTTATGATTATTTTGATATTATCTATCTTTGTACATTGAGGGCAATGTACATATTAAATGTGGGGGGGGTTAAGTATAGCATTATTCTCAAATCCCTGAATTATATCTAGTTCTTAAGTAATTTCCTCATATTACTAATTAGGATGAAATTTCTAATGATTTATGATTCTTATTGATATGTTTTTGAGTAAGTCATAGTTAATTGTGCATTGATGATTTAAATTTTAAGATACTAGAGAATCAAGCATGATAAGTCTATTTTTCAAGAATAAAAAATTTTCTAGGTTGTCGAACTGATTTTGAATATTACCTTGAAGTTTGAAATTTTTAGGGATTGATGTCAAATACCCATAATTTTTGTGAGATTTGAGCCCTTTAGAGCATATATCTTTTCCATGCTCACTTTATTGATTATGAGTGTGCCAACACTGAATTTTTATTCTAGAACTTGCCTCGATTATACATGTCAAGACCACATTTTTTATTTGATATACTGAGATGATAAAGGCACTTAGGTTTTAACCCACTCACTCTACTAAAAAGCCTACCTTCACAATTAACCCTTGGTGAACCCTTTGATCCTAACAACCCTTTTTATTGATTCACCCAATAAAATTAACCCAAAACCCCGCTAGTATTTGTTATCACCATTCCTTTGACTACCCTTCTATCGAGAATTGATTTGATCAGTTGCCTAATTACTTTATTTCAGTTGATAAAGTTCTTTCTTATATTATGAATTACTTGATTTGTTCTAAAAAAAACGAAGTATATTCATTATTAGTTTTATGTTCTAAGTGAGCTTATATGTTCAATTCCAAATATCTTGAAGAAGAAGCTCGTATTATTAGTATTTTCATGTGATGTAATTATTTAGATTGTTAGTTCAATTCTTTTTCTAAAGTTAGGTAATTTTTCAGGTCAATCTCGATTCTAACCTTCCAATTCAGCCTTTATCTACACCTTTAACCTAAGCCTCGTTACAACCCTTAAAAGACTTTTTGATCTGTTTATCATCTCATTTTACAGTGGTGGAGATTTGATTTTCAGGCAAGCCTATGGGATTAACTTTTCATGTTCAAATTATGAGTGTTTTTTCCTGAACCTTAAACACTTCGAGTGCTTTGAGTGAATCTTTAGTGAGGATGTCAATCCTTGTCGGTTTTGAATCAGAGGTACTAATTAGATAAAGGGAGACACCTATGTTTTCATGCTACAAATATATGACTTAGAATTGTTTGAATCTTTAGGAGTATTTGAGTTAAATTATCCATGTATAAATTATCTATGAATTATGATGAGACATTGTTGATGAGAATTATGAATTGTGGAAAGTTCGTTTTAATTGTAAGTTGAGAATTTTGCTTGAGGACAAGCAAAAGCTTAAGTGTGGGGGTATTTGATAAACCGTAAAAGTAACATATTTTAATCCCATATTTAGCATACTTTTGGATGATTTATTCTCTGAATTGTGTAAAAAGGTGCTCTTAATCCTTTCTTTTCATGTTTTATACTCAAGAAAGCACCGAAGAATGAAAAGAACGAGAAACGGGCCTAAAACGGACCAAATGGGCCATATCACGAAATCGACACGGCCTGGACTTAAGCCCACACGGTCGTGCCTCTTGAGAGAAGTCCGAACATGGCCTGACCACGATTCACACAGCCGTACCTCATCAACAAGTTTGCACACGGCCTGGCCACGAAACACACGGGCGTGCGCCCTAGGGCGTGTCCCTGCCGCAGAAAGAGCAATTCTACTCGGAATAGGGTACTTAGAGGCAAAGAAATACATTCCAAAGCCTATTCAAACACCCTAGTAGGAATTCTACTTGAATTAGGATATATAGGGGCCAAGTAAAGCATCTCAAAGTCTATATAAACACCCTAGTGGGCAACTTAAGTGGGAGTTCGGCAAAAACCTTCTGCCAGAGCCAGCGTTAGCTAGGCCGAGGAGCCGACCCGAAAAAGTCAGATTTGTGGGAATCACTTGAAGATAGCCAGTTGATCCATCTCAAGAAGCCGAAATTATACTCAAGACGGCGGATCTCTCATTCAATTCCTTCAGGGAGTTTTAGGGATTTCTTGTGTTTTGTTTTATCTTTTCTTCTGAGATGTTTTCTTTTATCATTATGAACTAAACCCTTCAGATACCTGAAGGGGATGTAACCTAAGACGGATCTTGTTATTTTTTTCTGAACTATATGATAAATATTCGATTTGTTCTTAATTATGTGTGCTTAATTTTTGTGTTAATATTTCCAAGATATTGATTCAAGTTGAATGTGCTTAGGTGGTGGAGCAAAAGTCCCTGTCTAAGAGTAGATCTAGCATAATTAAGCGGAGTTGATCGTGCTCCTAGAGATAAGGTGACAAGATTTTGCCGGATTAGGGTGAAACCTAATATGGGAGTCCATAGATCGAGTTAATGCAATTCTAGGTGTTTTAATTAGAAAGAGATTTCAATTAATCAACCTAGGGTTAGGCATTATCCGCCTCGAGAGAGGGTTTAATATAAATTAGGGAATCCTACGGATCAAGTCAAGTGAATAAATCGTCTGTTTCAGTGTTAGATAACAAGTGAAGTCTAGGTGGATTCTTCCTAAGAGTATTGTCTTAATCAACTGAGTTTTCCCAATAGTATCTCCCCAATTCATTCTTTTTGTCTTTGCGTCTTTAGCTTAGTAGTTAGTAGTTAGATTAAACAACCAATCACTTAATATTTAGGCTAAATAATAGAAAGAAGGTTAGTATTAGTACTTTTAGTTCCTTTGGGTTCAACAATTCAGTCTTGCCTAAGCTATAATACTGTTCAATAGGTGCACTTGCCTTAAATCGTTGTTAGAGTTAGTTTCCAGGTTCGATCATTCTCTTTATAAATTTTAAAACTCGACAAAATAACGATCAGTTAACATCTTCTTATAAATACTCTTCTTTCAATATAAAGAGGGAAAAAGAGAGATCTATCATATAACCCTCACTTTACTTAAATACCATATTTGGATTTCCATTCTTAGTGGCTCTCCATACCACTACAATATGAACCACCATCATATCAACTCCAACACCTTATATAACTTAACCATAAACTACACCCAGGGTCACTAAACTCTTAGTAAGTTTATGTCTTGATCACTTAATTTCAAAAAGTTACGAAATAATCATTGAACTATTTGAAAACTTTTATTTAAGTCATTGGGCTGCTAAGTTTATTTTTAAAGTCTAGCTAGCAAGCTCTAATTGATGATTCGACGATTGGTACAATGGGTCGGTACTCAATGACGAGTAGAAAAACATACCTTAGATATAAACCGATTTGACGGTTAGTATTAGAGATCGAAGAAGAAAACTAATTGGATTTTGGTTCGCAGATTCGTGACGCTTGAAGCTATTTCATGAAAAAAATTGAATTGTAGAAAAGAAGAAAAAAAGCTTTCAATTAGTATAGGAGATGCAAACGAAGAAGGCTATACAATAACAATTTTAACAGTCTAGTGACCGTATTGAAAATTTTCGAATAGTTCAATGAACATTTTGTAGCTTTTTGAAGTTGAGTAACCAAAATATAAACTTATTAATAGTAGAATGAATTTTGATGTAATTTAACTAAATTGTTACAACTTATATACAATAGCATCTTTTCCTCCTTCAACGTTAATGCATAAATACTAACGATAAAAAATGACTACAACGCGCAAGATTAGAATTTTTATTCATAAATGGTGCAAAATCTTTTATATGATTTTATAGTATTTTCTTTTTCATAATAAATGTTGATTATAATAATATTTAAAAGAAGAATTTGCAAATGGACTACAATTAAAAGTATTAATAAAGAAGTTAGTGGTTTATGGGCTCCATGACTATTGAATATTGTAGCCAATGTTAAATCCACCACACAAAAAAAAAAAAAAAAAGTTGTTGCTTTTTTGGATATATAGGCTTATTAAAAGCTAATTAAGCACTATATCTCACCATCTCAATTATTGAAGATGAAGAATATTATCGATTTGAACAGTTTTTGTTTGAAGATTTGCTATTATGAATGGATCCACTTCCCTGTAATGTTTTTCTATCATTGGTAAAACTAATCAAATCATTAATTTTATTTTGAAATTTCATGAAAAAAAAATAATATACACATATAAATAATAATAATATAGATATACACATTCATTTTATAAATTATATAAAAAATATTTAAACTAGTTTTAACTCAATTCCATTGATATACAATAAATTTTTTATTAGTTCAAAAAATTAAAAAAATATTCTAATTGGACCATTGGTTTTAATTTAATCAAATCATGAAATTAATTTTGATTAAAAATGATCTAATCGCATCAATCTTATCTTGGTTTTGCAAGGAAGAAATTTTGAGAGTGCTATCAATTGTGATGCGCAAACTATTGTTAGATTTGTCTAAATTCTTAAGGTTGCAAATTAGAGTATCTTTCAAAAGATTATTTCAATTTTAAAAATAATGTAAATTGTGATATAAAATACATATAAGTTTAACCTACATGATTGTTTTGGAAAGTAACTTACCTGATTGCTTTTAAAATTGCATAATGCTTAATTATTGAGGATTTTAATATGTGTATTATAAATATTTTTATTTTGAAAATCATATTACTTAAAGACCAAAAATAATATTTTAACCTTGAATTTTAATATTCAGTTTGTTGTTGGTCTAATGGAGTGTGGCAATATCCTCGTTCACTTTCCTTTTACTATTTCCTAAAGTTAATGGTTTTGGATCTGCAATAGATTTCATGGAAATTGATGCCAATGGATCACACCACTATGACTTTAGATTAGGATTTTGTATAGAGTGCTTCACAATTTTAAAATAAGAAAAATTAATTCGTATGGTGCAATTTAATTCGTAAAGTTGCATAATTTATCTTATTTGTTGGTATATTTGATCAGATCAAACAAGATTTTTCTCAAGGATTCTAATATAATAAACTTATTTTACATACTAAAATATGCTATCCAATTAGGTATGGGCTAATTTAATTAAGATTTATCTCAATCATTTGTATCTTTATATTAAGGGCATTTGATTTGGTGAGATTTGGACGGATTAAGATGGACTAAAGGTTACTTTGTGAAGCTACATTCGTACTCTCAATATAAAAGCCTTATTCAATCTTGAAAGAGGTAATTGTTGATGCAATTATGTCAGAATTGCTTCACGAAGTGCCACAAGCAGTGCATGTTGCTCTTGGCACTAGGCACTACACAAGTCACAAAACTTGCCTTATTTGTACTTGGCAATCTTTTCAACAAAATTAGTTAGGCAATCACTTAGATAATTTTTTGGACGTGTGTTGGCCTATACTTGAAGATCCTTTTGGTGGAGCAACAAATCTTCAAAGATTGGATCAGTCTGAATCAAGCCAATCAGATCCATTGTTTCGAAGAGATTGGCTTGGCTGATCTAAAGACTTATCTTAGAGATATTTAATTTATTTTTAACTTTATGAGGATATTTGTAAAGCCTTTTATGAGGCGATTTTAGTGAGATATTGATTGTAATTGCTCTGTATCTTAACAAGTCTTAAATTCTTATATTTTATAGGCTTGTGTAAGTTGGAAGGGTGGAGAGTTGAGCTTCTAATGTATTCATTAGGAAGTAACTAAACAAGTGAATCATTTGATTTACAAACTAAGTTTTCAGGGATAAAACTTAGTGCAGAGAGATCTAGATCTTAGGTGCAAAAGTAAGGTTGCTATACTGGTGTGTGATAGGACTTAACTGTTTCTACAAAGTTTAAGATAGTTGATTATCTCTCTAGGTAAGGCCCCATAGATGTAGGAAAATTGAATTGTGTAAACAACTTGATTGTGTTCATCTTCGTTTTCATCACAGTGGGACTCTTAATGGGCACTACTCGTACTACTGCACAAAGCACTGCTCTCCTATTTTACTAGAATTACATCATCCCTTTTATCTTTGAGAGTGGATGTATCCCTAGCGTAACTCTTGTTCCTACTCTTCACCAACTTGAAGAATAGTTTGCATCTATCTTTAGTGTCATCCTCTACCTCTAACTTGGTTGTGAATGGATTTTGGGCTATTAATCTCCCTTGTCAACATTGATTATTAATCTTAAAATCCATGTTCATAATCTAGAAAAAAAACAATTAGTAATCAGTTAAAAAGTCTCAAGTGTGTTTTCTTTGGAGTTTTCAAAGATAATCGCATTTCTAGCTTCCCATATACCCTTAATATGTGTAAGTAAAGTTTGTATAGAACTCTCCACTTGGATCGATGTCTTTCGAAGCTCATCATTCGTAAGGAATTAGTTATTATAAATCTTCCACAAAAATAAAATGAGTTTAAAAGGTAACTTAAGCTTCCATGTCGATAATTATAATTATAAGGATAATCTTGAGATAAACAATTACTTTTGTATTTAACTATTTAGAAAATTCTCTTAAAGGATAAGTGTTGCTATTGATAATTTTATCACCTTAGGATTTTAATTTGTATTATATTTATTATATTATAGAGAAAATTTGAATAGAACTCCTCTTTGTAAAGAAAGAATTTGGCATCTCTCAAAGGGAAGACTTTTGGAATGCTTTTTCATCAATCTAATATTATTTTCGGTATTGATAAAATTATGAGTAATTATGTAACACCCCTAAACACGAATCCATCGCCAGAACAAGGTTACGGAGCATTACTAGAATTTACAAATCAATCAGACAGAAAATGCAAACATATAATATCACATAATATTCATATAAAAACAATCAAAATCAAACATATTGTCCCTTATACAAGACCTCGAGGCCCAAAACGCGTTAGAAACAAGTCGGGACTAGATCGGGCACTCAAACAATTTTTCAGAAAACATTGAAAACTTTTAAAGCTGCAGGGGTCACATGGCCGTGTGGCCAAAACGTGTGATTCACACGGCCAAGAGACACGCCGTGTGGACATTCAAAATAGGGACACATGATCGTGTCTCAGCCCATGTCCATGCTTTTGTAACTCTCTAAATTGGGTCACACGGCCAAGTCACACGCCCGTGTGCTAGGCCGTGTAAGCATACTGACTTGCATTCTTAAAAAGATACAGGGGACACACAGCCATGTCACTTGGTCGTGTGTCACACACGGCTGAGACACACGCCCGTGTCTCTACCATGTGGACTAAAATAGACTATTTTTCAAGCCACATTTCTCACCCAATTTGGTACCAACCTAAACTCAACAATTTACATATAACCAAGTCATAACAAGGCATTCAAAACAAGCTAAAATCAAGTCTTAAACATGTATTATCACCACATACAACCAATATGCCATTAGGCACCTCAAGTGACAACTTAAAAACATGTCAATCAAGTATCCAAACTTACCTAAATAACCAAATACATATATGCATAATCCCAAATGGTACCAAATATACTATTCTAACAAACATCAATATGATAAGACCACACAAACACACACACACACACACACATATATATATATATATATATATCAAAATATACCAAACACAAGCCATTTAAGTGGCTAATCTCAACAAAACACTTATATGCCAACATTGGCCAAATTAATCTATACATGCCATTATAACCAAATTCAAATATCCAAAAGTACCAAAAGAGCCGATGGATAGTGTGATATACCTCCAACAAGCTTCCAAGCTGAACGAGCTTCTGAATTACTATAAAATACAAAAAATAACATAGAGTAAGCATTTAAGCTTAGTAAGTTCGTATAAGAAAGAAATTAACTTATCATTTAATCACATTTAAGGTAAGTATAAAAAACATATCCAAACCAATTTGGCCAAAATCCTAAAGATATATCCTCAACATGTTAGCCATGTAAAACACATATAATAGCCAATAAACATGGATGAACATAACCACTAAACAAGTTTCATATACATGTATCATCCATTTCATGTTTCAATATATCATGTAATATCATTTCCATGTATTTCATGTATTTACCTGTAATAGTTCGTATCAAACTCATATTGTCTCATAACAGAACATTGCCCGTTGAACCATTTAAAATATCGTTGGATACACGGGTAGTACACACGAGGTGTACTGAACTGCAGTCCGTCAATTCATGTACATATTTTCTTATACAAGCTATGAATCGGTATGCTCTCACGAGCTGTGAATCGGTAAGCTCATACAAGCTGGGAATCGATAAGCTCTCATGAGCTACAAATTGGGAAGCTCATACGAGCTGTGGTGTGTTTGCAACACATGCAGGACCCCAACCAAATCGGTAACCCTAATGACATGTCATTTGTATCCTACAAATTCCTAAGCTTCAAATGGGACTCAGTTATCGTCAGATATGCCATCGGTATTTATACATGGAAATTATACAATTCACATACATATAATTCAATTTAAAACATATAAATATACAATTTAATTATACGAACTTACCTCGATAAGTGTACGTAGATACGGAGGCAACTAATCCGATATTTTCTCTTTGCCTCGATCAAACTCTGTACGAGGTCTGACATGATCTATACGAATGAATTTAACTTATTTCAATATAATTCTCATTCAATTTAATCCAACATGGAATTTTGGTAAAATTACCATTTTGCCTTATACTTTTAATTCTTTTGTAATTTAGTCCCTATGCTCAAAAATGAATTTCATGTAATTTAATCCTTACTCAAGCCTAGAAAATTTTTATACATATTAATAGCTGCCCATATAATTTACAATTTCACAAATTTTACCATAAATTTATCACCTTTTCGATTTAACCACTAATTGGTTATTTCATCAAAGTTCTCTTTACAAAAGTTGTTTATCTAACAACAACCATTCATTTTCTATCATAAAACTTGAAAACTCAAGTATGCTCATCAATAGCAAAACCCTAATACTTTAACATTTTTGCAAATTAATCCACGGGCTAGCTAGATTAAGCGACAACGATCCCAAAATATAAAAATCATCAAAAGGGAACAAAAATACATACCTAATTAAGCAAAATAAGCTTGCCTAAATTTCAAGCTTCCATGGCTAGGGTTTTTTTTTTATGGAAGATGATGATAATAGTTTATTTTATTTTATTTATCATAACTTTAATCACTAATTTTCAAAATTAACCTTAATAATTCATTCAATTTCCAATGATGACTACTCATGTTTATCCACTAACAACTTTAATGGCTAATTACTATATAAGGACCTCCAATTTAAAATTCTATAGCTATTTAATACATTTAGCTATTAGAACTCAACTTTTGCACTTCACGCAATTTAGTCCCTTTTATCAAATTAAATATGTAAACGGTAAAATTTCTTAACGAAATTTTTATACAGTATTTCTATCATATTGTAGATTATAAAATAATAATAAAAATAAATTTTTCAACTTCGGATTTGTGGTCCTGAAACCACTGTGGCAATTTCACTGAAAATAGGCTGTTACAAATTAATTTTCATACTTTCTAACCAATGCTAGATAGAAGTTTTGGTTTCATAGTATTGTGAGATTCAAGTGTTCTTTTTATATATTTTTATTTAATTGCTATTTACTCATTCTCTATTTTAGGGGTTAGGTCTTTACCGTCCCTTATAATTATTCTTAGTATTGTTTTAAGTTGGGTCTTTCGTTTGGTAATTAGGATTGTAAATTTGTGGGGTGTGCCTTGCATTTATCAAACACATTGCAGGCACTGATAAGGAATGAGGTGGAAGTGGATCGAATTCAAGTTGTTCGCTTCAAGAATAAAAGATTTGGATATGACCTGAAAGGAAGAAAATAAATAAATTTAGAAAATAACAAATGAACTAAAAAAAATAAAGGATAAAAGATAAATATTCAAAATAATAACTAAATAGAGAAAAGATAGATTAAAGCAAAGTAGAAGATGGAACGATAAATCGATAGCTATGATGGATAGAAGGATAAATGTCTAATTGAATTCTTTGATATATAAATCCCAATAAACTCAATTAATGGCTTTAATCAACCCTCCAAGAAATAATCCTTGGCAAATTGAAGGGTGAAGAATGAATTCCCACATTTCCTTGAAGAAAATTGAGAAGAAAACTACTTCCAAAAATCATAAGAAAGAAATCTTGCACAAGAAACAAACTCCCAGAGTTGAAAACTTTATTAATGAAATCAATTGTCTGATTAGTGTATAATGCAAAGGCCTATATATAGGATAACTAAATAAATCTAAATAAAACTCTTAAGCAAACTAGAACTCTAATTAATCTAAACAAGATGTAGTTTTAAACTAAACTTTCTGGTTGATATAAAACACCTAAATAACTTAAACTACTTAATAATTATTAAAAATCGAATAATAAAATAATAAAAAGATAAGAGCTAATAAATACAATATTGAACTCATATATAATAAAAATTAAGCCCAAAACCCAAACCTAGTATGCTTTAAACTCAAGTTAAAAGCCTAAAACTTGTAATTCTCGTCATAATCCTGTCCATAAATTCTACTCGCACAGTCTTCACTAAAACATTCATAACTTGAGCTCCCGAACTTGAAATTGAGTGATTCAAATTGCATTTTGAAGTTAAGGGATAGATATTCGAATGCCATGTAATCCACAAATGCCTGGATCCTATCCAAAAAGTCATCACAAGTCTGTTGATTTCCCAAACTTGAAAATTGATAGTTTCGGTGAATGGAATTTAATAAATTTCACCCCATCCGTGCATGTATGATTCCCCCTTTCCTCGAAAATATTCATCCTTGAATCTTGTCTTTGATCAAATCCTGGTTTGATTTAGTTGGCCTTTGATATTATTGTTGGGCCTTGAGGTGGTGTGAGCCCATCACATTCATGGGTCTAAAACCAGGGCTTGGAGACTCGCATCAAGCACGTTAGATGAGAATCAACAAGCAAATGAAGAATGGCCAAAACAGGCTCGATGTCGGGATGATGCGACGGTTTTTGGCAATGGACGTGGTAACAACATCGTGATGAGGAAAATCGACACGTTATGATGATTCTTGATGTTATGCAACCATATTTTGTACAGCTCAACAGAACTTTTTCTCCTAGTTGGACTATAATTACTTTAAGGTTATTTTAGTCATTTTATCCCATAGTATTAAGCTTATTTAAATATTTTTGCAACCCTGATTAGACACATCAATCGAAAAAACTCTTCTTTGAGGGCAAAAAGATGTAGTTGCATATGGAGTTTTGGTGAGAGTTTGAAAGAATTTTGTGAAACCCCTTTTGTGAGAGCTTTGATTGTGAGCTTTGTATTCTCATTGTACTATCGTTTTGTTTACTCCATTAATGTTAAGTCAATGCCTCCTTTTCCCGTAGTTTCCACGTAAAATTTGTGTTTGTTACTCTCTACCTTTTCTATTTCATTGTTTATAAGGTTCAATTTCCAGCAAATTTGTATCAGAGCTTGGTTCAACTTTCGCAGATCGACTCATTCAGTGGCACAACAATGAATTTGGATATCGAGAAGTTCGATGGGATTACAATTTTAATTTTTTCAATTTCAAATAACTACGGAGGTAGCTAGTGTGGCCGAGAAAGAGAGTGATGATTTGTTGTTCTCTACATATAATACAATTAAAGGTGGAGTCGTGTCAGATGTTATGCATGTGCCTAATTTAGAGAAGAATCTCATCCTTTTTTGGTCTTTAGGACTTGAATGGTTCGTAGAGTGTTTGAGGCAAGGTTGGTCGCAGATTGTTACAGTCAAGTGGAGAAAGTTGAGCTATTCGGGTATTACTGGCCTCTATTACATTATAAAACATTAATTTAAATATTAGGAGTCTTTCAATTTCTAGGTTCGAGCATGGTTTAGACTTGGTTAACATTCTGCAAAATTTAAGTTAGACTTGTGATGGGGCATAGAAAATAATGCATGATAAACACGAGTCAATGTTGAGATTTATGGAGTGTGCCTCATATTTATTGGACATGTTGCAATCACCTTAGATGAGAATCGATGAAAAATTGAAGAATGGCTAAAACAGTCCCGACGTCGAGACGACGCGATGGTTTTGGAAATGGACATGGCGACGAAGTCATGACGAGAAAAGTCGGCATGTCACATTGTCACGCTGATTCCTGATGTTATCTGCACATTTTGTATATCTCAACAAGACTTTTTCTCCCAGTTTGAGTTGGATTACTTTAGGGTTATTTTAGCCCTTAGTATTAAGCCTATTTAAAGGACCTTTATAACCCTGATTTGGACACGCCAATCAGTAAGGGATTTTCTTTGAGGGCGACAAAATGTAGTAGCATATATAGCTTTGGTGAGAGTTTGAGAGAATTTTGTGAAACCCCTTTTGTGCGAGTTTTGGATGTGAGCTTTGTATTCGGGGTTTGAGCTTTGTATTATCATTGTACTCTCGTTTTGTTTACTCCATCAATGTTAAGTCGATGCCTCCTTCACTCGTGGTTTTTATCCTCTTTAAAGGAGTTTTCCACATAAAATTTGTGTTCGCTCTTCTCTACTTTTTCTATTTCGTTTTTTATACGAGTCAATCTCCAAAAATTAGTATCAGAGCTTGGTTCAACTTTTGCATATTGACTCGTTCGGTGGCACAGCAGCAAATTTAAATATCGAAAAGTTTGACAAGATAACAAATTTAAGTTTCTAATAGTTTCAAATAATTACGGAGGTAGCTGATGTGGCCAAGAACAAGGGTGATGATTCATTGTTTTCCATATATCATTTGGTTGAAAGTGGAGTCGTGTTAGATGTTAGGTATGTGCCTGATTTAGCTAAGAATCTCATCCATTTTTGGTCTTTAGAACTCAAATGGTTTGTAGAGTATTTGAGGCAAGGTTGGTCGTAAGAGTTACAGTCAGGTGGAGAAAGTTGATGGTTTCTCTCCTGTTTAGGTATTACTGGCCATTGTTATATTATACAACTTTGATTTGAAGACTAGGGGTCCGTTTGTTTACATGTAAAAGGTTTTGCGAAAATGTTTTACGGAAAATATTTTTTTGCATTTTCCTATGTTTGTTTTACAGAAAATAGTTTGGTCAACGAAAAATGACTTACAGGTCAAGATAAAATAAACCTTTTTCTTGTAAAATGACTTACCCTTTTGAAAAGCGTAAGTCATTTTTCGGAAAAGATCTCATTTATACATAATTTTATTTTTTATAAAAATTAACTTAAATTAAGTTTAATATCATTATATTGATAATAAATTTATTTTTATTTTAAAATATTTAAAATATTATTTTTCAATATTATTAAACATACATGTTTAATTATTTATATTTAGTCATATAATAAATTATTAATATAATTTATTTTTAATAAATTATTTAATATTTCAATTTTATTTTAATAATAAGTTTTAAAAATAAAATTTTAAATAATATTATTCACATATTATTGAAAATATTCAATATTAATATTTTAATAATAAATATTTATTATAATTATAAATATATTAATAATAAATGTTTTGTAGTATAAAGGTTAAAATATGTCATAAGTCTATGTACACTTCACATATTTGTAATTTACTCTTTGTACTTTTATTTTCAAGAATTTAGTCCTTTTACTTTTCAAATTTGAAAATCAAGTCCAATTGTTGACGTCGTCAATTTTTTTGTCAATTTTGTTGATGTCACATTTTAAATAAAAATACTCATTTAGTAGTCATGTAATAAAAATGACGTTGTAATGAATCTGAATTTAACATAATATTTTTAATATATGCAAAAACAATGTAAAATATAAAATTATAGATAAAAATAAATTCAATAAAAAATGAAAAAAAAAAAAAAAAATCTCAAATGTATGATTGTTTAATTGAAAACAACTTTTATAAAATATTTTTAAGAAATTTACCAAACAACAAAAAATATTTTACACAGATTCACCCAAACACCAGAAAAATTGGCTTTTCCAGAAAAGTACATTTTCCAGAAATCATTTTCTGAAAATCATTTTCAGTGAAACAAACGGAGCCTAGGAGTCTTTCAGTTTCCAAGTTCTAGCATGGTTTAGACTTGGTTAACAATCTACAAAATTTGAGTTAGACTCGTGACGGGGTATGAAAATGGAGGCATGATAAATATGAGTAAAGGTGGAGATTTATGGGGTGTACCTCGCATTTATAGGACATATTGCAATCACCTTAGATGAGAATCGACAAAAAACTGAAGAAAGGCTAAAACAGGCCTGACGTCAGGACAATGCGATGGTTTTTAGAAATGGACATGGCGACGAAGTCGTGATGAGGAAAGTCGGCACGTCATGACGTCACGCTGATTCCTAATGTTATTCAGGCACATTTTGTATATCTCAATAGGACTTCTTCTCCCAGTTTGATTTGGATTACTTTAGGGTTATTTTAGTCATTTTAGGCCTTAGTATTGAGCCTATTTAAAGGACCTTTGTAACCCTAATTTGGACACGCCAATTAATAAAGGATTTTTTTAGGGCGACAAAATGTAGTCGCATATAGAGTTTTGGTGAGAGTTTGAGAGAATTTTGTGAAACCCTTTTTGTGCGAGTTTTGGATGTGATCTTTGTATTCGGGGTTTGAGCTTTGTATTCTCATTGTACTCTCGTTTTGTTTACTACATTAATGTTAAGTCGATGCTTCTTTCACTCGTGGTTTTTATCCTCTTTAAAGGAGTTTTCCACATAAAATTTGTGTTCGTTCTTCTCTACTTTTTTATTTCGTTATTTATACGGCCAATCTCCAACAAAATAGTATTAGAGTTTGGTTCAACTTTCGCATACCGACTCGTTTAGTGGCACAACAACGAATTTAAATATCGAAAAGTTTGACAAGATCACAAATTTAAGTTTCTAATAGTTTCAGATAATTATGGAGATAGCTGATTTGGCCGAGAACGAGGGTGATGATTCGTTGTTTTCCATATATATTTCGATTGAAGGTGGATTTGTGTTAGATGTTAGGTATGTGTTTGATTTTGCGAAGAATCTCATCCCCTTTTGGTCTTTAGAACTCGAATGATTCGTAGAGGTTACAGTCAGATGGAGAAAGTTGATGGTTTCTCTCCTTTTTAGGTATTGTCGAAACCATTTTTTTGTTGGAAAACGGGCCGACTTTAAAATGGAAAACGGAGTCGCCACCAATCTTTTTTGAAGTGTGATTGGGCCACTTATAAAACATTTTGGGTCTACGAATTTTAAGAAAATGGGCTCGGGAGTCGGTTACGCACGAGGAAGGATTAGCACCCTCGCAACGCCCAAAATTGGTACCGTGTTGATTGATTAATGTCCTTAGTATCAAAAATTAGGAAATGTTTTACAGTAGGGAAAGAATGTTTGGCTGACTCGTATTGGATATCAAAAACTCTCTCGTTTCGGAAAGCTGAAATATCACGTCCAGCACGATAGGACACGATGCTTCAAACTCGATACCAAGATCATTTTATGATTTCGAATACATGAAGTGCGATTTGAAAAAGGGTATTTCACTACTTGGCTAAACTAAACCGAAACCCAAAGACGATTGGATACGATTCCTTGGATTTCCAATCATGAAATATTGCCCTTATTTGAGAACAGCGGAAAAAAATCGGTGAAGGATATCTAGTTGTTTAGATGAACAGAAAATCGAGACCCAGCACGATTGGACACGAATTTCTTGAACTTCCAAACACGAAACATTGCCTTACTTTAAGATCACGATAAAAATCTTTAAAGGTTATTTAGCGATCTAGACGAACGAAAAATCGAAACCCAAAGACGATTGGGCACGATTTCCGAACTTCCACGCACACAAAATTACCTTTATGAAACATGATTAAAATCTTTAAAGGATATTTAGTGATCTAGATTTAACGAAAAATCGAAACCCAGCACGATTGGGCACGATTTCTCGGACTTCTAAATACGAAATATTACCTTCGTAAAAGCTCATTTTTATGCATTTTGGAAAAGGAAAAAAAACGTTAGGATGTAATTCAAAATCATTGGTTGACATGGGATGATAAGAACAAAAACATAGGAATATAAATAGTAAATTACAAAAAAAAGTAATAAATAAAAAATAATAAAGCTAAAAGAAATAATGAAAATAGTAATATTAATATTGATAAAGAAACATAAAATAATAACCATGATAACAAAAATAAAAATAATAGAGACCTATATATACACATAATTAATATGATAATAAAATAATAGTAAACATTTTGAAAATAACAATAAATATAATAATAATAATAATGATATAATACAACTTAATAATATTAACAATAATATATAATTAACAAATTAAAGCAAAAAGAATATATATACAATAATAATAATAATAATAATAATAATAATAATAATAATAATAAAAAAGAAAATAAGAAAATAATAGTTATTAATAAAATAGAAAAAATATTTGTTAACGATATTTTAGTGGATATAATCAGAATATAAAAAAAATTAAAGTAAAACAATAATATATATATATTGATGATAAAAAAATCAATTTGATGATAAAATAACCAAATAACTAAAAAAGGACCAAATTGGGTTAAAACCAAATTTCAATGATTTAAAAAAAGATAATGAGAAAGGAGTAAATCATAGCAGCGCAGCAACTTAGAGGGACCGAAGGGCAATAACCCCAATCGTGAAACGCCTTAACAGAGGACCTAATTGAAATCGGAGCGAATTTCAAGTAATCGTAAATAAAAATAATTGATTTTAAAACCAGAAAGCGGAGGGGCTAAAAGCGCAATTAGCCCTCCAAAGAAAACACGGATCCTAGCCACAGTGCGGGTCGGTCATGGGTCGAGGACCAAACGACGTCGTTTGGCCTCGACCCCAAGGCTCAAAACGGCGCCGTTTAGTTGTCCTTATAAAGCCCAAATTTTCCCAAAAAAAACCATTTTCATTCTTTCTCCGGAAAAAACAAAAACTCTCTCTCTCTCTCTCTCATCTTACTGAACTCCGGCCAAAGCGCAATCACGGACCACCGTCGTTGCATGCATGCATGCATGCACATCACAAGGGTGGTAGAATCTGAAAAGAAGAGGTTTTTTTTATATAAAACCTTTATATTTATTCTTTTAAAACAAAAAAAAAACCAAAAACCGATTCAAAAGAAAAATAAAAGGAAATAAAAAAAAAAAAAATAAAATAAAATGTAAACGAAATAAAAATGAAACCTTTGCTTTAACCCAGTATTTCTCTGATCACTTTTCTGTTACAAGTATCTTTCTCTTTGTTATCTCTCAAAAAAAAACCCTAAAAAAAAAAGATCCCCTATTACAGATTTTCGAAGGCTTTTTATAGCCTTAACCCGAAACCCCTTCGAACCCCTTATTCGTTGCTACTGTTTTCCTTTTCTGTTGTAGGTGGCAGCGACGTGGAGGCGCCAAACACGGCACTGTTCAGAGACGTGCGGCTTGGGAGTGGGCTGATGGGGCATGCGGCGCTATTCCACTGCTAGGGTTTCCAAACCCTGTTTTGCTGTGTTTTTTTGTTTTGGGCCTCGTGTTTTATTGTTTTATTGGGCCCGTGTTTCTTTTCTCTTTTTTTTTAAAAAATTGGGCCTTACAGCTGCCCCTCTTTGCTTATGGTCGTACAACGAGAATAGAGCAAAGACTTTAAAAGGGCCAATTTTGCCCTAACTTGCTCGATCTTGACTTCTTGATGCTTTCTTTTCCAGTAGCTTTATTCCACCCATCGCATTCCGGAGGTGTGGAAGTTTTGTTTCGATCTGCTATCTTTTTGCTCCACTCCACCTTTCGCCATGGAGATAAGGCTTGCTATCTTCGATCTGTTCCTCCCGCTTAGTGGGGATAAGATCAGATTCTTCGATCTACTCCATTACCGACACGTGGAGATAAGACCTGCAACTTTCGATCCGCTCCACTCCTCGCCAGGTGGAGATAAGATCCGTATCTTCAATCCGCTCCACTCCGCTGCATGGAGATAGGATCTACTATCTTTAGCTCGCTCCACTCCTTTCCGGTGGAGATAAGGCTTCAATCTTCGATCCGCTCTACTCCTTTCAAGAGAGATAAGATCTGTATCTTCAATCCGCTCCACCCTCGCCCAAAGGAGATAGGATCTACTATCTTTAGCCTGCTCCACTCTCGATCGGTGGAGATGAGGCTTCTTCGATCCGCTCTACTCCTCGCCAGAGAGATAAGATCTGCTGCTTCAATCCGCCCACTCCTCGCCGGTGGAGATAGGATCTACTATTTTAGCTCGCTTCCTCCTTTCCGGTGAAGATAAGGTCGGAATCTTCGATCTGCTCTACTCTCGCCAGTAGAGATAAGATCCGCCGCTTCAATTCGCTCCACCTCGCCGGTGGAGATAGGATCTACTATTTTAGCTCGCTTCCCTCGCCAAAGGTGAAGATAAGGTGGAATCTTCGATCGCTTACTCCGCCAGAGAGATAAGATCGCCACTTCAATCCGCCCACTCCTGCCGGTGGAGATAGGATCTACTATTTTAGCTCGCTTCACTCCGCCGGTGAAGATAAGGTGGAACCTTCGATCTGCTTACTCCCGCCAAGAGATAAGATCGCCACTTCAATCCGCTCTACTCTCGCGGTGGAGATAGGATCTACTATCTTTAGCTGCTTCACTCCGCCGGTGAAGATAAGGTCGAATCTTCGATCTGCTCCACTCCTTGCAGGTGGAGATAAGATCTCACTGCTGATCTGCTCACCCTCGCCAAGAGAGATAAGATCTGCTTCTTCAATCCGCTCCACTCTCGCCGGTGGAGATAGGATCTATTACTTTCGATCTGCTCTACTCCTGCTCAGTAGAGATAAGATCTGTAACTCCCATTAATTTTGCTACATTGTCCTCTGGGAACCTACCTGTAGAAGTGATTTCATGGGGTCTATGCATATGTCAAATGATTAGGATGTCATGAAAGATGTTCCTAACCATATGTATCATGAATTTTATGAATGGATGCAAAATGTCATGAGAATGATCCATTTTTTAACATTTGGGTATTATTGCTTGTTGTTTTTAAGGTGACTCGACGATGTCTTCTCTGTTCAATGATACTTCTAACAACTAATCAAGATGTCGCCACCGCTTAGACCCTTATCTCAAGTCTCGAGCCCTTTTAAGCTCGGTTAGTTCTAAACAATTGTCTGTTTGATTCTTGTATTTTTAGAAACTTTCGAGTAGTGCATAAAACTTCTTTGTGAAAGTATTATTGGTTCAATAATCATTATTTCAAAGAAAAATGCTTGAAACAAGATCAGAAATGAATAAAACTGAAATTTATTCGAGATAGAAACCCGTGAAAAATGGGTTGAACAAGGAAAACAAATTTCATTAAGAATGGTATTGATGCCCCAGATATCACAGTCTGAGCTTTTCTGTATGTACTTCTTGAAGACCACTCTGAGTTCAACATGTGTCTAGAAGATCCATGGTACTTTGTAGATGCCCCAAGACGTAACATATCTCCTCATTGTTGATTCAAGTATAGCGAAACCATCAGATGCCCCTCACGAGTTGATCATACTTTGAGCCGCCCTTTTTTTTGGGTTTTCAACTCAAAGCCCCTTTGGTCTCAAAGCGCCCTTTGCGGGTTTTCGCTTTGGCCTTTCCGGTTTTTTTTTTTTGAACTCAAAATGCCCCTCTGTAGGTTTTCATCTTGGTCCACTCTCAAGCGAAGTACTTCTTGACCGAAGTCTGCGTTAATTGATTTGGCGACTTTTACCATCCATCTCGGCTAGTATCAAGGCTCCTCCGAAAAGGCCTTCTTTACAACATGGGTCCTTCCCAATTAGGCATCCACTTTCCTCTGAAGTCCTTTTGCATAGGGAGAATCTGCTTCAACACCAAGTCTCCTTCATGGAATACTCATGCGGACCTTCTTATTGTAAGCTCAGATCATCCGCTTTTGGTACAATTGACCATGGCGAATAGCTTTTAGCCTTTTTTCCTCAATTGATTCAATGATCATATCGAGATTGAACCCATTCTCGCTTCGTCCAACTTTAGCTCGACAAAACCGGAGTGAAGGGATCTCAACTTCAATAGGCAAACCGCTTCCATCCCATAAACCAACGAGAAAGGAGTTGCCCGGTAGAGGTTCTAACCGATGTTCGATAGGCGTAGAGGCAAGCGGTAACTTCTCATGCCATCCTTGTAGGTCTCAACCATTTTCCCCACAATTTTCTTGATATTTTATTAGCGCCTCAATCGCTTCCATTCATCTTCTAGCGATATGGCGGCGAGTTATGGTGCTTAATGTTAAACTGACTGCAGACTTCCGCTATCGCTTTATTGTTCAAGTTGAGTGCATTGTCAGACACGATCCTTTCTGGCATACCGTAGCGACATATGATCTCCTTCTTCAAAAACTTGCTAACTGCCGTCTTCGTGATATTGGCATATGAAGCTGCTTCTACCCATTTGGTGAAGTAATCAATGACCACGAAGATGAAACGATGTCCATTAGAAGCTTTCGGTGAGATCGGCCCAATGACATCCATGCCCCACATTGAGAAAGGCCATGGAGAAGTCATAACATGAAGAGGTGAAGGAGGCATATGGATCTTGTCTCCATAAACCTGGCACTTATGGCACTTCTTGGCATAACGAATGCAGTCTCCTTCCATCGTAGACCAGTAATACCCGAATCTCATGATTTGCCTGGCCATCGTAAACCCATTGGCATGTGTTCCACAGACCCCATCATGAACTTCTTCTAGGATTTTCCTAGCTTCAACAGCATCCACACATCTGAGCAACACTTGATCCCTCCTCTTTTTATACAGGATCTCTCCATCTAGGACATAGTCGCTGGCAAGTCTTCTCAATGTCTTCTTATCATTTTCAGTCGCTTGATCGGGATATTCGCGGCTTTTCACATATTGCAGAATATCATAGTACCAAGGATGATCATCTCTCTCTTCCTCTTCGTCAATATTGAAACAATGAGTCGGAGTCTCGCAAATACTCATTTGGATAGGCTTCATACCCTCCTGCTCATTCACTTTGATCATAGAAGCCAGAGTGGCCAAAGCATCAGCCATCTGGTTTTCATCCCGCGGGAGGTAGAAGAATGTGATATCATCAAACTCCTCAATTAGTTCCAAAACTAACTTTCGATAGCTGATCAGCTTGGGATCTCTTGTTTCCCATTCTCCTTTGAGCTGATATATGACAAGAGCAGAATCTCCATATACCTCTAGCACCTTAACTTTGTGGTCTATGGCTGCTCGGATCCCCATGATACACGCCAGATTCGCCATGTTGTTTGTGCAATCAAGTCCAACTTGCAAGTGAATGGATAGTGTTCTCCATTTGGGGATACCAGATCGCCCTAATTCCATTACCAACGGCATTTGATGCTCCGTCAAAGTTCATCTTCCATGGACGGTCTTCTAAGATATCTTCTTCAATTGTAGCTACAAACATCGATCTTCATTAGGAAAATCGAAATTAAGGGCTCATAATCATCTAGCGCCTCATTGGCTAAGAAATCTGCTATTGCACTCCCTTCACCGCTTCGTTCACATAGACAATGTCGAACTCAGAGAGTAAAATTTGCCATCTAGCCATTCTTCCATTTAGGGCCATCGACTCCATCATGTACTTGGAGGGTCCAATTTCGAGATTAACCAAGTCGTGTGGTACAACATGTACTTGCCTCAACCTCCGAGTTGTCCGCACCAATGCACAACACAATTTCTCAATTGGCGAGTATCTCATTTCACACTCGGTGAATTTCTTCGAGGTAATATATCGCCTTTCTTTCCTCCCCTGCCTCATCGTGTTGGCCTAGCACACATCCCATTGAGTTATCGAACACCGCCGGATACAAAATCAAGGGTCTATCAGATCGGGAGGCATTAACACCGGGTGTTGGACAAATATTGTTTGATCTTGTCAAACGCCTCCGCATTCATCATCCCAAATGCTCGATTGTGTTTTTAAGAAGACGGAATATTGGATCACACTTCTCGGCCAATTGTGAAATAAACCGAGCGATGTAATTCAATCTCCTAGAAAACCTCGGACTTCCTTCCGTCTGCCAAGGAGGCAATTTTGTACGGCCTTGACTTTATCCGGATCTACTTGATTCCTTTTGACCGACTACGAAACCCAATAGCTTCCCCGATCGAGCCCGAAGGTACATTTGGTGGATTGAGCTTCAAATGAAATTTCCTCAATCTCGTGAACGCCTTCCTCAATACTTGCACATGCTCCCCTTCCGTTCGAGATTTTGCGATCATGTCATCAACGTAGACCTCAATCTCCTTATGCATCATGTCATGGAACAAGGTCACCATAGCCCTTTGGTATGTTGCTCCCGCATTCTTTAACCCAAATGGCATCACTTGGTAACAAAAGGTTCCCCATAAGGTTATGAAGGTAGTCTTTACCATGTCTTCAGGATGCATCTTTATTTGATTGTATCCCGAGAAACCGTCCATGAAGGAGAAAATGAAAATCCTGCGTGTTATCCACCAAAGTGTCAATGTGAGGTAGCGGAAAGTTGTCTTTCTGGGTGGCCTTATTTAGGTCCCTCAGAATCGACACACATCCGGACTTTTCCATCCTTTTGGGGACAGAACCACGTTGG
The DNA here is from genome assembly GCA_025506655.1 of Gossypium rotundifolium. Taxonomy (NCBI): domain Eukaryota; kingdom Viridiplantae; phylum Streptophyta; class Magnoliopsida; order Malvales; family Malvaceae; genus Gossypium; species Gossypium rotundifolium. The sequence goes on along the minus strand of CP106731.1, from coordinate 160,175,554 downwards.
CTACCCATTCGAGTAATTTACTACTCGAAGAATCCAAGATCAAATTGCTTCTTGACTTCTTCCCTTATCTTTATCTGTGACATCGGGTCTCATCCTTCAAGCTTCGTTGACCGGCTTGCATTCTCTTTTTATGGGGATACGATGTACCGCAATATCAGCACTCAACCCTGGCATGTCTTGGTATGACCACGCGAAGACATCTTTGAACTCTAGCAGAAGTCTAATGAGGTCCTGCCTTGTTTCATGGGTTATGCAGGTACCGATTTTCACTTCTTTCCCATCTTCTAGAAGTACACTTTCAATTGTCTCTTCGTGAGGTAGAATCGGCTTCTCCTCCCGCTCTACCATCCTTAACAAATCCAGAGATAAATCATAATCTTCGTTATCTTCAAAGTCCTGAGATCCCTCTGGGCACGTGTCTTGCTTATTAGGGAATTCTGAGTTCATAGCAGTGTCACTCATGACGTCGATATCCGGGGACCTATGGTAGGTATAAAAGAATATTCAATGAAAATGAATTTAAGGATCGACTTATTTATGCGTTTATGATTATGAATGGAGTGGAACGAAATAAAAGAATTATTGCACGAAATGGAAAGAAAATGCACTTCTTATTGAAAATAATGATGCGTGAACATGCCTATTTCACAAAAATTCTTATTGTTCCTAGGCTTGAAACAATAAGTGTGTTTTGAACATTACTCTTTTTATTCCTAAAACTACGAAATTTCTTCCGCAATCCGGTTGTCCGTAACACTTCCAGTTTGTAAGGCGAATACCGCCAAGTTTCTTCTCCTCGAACTTTCTTGATACACGTTGATGTTCAAACTTCGCATCATGTCTTCATTGTTTCCTCATTCATGACCTCCTCGTCTGAATGAATAATCCCTCGACACGAATGAATTGGATATGTGGGAAAGGTCATTGAACCCCACTCAATCTCAAAGACCATTCAATCGTGCCCTTCGCCTTTCACGCTTCCTCTCTAGCTCCTTCTTTCTCTCGTCTCGGTATCCGGTCTATACCCTGACCAAAGCGATCCTGCTTTTCAACCAACCTCGCACTGACCGTCCCCGAGATATTTTCCAAGTCCCTTCCCGCATTGCTCCTTTTCCCTTGTCAACCGTAGCCCATCCTCGTTGCTTCAGAGAGTTTGGGCACCGGATCTTGCTTCCTTCACTTATAAAAGTCGATTCACAAATTCTAACGACCAAGGAGCACTCTATGGCCTCCGCATCATTCTCTATATACGGTGCATCACTAGTAACTAACGCGATGATATCTTCCTCTCAGCATTTATAGTTATCAACCGCCCTCTGTTACTAATTTCACTTTCGTAATGACGATGGTATAGCTCCTACCGAAGGATCCACGGCCTCCCAATAAGCAATTATAAGAGGGCTTGATGCTCATCACAAGGAAATCTACCTCGTGACGTACTTGGCCCAATTAGGAGGGTATCTCAATCCTCCCATTACCTCTCTCTCGGTGCCATCGAATGCTCTCACTATATTTTGGCATGTTTTCATGTGAGAGCTATCTATGAGTAACTTTGTCGGTGTAGATAGGGTAAAACATTCTGTCGAGCCATTGTCAATTAATACCCTGGCAAGGTATACCCTTTACATCGGGTAGTGATGTGCAAGGCCTTGGTAGATCCCCCGCCGTGCCAGATTTCATCATCAACGAACGAGATAAAATTATCTGCGCCATGTTATTTACAAGACGGTCCAAATTTTATTTCATCAAATATCATCGACAACATAAATCCGGTTCAATGCTTTCATTAACGCATCACGGTGTCCTTCCGAGTTTAGCAAGAAAGTCAATACCGGATATGCGTGTTGGTGCTTGTGTAACTGCTCCACCACACTGTACTCACCGCGTGCTTCGTGAACTTTAAAACTCCCGCCTCATCCTCTCATTCTTGGTTTATTAACCGGTGGTCCCATCTTCTCGTCTCCCCTTCTCGTCATAGAAGACTCGACTGGCCTGGGTATCTTGGTCAATTCTTTTCCCAAAATCGTCATAGTACAATCGTAATTCCAAGGTACCCTCTTGTCATCTTTATAAGGAAAAGTCTCGAGTTTCTGAATTACGATCTTTGGTGCATTCTTAGGAGCAGCAATTACAGGTTTTCTGATTATGACCCTCGGTGCCACCTTTACCTACTACCGTCGACCACGGCCGCATGATAATCACACGTGGGTGATTGACTTCAAGGATCCTTTCTGCTGACCCTTCTTCTGTGGAACATACATCCTCTCTTTCCACCAAGTCAAAGAACTCCAGCTCCTTATTATCCATTAGCCCTTGTACTAGGGCTCTAAATTCATTACATTCTTTGGATTTCATGACCTTCCTTGTCATGGAACTCACGGAGTTCCTTGTATCTCAAGACCTACTTACATTCTCTTGCGAACTAGTCCAACCTTCGCATTTCTTTCCAAACCATTCTCAACGGGTTTTGACCTCGGCAATCTCTGCTTGAACCTCCTCCCCTGCTTTCAACTATCGCGTTTACCCCATTATCGGCATGACTGGTAACAGATTCCTCCACCAGTGGGTCTTTGAAGTCACGACCCCGCCTTTGATAAGTCGCTTCGACTAGTCTCTTGAATGAAGTGCGCTTCTCTCGAGTGACCTACTACATCCGCATGGTACTCACACCGGCGTTTGTGTCATACCACTTAGGATATGGAGGTTGCACGCTTCAAGTAAAATGGGGACACGACATGCGATCGAATAAAGTCTTATACAACTCCTTATACGTCCACCAGTATAGGAGTGAATTGGAATCTCTCACCCTTTGTCTCGTGTTGGGCTCTTGTCTTGGTCGAACTTTCTTGCCCACCACTGACTTTTCGGTTGGGTGATAGTAACGGGTTTAGGATAACCCGAGCTTATATTCCCACTTCACTTCCCTTTTCTTCTACGGCTCTTCTTGTGCTTTCTTGACCTCTATCTTCCCACACTGATTCGTTCTCTATCATCTCGCTGACATCACCATGTCCGCGAAACTCTTAGTCGTGCTTCCCAACATGTGGTTAATGAACAGTGCCTTGTGGTATTGATGAAGAGCATGGTCATTTCCTTTTCTAGCAATGGTGGTTTGGACTGCGTGAATGACCTCCTCCATCTTTGGGCGTTTTACAAGCTTTCACTTGGCTTTTTCTCCATGTTTTACAATGTGATCCTATCAAAGCGATATCGGTCACATGGCCGTAATGCTTGATGAAAGCTGCGCCAAATCTCTCACGATTTGACTTGGGTACAACTCAACCGGTTGTACCACTTTGTCAGCACCCCAATCGACTATCCTCGAAGCAATGAATCAACAACTGGTCATTGTTGACATATTCTCATCATCCTCCGAAATGAACATCGTAATATGGGCCTCAGGCGCCTAGTCCCGTTGTACTTTTCAACTCGGCATCTTGAACTTTGGAGGAAGTACTAAATCACGGGACCGGACTCGACTTCTTAGCATCCACTTCGCATTGGTGATCAAGACTTTCCAATGCTCAAACTTCTCTTCCAGCCACTTGCATCGATCCTCGAACTCCCTTGGGAGTTCTACTTTTACTTTCTCTCCTTCTGCCGCCTCATCGAAGTTCGGGACCATTGGTTTTACCAGATTGACCTCGGGGTTAGAGCTCGAGCCCGCGGGGAAATTTACCAGTGCCGGAGCCCCGGATTGGTGCTGAGGCTTGATATTGACCGACACTCTCGGCGGTTGCACTTGGGAACTTATCGGGGCCAGGCCCGGAGGGCAAACAAAATCTTCATTATCCTCTCCAGTATCGACCATAGGCCTTTTTCCATTTCCAGCCCCCCAGTCAACAACTGTGTTAGTTGGCTCATCATGCTTCTTTGGGATTCCAAGATTTGATCCTCATATCCTCCGGATCTTGGCTAACTGTTCTTGCATCTGAGCCTGCAGTTGGTCTTGCATCTCTTTTTGCATCTGTTCCAACTTTTCTATCCTTTGATCCATTACCCTCGTCTTTTTCCGAGTGTGATAGTGGTGTTCCAGGATAACTATAGTATAACCTTTAGTTAATAGGGTTGTCTTATAATATTTAATGCAAATGTAGTGATGCAGTGCCAATGCATGAAATGTAATGCAAATGAATGAATGCAAAAATAAAAGAGTCGATTCGATTCAATTTCTTTTAAAATACTCATTGAAAAAGACAAAATCCTTTACATAAAACAGAGTCACATATACGACCTAGCCCTTATGCCCAAAGTTTTGACTTTCTCAAGAAGAGAGGCTAGCTCTCGACCCTGATCTGACTTTGACTCATAAAATATACTTAACGATCACCGAACTCCTAGGGTTCGTAGATGATCGCCACTTCTAAATTCGAACCACGCTTCGCCCATAAGGTAGTCTCTTTCTCTGACCTGGTTCTGAGATTGTTGAAGTTGTTCTTTCCCTCGCTGGTTATCTGCCTCTAATAGTTGGATCCGGAGCTTACTGTTTTGCAGCATTGTTTCGAGTTCCACCACCTTGCCCTTCAATTCTTCAATCTGGCTCAGGCTTGATTCCAACTTTGCCGTAGAGTTGTGACTTTGACTCAATGCCTTCTCTAATTCTGCTACTCGAGCCCTTAGCATCTTATTTTCGCTTTGGCTTTCTCCCGCTGTCTTTTTCAGGGCATCCTTTTGTGCTTGAACCCCATGAAATCTCTTCTTCCACTGGTCGACTTTGGTCTTCTCTTCCTGAAGTTCTTGACGCCATTGTTCTGAGGTTTTACCCAGCCCAGCAGTCCTCATCGATAGATGCAACTTCTTGTAGTCAGTTTTCAAGCTATCCAAATCTTCTTCGGCCTTCCGTTTTCCTTTCCTCAGCTTCTCAGCCTCTGATTTCTGGATATCAATATCTAACATCAGATCCATTTTCTCCCCTTCCAGTTGTTCTATCTTTTTCCCTAACTCTGAATTTTTACTTTCAAAGTCTTGCTTTATGATCTCCAACTCAGAAGGGACTACTTGCAGGTATTCTTCTATCGATCGAGCAGCATCCTGTGTCGGCATGGGGATATTGTCGTTCACTCTCCTGCCCCGCCATGTGCTATATTCAAGGGTCACCATTGGATTTATCGCAACTCTTTTCATTCGGTGAATCTGCTTCCACGATCGTAAATTTCGAACTCTTTTCTTATAATTATTCCCACTATACGAGAATTCAATTGAGCTAACCCATGTGTTATGCAGGTATGAACTGTCTCGATTGGTATTGCCTTAGCACGAGCAAAGGGCATACCCAATACTCCCAGATCCCTAACAGAGGAACCCAATCATAACTCCCACACCGGTAGAGGATTTCGTCGGGAGCAAACCAAGGAGCTTTCCATTCCACATCTTTTTCCTGAAGATTCTGAAGAAGCGCGATCCAGTTCTCTTCTGATATGTCATCCCTCCTAGGCGTGGCGGCCAACTCCTTTAATGAGGAATAATTCGCAAAAAAGACCCGACAAGGATTTGTATCTACCTTCCAGAAATGGCTATGGAACCACCCCAGCAACAGTTGTGCGCATCCCATGAATCTTCCCTCACCTGCTCTTCGGCACGAGCTCAAAGATCTAAATGTTTCGACGAGAATTGCTGGTACCGGCGTAACCCCTTTGTCAAGACGGTCGAACAAATCAATAACTGCCTCATCTACATGCCTCAAAGCCTTGGGAAAAATCACCAAACCATAGATACCTAAGGCAAAAATGTCGACTTTCCTCTTCATATCCGGGTGTGCCATCATCAGGTCCCTCAAGCTTACCCAAGGGATGCATTTCCCTTCACCCTTCTGCTGAATTCGTGCCATGACCCACTGTTCGCTCATCCCGGTGATGCTCATCGACTTCTTTACAAAAGAAGGTGCATTAGCGACTCAAGTAAATTTTGTCGACTGAGCCCTTTGATGCTAAGCAAAGTCAGATATTCCTCCACGGTGAGGCACCAAGTCTACTTCCCCAAATGTAAAACAACTATAAGCGGGATTCCAATATTGAGTTATAGCCCAAACAAGTGTCATCCACTCGATGTCGAGTAAGTAAGGTAGATTACCATAATTAGTGTAGAACAGTTGCCTAGTTGCTTCGTCCCAACCAAATTTATATATCTCTTAGTTCTTGTAGCTCATTTTGTGTCACATCGACACGAGTGAAATCTAATAATTCGATGTGTAGCCTTGCTAGGCTATCCCCTTCTCAAGTCAGGTCCTCTCGACCATATACGCACTACCGCATTATCCTCTACTTTATCAAGGAATCCGTCCCCCATAACAAGTATTCTAACTTAGTAATTAAAACAGGAATCGACGCCTTTTAAGTATGAAATGACATGCAAATATGACCAAAATAAAGCGAGTTAGCATCATATAAAAGCGACCAAAGCAAGTAAACAAAAATGTCTAACCACTACATCGGTAGCCACTAAGGTTTAGCATGGCTCTACCTAGGGTGGGCTCCTAAGGTTCACTATATGCGGTTCGGTTCTATAAAGAAAAGGGTACCTGAACCAGCAGATTCCTCAATCCTCACCCATTATAGGCTCATATAGATCGAGTTCGGTTCAGGGGAATACATTTCTCTATGGCCATGCGGAGGTGAAAACCTCACGGAACCATAAGTACGGATGTATCCCGAAAGCGGTCCCCTAGCTCATGCGGAGGTGAAAACCTCACGAAGGCATAGTTTCTCGCTCCCACTTAAGGGTGTGACCACAAGGTCATGCAATATGAATGCCAAAAATATTCCATGTCTCACAAACCAAAGCAGACATATGACGCGACACAGACTCATGCAATCAAGATAACGAAAAATTTTTGATAAAAGGACACTAATCAACCAATTTTACGGCTTGACTCTCTTAACGTCCCCAGTGGAGTCGCCAAGCTGTCGAAACCATTTTTTGTTGGAAAACGGGCCGACTTTAAAATGGAAAACTGAGTCGCCACCAATCTTTTTTGAAGTGTGATTGGGCCACTTATAAAACATTTTGGGTCTCTAATTTTAAAAAATGGGCTCGAAATTGATTACATTACGAGGAAGGATTAGCACCCTCGAACGCCCAAAATTGGTACCGTGTTGATTGATTAATGTCCTTAGTATCAAAAATTAGGAAATGTTTTACAAGAGGGAAAGAATGTTTGGTCGACTCAGATTGGATATCAAAACTCTCTCGTTTGGAAAAGTGAAATATCACGTCCAAAGACGATAGACACGATGCTTCAAACTCTCGATACCAAGATCATTTTATGATTTCCGAATACATGAAGTGCGATTTGAAAAAAGGGTATTTCACTACTTGGCTAAACTAAACCAAACCCAAAGACGATTGGGTACGATTCCTTGATTTCCAATCATGAAATATTGCCCTTATTTGAGAACAAATGAAAAAATCGGTGAAGGATATCTAGTTGTTTAGATGAATGTAAAATCGAGACCCAAAGACGATTGGACACGAATTTCTTGAACTTCCAAACACGAAACATTGCCTTACTTTAAGATCACGATAAAAATCTTTAAAGGTTATTTAGCGATCTAGACGAACGAAAAAATCGAAACCCAGCACGATTGGGCACGATTTCCCGAACTTCCACGCACACAAAATTACCTTTATGAAACATGATTAAAATCTTTAAAGGATATTTAGTGATCTAGATTTAACGAAAAATCGAAACCCAGCACGATTGGGCACGATTTCTCGGACTTCTAAATACGAAATATTACCTTCGTAAAAGCTCATTTTTATGCATTTTGGAAAAGGAAAAAAAAAACGTTAGGATGTAATTCAAAATCATTGGTTGACATGGGATGATAAGAACAAAAACATAGGAATATAAATAGTAAATTACAAAAAAAGTAATAAATAAAAATAATAAAGCTAAAAGAAATAATGAAAATAGTAATATTAATATTGATAAAGAAACATAAAATAATAACCATGATAACAAAAATAAAAATAATAGAGACCTATATATACACATAATTAATATGATAATAAAATAATAGTAAACATTTTGAAAATAACAAGAAATATAATAATAATAATAATGTATATAATACAACTTAATAATATTAACAATAATATATAATTAACAAATTAAAGCAAACAAGAATATATATACAATAATAATAATAATAATAATAATAATAATAATAATAATAATAATAAAAGAAAATAAGAAAATAATAGTTATTAATAAAATAGAAAAAATATTTGTTAACGATATTTTAGTGGATATAATCAGAATATAAAAAAATTAAAGTAAAACAATAATATATATATATTGATGATAAAAAATCAATTTGATGATAAAATAACCAAATAACTAAAAAAGGACCAAATTGGGTTAAAACCAAATTTAAAATGATTTTAAAAAAAGATAATGAGAAAGGAGTAAATCATAGCGCAAAGAACTTAGAGGGTGAAAGGGCAATAACCCCAATCGTGAAACGCAAGCGCTAACAGAGGACCTAATTGAAATCCGAGCGAATTTCAAGGCGTAATCGTAAATAAAAAATAATTGATTTTAAAACCAGAAAAAGCGGAGGGGCTAAAAGCGCAATTAGCCCCTCCAAAGAAAACACGCGGATCCTAGCCCTGGTGCGGGTCGGGTCGCGGGTCAGAGGACCAAAACGACGTCGTTTTGGCCTCTGACCCCAAGGCTCAAAACGGCGCCGTTTAGTTGTCCTTATAAAAGCCCAAATTTTCCCAAAAAAAACCATTTTCATTCTTTCTCCAGAAAAAAAACAAAAAACTCTCTCTCTCTCTCTCTCTCTCTCCAAGCTGAACTCCGCCAAGCGCATCGATCGACCACCGTCGCCCGTTGCCATGCCATATCATGGCTATGGCGGGAATCTGAAAACATGAGGTTTTTTTTATATATAAAACCTTTATATTTATTCTTTTAAAACAAAAAAAAACCAAAAACCGATTCCGAAAAGAAAAATAAAAAGGAAATAAAAAAAAAAAAAATAAAAATAAAACAGAAACGAAATAAAAATGAAACCTTTGCTTTAACCCAGTATTTCTCTGATCACTTTTCTGTTACAAGTATCTTTCTCTTTGTTATCTCTCAAAAAAACCTTAAAAAAAAAGATCCCTATTACAGATTTTGAAGGCTTTTTATAGCCTTAACCCAAACCCTTCAACCCCTTATTCGTTACTCTTTTTTTCTTTTCATTTGTAGGTGGCGTGCGGCGTGAGGCGCCAAACACTGCAGACTGCTCGAGACGTGCGGCTTGGGAGTGGGGTGATGGGGCATGCGGCGCTTATTCCATCGCTAGGGTTTCCAAACCTGTTTTCTTTGTGTTTTTTTGTTTTGGGCCTCGTGTTTTATTGTTTTATTGGGCCCGTGTTTCTTTTCTCTTTTTTTTTAAAAAATTGGGCCTTACAGGTATTATTGGCCCTTGTTGCATTATACAACTTTGATTTGAAGGTTAAGAGTCTTTTAGTTTCCAAGTTCTAGCATGGTTTAGACTTGGTTAACATTCTGCAAAGTTTGAGTTAGGCCCGTGATGAGGCATGGAAAAAGAGGCATGATAAATACAAGTCAATATGGAGATTTGTGGGTTGTGCCTCACGTTTATTGGACACGTTGCAAGCACCTTAGACGAGAATTGACGAGCAATCAAAGAAAGGCCAAAATAGGTCCGATGCCGGGATGAGGAGGTGCTTGATGTCAAGACGACGTGAGGGTTTTTGATAATGGACGTGAAGATGATGTCATGACGAGAAAATCTGGTACATCACGACGTCACGACGTCACGGCGATTCTTGATGTTATGCAACCACGTTTTGTACAACTCAACAAGACTTTTTCTCCCAACTAGACTCTGATTACTTTAGGGTTATTTTAGTCATTTTAGCCCTAAGTATTGATCCTGTTTAAAAGGCCTTTGTAACCCTGATTTAGACACGCCAATTAGTAAAAACTTTTCTTTGAAGGCAACATGATGTATTCGTATATGGAGTTTTGGTGAGAGTTTGAGAGAATTTTATGAAACCCTTTTTGTGAGAGCTTTAGGCGTGAGCTTTGTATTCTCATTGTACTTTTGTTTTGTTTACTCATTAAATGTTAAGTCGATGTCTCATTTGCCCATGGTTTTTATCCTCTTCGGAGGAGTTTTTTTTATGTAAAATTTGTGTTCATTCTTCTTTACCTTTTCTATTTTTTTGTTTATACGAGTTGATCCCAACAAAATCATTAGTTAAAATCATTAGATCTGTAACTATCTTTTTATTCTAACAAATAGTAACAAGTTAGCTTAACTTGATTGAAATAAGGCGATAGAGTTGTTCTATGTGAATGGGTAAAGAATTTTGAGTTCGGTTTAGTATTTTGAGGTTTAGTTTATCAACTAGGTTTACTTTTTGGATAACATATATAATATAAATTTAATATACATTCAAAGTTAGTTAATTCATTTTTTAGTTTTTTATAATTGAAACCGATTCAGCTTTATCCATTTTATAATCGATTATACTAAAATTTACTTGAACAAATCAAAATCGTTCAATTTGATTGATTTGACTCGACTTTTGTACACTCCCACACATATGAAATATATGTAACTTCAAATTAATTTTAATTAGGTATTGTTTATTATTAATTTTATATAAAATTTAAAGCACAATACAATGAAAAACAAAATACAAGAAAAGATTCAACCTCGTGTGTTGACTTCTTAGGACTTTACTTTTTTTTTTTTTAATAATTCACTTAAAAAATTAGAAGAAAAGACGCTATTCTTTAATTCGGTGGATGGATGCTGCAACTTCAATACTCAATATAGACAAGACAATAAGCTACTTCAATTGAATGCTTAATTGACCCCACTCACACACTTCATTAATATGTTAAAAACAAAGTGTTGTTAGTTGTTTATATATGTTAATGGGACATGCAACTTGCTAAACTTGTCCTAACTCAGTTATAAAAACACTTTCTTTTAACTTTTTCTTTTGTGTCCAATTCTCGAGGGATAATGAGAAAAATGAAGCGACTTGGGATACTCCAAACCTGGTTAGGCCCAATTGATAAACCTTTATAGTCCTCCCGCTTTTTTTTTTTTTAAATTAATTTATATGTTCTAATTAGGTTTTCTTGATTTTAACTATTTTTAAATATATTTAGGTTACATAGTTTTAATATTTACAAGATTTCATAATATTTATTTATTTAATTCTTTAAAATCAATATAATATAAAAATAATTTAATATTTTCTGTTTTTTTTTTTAGAATTTTGTGAATAGCAATTAGTGGATTTTCTTTTATCGAAATCAAGTTTGGATATTAAAATTTTAAATAAAAATTGAATTTAGAATAGTATAAAAATAGGTTGAGATTGGGGTGAGCAAAAAGTTACCTCACCCTATTACCATCCATATGAATAATTTCCTTCAAAACATCTAGTCAGAAGATTTTAGACAATTCCTCCATCATTATTCTATCTTGTCTTTTGTTTTGATGCAAATGTAAGTATTGGATGAGTGTAAATCCGATGCATGTATGTTCGAAGTCTGCTTATGTATCTCGAAAATCATTGTAGATATTCATTGGAGTGCTACGAATACTTCTCAGAAACAAAAACAAAAATAAGACTGAAATCAGAGAATATGGTGCAACTCTGAACATTCAACAGCTTGTAATATAAAAGCTTCAAAGCAAGTCATGGGCTATATAACGTAGGACCACACTTGCATTTCCAACTCTCAGGCTCATAATTTGCGGACTGCAGGCTCACATGGCTGTGCTTGCCTGGAGTTGTAGGCACTTGAATGGCTTCACATGGAGTGCAACCATAGCATTTGTGTTCACAGCTCGGACGGCCTGAGCCTATGCCCAGTCTGCCGATCTCCGCTTCAACATAAGTTTCTCCATTTGTGTTACCCTTTCCTTGCTTGCTTTTGTAACTCTGTGAAGAGACTTCTTTTGAGCTTGAACTTGGCCCCAAGGGAACTTGCAAAGACTCTGGACTCTGGCCTGTGATTAGTAAGGTAAAACTTAATACACATAATTATTGAAAGATAAAAGAGTGGACCCCTTTTCTGGTGATGATTGGCAAACCTGGTTGATTAGCTCCAAAGCCATAGTTTGGTGTTAAAGGCCTGCTTGTTGCACAACTCCAGATTACTACTATTTGAAGAGCTAACAGAAACCAAAACAAGCTTGCTTCCATTTCTTCAAAACCTCAAAAATGATGGATGTTGACTGAGAGTAACTATGATGGTCAGTGTTGGAGAGATGAAGGGAGGTACAGGCCATGCATGACTGTTGGAACATATAAAGTGGTGATAAAAAGCCCGGCAAACAAAAAATCTCATTTCCCAAAGTAAAAGAAGCCAAAGGTAAAAAACCTCTGGTATTTTTCTTGGCCATTTTGCTTCGCTTTTACTGTGTCATACATGATGGGTTTAAAACTTGGCTGCAATTCTACTACACTGTCCTTTCTGATTGACTGTTTCAATCCCCTTTGACCTTTCTAGCCTGTTGACCTCCTGTTACAGTCTTGCCCAAGCTTCCCTTCAAATCAATCCAATAATATGGTACTCTTTCAGGTCTAGGACTAGAAGATATGGTTGATATTTATGATTTGATAGTATTCATTATATTCAAAATCATGATATTGGAATCCATGTTGCATAGACTGCAGTGTCTTTTAAACTCTGATGGTTTCATTCCTGTTAAGGGTAGGAAAACTCAGTAGCAGTTTGCTATTTATGTAAGAAAAACATCACTGTCTGAGGCACTCAGGGCAGCACCAATTTTTGAATAAAGAGTTGGTTAAGAAATTATAACTTGGGGGGGAGGGGGGTCACCATCTGATTCCAAGCTTTTCTACATTCATCTAATGGTGAACATGCAAAGCCATGATATTTCATTCAATGACATATCTGTATATTATTAGACTTTGAGGTGATAGTTATGAAACTGAGCCAGGGAATCAAAGCTAGAAACAAGGAAATCTCGATTGCACCACTCACTGCACCATTCTAGCTGATGTAGGCTCTGCTGCTGGCTAATCTTTTCTATGAGCTTCTGTATAGAATTTTCCCAAGTGATAGGCTAGGGACCAGGGACCTAACTCAAATTATCATCTATAAAAAGTGTTTTTTTCAACAATATAAAAATTGCAAATCTTTAAAACTGAATAGAAGTCCTCATGTGAATGTAGATGCAACAATAAGCAAACAAAGGATTGGCTGAAAGACCAAAGATCACTGGTATTTTATTTCCAATCTTCCATCTGCCAGTAACATATGCATTTTATTAAAAACTCTAGCACAAGGATAGCCACACTTATGATTCATGTGTTTATCGCAGGTAAAATCAGCTCTTATGTGACTTTTACAAGTTCATGTGATGTTTAGGTTTGGGAGTTGGAGAAACTTGTTAAGGTTTCAACTAAATATGCAATCTTTTACTCAGATAATAGACGCTTTGTATTCAATGGACTCTGTCAAAGAACAATCGAGCAGCATTAAGATAAAGAATTCCAAACATAAAGCAGAGGGACAGATGTAAAGAAAATCAGACAAAGACAAGCTACTTGTCAAACACAAGAATCAAATGCTACAATGCTTTCATAGTTGAATGAGCAAATTAAACATCATACTGAGATTATAAACCTAAATTATTCGATATGATCCTCGAATCAGAATTCTAAACCCACCTTGCATCGATGAAGGTGACTCACGGTCCTTTAGATTCTTTCTTGGGATGAATTGCTCCAACAATGGCCTCCACTTCTTCTTTCACTCTTTCAAACACGTTAGGGCCTTTAACATCATCAACAGCGGTGTCCTCGTCGATATCATCGCTCCTTCCATGTGTTTCTTTGTGATGGTGTGGTTTTTTATCATGGTGGAATAGTGCCTCAATTTCTTCCTTACCTCTCTCAATTATGTTAGGTGCTTTAACATGTTTCTCTTCCATATCAAAATATAAAATTAAAAAGAAAAAACCAGTAAAATTGTCAGTTAAATCACCCACAAAGCTAGAATGAACAAACCCTAAATCATAAAAGAAACTAATTGAGACTACATTTACTCTATTGGGAATTGGTACCAACAAAGAGTTCATTTCTTAACAATATCAATATATCCCAGGAAATAATTTATAGCTACACAGATTATTAGAAGAACCTAGAAAGCTACGATTTCCCAACCACCCCCAAAAAAAAAAACCAATTTTATACAAAAAGGGTGAATCTTTACAGATAAAGTAAAAATTTACACAAAATCTTAGCAATGTCCAACAATCAGGCATAACAAATTCAATTTAAAGAAGAAATTAAGAGCAGATCATATAGTACCTGAGGGAGTCTGTGTTGGATGATGTTTAGGATCAGACATTTTGATATTGACAATATTTGAAACAGGAAATGTCAACTTCGAGTTTAGCAACTTTATGTTTTTCAACTTATGCAAATGCGTCCTTGACTGTTGCTAATGATAACGAGGATGGATCAGATTAACAATCGAAACACTGAACTGGGTCATTTTAACGACGCTACGCTACATGCTCTTAATGGCCGCTTGAAATTAAGCTTCACTAATAATAAAAGCCCAATATTTCTACCCATATTTACACTTATCACACAATCTGATTCAAACAAAAAATCGCTTCACAATTGGACCCAAAATTGAATATGTGTGTCCAGCATAGTGATCTCAATGGACCTTTAAGGGTCCATGTGCCGTTGGAGTTGTCCCCTTTAGAAGCCACCACCCCACAACCATGTTCTTATTCACTACTTTGTATACATTTTGTAATTGCGCATTCTTATATGAAAACAAATACAATAAACAAATTTCTAAATTGATTTTTAGTAAGGAATTCAATATTTGATTATAAAAGTTATTTCGGGGTTGTCTGATAAAATCTTTGATAATTTATCAATTCTATAATAATATTCAAAGAAGACAATACTTTTACGTTATTAACATGATATAATATATTTATATTTTAGTTCAACTGTAATAGAAACAAGTTTTAAGCAAGTAGCATCTCATCATAGTTTAAAGTTTTAGATTACGAGGAAAAAGAACCCATCAAAGTGGGATTTGTGTCATTGCATGAGGAAACCAAACACTTTAAGTTAGCTCCCAAAAGCAATCAGCTCGGAGAAATGTTGGAAAGTTCTAACAAACCTGAAAAGCTAAAAGAGTTTGATTTCATTTCTCATGTATTATGCCTCTCCTTTTTGAAATCATTTTCCGATGAACACAAAATTGATTCTGGGTGTAATCAAATCAAACTAAAGAAAAAGCAAACCTTTATTTTTGTAATCAGAAAAAAAAAAATATTAGTTCCCTGCTAGAGAATAAGCAAAAAAGATGGTGATCATGTAAACAAAACCTCAATATTAGGTGGTAAAGGTGAATATAAATGTGGAAACCATGGTCCCGTTAGTCACGCTCATTTAGAAAAGGACCACGCACATCATCACCATCTCTTCCTTTTCCCTCATTTAGTTACCATGAATTGCCTACTCCATTTTCTAAGCAATATCATTATAAACTTCTTTTAGAAATTCATAGGCCGATTTAACATATTTCAGTCAACAATCGTGTTCTCTATACACAAAGATGGCATCCTATAAATTTAAAGTTTGATTACCAATATATATACATATTTCTCTATGCCCAGATTATAATTTCCTACATGGATTAACATAGTTTAACTTTGGTCGTCTTACATGTCATGTTTTATATAATTACAACAACAATAGTAATAATATCAATTTATTGTATTTTATACCTAAATTTTATTTACTTAAATGCCAAGTTGATATATAAGAATTCTCAGTACAATCTTAAGTCGGATTTGAGTTGATTCAAATTTTTAAATTGTTGTTATTTGTTCTTAAATTGGAATATCAAAATATTTTAAATTGTGACTTAATAATCTTCCTCGATTTATGATCAAATAAATGGGAAAAGACGAAAAGAAGTGATTTTGAAATAATTTTAAATCGCCACCAAATACATAGAAAAATCAAAAGATAAAGCAATGGGAAATTAGCTTTCTTAAATTTTGAGTAAACAAGTGAAGTTTCTTTCATGGGGGGATTGCCATGAAGAGAAGGAAAGCAGTGTGGGGACTGGTAGGGTCTTAATAGGCTTCCTATTTTTTTGCAGAATTGGGTTTCATTTGCATAATTTGTTTTCACTACTTTTTTGGGTCCACAATTTTCTAATACATATCTTATTCACTCCATCAATTTTGTATACAGTGGAATGCTATGTTATAAATTTCAGAATTGAGTTATCTGTTTAATGTTTAAATTTGGTTTGATATTGGAAATATAATCATTGTTTGAGAGAAACAAAAATTAAGTCCATTTAAAATATGGATTAAATTTAGACTCCAACATTCTAGGCCTAAGCTTGATTATTATTTTTAAATTATATTATTTTTATATAGTATGTAATTTATTCACGTAAAAATTAAATTTATAATAATATACACTAATACTATAATGATAAATGTAATTATAAAATAAATTAAATTGTCTAATTAAAACTTTAATAAAAGAGAAAACATATTAAATTAAAAAATTAAAATGGGTGAATTGAAAATAGACTTAAGTTAATCATTTACAAATATGGATGAGTTTGAACTAAATTTTAGACTTATAGTTCGAGTCGATGATATGATGTTAAGTAAAAATGATGCGTGTTTCCAACTCAAATCTAATAGGAAGCCAAAAAGATTAAATATTTATATAAATGTGGCACACAGGAGTAATTTGTTTTATATAAATATAATCTGTTAACGTATTCATATTGTTATAGAATACATGAAGGTTGAATAAATTAAAAAATAAAAATAAAATGGTACTTGGTGTGGGCCAAATTTATTGATTTGCCTAGTTTTGATGTATTAAAATATCATAGTCTTAACATTGAGATAGGTGTAAAAGAGATTCCTTTTAATGATAAAAGGAAAAATCTTTTTGACATTTGAAAACTCTCATCTTTTCCAACTTTTGTATAATACTAATCAAGTTGTTATTTATGAAGAAATTAAGAGAATGTTAAGAGGGAAAATCCCTTTTATTTTATTTCATTTAGAATCTTCTTCTATCTATTTATAGACTAATCTTAGTCCATTTGAAGATCATTTAATTTTATGAGTGAAAAGAGAAATGAATAGAACAAAGAGGAAGAGTTAAATTTAGTTGAGAAGTTTATAATTTACTGTAAAAATCTACAGTCCTTTTCTCATAGCTTTGGGGCATTTTTAGCATGGAAAAGGATATTACATAGTAATGCCTCTCTAAAATTCCCATTTTTCCCCCCTAAATTAAGTGTCATTAAAATATTGGTAGTAGGAGTATTTTTTAATGAAAAAAAATTAATTATAAAAAGAGAGAGAGGAATGAAAAAGACCCATACTTGAAAGAAAGGACAAAGAATTAGAGAGTCATAGTTTGAAGTGTACTTTGGTCATTTGATGGGTTGCCTCTGATGGCTCAACAAATAAAGCAAATGAGGCTAAGGGTATTAATTGTTGCATGTGCATCAATAAAAACCAAAGAATCTTGTTTGGTCCTATTTCTTCCATCACAAGCATTCCATTCTTAATTCCTTTTTTATCTTTTTCTTTCATAAGCAAACCCTAAATTGTATTTCTTTTCTATACTCTTTGATATTCAACACTCCCTTGGCTATAATACTTATACCATTTGGATTTATTGGTACCAATAGAATATTGTCTCCCAATAAAGCATTTGCTTTGACCCTTTTACCCTTTCAATCTTCTTCCTTTCATATATATATATATATATTTATATTTATATATTTGTGATTGCAATGAGATATTATCATTTTTTTTCTTACTTTTTAACTAATTTCTATGGGTTGGGATTTTTGTGTGTGTTTGAGAATAATTGGAGAAAGAGAATTGATAACAAAATTTACCCATTTTTTCTATTTTATTAGTGTATATTTAAATAAATCATGACAATGCAAATTTGCATTATTATATCCAATGGCTAAGCCATCTTGTTTGTCAAATTTTCAATTTTAAGGATTAGTTCATCTTAAATAAAAATAATGTATTATTGGGTAAAAGTAATATGATGGTTGTTGTAGTAGTAGTAAGATTGCATTTATCTCTTCTACTAAAAAAATGGACAAATTTGTTCATTTATATTAAATTAAAGAACAAATTGTCCCATTCTGTTAAAATTTCATCCACTTGTATTGTTAAAAATAATATAGTTGACGAAATAACTAGATAATGTCATGTGATATGTCACATGTACCTCATGCATAGTACATAGACCAATTTAAAAATTTTTAACAGAAGAACTAATTTGTCGTTTTTTTAGTAGAGTGGATAAAATGCAATCTGACTCCTAATATAGGGATTTCTATGATACTTTTACTTATATTGTTGGGTTTATATATATATTCATATTAACAATTCTTTGATTGGTGAGAGAGAAAATAAGAAGAAAAGAGGATGGAAGGTGAATTTATTTCTTTCAACACTTTCCCCTGTTTGGCAAAAAAGAAAATAGGAGAGAAAAGAAAATAAGTAGATTTTGCACCTTCATTTCAAATTCAATCCTTCTAAATATGGGACCAAAACACTCTCTTTGAACTCATTCTATTTTAAACTAATAATTTTATCTACAATTAGAACCTAAGTTTGGCCGGCAAAGTTTTTTTTTTTTCTATTTCAATATATTTTTATAATTAAACTTAAATTTATATTAATAATAAAATAATCCAAGCCAAGAAAGAATTACTCTTTAAACAAGTCTATTTACAACTTCATTACAAACATCTTTCTTTTCCTCTATTTTTTTTTTTTATCTTCTATATCAAACATATCAAAATAAACACAATTTTGCTTTCGTCAAAACTACGTTATAATAGAGCAGGCACATCTCCGTTATAAAAAAAGTGAAGAATTGAGTGCAACGATAAGATATATTATACACTCAAAGAGAAACATTAAGTTCAAATCTTGAAAATAAGTAGATGTGCTATTTCTGCAAACCAAAATGATTTCCACAAGGTATGAAATTAGATGCAAATTAGGGGGTTATTTTGTATGAATCCATAGTGTTCCATGAACTGCTTTGTCTATTCCTAGTCGTGAAACATGTTTACACTCATCCTAATTTATTAATGTTAGATAAGCCGTTACTTTCAGTAATAAAATCATTAGAATTAAACCCAAATGTTGACATCTCAGCATATTATATCATAAAAAATACTAATTATGAACTAAAAAGAAATATGTAACTAATTAAGATTATGGCCCTAGTATTTGTACCCAAATTCGTAATAAAGTTGGATTAAGTTAACCATTGAAAGATGGCAACAAATTTAGTATAAATACACCCTCTATCATTATATAGTGGCTGAAATGTTGGTCTAAAGGAGAGCAATTTAGCTTAAAGTTGACATTCAGCTAATTTTGGACGCCATTCATCAAATGGAGCAATAAAATATGACACTCTTTTGGATTAATCTATTTTAAGCTAATTAAACAAATCCACATTTTTACTGTGGATATAAATAGACCCCCATATTTTAGTCTTGCCAAAATTAGTTTAGATTTTATACCCCTTCAAGAAATGTGATTAATTTTAAGATGTTAGGGTTTCTCACTTTTTCATAGGATGGAAAGGGCGTATCTACTTTTTCCCATATATGCATGTAATTGTATATATGTGTGTATGTATATAACTTGCATTGCAAGCAGGGAGATGGAGAAATATGCAAGTTGATGAAAGAAAAGAAAGTTTGGGAGATGTGGTTGGGCTTTCTCCTAAGAGGAATCATAATTATGATTTAATCATTGTATACATTTAACACGTAATTTATTGTTTTCATCTAAATACATACATATATGTATATGTATATGTATATTCTCCTCGTATGCCAATATTTAATAATATATACATCTATTTTTATTTTGAGATTCAATTTTAGTGAAACCATAAATTTATGTGTCTCTATTAGGATAAAAAAAACAATAAAGTAAATTTTGATTTTTATATTAAACAATTCTATCACACATATTCGTATAGAAACCATATATTTAGAACATACATTTGTGTTGAAAAATAACATTATTAATATATACAATTGATGAAGGTGATAAAATATTTATAATAAAAAAAATATTAAAATAAAACTTTGGTTGGATAGTAAATTTAAGGTTTTGTTAACCCAATTAGCGTAGATTCAAATCTCATCATATACATATTTTTATTAGTCTTTTTAAAAATAATATTACGTGCTTTAAACATAAAGGAACATTAAAGTAATTTTCTAATTGAACTGTGATGTGATTGATGTGTAATGACTCAAAATTCACGGGCATCGAAAAAGTGCATTATCGGGCCTCCGTTTTAATAAACCGAATTCGTAAATAATTATTAGAAATATTTATGAGTCTAGTAATGTGTTTAATTAGGCTTTAATTAGATGAATTTAGCTTAATTAAGAGAAATTAAGAAAAATACTAAATTGAATAAAGAGTAAAAATTTAATTACTGATTAAAATAAAATAAAGGAGATTAAATAGGCAATTATGCCTATTTCATTAGGTGAGGCAGCAAATGGATTTTCTTCGATTATATATTATATATAAATATTATTATTATTATTATTATTATTATTATTATTATTATTATTATTAATTAAATAAATTAAAATAGTGACAAATGTATGGTAATGATAATAAACATGTGTAAAATACATGAAAATACACTTGTAATATATTTGTATATTTTCTTAAATAATAAGTAAAAGATATTTATTAATTATTATTATATTATGAAATAAAATAAATAAAGACAAGTGTAATAGGGACTAAATTAGGAATTGGGAGATGTATTAAATTGTAAAATAAGTTATAAATTTTATATAATAGGGACTAAATTGTAAGAATTTTGAAATTAGAAATTTATGATAAAAATTAGATAGTTAAGTTTAAGTTTAGTTGAAATTTGAGTAGAAATGAGGTATGAATTGAGATGGAAAAATAAATGAATTTAGTTAGGGATTAAATTGAAATTGAGATGAAAGTAGAATAGAAATTCAAGTATTAGATGAAAAATTAATATTATATTAATGATTATGAATTTATCTTAATTTTTCGTAGCCAATATTGCACCCGAGGCATTTGCGAAGAAAGGAAGAGAAAAAGTGGACGAGGAGTAAAAACGAGAAATCACGGTTTGTATTACTATAATTCAAATCTATTTATTATTAATTGTTATATTTTAATTAAAATGCATGGTAAGTAAAATTAGGTAAGCAATTGAGATGATTATATTGATTTGAATGAAATTGATTCAAAAATGTTTAAGGCTATTGAAATTGGAAATTAAAAGTGATTTGAATTAAGTAATTGAATTATGAATTATGTGAATATTTAAACGATATTGATTGGAAACTAAAAGTGAATTGAATTGAATGAAGAAAATATGTAAGTATTTGAAATGTATATTGGTTGAAAAGTAATTAGTGATTTGAATTTGATTGGAAAATGAATTAAAAATATGAATTGAATCAAAGTGAATTAAATTATGAATATGCGTGAATATGTGAATTGTGTATTGATTGAAAAGTGGTTTGAATTGAATCGGAGTATGATTATATGTGAATATCTGAAATATGTATTGGTATTGAATTGTATATTTATTAGAAAGCGGAAAGTGAATTTGAAATAGAAAAATAATTTGAATACCCTATTAACTAGTCGGGCTGAGTCGGATATAGTAGGCATGCCATAGGATTGGAAGAGTACAGGAATTTATCGGCTTTGCCGATCAGGCACCACGTGTGTCGTTTCAAGCACTTTATGTGTCGTATATTGTTTTTGATATATTGATCAGGTACTGAGTACCGTTTTAGGCACAATGTGCCATACTGGTGTGTTTGGTTGGAATTCGTGTATCCGCCAAGGTCCAGGTTTGTTAATAAGGTGAATAACTGAAATGAGAAAATTAAATAAATTTGATTGATCGTACTATTAAAAATATGAGAAAGAAATTATGAGTTGAATTGTGAATTGAATTGAGACATGAGATTTGAAGCATGAACTTAAGGTTCATGAATTTATTAAAATGTCGAAATAAGAAGTGAAAATAGAATGAATTGGAAATAATGAAATAGTGTTTGAGTTAATTAAATATAATCATATGAATTAATTATAATTATTTTATTGAAAAATGTTGGTTTAAATAATTATTGAAAGACTAATGTTGTAAGGTTTTAGATATGAAATAGAATAAGTTATTGAATTGAGATAAAGAAATGAAATATATGAAATAATGATTTTATGAAATGCATGAAATGAATATTGATATAGTAAGAAGATATGTAAATTAAAATGAAGAAAAGCTATTTAAGATACATATTACTAACAAATTTTAAAGTTCTAAATGCATGAATGATTTATTGAAAGTAAGATTAATTTTGCATATTTATTGTTTTTACTTTAAGTATTTGAATTATAGTAATACCATTCGGTGTATACTCAGCGTACGGTTTGTTTCCGTCCGCATATTAGGTACAGAAATTTTGAAGAGTTGTATTTGAGATTACGAGCCTTCATCTCATCACATCTTCAAGCAACAACAGGGTACATTTTAAAATTATAAATAGAATGGCATGTACTTAGGAAAAATCAAGTATGTTCCAAGTAGTAGTAAAGACTAAATTATAAATTATTTAAATTTATTATTTGTCCGTTTTTATGTTCTAATATATTAGTGATTACCCAAGAATTACTTTGGCACCAAACGTAATATTCCTATATTAGGTTCTTTGAGTCGAACATGGCATAGGGGTGTTACATAATGAGTGACACTAACTCAGTAATAATATTTAATACACAACAGTGAATGAATTTTATTTGTTCTCAGTCAACCAAAACTCGAGTCCATGGCTAATAAAATTTTATGTATATTAAATTATGACATATAACAAATAAATTTGTTAAAAATTAATAAAAAAATAATTAAAATGGAAAAATTAAATGTTTAATCATAGTTATAATTAGGGTAAATTACACAAACAGTCACCCAACATTGAGGTAACTGACAAAACAGTCACCTAGGTTTCATTTCAGTCACTTAACTTTCAAAAAGTTACAAAATAGTCCTTTTTGTCGTTTTCCGTCACAGACGTCACGGCAAAGTGACATGGCATGTGACAGCGTCCTTGCTGTCAACCTTAAGTCTAGCTGGCCAGTTACTGAGACTTTAACACACCAACAGCAGCACCATTTTAGGGCTAAGAAGAAGAAGAAGAAAAAGAAGAAGAAGAAGAAGAAGAAGAAGAAGAAGAAGAAGAAGATGAAGATGCCTCAAGTGATTCCGATGTGCTATTGTGAAAACCCAGCCAAGTTGAACACATCTTGGTCCAATGACAACCCAGGTAGGAGGTTTTTTGGGTGTAACAAATTTGGCACTGGATTTCGAAAACCATATCGGTTTTTCAGTTGGTTTAATCCGCCATTGACGCCCCGTCCATGAATTCTGTTGTTGGGTCTTCTGAAAAAAGTGAGGACATTGGAGGATGCAAGGAGGAGGGAGAGAAGAACCTGGTTTTTGATGCTTGTATTTGTAACTATACTTTTTTTTAAAACCTTAAAAACCAGCTTATGTTCAGCTTCCATTGTTGTTGTTAGCATTGAAAACCAGCTTATGTTTTGTAATTTTGTTGCTGGTGTATTGTTGGTTATGTTGGTATACATGGCTGCTGGCTGCTGGTAATTGTTGCTTAACATATGTTAAACATGACTGTTGGTATACATGACTAACCAGCTCATGTTGTTGTTTACAAACACTTGAAAATTAAAATGGGATAGTTTTTTTTATTACAAATTGTATATTTTTGCTTAACATATGTTATACATGGCTGCTGGTATACATGGCTGCAAGTATTTTCAGTAACTAAACGTCAGAACAGCAATACAACACCTTGCAATACCCATTTTCCCTTATTTTTATGAGCAAACAAACAAGGAAGAATAAGAAACACAATGTTACAATGTTGCACTATCAGCTTCTGAAGAAATCAAATAGATGAAAAACACAAATGTATTTCTTAATACTCAAAATGCAGAAGATAAGAGATAACAAACTAGAAGATAACAACATTTTTCAATATTGATTACAAATGTATATCTTAAGAGATAACAGATGGTAAAACACATATGTATTTCTCATTTATTAAGGCCAAAAAGCCAAACTGTTTACAAAAGGAATTGGGGCAAAATATTGCCAAATTTTCCTACAATTCAGCACAAGTGAACAGATGTAAATTGTAGGGAAATTTACAAAAAATTTCAATGACTCTATGCCCAAGTTTATCAACAATAGTAATAGCAATCATAGGCAAATTTACAAAAAAAAATTATCTGCCTAAGTTACTAAATCAGTAGCAGGCAAATTTACACATTTCAAAATATTAACAAAATGCAGTCTGTTCACATCATCATCAATGGTCTGTCATGGATGACTCTTGAGTAGAAGGCATCCATCTAACAGTGGTTGGTCTTCGCTTCAATGGGAGCTTTTCTCTTAGGGCAGCTTGTTGATGAGTTGGGGCAGTAGGTAACTGAATTGAGGCAGCCTGTTGAGTTGGAGTACTCTCTTGCTGATTTTGGGTAGCATGTTGCTGTGTTGGGACACCAACTTTATGTCTTTTGACCTACAGGAACAAGAGAAATCTATCAAACAAATTCATAAACAGAAGTATACTAAAACTTAAGGCAAATTGCTTACTGGAATGTTTTGACCAACTTCCCCTTTACAACTCCTCTTATTGTGGCCTATTCTTTTGCATTTACTGCACCTCATGTCCACCCCTCTCTTGGTCAACCTTTCTTTGTTTGTGTTTCATCAGGTTCTTTCCTTCTCACCTTAGTAGGTTTGCCAGGTGGTCTTCTTAGAGTAGGAGGCAGTATTGGCAGCATGTTTGACAAAAAGGCCCATTGTTTAGAACCCCTTACCGGACTTATAAAGTTGGAGTAAATTTGAAGTTGGGTTTGCTTGGTGTACCAGGTTTGTACATAGGTCTTTGGGAACTCATCTTTTAGATGAATGACAACCAATGCATGCATGCAAGGGATGCCAGTGAGATCCCAACTCCTGCAGGAGCAGCAACTCTCAACTAAGTCCACCACATGCTGGCTGCTAGGACCACATTCAATCTGATACTTGTCCCCACCAGCATGTGATGGAACACACCTAAAAAACAGTAAAGCATGCTTGGTTAAAAAATAATCACTAAAATAACTTTTTCAGCAGCCCCACCAATAAAGATACACACACACCCCTAAAAAAACAGTCACTATATGCATATTATAAAAAAAAAAAACTCACTGCATGCATATTAAAAATAGTTAACACACCAACAATTACTGCATGCATATTAAAAAATAGCATGTGACTAGTAATATAAAATCAGAATGAAGGCAACATGAAGTCAGTAATAAAGGCATCAAAAAGATTAAAAATGGTAACTTTACCTCAAGGAATCTTTTATGTTTACATCCACCTTTTTCTTGATCTTTGGACACAACATTCCTTTCCATTTGCCAGCTTCTTCTTTCTTCTTGACAATAAGCAACATAATCTTGGTCTTTATTGTCTCCATCATGGTTAGAATAGGCTTCTCTCTTGCTTCCAGTATCATCTGTCAGTAAACATAAATGATTAGTGAATTGCTAGTGATTAGTAAGAAACATAAAACATAGGGGTTTACCTTGTTAAATGATTCAGAAAGATTATTCACCAACATGTCAGAATGACTCCTAATTGAGAAGTGAGACCTTGACCAGTGAGTAGGGTTCTTCTCCTTCAAGCAATCATAAGCTTGCTGATTGGTTTTCCTCAATTCATCCATACCATCCTCAAAATCCCTTGTAGTGCTTGCTCTGGCAGCTTTCCAAAGCAAATCTTTCAATTCCTTTGCTCAGAAACCAGCCTTCTTGAAATTGGCATGTAGATGTCTAACACAGTGTCTTGTTTTTGCATTAGGAAACAACATACATATTGCTTCTAAAAGTCTTTGCAATTAGAAAAAAAA
Organism: Gossypium rotundifolium; assembly: GCA_025506655.1. Lineage (NCBI taxonomy): Eukaryota > Viridiplantae > Streptophyta > Magnoliopsida > Malvales > Malvaceae > Gossypium > Gossypium rotundifolium. Next base: position 160,149,465 of record CP106731.1, on the reverse strand, counting down.
AAGCAGTTTAATTCTTTGACAATCCCTAAATAGAAACAACATAAAAAAAATGAATAAATGGAGTTTTACCTTTTATTTTTCAGACATGAAAGATATTTGGTACGAGCTCACAATTTCCAAGTCTATTGCAAGCAAGTCCAAGAACCAAAGTCATGATGCTTGGTTTTCACTTTCCACAGCAGCATATGCAAGAGGATAGATGCCATTATTTGCATCAATCCCAACAGCTGCAAGCAAGTAGCCACCATAGTAGCCCTTTAAGAAACATCCATCTAAACCTACTATCCTTCTACAACCAGCCCTATAGCCATCTTTGCATGCCTGCAGACAGACATACATCCTTTGAAACAACCTATTATCCAGATAACAGATTGTTGTTGTTCCCACATTTTGTGTCCTAACCTCCAACAAATACTCATAAACCTTCTCATATTGAGCCTTATAAGCTCCTTCAATTAATTCCAATGCCCTAAGTTTAGCCCTCTTACATTTGGTTAGTGAGACTATGCAACTCAAATCTTTTTTGACATCTTGTTGTAAGGATTTTAGAGAATAATCAGGATCAGCAATAAATTTTTCTTTATAATGTTCACCTATCCAAGCTGAGGTTACATTCTTATTTTTATATACTTTAGAACAAGTATGGTTAGGGTTTAAACTCCTAATTTGCCAAGTCTGGTCAGTAGGGTCATCAGGGTTTAGTCTAGAAGCCCATATGAACCAAGGACATTTTTCACTGCAGACTGCCTTTAACCTTTTTAAATCATTTTTGGGAAACTTGATAAAGTAATTGTTCAACCTACCATACTCCTTGGCAGCTTCTTTTAGATTGTCCTTAGACTTAAATAACATTCCAACCTTAAGTGTAGGATTACTCATGTTAGTCTCTAGGTTGAACTTAGGCCAATTTTGGCCATCTGGGTCAGATTTATGTGCACTATCTAACCTCCCAGAATTATCACTATCACACAGTTCATCTACTCCTATACCATCCATGTTTAAACCATCTAAACTAACTCCTATATCATCCCTATCACTTTCAGATGCATCACTACTAGACACATCACTACCAGACACATCACTACCAGACATGTCTTCTTCATTCTCATTAAGATTGTCATCAATTAAACCTTCCAAACAAAGTACTCATCAATAAAGGAAGACAACATAGGCAGACACTTTAACCATTCCTGTCAAACAATAACCAGTACAAAATACCCAATAATTTAATACAAACACAACCATTTCTGTCATGCACATGGCAGACAACAACCAATACAAAACTAATTTAATACAAACACAACCATCAGATATACAAAACAAACATCAGTTTCATAATGGCATTCATACAATGGCAGATACAAACAATAAACAAAAGTTTGATAATGGCATTAATACAATGGCAGATATACACAATAAACATCAATTTGATAATGGCATTGAAATCTTAAATCAAAATCATCAAAATCAAAATCAAATTAAAATCGAAATTAAAATCAATTTGATTATGGAATTTAATACAATGGCAGATATACACAATAAACATCAATTTGATAATGGCAGTGAGTGTTTCAAAATTGAAGTCGAAATCGAAATAGAAATTGAAATTAAAATTGAAACCGAAATAACCCTAAAATGGAAATAACATAACAGCATTGAAATCCAAAAAATTTAAAACTAAATGCAACAACTTACCCATTAAAGTGGATGTAACAACACTGGTACCTTCTCTTCTATTGCCCATTGTCGCTGATAATCAAATACACTAAATGGTTTCTATTTCGTCTTCTTTTCTCCCCAAACAAAATAAACAATCACACCCTAAACCCTAAACTCTATTAATCTATTATTGAATCAATTTCTAACCCTAAACCCTTCTTAATCGATTTTCAAATCAGTTTCAACCCTAAAAAAACCCCAAATCCAAACCAACAATTTCCAAAACCGATTTTCCCTTTTTTCCCCCAAACTCCTTAAACCCTTAATCTGTTAAAAACCCTTCAATTTTTCCCCCTTAACTCGCCCAACCCTAAACCCATCAGCCGTCGCCAACGTGGCAAGTTAACTTGCCACATCAACTGGTTAACTTGCCACGCCAGCAATCCCGTTAAACCCTTAACGGCAACCGTCAATAAGTGACTATTTTGTAACTTTTTCATAACGTTAGTGACTGTTTTGTAACTTTTCGAAAGTTAAGTGACTGAAATAAAACCTAGGTGACTGTTTTATCAGTTACCCCAAAATTAGGTGACTATTAGTATAATTTACCCTTATAATTATATTATATATATATATATATATATATAGCCTCTACTTTTTCATATGGTTTTTTTTTTTCCAAACTTTTTGATACGCGGGGTATTCTTTTTCATGATGAGCTTCATCTTTTTAATTGCCTCACCCTCGTTTAGTAGAAAGTATAACCGTGATAAAATAAAAAATATATTTTTTGAAAAGAAATATATATATATATATATATATAAACAACTTTATTTTAGCCTGATTGATGTTGATTGGAGAAAAAGAAAAAGCTTTTGAGGAAAATGAAATTTTGATTTTTCCAACATATTTGAGTTGGTAACATTGAAAACATCACGTGTGATCTATGCGTAATCAAAAATTAAAGAGTTACGTAACTCTCTTTTAAATTATTATGTGTCTTTTTTAATTTATTATTATATTTTTATTCGACATCTGTCAATCTTTTTATTTTGTTTATAAAGTTTAAAAATTACATTGTTAATATACTAAATAATTTTTCCACATTTATTTATTTATTTATGACTATGGATTAGTATTTAGTACACTAGCATATATTTTTTTATTCTACAAGCAACCTTAAAAATTGTCATTTGTCTTTTTTAAAATATTTTACTATACCCCTATAAAACGTTTGTCAACCTCTTGACCGTACTTGAAGAATCTAAAAACTCTACTAGCAATATATCAAATATTATTTTTTTTCTATTCCTTATAATACATTTTAAATTCTTTAACCCGCATGTGAGTCTAAAAATTCAGTGACGGTGTAATATCAAAAAAATTCTTAATTGTATATGATTTTACGTATTTAAGTTTTTTAATTTATTAAATAATATAAGTTACTTCATGTTATAAAACGTAATATTATTTAATCTTAGAAAATGTAATATTATTCAAATAATAATTAAAAATATAGTTAAAACATATCAATATAAGTCAAATATCGTAAAATAAAAATGATATCTTAAAAATAAATGTATTTAGAAATTTTTTTAACAAAAGCAAAATTATTATTTTATAAGCCTAATAAAACGAAAATATTTAAATGAAAAAATGTATATTGATCAATAAAAAATATCAAAACTTATGCTTATATATATTATAGATGTTTTATTATTATGTTTGTATGTTATTTTAATATCCAAAATATTAATATTATTCAAATTAAAATTTAAAAATAATATATATTAATGGTTTAAAATTATATTTTTCACAACATTTTCAAAAATGTTTATTCTAAATGAAACTTTTAAAAATATTTTTAACCATAACAATAATGCTAAATTTAACCCTATAACCTGCATATTATGGACAAAGAATTATCTTAAATCATTTGCTTCCTAAACATCACATTTTGCAATGATTCAATTAGATGAGTAAATATCACAACATAAAGTAAGCTCATTTGTTTTTTTCATTCAAATCAATTATTTACTTTTTGACTATAACAAACAAATAATCAAGTCTTCTTAAATTATTATTTTTACTCATATGTTTCCAATTTAATTATTTTGTTTCGAAATAACACGTTGATGTAAAATCAGAAATATTTTTAAAAATATTTTTTTTTGTAAAAGATTCTTCCGTTGAGGAAAATCTTGTTTATTGCAGAATGTTTTTATTGAGGAAACATTTTTACTATTTTAGAAATTGACACTGCTATTTTATAATTTTGTCCCTTCAAAAATATATTAAATAGTAATTTATTCTACTCATTTTTTCACAACACAGAAAAATAAGAAAACTCATTTCTCACTTTTCTCTCCAGTTATTGCTCTCTAAAAATTCTGGTGTTTTACTAAATTACATTACTGCAATATTCTGTCTAGGAGATTGGGTTTTAAGCGGGACCATTTGTAACGCTTCCAATCTTTCTTGATCATTGAACTTAGTGTGGTTTACACGAGATTCGTTCAGTTTATTTCTCGACATTTACAAGAAGAGCAATCCTTTTGAGTTCTATCTTCCTCATTTGGGTGTATGAATCTGGAAATATTGTGTTAACCGTGGAGGCGATGTTCATTTCCGATTACACTGATCAAGGCGAAAGCGCTTGTAAAATTATGGTCCTTCCATGGCAAAGTGATAGCCTTATTTATTTACACTTAATTTGATTTCCTATCAGTGCTAACAACTTTGTTTACAGTAGTATATTTGCAACATAAAACATTGCAGAGATTTAATTCCAATAGGGTAGCTATATTCAATTAACATTCACAATTTTATTGAATGTTTGTAAGAAGTTGAATTTTAGTTGCAAAGGGTTATAAGCAATCAATTTTGTTGTTGCCAATATCATTTAGCCTTTTTTTTATTCACATTAATTACTATTCTCCATCTACTAACACCGCTAATTTCGTAAGATAATCAATAAAATTATGTATAAAGTTTATTATTGATGAAATAAAAATCTACTATTACGATGCTCATACATTTTATAAGTAGGGTAACCACGTTTATAAAAATAAAACATTTTTCATATATATATATATATATAATAACATAAATGATTTTTTATTTTAATACCATATTTTTAATATATTATTTTTACTTATATTGTTTGTAAATCAGTTACTTTTTAAAAAAAAAATGACAATTTTGCAATTTTTAACGTAAATTATATATGTATTTACTTTTATAACACAAAACTAAAATATTCGAAAACCTATAATATAATTAATGGGAAAGATTGATATATCATGGAACAATATTCTGCATTTGTACTAGGTGACCCACTTCTATCATATCAAAACCATGATCATACGTCTCTTGTTTTTAATGATTATATAATATATATTTTAGGTTTTGTCTTGATTTAATCCCTGTCTTGAAGGTAATAAAAAAAAAAGCAATTTTGATTTAAGCATCTACTTTTGAATTTATGTTTACATTTTTCATGGTAAGGTGGCCAATCTTGTCCAGAGATCAACAAAAGTTAAAGAGATTTGCACTAATTTTTGAGTTCAATAGTAATAATTAAGCTCAATATAAGTTTGTAAATATGTTTTTAGTGTTCATATGATGCCGTACAATTAAGTTGTAATCATAATTTATTAATTTATTAATGCATCAAAAATAAATTGATTGTCCAGATAATATAAATATAATATATGGTCCCCTAAGGAGTAATTACTAATTTATCAAGTTTTGGCTGTCTTCCATTGCTTAGATGCCAATCAATAATTTAGCTTTCATTTCGAGATTCTTTTCACTATTTTTAAACGTGATAAATAACTGATAAATAATAGTAATATGTGTTATCCATAATATTTCCAAATAAAATAATAATAAATTGTTTTTAATTTTAGTAAAATAAACTATTAAAGCATAGTCTAGACATTGACTGACTAGACTTTTAATTAATATAATATTAAGTGAAAAAAGAATGAAAAGTAGAAGTCCTTTAATGATGATAATTTAGAAAGCAGTGTGATTTTGAAGTTGAAGCAAGCTGAGGTAGCTAGCATGCAGCAACAATGAATTGTTTAATTAGATATGAAACTGAGTTAAAACATCTATTATTTAACTTTGCATTACTTTGAATGTGGTAATTAAGTACATACAAAGTTAAGTCATGTATAGAAGAAAGGAGTAAAATAATAATAATAACCAATTGAATATGAAATGATACTATCAAATTTTCAAACACTTTAAATCCATTTTTAGCACAGAATAACAAAGCATCTATGGTAGGATAATTTTATAAACCTTTGCTGTGAATCCATAAAATTTTATTTTTACCTTTATATATAGGGAAGGTGGTTTTCTGTTTACTGTTTCACTGATCCAATGGTGACCCACAAAAGATCACATCAAGAAAAACATATTAATACAATCACAACCGTCAGATCAGGTGACCTCATTATTAAAACAAAACTCCCAGTGATGAGAGAGTTGAATATTTTGAAAAACCATAGGAAAATGCTTGTATGGGATTGGAAGGTCAGAATGTCAGAATAATTTTCATCAGCCAATGTATATATTTCAACAAGTTTTATTCTTACATTAAGTCGATAAGTCCAAAGTGGGACCTGTTGAAAAACATTGGGTCCCATCGAACTGCATGTGTGCCACGCGTACTGGGTACCCCCATGGTAAGGAGGATCCCATTATCAGCCATACAACTCTTACAGGTTCATACTGCAGTTTTTAGCCTTTTGCCTACAAACCCTAACTGGGCCACCATTGGTACAGTCCCTACATTAAATTCACCCCCCCCCCAGTGTACTTTTCTTATCAGTTCCCTTCAAAGTTAATTTTTTTCTCACATTTTCTTGTAATCAAATTTCTAGGGCTTTTGGTCTCTCGTCTCTTTTTTTCCACCATATAGAATCTCTCTCTCTCTCTCTCTCTCTCTCTCTCTCTTATATGCTTTTCTATTTTTCACTTTTAAGATAATCAAATTCTCTAGAGAGAAAAGAAAAAAAAAAAATGGGGCACCATTCTTGTTGCAACAAGCAGAAGGTGAAGAGAGGACTATGGTCACCAGAGGAAGATGAGAAACTGATCAACTATATTACAACCTATGGCCATGGTTGCTGGAGTTCAGTCCCTAAACTTGCAGGTTGCTTTATTCATAATAAATGATAATCATAACCTTTTTTTTTCTTTGTTTTACAATCTAAATTGCACTAGTTTTTTTTTCTAACCCTTTGTTTTTTTGCAGACTATATAACTTCAAAAACCAACTACATTTGATTCCTTGTTGCTGTTCTTTTTTTTTTGTTGTTGTTAATTTTGAATGATACAGGCCTGCAAAGATGTGGAAAGAGCTGCAGATTAAGATGGATAAATTACTTAAGACCTGATTTGAAACGTGGGAGTTTCTCACCACAAGAAGCAGCTCTCATCATTGAACTCCATAGTATTCTAGGCAACAGGTTCTTCAATGTTTTTTTCATTATTATGGAAGTTTGTTGACTCATAATCATTGTAATAATCATTGTCTTCTTTTAAAAATATATTGAAACAGATGGGCACAAATAGCAAAGCATCTACCTGGAAGGACTGATAATGAAGTGAAGAACTTTTGGAATTCAAGTATCAAGAAGAAGCTAATCTCCCATGATCATGTCCCAGCTTTGGCTTCTTTCGCTGATGTTCATAGCTCAAACCATACGGAGGAAGCTGGTTTCATCTCTCTAAATGCAAACCCTAATTTGATCCTCACTGCTCAACAAGACCAGATTTATCTTTCCCCCACAGCACCTGTTCTACAAAGTTTCGGTCACCATGCAGATTTGGTTCACCATCATTTCCCCTTGACACCAATGCTCCCACCACCACCACCCCCTTCAAATACAGCTTCCTTCGACCCTGCATGGACATTACCCTTTGGACCTCAACATGATCAAGATGATGATCAACATCATCAAGTCCAAGTTTTCAACAATGAAGCAGCTCAAAACTTTGTAAGTGACAAGCTTATGAATCCACCTTTCGAGAATCCGTTAATGGGTCCTCCAACAGTGCCGAAACTCTGTGAAATCCTTGAAGGGAACATGGTGTGCAACATCTCACAAACATCATCGGTTTCATTAGAAAACAATATCGACCCACTAGTCTCCAGGCTATCCTCATGTTTGCCCCCGATTCCTGCCGGTTCAAACTATGCACATGACATGCAGGTGGGGGCAAGCCAGATGGAGTACATTGATACCATCATCACATCAATACCCTCATCTTCATCATCATCGTCCTTATCGGCATTATCCAGCGGGCAGTATTTGACAAACCCTAATCTTCCTTCAAGCAGCTGGGACCCTTAGACAGGCATGGCGGATTTCATCACATCTTATATTATAATTTGGAGTGGATTTAGCTAGGTAAAAGCATTTATTTTCTTGAAATATAATATATTATATATGCATAAGATATATATATAAATATATATGTAAAATGCAGGATCGGTCCAATATATGAGAGAAAATCAAATACTAAATGTTAGTAATTCAGATATTCAGCGAGGATAATGCTATCTTGATGATGTTCCATAAATAAATATGTAGGTTATTCATTTCACATATTACTCTTCCAGAATATATTTGTGTATCAGTATCTTCTTCTTCTTCTTCTTCTTCTTCTTCTTCTTCTCTCTCTAGAGAATTCCTCTATAATATGTAGTGTTAGCTTTCTCTCTCTCTCATTTGTAGGTGAAGGGGACATTAAAACTGTGGGAAAATATTTCATATTTATACATTTTAGGTGGTTGATATATATATATATATATATATATATATATACACACATATATTAGGTTTTAGGAATTGCTGAGAATACTGAAGATCAATGTGTAGGGTATACATATATAGTAACTGGTAATTTATGAACTTTTTAAGGTCCTTAGCTGTTTTTAACTTTTTGGAACAGAGGGAGAGCATAAAGGATTAGAGCTAATTTAAATATAAGTATATGCAAATTAAATTATATTATGATGGCATTTTTTATAAAATAAAATCTCAATTATAATGAGATTTGTAACTTTTTCGCTAAAACCAAAATTTTATTTTATTTTTATGTAAAATTTTAGTTGATATATTTATTACATTATTTTGTTTTTTACAGGTGTACCATAATTTAATATATATAATTTAACTCATTATATTTTTATTTAAAAAAATTCCATGTAAGTCCAAAAAGAATTACAACTTATATATTATTTTGAAGGATAGTTATTTGGCATTAGTATTGGAGTCTTTTAAAAGTAAATAAACAGATAATTACTACATATATTTAATTAATACAAGATTATAACACTTATGATGTGGGTGAAAACATAATTATTTAAAAATACATTTATAAATTATTAATATAAATAATAAATATGACTTTGGTTGAATTGTAAAGTATAAAGCTTGAAAATTATAGAAGTTTGGGTTCAAATTTTATTGTGTATATGTTTTTTATTTTTCAATATTAAACACAAAATTACCCTCAAAATAGTACATTTATTATGTAAAACAAGAGTTCCTTTTATCATTCTAATTAGTTTATAACATCAACTCATAGATATACAAAATATTTCTTAGTTATGTATGAGGTAAAAACAATAAATCTTTTTTAAATATAAAAGGATTTTGTGATTTCATCCCCTATGTTTCAACAAAACTAAAAATATTTAATTAATAATAAATTAATGCCTTTTACCAATTTTAAATTAAAAATCAAGGAAATTATATATTCACCATTAATTCTTTTTTTACTTCTGATTCACCATGATTTATATTATATTCTATAAAATTTTTACAATATTAAATCAAGTACTTGTTATACAAAGGAAAATCTCAAATTTTAATAAAAGAATAGACTCACTCCATATATATTTTTTATTGAAAGAAAACGGGTACAAAACAGATTTGGGTGAGACGATAGTGGGTTGACACTAATATAGCAAATGCAGATGCAGGCCAGCTTGGCGACTGATACTTTGATTGATGTCATCAATGCTCGGCCGAAGTGGTAGGGGCCCATATTATATGGCCTTTGAGCCTTTTACTACTGCCTATGCCTCTAATTATGAACTACAGCAATATGAAGAACAATATATATTTAAGGCCTAGAAACATTCACATAAATTTGCATCAAATCAAAAGACCATATTACATGAAAAGCCCCCACAACAACAACATGAAGAATTTGCAGAAAGAACATGGTCATATTTAATTTAGACCATGCTATTTCCTTGTATCAACAAACAGCTAGAACAAAAGACAGACCCGAGTAAATGATATTTTGGGAACCCCTAGAAGGAAAAATGAACAGGGAAAATACAGAACAAGCATTTCAATGGAAATTAATAGAAGCACAAACTCAATTGATGACTAAATGTAATGCCTCCTGCGGTTGTATACAAATTGATTGATTTAAGAATTTTTTTTGTTGGTCTTCCCAGGGTTCTATTGCTCCACCTGAAGTGCACCGGAGATCCAATCTGATGCAGCGGTTTGAATGTCCACCTCAATTTGTGGACAAAGTGAGAAGGGAGTTACTGCAACCTGTAATTTTATAATTTCAAGCAGGAAAAAGAAAATGAATGAACCAAATGAACATATTGGAATCAGTTTGTGCTTATAGAGCTCGATTTCATAATCTTGAAAATGAAATCCTTAGACTATTCATGATTGAATGACAACTTACAAATCCATTGTCAAGGGCCTTGAAATCCAAATACTCTTCTGCTTCTTCCTGTTCTTTGTTTATAAACTGCAAAATACGGGCAAGCATCTGACATGGGTACACTCAAATTGTTGCAAGGTTTTCCATACATATGGAAGGTCATATCTTTGTACTCATGTCCAGATGATATAAGATTTTGGAGCAACATTGAAAATAGGCATTCACGGATACGGAAAAGGATTAATAAAAGTGAAAGTAAAAATTAGTAAAAGCAAAAGCATAGCTTTTAAACTATTTAGATGCATATGCAACCTGATTTCATCGAAATGCTCAAATATATTACTGAAACCAGAAAACATGTAGAAAAGAAGATAATAATGGATTTCTTGTTCTCAGCTTCACAACTACGAAAGCAATAAATTTGGTTTCATGGAAATTAAGAAACTTTCAGATTTCATAGTTGGAATTTTACATACCTCCAGTCGAAAGTACTTTTTCACTTTATTTGTATCGGATTTAACAGCCCCAACCGACTCTACTTCCACATTCTGCCTTCGTGCAGATATGCGGCGAGCAGCACCCTAAAGAAAATATGCATATGCATGATCATGAGTGAATAGTGACAAAGATAATTGAAAGTCCCATTAAAGAGATTAATATAAAGAAATGATGCAATATAAGGGGGAAAAAAATTTACAGCAGCAGATGCATCTCGGCTAAGCTGTGCAAGTTGGAGCCCAAGGCTTTGTTGATTAGACATGAAATGAGCAGCAGAAGAAGGATGCCGATTAGCTGAAACAGCAAGCCAATTTGGTGCGGGTCTCCACATACTTTGCTTGGTCAATTTAAAACCCTGCCATATATGAATGAATAAGCAAAGCATATATGGAGGACAAGACTAGTCAAAATCACTAACCGGAAAGAAACAAGTATAGTGCTACATATTGTTTTCAATATCAAAGATCCAAGATGTAAGCCTTCTAGGAGGATATGCACATTGGCCTTCTTGTTATGCACAGTAATCATTACCGGAACAATGAAAAAAATATTAATACATAAAAGTGAAAGAGGGGAAGGGAGCAAGCAGCTGATGTGTGCAAGTTCATAAATTACGGCAAAAAGAGAATATCAATTGCGTGTGAAGCAACATGACTATGACTTTTTTTTTTTTTTTTTTTTGTTCTTTATCAAATCTTATGCATCAATTGTTCTGGTTTGGAACTCATGTCTCGTTAACTTCACAAGTCATGATCAAACAAATTTATCATCCTTCAGAATATTTTATGAAGTTAACAAGTCAAAAGCTCCAAACCAGAACAATTGATGCATAAGATTTGATACAGAAAGAAGAAAAAAAGTAATAGTCATGTTAGACCGTCCTAAAGCTTTACCCCAAAGGACATGAATCTTCGAAGGCCATTTGGAACTTGGATTGGTTAAATGTACTTTTTTTATAAAACATATAACTACCATGAGGAAGCTTCCTCCCAGAGGTGATTAATGATTTAAAGCCTTTCCGGTTCAGTGAAGCTTATGTTCAAAAGTTGGGATGTTTTCAGCTTGAAGCTTCGCATTTTCAAAAACAATTTCAGTCAGTCAGTTGGCGGCCCATCTTTTAAAAGGGAAATTGCATCAGGGAAACTTCTAATTCGTCAACAAAGAGCATGACTAGAAACTTCCTACCACCAGATCATATACTACCATGACGCTTTCTAAGAATGTCAATTCTCTTAAGAAGTTAAGGCATGACCCTAGTATAATAGCCTTCAATATTGCTGTTTTTAGGAACATCTGGCATTTTGACATGATTCAAAAGGAATGAAAATTCACCTATAATTTAGAAAGTAACCATACTCTGCAGCTTGTGTCTCAAAATCTAAGAAATTAAAGGAAGAGATGGAGTGCTTCCAAAATTGCCCAATAATTTGAACCCAATATGACTAGCTCTTGTACGAATAGATGAAACAAATCTATTCCTCCAAGGAATAAGGAAATGTCCTCTTCATCAGCTCTTACAAAAGATTGTTCTTTATGATGATAGCAACACCAAAATTTCGCCTCTCCTAACACTAGAAGCACAACAGACTGTCAAAAAGAAAGAACTCTCAACACTCACCCTAAGAAAATTATCATCAACTACTATCATCAGCTACAATGCGATTTGCCTCAAAAGGTTTTATATAAACAAGATTGCAAGAGGTCATGTCAAGGAAGCAATGGTACCCACATATTCAACTTAGATTATTACCCTAACATAAAGAACAAAAGCCCTATTACATCTCGTTTTAAATATGATAGACATATTCAACTTACATCACATCATCGTTATGGCATATTTAATGTCCCAAAAATAAGGAATACAAACCTTGTTTGCTGAAGGAGAAGTAGGAATTTCTATACTTAGAAAGCAACTTTTGGGGAAAACACCCTTTTCGATATCTCTGATGGCTGCGGTTATTAAAGGTAAACAAACAGCAACCGCATCCTTAAAATCACTTTCTTGGCTTTCTTCCCTCTTCCTGCAAGAGTACTCGACAGTGGAAAGAACATTCAATCACAAAGTGAAGAGAAAAATAGTAGAAACTAAATCCCCGTAAACAAGTTTGTAACTCACCAGTTCAGTGATATTGACAAAGATGGTACACCAGAAATTAGTGCTTCCCTAGCTCCAGCCACAACACCCGAGTAAAACCTGGTATATTACACATTATCAATACACTTAACATCCAAACACGAGCCCAAAAGGTTTAATAGTAAACTAACAAGATAAAACTACAAAACACATGCATGAATTCATGCAAAGATTTACACATAGGAGATGAAAATTCAAAGAGAAACGTAAAGGTATCATTCTTATAATAATCAATCAAGAAAGTCAAAGCAAATAGTATCATTGTGCAAACATGTTCAAAGACTTACATGTGATGACCACAGCTTGATCCCCGGTTAATTCCACTAATTACCTGAATATATTATGAAAAATATAGTAGTCAATCAATGCTCAAAACAAAATCGAAATTTTCATTCATTGACAACAAGATGAAAGCCTTACCAGCAGGGGCTTAGACCATGAGAACAACGCCCCAGACAATGCTAAGGATACACAATCTACAGGAGTCCCTGAAAGCAGAGAACCATTGTTGAAGCTGATTAAGATCAAAGTCAACTCAAACCAACATTAAAATTTAGACAAGTTTGCAGAGATATGTGAAAGAATAAGGGTGAAAAATTAAGGTCCTAAATGTTCTTTCTTACAATAGTAAGGTTTCATATCCCAAATTCAAGAAAACAGAAATATTTAATTTAGCTGGAATTGAATATCACAAATGCAAAAATCAAATCACACCTGAAACTTCATAAGCAGTGGCACCATCGATTTCTGCCGGAGTAACAGTAATTGTTTCTCGGACAGTCACGGAATGACCAGACACAGATTTGTCCCTAAACCAATCCATTCAGAAACCAATAAATCACAGCAAATTACTAAATTCAATAACCAAAAAAAGATGGAAATTAAATATATTAGAATACATATACAAATTACTAAAAACAAAAGCACACATGACAAACCAGGAATTATTGTAACCGACATTTCCAAATATGAATTGATAAGCACATATAACAAAAGAGTTATTATAGATGAAGAAATGCATAGTTTCCTATTCCGGTAATAAAGCAAGAAATAAAAAATTAGAGAGAACCCAGATTAGAAAATGCAAAAATTAAACCAAAAACAAACCAGGAATCAGAAAATTCTGTGAAATTTCAAGGAAAGAAATAAAAACAAAAACCCACGATTGAGGGGCGCAAACATGGACATTGTAGAGGCCAGAACGGACCAAAGCTTGAACGAGATAAACAAGGCCAAGTGAATCAATCCCTTCACCGTTGGTAACCAAAACGAGAGGCTTGGAGTTGTCGTTTTCATCAGAAGCAGAAGTAGATGTCTCAGTAGAATCAGTAACGGCGTCGGGTTTTTGTTGTTGTTCATCGTTATTGGTGTTGGAGTTTCCGCCTTTTCTGCTAAGAAGAACTTCCTGGAGATTATTAACCAAACCAGGAGGTAACATGTTTTTTTTAGTAGTCGTCATTCCTTTGTGAAATAACAATGAATGATTGAATCAAAACCCTAAAGATAGATTTGGTTCCCCAAAAAAAAAAAAAAAGAGGAGATGAAATATGGGTTGGATAAATAAGATACAGATGGATAGACCGGGTCTAACGGGAGACTGAGAAAAAGAGAGAGAAAAGAAGAGATTTTAAGAAGAAATCAAAAGGCTTTTTGAGATTGAGAGAGAGAGAAATATTAGTAATAATTAACAAGGGTGGGGAACTGGGAAGATGGTACAGTTTTTTTTCTTTTTGGGTTTCGTTTTAATGGCGAAAGTTCTTTTTTTTTTTTACATTCATACATGGAAGTCGTAAAGCGTTAATCGCTCTCCTTTTAAGTAGCAGTTTTAACTTTGTTTAATTCTGCTTCCAGTCCCTATACCTTTTACAAATTTAACATTTTAGTCCTTTTCCTCTTTTATTTTTGAAAGTATATCCTTTTACTTTTAATCCCAAAAGTTTAGTTTTTTTTTTTTTTTCATTTCATAATTGAAGTTGAATTGAAAAAACTGAAAAAAATTTGTTAAGTTAGATCACATGACATTTTTAAAATATAAATTTTCATCATAACATTAGCTTAAAACTTGTGAAACAAGAGGCAAAGTAAAAAAATAAAAATTTTAGGTTGAAATTAAATTATATATCTTTACGATAATAAAAATACAAGTTCACTATTTTTTTTTTTTGAAATAAAAGGGTTGATATTATTAAAAGCTGGCTCAAAAGCAAAGAAGAAAGACAGAGTCAATTAAACCCTGCTACATGAAAAGACAAAACACAAAGAAAAAAAAAAAACAACTGGCCCGCAACAAAACAATAAATAAAACGTCTAGAAAAAATAACCAAGCAAAAAAACTTTTTGAAACTCCATTTACCGAAATACCAGCCACAGGAAACGCTCTCCATTAGCAGAAAAACAAAGCGATTTGGGAGTAAGAGCAATTGCTTAGAACCAGATCTGGAGATTCAATGAACCTTCTCCAAATACCAAGCCGAAATAAAGCCTTAGTGACCCAGATTCCATGCCAACCTATCCTTCCTCGCAAGCAGCAACACGGAATCTGGAACTCCATTAATCTAGCAACCATAGAACTTGTTCCTCCGACCTTCCAGCGCCAGGGTATGAGCCACTCCATTGACCATTCGGGGTGCAAAAAGGTACGGAATCTCCTCAAAACACAAACCCATCTGGACAATATGTTGTGTAATTGGCCTGAGTATCGATTTGTCTTGTCTGTTCTTCTTAATGCTTTTAATAACTAACAGTGCATCTCCTTCAATGATCAATCTCCGAAAGCCCATCTTTGCCGCAAACATTAGTGCCCTTTCACATGCCCTTGCTTCCGCTACAAACGAGTCTGTCACATTCTCAAAGAGATAAGTTTCTGCCCCTATAATTTCTCCCATAGAGTCTTTGGCTTCAACTGCAGTTGTGGCTAAACTGACATTTTTCTGGAAAGATGCATCAAAGTTTAGATTAATAAAACCATTATCTGGGGGCCTCCAAAGATCCTTTGTCATAAATTTGTGGGGAGGGCAAAGGTTCTCCTAGCTTAGGTCAAGTTATTGGTCATAACCTCGAATAAACCCCATCACTTCTTGCATTGAAAATTTCACCCCTTCATGAATCAATTTATTCCATCGAAACCATAAACACCATGAGGAAATTGTAATGATACGTTTTTGTTGTTCATCTGCTGCAGAGAATGTTATAGCAAATCTTTTCTTACAACATGACGAGTCTTCAAATGACGGTATCTTCACCTGTAAGGAGGACCACACAAGTTGCAAAATACCGCAAGACCACAACAAATGATCTGAATCTTCCCGATCTGGCTTACATCGTGGACAAGCAACATCCACATCCAATATTCTTCTCGCCAAGTTACTAAAATGGGGTAGCAGATTATTAAACACTCTCCAATTGTGTATTTTAATCTTTTCTGGGATGTTCAGCGACCATAGGGCATTGTAAAAATCTTTGTAGTCATCATCTTTAGAGGATTTGTCTGTACTGATTTGCAAACGATTTGTATTTAGGACTCAATATCCACTTTTAACTGTATATTCCCGGACCTTTTATGTTTCCAAACTAGAATGTCTTCCGATCTACCCCCGGAGATAGGGATAGTTAGAATTCAGTTTGCTGTAATCTCATCAAATAAATAATGAATCAAATCTCTATTCTAGGTACTAGCTGTGGTGCCAATGAGTTGATTAACAGATGACCACATTGGCCTAATATCCTGAACTGAAACTCTGTTATTCTTTCTTCCAGGTAACCAAGGGTTGTTCTAGATGTTGATATGATCTCCCTTGCCAACTCGTCAGAGCACCCCTTCCGCAATTAGCTCTCGAGCGCTACAGATACTTCGCCAGGTAAGTGATGGGTAAAAGCCAACTTTTGTTGATAATATATCTGAAAGTGAGAAATAACGAGCTCTTAAAACTCTGGCTAATAGACAATGGGGCTGAGATAAAATACGCCAAACTTGTTTTGCTAATAAGGCTGTAACAGTCCGGTTTATACCTAGTCAGAACAGTAATTTTGAGACCACAAATTTGAGTCCGTATAATATTTTATATTATTTTCTGTGCCGTTGATATATGAATTAGCATGTGGTAAATTTTCGTAAGCGAATTTGTCTGTTTGCGTGTTTAATTTGACAAAAAGATTGAAATGCATTGAATGTGAAAGTTGCATGATATTTGTTAAGTATCAAGGTGTTATGGCCTTTAAAAGAGAAGGCCTTATGAGGCAATAAGACCACTGTTTAGATAGTGGATGGATAAAGGTCAAATGTGCCCTTGTTATATATATGTTTTCTTATATTAAGTGAAAGGGCATTTTAGTTAATGAATAATAATATGATTGTATTAAAAAACAAAAGAATTAGATAGTGGTTTTTTGTTCATCCTTATTACCAAATTTTGAAGGAAAGAAAAGAAAGAAAACAAAGCTAAAGTTTGGCTAGCTTTTGGCTTGATTAGGTAAGATTTTTACTTCGATTTTTGATAATTTTTACGTTTCTGCAATCGTTGCTTTGAGAGCTACAGAACCCATGTCTTAATTTTGTGTATTGATGGTGTTTGTGAAAAATTCCATTGATGATAGGTTGAGCTTTGTGATGTTTTATGGTGTTAAATAAAAGATTTGAGCTAGATGAACATGTTATGTTCTTGAAGTTTTGATGAATTTAGCTAAATAGGGCTAAATTGAAGGACTAAATAGCAAATTTGATGAAATATTTGGGCTTATATGGTTCCTAGAGAGGTTCAGCCAAGCATGTGTGTGTGTGGATTTTGTGAATTTAATGTTTTGTCAAAAATAAACTAAATTGTTAAAGTGTGCAAATATGAGGGTTAATTTGCAAATAGCCTTAAATATGTGTCTATGGATTGAATTGAATGGAATGGTGAATAAAAGGGTTAATTCTGAATATTTTTAGATCAAGAATCGAGGAAAACGAATTTAGATCGCGGGAAAGTAAAAATAACCGAGTAGCCGTTTCCGTTCGATAAACCAAATCTGAGGTAAGTCACTATACAAATAAACTTATCTGTATTGAATTGAATATATGTATTCATATGTCTATCGATGAAAATGAATGAGTATGAGATGCTAAGTGCGTGGATTCCGAAATAAGTTCGATATAGTGATAAAGTCGAGAAGTCCCATACGAACCTAGGAATAGATAGAATTAGCTATGTCATGACATAAGTATCTGCTCTGTTTTATCATGTAAGACCACGTCTGGGACATTAGCGTTGATTTGAAATTTCGTGTAAGACCTCGTCTGGGACGTAGGCATCGATATGAAGTATATATAAAAAACCTCGTCTGGGACGTAGGCATCGATATGAACTTTATGAGTAAGACCATGTTTGGGACATCGGCATCATATTGACTCGTGTAAGACCACGTCTGGGACATTGACATCGTTATGATCTGTACGTGTAAGATCCTGTCTGGGACAGTGGCATCGATATACGAGTGCATGTAAGACCTCGTCTGGGACGTTGGCATTATAATACTATTCTGAACTTTCTGAGTATCCTACTAGGTTCCTAAAGGTTCAACGGGCAAGTCTACAATATGAATGGTATATCCGAGCTATGATCAATAAGTGAGTGATTATCCATTTCAGGTACGTTGAATGCACATTAAGTGTGTATAAAAGGTAAGTACCTATATGATTTTGATATGAAGAAGAGTATGATTGAAAATGAGAATGTGAATCTTAAAATATTAAATGTGGCAAATGTGGCCATAAGTTTATGAACCAAGCTTTATAAGTGATAGTTGCTAAGTGATTGATATGTGTCAATGTATTTATTTGTATATGACTTACTAAGATTTCGGAAAGCTTATTCTGTGTGTGTGTTTTCTCTATTTTATAGGTCATCGAAGCTACTGAAGGCTCGAGATTATCAAGGACCGTCATCACACTACTAAACTTATTTTGGTACCCTTTTGAAAATGTTTATGGCTAATTATGGCATGTATAGGCTAGATAGGTGTATATGTTTATGAAGTGAGCATGGCCATATGTATTGGCAAGCTTTTGAGTTGATAAATGTTTGAATGAAAGAGTTATGAAGCATATATTTAGTATGTTTTGATGCATATAAAATGGTTAAGTTTTGGTTAAGCAAATGGATGATACATGTTTGAAATGATGTAGGATTTAGTTTGTAATTTGGTATGAATGGAATTGGTATTGAATGTATGGATGAAGTGAACCATTTGATATGTTTTTGTTGCCATATATACATATTATGTTTCGGTATGTATTACTTGTAGGTGAGACCCAAAATAGGTGGCATATTGGCCTTGTAAAATGGCCTATAATGTCACAAGGTTGAGGCACACGGGCGTGCTTGAGACCGTGGGTAAATTGGCAGAATGTGGCTTAAATTGCACATGGCCTCGACACGGGTGTGCTTGATGGTCGTGTGAGAAATGGCAGTATGCGATCTAGTGGTACATGGCCTTAGCACACGGGCGTGCTTGGTGACCGTGTTGATTTTGGCAGTATACTACCACGAGGAGGAGACACGAGAGTGTCAAGTAGCCGTGGGTGAGGCACGGCCTACCCCCACGGCCGTGTGTCCCTTGTATGTTAGAAAAGTTTCAAATTTTTATGAAATTACTTATGTGTTTCGGTTTAGTCCCGACTCGATTTATAAGCATGCTTAGGGTCTCGATGACCTATTTAAGGGACATTATGATTGATATTGATGAATGGTTGTACGATTAATTCTGTAAATGTTTTTGATCTGTTTGGTAACGCCTTTAACCCTAATTCGGTGATCGGACACAAGATAGGGGTGTTACATTTGATTGGTATTAGAGCTACAGTTTAGTCGATTCTCGGACTAACGTAGCGTGTCAGAGTCTAGCTATACATGCCATATATTTGAACTGTGATAGTGTGATGAATCCTGACGTGTAAAATGTAATTTCTGTATAGCAATGGATCCCAAAAGAGCTGTAGCTGACGACGTAGAAAGTAATGCGCCTGCTCCCGCGAAAGGGACAGAGCCTTCTGATCCGAGACCGGCTACAAGCGGTCAGGAGGGAGAAGCTAAACAAGCTTTCTTCCAGATAATGAGTGAGTGGTTCACTCAATTTATGAGAAATAACCCGACTGTTTCACAACCCCCGCCCCCAGTTAATCCCCCTCAAACATCTGATATACCTCCCACTGCAAATCTGAATCTGTTGAGTAAGCCTACGGTTAACAAGATTCGTAAGTATAGGGCTGAAGAATTCTGAGCTATTAATACTGATGATGCTGAAAAAGCCGAGTTCTGGTTAGAAAACACAATCCGAGTATTTGATGAAATGTCTCTGACTCTGGAAGAAAGTATTAAATATGTAGTATCATTGCTCCGAGATGCAGCTTATCAATGGTGGAAAACCTTAATTTCTGTTGTTCTGAGAGAACGAGTCACATTGAATTTCTTTCAGACTGAGTTTAGGAAGAAATATATCAGTGAGAGATTCGTTGATTAGAAACGAAAGGAATTTTTAGAGCTTAAACAGGGCTGAATGATTGTTACTGAATATGAACGAGAGTTCGTGAAACTAAGTCAATACGCTTGAGAGTGTATATCTTCCGGAGCTATAATGTGTAAAAGATTCAAAGATGGTCTTAATGAAGATATCTGTTTGCTAGTCGGCATATTAGAAATAAAAGAGTTTGTTACACTCGTTGATCGAGCATGCAAAGTTGAAGCACTTGGGAAAGATAAAAGAAAAGCTGAAACTAAAGCCCGAGATATGAGAAAGAGATTTCAGAACAAATCATTTCAATCTACTCCGAAGAGATACAGAGATGATCAAAGTCGTTCTAGAGAAAATGCGGGACATTTGAACAGAAATAGAACTAGATCGCAAATGAATTCCAAAATGCCAGCAACTTCTGTGGCCAGTGTTGGTAATGTTCGATCTGAGAGACCTGGATGTAAACATTGCGAAAAGAGGCATCCGGGAAGCTGCATATTAAATGATAAAGCTTGCTTCAGATGTGGATCGCTTGATCATTTTATCTGTGATTGCCCTGAGCCTGTCGAACCAGAGACTGTTCAGAATCTAAGATCTGATAATGCACCTGTGAAAGGTTGATCATCAAAGAATATAAAGAATGTCAGTGGTAGTCAGAAAACTATGAGAGACAATGTTGTCAGATCCGAAACCAGAGCGCCTGTCAGAGCGTATGCTATCCGAGCTCGTGAAGAAGCTTCGTTGCCTGATGTTATAACGGGTCTTTTACTCTTTATGATACTTCTGTGATTTCTTTTATAGACCCTGGTTCTACGCATTCATATATATGCATGAATTTAGTATTCAGCAAGACTTTGCCTGTAGAGTCTACTGAGTTTACTATAAAAGTATCGAACCCCTTAGGAAAAAGTGTCATTGTTGACAAAGTATGCAAGAACTGTCCATTAATGTTTCGAGATATCTGTTTCCCTGCTGATCTGATGCTTTTTTCATTTGATGAATTCGATATTATTCTGGGTATGGATTGGTTGTTTATGCATTATACCGTTGTGAACTGTAAAAGAAAGACTATAGATTTACGAGGTCCAAATGATGAGATTGTACGGATTGAGTCTAGTGATTTAAATGGATTGCCTACTGAGATATCCGTTTTAAAATCTCACAGTTATGTGAAAAAGGGGTATGAATCATATTTTGCTTATGTGATTGATTCAAAAGTATCCGAGAAGAAAGTTGAATCAGTACCCATTGTTTGTGATTTTTTGATGTATTTCCTGAAGAGTTACTGGGATTACCTCCAATTCGTGAAGTTGAATTCGGTATTGAATTATTGCCTGGTACGACACCTATTTCGATAGCTCCGTATAGAATGGCACCAACGGAGTTGAAAGAGTTAAAGTCACAGCTACAAAAATTGACTGATAGAGGGTTTGCTAGACCAAGTTTTTCGCCTTGGGGTGCTCTTGTTTTGTTTGTGAAAAAGAAAGATGGCACAATGAGAATGTGTATCGATTACCGTCAGTTAAATAAGATGACTATAAAGAACAAATATCCATTGCCCAGAATTGATGATTTGTTTGATCAGTTAAAAGGAGTTACTGTGTTTTCCAAGATTGATTTGAGATCGAGATACTATCAATTGAGAGTTAAAGATTTAGACATTCTAAAAACTGCTTTTCGAACGAGGTATGGGCATTATGAGTTTTTAGTTATGCCATTCAGACTAACCAATGCTCCTGCTATTTTTATGGATCTGATGAACAAAATTTTTAGACCGTACTTAGATCAATTTGTTGTAGTATTCATAGATGATATACTGATTTATTCACGGAATAAAAATAAGCATGCTGAACACTTGAGGATTGTGTTGTAAACTCTGCGAGAGAAGTAATTGTACGCGAAATTCAGCAAATGTGAATTCTGTTGCACGAGGTTAGCTTTTTGGGACACATTGTGTCAGCTTCTGGAATCCGAGTAGACCCAAGCAAGATTTCTGCTATTTTGAATTGGAAACCTCAGTGAAATGTATCTGAAGTCTACAGTTTTCTGGGGTTAGCTGGTTATTATCACAGATTTGTAAAAGGCTTTTCGACAATAGCTATTCTGTTGACAAGATTACTTCAGAAAGATGTCAGATTTGAATGGTTTGATAAATGCCAGAGAAGTTTTGATCAGTTGAAAGCGTTGTTAATAGAAGCTCCAGTGTTAGTACAACCCGAATTGGGCAAAGAATTTGTTGTTTATAATGATGCTTCGTTAAACGGTCTGGGATGTGTTTTGATGCAAGAAGGCAAAGTGGTAGCTTATGCTTCGAGACAATTAAAGCTTCATGAAAAGAATTATCCGACATACGACCTTGAACTCGCTGCGATTGTATTTGCACTTAAAATTAGGAGTCATTATTTGTACGGTGAGAAATGTCACGTGTTTTCAGATCATAAAAGTCTAAAATATCTAATGACCCAGAAAGATTTGAACCTGCGTCAGAGAAGATGGCTTGAATTGTTAAAATATTATGAGCTGGTGATAGATTACCATCCGGGGAAAGCAAATGTTGTTGCAGATGCTCTGAGTAGAAAATCATTATTTGCACTAAGTGCTTTGAATGCTCAGTTAGATTTGTCTGATGATAGTTTTGTGATAACTGAATTGAGAGCGAAACCGTTATTTGTACAGCAAATATATAATGCTCAGAAGGTTGATAATGAATTGTTGTTGAAACGAGCTCAGTGTGAATTGAATTCTAAATTTGAATTTTGAGTTGTTGATGATTGTTTGAGATTTTGAGATCGAATCTGTGTTCCAAGAAATCCGGAGCTGATTCAATTGATTTTGGGTGAAGCACATAACAGTCGCCTATCTGTCTATCCGGGAAGTACAAAGATGTACCATGATTTGAAGCAACACTATTGGTGGTCTGGCATGAAACGAGACATTTCTGACTTTTTTTCAAAATATTTCGTTTGTCAGCAAGTGAAAGCAGAACATCAAGTTCCATCTGGGTTGTTACAGCCGATTCTGATTCCTGAATAGAAATGGGTTAGAGTAACTATGGACTTTGTTTCTAGGTTGCCTCTGACTCTGAGAAAGAAGGATACGATATAGGTCGTTGTTGGCCGATTAACTAAATCTGCCCATTTTATTCTGGTAAAATCTGATTCCTCACTGGAGAGATTAACTGAGCTTTATATTTCTGAGATTGCACGGGGTGTTACTATCTATTGTGTCAGATAGGGATCCGAGATTCACATCATTGTTCGAAAGAAATTACAAGACGCTTTGGGTACGAAATTGCATTTCAATCTGACTTTTCATCTCTAAACGGATGGTCAATCCGAAATAATTATTCGATTCTCAAGATATGTTAAGATGTCGTATAATTGAGTTTAATGGTTCGTGGGAACAGTATCTACCGTTGATCGAATTTACGTATAATAATAGTTTTCAGTCGAGCATCAAAATGGCACCTTATGAAGTTTTGTACGGACGTAAATGTCGTACACCTCTATATTGGACTAAACTCAGTGAGAATAAGTTACACGGGGTCGATTTGATAAAAGATACCGAACAGAAAGTGAAACTGATCTGAGATTGTTTGAAAGCAGTATCTGATCGTCAGAAGTCCTATGCAGACTTAAAACAAAAAGATATAGAATTTGAGATCGGCGACAAGGTATTTCTAAAAGTGTCTCGGTGGAAGAAAGTGCTCCGACTCGGACGTAAAGGTAAGTTAAGTCCTAGATTCATTGGACCGTATGAGATCATTGAACTTGTTGGGCCTGTTGCATATAGATTGAAGTTACCCTCTGAACTAGAAAAGATTCACAATGTATTTCACATTTCGATGCTCCGTAAATATCGGTCTGATCCGTCACATGTGATTGCCCCATCTGAAATTGAAATCTGATCTGATATGACATACGAAGAGGAATCGATTTGTATCTTAGCTCGTTAAGTGAAAGAGTTAAGAAACAAAAAATTTCATTAGTGAAAGTATTTTGGAATCGACACGGATTAAAAGAGGCTATGTGGGAACCTGAAGATTCAATGAGACAGCAACATCCGAATCTGTTTAACGGTAAGATTTTTGGGGACGAAAATCCCTAAAGGGGGAAAATTATAACAGTTCGATTTATACCCTAGTTAGAATAGTGGTTTTGAGACCAAAAATTTGAGTCCGTATAATATTTTAATATTATTTTCTGTGCCGTTGATATGTGAATTAGCATGTGGTAAATTTTCGTAAGCGAATTTGTCTGTTTGCGTGTTTAATTTGACAAAAGGACTGAAATGCATTGAATGTGAAAGTTGCATGATATTTGTTAAGCATCAAGGGTTATGGCCTTTAAAAGAGAAGGCCTTATGAGGCAATAAGACCACTATTTAGATAGTGGATGGATAAAGGTCAAATGTGCCCTTGTTATATATATGTTTTCTTATATTAAGTGAAAAGGCATTTTAGTAAATGAATAATAATATGATTGTATTAAAAAATAAAAGAATTAAATAGTGGTGTTTTGTTCATCCTTATTGCTGAATTTTGAAGGAAAGAAAAGAAAGAAAACAAAGCTAAAGTTCGACTAGTTTTTGGCTTGATTAGGTAAGATTTTTACTTCGATTTTTGATAATTTCTACGTTTCTATAATCGTTGCTTTGATAGCTACAAAACCCATGTCTTAATTTTGTGTATTGATGATGTTTGTGAAAAATGCCATTGATGATAGGTTGAGCTTTGTGATGTTTTATGGTGTTAAATAAAAGATTTGAGCTAGATGAACATGTTATGTTCTTAAAGTTTTGATGAATTTAGCTAAATAGGGCTAAATTGTAAAAATGGTAAATTAAATGACTAAATAGCAAATTTGATGAAATATTTGGGCTTATATAGTTCCTAGAGAGGTTCGGCCAGGCATGTGTGTGTGTAGATTTTGTGAATTTGATGTTTTGTGAAAAATAGACTAAATTGTTAAAGTGTGCAAATATGAGGGCTAATTTGCAAATAGCCCTAAATGTGTGTCCATGGATTGAATTGAATGGAATGGTGAATAAAAGGGTTAATTCTGAATATGTTTAGATCAAGAACTGAGGAAAATGAATTTAGATCGCGGAAAGCGAAAATAACCGAGTAGCCGTTTCCGTTCGATAAACCAAATCCGAGGTAAGTCACTATGCAAATAAACTTATCTGTATTGAATTGAATATATGTATTCATATGTCTATCGATGAAAATGAATGAGTATGAGATGCTAAGTCGTGAATTCAAAATAAGTTCGATATAGTGATAAAGCCAGAAGTCTCGCATTTAACCTAGGAATAGGTAGGATTAGCTATGTCATGACATAGGTATCTGCTCTGTTTTATCATGTAAGACCACGTCTGGGACGTTGGCGTTGATTTGAAATTTCGTGTAAGACCTCGTCTAGGACGTAGGCATCGATATAAAGTATATGTAAAAGACCTTGTCTGGGACGTAGGCATCGATATGAACTTTATGAGTAAGACTATGTCTAGGACATCGACATCATATTGACTCGTGTAAGACCACGTCTGGGACATTGGCATCGTTATGATCTCAGACGTGTAAGACCTATGCGGGACAGTGGCATCGATATACGAGTGCATGTAAGACCTCGTCTGGGACGTTGGCATTGTACTACTATTCCGAGTTTTCTGAATATCCTACTAGGTTCCTAAGGGTTCAACGGGCAAGTCTACAATACGAATGGTATATCCGAGCTATGATTAATAAGTGAGTGATTATCCGTTTCAGGTACGTTGAATACATATTAAGTGTGTATAAAAGGTAAGTACCTATATGATTTTGATATGAAGAAGAGTATGATTGAAAATGAGAATGTGAATCTTAAAATATTGAATGTGGCAAATGTGGCGATAAGTTTATGAACCAAGCTATATAAGTGATAGTTGCTAAGTGATTGATATGTGTCAATGTATTTATTTGTATATGACTTACTAAGCTTTCAGAAAGCTTACTCTGTGTTGTGTTTTCTCTGTTTTATAGGTCGTTGAAGTTACTGAAGGCTCGGGATTGTCAAGGATCGTCATCACACTACTAAACTTATTTTGGTACCCTTTTGAAAATGTATATGGCTAATTATGGCATGTATAGGCTAGATAGGTGTATATGTTTATGAAGTGAGCATGGCCATGTGTATTGGCAAGCTTTTGAGTTGATAAATGTTTGAATGAAAGAGTTATGAAGCATATATTTAGTATGTTTTGATGCATATAAAATGATTAAGTTTTGGTTAAGCAAATGGATGATACATGTTTGAAATGATGTAGGATTTAGTTTGTAATTTGGTATGAATGGAATTGGTATTGAATGTGTGGATGAAGTGAACCATTTGATATGTTTTGGTTGCTATATATACATATTATGTTTTGGTATGTATTACTTGTAGGTGAGACCCAAAATGGGTGGCATATTGGCCTTGCAAAATGGCTATAATGTCACATGTTGAGGCACACTGGCGTGCTGAGACAAGTGGGTAAATTGGCAAATGTGGCTTAAATTGCACACGGCCTCGACAGGTGTGCTTGATGGCCGTGTGAGAAATGGCGAGATGTGATCTAGTGGTACACGGCCTTAGCACACGAGCGTGCTTGGTGACCGTGTTGATTTTGGCAGTATACTACCATGGGGAGGAGACACGGGAGTGTCAAGTAGCCGTGGGTGAGGCACGGCCTACCCCCACGGCCTTGTGTCCCCTGTATGTTAGAAAAGTTTCAAATTTTTATGAAATTACTTATGTGTTTCGGTTTAGTCCCGACTCGGTTTATAAGCATGCTTAGGGTCTCGATAACCTATTTAAGGGACATTATGATTGATATTGATGAATGGTTGTACGATTAATTCTGTAAATGTTTCCGATCTGTCCGGTAACGCCTTTAACCTTAATCCGGTGATCGGACATGGGATAGGGGTGTTACAAAGGCCTTATTAAACAAAGCTAAATTTTAAAACCAAGCCCTCCCTTGCACTTCGGTTTTCAAAGCGTTTCCCAGCAACTCTAATGGATTCCCTTAAGTTTTCACTATTTTAATAACTTATATCTTTATAATTTTTAAAGGATTGAATCAAAATTTTATCATTTTTGAGGGTCAAAATATAATTTTATCAATTGCTAATTTAAAATTTTATAAATTATAAAATAAATTAAATGGAAAATTTTCCTTTTGTAAAATAGTACTAAAAAACATTGTAAATTTATACTTAGAATCAAAAACTCTACCATCTCAAATTCAACATTTTATTTGCCTTTCATGCATGTAACGTTGCCTACTTGACTATTTTTTTATTTAAAAATATAATTTAATCCAGTTTAACGGAATTCTTTCTATGGTTTAATTATAAAACCAATAGAGTAAAAGGGCTAAACTGATGAGATAAAAAAGTATAGGACTGAGAGGAAAATTAGGCCTTTTTAACTTTTCCATATGGTTCGAGATTGGTCCTAAAGAAACATCATGGTACCCAAGAATCATGTCTTGTCACTGTAAGGAAATGTTAATCGCTGTTGGATGAACAAACGGCTCAAATTAGTCTTTCAAAAGAACATCATTCTTACTAAATCATATCATGTTTTAATTTAAGCTTATAAGTTGTCTTCTCTCTTTTCTTCTTTTTATACCATCCCATGCAAATTTTTTGCTCTTGAAATTCGGAAAATCATTATTTATAAAAAAAAATCGATACAATATTATAAATAGAAGATATGAAAACTCGATACGAATTCATGTCGAAATAGAAATTTTGAATAAAGATTTTTACATAAACTTTTATCAATTTGATTTATTCAAAATTTATAATTTTGGAAAATACATTAAAGTATTTGTTGAAATATATGGTACCTTAATTGATTTTCAAGGCTACCTGATGATGCGTTACTTGGTTATGGGTAAATGGTATGAAGTGAGAAGCATGCAATTGGCAGTTTTGTAAGAAATATAAAAATAATGTGTTGAATTTCATATTTAAAACAAGACTAAAGTAAGCAAATGTCGTTTAGTACTTGGTTTTATTGAGCTACATTAATTGTTTAATAAACATCAGCTTCACTACGTACCAAATGAAAATTAAGTTTCTTTTATGAAAACATAATTGAAGATTGTTTAATGGATTGGGGTGTGGCAGTCCACCTAGTTAGAGACATGGGGCGTATTGCCCTTCCACTTTTCACGTTACCTTTTATGAAGAAATGACTTTTTAAAAACAGGAATATCTCTTGTGGGAAATAAATAAAATTAAAATATTCCAATTAAATAATAAAAATAAATTAATTAAATTTTTAATACTGAATTTCATAAGTATTATAAATTTGTTTGCTATATTGGTAAAAATTAAGTTTTTTATTAAAATAAATCTTAATTTTGAAAATGATTTTTTATTATATTTTTTAATCTTTTATGGGGTTAAAACCACCAAATATAAATTCCTACGACAAATATAACAATAAATTAAAATACAGAGTAGTAAGGTTAAATCTACAAGAACTAGTTATCTAATTTCGCCTTTTCTTGTGACCAAATTCGTTGTTACGGCCACAGTCATGTCCAAGTAAAAAAATGGGGGGTTTAAATTGATTAAGATAATAAAATAAGGAAATATGAAGTGTAATAAAATAAAATAAAAATAGATTCGAAAATGTAAAAATAAATTTAAGAAAATAAAATAAATTGGTAAATAAAATATTTTTAAGTTTAGCTTTAGTCTCAGTGTATTCCAATCTTGAATTGATCCTTGAAATAGATTTTTCCTTCCAAGCAATAATCTAGTTATAGAGATCAAGAACGTCCCGATCGCCAACTTTTCCTTATGTAGTCAATCTCAATACGACTTGCAAACTAACTCTTGCCAAATTTCTAATTGCGATACATGTGTATGCAATTTAAGATTTCGACAACCTTACGATCTAAAAAGCTCAACCCGAATCAACGGCCTCAACTGCGTGGGTTATTTAAATCTGGTCTCTATTTCTCTTGACGGAATCCAACTAGCTTTTCCCACCTAGACATGCCAATTTGTTCGCGGGAATTTGAACACAGCGCGGTCAATTCATTTTCCCAACTATACGTCAAACAACTCTAACCCAACTTGCACTTTTTGAATCGAAGCTAAATCAACTTTAAAAGATAAATTTGTACTATCCCATATACCAGAGAGATAGAAAATACTACGTTGAGAGGTTTATTTTTAGTGGGTTTGAATCTCACGATTGTTTTATTAGAGTAATTTCCAGGCTAAAGCTAAAAAAATGATTTAGTTAATCATGAAAAGAATCATAATAAATGATTTAAATAGAATTATGAGAAGTGGAAAGGAAAGGGCCTTGAAAGGAAATTAAACCAAAAGTTGAAAGTAAAAGAAAAAGAATTGAAAATGGCATAATGAAAAGTGACGCAGGTAATGGAAAAGAAAAAAAAAAGAAAAAAATTATTAAAGCCTAAAAGCCAAGTGTGTGTTCAATTGGCTGTAGTTACTAAGTATATATATATATATATATATATATATTATTTAGTGTTAAAATTTAGCTAGATTTTTCTAAATATTATCACTAAATAATTTTAAATTTAAAAATTAAATTTAAACTAATTACAGAATTGTAATAATATTAAAAATTTTTTAATTTTTATCCAACCACTTTTTAAAAAAAATTCAACCCTTCAATTTTTATCCAGTCATCTTTGAATCTTCAATCTTTCAATCAAGCCCTCCTCTTTGCTTTTTATTCCAATTAAGCCCCTTTTTGTAATAGTTTGAATCCAATTTTATTTCTGATAAGAAAAATCTAAATTTAATAGCATTTTATCCGATAATTAACTAAAAATAAATATATTAAAAATACGAATTTATCTTACTATTAAATTTATAATATAATACTTTATATTATTTTAAATAATTTTAAATAGTAATTAAATATATTAACCTAAATATTTTACCCTTCTTTGAAATTTTTTCAAATATGAATTTTAAAAATTTTACCTTTACCCCAACTCTTATCTAAGAAAACATATACAAAGAAGATTTAAAGGCAGTGATATCAAAGCCAGTATATCAAGTAAAGGTGGATTTGGATTGGTGGTGCAGTGTAGTACGTTTAGCTTACTTTTTGACTTACGCTACAGTATTTAATTTTACTATCATCGCTATTTTTTACATTAATTTTAAATAAACACACCATACATCTAAACTTACCTTAAATTAACTTTAATCTTTTAGATAATATCACCCAAGCCCAAGGCACAATATACGGAGTCATCATGGTGTTGGTTGAATTTCAAAATCAATCCTTAATTGTTGTGTCTGAGCTAAATTTAGCATTTAATCAGTGTAGAGTCTTTAACAATCCACCCACACATGTTTCCAGTTCCTTGGTGTATGTTACTCGCTTCACCAAGTAACTAATACTATATTAATGTAAGTAGCAATTAGTAGGTGTACCAGATCTTAGAAATTTCCCTCATTATATTATTTATTGTCCTTTTCTCATCTCTCCCAATTTGGTCATTATTATATCTCTGCCAACTTTTTTTTAGCAAAGGAGATATCAGAAAAAAAAAAAAAAAAAACCATGTGTTGTTTTTCATTTTCTTCTATTAGTATTTGATATATATGTACATGGATATTTATAATTTATACATAACATATCATATCTATCAACAAGGTCTTTGTTGAAATGATAAAATTAAGATTTTGAGACTTGAGCGTTCAGATTCAAGCCTCATCTGTATAAATTATGTGTGGAAAAGTTAATTGGTTGAGTTAATTATTTAATTTAGTATTTGTAATAATTTATTATGATAAATGTTGAAAAAACATAAAAACAAAAACACATATAGCACAATAAAAGAATCGGAAATTAATATATTCTTGGTAAAGTCTTCCTCAATTTTGAAATTAAGCAAATTAATCCTCCTAAATAAATTAAATCAATTTAATCTCTGTCGATTTCAAAAATGAGCAATTAATGACAATTAATCACGATGTTGATGTAACAAATTTAGCCTTCAAAGTTTACATATTTTGTCAATTTGGTCTTAATTTAACAAATTTATTCTGCAACATTTGTGTAAATATATAAATATTGAGGCTGAATTTGTTGAATTTTTTAGAATTAAGGCCAAAATGACAAAATATGTAAACATTGAAGGCTAAATTTGTTATTATATCAATCAAAATTATGTACAATTGACAGAAGATATTAGCGTCGTGGTTAATTGTGCTTAGTTGCTCACTTTTGAAATTGATAATTAATTAAATTGCTTCAATTTTTTTGAGAGGTACTGAAGAGGCATTTTTACCTATATACTTTCTATAACATTACAAGTTTTAGGGGGGAAGATAAATTATATAAGGCTTGAAACTTGGTCTTTGATTTAAAAAATGGTTAAAATATGCTCCAAGTCTATACTTTTCATATATTTGAAATTATTCTCTTTCTTTTTTCAAGGAGTTTAATCTTTCTACTTTTCAACTTTAAAAATGCAAGTCTAATTGTTAACGCCATCAAGTTTTTTTACATAGCTACCAAGTGAGGTTTTTTTTTTTTTTTCAAAATGTCACACTAGCTACCAAGGGCATTGCAATGCTCGAGCATCAATGATAAGAACGATGAAATGGAGGAATGAATGGAATGTAACGGGAAAAGTACATAAGAAAGATCATGACTAGGCCATGAGTCCGATCGGAGGCTATATGGCAAAATCAGTAAGATTATAGCTGAAAGATGTTATGGCATCATGATAAAAATGAGTAAGACCATGGCTGAAAGACATTATGGCATCATATGAAATCATGTCAGAACAGTAAATAGGACTAAGACCACGGTTGAAAGATGCTATGGCATCCTTTGATAGTCCATTGAGACAGTAAACACGAGGTTATTGATAAACCGTAAAAGTAACATATTTTAACCGCATATTTAGCATACTTTTGGATGATTTAGCCCTCATTTATGTAAAAAGGTGCTCTTAATCCTTTCTTTTCATGTTTTATACTCAGGAAAGCACCTAGGGATGAAAAGAACGAGAAACAGGCTTAAAACGGGCTAATTTGGGCCAAAGTGGAAATCGACACGGCCTGGACTCCAATTTACACAGTCGTGCCTCAACCAACAGAATTGAAACACTGCCTAGACCACGATTTACACGACCGTGCCTAAATCAACAGAATCGAAACACGGCCTGAAGTCGATTTACACGAACGTGTGCCATGGCCGTGGCCCTATCGTGGAAAAGAGGAATTTCACTCGGAAAAGGATACTTAGGGAGAAAGAAATTTCATTCCAAGAGCCTATATAAAGACCCTAAATGTAACCTGAAAGAGGCGATCAGTTAGGCAGTCAGCTAGGCCAAGAAGCCGAGCCAGAAGGCCAGATTCGTAGGAATCACTCGGAGATAACCAGTTGATCCATCTCAAGAAGCCGGAGTTCTACTCAAGACGGCGGATCTCTCCTTCAATTCCTTGAGGGGTTTTAGGGATTTCTTATGTTTTGTTTTATCTTTTCTCTTGAAATGTTTTATTTTATCATTATGAACTAAACCCTTCAGATACCTGAAGGGGATGAATCCTAGATGAATCTTGTTATTATTTATTGAACTATATGATAAATATTTAGTTTGTTCTTAATTATGTATGCTTAATTCTTGTGTTAATATTTTCAGAATATTGATTCAAGTTGAATGTGCTTAGGTGGTGGAGCAAAAGTCCCTGCTTAAGAGTAGATCTAGCATAATTAAGTGGAGTTGATCGCACGCCTAGAGATAGGGTGACGAGATTTTGCCGGATTAGGGTGAAACCTAATATGGGAGTCCATAGATTGAGTTAATGCGATTCTAGGGGTTTTAATTAGAAAGAGATTTCAATTAATCAACTTAGGGTTAGACGTTATTCGCCTCGAGAGAGGGTTTAATATAAATTAGGGAGTCTTACGGATCAAGCTAAGTGAATAAATCGTCTGGTTCAGTGTTAGATAACAAGTGAAGTCTAGGTGGATTCCTTCTAGGGTTTCGTCGTAATCAAATGAAATGAGTTTTTCTAAAAGTTATTTCTTCAATTTGTTCTTTTTGTCTTTACGTCTTAGTTTAGTAATTAGTTAGCTTTTAGTTTAATCAATCAATCATTTCATATTTAGGCTAAATAATAGAAAGAAAGTGAGTATTAGTACTTTTAATTCCATTGGGTTCGACAATCCGGTCTTGCCTAAACTATACTACTGTTCGATAGGTGCACTTGCCTTAAGTCATTGTCAGAGTTAGTTTCCAGGTTCGATCATTCTCTATTATAAATTTTAAAACTCGACAATTTTAGATGATTAGTTATATTGTGTAAGACCATAGCTGAAAGACACTACAACATCATAGGTAATCCACTGGGATAATAAACACGGGGATTTCAGAATGTAAGACCATAGTTGGGTTATGACAACCAGTATAGTTCGTTGGGACACTAAACACGTGGTAGTCTGCCAAGACATTAAACATGGGATTATATTGCGTAAGACTAGAGCCTGATTGTGGCAACATGAGAGAGTCCACTAGCAGAATAAACACGAATGGATAATCAAAATGGTAATCATGGGAAACCCACAAACAAGGAGAAAAGGGTTAGAAGGAAATTGGAAGCATGAACACGAAATGGTCAACCAACGGGTCGAAAGAATCTACTAATGAATGAGAATCGTAATAGAAATAGGAAAAGACTGCTAGAATAATAGTTGCGAAAGCCAGTAGGGCATATGAGTGGTAACTTGACAAGGAATAGTCATGGAAGATGACGCTTCAGTGATGCCTGGTGCACAGGCGAACGAAAGATGGTTTATCCAAGAATCACAAATAAGGATTCACCAATAAGAGCCGCCAGAGAATGCTCAGTGAAATGTTGTTCGTTAAATGCTGAGCATAAGCATTACAATCAATTCACAATGATAAGAGAGGTTAGTTAAAACCCATTGAAAGAGAAGGATACGCTAGATGACAAATATGTCTGTTAAGACTATTCCTCTTCGAGGGGAAAACCATGTGGAATGTACCAGACAAATGACTAGTTCTGTAAGGAGCCAAAATTCAACTTTAAGACCCTTATAGGTCCAAAACATAACTTAACATGCAAAAAGGCTAAAACAACATGTTAGACCCATAATTTAACCTAAGGACATGCCTTTAAAAAATTATAAACAAAAGAACACAAGCATAGTTTGAGCTGAGTTGTAGAGCTTTGAATGCTTCAAGAAACACACTAACTAACAAGCCACCTATTCGTCACCTGTGAACGAAAACAAACACATTCGTATGCTGAGTATTGAAACTTAGTGGTGCTAATATAATTTGAATTAAAAACATAACAACATTAAATAATAGATGTACAATGTAAGAGTTGTATGACCCAAATTCTTGTTAAAAATAAAATACAAGTGGAAAGATAGGGGGATCTACAAGAGCGAAAGTCGTAGCCCATTGTAGATCCTCAATAAGCAAAATACTGGACTTGGGTTGCAACCTCCAGCCCCCGCGGTACGGTACAAGCTGCACAAGTGGAATCCGTATAGAAGTTTACTTCCTCTATTTTGATTAGAATAAGGTTTTTAAACCTATAAATAGATGTATTTGTAATCATTCGAATTTTCTTCTCATCTGCCCGTGGTTTTTTCCCAAAAGGGTTTTCACGTAAAATTCCGTGTGTTCTATTTTCTTTCTTTTTCTTTATGATACATTGCCATTATTGACGTTCTATTTTTCACATACAACTTAAACATGTCTGATTAATCAATTATTACACTATCATTAAAAAAAAAACAGTTGATAATCAATTATTGTATCATGTCACCCTCAAGGTATTCCGGCTTACAATTTTCACAAGTTTTCATATTATAGAACTAAACAATATTTCATTTCACTATATGATTTCAATATACATTTTCTCAAATTATTGATGTTCCCTGAGGGAATTCGCATCTCTTCTTAGATATCTAGTAACCATAGTTTATTTATCATAATTTGACCACATTTCATTTACATATACATTCATATAGCATTTCATACTATAATCACATATAATTTTCATTCATTTTCCCCTACTAACCAATTTCGAATTTAAGGATAGGTACATGGATCATTATATCAATATACACTCATGACTCTTTGGGAATTTTAGCTAATAATTTGTACTCGACCCTCAGGAAATTGTAGTATTGTTCTCGACCCTTAGGGAATTTAAGAAATCTCCCATCCTTTTGGAATATACGAGTAAACACAATGTAATCAATATTAAACCTATGGCATGTCAACTATACATGTAATTCTTTCTGATACAGTTTAATCGGGCATTATCATTATTAATTACCATCAATACTCAATTTAATAGAATCATTATCATGGCATCATAATTTAGATCACAATACAAAATCAATGATTCCACAGAACTAACTAAAATTTTCACTAAGGTAAGTGGACCTATCAATTAATAGTAAAGCTACAAGGAGCAAAGATATCATTCCCACGAAGACTAAAAGTACTAGTAGTTACTGTCTTTCTATTATTTAACCGAAAAATTCAAGTGGTAGATTAAAATTAAAAATAACTAAATTAATTAACTAACGAACACGTCAAAGAACAAATCAGGAAAATAATCGATTAACAACCAAGAAGCGAAACAATACCTAGGAAAGAATTCGCCTAGATTTCATTTTTTAACTATCAATCTAAATTACGCAATTTCTTTTACTTAGTACATTGATCCGTAGAAATCCCTAAATTATGCTAATATCTCTTTTGAGCATTAACTCCTAAATTATGCTAATATCTCTTTTGATTAATTGAAATTTCTTTCTAATTAAAACCTTTATTATCGCATTAACTCCTACTATGGATTGCCCTATTAAATTTGACTCTAATCCGGTAGATTTATGTCATCTTATTTCTAGGATTGCATGCAATTCCACTCAATTATGCAAGATCTACTCTTAAACAGGGTCTATTCAACCACTGACTTAAGCATATCAAACAATAATTAAATATCTAGAAATATTAAACCAAGAATTAAGCACACATAATTGAGAACAAGAAGCTAAGTATTTATTATGTAAAATAAAAATCAAATGACAGAATCCATTATAGGGTTCATCCCCTAGGTATTTAGAAAATTAGTTCATGCTTGAAAATAAAAACATCTAAGACACTGTATAATCATAAGAAATAAAAAAACTCATGATAACTTCCTAAGAAATCAACTAGAAATCTTTAATCTTGACGAAAATCTATTTCAAAGTAGGCTTCAATGGTGTTTTTCGAGTTGTTTTCTTGAGTATTCTCTGATAGCACCCTTCTATCTTCTTATTTTTGTAATATATATGTCTTAGAATGCCTGAGAACTTAAAAATTGTGATTTTCCATAGTGCAGAGTGCAAACCCGCGCAATCGATACTACTTACCACATGGCCGTATGGTAGATCGTGTGGGCCACACGACCGTATGGCCAGGTCGTGTGGAATGGGTCAGCCCATATGGCTTTTGTAGCTTGCTTCAATTTTTCAGTTTTCGCTCTTTTTTGCTCATTTTGCTCCCAAATGCTCTATTAAGCATAAAAAACATGAATTTAAAGGATTAGGAGCATAAAATTCACAATTAACATCGAGTAATCACCTAAAAACGCATTAAAAATAATATTAAAATATGTTATTTTTAGCACTTATCACTCAATTTCATACCAATCACTTTAAGAACTTCAAGAATAGATACATCTACCTTGTCATTCATTGCCTCATTGATTACATTAATCTAGCTACTCGAATAAAACATGTAATTTAAAACAAATTATAGTAGCAGAAATTGCATAGTTATTTGATGTTTGCCTTCGTTTTTCCTTTTGCCTTCAAAGTTCCAACATTGTCTTTAACTACGTTCGATAATACAATTATGAAAATAACATTAATTTCACAATCAAACACAAGAATCATAATGCACTTAATTCAATTAGGTCCCTTATCACCCTAATATCCAAAATTCTCGTATTTTGTAGTCTACCTAATTGAGTCTAAATCCGACTTTGTAACTATACTATAGGGACCTCAAGCTAGCTAAGAACATCATTTTTCCTCAAAGTTCAACTATTCTCTCTCTAGTTAACCATAAACTCAACAATGGTAGCTTAACTTAAACATTAATATTTTTCAATCTAACACTTGATCTAAGCTCGTCTACTATCTTAGAGTAATAGTCCAACAAAAATCAAAGTTAAAAGTCTTCTAGCTTTGCTATAGAGTGGACGACAATGGAGAAAACTTAGCCTTTCTTCTTGTAGTTCAGTTGGAAGAGAAAGAAGAATTTTTATTTTTATTAACATTTCTCTCTCCTACTTACACATGTATAAGCATTATAACTAAGTTAAATTAACCTTAAATAAACAAATTCAATGATTAAAATTTTATCATGGAGCTCTTAGTGGAAAAGGATAACTATGATCATATGAAAGCACTACCATAATTTACTTATGGTTTAATCTCATTTAGATCCTTAGCATAATCTCCCATCTAACATTTTTAAATTTAGCCATCTTACAATTTAGTCCCTATACTATATTTAACAACTTATCAATTTAGTCAAAAATTCTCATTTCTATTTCCGTAATAATCTTGTAACTTCTCAATTCAAAATTTTAGATGGTTTAATTTAATAAACTCAACCTCAAAACTAAAATTTCTGACATTAACGAAAATCTGGTTGTTACATGGAGCATATTTTACCAAAAAACATGACAAATCTATTTGTTCTCTTGCTAATAATGTATACATAAGCATAATTTAAAGAATTGAATTTTCTTTTGGTACAATCAAAGCTTACGTTAAAATTTAAGGGGGAGATGATGTTAAACACTAGAACTTGAGCTCTAGACCTTGAAGTGTTAGCATGAACTTTTAACTATTGAACTAAGAATAAAAAAAAGGGAAAGTCAAGCACGAAAGCTTAAGTGTAGAATATTATCTTTAAGGATAATTTCCCTATAACATATCCACCAAAATTCAATAAGCATTTTTATTATGATAAAGAAATGGAATAGGAAGAACAAAACCAAAATTTTAATGCTAAACATCAATCCATATGTATTATTTTTGGTCATTACAATATTATCAAATTTAAAGGAAACTCTCACCCCTGTTTTTCTAGAAATTAAATTGGTTTGAAGCACCTCATTTAAGGCTGAAATCTTTCTGGATGTAAGTTTAAATAGAACCTTGTCTTTTTCAAGCACATGTGCAATTCATGAGTTCCAAAATAAATGGTTTTTTTCCTCCTTCCTCCACTTGGAAGTAAGACACAAAAGCATTTCGATTGCCACAAATGTGCTTATGTTACTAGAGTTTATCACCCACTTTTTCATATTAGTTATAACATTGACTTGAGAAATGATTGTATTAATTATGTCATCTGCTTCAACTAAATTAACATTTGACTTAGTAGGATTACTTTCTCCCTGTAACAGCCCGTTTTTTAGTGGTGTCAAAAACAATGGTTTCGGGACCATAAATCTGACGAGCGAGTTCGAAAATATTATTATTATTATTATAAATTTTGATTTGATAATTTATGTTATTTGAATGAATTATTAGGTTCATGTGGTAAATCCTTAAAGTCAAGTGGTTTTAGAAAATGAGGTATCGAGACCTCATTTCTATAAACCAAGCTCGTAAATATTTTATTAAATATTTATGGTGTTATTAGGTCATATTAAAAATTGGTTAAGAAATTTTAATGTTTAGATAGTTAATTAATTGAAAATGACTAAATTATAAAAGCTAAAAGTTAATTTCTATTAGTTAAAATGGATCAAATAGCTATGAAAAGGTGAATTAATGGACTTGGATGATAATTATACCATATTTGTGGTTAGTGGATGATATTGGTTGGTTTTTGGTGTAATTTTAATAGTTTAAAATGGTTAATTTTGTAATTTAATAATTAAATTAAAATGTTAAAACAAACTAAAAGACAAAAAGGCTATCATCTTCTTCAATTTGCTATTTTGAACCATTGCTAGGTGAAGAAAGTTTTCGGCCAAAGCTTGAATCTCATGCATGGTATGTTTTCGAACCCCGTTTTTAGTTATTTTTATGTTTTTGAGCCCATATTTACTTAATCTAACTAGCCCGAGGGTCAATTTGTAAAACTGTTAAAGGTTTAGGGATTTTCCATGAATGATTGTGAGTTTTTTTTTAAATTTTAATGGATGAATTATTAAAGTTGATAGCTAGATATAAATATTTTGTTAAATGGTTTTTAGTGATTTTGAATGTTAGGGATTAAATTGTTTAAATAGCAAAATTCAAGGGAAATAATATGACTTTGTGAAAGATGTGGGCTGTTTTGGATCCCTAAGAAAATCGGCTAACATGGGTTCTCTTTTAAAAATGGTAAATTTGCAAGTTATAGGTCTAAGGACTAAATTGAATAAAAGGAAAAATGTTAGGGCTTTGTAAATTCACATTAAAATGTGTTATAGGCTTAAATTAATTATTTTAAGCTAATTAAATATATTATTTAGATCAAGAAACGCTACAGTTGGATTTAAATCAAGGAAAAAGCTAAGGTTCCGGGCAAGTTGTTGACTCTGTTTTAGCAACCGTTCTAGTTGAGGTAAGTTCGTATAAGGATTAAATTTGTTATTATTGTTTTAGATGGAATATTGATTAATATTTGTGATATGCATAATTAGATTGATAGTTGTGTATTAATTTTGGTATAATAGATTAAGTTGTGAAGATAAGTAAACTTAAAGTCTATATATGAAAAATATGAACTTCGTTTAATGTGTAATGGAATAAAAGGAAAGAGTTTGGACGTGTATATTAAAATGTGTATTTCATGAAGCATGTGCGAAATGATATATTATAATGAAATTTAAAGAATTGGATATGTACAAAGGTCCCGTTTGATTCTTGTGAATATTTAGGATGTAAATGACATGTCATTAGGGATTATACGGTTTCGGGTGCTGGTCCTAGATGTCCTACTGATGGTTGAGGTAATGTATTTGTTACGGATTCTCCACAGCTCGTGTGAGCAGCATAGTGTAGCTAACATCATGACCCACAGCTCATATGAGTAGACCCTTTTCACAGCTCGTGTGAGCACTATTAGAAAGGTTATGGTTATATAAAAAGGTACACTATGTGTGAGCATTCCCGAGTATCCGATGTGATTCTGTATGGTTCAACAGGTAAGTAAAGGTTATTGGAAAGGCATGTATTAAACTTAATGTTACTAATGTTCATAAGAAATGAAAAGATAGATATACATATATGAAATGAAAAGGATGAGAATTTATCATGTGATAAATGAAATACACATGGAATTCATTTCTTAGTATATACTATGTTTCATAGATGTTATGTTTACTTATTATCTACTAACTATGTGGATTCAAATGAGAAGAATGTGTAATGGATATATATGCGATGGATGATATATAAAGTCTAAATGCTTATTATGTACATGCCATGATTTACTTGGTACTTACATGTAATGTTATACTTACTAACCTTATGAGGTGATGTGTATAGGAAATGAAGTTTGGCATATGACATGATGAAAGTGTGATTGGTTGTTTAGTTTAATATGTTCGGTAAGTTTAAGTTTCCTTTATACGAACTTACTAAGTACTAATTGCTTACGTAGTTGTTTTCTCTGTTTTGTAGATCATCATAAAAGCTCGACTGATTGGAATCTTGTCGGAGCATCATCATGCAATCCATTCGTCATATTGGTAGTTATGGTTGTCTTGGTTAATCGTTATAAACGACCTCTAATAGGTTAAAAAGGTTATTCTAGTGATTTGACTTGTTTAGGTTGTGCTAAGTTTGTTGTGGTTAATGATATTAAATGATGGTATGTGAATAATAGGTACAAGTATGTGTGGATGAGCTTTATGTATACTTTATAGATATTAGGTATTATAAGGTATAATGGCATGTTTTGAAATGGCTATTTGGCATGGTTGACATAGGTTCAAACTAGAACTTTGAGATGTGGAATGGGTCTAAATTTGGTGTGTGAAATATGGTGCCTTTGATTGGCATATTGGTGGGTATATGTTGAATAATTCTTGACTTGATTTGTATTTATTTGAAGTTGAAATAGATGAATTATAGGTATATGGCATAGATTTTAAGCTTAGTCCATGTCAATTAGATGAATTTACTTGGATGTATATTTTGTGGTCCCAATAAGGGTACATTGGTTGAATGATGGAAAGGTGTTGCATATATGATGATTTTAGCATGATTTGGTTTCATTTAAGTGTGTTTTAATTAAGTTAAAAAGGTTAGCAAATGGTATGCTCGTGGCTCAAGAAAGCATTTTTGGTAAACTTTTTTCCAAGGCACATTTTGGTACACACGGCTTAAGACACGGGCTGTTACACGATCATGTGTCACACATGGGTTGCCACACAACCATGTGTTACACATGAGCTATTCACATGTCCTTTGTTTTTAAATGCAGGTTTCACATGGTCCGAGATACGGTCTGTGACATGGCCGTGTATCCCAAAACAGTTAGTTATACGATTTGGCACACGACCTGCTACATGGTCGTGTGACCTAACTTCGAAAATGAACACGTTTGACACACGGCCCATGACACAATCTTGTAGCCCTATTTCGAATGTCCACACGGTCTGGGCTATGTCACACGGCCGTGTGACCCATGTTTCACAAATTTTTCATGTTTTGCCTGAAATTTCTGATTTGCTTTGAATAAGTCCCTGATTGTAACAGCCCGATTTTGACCCTAATCGAAACGGTGGTTTTGGGACCACGAATCTGACTTAGAAAAATATTTTAATTGTAACATCCTAGATTAGGGGTTATGCGTTCGTGCGTAATTCATGAGATAGTGGGATCAGTGGGTGTGTTGGATGTGTTCTAAAGAGTTTCAAGAACCCTAAGATGAAAGGAAATATAAGGAAATGTAAAGAAATGTAAAGAAATGAAAGGAAATGAAAGGAAATGTATGGAAATGTATGGAAATGTATGGAAATGTAAGGAAATGTATGGAAATGTAAGGAAATGTAAGGAAATGTATGGAAAGGTATGGAAATGTATGGAAATGTAAGAAATGTATGGAAATGTAAGGAAATATATGGAGCGATTAGTTAAAAGAGGAAACCTAAGTAAATTAGGAAAGTGAACATTTTGGAAACCAAGCCAAAATAGGAAACTAAACATTTTGGAAACCAAAACAAAATAGGAAACTAAACATTTTGGAAACCAAGCCAAAATAGGAAACTAAACATTTGGAAACTTGGAA
This sequence comes from Gossypium rotundifolium, assembly GCA_025506655.1. Classification (NCBI taxonomy): domain Eukaryota; kingdom Viridiplantae; phylum Streptophyta; class Magnoliopsida; order Malvales; family Malvaceae; genus Gossypium; species Gossypium rotundifolium. The sequence goes on along the minus strand of CP106731.1, from coordinate 160,106,645 downwards.
AATCAGAGCCATGAAAATTTTTGGAAACTTAAAAATGACCCCGGAATGTCAAATTTTAGAGCCCAAAGGGGAACTTAGGGCCAAGTGACCCTAAAAATATAAAGTACATGAAATTTGACCCAATAACGGACTTGGAAATGTGGCCTGAAGATGCCACCTAAGGCCTTAGAAAATGGCCCACATGCAAAAGGTTTTGGGCTTGAGTTCGAGTCACATAAGAAGCAAATAAAATAAGTTTTATTTTGCTTCTAGAAGCCCAAGAGGTGGACGGCACAAGCTTGCAAAAGAGGAGTTTCATTCTCTTTAAAACTCGGCTAATTAGAAGATCATAAGGACTCTTAAGGGAAGAGTTTAATTCTCTTTAAAATTCGACTAAATAGGTGGATAAATGAAGAATTATTCTTTAATTAGGAAAATAAGGAAGAGTGGTGGCCAAGTAAAGGATTCTTGGCCTAGTAAATTCGGTTATAAAAGGAGGGACTAGGGCCATTCATTATTCATTCTCCTCTCTTTTCCTCCGCCAAATATTCTTCTTGAGCATCCATTCTTTTTCTTCTTTTCTTTTAGCCTCCTAGCCGATTTCCTTCTAAGCCTATTATTCCTCTCTTCTTTCATCTTTGAAACCAAATACATAAGGGAATCATAGCCGATTGTTCATCAAAGTCTCTAAGCCGAATCTCTGAAGGTTGAAGTGAAGGTGAAATCGATTCCTTCAAATAAGGGTAAGATCCAAGTTTAGTTTTCCATTCTTTTATATTCTAGACTTATTGAAATTTAGAGACTAATTTCGATTATTAATCTTGGCGAATCATGGAAGAAGAAATTCTTTTCCGAAGGTACACCATAGGCCACGTGTTCCTAGTTATTCGGTGAATTTGGGATTTAAGATCCACAAGGTAAGTACCTAAAAGTATTCGCCAAAGCTTGTATGATTATCTAGATCAGTTCTTTAATTATTAAAAAGCTGAAAACTAACCCATATTGAGATTCAAGGTTGGCCAAATATCAAGTGAAGGAAAACCAAGTTTTGGGATTTGAATAAACACCAAATCGGCATCAAAGGTAAGTCTTTTACAAATCCTACTAGGATTTGGATATCATAACCAAATAGAATTTATGCTAAGTAATAAAGGATGAATCAAATGTAGGGACTAAGGATCTAAACTTTAGATCTAGCTTTTGAATCTCAAGGAATCGCTAAACAAATCGGTGTGTACGCACACTAACTTTTGATATTTCATATGGCAATTATTTTATTATATGATTATACGTAAGAATATGAATATGGCTAAGTACCCTAAGGTGGTACAAAAGTACTCGTGTCGTTTCCTACTTCGATAGGATTATGAAATATGTTATAACATGTGAATATATGTATATGATTATGAATTTAAGTATGTTATGCATGATATATATATATTTTTGGGGCATTCGGGATTTATGTGAAAGGGAAGAAGGTGTTGACTTGGTCTCACCAGCGTTATATTTGAAGGTGTTGACTTGGTCTCACCAGCGTTATATTTGAAGGTGTTGACTTGGTCTCACCAACATTATATTTGAAGGTGTTGACTTCGGTCTCACCAACATTATATTTGAAGGTGTTGACTCCGGTCTCACCAACGTTATATTTGAAGGTGTTGACTTCGGTCTCACCAACGTTATATTTGAAGGTGATTGACTTGGTCTCACCAACGTTATATTTAAAGGTGTTGACTTTGGTCTCACCAACGTTATATGGTGACTACGGTTACAAATATTTGAATATGGTGTGTAGCGGATGGAGGGTTGACTTAGTAGTCCCCACGGTGTATGCAGGTTGGTGCGGGGAGTGTAGTGGATGGCTAATTAGGATTGGGTTTGGGTTGCATCATAATTTCATTTTATATGGATCGATGTTTTGAACATGAATGCCCGATTTGTTGAATGTTAGTCTTGTGTGCGCATTGAGTCTGCTGACTCACCCGTTGTGGGAACTATTTTCGGTGATGAACGGTGATTTGATTTGGGCGGTGAGCGTTGAGGTGGCCATGCTACATTCGAGAATTTATTTAGTTTGGACTTTATTTGATTTAGTTACTTTTATTTTATTTTGGTTTTACTTGATGTAATAAGGCCATAAGGCCCAGTTGGATTTTCTTTATTTCCGCTTATTCATGTTGATTGTGTTACAATTTATTTTTAATTAAATTTAAGAAAAACAAAATTTATTTCTTTCAAAATAATAAACCTAAAATTGTTTTGTCACCTCACTTAAGTTAGATTTTCAAAATTTATTAAATGGGTTCCAATCTAAGCCCAATCCAAACAACATTTTCTAAAAATTTTACAAATTTTCTCTAAGTATCGAATCTTTTTGAAACCGGTTTACTTTAGGAACATACCAGATCAGGTCCATTCTCGTGGGCGGGTGTGGGAATGTTTCAATTAATATCGAGCCAGTTTTAAACTCTCGGCACGTGGGCTAAGGCCCAAACGTTTTGAATTGAGCCAAATGATTTTCTTTGAAATTAAGCGAGGCTTACGGCATGGCCCTAAGTCTCAAACCCACATCCACGGGTAAGTACCCTAACTATCTGTGTGATTATGTGAATTATAGAAGGTAGAAAAGGAATGGAGCGTAGAATAACATGATAGGAACTTGAACCACTAGGATTAGTCTACTCAAACACAAATACATAAGACTTAATACACTAGACAAACACATGATTAAGTCACCGAGCTAGGTGTGGTAGCTGTTGTGCGCATGTCTAGGAGTGGATTCATGAAGAGCTTGGTATTTAAGCGATCTAGTGACTCACCTCCTCTTTACTCGAATCCTACACAGTGCGTAATAACAGTTCACCCTAACCAAGAGGACTTAGTCACTGGCTAAACCCAATAACTAAAACCCGAAAGGGACTAGCAGTATTTTTCCGAAACTCTAATTTTAAAATTTCTAAATTACCCTCTTGATTTGAAAAGAATATTTTTATAAATTTTCACGAAATATTTCGATTTACAAATTTACTAAAATACCCTAATGATAAAATTACAAAAATGCCCTTGGTTTATAAGATGTCCAACTACTCAATAGTTTTACCAAAATTTCATTATGTTATAAAAGTCCAAAAAACCCTAATTTACAAACTATCAAAAATACCGTGATTTTTGGAAAATTACAAAATTGCCCCTAACTTACCAAAATTTTCAAAATGACCCTGATTTCCAAAATTTTTGCAACTTCATCGTGTTGGAAAATAAATTTCTCAAAAGAACCCTCAAAGTTTTACAACTTTTGAAATACCCGATTTCCTAAATTATACAAATTTACCGATTTGTGAAAAAATTACCAAATACCCACAGAGGAAAAATTACGAAAATACCCCGGGTAGTGGAAAAACAACAACAAATGAAAACTACAACATTTCTCTGAATGAACTAAGGTTCATAATTGTTTGATGGATGTATGAGTGAATGAAAAGGCGTATGCATGTATGAATACGAAAGAACCACTCTAAACTCCTTTTCATAAAATTGTTCGCGGTTAAGCATTGGAACAAAGTACTAATGCATAAAACTCTTTAATCAGTTAAATCGTGGCGTTAGAAATGAGTTCTCGGAAGCGTGAACAAAAAAATAATAAATAAATAATGTGCCTAGAAAGTATGATAGTTCTTTAAGATCGAGTCTGTGACAATAGCGTAGTGTGGTGAGTTAGGTATGCGGATGAATGATAGTAAGTAATTTGAGGACGAAATTATTTTAAGGGGTAGAAGCTGTAACATCCTAGATTAGGGGTTATGCGTTAGATGCGTAATTCATGAGATAGTGGGATCGATTGGGTGTGTTGGATGTGTTCTAAAGAGTTTCAAGAACCCTAAGATGAAAGGAAATATAAGGAAATGTAAAGAAATGTAAAGAAATGAAAGGAAATGAAAGGAAATGTATGGAAATGTATGGAAATGTATGGAAATGTAAGGAAATGTATGGAAATGTAAGGAAATGTAAGGAAATGTATGGAAAGGTATGGAAATGTATGGAAATGTAAGGAAATGTATGGAAATGTAAGGAAATATATGGAGCGATTAGTTAAAAGAGGAAACCTAAGTAAATTAGGAAAGTGAACATTTTGGAAACCAAGCCAAAATAGGAAACTAAACATTTTGGAAACCAAACCAAAATAGGAAACTAAACATTTTGGAAACCAAGCCAAAATAGGAAACTAAACATTTTGGAAACTTGGAAAATCTGAGTCAAGCCTGCGAAAATTTTTGGAAACTTAAAAATGACCCCGGAATGTCGAATTTTAGAGCCCAAAGGGGAACTTAGGGCCAAGTGACCCTAAAAATATAAAGTACATGAAATTTGACCCAATAACGGACTTGGAAATGTGGCCTGAAGATGCCACCTAAGGCCTTAGAAAATGGCCCACATGCAAAAGGTTTTGGGCTTGAGTTCGAGTCACATAAGAAGCAAATAAAATAAGTTTTATTTTGCTTCTAGAAGCCAAGAGGTGGACGGCACAAGCTTGTAAAGAGGAGTTTCATTCTCTTTAAAACTCGGCTAATTAGAAGATCATAAGGACTCTTAAGGAAGAGTTTAATTCTCTTTAAAATTCAGCTAAATAGGTGGATAAATGAAGAATTATTCTTTAATTAGGAAAATAAGGAAGAGTGGTGGCCAAGTAAAGGATTCTTGGCCTAGTAAATTCGGCTATAAAAGGAGGGGACTAGGGCCATTCATTATTCATTCTCCCTCTCTTTTCCTCGCCAAATATTCTTCTTGAGCATCCATTCTTTTCTTCTTTTCTTTTAGCCTCTAGCCGATTTCCTTCTAAGCCTATTATTCCTCTCTTCTTTCATCTTTGAAACCAAATACATAAGGGAATCATAGCCGATTGTTCATCAAAGTCTCTAAGCCGAATCTCTGAAGGTTGAAGTGAAGGTGCAATCGATTCCTTCAAATAAGGGTAAGATCCAAGTTTAGTTTTCCATTCTTTTATATTCTAGACTTATTGAAATTTAGAGACTAATTTCGATTATTAATCTTGGCCGAATCATGGAAGAAGAAATTCTTTTCTCGAAGGTACACCATAGGCCACGTGTTCCCTAGTTATTCGGTGAATTTTGGGATTTAAGATCCACAAGGTAAGTACCTAAAAGTAGTCGACCAAAGCTTGTATGATTATCTATATCGGTTCTTTAATTATTAAAAAGTGAAAACTAACCCATATTGAGATTCAAGGTTGGCCAAATATCAAGTGAAGGAAAACCAAGTTTTGAGTTTGAATAAACACCAAATCGGCATCAAAGGTAAGTCTTTTACAAATCCTACTAGGATTTGGATATCATAACCAAATAGAATTTATGCTAAGTAATAAAGGATGAATCAAATGTAGGGACTAAGGATCTAAACTTTAGATCTAGCTTTTCGAATCTCAAGGAATCGCTAAACAAATCGGTGTGTACGCACACTAACTTTTGATATTTCATATGGCAATTATTTTTATTATATGATTATACGTAAGAATATGAATATGGCTAAGTACCCTAAGGTGGTACAAAAGTACTCGAGTCGTTTCCTACTTGATAGGATTATGAAATATGTTATAACATGTGAATATATGTATATGATTATGAATTTAAGTATGTTATGCATGATATATATATATTTTTGGGGCATTCGGGATTTATGTGAAAGGGAAGAAGGTGTTGACTTGGTCTCACCAACGGTCTCACCAATGTTATATTTGAAGGTGTTGACTTGGTCTCACCAACGTTATATTTGAAGGTGTTGACTTGGTCTCACCAGCGTTATATTTGAAGGTGTTGACTCGGTCTCACCAGCGTTATATTTGAAGGTGTTGACTTGGTCTCACCAACGTTATATTTGAAGGTGATTGACTTGGTCTCACCAACGTTATATTTGAAGGTGTTGACTTTGGTCTCACCAATGTTATATGGTGACTACGGTCACAAATATTTGAATATGGTGTGTAGCGGATGGAGGTTGACTTAGTAGTCCCCACGGTGTACTGAGTTAGTGCGGGGAGTGTAGTGGATGGCTAATTAGGATTGGGTTTGGGTTGCATCATAATTTCATTTTATATGGATCGATGTTTTGAACATGAATGCCCGATTTGTTGAATGTTAGTCTGTGCACATTGAGTCTGCTGACTCACCCGTTAGGGAACTATTTTGGTGATGAGCGGTGACTGATGGGGCGGTGAGCGTTGAGGTGGCCATGCTACATTCTGGAGAATTTATTTAGTTTGGACTTTATTTGATTTAGTTACTTTTATTTTATTTTGGTTTTACTTGATGTAATAAGGCCATAAGGCCCAGTTGGATTTTCTTTATTTCGCTTATTCATGTTGATTGTGTTACAATTTATTTTAATTAAATTTAAGAAAAACAAAATTTCTTTCTTTCAAAATAATAAACCCTAAAATTGTTTTGTCACCTCACTTAAGTTGGATTTTCAAAATTTATTAAATGGGTTCCAATCTAAGCCCAATCCAAACAACATTTTCTAAAATTTTACAAATTTTCTCTAAGTATCGAATCTTTTGAAACCGGTTTACTTTAGGAACATACCGATCCGGTCCATTCTCGTGGGTAGGGTGTGGGGTGTTTCATTAATATTATTTTTCTTGTTTATTATGTGTGAATTGATGTATGCAAAATTTTCGTATTAAAATTTGATCGTTTTGGTGATTAATTGTGAAAAATGGCTTAATCGCATAAAAAGAAAATTTGGTGGTTAAATGGGGAAGTACTAAATTGATGATGATTTTATAAATTAAAGTATTGGTAGGATAATTTATCCATAATTAAGCTTAGTGGCCGACCAAACTTTGCATGAAATAGTGTTTGGGATTTATTTATTATATATTTTTATTTTATGTTATAATGTTATAAATTATAATATAATAATATAATAGTAATAAAACATTAAATAAGTGGAAGAACATTTTTTTATCATCTTTGTAAGCACACAATTTTTCCCGAGCTGGAATAAACCAAAATAAATAATAAAAGCAAGGTTTTAACAGTCCATTTACAAAATCATAAGCCCAAAACCTGTTACAAACCCAATAACCCAAAACACACTGACCATAACAGAACCCAAACCAATTCCTAACCTGTTTCTACCCAGACCAAATTTGTGCGGCCCAAATAGCTCGATACCTAAACAGGAAACAGAAGACCTAGGGTTTCTAAAACCCTAGGCGCCGCTTCAATAGTATCCCAAACGTCCCATCGCAATGGACTCTTCGTCAAGCCGTGAATCGCGCCGCCATCACAGCCCCTCCATCACCGAGATCCTCGCTGAGACTTCACCTGCACAAACAAGGAAAGGACGACAGCAAAATATAGAAAGAAATATTTGTTTCTTTATTTCTTTTTTATCTTTCGGGTTATAAAAACCCCAATGAACAATTTGTAGAGAGAGAAAAGACATAAGAAAAAAAAAGAGATTTTTATGTACACATGTATACAGAGACACAAAAATAATCCAAAATCAAAAGGGCGGTGGCCGACGACAGCGACACACGGCGGCGAGCCATACCGGAGCCTCGTCGGAAATTGCAAGGGGGAGAGAAAAGTTTTTGGGTTTTTTGAAGAAAAGGAAGGAAAATGAATTTTTGTTGAAACATTTTACTTATATAGGAAGGGTGAAACGACGTCGTTTTACCCTAGGCCATTTAACATTGAAACGGCGTCGTCTTGAGGTGGGTCGAACTGACCCGACCCGATCCACCTGGGGTCCGCGTGTTTTATTTAAAAATGGGATATTTTTGCATCAAACCCTTCCACATTTTTGGTTCTTTTAAATTAAGATTTCTTTTATTTTTGATTTTACCCTTAAGTTTTGTTCTGTTTTTGATTTGGTCCTGATCGAAGCAACGCGTTTTGGAGAGCATGGGATATTTTTCCTCTTAGCCCCTTTTGGTTATTTGTGTATTCCAATTGAATCCTACTTTTATTTTTATTTCTAATTTTACCCCAAAATTTTATTTTTAAGTTAAATTTAATCCTTTTTTCTTATTTTTGTCATTATTTTATTATTATTATTTTATATCATTACTATCATTGTATTTATTTTATTACTTTTGATATTACTAACGTTATTATTTTTATTATTCTATTACTATTATTTTTACTATTACCATTGTTTTTCATTTTACTATTATTTTATATTAACCTATTATTGTTTTTACTAATAAATTCTTATAGTACTATTATTATTGTTGCTTTAGTAATTATTTTAGTTGTATTTTACATTGTATTAGATGTTAATGTATTATAATTGCTTTTAATATTCTTGTTCAATAGTTTATAAATGCGATATTATCTCATGAATTATTGCTTAAAATATATATTTTTACTATATTTATCTAAAGTTTTTAAAATAAGGCAATGATTTGTATTTAGAAATTCGGGACATAGTGCCCAATAGTGCTGGGTTGCGATTTTCTGTTTGGCTAAGTAACTAAATACCCTTTTAATAAATTTCGTAAATTATGAGATGACTTTAATTACAAGGGTTTAAAAAATTTCGTGTCCGATCGTGCTGGATGTGATGTTTATATTTTTTCGGAATAAAGAAATCTCAAGTTTCAAATATAAAAACTTATTCTTGAGAACTCAAAATGTTGTATCCTAACTTATTGGGTGTGATGTTTTGTGTATTGAGGTAAGTATTTTCTAAAATAAAGATGCACCTAGCTTCAACGTTATAAAATGCTGTATCCTAACTTATTGAGTGTGGTATTTTTATTTATTTGAAATAGGTAAGTCTTGGTTTTCCTTCTAATAATGGATCTTATTTTAAACTTTTTAAATTTCAAGCATTTGGACATGATTTTATCAATTAGGTACCAATTTTTGGGCGTTATGAGGGTGCTAACCCTTCCTCATACGTAACCGACTCCCGAATCCATTTTCTCGTTTTTCTGTAGACCAAAATCAAATGTTTTAAATTGAAACATTTTACAAGGTGATCCAATCACACCGAAGTAAAAAAGGATTGGTGGCGACTCCCATTTTGTTTTTAAAGTCGATCCCCATTTTCTAAACCCGATTTTTAAAATGGTTTTGACAGCTTGGCGACGCCATTGGGGACCTTAGAGAGTCAAGCCGTAAAATTGATAATTTCATGTCCTCTTGTTCGAATTTAAAATTCTAATTTTAAAAATATGATCCTCTTATTGCATGTGGTTTTAAATATATTGCTCTGCATTGCACTACATGACCGTTGTGGTCACACCCTTAAGTGGGAGCGAGAAGCTATGCCTTCGTGAGGTTTTCACCTCCGCATGGGCTAGTCGATTGCTTTCGGAATACATCTGTACCTATGTCTTCGTGAAGTTTTCACTTCCGCATGGCCATAGGGAAATATATTCCCCTGAACCGAACTCGATCTGTATGAACCTATAATCGGTAAGGATCGAGGAATCTGAGGGTTTGGGTACCTCAACTTTAGAGCTAAACCACATATAAGTAAACCCTAGGAACCCACCCTAAGGAAGAACTATGTCAAACCTTAGTGGTCACCCATATAGGTTTTTGTTTATTTTACTTGTTTTATATTTTATTCTATGATACTAACTCGTTGTGTTTTATCTTTTTGTACATGACATTTCATATTTCAAGAGGTATCGATTCACGGTCAGTTTCTAAGTTGGAAAGCTGGTTATGGAGAACGGGTTCCTTGATAAAGTGGAAGACAATACAGTCATTCGTATATAGTTAGAACATAGGCAGTTAGAAGGGTATGAATCCATTTGAGCAAGAGGAAATGGGATAGTGCTAAAATCTCAGCCACCTGTGCTTCCTGGTTGTTGTTATGATCAAAGTTAAATTGGATGTGAAAAAGATTATACAACATTTTATGGCAAGGCGTGGTGTTTAAACTAAAGGGTAGAATGAAAGGAATTCGTATTGATCCCCCATTTGATATATTCAATGAGATGAACCAGAATAGACGCTTTCCACTTGTGGTTAAAATTGAAAAAATGTTTGAACAGATACAATTTAAACTTTCTGGAAGCTCCGCAGTTCTTTCTTTGCACCCTGATAGGAAAATTTTGATCTTTATGGGCCATAGAAGCGGAAGAATCTTTTTAAGTATGGAATTGTGACTCAGTGTATGACACTAGTTAGGGTGAAACGATTAAATCTTCTTCTGAAGATCAAAGGCTAAGCTTGGACGAACTCTTCATCACCGTCGAAGCAATAATTCTATGATTGAGTTAAAGTTAAGGTAAGATCGAGAAAATAAAGGGAGTTAGAAGCAACATGGCACAGTTGTGAACTTCGGATCGAGTGTCTTGAAACAAGGGAAGGGCATTTGAAGAAAGAGCTCTATCATTCACATAGTCAAGTCAGAAATCGGGACTATATCATGGGAGAAACCATAGTTTAGATTCGAGAGGTAGCTGACCACCAACAGAGTTTGGTAGCGCAGGTCGACGTATTGAGCATGAGGCATGAGCTACAGTCAGATCGTAGTCAAGAGCTAGTTTCGTTATTAGGAAAGATTATGACTTTAGAACTTAGGGCGAAACCTTATTTGTAGTCCATTTTATGTAAAAGAATTTGTTTTCTAATAAAGTTTTCTACAATGAAGTTGATCAGAATCGATATCTCTTTGCATTCATGCATTTGCATTACATTGCATCATTTGTATTAGACTTTTACAAGAGAATCCTAATTAGGTAAAAATATTTCAGTTAACTTGGAAAACATGGAGCAAAGGTTGAAAAGAATGGAGCAAATGCAAATACAGATGCAGAGGCAATTGATTGGGATTCAACAAGAAATGCAGGAATTCAAAGGAATATGATAGGTCAGCTAACCTAGCTACTAGCTGAAGGACTTGGAAAAAGGAGTGACTTAGTGGACAATAGTGAAGATGATGAGGAAGACATCATTTACTCTCCAATAGGTTTTAACTCGAGCAAGGATCAAACCAATCCGATTACTCTGGTAGAAACGAAAGTAAGAGGAGAAGGGACCTCAAAAGCCTTGAAGAAGAAGGAAAAGAAAATGAATCATTCGGAGCCAATTGCAATGAACCAGCCAAGGATGGTAACTACCAACGATCAAGTTTCTCCAAAGAAAATCTCTGAAAAGCTCTAATTTACGCCAATCCCGATGACGTATAAGGAGCTATATTAAAGTTTATTTGACGTACATGTGGTGTCTCCATATTTCTTCAGCCATTACAACCCCATATCCTAAATGGTATGATTTCAACGCTCAATGTGAATACCACGCAGGAGTAACGGGGCATTCAATAGAAAATTACACTGCCTTCAAAAAGATAGTTGAGAGACTTCTTAAGATAGGAGTTGTCAAGATTGATGATACACCCAGTGTGGAGAACCCATTACCCAATCATGGAGACAAGAAAGTTGTGATCCCTTGAAGAAATCGAAAGCGAAGAGAGAATTGAGAACGAAGTTTCCAAGCTCTATTGTACTTGGGAATGTTTTGAATAAATGGGATTGTGAAGGAGATCCTTGTATTTTTAAGTTAATCTGGAGTAATGTGCAAAACATGCTTGTTGCCTTAAGCCTAGAGGCAATAAGACCCCTTTTGTGAAATAGGCTTGAGTCCTAAAATTTTATTTCAATAAAATGCATCTGTTGGAGCACATATTCTTTCATTCTTTCTATTTTATACTGTACATTCTTTTGTTCTTTAGAATATTCTTTCATTCTTTATTCATGATCATACCAACAATATCCTTAGAATCATTTATTCTTTGGATTTCTTGCCTTCATGCTTAGGTACCTAGATACCAACGTCATGAGCGACATTGTTACTGACTCATTTTTTGAACAAGATATGGGTCTAGGGGATCTCAGGATTTTGAAGATGATAGAGTTTGTGACGTATCTTCTAACTTGTTAAGAATGATTTAACAAGATGAAAAACAGACCTTACTCTACAAAGGGTCATTAGATATTGCGTGCCTAGGAAAGGAATAAAGATCGAAGCCTATCTCACCACAGAAATAAAGCGAGATATTATTGAGTTATTTTCTATAATTCAAAGATATTTTTGCATGATCATATTAGGACATGCCTGCACTGATAAGACACAGACTGAACAAGAGGATGGGGCACTGTTGGTCTACCACAAAAGGGAGATTGCTTTAATTGTACCGTAAATGCTGTATTTAAGAAGACACGATTTATGCATTTTTTTCACTTCTTCCCAAATTTTCCATATGTGGGGCATGAATATTATGGGGCAAATCTAGTCAAATGCTTCTAGTTGACATCGATTCACTGTCATGGTCGTTGTCTATTTCACTAAGAGGGCGAATGTTGCTTCATATGCCAATATTGTAAAGTCGACAGTCACCAAATTCAAAAAAAAAAAAAAAAAAGAAGAAGAAAATAAAAGATCAGATGCCAACACAGAATGCATAACTGTACGAAGTCAAAGTTTACAGTTTGTCCAAAGATCAGGCAGTATATCACCATGTAGCAAAAGTTGCAAAAAAAAAAAAAGAAAAAAAAGTGAAGGATAACTTAGACTTGTAAGGATTGGCACAAGAAGCTACTGTTACTTTTCGTCTTATTGAATGTCGGCCAGAACCTTCGCTGGGGGCAACATCTTACCCATTATGGAATTGAAGTGTTGTCATCAATTGAACCTAATAGAAGAAAAGGTTAAAAGCTATCCATCATAGTCAGAGGATGTGAGTTCACGACAACGAAGTTCATCTTAGAGAATTTCACAAGGGGGAACCTGATGTTGAAACAGATCTTTTTCTACAAAATGATTTCAGAGGAAAGCATGTTCCGAATTGGGAAATACCTTATGTAGGAAAGGCCTATTTTGGAGGAGCATTGATATTGATGAGATGAATGCCAAAGACTTGCCTAATCCGACGAATTTAGGTTCAAACAAGAAGTATTTTACCTGAAAAGGGAAGGTCCAATGTGAGAACCCACAAAGGGCGCCTTGAGTATAAATTCAAAAAAAAAAAGAAGAAAAAGAAAAAGAAAAGAAAAAAAGAAAAACAGAGAGGCCAGAGTGAAAACCCGCAAATGGCGCTTTGAGACCAAAGGGGCTTTGAGACCAAAGGGGCTTTGAGTTGAAAACCCAAAAAGGGCGGCTCAAATTTTGAATAAAAAGTGGGGCATACAATAGTCTTGCTATGTTTAAATCAGCAATGTGGAAGTATGTAACACCCGGGAATTAGGGGTCACACATTTTTTTTATATTTATGTGTTAATATGCTTTGGATGTTGTTTGTGTATGTTTGGGGGCTTCGGGAAACCTTGGGGTTAGGTAAGAGCCTTGGTAAAATTTTTGTTCTTAAGCCTTTAGGGGAGAGCTAGGGAGCTAAGCCTTAAGGGTTTTAATGTGGGGCTTATGGACACAAGCAAGTGGAGTGGTGGAGTGGCAAGGTGATGCTTAGGAGCAAGGGAAGTTGCGTCAAAAGGGAGTTCCAAGGGGGGAGAGGTTCGAATCATGTTAACAGTAAGGGAGCTTTGCTTTAATTTGTTTTTGCATTAGAAAGGGAGGTACTGGAGATCGGCTACGGCACTTTAAGGATGAAGTGTGGATTGAGTCAAACAACTCAAACATGCGGCTATGAGGGGAGATAAGAGTTGGACTCATTCAAACTCCTTTGAATGGGTGATGTAGAGAGAAATTAGGAGGAAAAGAATAGATTTGTGAGAGAGGAAAGGTGGTGGCCGAATGTGGGACTTTAGGAGGTGATATATACGGTTTGGGAAGGGTTATGTGTGCCGAATTTTTGAGTAGGTTGTCTTTCTCTCTTCCTATTTGTCCTTGAACCAAATTTGTGAAACCATTTGGAAGCACTTTCTTTTCTCTCACTTTTTCTCTAAGCCGAACCATACCCCATTCCTATTCTCTTTTTCTTTTTATTTCATATTTGTGGCCTCAAAACTCACTTCATCATTAAGCCAAATCTTTCTCATCATTTTTCCCCATAACCGAAACTACATAAAACCCAACCCTCTCTTCTCATTTTCTTTTCATCGATCTCATTACCTTCAAGAGCCAAATAACCTATCCTTCTTTGTGTTGTAGCCAAACCTCCTAGCCATTTCTATTCAATCTTTTTCTTTTCCTTCTTTTTGATTCTTCTAAGCCGAATCTCCTTGGTGTGGTGACTCTTTTCGGTTGGTTGACCTTTAGGGAAGGTGCCGTCATTCTTCTTTTTCACCCTTTCAAATCGGTTCTAGTGTGGTGGTAAGGATTTGATATTTTATTTTAACCTTTTTTTTCTTTTCTTTTTGGTTTGCCGGAAATCTAAAGGCTAACTTCGATTTTCTTGTGTGGCCGAACCTATGGGGGCTTGATTTCGTGCCTTTTGTGTGCAGTCAGTGAGAAGGAATATTAGGGATCGGTTGGGTTTGTTTATTCAAGGTGAGAAGGTAATACTTTTTATTTGGCCGAAGGTCATTTCTTCTGGATCATAGGTGTTTGGCCGAATCTAACATGGGCTTGTATAGGGATTTTGACATTCGTGTAAACTTAAGCAAATAGCCTCGGGATCTTTTCAATTGTGGTAAGGGTATTCTTTCATCAAAGTATTCTTTTGGATTTGTTATAGTGATATTTTGCATTTTAACTGAGTCTTCTAACCAAGATATTATTTGCTGGATTCGAGTACCAGTCAAGGAGAGAATGGGGTTGGACACGTTGTCCCTACCCCTAAGTTCAAGAAGTGTTCGATTTTAGCAGTTTGGGATTAGCCACCGGGGTGTGGGCCAGCGTCAGAGCAAGATTGTAGGCAAATAGCGGTAGTGTCAGTTAGTGATAGCGTCGACGTAGAGAGCGTGGTGTTACGGGTTATCAGATGTGTATTTAGTACATTGTTTCTTTACTTTCCTTATTGTAAATTAATAAAATACATGTGATATGTGTGGTGGCCGATTTAGTGGCTGTGGTGGTATTGTTACCCATAAAAGGGTAATTTGGTAACCAAGTTAGTACATTTCTTATATCAAAATATGGTTGGATATATGTGGATCTATGAAAGCATGTAATCAAAATATGTATATCTGGACATGTTCATATGTTTTATGCCATTTCATCATATTATGTTGCATGTACATAGGGTTCGGGATATATATATGGCTAAAGGGGAAGTGTGTACATTTATGTACGTGGATTAAAGATGGCCTCGCTCCTCATTGTGGTTTGATGTTGGCCTCGAGCCACATCATGGATTGATGATGACCATGAGTTTCATCGTGGATATTGTGATTTCAATCACGTGGATAAGTGGCTAGACCACTAAGTGGATTTTGAGTAGCATGACTGCCAAAGAGGTGTGTAGCGGTTGGAGGGTCGATTTAGTAATCCCCTGGTGTGTGGTGGTTGGATATACGGGTGGTGTGTAGCGGTTGGATATTAGGTTGGGTTGGGTTCCATTATGCATGATAATATGTGGTATGTGGACTTGATGTGGTTTTGGGGCTAAGCCCAATTGTGGAAATATGTGGATTAATTGCACACTGAGTCAAAATGACTCACCCTTGTTTTTCAACCAATGCAGGTAGTACGTGATACTTTGAACCGGGCTGGGGAGGAGTCAAGGTGGCCATGCAGAAGCCCTTTTTTTTACTTTTAAAGTATTTTATAAACTTTTAATTACTTGTTGGGATATTTTACTGTAATAATGCCATTTTAAATACTTTGGATTTATGCTAAGTTTTAAGTTGGATTTGCTATCAAATGATTAATTCATAAAGAAACTCTAAAAATACTGCAACATTCGAATTAAAATGGGGTTTTCAAATTATAGATCCTTATAAAACTATCGGGTTCCCAATATTTTTAATGATGTGAACTTGGGCAACTCGGAAGTTTTGTTTTTAAATAAATTGAACGAGAAACCCTCTTTAAATGAAGTTTCGATTTTGGAATTTATAACCCATTTTTCACTTATAAAACAAAACCATTTTCAACCTTTTTCCTGTAACACTTCGAGTTCGGCCGTGGTGTTTTGGGCCGGGTTTAGGGTGTTACAATTTGGTATCAGAGCTGCATTCTAAACTAGACCTTTGGGGATTTTTGAGGCCCACAATGTTTTCAAACTTTGAAATTGGTTTAAAAGAAAATTTTTCAGGAAATGGCTTTGTGGAAGCATGGCACTTGCGTCTCCGGCCCAAGTTCGCCAGGTAAGTATTCCAAATTTTTGTGTGGTATATATGAGTGGGCTTGATGGGTTTCATGGGATGTAGACTATTCTAGTTAGACTGTGATGGACTATAGGCTTAGTTGCACAACCTTTTAAAAAAACATACGACTTAAATCGAGCATACAAACACATGAACCG
Organism: Gossypium rotundifolium; assembly: GCA_025506655.1. Classification (NCBI taxonomy): domain Eukaryota; kingdom Viridiplantae; phylum Streptophyta; class Magnoliopsida; order Malvales; family Malvaceae; genus Gossypium; species Gossypium rotundifolium. The sequence goes on along the minus strand of CP106731.1, from coordinate 160,090,322 downwards.
ATTCTTTGAGTTAGGGTGTGGCAGCAGTGTCACGCATGTCTAGGGCGGGATTCGTGGAGAGCTTGGTATTTAAGCGATCCTAGTGACTCACCTCCTCTTCGCTAGAATCCTACAGTGCGTATTATTGCTCACTCTAACCATGAGGACTTGTTGACAAGTTAAACCTTATAATTAAAACCCAAAAAGGGACTAGCCACCCTGTTTTGTAAAATCCTAAGGTAAACCCTAGTTTTTTTTTAAATTTCTAAATTACCCCTAATTTGTAAAAATTACAAAGATACCCCTGTAGGATAAAATTACGAAAATGCCCTAGTGGTGAATTTGAGTTTGTGGATGTTGATGATTCTCTGAATTAGGGCAGTAGACTTGAAACGATAACATTGAAATCGAAAGAACCATTATCGAACTTCTTTTACATAAAATTATTCACGGATAATTAGTAGAACAAAAAGCTAATGCATAAAATTTCTTAAAACAGATTAAGACGCGACGATAGGCATGAGTTCTAGGGGACGTGGACGTATTACATGTGGGCGTGGTAGAGGTAGGATGACTGTATCGAAACCAGTGGGGTTTGGTCATGGATCGGGGAATGAAACGACGCCGCCAGTTGTGGAAGCTGAGTTTCAAGATCAGACAGGTGGAGAGGATGCAGTGTCTCAGGCCATGCTGTGGGTTTTAGAGAGAGTTGCAGGATCAAACGTGGGTTCTGGGGCTAGGAAGTCTATGTCTGAGCGACTTCGGTCGAACGAGGCTGAGGCATTCTGAGGTGTCTTTGGGGTCGCTTTGAATGTGGCGGAGTATTGGTTAGAAGCAGTCGAGAGGATCATGGATGACCTGGACTGCACAGCCGAAGAGAAGTTGAAGGGCGTTGTTTCTTTACTTCGGGATGAGGTTTACCAATGTGGCTCACTGTCAAAGAGGGTACTCAAGCAGATCGGGTAGATTAGGGTTTCTTTAAGGTGAAGTTCGAAGGGAAGTATGTCGGGGCTAGTTATATAGACTCGCAGAGGAAGGCGTTCTTAAACCTAGTACAAAGGGGTAAGTCAGTAGCTGAGTATGAAGTAGAATTCTTGCGGTTGAGCCGGTATGCTCGAGGAATTATTGCTATAGACTACAAGCGCTGTGTGAGATTTGAGGATGGACTGCGGAATGAGCTACGGGTGTTGATAGCTCCTCAGCGAGAGCGGGGCTTTACTACTCTGGTGGAAAAGGCTAGGATAGTTGAGAAGGTTAAGCGAGCTGAGAGGCAGGATAGGGATAAGGATAGGGGCAGGAATAAGAGGAGTTTTGGATTGACAACGTCATCGGGGGGTTTTCAAAAAAAGCCTACGGTTGAGGGACCTGTTCGCATTTTTGCACCAGTTCTTCGAAATCGATCCGACGATGTGCTCGATGTGGGAGGTCTCATATGGGAGAGGGCTGGGGAAGGAATAAAAGTGCTACAGGTGTGGGTCAATGGACCATCTGATTAAGAACTATCCTCAGGACATGGCTAAGACCCGGTCAGTAGGTCAGGGGTATGTGCAGCCTGGTAGGGGTGGTCAGCAAATGCAGAGAGGACGTGGGTCGAACCGAGGTGGGAATAATTCTGGCCGAGGTCGTAGAGCACCGGGTAGAGGTGCTAGGGGCTCAGATGTAAGACAGCCTGGGTTGGTTTACGCAGCCAAACGTCGTGAGGAGGGGGATACACCAGACGTTATCACGGGTACGTTCCTCATCTTTGGGCTACCCTTTACTGCATTGATTGATGTTGGGTCGACGCACTCTTACATTGCTAGTATGATGTCTGGAACCTTGAATGTGAAACCTGAAATTACCTCTAGGAAGATGTCTGTACTTAGTCCTTTAGGACAGTCAGTAGTGGTGGATAAACTCTTTAGAGATGTACCTTTAGAGGTTCAGGGGTCAATATTTCCAGCTGACTTGATGAAGCTACCATTCGAAGAATTTGACTTGATCCTAGGCATGGACTGGTTAGCAAGGTATCGTGTAAATTTGGACTGTGCTACTAAGCGCATGTTGTTGAAGACTTCCAAAGATGTTGAGGTTGTGGTGATAGGTGAAAGGAGAGACTACTTGGCCAATGTAGTGTCTGCTCTTAAGGTGGAGAGGATGGTAAAGAAGGGGTGCCCAACTTTCTTAATATTTGTTAGTGCGTTGGATGTTAAAGAAGCCACTGTGGGAGAGGTTAGAATAGTAAAAAATTTGTGGATATGTTTTCGGAAGAACTTCTAAGGTTGCCTCGGGATCGGGAGGTGGAGTTTGGAATCGACCTTCTGCCAGGTACAACGCCGTTGTCCATCGCTTCTTACAGGATGGCACTGAAGGAGTTGGTTAAACTTAAAGCTCAAATCCAGGAGTTGTTAGATCGCGGTTTCATTCGACCCAGTGTGTCTCCATGGGAGCATCAGTGTTGTTCGTAAAGAAGAAGGACGGATCTTTGCGTATGTGCATAGATTACCGCCAGTTGAATATGCTAACGATCAAGAACAAATACCCGCTGTCGAGGATAGACGACTTGTTTGACCAGCTCAAAGGGGCTGCGGTCTTTTCAAAGATAGATTTGAGGTCGGGATATCATCAGCTTAAGGTGAAGGAAGCTGATATCCATAAGACGACATTTCGAACTCGATACGGGCACTATGAATTCTGGATAATTCCGTTAGGGTTGACAAACGCACTGACTGCGTTCATGGATATGATGAATCGGGTTTTTTAACCCTTTCTGGACCAGTTCATCGTAGTGTTCATAGACGACATTCTGGTATATTCCAAGTCGAAAGAAGAGCATGATGCGCATCTTCGGGTGGTGCTACAAATTTTAAGGGAAAAGAAGTTGTACGCCAAATTTAGCAAGTGCAAATTTTGGTTAAGAGAAGTTACTTTTCTGGGTCATATGGTATCTGCAGAAGGGAAAAGAGTGGATCCTCGAAAGATTGAAGTAGTATTGGATTGGAAACCACCTAAGTCAGTGGCGAAGATTCGCAGTTTCCTGGGGTTAGCAGGTTACTATAGAAGGTTTGTTGAAGGGTTTTCTTCGATAGCGACACATTTAACCAAATTGTTGAGGAAGGAAGTACCTTTTGTGTGGACGGATAAGCAGCAGGAGAGCTTTGAGAAGCTAAAAAGGGTTTTGACAGAGGCTCTGATTTTAATTCAGCCTGAGGCGGGGAAAGATTTTGTGGTGTATTGTGATGCTTCTCACACGGGTTAGGGCGTGTCTTGATGCAGAAGGAAGGTTGTTGCCTATCGTCCCGTGATTGAGACCATCAAGTCAACTATCCGACGCATGACCTGGAGTTGGCTGCGGTGGTTTTCACTTTGAAGGTGTTGAGGCATTATCTGTATGGAGAGAAGTCGGTGATCTATACAAACCACAAGAGTCTGAAGTATCTGCTGACTCAGAAGGAGCTGAATTTGAGGCAGTGAAGGTGGGTGGAGTTATTGAAGGATTACGACTGCTCAATTGAATATCATCCGGAAAAGCGAATGTGGTGGTAGATGCCCTAAGTTGAAAAGTAGTATCGGATCTGAGAGCGATGTTCGCATATCTTAATCTTTACGATGACTGGAGTTTGTTAGCCGAGCTGCAGGTGAAGCCAACATGGTTAAGTCAGGTAAAAGAGAAACAGTTGGTAGATGAGGTTCTGAGTGCTAAGCTTCTGCAAGTACAAGATGGGGGATTAGAGGACTACAATGTAAACAGTGATGGAGTATTGTGTTTTCGCGGAAGGGTCTGTATGCCGAAAGACGTGGAGTTGAGGCAGAAGATTCTTCGGGAGTCGCATAGTAGCCCTTATGCTATGCATCCTGGAGGGAGTAAGTTGTATAGGGATCTTTGAGATCAGTTTTGGTGACCTGGTTTGAAGCGAAAAGTTACGAGATTTGTGGGGAAGTGCTTGACGTGTCAGCAAGTCAAAGCTGAACATCAAGTGCCTTCGGGACTGCTGCAACTAGTGAAGATTCCACAGTGGAAGTGGGAGAGAATCACGATAGATTTCGTTAGTGGGCTTTCTCTTACGCCTACTAAGAAAGACTCGGTATGGGTGATTGTGGATCGGTTGACAAAATCTGCTCACTTCATACCTGTTTGTGTTGACTACTCTCTACAAAGGTTGGCGAAGCTATATGTGACGAAAATTGTGAGATTGCATGGGGTGCCAGTATCGATTATATCAGATAGAGACCTTAGATTTACATTGCGGTTTTGGAAGGTGTTGCATCATGCATTAGGCACCAGGTTGGACTTTAGTACTGCATTTCATCCACAGACGGATGGCCAGTCTGAAAGGGTGATTCAGGTGTTAGAGAATATGTTGAGGGGATGTGTTATCGACTTCAGAGGTAGTTAGGAGGAGTTCTTGCCTTTTGCGGAGTTTACTTACAACAATAGTTATCAAGCTAGTATTCGGATGGCGCCGTATGAAGCACTGTATGGGCGAAAGTGTCGAACTCCTACTTGTTGGACAAAACTGGGTGAACATCATATTTTGGGTCCCGAGATAGTGGCAAAATCAGAGGAAAAGGTTAAGGTAATTCGAGATCGATTGAAGGAGGCATCTGACAGACAGAAGTCGTATACGAATCTTAAGCGGAAAGAGATAGAGTTTGTGGTCAGTGATCGGGTATTCTTGAAAGTTTCGCCTTGGAAAAAGGTGATGAGATTTGGACGTAAGGGTAAACTGAGTCCCAAGTTTATAGGACCTTATCGGGGTTTGAAGCGAGTGGGGCCAGTAGCGTACCAGTTAGAGTTGCCCTCAGAGTTGAAGCAGATGCATGACGTGTTCTACGTATCAATGTTAAGACGTTACCGTTCGGATCCATCCCATGTGGTACCAGTTGAAGAAGTTGAGTTGAGGCCAGATTTGTCCTATGAGGAGGAGCCAATTCAGATCTTGGAATGAGATATGAAGGTATTGCAGAAGAAGTCAGTTCCTCTGGTCAAGGTATTATGGCGGAACCATGGTTCAGAAGAAGCTTCATGGGAGCCGGAGGAGTCGATGAGATAGTAATACCCTCACTTGTTTTGACCAGGTAATTTCGAGGCTGAAATTTCTTTAAGGTGGTAAAACTATAACATCCGGGAATTAGGGGTCACGTATTTTATTTATATTTATGTGTTAATATGCTTTGGATGTTGTTTGTGTGCGTTTGGGGGCTTCGGGAAACCTTGGGGTTAGGTAGGAGCCTTGGTAAAATTTTTGTTCTTAAGCCTTTAGGGGAGAGCTAGGGGAGCTAAGCCTTAAGGGTTTTAATGTGGGGCTTATGGACACAAGCAAGTGGAGTGGTGGAGTGGCAAGGTGATGCCTAGGAGCAAGGGGAGTTGTGTCAAAAGGGCGTTCCAAGGGGGGAGAGGTTCGAATCATGTTAACAGCAATGGAGCTTTGTTTTAATTTGCTTTTTACGTCAGAAAGGAAGGTATTGGAGATCGGCTAGGACGCTTCAAGGATGAAGTGTGGATTGAGTCAAACAACTCAAACATGCGGCTATGAGGGGAGATAGGAGTTGGACTCATTCAAACTCCTTTGAATGGGTGATGTAGAGAGAAATTAGGAGGAAAAGAAGGGATTTGTGAGAGAGTGAAGGTTGTGGCCGAATGTGGGACTTTAGAGGGGTGATATATTCAGTTTGGGAAGGGCTATGTGTGCTGAATTTTTGAGTAGGTTGTCTTTCTCTCTTTATATTTGTCCTTGAACCAAATTTGTGAAACCATTTGGAAGCACTTTCTTTTCTCTCTACTTCTTCTCTAAGCCGAACCATACCCCCTTCCTATTCTCTTTTTCTTTTCATTTCATATTTGTGGCCTCAAAACTCACTTCATCATTAAGCCGAATCTTTCTCATCATTTTTTCCTATAGCTGAAACTACATAAAACTCAACCCTCTTTTCTCATTTTCTTTTCATCGATCTCATTACCTTCAAGAGTGAATAACCTATCCTTCTTTGTGTTGTAGCCGAACCTCTTAGCCATTTCCATTCAATCTTTTTCTTTTCCTTCTTTTTGATTCTTCTAAGCCGAATCTCCTTGGTATGGTGACTCTTTTTGGTTGATTGACCTTTAGGAAATGTGTCGTCATTCTTCTTCTTCAACCTTTTCGAATTGGTTCTAGTGTGGTGGTAAGGATTTGATATTTCATTTTAACCTTTTTTTTTCTTTTCTCTTTGGTTTTCCGAAATCTAGAGGCTAACTTCGGTTTTCTTGTGTGGCCGAACCTATGGGGGATTGATTTCGTGCCTTTTGTGTGCAGTCAGTGAGAAAGAATATTAGGGATGATTGGGTTCGTTTATTCAAGGTGAGAAGGTAATACTTTTTATTTGGCCGAAGGTCATTTCTTCTGGATCATAGGTGTTTGGCCGAATCTAACATGGGCTTGTATAGGGATTTCGACATTCGTGTAAACTCAAGCAAATAGCCTCAGGATCTTGTCGATTGTGGTAAGGGTATTCTTTCATCAAAGTATTCTTTTGGATTTGTTATAGTGATATTTCGCATTTTAACTGAGTCTTCTGACCAAGATATTATTTGATGGATTTGAGTACCAGTGAAGGAGAGAAAGGGGTTGAACACGTTGTCCCTACCCCTAAGCTCAAGAAGCATTCGATTTCAGCAGTTCAGGATTGGCCACCAGGGTGTGGGCTAGCGTTAGAGCAAGATCGTAGGCAAATAGTGGTAGTGTCAGTTAGTGATAGCGTCGACGTAGAGAGCGTGGTGTTACGGGTTATCAGGTGTGTAGTTAGTACCTTCGCTTTTTACTTTCTTTATTGTAAATTAATAAAATACATGTGATATGTGTGGTGGCGATTTAGTGGTCATGGTGGTATTGTTACCCATATAGGGGTAATTCGGTAACCAGGTTAGTACATTTCTTATATCAAAATATGGTTGGATATATGTGGATCTATGAAAGCATGTAATCAAAATATGTATATCTGGACATGTTCATATGTTTTATGCCATTTCATCATATTATGTTGCATGTACATAGGGTTCGGGATATATATATATGGCTAAAGGGGAAGTGTGTACATTTATGTACGTGGATTAAAGATGGCCTCGCACCTCATTGTGGTTTGATGTTGGCCTCGAGCTACATCATGGATTGATGATGACCATGAGTCTCATCGCGGATATTGTGATTTCAATCACGTGGATAAGTGGCTAGGCCACTAAGTGGACTTTGAGCAGCATGACTGCCAAAGAGGTGTGTAGCGGTTGGAGGGTCGATTTAGTAATCCCCTGGTGTGTGGTGGTTGGATATACGGGTGGTGTGTAGCGGTTGGATATTAGGTTGGGTTGAGTTCCATTATGCATGATAATATGTGGTATGTGTACTTGATGTGGTTTTGGGGCTAAGCCCAATTGTGGAAATATGTGGATTAATTGCACACTGAGTCAAAATGACTCACCCTTGTTTTTCAACCAATGCAGGTAGTAAGTGATACTTTGGACTGGGCCGGGGAGGAGTCAAGGTGGCCATGCAGAAGCTGTTTTTTTTTTTTTACTTTTAAAGTACTTTATAAACTTTTAATTACTTGTTGGGATATTTTACTGTAATAAGGCCATTTTAAATACTTTGGATTTATGCTAAGTTTTAAGTTGGATTTGCTATCAAATGATTAATTCATAAAGAAACTCTAAAAATACTGCAACATTCAAATTAAAATGGGGTTTTCAAATTATAGATCATTATAAACCTATCGGGTTCCCAATATTTTTAATGATGTGAACTTGGGCAACTCGGAAGTTTTATTTTTAAATAAATTGTTGAGTTTGAACGAGAAACCCTCTTTAAACGAAGTTTCGGTTTTGGAGTTTATAACCCATTTTTCACTAATGAAACCAAACCATTTTCAACCTTTTTCCTGTAACACTTCGAGTTCGGCCGTGGTGTTTTGGGTCGGATTTGGGGTGTTACAGAGTATGTTACGTCTTGGGGCATTAACAGAGTACTCCGGATCCCCTAAACACATACTGAGTTTAAAATGGTCCTCAAGAAGTTGGAACAAAGAAGCTCAGGCTGTGATATCTAGGGCACCTAACTTCTATCTTACCCATTTTTGAATTCGTTATCTTTGATTGCTTTATTCTTTTCATGATACATCCAAATCAATTTTCTTTTATTGCCTTGGTGATATTTGATTAACTTATTTGTTTCTGAGCTGTGCTCCTGACTAATTTCTTTCTCGTCCATTTTTGTGTTCTTTTTTCAAGCATTTGTATTGAAATAATGACCTATGGACTAATAACACTTTCATAAAAGGAGTTTCGCATATTACTCTGGAAACTTCTAAATAATATGAGAATCTGAAATAGAACTATTGTTAAGAACTTATCAAGCCTAAGGGATTGGAAATATTGGAAAATGATTATCTCTTCGGATTCTTATTGGATAGGACAATTTCGTTGGTGATACCATATCGACAAATGACGAATAAGGTCAAGCCAAGTATAAAAGGGGATCATTGTCGAGAGACCCTGCATTCATGGGAATGATGGAAAACGATACAAGTTCTACACCTCTGAGTGGTAATAGATTGGATGGAAGAAGTCAAATGTTATTACAGTAGGAGGCACAAACTTCATGTCCCAAAGTTCAAGTGAAGTGGACTCAGGATTACCACGGGGCAAAATAATTGAGCAAAAAAATGATACTTCAAGGGGAACGAAGATGAAACCTTGACGGATAAATGAGTGATAACACCTTGAGCGGGAACCATACTCATATCATTTTTACATATCATAGCATGTCTAATTAAGAGCATTTGATGCATTTTAATAAAGGCATCCTAATTATTAGACAAAATCATATATCCATTCTACAGGTTATGTCCTGTAAAGGACAATGTAATAAGATTGAAGATTCCAGTCTGACATCTCTGAGTTTGCAGTGGAGCAGATTGGAGATAGCAGATCTGGCAATTCCTGAGCTTGCAGGAAGCCGATCGCAGACATTAATCTGGCGATCCTTGAGTTTACAGGGATCAGATTGAAAATAGCAGATCTGACAATTCCTGAGTTTGTAGGAAGCAGATCGAAGACATCGGCCCTATCTCCTTGACTAGCAGTGGAATAGGTCAAAGATTGTAGATCTTGTCACCCTAAGCAGTAGGGAACAAAGATCGAATGGCAAGTCTTGTCTCCCTAAGCAGTAGTGGAACAGATTTAAGCCACCGACCCTATCTTCCTGACCAGCAGTGGAATAGGTCAAAGATTGTAGATCTTGTCACCCTAAGTAGTAGGGAACCAAGATCGAACGGCAAGTCTTGTCTCCCTAAGTAGTAGTGGAACAGATTTAAGCCACCGGCCCTATCTCCCTAACCAGTAGTGGAATAGGTCAAAGATTGTAGATCTTGTCACCCTAAGCAGTAGGGAACCAAGATCGAATGGCAAGTCTTGTCTCCCTAAGTAGTAGTGGAACAGATTTAAGCTACTGGCCCTATCTCCCTGATCAGCAGTGGAATAGGTCAAAAATTGTAAATCTTGTCACCCTAAGCAGTAGGGAACCAAGATCGAATGGCAAATCTTGCCTCCCTAAGCAGTAGTGGAACAGATTTAAGCCACTAGCCCTATCTCCCTGACCAGCAGTGGAATAGGTCAAAGATTGTAGATTTTGTCACCCTAAGCAGTAGGAAACCAAGATCGAACGGCAAGTCTTGTCTCCCTAAGAAGTAGTGGAACAAATTTAAGCCACCGACCATATCTCCCTGACCAATAGTGGAATTGGTCAAATATTGGCGAGTCTTGTCTCCCTAAGCAGTAGTGGACCAAGATCAAATGACAAATCTTGTCTCCCTAAGCAGTAGTGGAACAGATTTAACCACCAGTCTGCCATCCTTGAGTTTGCAGTGGAGCAAACTGAAGATACCAATCTGGCATTCTTGAGCCTTGTAGAAAGCAGATTGAAAATGACAAATCTGACGATTCCTGAGTCTGTAAGAAATAGATCGAAGACATCAGTCTGGTGATCCCTGAGTTTGCAGGGATCAGATTGAAAATATTAGATCTGGTCTCCCTGAGTTTGCAATGGAGCAAATCAAAAGATAGTGGATACTGCCTTCATGAAGTTGAAGCTATCAAACTTACTCAAATCAAGATGAAGATCCAATGCTTTTGAAGTTGCAGTTCGGATTGGAAATCATTTGAAGAAAGCAAGGATCAAGAAGTCGGGGCTCGACTAAGACCGGGCAAAATTGGTCCTTTTATAGTCTTTGCTCTATTCTTGTTTCACAATAATGAGCAAAGAAGGGTAGCTGTAAGCACACAATTTTGCCTGGGATGGAATAAACCAAAATAAATAATAAAAGCAAGGTTTTAACAGTCCATTTACAAAATCATAAGCCCAAAACCTGTTACAAACCCAATAACCCAAAACACACTAACCATAACAGAACCCAAACCAATTCCTAACCCATTTCTACGCAGACCCAAATTTGTGTGGCCCAAATAGCTCAATGCCTAAATAGGAAACAGAAGACCTAAGGTTTCTGAAACCCTAGGCGCCGCTTCAACAGTATCCCAAACGTCCCGCCGTAATGGACTCCTCGTCAAGCCGCGAATCGCACCGCCATCACAGCCCCTCCATCACCGAGATCCTCGCTGAGACTTCACCTGCACAAACAAGGAAAGGACGACAGCAAAATTTAGAAAGAAATATTTGTTTCTTTATTTCTTTTTTATCTTTCGGGTTATAAAAACCCCAATGAACAATTTGTAGAGGGAGAAAAGACACAAGAAAAAAAAAGAGATTTTTATATACGCATGTATACAGAGACACAAAAATAATCCAATATCAAAAGGGTTTGCCGGCCGCTCATGGTGGCTGCAACAACAATGGCACAATGGCGAGCCATCACCGAGCCTCGTCAGAAATCGCAAGGGGGAGAGAAGGGGAGAGAAAATTTTTTGGGTTTTTTGAAGAAAAGGAAGGAAAATGAATTTTTGTTGAAATATTTTACTTATATAGGAAGGGTGAAACGACGTCGTTTTATCCTAGGCCATTTAACACTGAAACGGTGTCGTTTTGAGGTGGGTCGGACTGACCCGACCCGATCCACTTGGGGTTCGCGTGTTTTATTTAAAAATGGGATATTTTCGTATCAAACCCTTCCGCATTTTTGGTTCTTTTAAATTAAGATTTCTTTTATTTTTGATTTTACCCTTAAGTTTTGTTCTGTTTTTTATTTGGTCCTGATCGAAGCGCCGCGTTTTGGAGAGCATGGGATATTTTCCCTCTTAGCCCCTTTTGGTTATTCGTGTATTCCAATTGAATCCTACTTTTATTTTTATGTCTAATTTTACCCCAAAATTTTATTTTTAAGTTAAATTTAATCCTTTTTTTCTTATTTTTGTCATTATTTTATTATTATTTTATTTATTTTATTATTATTTTTATATCATTACCGTCATTGTATTTATTTTATTACTTTTGATATTACTAACGTTATTATTTTTATTATTCTATTACTATTATTTTTACTATTACCATTGTTTTTCATTTTACTATTATTTTATATTAACCTATTATTGTTTTTACTAATATATTCTTATAGTACTATTATTATTGTTGCTTTAGTAGTTATTTTAGTTGTATTTTACATTGTATTAGATGTTAATGTATTATAATTGCTTTTAATATTCTTGTTCAATAGTTTATAAATGCGATATTGCCTCATGAATTATTGCTTAATATATATTTTTTACTATATTTATCTAAAGTTTTTAAAATAAGGCAATGTTTTGTATTTAGAAATTCGGGAAATAGTGCCCAATCGTGCGAGGTTGCGATTTTCTATTTGGCTAAGTAACTAAATACCCTTTTAATAAATTTCGTAAATTATGAGATGACTTTAATTACGAGGGTTTAAAAAATGTCGTGTCCGATCGTGCTGGATGTGATGTTTATATTCTTTCGGAATAAAGAAATCTCAAGTTTCAAATATAAAAACTTATTCTTGAGAACTCAAAATGTTGTATCCTAACTTATTGGGTGTGATGTTTTGTGTCTTGAGGTAAGTATTTTCTAAAATAAAGATGCACCTAGCTTCAAAGTTATAAAATGCTGTATCCTAACTTATTGGGTATGGTATTTTTATTTATTTAAAATAGGTAAGTCTTGTTTTTCCTTCTAATAAGGGATCTTATTTTAAACTTTTTAAATTTCAAGCATTTGGACATGATTTTATCAATTAGGTACCAATTTTTGGGTGTTATGAGGGTGCTAACCCCTCCTCATATGTAACTGACTCCCGAATCCGTTTTCTCATTTTTTCGAAGACCAAAATCAAATGTTTTAAATTGAAATGTTTTACAAGGTGATCCAATCACACCGAAGTAAAAAAGGATTGGTGGCGACTCCCATTTTGTTTTTAAAGTCGATCCCCATTTTCTAAACCCGATTTTTAAAATGGTTTCGACAATCTTGTCTTCCTCATTTTCCGAAACTAAAGAAGAAAGAAAGAGCTTGAGCTCTCAAAACTTTCGACCATTGCATGCTTAATTAAGGTATGTAATTGAATTCAATTTTTGATAATTTTTACGTTTTTGAGATCGTTGCTTTGAATACTAGCTAGCCCAAGCTTGAATTTTTGAATTTGATGAAGTATCCATGAAATGCCATTGTTGATAGCTTGATGAAATTTGTGTTTAGTAATGGAAAATAAATATATGATGTTAGATTGATAAGTTTAATTAAGACATTTTGTTGGAAATGTTTAAATAGGATTAAATTGTGAAATTTTTAAATTGAAGGGGTCAAAATGTGAGAGCAAATGAATTGTTTGAGATTGAATTAAGGCTAGGAATATTCGGCCCTTAAGAAGCTTAGTCCAATTTTGAGTATTTTGTGTTTTATGTAATAGAGACTAAATTGTAAAAATGTGAAATGTTGGGGGCAAAATGGTAATTTACCCATTTATGTGTTTTTGGATTAAATTGAATGAAATATGTTTGAATGAGCTTAATTTGAAATTATTTAGATCAAGAACAAAAAGAATCGGGATTGGATCGGGGAAAAGCGAAGTTGAATGAATAGCCGGGAAAACCTAATCCGTCGATTTTCGAGGTAAGTTTTTAAGCAATTGGGTTGAATTAAATTTTATTTAAAAAAAAGGTTGTTTATAATTTTTAATAGAGTTAAATATGTACTATGGTGTAATGCCGAATGTGTGATATTTGAATTAAAGATAAAGATAGCCGAATGTGATACATAGACATGTTAATGAAATAGTCATGAATGATATGAATTTGAAATATGAACATAGCCAATTGTGAGATATATTTATATGTCAATAAATAGCCGAATGTGATGTTGATTTGGTGAGGAAACAAGGTAAGTTGTATATACATGTATAAATGAGAAATTTTAATACCGAGCACTAAGTGTGCGAAATCGGTTGTTATGCACAAAGTGTGCAAATTTAACATCCGAGTACTAAGTGCACGAAATTGGATAATAAGCACTAAGTGTGCGAATTTAACATCCGAGTACTAAGTGTACGAAATCAGATAATAAGCACTAAGCATGCGAATTTAATTTCCGAGCACTAGGTGTGCGAAAATCGAACAAAGAATCTTAATTGCATGATTTGAACTTCAAAACACATTTGGTACAAAGGAATTTAGATTTATGAATATGGAAGGTGTGAGTGTAAATACCATTTTAATGGTTAAATTCGGTAAGTTTTAGATACTATGAGAGGTTATTATTTGAATGGTAAGTATAAATTTCATAAGTAGTATATGTATAAAAACCGATTGTTGAATGTATGTATGTTCGAATTTTGTAACTATGAAAGGTGATAGATTAGTATGCTTTTGTACTTGAATGATGAATGGATTTAAGACTTATGATTAGTCTATTTTTAAATGTTTGGATATTTGGTTTAAGGGTTAATAAATGTGTAAATTTTCTATTACAATGCATTTTGGCTTGTTATGTAATTGCTTATAACTTACTAAGCTATGATAGCTTACTGTGTGTGTTTATTGTATGGTTTTATAGATTTTGAAGTTTAGCTATGAGCTCAGGGATCGTTTTGGAAAATCATCACACTATCGATCGCTATTTCGGTATTTTAAAGTTTGAAACTATGAACATATATGGTATGTATAGGCTAGAAATATTATGTTTGGTTTTGAAGTTGTATATATATGTATAAGCCATGCGAAAATGGCTTGTCCATCTTGTTAATATTGAAATTTATATTTTGGCTTGATGATTATGTTTGGTTGTGGTTTTGGTTGATTTAGTTTTAGTATATATAAGTATGGTTAATATATAGAGTTTAAATGAAATGGAGTAAAGATGTTATAAACTAGTTAACCATATTTTGCAATGAAACAGTTTTTGGTTAGTAGTAGTGACTTTATTTTGAAAAATCACCAAAAATAGGAGAAATGGAATTAGAAAGTGAATAAGATATAGAATTAAATTTTATTGTGTCTAATTTTATATGAAAGAAATAGAGTGGGAAAAAGAATTTTATATTATGAGATATTTAAATTTTAGTGAGACTGGTTCTGAATGACTTTGTGATCCCTGTTCTATCTTGGAAAAATTATTAAAATTGAAAAAAATAATTATGAGTATAGTTTATATGATTGGAATCCTTAATGAGTCTATTTTTTATTGGAATAAACGAGAACATTATTTGAATTCTGTACCATGAGATAACTGAATTTTTGTAAAGATAGGTCAGAACCATCAAATAGTGAAATAGGGGAAGCTTTAATGATTAAACTGTACTAATGGGCCACATCAAAAATTATGGAAAAATTATAATAAGAAGATATATGAGTCTAGTTTTAAGAAAAATTTACGGATCTAAATTTTGAGTTTTGTAACTCGAGTTATAGTCAATTTAGTCAACATGACACAGATGGATAGTTTCAATTTTTATGCCCCGAATTAGTAGTTAAGTCTAGTAATGCCTCATGCTCGACTCCTACAACGGTCTCGGGTAAGGGGTGTTACACTGATTGTTTCCAAACTGTTTTCTAGGGCCAATTAAGCTTGATTTAAGGCCCGTAAAAGTATTTTTATCATATTTAAATTACGTTATTGAAAATAAATATGTGAATTGCATGTTGATCCATGTTTCATTGATTAAGGTTCTGTTTTGCACTGTAATACTCCGTAACTCTTATCCGAAGATGAAGACGGGTTAGGGGTGTTACACTCCCATTTCGTTTTGTGAATTGAAGTGTGCAATGGCCTAGTTTTCTACCCATGAAACAATTCTCCTATCTTTTTCCTTAAATATAGGATTTATAGTTTTGGGCTTGTAATCGTTTTTTGTATACCTCTTTTTTATCTTGCCTTCCATCAAGTTGCATTCATAGCGCTTTTGTTTCCTTTGGCAGATTTGAGTTCTTTTTTGTTGGTGTGAGGGTGATTAAATGTACGAGTAAGAGCTACTTGTGTTTGTATTTAAGTTGTTGCTTGCAATCACTCAATGATTGGGACGACTTTTCAATAAGCAATCTAGCAACAAACTCTTTTAGAAGAGTTATAATTTAGGATTTCAAGTCCTCCAATAGTTTGTGGCTTTCATTAATTTGCACCTTAATTTCTTTATCCTCAATCATCTCCAACTTTTAGTAGTTTCCTATAACATTCTACTTGCCAACATCTTTAGTAGTGTATATAGTAATCATAGAGTCCCAAATTTCCTTTGCTTCCTTATACAAAGAATAAACACCAAATCGTTCATTAGAAATTATAGAAATAATAGTGTACACGCATATCTTAATGGCAAAAACTCATAGATCAAATTGTTTATTAAAGGAATTGGTAGGTTTGAATTTAGTGAGAGTGAAGGCAACTCTATACAAGCCCAATTTAGCCCGGGGTCCAAAAAAACCTAAACCCAAACAACCCAACAAAAACCAAACGGACCCGGGCCCAAAACAATTAGCAGTCCATTTTTACAAAACAAAACCTAAACCCCAAATCAAACCCAACTACCCCAAACCCAACAGGCCCAATTACCTAATAGTCAAACTATGGTTTCAGAAAAGCTGAAACCCTAGCTAGCCTTCGGCGCACCTGCCCACTGCCGTATCTGCCGTCAACCACCCCTCCACTTGCACCGTCACTTGCAGGGAAAAGAAGAAAAGACAGCAAGCAAAATAATAAAAGAAATTGTGTAAAATGGCTATAAAAAGCCAAGCAAAATCCATTGTATTTTTCGAAGATATTTTGGAATACAAAAAAGAAAGAAAGATTCGCGCATATTTAAAAACAATAACAAAGCAGGTTGAAGAGAAAAAAAATTCAAAACTGCCAACGTCTAGTTATTTTCTTTTATTTTCATTTTTCGAAACTATCGTATATACCTACATATTATTTTTTTCCCTAAAACTAATATATGCATATATATTAAAATATTTTTTTTAAAAAGAAAAAAAAATTACCTTTCTTTGAGCTCTGGCCATCGTGCATGTTGGCGGACGGCGGCGGATGGCAACGAGACTTGGCCGGGCTCAGAAGGGGGGGGAGAGTGTTTTGAGAGTTTTTTTTTATTTGTTTTTGAGAAGAGGAGAAGAATGAAAATTTTCAAAAAAAATTGCCTTAAATAGGCCTCCAAAACGACGTTGTTTTAGGCAGGCCTTTCAGGCACCAAAACGACATCGTTTTGCCCCTTCGACCGATCCGATCCGCTCCAGGCTTAGGATCCGCGTGTTTTTTAAGGAAGGGCTAATTGCACTTTTAACCCTTCACTTTTTTATTGCATTGCAATCGAGTTTTTCTTATTTTTAATTTTCACCCCATGATTTATTTCGATTTCAATTTGGTCCTCCATGATGTTGTGCGTTTTGGAAGAGAAGGGAAAATTTCACTTTTAGCCCCTCCTTGTTATTCGCGCGTTCAATGGGGTCCTTTTTCTTTTTATTTATTTCAAATTTGCCCGAACTTCTGTTTTAAATTTGATTTAGTCCTTTTTTTAGTTATTTTGCTATTTTATTATTAAAATTAATCAATTTGTTATTGTTATTGTTATTGTTATTATTATTATATTTTCTCGTATTATTATTACTATTATTATCACTATTATTATTATCGTTATTATTATTATTTTTATTACTATTATTATTGATATTGTTTTTTTATTATTTCATTTTTGGCTTGATTATTCTATTCTATTTTATTTTCGCCCTTATTATTGTAATTCTCACTAACGCATTTATTATTCTTTCATTATGCATATTAGTATCGTAATTTATTTTTTTTACATTTTACTACAAAATTGTGCCACATTAATTTTTACTCGTTACATAAAATTTTTTAAAATCAGCAAATTTTCGTATTTCGAGATTCGAAAAGTCATACCCTAACTTACGGGGTTTCGATTTTCTCGATAATCTAAAACACGAACGTTTTTAAAACATTTTTTAATAATCTCGGGAGTTGCGGAAAGATCGTATACTAACTTACGGAATATGATTTCTTTCTAAAAATTGAGATAATTGAATACCTTTTAAAATAAATAAGTTTTTCGGTGTTTATTCTCGTATCGGGAATTTAAGATATTGTGTCTAAACTTACGGGACGTAATTTTTTTCTCGCTTAACGTGAAATATGCCCTGTCTCGAAAAATTTTCAATTTTATAACAAAGGATTTGTACTTTAAGAATTCCTTCAAATTTTCAAATTTTGACACTAAAGACATAAATTAATCAACTAGGTACCAATTTTTGGGCGTATCGAGGGTGCTAATCCTTCCTCGTGTGTAACTGACTCCCGAACCCGTTTTCTGGATTTTGTAGACCAAAAATCATTGTTTTGATACATTTAAACTTTTATTAGAATGATTGAATTACGATGTGACCCGATCACACCTCATCAAAAAATGATTGGTAGCGACTTGTATTTTCTTTTATTTTCAAAATCAAAGTCGACCTCGTTTTTACAAAAAAATTGGTTTCGACAGCTTGGCCACTCCACTGGGGACTGCAAAATAAAAGAGTCAAGCCACGAGTTGATTACTTTTTGTCTTTTTGTCGAAAATTGAAAACTCGACTTAAATTTACGATCCTTTTATTGCATTCTTTCTTTTTTTGTTACGATCTTCATCATTTTGGTTTATAATCGCTTTACCGATTTGAATTTTTGATATGTTTTTGCACATTGCATTACATGACCGGTCGATTATACCCTTTTAAGTGGGAGTGAAAAACTATTCCTTCGTGAGGTCTTCGCCTCCGCCCAGGATAGTAGATCGCTTTGGATACATCCGTACCTATGTCTTCGTGAGATTTTCATCTCCATGCTGCCATAGGGAAATGTATTCCCCTGAACTGAACTCGGTCCATATGAGCCTATAATGGGTGAGGATCGAGGAATCTGCTAGTTTGGGTACCTTTTCTTTAGAACCAAACTGTATATAGCAAGCCTTAAGAGCCCACCCTAGGAAGAACCACTCCAAACCCTATTGGTCACCCAAATAGGTGCTTTGTTTGTCATTTATATTTTTTGTACTGACGTGTTTATTTTGTTTTGGTTATGATTGCATTGCATTTTCATCATAGAAAAGAAGTGTTGATTCACATTCAGTTGCTAAATAAAGAGCTTGTCATGGAAAATGGATTTCTTGATAAAGTGGAAGAAATACGGCCACCCAAATACAGTTTGAGAAAACACGAGAGAAGGGTGATAGTCTAACGAGGAGTACGTGACTTTGCTTTGTTGCCCAAAAATTCAAGCTGACAAAGATTATTTAAGAGCAGTCAATGTCCTGACTTTTTAAAGAAGCTAACGAGCCTCACGGGGATGAATGAGCAATGGGTCGCAGCCCGGATCAAGCAAAAAGGAGCTAGTAGAGGCATCCATTAGAAAGTTTGCGAGATTTGATCTTAACATCTGAATATGAAGAAAAGGACCGATGTCTTCACCTAGAGTATGAGGGCAAGGTTGTATATGTATCCGTTTTATGTAAAGAAATTTGTTTTCTAGAAAAGTTACTCTAATGAAATTGAATCAGAATCAATGCCTTTTTGTTGCATTCATTTCATGCATTCATGTATCTACATTACATTGCATCTGCATTGCATTACATCATATGCATTACATTCCACATAAAAAAAGGGACCCTAGTTAATTAAAAGGATTAAAATTTATTGAAGATGTCAAAAGCTTAGTAGGAATGATGGGAAATCTAAACACCAACACCATATCCAAAGAAAGAATTAGAAGAGAAAATTTATCAGGCATTTGCCCTTATGAACTTGGACGGGTTCTGAACAATTGGACTGCAGAAGAGATTCCTGTAGTCTTTAGAGCTGATTTAGAGTAATGTTTAAAACACGCTTGTTGCTTTAAGCCTAGAAGCAATAAGAATCCTTTTGTGAAATAGGCTCATGTCCAACATCTTTATTTCAATGAAAAATGCATTTTTGTGTCTCACTCTGAGCAAATATTCTTTTATTCTTTTATTTTATTCATATTCATACCACATAAGTAGGTATTCTTAGATTCATTTATCCTTTGGAATATTCCTTCGTACCTACAATAAGTCTCCAGATATCAATGATATGATCAACGCTGCTACTAACTTAGAATCTCTTTTTGAGCAAGATATGTGTCTAGAGAGATCTCAAGACTTTGAAAATGACAGAGATTGTAACTTGTCTCCGGATTTGTTAATGATGGTAGAACAAGAAGAGAAGCAGATCCCACCTCACAAAGAGTTAGTGGAAATTGTGAACTTGGGAGACAGACAAGAAAAGAAAGAAGTGAAGATCAGAGCTTGTATTACCGCAGAGACAAAGCAAGACCTCATTAAGTTACTCCAAGAATTCAAAGATGTCTTTGCATGGTCAGGCTAAGCACTGATATCGTGGTACACCGGCTGCCCATAAAAAAGGAGTGTAAGCCAGTCCAATGGAAGCTTCGAAGGATGAGGCCAGATGTTTTACTGAAAATAAAAGAAGAGGTTAAGAAGCAATTTGACGTTGGTTTCCTGCAAGTGGTTAAGTACTCGGAGTTGATAGTCAATATCATCCCTGTCCCTAAGAAAGATGGGAAAGTACGAATATGTTTAGACTACAGAGATTTGAATAAGGCTAGCTCGAAAGACAATTTTCTATTACCTCACATCGACATCTTAGTGGACAATACGACTGATTATTCGCTGTTCTCCTTCATGGATGGCTTATCAGGATACAACCAGATAAAGATGCATCCTGAAGACATGGATAATACTACATTTGTAACCACGTGGGGAACGTTTTGCTATAAGGTGATGCCATTTGGACTGAAAAATGCAGGAGCTACATATCAGAGAGCCATGGTAACCTTGTTCCATGATATGATTCACAAAGAAATTTAAGTTTATGGCAACGATATGATCGCCAAATCCCAAACTGAAGAGGAGCATGTGCAAGTCTTGAGAAAATTATTCTTGAGGTTGAGAAAATTACAGCTAAAGCTTAATCTAGCAAAATGTACCTTTGGGGCTAGGTCAGGGAAACTGCTTGGATTCGTAATCAGTGAAAAATGGATTGAGATTGACCTAGACAAAGTTAAGACTATACAAGAATTACCTCCGTCACGCATTCAAAAAGAAGTTTGAGGTTTCCTAGGAAGATTAAATTACATTGCCCGGTTCATTTCACAACTAATTGAGAAATGTGACCCCATATTCCATCTTCTTAAGAAACACAATCCACGTGTATGGGATGATGAATGCCAGAAAACTTTTGACAATGTAAAACAGTACTTGTCCAATGCCCTAGTGCTGATGTAGCCTGGTCCAGATAAACCATTGATTCTGTATTTGACAGTATTTGATAGTTCTATGGGATGTGTGCTTGGCTAACATGATGAGTCATGAAAGAAAGAAAAGGGTGATGTACTACCTCAGTAAGAAGTTCACTGAGTGTGAAATGATATATTCGCCAATTGAAAAATTATGTTGCGCCTTGATCTGGACAACTCAGAGATTGAGGCAGTACATGTTGTACCATACAAATTGGCTAATCTCGAAACTAGACCCTCTAAAGTACATGATGGAGTCAACCATTTTGAATGGAAGGATGGCCCGATGACAAATTTTACTTTCTGAATTTGACATAGTCTATGTGAAAGGGAGCACAATAGCTGATTTTTCTAGCCAATAGAGCTCTAGAAGATTATGAGCCTTTGAACTTTGACTTCTCAAATGAGGATCTAATGTATGTGGCAGCCGCTGAAGAAGACGCTCTAGAAGATCATCCTTGGAAACTAAACTTTGACGGAGCATCAAACGTTGTTGGCAACAGAATTGGGGCAGTCTTGATATCCCCAAATGGAGATCATTATCCATTCACTTGCAAATTGGATTTTGATTGCACAAATAATACGACAGAGTTCGAAGCATGTATCATGGGAATTCGTGCGGCCATAGAACACAAAATTAAAGTGCTAGAGGTGTATAAGGATTCTGCATTAGTGATCTATCAGCTTAAAGGTGAATAAGAAACAAGAGACCCTAAATTGATCAATTATCGAAAGTTAGTTCTAGAATTAATTGAAGAGTTCGATAATATCACCTTCAGTTACCTCCCGCGAGATAAAAACCAGATGGCTAACGCTTTGGCTATATTAGCTTCTATGATCAGAGTAAATAAATAAGTGGATGTGAAGCCTATCCAAATGAGTATTTATGAGACTTCAGCTCATTGCCACAACATCGAAGAAGAATAAAAAAGAGATGATCACCCTTGGTATCATGATATACTGCGATACGCAAAGAATCGTGAATACCCTGACCAAGCAACTGAGAATAAGAAAAGGACTTTGAGAAGACTTGCCAGTAACTACGTCTTAGATGGGGAGATCTTATACAAAATAAGAAAGGATCAGGTGCTACTAAGATGTTTAGACATTGTCGAGGCTAAGAAAATCTTGGAAGAAGTCCATGAAGGTGTCTACGGAATACATGCTAACGATTTTACAATGGCCAGACAAATCATAAGATTCGGGTATTATCGGTCCACCATGGAAGGGGATTGCATCAATTATGCCAAGAAGTGCCATAAGTGCCAAATTTATGGGGAGAAGATTTACTCACCTCTTCATGTTATGACTTCTCCATGGACTTTCTCTATGTGGGGCATGGATGTCATTGGACCAATCTCGCCAAAAGCTTCAAATGGGCATCGATTCATCTTTGTGGTCATCGACTACTTCACCAAGTGGGTAGAAGCTACTTCATATGCCAATGTCACAAAGGCATCAGTCAGTAGGTTCTTAAAGAAAGAAATCATATGTCGGTATGAAATGCTAAAAAGGATCATATCGGACAATGCATTGAATTTGAACAACAGCATGATAGCAGAGGTCTACAGTTAGTTCAAAATTAAACACCACAACTCGTCACCATATCGCCCAAAAATGAATGGTGCAGTTGAGGCGACTAATAAGAATATTAAGAGGATTGTGGGGAAAATGACTGAGACTTATAGAGATTGGCATGAGAAGTTACCATTTGCTCTCTATGCTTATCGAACATCGGTTAGGAACTCTACTGGGGCAACTCCTTTCTCATTGGTCTATGGAATGGAGGTAGTTTTACCTATCGAAGTTGAGATTCCTTCCCTCTGAGTCTTGTCAAAGTTGAAGTTGGATGGATCAGAATGGATCCAATCCCGATATGATCAGCTAAACTTGATTGAAGACAAAAGGTTGAAAGTTATCCATCATGGTAAGATGTACCAAAAATGAATGATGCGAGCTTACAACAAAAAGATTCGTCCCAGAGAATTCCTTGATGAGGACTTGGTATTGAAGAAGATCCTTCCCATACAAAAGGATTTCAGAGGAAAATGGATGCCAAACTAGGAAGGACCTTATGTGGTAAAGAAGGCCTTTTCTGGAGGAGCGTTGATATTAATTGAAATGGATGGCAAGACTTTGCCTAATCCAGTGAATTCAGACTCAGTCAAGAAATACTTCACTTGAAAAAAAAAAGGGAGAGGCCAAGGTGAAAACCCGCAAAGGGCGCTTTGAGACTAAATGGGTTTTGAATTGAAAACCCGTGAAAAGGCAATTCAAATTTTGATCGAAGGAGGGGCATGCGATAGTCTTGCAATACCCGAATTAACAAAGAAGATGTATGCTACATCTCGGGGCATCGACAAAGTACTCTTGATCTCCTAAACACATGTTGAGTTCAAAATGGTCATCAAGAAATTCATACAGAGAAGCTCAGGCTGCGATATCTGGAGCACCTATTTTTTCTCTCTCACCTATTTTGTATTTCAGCAATGTTTGCTTTCTTTGATTAATCCATTCTTTTCAGATTTTGTTCCTGATAAATTTTAGTTTTGTCCATCATTATGATCTTTTTCAAATATTTTGCATTGAAATAACGATTAATAGACTAATATACTTTCATAAAAGGAGTTCTGCATATGACTTTGGAAGCTTCTAAATAGTACAAGGACCTAAAATAGGACTATTATTTAGAACTCACCAAATCTAAGGGTTAGAAACATTTGAGAAAGAATAGTCTAAATTACGGCTATTTCTTCGAGTTTTCTGTCAAAGATACCAGCTGAGCAAGAAGGCAGGGTACTGCGTCAGTGATGGAACCTTGATTAACAATGAGTAATGACAACCTAAACATCAAAAAGGGATCATTCTCACAAAATGACATTCTATATTCATGCAAATATCATACACATCTAGTTAGGAGCATTTGATTCATTCTGATCATGACATCCTAATCATTTGGCATAAACATAGGCCCATGAAATCGATTCAACAGGTTATGTTCCCCAGAGGACAGTGTAACAAGATCGATGAATCCACAAATCCATACCCCTGAAGTTGCAGTGGGATGGAATGAAGTCATTATAGCAAACCTTATCTCCCTGAAGTTGTAGTGGAGTAGGTTGAAGTTACAAGTCTTATCTACCTGAGGTTGCAGTAGAGCAGACTGAAGATAGCGAATCTTATTTTCTGAAGTTGCAGTGGAACAGATTGAAGCTATAAATCATAGATCTTATCTCTCTGAAGTTGCAGTAGAGCAGATCAAAATAAACCCTATCTCCCTGAAGTTACAGTGGAGCAAGTTGAAATCACAAGTCTTATCTCCCTGAAGTTACAGTGGAGTAGGCTGAAGACAGTTAATCCTATCTCTCCTAAGTTGTAGTGGAGCAGATTAAAATGACGAATCCTATACCTCTGAAGTTGCAGTAGGTTAGATTGAATTTACCATAGCAAGTCTCATCTCCCTGAAGTTGCAGCGAAACAGACTGAAAATAGCAAATCTTATTTCCCTGGCGTTGTAATGGAACAGATTAAAGCTACAAACTATGGCGGATCTTATCTTCCTGAAATTGCAGTGGAGCAGATTGAAGCCATCAACCTTATCTCCCTGAAGTTGCAGCAGAGCAGACTGAAGATAGCGAATCTTATTTCCCTGGTGTTACAGTGGAACAGATTAAAGCTACAAGTTACAAACCTTATCTCCCTGAAGTTAAGTGGAGTAGGTTGAAGATACCAATCTTATCTCCCTGAAGTTGCAGTGGAGCAGATTGAAGCTACTAATCCTAGCTCCCTAAAGTTATAATGGAGTGGATTAAAACAACAAATCCTATACCTCTAAAGTTACAGTAGGTGGGATTAAATCTACTATAACTAAAAATCTCATCTCCCAAGGTTGCAGCGGAGTGGATTGAAGCTACAAAGTCTTATCTCTCTGAAGAGGCGGTGGAATGGATCGAAGCAACGAGATGCAGTTGACTGAAACGAGGCTAACTGAAGAAGAGGAGCACCAAAGAAATCGAGACTCGGTGAGACTGGACAAAATTGGTTTTTCTTAAAAGTCTATGCTCCATTCCCGTTACAGACAATAAACAAAGAAGGGCAGATGTACAAGCCCAATTTAGCTTGGGGCCCAAAAAACCTTTACCCAAACAACCCAACAAAAACCAAATAGACCTAGGCCCAAAACAATTAGCAGCCCATTTTTTACAAAGCAAAACCTAAACCCCAAATCAAACCCAACTACCCAAAACCCAATAGGCCCAATTACCTAATAGTCAAACTAGGGTTTCAGAAAAGCTGAAACCCTAGCTAAACTTCGGCGCACCTGCCCACTGCCGCATCTACCATCAACCACCCCTCCATTTGCATAGCCACTTGCAGGGAAAAGAAAAAAAGACAGCAAGTAAAATAATAAAAGAAATTGTGTAAAATGGCTATAAAAAGCCAAGCAACATCCATTGTATTTTTTGGAGATATTTTGGAATACAAAAAAAAAAAAGATTCAAGCATATAGAAAAACAATACAAAGCAGATCGAAGAGAAAAAAATTCAAAACTACCAAGGTCTATTTATTTTATTTTATTTTCATTTTTCGAAACTATCGTATATACCTACATATTATTTTTTTTCCATAAAACTAATATATGCATATATATTAAAAGGTTTTTTTTTAAAAAAAGAAAAAAATTACCTTTTTTTGAGAGTGTTTTGAGAGTTTTTTAGAAGGGGAGAGTGTTTTGAGAGTTTTTTTTTGAATATTTTTTTTGGGAAGAGGAGAAGAATGAAAATTTTCAAATTTTTTTTGCCTTAAATAGGCCTCTAAAACGACGTCGTTTTTTGTAGGCCTTTCAAGCACCAAAACGACGTCGTTTTGCCCATCCGACCCGAGATCCGACTACTCCAGGTTTAGGATCCACGTGTTTTTTAAGGAAGGGCTAATTGCACTTTTAGCCCTTCCGCTTTTTTATTGCATTGCAATCGAGTTTTTCTTATTTTTAATTTTTGCCCCATAATTTATTTCAATTTCAATTTGGTCCTCCTTGATGTTGTGCGTTTTGGAGGAGAAGGGAAAATTTTCCTTTTAGTCCCTCCTTGTTATTCGCGCGTTCAATGGGGTCTTTTTTCTTTTTATTTATTTTGGATTTGCCCCGAACTTCTATTTTAAATTCGATTTAGTCCTTTTTTAGTTATTTTGCTATTTTATTATTAAAATTAATCAAATTATTATTATTATTATTATTATTATATTTTCTCGTATTATTATTACTATTATTATCATTATTATTATTATTATTGATATTATTTTCATTACTATTATAATTATATTTTCTTTTGTATTGCTTATTGTTTTTTTTATTTCATTTTTGGCTTGATTATTTTAATCTATTTTATTTTCGCCCTTATTATTGTAATTCTTACGAACGCATTTATTATTCTTTCATTATGCATATTAGTAACGTAATTCATTTTTTTTTTACATTTTACTACTAAATTGTGCCACATTAATCTTTACCCGTTACATAAAATCTTTTAAAATCTGCAAATTTTCGTATTTCGAGATTTGAAAAGTCGTACCCTAACTTACGGGGTTCTGATTTTTCGATAATTTAGATCACGAACGTTTTTAAAACATTTTTTAATAATCTTGGGAATTGCAAAAAATCGTATTCTAACTTACGGAATATGATTTTTCTAAAAATCGAGATAATCAAATACCTTTCAAAATAAATAAGTTTTTTGGCGTTTATTCTCGTATCAAGAATTTAAGATATTGTGTCTTAACTTACGGGACATAATTCTTTTTCTCGATTAACGTGAAATATGCTCTGTCTTGAAAAAATTTTAATTTTATAACAAAGGATTGTACTTTAAGAATTCTTTCAAATTTTCAAATTTCGACACTAAAGACATCAGTTAATCAACTAGGTACCAATTTTTGGGCGTATCGAGGGTGTTAATCTTTCCTCGTGTGTAACTGACTCCCGAATCCATTTTTGGATTTTGTAGACCAAAAATCATTGTTTTGATAAATTTAAACTTTTATTAGAATGATTGAATTACGATGTGACCCGATCACACCTCATCAAAAAATGATTAGTGGTGACTCCCGTTTTCTTTCGTTTTCAAAATCAAAGTTGACCCCGTTTTTAAAAAAAATGGTTTGGACAACTCCATGCATATCCAGGATTGAGAAGATACTCTTTTGCCATCTCTTGAATTTATCCCCATCAAATACTTCAATTTTGAAGATGTTAAGGATGTGCTAGCTTGGCCTATCAATAAGCAGCATTGGCATTGCAATAACGATAGAAGGAACAACAAAGGAGCGGATCATGGTGGCATGGAGACATGAGGAACACACCTTAAAATTGTTGAGCTAAGAATCGACATGTTGGGTTAACAAAGAACATGCGGTGAAAGTAAAATATTCGCTCTTCAAGAAAATTCATCTCCACTAAGGCTTTCTTTGAGCCCGTTGCCGGTCTGCTTAACAAGTGAAAAAAATCAACTCCAGTGCAAGCGGCAATTAAAGGTCGGCAATTAAAGGTCGATTGGTGTTTTCATGGACAAAAATACTCATACTTTTATTTATGAAAGTTAAAATAATTTCTTTCCCAACCTTATATGTTTTGATTTGGGAAAAAATCAATCGTTTCTCCTTCTTTTTTGCAAAGGAAGCAATGATCGGTATCTTGGGTATAGTGCATGCTTTCTTTTATCTCTTTGCATTAGAAATGTTATAGGTTAGAACACATATTCGCATCTGCAGCTTTGATTTTCTTTAGCTTTGCTCAATTGCTTCAATAATGTTATCTTTGATTTTCTTCTTTTATGTTCTTTGTAGGGTAACTCGTGCGGTAGTAAATTTCTAGTATCGACTTTATGAATTATATCTTTTGTATTAAGTACTTGTTTATTTTCCTCTTGTTTTGGTTTATATTCGAGCAGGATCGATTCTTTGTGATCTTTCCAAAGTTCGCTTATCAAAAACAATACACCGTTGAAGCTAGCCTTTGTACTCTGCCGTGAGGTTCTGTACTTTTCAAAAGGTTGAATTTTTATTATTATTCGATCTATCTTATGCTTGCATAAGCTTACTTGACTCGTCTAGTTTATTTTATTAATTGTTAGTTCACATCGGTCTTGAAGATTGTTTTTTCTTTATCTGTTGTTGCCTTCGTTCTAATGATTTCATTTGACATATGAATCACGAACTGCTTTCGTTGTTGTCATATCTCTTTTCCATGAACAAGAATGCTGGTTTTCTTTTCTTACTTCTTTCCTGTTTTGTTCTCAATCTCTCATCGATTGTTATTGCCAGATTGGCCAAAAAAACAACAAAATTTACAATCCATAATATTTTTAAGTGAAAATTTTACACCTATATCGCTAATTTTGTTCACTTAATCGTTTCGATGATGCCAAACTGTCTTTTCAATCCCTTAAAAGAAATGATTACTATAAGTGGTTGCCATATGTTTTAGTTATCATTACTAGTATTTATTGTTTTCAAAATGTTTGTTCCACAATTGACTAACAAACCTGGAAGAATTGGTTCAATTGAGTTAGATTTTAATGCCTTTTGTTCGGTTAATTTGTAGGAAAGAAAAATCCGCATGCATAAACAATCCATATTCTCATTCTTGGAACAAGTGAAGAATGCAACCAAAATGAAAATAGATAGGTAATATACCATTCAACAAATAGTCTGTCTCTTTGTTGTTATGAAGCTAATTAGAAACATAGACACACGCTTCTATTTACCTATCTTTTACGTCCCGATAAGCAAGCAAGTCATAGTGCTTTATATTAATTAAGGTTCGTGAAGGTGTGAGACTGTGCCTCCTCCTAAATGAATGAGATAGTTTTGATTGCATTGGTTTGCTAGTTCACGTAACTTGATTCTTGGAGATTGTTGTTGTGTTGCTAGTGCTACAGCTTGTTAGTTAGCTTTATTATTGTTGTTTGCAATCTCCTAAACTATTGTTTATTGGACCACTCAAAATTTTCCACCAAACCATTTTCCTAATGGCTTTTGTCACACTTTAAGCTCTTACCCTTTTGGACTTCTCTTATTGTCCTCTCAAGCCTTAATGCTCTACATTTGGTGTGCGGTGCTATGATATCTTGACAAGAAGTTCATGTCTGCAAGAACTTGTCTATATTTAAGATGAACATGGAAAGGATTTATTTCTTGTTGAAACTAGATTTAAATGATGGAGTCATTTATACTAGCATTTCTTCTTTTCCTTGCGTTTTGATCTGGTTCAATTTTATCATGTTGTAATGGAAAAGAAATTCAGTTGCTTATGTGTTGAAAGTTTTAATTTGCTTTAGATTATTAATAGTCTTAGGTAAATTTTATTTTAACTGCTAGACTGTGGCTTGATGTAAGAATCTGATTGTGGTATATCAGATCCAATGGCACTAAGAAACTGGTCTTCCGTTTGAGACTGAACATTTTTCTGTGTTTAGTTTATTTTAACAAGTATGGTACAATTGAGTATATCATATTCACTATTTTCTGACAGTTAATTTAGGACTAGTGCAACACTTAGAAATTTGATTTATTCTTTTGCCCCTAATTAATTTACTTTTCCTAATTTTGTGATCTATAATAACATCGCACCAAATTCTTGCATGACTTTCTTCTACTCTTGAGCATTTTTATTTGTTCTGTTCTTATTCATTTCTTTTGGTTAAATTGGAAAGTTTGCACATACTCCAATGAATTTTAATTGTATGTGGAACATCTTGTTCACGGTGACGGCAATGAAATCATCTGTTGTTAACTTGCTAGTTTAATATGCTTGCTTGTAATGTTTCTTCTAAATACGAACATTGAGCATGGAGATATAAATCGATAATTTGTTGATTACTAGCACTGCACGGTGAAGATAGGGATTTCGATGTCGCCTGTGTTTTTGAGGTAATGGTTTTACTTCACTTGTAAATTCCCTCAAATTAGTGAGTTGTAACCGAATTAGTGAGATGGATCTGTTAGATGGTCCAGTTGAAAATGGAGATGCTCTTTGGTATGGTTGCGAGACATTACTTATACATTTCAAATATTATACAAGTTCATAAATGATATGCCTTTCGCTTTTAATATCGCCATAGCTTATAATAAGGTTCCATTCAAACCTTAAGGTTATTATTGTAAAAGAGCTATATATGTTTAGGCTTTGACAAAAGTAATTACACAGGACAATTCTCTTTTAATGATTTGTCTTTCCATCCTTGAAATTAAGCTGATATACCTAAATGGATAGTGTTCCTCCAATTATTTGTTTCATTACATAATTCATGTAGAATTGTTGCTTTTTGTCTACGCTTGTTTAGAAGCGGTTAAGCAACAATCTTGCTTTATCCCGCAAAATACTTCATTGTATTATCAATAATTAAACCTTATTCGCCTACCTAGATTTGCATTATTTAGGATGCTTTTCCATACCCATGAATCCCTGAATTTTCCTTTTGTTTGGAGAAAGTTATTCCTTATGCTTTGAATATCACCAGTCAGTGCTTTTTCTTGCTAATTAGTTCTCTAAAAGGCAATGTTTTGAATATCACCAGTCAGTGCTTTTTCTTCAGTTACTGTTTGAAGTTGAAAGATTTGGCTTATGATAAATGAAAGAATAAGATGAGAAGAATATGATTCAGGATTTGTACTGCTAATACTTATATGAATTACTATTTCCCAGTAAAAATGGAATCATTTTTACTCTTAACTGGTTAGGGATGCATTTGATTGGAACTCCTTTGAGTTCCATTAGGTTCTATGTATGCAGCTTACTTGATGGTTTTCAATGTATATATCTGAATATACTCCAGATTTTTTCCCAAAGTAGATCTCAACATGTTCTATATGTTTTTGCTAAGCCTTAAGGAATCTAACTATATAAGAGTTGTGGGTTTAAAAAATGTTTAATATTCTGTTTTTGTTATATATTTTCAGAATTATTATTATTTTTATTTGGGAATAATAAAAAATCGATA
This sequence comes from Gossypium rotundifolium, assembly GCA_025506655.1. Taxonomy (NCBI): domain Eukaryota; kingdom Viridiplantae; phylum Streptophyta; class Magnoliopsida; order Malvales; family Malvaceae; genus Gossypium; species Gossypium rotundifolium. The sequence continues at coordinate 160,059,567 of CP106731.1, read as the reverse complement.
GGTAAATATATAGGATAGCCATTAGTATATTCCACTTGCTGCTATTAGTATATTCCCCTTTTAATTTTAACAAAACATCCTTACCACCTTTGTTATAAAATCGTGGTTGAAGATGTTTTTGTGATGGTCGTCTATTAATTAACTCTATTTATTTGCATAATTTTAATAAATTAAATTTCATTTGACTGACTTCAATCAAGTACAGCTTTACACGAGTTTGGATTTAATCATGTTTTTATTCTAGAGGTAATCTATTTTAAATTGACCCAAATATCTGTTAAAGTTGAAACTAGTTAGGGGTGCATTTGATTGGAACTTCTTTGAGTTCCATTAGGTTCTATGTACGCAGCTTACTTGATGGTTTTCAATGTATATATCTGAATATACTCCAGATTTTTTCCCAAAGTAGATCTCAACATGTTCTATATTATAGATATGAAGGTCATAATTATTAATGTTGTTTCAATCTATTTGTCTGGCAGATAAAATCAAACAGTTTGGAGGGACCTTGTTCATAAGGTATAATTCTTCCTAATTTCTTCTTACTTATATTTGTTGAAATGATATTAGTTTAGTTGAAATGATTTAAGAGCTTTTATAGCTTTTTAAAAGTGTTTGACCCTCTTATATATAAAAGCTTTTTAAGTTAGATGCTTAAATTAAATGTCAGTTGCTTCTAGCTCTGTCAATGGTGGTTTACTTATAGTAACCAGACTCGATACTTTTCCCCCATATATAGAGTTAGCAATGAGTGAAAAAACAGGCATATTAGGATTTAAGAAAGTCAAATGCTTCAATAAAGAAAAAGAAGAAAACAGAGGAAGAAACAAAAAAGAAAGGGAGATTAAATGCTGTAAATAGTGGAGAATAAAGCAAAGAAACAGTAACTATGTTACAAGGACTAAGAACAATTGAGAAAGAATATGAAACCATAAAGAATAAGACAAGCACGAAAATTTTTTTATCTTGATAAGTAATTTACAGTATAAAATTTTCAGCTTTTAAGTTTGAGTTGTTTAATCTTACTGTATATAATAGATGGTAAAGACACGAAAATTTGTGGAAGGAGAAAGTACCTTAGCAACAAAAGCTATTTGGGATGATGAGCTGACGTTGATATTTTGTGAACTTTGTGTGAATGAAGTCAATGCTGGTAATAGACCGACAACTCATCTAAACTCAAAAGGATGGGAAAATGTCATTGCTCTTTTTCAAGCAAAGACACAAAAAAATTATGGAAAACCTCAATTGAAAAATAAGTGGGATACATTAAAAAAGGAATGGAGGTTATGGAGGGAGTTGCTTAAGGAATCTACAGGTATTGGATGGTGTCCATCTAAAAAGACGGTTGATGCTACCGAAGAATGGTGGGCTGAAAAAATACGGGTTAGTGTTAACTTTATCATTATTTTCATGCATAAATTTTATTAAAATTAATAATTTATAAATATAAAAATATTAGTATAACATTTAACATTTAACATGTTATGTAGGAAAATCCAGATTTTAAAGGATTTAAGAAGAAAGGAATTGAGCCACGATTGAATGATTTAATGTGGCAAATGTTTGGTGGCATTGTAGCCACTGGAGAGAATGCATGGGCACCTTCGTCTGGTGTTCTTCCAAGTGGGGTTCCTATGGGAGATGATACACCTAATGAGGGATTTGGTGATTCAGATGAAAATAGTAATGAGAATGAAGATATTCCTACTAATGAGGTACCATCAAACCCTTCTCATGAAACTCCTAATCAAGAAAGGAAACACTTGGGGTACATGGTAAAGGAAAAAATCAAGTTCAAGTAGAAAATCATCCAAAATTCATTAGCTACTCATATTGAGAAATTGTGTGAGAGTATGGCTAGTCCAAGGAAGTCGGTTTAAAATTATTTTCCTCACTCTCAATATACTATTTCAAGTGCAATGGATGTTTTATGTGAATTGGAAGATGAAATTCCAAAAAAGATGAACTGTATTATTTTGCCATCAAAATGTTCCAAATACTGGTGAAACGAGAAGTGTTTTGAACTTAGATCCGATGTTAGGGTTTGGTGGCTTCGACGTGAGTATCTTGAACAAAATCCAATTGCATCATTTTCGTCCTTGGTAGCAACATCCTCATTTCCTTCCAACCATACCATCCACAACCTCCACCATAAGCTCCTTAGCTTTATTATTGTAATATAACTAGACTACTCTTTTATATGTAAAAGTAATGTATGATCTACTTTTTATATGCAAAACTAATATATGATCTACTTTTTATAGTAAAATTAATGTATGATATTTTTTATGTTTGGTATTTTTATGCTATGCTTTTATTCAATTTTGTTGTGTTGTATATAATGTCACAAGTTATTAATTTATTTTCATTTTATTCAGTTTTTAGGTTATGGATGAATTTAACAATATGTATAATACTTTTTATATGAATTATGATATCCATGAATTAAGTGAAGAAACTCAACGAAGAATAGCCACAATTGTTACACAAGTTGAGCACAACAATTATCATGAAGAGGAAGAACAAGTGTTAAGTAGTATATTGGTACACCACGAAACTTATTTCACTATGCAACCGTGTATGAATTCAAATTATACAGGTCAAATGTGGGTGGACGAAGTATTAAATGGGCATGATGATCGTTGCATGAATAGTTTTAGGATGCCAAAAAATATATTTCACAGCTTATTGCATGATTTGCAAAGAAATTATGGCTTAAAGCATGGGAAGGTATCTGCGATGGAGAAGTTGGCATTATCATTGTATATTCTTGGAAACAGAGAATCAAATTCAAATGCAAATGAGCGATTTCAACGATCTGGGAAAGCTGTTAGTCAATTTTTACCGATATGTTGCATATATTTGCTCGAATGGGAATAGACACGATTAAACCCACTGAAGGTCAATTCGAGGAAGTACCGAACCATATTCGACATGATACAAGATATTGGCCTCACTTTAAGGTAAAAATTACACAATCTTTATATTTTTATAATATAAATTATTTCTAACTTTTATCTCATTACTTGTTTTTATTTTAAAGGATTGTATTGGGGCCATAGATGGAACACACATAAAAGCATGCATTTCGCCTTCTTCTCAAATACCTTATATCGGACGAAAAGGTGAACCAACTCAAAATATTATGGCAGTTTGTGACTTTAACATGTGCTTCATTTTTGCATTTCCTGGTTGGGAAGGAACAGCACATGACAGTAGAATTTTTTTGCAAGCACTTAGAAAACAAGAGTTAAAGTTTCCACACCCTCCACCAGGTCGAACTTTAATTTTTTTAATTAATCTTTACATAAAAAATATTAAAATTTTTATTTTATTTTTAAACTTGATATTATGTTTTAATTTTTTATAGGAAAATATTATCTTGTGGATTCGTGGATATTCGCAAATGGCGTGTTTTCTAGGTCCATATAGGGGAACGATATCATTTACGACTTTCATCGAGGTAATCATCGAGCATCCGAAAAAAGAAATCTTTAATCATGCCCATTCTTCGTTACGCTCGTGATTGAGCGAACATTTGGAGTGTGGAAAAAATGGCCAATATTAAGAGATATTCCAAGCTATTCATTCGACAAGCAAGTTTTAATAGTTATTGCAACAATGGTTTTGCATAATTACATTCAAGACATGCTTGGTCAAATGATGAGGATTTTCGACAATTTGAGAATATACCCGACATTCCAATCTCTTGAGCCATTTTGATAGAGGTGAATCAAGTTCTTCTAACAATGAAAGTGACCTTGAAATTACAATGTTAAGGAAACCATTGCAAATAGTTTAATGAATCAACATTTGTAAAAACAATTTTGTATCATAACTTAATTTCTAGTAATAATGAAACTTGTTATGTCTTATGTTACTATATTTTTTATTAAAAATCATTCGCTTAGATACTTTAAAATTTGATCCAAGTATAATGTTACTATTTACTTAAAATAATATTTATCATTGTTATAAAAATATTTAACTATAAAAATTAAAATAATTTTATTTTATCTAATAAATAATTTAAATTGATTATATAATTCATTAAAATATTTATAATAAAATATTGGAAGATACATTTTAATATTTTATTAAATGAATTCATAAATTCACATACTTTAATAATTTTACATAAGTAAAATAATTTAAAAACAACTATTATATATCAATTCTAATATGATGTCCTTAATGGTCATTTTTTATTTCCACCTCACCGCTACAGCTGCGTTTGAATCCAAACACACACTCCACCGCTATTTTTAATCTCACTGCTACAGTGTCCAATCTCACCGCTACAGTAACTAATCTCACCGCCACCGCTGTTTTTAACCTCACCGGAGTTAAACACACCGCCCATCCAAACTAGCCCTAAGAAATAAAAGCAAACGGGTCTGCTATATTCCCTCACAAAGGGGAAATCCATTGATTTGTACCGCACTAGACTTTCGAGCTTAGTTTTCGTGCGCATAAACCTATTTTTTTTAGTCCCTTATAAGCTCAATATGTTTTAAAACTTTTTTCTTATGTATAATTTTTATATTTTAAAATATGTATCATAATCTTTCCTCAACCCATAAATAAAAGGATAATGCGCTTAAGTATACTTAAAGCTACGTCTTCTTGTATTGAAAATAATTCACACGCCAATCAAACTATAACTCAATCGATATTTATAATTGAAGTTAAATAAAATATATGTATTTTTCCTAACAACTTACTTTAAATATTTATATATGTACAACCTTCGACCCTCCATTACTAATACTTCCGAGTACACTAATTATGTATTTATATATTTGGTGTATTATATAAGTATATATTATACTTTGGTATTTTCCTTTATAGTTTTTACGTGAAAGGATCTGCTTCAACTTTAACTACAATTGTTTTTTAAAGTTTAGTTTGTTTTAACTTTCATGTTCCCCATTTTATTTTCTTCGGAAAATATATTACCCTGAATTATTATAATAAGAAAAGTTGGGTGCTTTGCTTAATTAAATTAATATTAAGTAGTTGCGACTATTATTACCAAATTCTAGATGAATATAGAATATGAAGAATATTTTAAAAACTATGTTTATATAAATTAATTTTCATATTCGTTCGGTAGACCTGTCGAATAATCGTGTGTGGTTGTCCAAAGGAGGTATGGGCCACCATGTACCATGCAAATTCAACTTATTATAGGCTTCACTAATTGACTTGCTTGATGACCCAACAATTAATTCCACAAAAAAAATGGTTGTGGGAACTAATAATATGGTCTAAGTTTTGAATTTTAAGTCTGAGATTGAGTGAATTTTTAATTTAAGACCACTAACATTATTAATATGACAGTATTATAATAATTTATTTAAAAAGTTGGCGGTTGAGAGATATGATGCCTTAAAATTCGAAGAAGACAAGCAAATGGGGTGGCAGCAAAACAAAACCACCAAAGATGGGAAAGTAACAAAACCCATCAATGTGTTTTCCCCCTTCACCGATCTGACAAGTAAACCATACATCAGCAAGCCATCAAAGCACAATAACCAAAGTCAAAGCAGAGCAAGTCCCTCACTTGAATGACCCTGATAAATCATAATTTATATATATTTTAACTCCATATTTTACTTATTTTTGGATGAATTTTCATTAGATTTGATGAATTCGATACTCCTAATCTCTTAATTTCATGTTTTACACTCAGGAGAGCTTAGGGAGTCGAAAAGAATGATAAACGGGCCAAAACGGGACCAAATGGGCCTACCTTAGAAATCAACATGGCCTGGGCTATCAAACACGACCGTGTGATGCGAGTAGAATCGAACACGAGCTGGACTAACGTACACGGGAAGACCACACGGCCGTGTGTGGCGAGCAGAAGCAAGCGCGATCTAAGGAATCGAACACGGGCGTGTCCCTACCGTATCAAAGTTTAATTCTATTCGGACTATGCTACTTGTGGGCCAAGAGTGGTGTTCCAAAGCCTATAAAAACACCCTAGGGGACAACCTAAACGGGGAGGTTGAGTAGGAGGCAGAAAATACTCAAAGACAGCCATTGGGAGCAGTTCGGAAGAAGGATCTCCATCAAGACTGAAGATCTCCCATCAAGTTCTTTAGAACTTTTGGGTTTTCTTATGTTTTGTTGTTTTCCCTATTTTAAGATGTTTCCTTTTAACAGTATGAACTAAATCCCTTAGATACCTAAGGGGATGAAACCTAAGACAGATCTTATTATTATTTAATTTATAAGATAAATACTTGTTCTTATTTTTAATTGTAAGTGCTTATTCTTGTTTGATAATTCAGGTTATTGATTCAAGTCGAATGTGCTTATTTAGAGGAGTAAAAGTCCCTGTTTAAGAGTAGATCAACACAATTAAGCGGAGTTGATTGCAACCCTAGAAATAGGGTGACGAAAATCTGTCGGATTAGAGTCAAATCTAATAAGGGTATCCATAAATCGAGTTAATGCGACAATAGGGGTTTTAATTAGAAAGAAATTTCAATTAATCCACCTAGAGTCAGTTGTTTTTAGTCTTGAAAAAGATATTAACATAAATTAGAGATTTCTACGGATTAAGTCAAGTGAATAAATCATATGAATCAAAAGTAATAAGTGAAGTCTAGGTGGATTCTTCCTTAGGTATTGCCAATCTCATAAAGTTGTCTAAAGTATTTTCCCAATTCGTTCTCTGTCATGTTTTTAATTAATTTTTAGTTTAAAAGAAATCACTCCAATTCTTAGGCTAGATAATAAGAAGATAGTAATTACTAGTACTCTTGGTCCTTGTGGATACGATATTACCGGTCTTACCGTAATTATACTATTAAACAATAGGTGCGCTTGCCTTCATTGTGATCATAGTTGTTAGAGACACATCAAGTTTTTGGCACCGTTGCCGGGGACTAAGATATTAGGAACACTAAATTTTTTATTACTTTAGCCATTCTTATTTTATTGCAATTTAATTTTACTTTTTATTCGTTTTTACTTCTCTAATTTTTATTGCTTTGCTTTTGGCAGGAACTTTTAGTTTATGACTAGAAGGAACCCGTCAGGACCATTACTTTTTGACAGTGATATAGAAGGTACCGCTCGCAGAAATCGAAAAGAAATAAGGCGAAGCCTACAGCACATACAAGAAGAGCAAGAGGAAGATACCAATACTACCGAGGAGATGGCTGATAATAATCCGTTACCCCTTGTGGTTGCCGCAAACCCGGTGAATCAAAATCCTGCTCCTCGTACTATGTATGATTATGCTAAACCTAATTTAACAGGAACTAAATTAAGTATTGTTAGACCTGCTGTTGCTGCAAATAATTTTTAACTGCAACCTAACACTATTTAGATAATTCAGCAATTTGTTCAGTTTGATGGTTTGCAGGATGAGGATCCAAACAATCACTTGGAAAAATTTTTGGAATTCACGTGATGCTGTGTCAGAGTCTTAAAAATTTATATAATGAATGATCTAGCCTAAAAACTAACTGTGACAATGACTTGAGGCAAGCGCACCTATCGAACAGTAGTATAGTTTAGTGGCAAGATCGGATTGTCGAACCTAAAGGAACCAAAAGTACTAATACTAACTTTCTTTTTATTATTTAACCTAAGAATTAAAGGAATTGTTGTTTAACCTAAAATTAACTAACTACTAAGGTAAAGATGCTAAGACAAAGAAAATGAATTGGGGAAATACTTGTGGGAAAAACCAATTGATTGAGACAATACCAGAGGAAGAATCCACCTAGACTTCACTTGTTATTTAACTCTGAACCAGACGATTTATTCACTTGACTTGATCTTTAGGATTCCTTAATTTATATTAATACCTCTTTCGAGGCTACTAACGTCTAACCCTAGGTTGATTAATTGAAATCTTTTCTAATTAAAACTCCTAGAATTGCATTAACTCGATATATAGACTCCCATATTAGGTTTGACCCTAATTCGGCAGATTTTTGTCATCCTATCTCTAGGGTTGCGATCAACTCCGCTTAACTATGCTAGATCTACCCTTAGACAGGGTCTATTCCTCATCTACCTAAGGGCACTAATATCCTGAAATATCAAAACAAGAATTAAGAACACATAGTTAAGAACAAATCAAGTATTTAGCATATAGCTCAGAAAACAATAACAAGATCCGTCTTAGGTTTCATCCCCCTCAGATATCTGAGGAGTTTAGTTCATAATCATAAAAGAATACATCTCAGTAGAAAATATAAAAAAAAAAACATAAGAAAAACCCTAAAACCCCCTGTAGGAATTGAAGGAGAGATCCTCAGTCTTGAGTATGACTCCGGCTTCTTGAGATGAATCAATTGGCTTTCTTCGAGTGAATCCCACAATTCTGGCCCTCTGGCTTGGCTCCTTGGCCTAGCTGAACTGCCCTTTTAAGGTTGGCCTCTAGGGTGTTTATATAGGCCTTTGGAGTGTCTTTCATTGCCTCTGAGTACCCTAATTCAAATGAAACTCTTCTTTGCTGCGGCAGGGACATGCTCGTGTGGCACGACCGTGTGACTCGGGGCCAGGCCGTGGTCAAATCTACTTAGGACGAACAGCCATGTGTTTCAGGCCCAGGCCATTTAAATTTCATACTTTGGCCCATTTTCTCTGTTTTCGGCCCGTTTCTCATTCTTTTCATCCTCTGGTACTCTCCTAAGAATAAAATATGAAATTAAACAATTAGGAGCACCAAATTCCACAATTCAGGGACTAAATCATCCAAAATTATGCTAAATATGGGATTAAAATATGTATATATTACGGTTTATCAAATACCTCCACACTTAAGCTTTTGCTTTTCCTCAAGCATAAATTCTCAACTCACAATTAAAATGAACTTCCCTTGATTCATAATATTCATCGATAATGTTTCATCATAATTATTAGATAATTTATACATGGATAATTTAGCTCAAAGAGTCCTAAAGATCCAATCAATCAAAGTCACAAGTTTGTAGCACGAAAACATAGGTGTTTTCCCTAATCCGAAAATTACATTTAATTCAAAATTTGACAAGCATTGACATCCTCACTAAAGATTCACTCAAATCACTTAAGGTGTTTAAGGTTCAAAATAAAGCACTCATCAGTCAAACATGAAAATTTAATCCCACAGGCTTGCCCGAAAATCAAATCTCCATACTATAATATGAGATGATACACAAATCAAAAGGTCTTTAAAGGGTTGTATTGGGGCTTGGGTTAAAGGTGTGGATATGGGCTGAATTAGAAGGTTAAAATCGAGATTGAATTGATAATTCACCTAACTAGAAAAAATGAACTAATCCTAAATAATTATATTAATTGAAAACTTATAATACTAATAATATGAGCTCTTTCTTCAAGATGTGGAATTTAAACGTATAAACTCACTTAATTATAGAACTAATAATGAATATACTTCAATTTTTTTTAAGAACAAATCAAGTAAATACATAATGAATTCAACTACTGAGATAAAATAATTAGACAACTGATCAAATCAAATCTCGATAGAAGGGTAGTCAAGAAAAATGGTGATAACAAATACAAGATAGGTTTTCAGTTAATATTAGTGGGTGAATCAATAAAAGGTTTGTTAGGATCAAAAGAGTTCACTAGGGGTTAATTGTGAGGGTAGGCTTTTAGTGGAGTAAGTGGGTTAAATCCTAAGTGCCTTTATCATTTTTGTATATCAAATCAATGATGTGGTCTTGACATGTATAATCAAAGTAAGTTCTAGAATAACAAATCAATGTTAACACACTCATAATAAAAAGAAGTGAGCAAGAAAAGAATATATGCTCTAAAAGGCTCAAAATCTCACAAAAATTATGGGTTTTTGATATCAACTTTGTAAATTTCAAATTTCAAGGTAATATTCAATTTTAGATCAACAACTTACCAATTTTTTTTATTTTGAAAAATAGACTTATCATGGTTGATTCTCTAGTATCTTAAAGTTTAAATTATCAATGCACAATTAACTATGACTTAATCTAAAACATATCAATAAAAATCATAAATCAATAGAAATTTCATTCTAATTAGTAATATGAGAAAATTACTTAAGACAAGATATCATTCAGGGATTTGAGAATAATGTAAAAAGTTAGGAACTTTTCTAAATAAATTTCACCCCCCACACTTAAGATGTACATTACCCTCAATGTACAAAGATATATAATAAACATATAGTAAGAAAATCAAAAGAGAGGGAGAGAAGTGAAACTTCCTGAATTTTTGGATGGATTCCGTGAGTTGGAGGTGTGGAAACTTGATTCGGAGGTGAAAGATACGATGGAGGGTTCGTCTTTAGTGGTGGTGTGGTGGCCACCAACAATCTCTGCACTAGATGAATAAATTGGGAAGCTTGTGAAGAGTTAGCCAGGAAGTGATAAGAATAATTCTAAATATACTAATTATATATTTAAAGAAAATAAAAATAAAAATAAAGAGTGTAAAAAGTGAAATAAAACTAAAAGAAAAGATTAATGGAATGAAAAGTCCTTATTGTTAGATGGTTCGCGAGGTGGGTGTGATTTCTAAGGCCGTGGTGTGTGATTCCCAAGTAGCCTGAAGAACCTAAAACCAAGAAACTAAAATAAAATAAACAAGTTTAGTATAAGAGAAATAAAGATAAGGAAAATAATGGAGAAGAGAAAAGAAAACGAAAGATTAAATGGACTCAAAAGTCCTTTTCCTGTCGAGTTAGTGAAGCGATCGGCGTGAACTTATGTAGATCGATCTCGCATAGGGAGACTGTGTTAGGATCCTTCCGCTTCTTTGACATTAATAGGGTGTAGATAAAAAAGATTGAATAATGAAGAATGAGGAAAATGAAAAGGGAGGCTAGTGTAGAGGTTATAGAAGAAGGGGAGTGGGGAGTGGGAGAGAACGGGAGGGAGTGTTTAAATAAAAATTTCAGCTCTGGTACATCCCCACGCCTGTGTATCATGGGCGTGTCAGGTCACACGGTTGTATAGCATGGTCGTGCGGCGGTTCATTCACTTCTTCTACGCCTGTGTGTAGGTCACCACTTTGTGTTGTTAAAATAAGATTATAGACACGCGCATGCGTCATGTACCGTGGTGCTTAGTCGGAGCTCGTGGCTTGAAGATATTTTTTGTCCTGGTTCGTACTATCTCTGCCATGCTAGTACGAAAATTTGTAGTGTCCACACGACCCCGGCCACAGCCGTGTGGAATAGAAATATGCACTTTGGTTAGTTTATAGTGAGGTGCTAGAAAGGAAAAAATAAGAGTAAAAATAAAAATGTAAAAATTAATGGGGTTAGTGCTCGAGTTGCCTCTCGAGAAGCTCTCGTTTAAAGTCTTAAGCTAGACTTACCTCTCACTCGCATAATCTGGTGGTTTGAGGAGTGAAAAATCCTTTCTCATGCTATCAGTTTTATTATCAGTATATAATTTGAGTCGAGTAGCGTTTACTTTAAAAGTACCGAATATAGGATTGCTTACCTCGATTGTCCCGTATGGAAAGACATTATGTACCTTAAAAGGGATTTGTTCATTTGTCTTTAGGCCTGAAGTGGCGATTTGAGGGTTAGTTTTATCTAATAGTACCTGATCTCCTATTTTGAAGTGATTTGATGTTCCTATAAGCTCGTCTGAGGGTTCCTTCGGTTTCACTTCATGTAGTTTTGATTCCTCCTTGAAATGTGCCTTCCACTCATCTAGTTCATTAATCTGAAGCCTGCATTCCTCATAAGTTATTTCTTATTTAGTGATATGAGGTCTAAGATTTGGCTCAGTTTTGTAATTCCGTGGTGCTTCCTAGAAAGAAAGTTGAACCAAATGATTATCAATAGAATTTACGTTCTCACCTTTATCAGTCGATGTCCTAGCTGAGTCGAGAGCTTGAAGCCTGATTGATTCGTCTCCTGCACGAAGTGTGAGTTCACCTGTACCAACTTCAATTTTAGCTCTAGCAGTTGCTAAAAAGGGTTTTCCTAAAATTAAGGGGATACTATTGTCCTCATCCATGTCTAAAACAACAAAGTCTACTGGGAATATGAATTTTTCAATTTTAACTAGCACATCCTCAATTATACCCCTAGGAATTCTAATAGTTTTATCAGCTAATTGAATACTCATCCTAGTTTGTTTGGGTTTCCCTATACCTAGCTGTTTAAACAATTTATAAGGCATAACATTGATGCTTGCCCCTAAATCAGCTAAAGCATTATCAATAGATAAACTACCAATTAAACATGGAATTGTAAAACTCCCTGGATCTTTTAATTTTTGCGGTAGTTTATTTTGAAACATTGCTGAGCATACTGTGTTTAGTTCCACATGCGATTCCTCGTCTAACTTTCGCTTGTTTGTCAAAAGCTCTTTTAAAAATTTCCTTGAATCTGGAATCTGCGAAAGAGCTTCAAGAAACTTTAAGTTAATATGTAATTTCTTCAGAAGTTTAAGAAGCTTATCGAATTGTTTGTCTGTATTGTCTTTCTTCATTGCATTGGGGTATGGTATTCGAGGTTGGTATTCTTTAATTACCAGTTTTGTCTTTTCTTGGCTTACCTCAACCTTACCTTCCTCCACCACATTCTCTTGCCTTGGCTCAGGTTCAAATTCCACTAACCCTTCACTGTCATGACCTGTTATGGCTTGAAGTTGCTCTTTTAGGTTAGTTTCAGTGTTGTTTGGCAAGCTACCTTGTGGTCGTTTGGAGATCAGCTTAGCGAGTTGCCTTAACTGGTTCTCGATCCCTTGAATTGATGCTGGTTGATTTTTAAGTGTTATTTCGGTGTTTTGGAAACATATTTCTAAAACTGCTATGAATTTTTTTAGCATCTCCTCAAGGTTCGACTTCTTTACCTGTGGGTAGGGCTGTTGTTGGAAGTTTGGAGGGGGTTGTTGTCTTTGATTTCCTTGACCACCCCATGAGAAATTGGGGTGGTCCCTCCAACCTGGATTATAGGTATCACTATAAGGGTTATTTTGAGGTTTGAAATTGTTACCCGTATAGTTTATTTGTTTGCTTTCATGCCAGGATTGTAGGGTGGGTACTCATGATTCACCACACCTCTTAGGTTTGAATCACATTGCATTACTGGGTGTACCTATGAGGAACCACACAAACCATCAATCTTTTTATTTAACATCTCTACCCTATTTGATAGCATGGTGACTGTGTCGAGGTTGAAAACTCCGGCTATTTTTGTTGGCCTTGTACTTGTAACTTGCCACTGATACTTGTTCAGTGACATTTCCTCTATAAACTCATAGGTCGTCTCGTGAGTTTTTTATTCGTGGTTCGCCTTTCTTTGAATCAATCAGTTGTCTCGTTGAAGGGTTCACACCGTTGTAAAAAGTTTAGACCTGTAGCCACAAGGGTAATCCATGGTGTGGGCACATTCTCAATAGATCTTTGTATCTCTCCTATGCATTGTATAGTGTTTCTAGATCCATCTGCACAAAAGAAGAGATATCATTCCTTAATTTGGCAGTTTTGGCCGGTGGAAAATATTTTAACAAAAATTTTTCGGTCATTTGATCCCATGTAGTGATTGATCCTCGTGGAAGAGAATTCAACCACTATTTGGCTTTATTCCTTAATGAAAAGAGAAATAATCGAAGACGAATGGCATCATCAGAAACACCATTTATTTTGAAGGTATCACAGAATTCTAGAAAATTTTCTAAATGAGTATTTGGGTCTTCGTCCTGCAAACCATCAAATTGAACAAACTGTTGAATCAATTGTATATTGTTAGGTTTCACTCAAAATTATTAGCAGCTATAGCAGGACTAACAATACTCGATTCAGTCCCTGTTAAATTAGGTTTAGCATTATCATACATAGTTTGAGGAGAATGATTTTTGGCCACCTCCTGAGGTAGCGGATTATTTTCAGCCATCTCTTCGGTAGTATTAGTTTCGTTCTCTTGCTCTTCTTGTTTGTAGTTTAAGCTTCGCCTTATTTCTCTATGATTTTTGTGAACTGTACCTTCAATATCACTATCATAAATCAAAGGTCCTGTCGGGTTCCTTCTAGTCATAAACTAAAGGTACTTGCTAGGAAAAGAAAAAGAAAATTAGAAAAGTAAAAATAAAATTCAATTGCAAAAAATAAAATATGGCTAAAGTAATAAAAATTGAGTGTTCTTAATATTTCAGTTCCCCAAAAACGGCGCCAAAAACTTGATGGTGTGTCAGAGTCTTAAAAATTTATATAAAGAATGATCTAGCCTAAAAACTAACTGTGACAACGACTTGATGCAAGCGCACCTATCGAACAGTAGTATAGTTTAGTGGCAAGAACGAATTGTCGAACCCAAAGGAACCAAAAGTATTAATACTAACTTTCTTTTTACTATTTAACCTAAGAATTAACGAAATTGTTATTTAACCTAAAATTAACTAACTACTAAGGTAAAGATGCTAAGACAAAGAAAATGAATTGGGGAAATACTTTTGGGAAAAACCAATTGATTGTGACAATACCCGAGGAAGAATCCACCTAGACTTCACTTGTTATTTAACTCTAAACCAGACGATTTATTCACTTAACTTGATCCGTATGATTCCCTAATTTATATTAATACCTCTCTTGAGGCTACTAATGTCTAACCCTAGGTTGATTAATTGAAATCTCTTTCTAATTAAAACCCCTAGAATTACATTAACTTGATCTATGGACCCCATATTAGGTTTGACCCTAATTCGACAGATTTTTGTCATCCTATCTCTGGGGTTGCGATCAACTCCACTTAACTATGCTAGATCTACTCTTAGACAGGGTCTATTCCTCCTCTACCTAAGGGCATGAATACTTGAATTAATATCCTGAAATATCAAAATAAGAATTAAGAACACACAGTTAAGAACAAATCAAGTATTTATCATATAGCTCATAAAATAATAACAATATCCGTCTTAGGTTTCATCCCCCTCAGGTATCTGAAGAGTTTAGTTCATAATCATAAAAGAATACATTTCAGAAGAAAATATAAAACAAAACATGAGAAAAACCCTAAAACCCCATGTAGGAATTGAAGGAGAGATCCTCAGTCTTGAGTATGACTCCGGCTTCTTGAGATGAATCAACTGGCTTTCTTCGAGTGAATCCCATAATTCTGGCCTTCTGGCTTGGCTCCTTGGCCTAGCTGAACCGCCCTCTTAAGGTTGGCCTCTAGGGTGTTTATATAGGCTTTTGGGATGTCTTTCTTTGCCTCTAAGTACCCTAATCCAAATGAAACTCTTCTTTGCTACGGCAAGGACACGTCCGTGTGGCACTACCGTGTGACTCAGGGCCAGGTTGTGGTCGGATCTGCTAAGGAGGCACGGTCGTGTGTTTTGGGCCCAGGCCGTGTGTTTTGGGCCCAGGCCGTGTGATTTTGTACTTTGGCCCATTTCTCATTCTTTTCATCCTCCGGTACTCTCCTTAGTATAAAACATGAAATTAAAGGATTAGGAGCACCAAATTCCACAATTCAGGGACTAAATCATCCAAAAGTATGCTAAATGTCGGATTAAAATATGTACATATTATGGTTTACCACTACGACATTTTCAAAATAAACGACATTTCTGATGATGCCATTCGCCTTCAATTATTTCCATTTCTCGTTGAAGAATAAAGCCAAACAGTGGTTGAACTCATTACCACGAGGATCAATCACTACATGGGAGCAAATGACCGAAAAATTAAGTTAAGGAATGATATCTCATCTTTTGTGCAGATGGATTTAGAAACACTTTATGACGCATGGGAGAGATACAAGGATCTACTGAGAAGGTGCCTTCACCATGGGTTACCATTATGGCTATAGGTTCAAACCTTTTACAATGGTGTGAACTCCTAAACTAGGCAACTAATTGGTGCAGCCGCCAGTGGAACTTTAAATAACAAAATCCCTAAAGTAGCTTATGAGTTTATAGAGGAGATGTCACTGAATAACTATCAGTGGCAAGTAATGAGAACAAAGCCGAAAAAAGCTGCCAGTGTTTTCAACCTCAACGCAGTCACCATGCTATCAAACCAGGTAGAGCTGTTAAGTAAAAAGATTGATGGTTTGTGTGGTTCTTCGTAGGTACATCCAGTTATGCAGTGCGATACAAATGGAGGAGGAATGAGTAATGCAGAATATCCATCCTACAACCCTAGCATAGAAAGCGAACAGATGAACTATATAGGTAATAATTCTAGACCTCAGAATAATCCCTATAGTAACAGTTATAATCCAGGTTGGAGGAACCACCCAAACTTCTCATGGGGTGGTCAAAGAAATTAGAGACAACAACCCCTTCCATGCTTTCAACAGTAACCTTACCCACAAGAGAAGAAACCAAACCTTGAGGAGATGATAAAAAAATTCATCGCGGTGTTAGAAACCCATTTTCAAAACACTGAAACAGCACTCAAAAATTAGCAAGCGTCGATTCAAGGGCTCAAGAACCAAATAGGATAACTTGCTAAGCTCATATCTGAACGGCCACAGGGCAGCCGGCCAAGCAACATTGAAACTAACCCAAAGGAGCATGTAACATCCCAAAAATGGGGTTATTTGGAATTTAATCATTTTTCTTATGTATGAACTGCTGAGATATTGTTTATGGAATAATAGAGTTTAATTAAGGCCTTGAGTTGGCTTGGAATGGTAGAAATAAATATATTATTTGCTTTAAAGGTGGATAGCCTTAGTGGTTAGGGGTTATAAGAATAAATAAGGGAGCTTTTGACATGAAATAAGCTTAGAATAAGTCGCAAAGGGAAGGCCACCTGGGAGCTACATGTGACGCCACCAAGGGAGCAAGGAGAGCCTTGGTTCGAGTCACAAAATCCTCTTTTGGCATTATGTTGGACTACACATAGGAGAGTCTTCCTCCATTTAAACTCTTATTTTATAAAGATAATATGAGCTTTTAAAAGGGATTTTATTTTAAGGATAATAGGGGATATCACATGGATTATTAAGAGATTATTACTTATTATTAGAAATTAAATCATATTAGTTTGAATTAAACTAAATGGGTGGCCTAGAGTGAATTAAGGAAGTAGGATGAATCTTGACTCCTTGTTGAGGAGGAGTGGACTGCAAGGACTTGTGGAAGAGGGGGAGGCCAATTCCTATAGGCACATTCTCCATCTTTTGTTTTCTTTCTTCCAAAATTTCAAGTAGCCAAATTCCCATTCTTGATTTTCCTTTTTCCTTCTCAAACTCTTAAAAACGGAAAAAAAAAAAACAACATTCTCCTTGCCGAAATTCCCATCCTCAAATCTTCCTTCTCTTATTTCCTACTAGCCGAATCAACTATTCCCTTTACCTTTCTTCTTTTTCCTCACTAAAAGTCCAGCCTTATTTAGGCAGCCATAGCCGAATCTAATTCCTATCAAAGTGCCAAAATTCCTTCTCTTTTCTTTAAACTCTACTTGGCCGAATTTTGTGCAAGAGAAATAGGCTTCCCTTTTTGACGATCTCAGAAGGTAAGGGTCTTAGGCCGAATGCTTATATTATTTGTATCTCATTATGTCGACTTTGGTAAAGATAGGTATGGGTTTTGGCAACTGTTGATTAAGAATACTAATCACAGATTAAACCAATCCGCTGTAGGATCTTCGGGATTTGAAGATAGGCAAGTAAGATCGCCAACGTTAGTCAATCAATTTTCGGTAAGAATCTACATATGGATTTGGTGTTCATTTAAAAGCCAAAGGCTATGGTTATTAATATTGACCGATTGTAGTTTGTGAACCAGATTCGTGATTTGGGTGCCGAGGCTAGAATTCAAAGTGACTAGGTAAGGATTCGCACAAAATGTTACCCTTTAAATTTCTTGGATTGGCGAGAATAGGCCATAGGGCTAATCCCATGGTTGGTCGAATGTAGGTACAAAGAGATCTAAGGTGGTCGACTCCTTCATTCGGGATTTAGATCACTCGGTGGTGACAGTGTGTACATACACACATATAATTTGTTAATATGTCGTTTGTTGTGAATGCTAACTTGATTTTTATGTAGCATTGATAATATACCATATCGGTATAGTTGGCAATTCGGTAAGTCCCCGAAAATGTGTATTTGTTATTTGATGCTTTTGGTAAGCATGATGCATTGATACATGAGATTTAAGTATGTGATTGATGCGGATTGATGAGTGGAGGGTAGTATTATCGTGTCGACGGGCACCGTTGTTTTGGTAACACACCGTGACTACGGTCACCGGAGGTTTGGTACCTCCAGAGGTTTGGCACCTCATAGCGACTTGTCCTCGTGGTTAACACCACCGTGGGTTGGCCCCACTTGAGATATGGGATCGTCTGCGCGTTGATTTGGTATCACACGATGGGTTGGCCCCATCAAATGATTTGTGTCTACTGGACACCGTTGTTTTGGTAACACATTGTGACTATATGTCACCAGTGGTTTGGCACCATCAGTGGTTTGGTACCACAACGGGGTAGACAGTGGCGTTTGGATGGCTAGGATGGGTACATAATATTATGCATAATTAATGGTTATGTGTTGTGTATGAAAATGTTTTAAAATGGGGAAGGGTTACATACTGAGTCTTGGTGACTCACCTTCTCCATTATTTTTTTCCAGGTGATGCCTAGATCGCGGATATGGAGCCGGAGGGACTCGAGGTGGCCATGCGGTGGACTGAAATTAAATGAACTTAAATTTAGTGGTTTTATTTTACTATTGGTTTGCTTTTATTTGGGTTGTAATAAGGCCTCCATAAACTTTACTTTAGTTATTTTCTTATATGTTGGATATTTTGTTTTAATTATAAATTTGAATCACACGCTTTTCTAAATTAACACGAAAATGTTTTATCGTGCCATCGGGCACATCCGAAATTTTATAATAACTTGACTTAATTAAATTTTCGAATTTGGACTAAGTATAATTTCAAAGAAGATAACTTAAAACGAGTAGTTTTCAACAAAACTTAAGTGGATTTCAAAATGGGTTTCAAAACTTCTTCTTCAGAATTCACCCATATTCGGTCCTAACATTTGGGCCGGGTTTGGGTCAAGTACAAATTGGTATCGAGCCCGCTTCAAAACTCCTATTGGGGCCCAAGGCCCAAAAATGTTTAGTAGGCCTTATTAATTGATTTTGGGTTTTAAAGCGGCATGGCCCGAGTCTCCGCACCGATCCGCCTGTAGGTACATCTAAACCTCTGTGAATTATATTCAGAGAAGGGTAGGAAGCATGGAACGAGATAGATTTATAGGAACTTGAATCCTAGGATTAGATTACTCAAACACACAAATGTAACATAAGACTTAAAGAACTAAACCAACCTATGACTTAGTCAACGAGCTAGGGTGTGGTAACCTCAGACGCATGTCTAGGATTGGATCCAAGAGCACGGTATTTAAGCAATCCGAGTGACTCACCACCTCTTCACAGAATCCTACAGTGCGTAGCTTGGGTTCACCCTAACCCGGAGGGCTCATGGTGTGGTAACCTCTCGTATGCATGTCTAGAAGGGTTCGGTGGGAGCTTGGTATTTAAGCGATCCGTGTGACTCACCTCCTCTCCACACGAAACCTGCCTGGTGCGTAGCTTGGGTTCACCCTGACCAAGAGGGCTCGGTCATAGGCTAAACAGAATGACTAAAACCCGAAAGGGAATTAGCCTTGATTTTCGAAAAAAAAAGAATGAAACAACAAAACTTGGTTTAAAAACTTTTCAAATCACTCCTTCAAAAGTAAGAACAACTCTTTTTACAATGTTTTCCCCGAAAAGTTCGATTTGTGGAAAATTACGAAAATGCCCTTAGGGGTAAAATTACTAAAATACCCTTGGTCCATAAAACATCAACTCAATGATTTTGTCCAAAAATTTTAACTACTTCTCAAATAATCAACTTGGCTTGGGAAATCCTCAATGAAACACTTTGGTTTTGGAAAAATTACAAAACGCCTCAACTTATAAAATTACCAAAACGACCAGTACAAAATTTTGCAACATCACCGCTTTTAAGAAAGGAAAATTCTCAAAAGGGACCCTCGAGTTTTACAATTACTAAAACACCCTTGATTTACAAAAATTACAAAATTACCCCTGGTTTTCGAAATAATGCCATAGCTTCAAACCTTATCAATTTTTATACCTCCAAAGTTTGGGAATTGCAAAACAACCTACTTTACTAAAGTTTTAAAATCTCTTTTATTACTAAAATACCCTCAGAGGAAAAGACGAAAATACCCACGGGTTAGAAATGGGCGTAAATGTCCAAGAGCGAATAGGTATGGAAAGTATTAAGGAATGGATGCAAGAACTTCTTTGTGTGAACTAGGATAGAAGATCAAACCTTGTTTGCACGAAAGAATCTCTAATTAAAATTTCTTCATAAAATTTCTTCAAAGTAATGAAGTGGAACAAACGCTAATACATAAAATTTCTCTTAATCGATTAAAAGCGCAGAGATAGAATGAGTTCTAGAGGACGTGGACGCCGTGGACGCCAGTAGGGTAGGATGACAAGGTTCGAACCCGCCAGTCGGGCAAGGATCCAAATGATGTACCACCGCCACTACCACCTCCAAATTTAGAAGCAGAGAGCAGATCGACGGGAGGAGAGGCGATCGCAAGCGGTGTTGCGAGTCCTCGAATTGGTGGCTGGGGCTGGTGGAAATTTAGGAGCTCGGAAATCTGTTCCCGAGCGAATTCGGTCCAACGGAGCTGAGGTGTTCTGGGTGTGTCGAGTGGCACCCAAGGTAGCGAATCATCGCTAGAGTCAACCGAAAGGATCATGGATGATCTTGACTGACCGAGGAGAAAACCGAAAGGGTCAGACGCTTCTAAAGGATGAGGCGACGCTGGTGGTCGACGATTCGAGATGGCGCTACGGCAGATGATTTGACTTGGGATTATTTCAAAACCGCCTATCAGAAGAAGTATGTGGGCACCAGTTATACAGATGCTCAGAGGAAAGCCTTTCTGGGTTAGTGCAAGGAACCAAGTCAGTAGCGGAATATGAGGCGGAGTTTTAAGACTGAGTAGGTATGCTAGAGGCATCGTGGCTACTGAACACGAGCGCTGTGTCCGCTTTGAGGATGGACTCCAGATGATTTGAGGTTACCGATTGCCCATGACAAGTTCGTGAGTTTTCATCTCTTGTGGAGAAGGCTAAAGTAGCCGAGGGATCAAGGAGGTCGTGAGACAAAATTATAGTAGGAATAATCAAAGAGAGGATTTGGGTCACCGGATCCAGGGTAACGATCGTAAGAAGGCTAGGCAGAGTGGGCCAAATCAGCAAAGAAGGCCCGTAGCTACTAATCGAGACCGGCTCGGGTAATCACTGGGAAGACCCATTGGGGAAGTTGTTCGGCCGGATAGGGGATGTTTTGAGTGTGGTCTTTAGAGCACCGGTCGAGATTGTCCCCAAAGTGAGCTCGAGAATCACCGTAGGGGCGTAACTGCACTCGGGATAGAAATGTGGGACCGCAGAGGGTCGTGGTAATGGCAGAGGAAGCAACGGTCCTAATCGAGGTCGTGGAACTTAGGCCAGAGGTTCAGGCAACATAGAGGCTAGGTAGCCTGGCTTAGTCTATGCGGCAAGGCGTCGCGAGGAGGGTGACGCACGGATGTCATAACCGTGACGCTTTCGATTTTTGGTCTTCCTTATTATGCATTAATCGATGTGGGTTCTACGATTCACACGTAGCAAGTAGTGTGGTAGAGACTTTGAACCTAGACTCGAGATCGCTGCTAGGGAGATGACTGTAGTGAGTCCTCTAGGTCACTCAGTAGTGGTAGACAAACTTTTTAGGGATGTACCCCTAGAACTCCAAGGGGTAGTATTCGGGGCTGATCTGATGAAACTACCATTCGGGGAGTTCGATTTGATCCTTGAATGGATTGGTGGTTAGGTACCGGCGAAGTTGGATTGCGCCGCTGTTTATGGTTCTCCAAACGACCAAGGGAATGAAGTAGTTATGATTGGTAATCGAAGGAATTACCTGTCCAACGTGGTGTCTACTTTGAAGGTTGAGAAGATGGTCAAGAAGGGTTGTAAGACGTTCTTGGTTCAAATCTGTGCTTTGGAAGCTAAGGAGTCAGTAGTTGAAAAGGTCCGAACGGTTGGGGAATTTGCTGATGTGTTCCCAGAAGAACTTCCGGGTCTGCCTCTAGATCGGAAAGTCGAATTCGGTATAGACTTGCTACCCGAACGGCACCTGTGTCTATAGCACCTTACCGAATGGCACCAGCTGAAGGCTCAAATTTAGGAGCTCTTGGATAAAGGGTTTATTCGACCTAGTATATCTCCGTGGGAGCGCTCAGTATTGTTTGTCAAGAAAAGGACGGTTCTATGCGAATGTGCATCGACTACCGCCGCTAAACAAGTTAACGATCAAAAACAAGTACCCATTGCCTCGGATCGATGACTTGTTTGACCAATTGAAGGGCCTCGTGTTTCGAAGATAGACCTTAGGTCGGGTTACCATCAACTTAAGGTGAAGGAGGTCGATGTTCACAAAACGGCATTCGAACTCGGTATGGGCATTACGAGTTTCTAGTGATGCCATTCGGGTTGACCAATGCACCGCAGAGTTAAGTCGATTCATAATGTCTTCCATGTGTCGGCTGTCGAGGCTGACACTGCGGTCGATCCATCACATGTGGTGCCCGTGGCGTAAATCGAGGTTAACGCAGACTTATCTTTTGAGGAGGAACCGTTCGCATCTTGGATAGATATATAAAGGTTCTACGTAGGAAGTCGCCCCCTTAGTAAAAGTGCTGTATGAACCATGGTGTGGAAGAAGCTACGGGGAACCCGAGGATGTGATACTGACGGCAATACCCTCATCTGTTTTAGTTAAGTAATTTTGAACGAAATTTATTTTAAGGGTAGAACTGTAACATCCCAAAATGGGGTTATTTGGAATTTAATCATTTTTCTTATGTATAAACCGAGATATTGTTTATGGAATAATAAAGTTTAATTAAGGCCTTGAGTTGGCTTGGAATGGTAGAAATAAATATATTATTTGCTTTAAAGGTGGATAGCCTTAGTGGTTAGGGGTTATAAGAATAAATAAGGGAGCTTTTGACATGAAATAAGCTTAGAATAAGTGGCAAAGGGAAGGCCACCTGGGAGCTACATGTGACGCCACCAAGGGAGCAAGGAGAGCCTTGGTTCGAGTCACAAAAATCCCTCTTTTTGGCATTATGTTGGACGGCACACATAGGAGAGTCTTCCTCCATTTAAACTCTTATTTTTATAAAGATAATATGAGCTTTTAAAAGGGATTTTATTTTAAGGATAATAGGGGATATCACATGGATTATTAAGAGATTATTACTTATTATTAGAAATTAAATCATATTAGTTTGAATTAAACTAAATGGGTAGCCTAGAGTGAATTAAGGAAGTAGGATGAATCTTGGACTCCTTGTTGAGGAGGAGTGGACGGCAAGGACTTGTGGAAGAGGGGGAGTGCCAATTCCCTATAGGCACATTCTCCATCTTTTGTTTTCTTTCTTCCAAAATTTCAAGTAGCCAAATTCCCATTCTTGATTTTCCTTTTCCTTCTCAAACTCTTAAAAATGTAAAAAACAACATTCTCCTTGTCAAATTCCCATCCTCAAATCTTCCTTCTCTTATTTCCTACTAGTCAATCAACTATTCCCTTTACCTTTCTTCTTTTCCTCACTAAAAGTCCAATTTTATTTAGGCGTACCATAGCCAATCTAATTCCTATCAAAATGTCAAATTCCTTCTCTTTTCTTTAAACTCTACTTGGTCAATTTTGTGCAAGAGAAATAGGCTTCCCTTTTGACGATCTCGGAAGGTAAGGGTCTTAGGCGAATGCTTATATTATTTGTATCTCATTATGTCGACTTTGGTAAAGATAGGTATGGGTTTCGAAATCGTTGATTAAGAATACTAATCACGATTAAACCAATCCATTGTAGGATCTTCGGATTTGAAGATAGGCAAGTAAGATCGCCAACGTTAGTCAATCAATTTTGGTAAGAATCTACATATGGATTTGGTGTTCATTTAAAAGCCAAAGGCTATGGTTATTAATATTGACCGATTGTAGTTTGTGAACCGATTCGTGATTTGGGTGCCGAGGCTAGAATTCAAAGTGACTAGGTAAGGATTCGGTACAAAAGGTTACCCTTTAAATTTCTTGGATTGGCGAATAGGCCATGGGCTAATCCCATGGTTGGTCGAATGTAGGTACAAATAGATCTAAGGTGGTCGACTCCTTCATTCGGGATTTAGATCACTCGGTGGTGACAGTGTGTACATACACACATATAATTTGTTAATATGTTTGTTTGTTGTGAATGCTAACTTGATTTTTATGTAGCATTGATAATATACCATATCGGTATAGTTGGCAATTCGTGTAAGTCCCCTAAAATGTGTATTTGTTATTTGATGCTTTTGGTAAGCATGATGCATTGATACATGAGATTTAAGTATGTGATTGATGCGGATTGATGAGTGGAGGGTAGTATTATCGCGTCGACGGCACCAAGTGTTTTGGTAACACACCGTGACTACGGTCACCAGAGGTTTGGTACCTCCAGAGGTTTGGCACCTCATAGCGACTTGTCCTCGTGGTTAAACCACCGTGGGTTGGCCCCACTTGAGATATGGGATCGTCGCGCTGATTTGGTATCACACGATGGGTTGGCCCCATCAAATGATTTGTGTCTACGGACACCGTGTTTTGGTAACACATTGTGACTATATGTCACCGTGGTTTGGCACCACCAAAGGGTTTGGTACCACAACCAGGTAGACAAAGGCGCTTGGATGGCTAGGATGGGTACATAATATTATGCATAATTAATGGTTATGTGTTGTGTATGAAAATGTTTTAAAACGGGAAGGGTTACATATCGAGTCTTGGTGACTCACCTTCTCCATTATTTTTTCCGGTGATGCCTAGATCGCGGATATGGAGCCGAGGGACTCGAGGTGGCCATGCGGTGGACTGAAATTAAATGAACTTAAATTTAGTGGTTTTATTTTACTATTGGTTTGCTTTTATTTGGGTTGTAATAAGGCCTCCATAAACTTTACTTTAGTTATTTTCTTATATGTTGGATATTTTGTTTTAATTATAAATTTGAATCACACGCTTTTCTAAATTAACACGAAAATGTTTTATCGTGCCATCAGCACATCTCGAAATTTGTATAATAACTTGACTTAATTAAATTTTCGAATTTGGACTAAGTATAATTTCAAAGAAGATAACTTAAAACGAGCGCTTTCAACAAAACTTAAGTGGATTTCAAAATGGGTTTCAAAACTTCTTCTTCAGAACGACCCATATTCAGGCCCTAACGTTTGGGTAGGGTTTGAGGCACACTGAGCAACTTCATCCCATCACTACTCACGATAATGAAAGGCTAGACGAACAAAACCCAAGGCAAGAGAACGTGGTTGATAAAGGTAAGGTTGAGGTAAGCCATGATAAACCAAAACTGGTAAGTACAGAGTATAAACCTCATGTGCCATACCCCAACGCGATGAGGAAAGACCGCATAGATAAACAATTCGGTAAATTTCTTAAACTCCTAAAAGAAATTACATATTAACTTACCATTTATTGAAGCACTTTCGCAGATGCCCAATTCCAAAAAATTTTTAAAAGATCTTTTGACAAATAAACAGAAGTTAGACGATGTGTCGCATGTGGAGCTAAATGCAGTCTGCTCAGTTATTTTATAGAATAAACTACCTGATAAATTAAAGGATCCAGAGAGTTTCACTGTTCCTTGTTTAATTGGTAGTTTAGATGTTAATATTGCTTTAGCTGATTTAGGGGCGAGTATTAACGTCATGCCCTATAAAATGTTTAAGCAACTAGGTCTTGGGAAACCTAAACAAACTAGGATGAGTATTCAGCTCGCAGATAAAACCATTAGAGTTCCTAAGGGAATTGTTGAGGATGTGCTTTGATCGTGTGTCAGTCTTAAAAATTTATAAAAAGAATGATCAAACCTAGAAACTAACTAAGACAACGATGGAGGCAAGCGCACCTATCGAACAATAGTATAGTTTAGTGGCAAGACCGGGTTGTCGAACCCAAAGGAACCAAAAGTACTAATACTAACTTTCTTTCTATTATCTAGCCTAATAATTAAGGGATTTGTTTATCTAATCTAAAATTAACTAACTACTAAGCTAAATATGTGAAGACAAAGAAAAGAAATTGAGGAAATACTTGAGAGGAAAACCGATTGATTTAGACAATACCCGAAGAAGAATCCACCTAGACTTCACTTGTTATCTAACTCTAAACCAGACGATTTATTCACTTGACTTGATCCGTAGGATTCCCTAAGTTATATTAATACCTCTTTCGAGGCTACTAACGTCTAACCCTAGGTTGATTAATTGAAATCTCTTTCTAATTAAAACCCCTAGAATAGCATTAACTCGATCTATGGACTCCCATATTAGGTTTGACCCTAATTCAAAAAATTTATGTCATCCTATCTCTAGGGTTGCGTTCAACTCCGCTTAACTATGCTATATCTACTCTTAAACAGGGTCTATTCCTCTTCTGCCAAAGAGCATAAATGCTTGAATCAATATCCCGTAAATACCAAAACAAGAATTAAGAACACATAGTTAAGAACAAATAAAGTATTTATCATACAGTTCAGATAACAATAACAAGATCCGTCTTAGGTTTCAACTCCCTTAGGTATCTGAGGGTTTAATTCATAATAGAAATGAAAACATCTTAGAAGAAAATATAAAACAAAACATAAGAAAACCCTAAAAACCCCTAAAGGAATTGAAGGAGAGTTTCTCCGTCTTGAGTATGATTCTGACTTCTTAAGATGAACCAACTAGCTTCCTTCGAGTAAATCCCTATTCAGCCTCTCTGGCTCGACTCCTTGGCCTAGCTGAACGCTTGAAAAGCCCTGACAGAAAGCTTCTGTTGAACTCTCGTCGAACCCCCTTTAAGTTGCCTCATAGGGTGTTTATATAGGCTTCGAGATGCCTTACTTGGCCCAAAATTATCCTAATCCGAATAGAATTCTTCTTCCCTGCAGTAGGGCCACGCCCATGGCATACGCCCGTGTGATTCGAGGCCAAGCTGTGGTCGAACCTGTTGATGAGGCACGACCGTGCATTTTGGGGTCCAGGCCGTGGTCGACTCTTCTTAAGAGGCACGGCCGTATGGTCTTGGGCCCAGGCCGTGTGGAATTCATGCTTTGGCTCATTTTTCCATTTTCGACCCGCTATTCGTTCTTTTCATCCTCCGGTGCTCTTCTGAGTATAAAACATGAAAACAAAGGATTAGGAACACCTATTTCCATAATTAAAGGGAAAAATCATCCAAAAGTATGCTAAATGTGGGATTAAAATATGTTCATTTTACGGTTTATCAAATACCCCCACACTTAAGCTTTTGCTTGTCCTCAAGCAAAATTCTCAACTCACAATTAAAACGAACTTCCTCAATTCATAATATTCATTGATAATGTCTCATCATAATTCATAGATAATTTATACATGGATAATTCAACTCAAAGAGTCCTAAAGATTTAGACAATCAAAGTCATGAGTTTTTAGTATGAAAAAGATAGGTGTTTCCTCTTACCTAAATAATCACCTTTAATTCAAAATCGACAAAAGTTGACATCTTCACTAAAGATTCACTCAAATCACTCAAGGTGTTTAAGGTTCAAAAATTAAGCACTCATCAGTCAAACATGAAAAGTTAATCCCATAGGCTTGCACGAAAATCAAATCTCCACCACTGTAAAATGAGATGATACACAAATCAAAAGGTCTTTAAAAAGGGTTGTAACGAGGCTTAGGTTAACAGTGTGGATAAAGGCTGAATTAAAAGGGTTAGAATCGAGATTGAATTGACAAATTACCTAACTAGAAAAAATGAACTGAATAATTACATCAATTAAAAACTTGTAATACTAATAATACGAGCTTCTTCTTCAAGATGTTGAAATTAAACGTATAGGTTCACTTAATTATAAAACTAATAATGAATATACTTCAATTTTTTTTAGAATAAATCAATATAAGATAAAACTTTAACAACTGAAATAATATAATTAGGCAACTGATCAAATCAAGTCTCGATAGAAGGGTAGTCAAAAGGAATGGTGATAACAATTACAAGATGGGTTTCGAGTTAATATTAGTGAATGAATCAATAAAAAAAGGGTTGTTAGGATCAAAGGGGTTCACTAAGGGTTAATTTTGAAGGTAGGCTTTTAGTGGAGTAAGTGGGTTAAATCCTAAGTGCCTTAATCATCTCTGTATATCAAATCAATAATGTGGTCTCGACATGTATAATCGAAGCAAGTTCTAGAATAACAAATCAATGTTGACACACTTATAATCAAAAGAAGTGAGCACGAGAAGAATGTATGCTCTAAAAGGCTCAAAATCTCACAAAAAATTATGGGTTTTTGATATCAACTTTGTAAATTTCAAACTTCAAGGTAACAATTAGATTCAGGTAGACAACCTAAAAAAAATTTTAATTTTTAAAAATAGACTCATCATGCTTGATTCTCTAGTATCTTAAAGTTTAAATCATCATTGTACAATTATCAATGACTTAATATAAAACATATCAATAAAAATCATGAATCAATAAGAATTTCATTCTAATTAGTGATATGAGAAAATTACTTTAAGACAAAATATCATTCAGGGATTTGAGAATAATGCAAAAAGTTAGGCACTTTTTCTAAATAATTTTCACCCCTACACTTAAGATGTACATTGCCCTCAATGTACAAAGATAGATAATAATCATATAATAAGAAAATCAAAAGTGAGGGAGATAGGTGAAACTTCCTGAATTTTTGGATGGATTCCTTGAGTTAGAAGTGTGGAAACTTGATTCGTAGGTGAAAGATAAGTTGGAGGGGGCGCCTCTACTTCCTGTGCTAGATGAAGAAATTGGGAACCTCGTGAAGAGTTAGCCAGGAAATAATAAAAATAATTCAAAATATACTAATTATATATTTAAAGAAAAGATAAATAGAAAGAAAGAGTGTAGAAAGGGAAATAAGACTAAAAGAACAAATTACTGGACCGAAAGGTCCTTATTGGTAGATGGTTCATGAGGTGGGTGTGATTTCTAAGGTCGTGTTGTGTGATTCCCTAGCAGCCTTTAGAACCTAAAACCAAGAAACTAAAATGAAATAAACTAAATTAAGCATAAGAAAGTCAAAGAGAAGGAAAAGAAAAGAGAAGAGAAAAGAAAAATAAAAGCTAAATGGCCTCAAAGACCCTTGGCTTGTCGAGTGGATGAAGCGACCATCATGAACTTATGTTGATTAGTCTCACACAGGAAGACTAGGCTAGGATCTTTTCATTTCTTTGACATTGTTGAAGAGTAGATCAAGACTTTAGAGAATGAAGAAGGAGGAAAGTGAATATGGAGGGGAGTGAAGAGTGAATGGGGAGTGGGTGAGAAGGGGAGAGGGGGTGTTTTAAATAGAAATTTTCAGTTCTGGTAGATCCTCACGCCGTGTCCCATAGGCGTGTTGTGTCCCACGGCCATATCGTACGGCCATGTGGTGGTTCAATCGCTTCTCCCACGCCTTGCATTGGATTGCTACTCCCGTGTTGGTTCAACAGTGTAGGCCACGGCTGTGTTACACGGCTGTGGTGTTAGTTGAGCCCGTGATTTGAAGATATTTTTCTCATCCTGTTTCGTACTATCTCTGCCATGCCAGAGCTAACTTTCGTAGTATGCACACGGCCACGGCCACGACCGTGTGTAAAGTGTGTGGTGTGGAATTCTGCGCTTTATTAACTTGGTTAGTTTGTAGTTAGGTACTAAAGGAAAAAGAAATAAAAATAAATAGGGTTAGTGTTCGGGTTGCCTCCCGAGAAGTACTCGTTTAAAGTCTTAAGCTAGACTTACCTCTCATTCGCACCTTCACGGTGGTTTAAGGAGTGAAAAATCCTTTTTCATGCTATCATTATATAGTTTGAGTCGAATAGAGTTTACTTTAAAAGTACCGAATGTAGAATTACTTACCTCGACTGTTCCGTAAGGGAAAACATTAAGTACTGTAAAGGGGATCTCTTCATTTGTCTTCAGGTTTGATGTGGCGTTCGCAGCTCTGTTCTATCTAATAGTA
The DNA here is from genome assembly GCA_025506655.1 of Gossypium rotundifolium. Lineage (NCBI taxonomy): Eukaryota > Viridiplantae > Streptophyta > Magnoliopsida > Malvales > Malvaceae > Gossypium > Gossypium rotundifolium. Next base: position 160,029,480 of record CP106731.1, on the reverse strand, counting down.
CCTGATCTCCTATTTTGAAGTGATTTGATGTTACTTTAAGTTCTTTTTGGGGTTCCTTCGGTTTCACTTTGTGTGGGTTTAATTTCTCCTTGAAATGTGTCTCCCACTCATCTAGCTCATCGGTCTGAAGCCGTCATTCCTCATGAGATATTATCTTGTTGGTATGGGCTATAGGATTTGGCTCTGTAGTGTAGTTCCTTGGTGTTTTTTGAAGAGAAATTTTAATTGAATAATTATCGATAGAATTTACGTCCTCACCTTTCTCACTCGATGTCCTAGCTAAGTCTAGAGCTTGAAGACTGATTGATTCGTCACCTACACAAAGTATGAGTTCACCTGTACTAACGTCAATTTTAGATCTGGTATTTGCTAGAAAATGTCTTCCTAAAATTAAGGGGATACTATTGTCTTCATCCATATATAAAACAACGAAGTCTACGGGGAATATGAATTTGTCAACTTTAACTAGTACGTCTTCAATTATACCCTTAGGAATTCGAATAGTCTTATTAGCTAGTTGAATACTCATCCTAGTTTGCTTGGGTTTCCCTAGACCTAGTTGTTTAAACATTTTAGATGGCATAACATTGATGCTTGCCACTAAATCAGCTAAAGCATTATCAACAGATAAACTACCAATTAAACATGGACTTGTAAAACTCCCTGGATCTTTTAATTTCCGTGTCTATTCTGTAACATTTCTGAGCATACTGCATTTAATTCCACAGGTGACTCCTCATCTAACTTTCGCTTGTTCGTTAAGATTTCTTTTAAAAATTTCCTTGAATCTGGCATCTGCGAAAGAGCTTCAAGAAACGGTAAGTTAATATGTAGTTTCTTTAAGAGTTTAAGGAACTTACCGAACTGTTCTTTTGTGTCGTCTTCCTCCATCGCATTAGGGTAAAGTATACGAGGTTTGTATTCTTTAGTTACCAGTTTTGGTTTTTCTTGGCTTACATCAACCTTACCTTCACTTACCGCAGGTTCTTGCCTTGGCTCAAGTTCAGATTCTACTGATCCTTCACTGTCATGAGCTGTTATGGCTTGAATTTGCTCCTTTGGATTAGTCTCAATGTTACTTGGCAAGCTACCTAGTGGTCGTTCGGAGATTAGCTTTGTGAGTTGCCCTAACTGGTTCTCGATTCCTTTAATCGATGCTTGTTAATTTTTAAGTGTTGTCTCGGTGTTTTGAAAATGAGTTTCAGATACCGCTATGAATTTTGTCAGCATCTCTTCAAGGTTCAGCTTCTTTTCCTGTGGATAGGGTTGTTGTTGGAAGTTTGAAGGGGGTGGTTGTTGTCTCTAATTTCCTTGGCCACCCTATGAGAAATTGGGGTGGTTCTTCCAACCTGGATTATAAGTATTACTATAAGCGTTATTTTGATGTTTAAAATTGTTACCCATATAGTGAACTTGTTCGTTTTCAGTATTCAGATTGTAAGGTGGATATTCTGTACTGTTCATCCATCTTCCATTCGTATTGTATTGCATAACTAAATGTACCTGCAAAAAATCACATAAGCCATCAATCTTTTTATTCATCATCTCTACCTGGTTTGATAGCATGGTGACTATGTCGAGGTTGAACACTCCAGCTGCTTTAGTTGGCTTTGTCCTTGTAACTTGCCATTGATAGTTATTCAGTGACATCTCCTCTATAAACTCGTAAGCTGCTTCAGGAGTTTTGTTAGTCAAGGTTCCACCGGCGGCTGAATCAATCAACTGCCTGGTTGAAAGATTCACACCATTGTAAAAAGTTTGGACCTGTAGCCACAAGGGTAAACCATGGTGTGGGCACCTTCTCAACAGATCCTTGTATCTCTCCCATGCATCATATAATGTTTCTAAATCCATTTGCACAAAATAAGAGATATCATTCCTTAATTTGGCCGTTTTGGCCGACGAAAAATATTTTAATAAATTTTTTTAGTCATTTGGTCCCATGTAGTGATTGATCCTCGTAAAGGATAATGTAACCACTGTTTGGCTTTATTTCTCAACAAAAAGGAAAATAACTGAAGACGAATGGCATCATTAGAAATGCCATTTATTTTGAAGGTATCATAGAATTCTAGAAAATTTGCTAAATGAGTATTCGGGTCTTCGTCCTGCAAACCATCAAACTGAAAAAACCTTTGAATCATTTGAATAGTGTTAGGTTTTAGTTCAAAATTATTAGCGGCTATAGCAGGTCTAACAATACTCGATTCGGCTCCTATTAAATTAGGTTTAGCATAATCATACGTAGTTTGAGGAGATGATGATCGGCTACTTCCTGAGGTAGCAGATTATTCTCAGCCATTACTTAGGTGGTATTCGTTTCATCTTCTTGCTCTTCTTGTATGTAATTTAAACCTTACCTTACTTCTCTACGATTTCTGCGTACGGTTCCTTCAATTTCACTGTCATAAAGTAGTGGTCCTATCGGGTTCCTTCTAGTCATAAACTAGAGGTACCTGTTAGGAAAAGGGAAAAAGAAAGAAATTCAAAAAGTTAAAGATAAAATTTAATTATAAGAATAAAAATATGGATAAACTAAAAAAATTGAGCGTTCTTAATATTTTAGTTCCCCAGTAACGGCGTCAAAAACTTGATTGTGTGTCAGAGTCTTAAAAATTTATAAAAAGAATGATTTAACCTGGAAACTAACTAAGACAATGATGGAGGCAAGCGCACCTATCGAACAATAGTATAGTTTAGTGGCAAGACCGGATTGTCGAACCTAAAGGAACCAAAAGTACTAATACTAACTTTCTTTCTATTATCTAGCCTAAGAATTAAGGGATTTGTTTATCTAATCTAAAATTAACTAACTATTAAGTTAAAGATGCAAAGACAAAGAAAAGAAATTGAGGAAAGACTTGAGAGGAAAACCGATTGATTTAGACAATACCCGAAGAAGAATCCACCTAGACTTCACTTGTTATCTAACTCGAACTGCATTTATTTATTCACTTTACTTGATCCGTAGGATTCCCTAAGTTATATTAATACCTCTCTCGAGGCTACTAACGTCTAACCCTATGTTGATTAATTGAAATCTCTTTCTAATGAAGATCCCTAGAATTGCATTAACTCGATCTATGGACTCCCATATTAGGTTTGACCCTAATCCGAAAAATTTACGACATCCTATCTCTAGGGTTGCGTTCAACTCCGTTTAACTATGCTATATCTACTCTTAAACAGAGTCTATTCCTCCTCTGCCTAAGAGCATAAGTGCTTGAATCAATATCCCGAAATACCAAAACAAGAATTGAGAACACATAGTTAAGAACAAATCAAGTATTTATGATACAATTTAGATAACAATAACAAGATCTGTCTTAGGTTTCATCCCCTTCAGGTATTTGAGGGTTTAATTCATAATAGTAAAAGAAAACATCTTAGAAGAAAATATAAAACATAACATAAGAAATCCATAAAACCCCCTAAAGGAATTGAAGGAGAGTTTCTCCGTCTTGAGTATGATTCCGGCTTCATGAGATGAACCAACTGGCTTCCTTCGAGTAAATCCCTGTATTTAGCCTCTCTGGCTCGGCTCCTTGGCCTAGCTGAAAGCCCGAAAAGCCCTGACAGAAGGCTTCTGTCGAACTCTCAGTGAACCCCCTTTAAGTTGCCTCATAGGGTGTTTATATAGGCTTCGGATGCCTTACTTGGCTTGAAAGTATCCCAATCCGAATAGAATTCTTCTTTCTTCCGGCAGGGCCACACCGATGGAACACGCCTATGTGATTCGAGGCCAGGCCGTGGTCGAACCTATTGATGAGGCACGACAGTGCATTCCGGGGTCTTGGCCGTGGTCAACTCTTCTTAAGAGGCACGGCCGTGTGGTCTTGGGCCCAGGCCATGTGGAATTCGTGCTTTGGCCCATTTTCTTTGTTTTCAGCCCGTTATTCGTTCTTTTCATCCTCCGGTGCTCTTCTGAGTATAAAACATGAAAAAAAAGGATTAGGGGCCCCTATTTCCATAATTAAAGGGAAAAATCATCCAAAAGTATGCTAAATGTGAGATTAAAATATGTTCATTTTACGGTTTATCATGCTTGTAAGAATTGATAAATTTATATTCCTAGTTGACTTTGTTGTTTGATAAATCGTAAAAGTAACATATTTTAGGCCCACATTTAGTATGCTTTTGGATGATTTAGCCCTTGTTTTATGTAAAAAGGTGCTCTTAATCCTTTCTTTTTATGTTTTTACTCAGGAAAGCACCCGAGGATGAAAAGAATAAGAAACGGGTTTAAAACGAGCCAATTTGGGCCAAAGAGGAAATCGACATAGCTTGCACTTCAAGCCACACAGCCGTGCCTCAACAATTAAGTAAGACACGGTGATCATTTCAAACAATCGAGTTTTAATATTTATAAAGAATGATCGAACCTGTAGACTAACTATGACAACGATTGAGGCAAGTGCACCTATCGAACAATAGTATAGTTTAGGCAAGATTATTTTGTCGAACCCAAAGGAACCTAAAAGTACTACTACTCACTTTCTTTCTATTATTTAGCCTAAAATATAGAGTGATTGGTTTATTAAACTAATGAAAAACTAAACTAGATGCAAAGACAGAAGAATGGAACTTTGGGAAAAGACTGTGGAAAAACTCAGTTGATTTTAGACGATACCCTCAGGAAGAATCCACCTATGACTTCTCTTGTTATCTAACTTTTAATTTATATGACTTCTTTACTTAGCTTGATCCGTGAGACTCCCTAACCTATATTAATCCCTCTCTTGAGGCGAATAACATCTAACCTTAGGTTAATTAGTGGAACTCTTGTTCTCTTATAATAACCACCTAAGGAAGTAGTAAATCGATCAATGGACTCCCATATTAGGTTTCACCCTAATCTGGCAAAATCTCGTCACCCTATCTCTAGCCGTGCGATCAACTCCGCTTAATTATGCTAGATCTACTCTTAGGCAGGGTCTATTCCTCCTCCACCTAAGCACATCAGATTAAATTAAGCAACAAAATTAAGAACAAACTAAGTACTTATCATAGGATTTAGAAATCAAATAACAAAATCCATCATAGGTTTCATCCCCTTCAGGTATCTGAAGGGTTTAGTTCATAACAAAATAAGAAAACATCTTAAGAGAAAAGATAAAACAAAACATAAGAAATCCATAAAACCCCCTAAAGGAATTGAAGAGGAGATCCTCTGTCTTGAGTAGAACTTCGGCTTCTTGAGATGGATCAACTGGCTATCTTCGAGTAATTCCCTGAATAAAAGCTCTGGCAGAAAACTCTGCCCAAAACTTCCTCCCTGTTTAGGCTTCTGCCAAACTCCCCTTTCAAGCTGCCCCATTGGGTGTTTATATAGGCTTTTGAGATGCTTTAAGTAGACTTAGGAGTATGTTTCTTTGCCTTCAAGCATCCAAATCCGAGTGAAATTGCTCATTCCCATGACAGGGGCATGCCCATGGCACACGCCTGTATGAGTCGTGGCCAGGCCGTGTGTGGACTTATCGATTGAGACACGACCGTGTAAATCGGGGTGAGGCCGTGTTCTAAATAAATGGCAAGGCACGGCCGTGTGGCTTGAAGTCCAAGCCGTGTCGATTTCTTGGGTTGGCCCAATTTGGTCCTTTTTAAGCCCGTTTTACATTATTTTTTATCCTTAGGTGCTTTCCTGAGTATAATACATGAAAAGAAAGGATTAAGAGAACCTTTTTACATAAATCAGAGATAAATCATCCAAAAGCGTACTAAATATGGGGTTAAAATATGTTACTTTTATGGTTTATCAAATACCCCCACACTTAAGCTTTTGCTTGTCCTCAAGCAAATTTCTCAACTTACAATTAAAACGAACTTTCCATAATTCATAATTCCTATCGACAATGTCTCATCATAATTCATAGATAATTTATATATGGATAATTTAACTCAAAGAGTTCTAAAGATTCAATCACGATAAGTCATACCTTTGTAGCACGAAAACATAGGTGTCTCCCCTTATCTGAATAATTACCTTTAATTCAGAACCGACAAGGATTGACATCCTCACTAAAGATTCACTCAAATCACTCACAGTGTTTAAGGTTCACAATTAAGCACTCAACAGTCGAACTTGAAAAGTTAATCCCATAGGCTTGCCTGAAAATCAAATCTCCACCACTGTAATATGAGATGATACACAAATCAAAAGGTCTTTAACGGTTGTAACGAGGCTTGGGTTAAAAGGTGTGGATAAAGGCTGAATTAGAAGGGTTAGAATCGAGATCGATTTTGACAAATCACCTAACTAAAAACAATGAACTAGAAAATAAATGATTACATCAATTGAAACTTTGAAACCAATAATACTACGAGCTTTTTCTTTGATAATTGAAAATTAAATGCACAAGCTTACTTCTTATACTACTAATACTGAATATACTTTGAATTTTTGATTTTTTTTAAGAACAAACTAAATAAATACATAATAATAAAGAAAGAAATTTACCAACCTAAATAAACTAATTAGGCAATTTGATCAAATCAATTCTCGATAGAAGGGTAGTCAAAAGAATGGTGATAACAAATTCAACGGGTTTTTGGGTTAATATTAGCGGGTAAATCAATAAAAGGGTTGTTAAGATCAACAGGTTCACTAGGGTTAATTATGTAGGTAAGCTTTTTAGTGGAGTGAATGGGTTAAAACCTAGGTGCCTTTATCATCCCAAAGATATCAAATCATAGATGTGGTCTCAACATGCATAAACGAGGCAAGTTCTAGAATAACAGTTCAAAGTTGACACACTCATAATCAATAAAGTGAGCATGAAAAAGAATATATGCTCTATAAGGCTCAAAATCTCACAAAAATTATGGGTGTTTTTGACATCAATCCTTATAAATTCCAAATTTCAAGGTAATACTAAAATTCTGTTCAACGACCTATAAATTTTAATTTTTAGAAAGTAGACTTACCATGCCTGATTCTCTAGTATTCTTCAAATTTAATCATTAATGCATAATTAACTATGACTTAATCTAAAACATATCAATAAAAATCATAAATCAAGGAAATTTCACCCTAATTAGTAATATGAGAAAAATACTTTTGGACCAAGACTAAATTCAGGATTTTGAGAATAATGCAAAAAGTTTGACACTTTTACCCCCCACACTTAAGATGTACATTGCCCTCAATGTTCAAAGATGAATAATGACAGTTATGGGATAAATCAAAAGATAAGAGGTAAAGTGACTTCCCAATTTTTTTTGGATGGCTCTGGGAGTTGGCAATGGTCGTGGTAGAAGGTAGTTGGAGGAGGCGGTGGTGGCATTTTCTATGGTCTTGGTGGGGTGGCTACCAACGATCTCTGTGCTAGATGAAGAAATTGGGGAGCTTGTAGAGAATTAGCCAGGGATTATTAAGATATATTTAAAATAAACTAAGTATATATATGAAGATAAGAAAGAAGACGAGAATTAAAATAGAAAACAATCTAATGTAAAAATAAAAAATAAATGGACTGTTAAGTCCTTATTGAAGGATGGTTTGCAAGGTGGGAATCAACACTAAGGTTGGGGATGTGATGGCGGTGGCTGATGGAAGAGGTTATCATGGTGGTCGGTGTGATTCCCAAGCAGCCTGGCGAACTTGACACTAAAAAATTGAATTAAAATAAACTAAACTAAGCATAAGATTGCAAAAGAGAAGGAAATTGAAGCAAAAAAGAAAAAGAAAGTAAAAACTATATGGTCTCAAAGACACTTGGCTTGGTGTTTGAATGAAGTGGCCGGCATGAACTTATGTAGATTGGTCTCCCATAGGAGATTATGCTTGCCTTCTTCCACTTCTTCGACATGATTTTAGTGTTGCTCAAGAGTCTTAGACACTTTTCCTATGAAGAAAGAAAATTTTGAAAGAAAAATGAAAGAAGGAAGAAGAGAATAGATGGGAAGAAGGGGAAGGGCTGTGGGGTTTAAATAGTATCTCAAATCTAGCACGTTCACACGCCCGTGGTCCAAGGGCGTGTCGATTCACACGGCTGCCTCGCACGGCCGTGGTGTGGAGCACGTTACATTGCCCACGCCCATTCTTGAAGTGCCATGCCCGTGTCTGAGTAGTTAGTGTCAACCACGGCCGTGTTGAGTCTCCCACGCCCATTTCTCAGTCGGCCACGCCCGTTGGGAGATAGTCAGTAGCTTCACCCAGTTTAGGGGCACGGCCGTGCTGATCTTTCAGTGCCTGTGGGGAAGGGTGGTTGGGCCCGTGACGTCTGACAGTGGTTGGCTTGAATTGCACGGCCTCTGCTCTGTCAGTGTGGTGGTTCGGTGGTCCACACGGCCACGAACACGGCCTTGTGTAAGGCCGTGTGGCCTGGAAATCTGCACTTTTGTGTTAGTTTACAACTAATTATTTAGAAAAGAAGGATGGAAAAAAAGAAACTGAAAATAAATTTGAAAATAAATTGAGTTAGTGCTCAGATTGCCTCTCGAGAAGCGCTCGTTTATAGTCTTAAGCTAGATGTCCTCGTATTTGAAAAGTTTAGGGAGGTTTAAAGGTTTGAATATCTTCCCTCATGCTCACAGTTCTAATTTTGTGACAAAGTTGAAGTCGAGAACCGTTTACCTTGAAATATCCAAATATTGGATTGCTTACCTTGACTATTTCGTGTGTGAAGATATCGTGTACCTTAAGAAGAATTTCTCCCTTTGCCCTCAAGTCTGTTGAAGTGATATGGGGGTCGACTTTGTCTAATAGTACCTGGTCTCCTATTTTAAAGTGATTTGATGTCCCTACGAGTTTTTCTGGTGGATCCTCTAGTTTTACTTCGTGTGGATCCGGCTTTTCTTTGACTTATATCTTCTGCTCTTCTAAATCGTCGACCTTAAGGTTTTGTTTCTTATGTGATTCTTCTTTGTCAACTTGGGGGCTATGAGTTGGCTTAGGTTTGATGCCTTGTGACGTTTCCTATAGTAAAGGTTGAACAATTTGATTACCTATTGAAGTGACTTTCTTACCTTTATAATCTATTGTTCTGGCTAAGTCTAGAGCTTGAAGCTTAATGGATTCATCTCCTACGCAAAGTATGAGTTTACCTGTGGCAACATCAATTTTAGTTCTAGCAGTTGCTAGGAAAGGTCTTCCTAGAATTAAGGGGATTGAATTATCTTCATCCATGTCTAAAACAACAAAATCTACTGGGAAAACAAATTTATCGATTTTTACAAGAACATCTTTAATAATGCCCCTAGGAATTCTAACAGTTTTGTCATCTAGTTGAATACTCATCCTAGTTTGTTTGGGCTTCCCTAGACCTAGTCTTTTAAACAATGCATAAGGCATGGCATTTATACTTGCCCCTAGATCAGCTAACGCATTATCAATAGTTAAACTACAAATTAAGCATGGAATCGTAAAACTCCCTGGATCTTTTTGTTTTTGCAGTAGTCTATTCTGTAACATTGCCAAGCATGTTGCGTTTAGTTCCACGTGGTGCTCTTTGTCTATTTTGCGTTTGTTTGTCAAGAGTTTTCTTAAAAATTTCCTCGAGTCTGGCATCTGGAAAAGAGCTTCAAGAAGGGGTAAGTTAATATGTAATTTCTTTAAAAGTTTAAGAAACTTACCGAACTGTTCCTCTGAATCATCTCCTTTCAATCTTCAGGATAAGGTATGTGAGGTTTGTACTATTTGATTATTAGTTTTGGCTTTACGTGTGCTACCTCTATTTTACCTTTTTCTTCCTTAGTTTCTTGTGCCGTGGTGGGCTCGTCTACCTTTATACCCTCTTGAGCTGTGATGGCTTGGATCTGTTCTTTTGGGTTTATTTCTGTGTTGCTTGGTAGACGCCCTTGTTGACGCTCGTAATCGCTTTGTGAGATGTCCCACTGACCTAGTAAGTTCCCCAACTTGATTCTCAATCCCTTTGATTGATTTTTGTTGTTCATCAAGTGCTGCTTCAGTCTTTTGGAAACAAGAATCTATGGCTGCCATGAATTTCGTCAGCATATCTTCAAGGTTTTTGATTTCCTCTCTTGTGGATATGGCTAATATTGATAATTTGGAGGAGGTTGCTGCCTTTGATTTCCTTGATTTCCTTGTCCTCCCCACGAAAAATTTAGGTGGTTTCTCCAACCCGCGTTATAAGTGCTGCTATAAGGATTATGATTAGATCTAAAATTGTTACTTATATAGTTTGTCTACTCATGTTCTGCTCCTGGTTGGTAGGGTGGGTACTCAGGATTCACCACATTCCTACTCGCTTCACATTGCATTACTGGGTGTACCTGTGAAGAACATAAATTATCAATATTTTTATTCATCATTTCCACCTGTGTTGACAGCATTGTTACTGAGTCTATGTTAAAAACTCCGGCTGATTTTGTCGGTTTGGCCCTTGTAATTTGCCATTGATAGGTATTCAACGACATCTCTTCAATAAAGTCATAAGCTGCTTCAGGAGTTTTGTTATTCAAAGTTCCACCGGCTGATGAGTCAATTATTTACCTCGTTGAAGAATTCACACCGTTGTAAAATGTTTGGACTTGAAGCCACAAAGGTAATCCGTGGTGTGGACATCTTCTCAGGAGATCCTTATATCTTTCCCATGCATCATATAATGTTTCTGCGTCATTCTATACAAAAGAAGATATGTCATTCCTAAATTTGGCTGTTTTGGCTGGTGGAAAGTATTTTAAAAGAAAGTTTTTGGTCATTTGATCCCATGTGGTGATTGACCCTCGTGGTAATGAGTTCAACCACTGTTTTGCTTTATTCCTTAATGAAAAGGGAAATAATCAAGACGTATGGCATCGTCAGAAATGCCATTTATTTTGAAGGTATCATAGAACTCTAAAAAATTAGCTATATGAGTATTTGAGTCTTCATCCTGCAAACCATCAAATTGAACAAACTGTTGAATAATTTGTATTGTGTTAGGCTTTAATTCAAAATTGTTAGCAGCTATAGCAGGCCTGACAATACTAGATTCTGCTCCTATCAAATTAGGTTTAGCATAATCATACATAGTACGCGGAGCATTCTGTTCTTGCACATTTGGCGGTGGATTGTTTTCGTCCGTCCCATTAGTAGGATTTTGTTCCTGTCAAATTAGGTTTAGCATAATCATACATAGTACGCGGAGTATTCTGTTCTTGCACATTTGGCGGTGGATTGTTTTCGTCCGTCCCATTAGTAGGATTGGATCTGTCTTGTTGTTCTTCTCTTTGATAGTCTAGAGCTCGTCTAGTTTCTCTGCGATTTCTACGAGCGGTAGCTTCAATGTCACTTTCGTACACTAAAGGTCCTTTCGAGTTCCTTCTAGTCATAAACTAGAGGTACCTGCTAGGAGAAGACAGAAAGAAATTTAGTGTAAATAAAAAATTTAACCTAAATTAAAAATAAAAGTAAATTGCTAAAAAATAATAAAATAATGGATAAAGTAATGGAAATAGAGCTTTTTTAATATTTTAGTGTTCCCCGGCAATGGCGCCAAAAACTTGATCGTGTCAAACAGTCAAGTTTTAATATTTATAAAGAATGATCAAACCTGTAGACTAACTATGACAACGATTGAGGCAAGTGCACCTATCGAACAATAGTATAGTTTAGGCAAGATTATTTTATCGAACCCAAAGGAAGCTAAAAGTACTACTACTCACTTTCTTTCTATTATTTATGTAACATCCTAAAATTTGAGTATCATCTTGTTATTTGTGTTAGTTCAAGTATGATTTTTATTGTGTGCTTAGTATAGTTTTGTGAAGGTTTGGAATTATTAGCTAAGCTAGAATAATTTTTAGTATTTAAAAATTTAGTGAAGTGGATTAGGTGATCCTGACACTTAAGTTAATTTAAATGTCAAATTTTAGCACATGAAGAGTTAGTGGCAAGGTGGTTATGGCGCATGAAGGGTTGCTTGAGGGAAGTGGTTCGAGTAGCATGGATTACATTTTGAAGACTTTATTTTTTATGCATCCTTACATTAAGTGTCGATCAAACTATACATATGGTAAGTTGGACTTTAAATTTTATGGCAAGTTGAAAAATAGATTAGGAAAGCTTGTATTTTGGGATAAGAATCTTATGGATTAAGGAAGGATAGGGGGACAAAAGGCTTGAATGTTGGAGAGTTGTTTTGGAAACTCTTCTATGGCCATTAGTCCATGTATGTGGACGACATATTGGTCTAGGGGAGGGTTGACCGATTTTGTTGAAGGCTTGGTAGGTTGGTAGCTAGTTGGTAAAAATTTCCTTAGCATTTGAGCATTATTTTCTTTTCTCTCCACAAGCACTCTCTCTAGCCGAATGTGTTCTTGGTAAAAAGGTGAATTTTTGTTTTAGTTTTGGCTTTCATTCTTTGTTTTGTGTCATAACCAAAAACCCTTTGAGTTTTGCAAATTTCTCCTTAGTGCACCAAAGTGAACCAAAAGCCAAATGTCCATAGTTGTTTGCCAAATTTTCTCTTAGGCATTTGGCCGAATCTTCATTTGAGCCTCTCTCATATTCTATTTTCATTGTAGCCAAAAACCAACCCTCTCCCCTTCATTTTTTTTTCTTTTTTAGTGGTTGGCCGAATCTTCCTTCTCCCCAATTCTCTTTTCTTTCTTCCACTTCTGTTCAAAGCCGAAAGCATCCCTCTCCCATTCTATTTTCTTCTTCCATTCTCTTCTTTCTTCTATTGTCGAATGCTCCTTCTCCTATTTTCATTTTTCTATTTCTTCCTCTTTTTCACTCTAGCCGAATCTTCTTTCTTTCTTTTGTTTTGTCTTGGCCGAATATCAAAAAGGGTGGATTCTCTTTGGGTTCTTCTTTAAGTGGTTTTGAAGATAGGTAAGTGTTTTGGTCGAATTTCCTTATTCCTTTTCTTTTCTCTCTATCGTTTCTCATGAGGGCAAAGGCCGAATTTTTGGGCATTTGTTAGTAAGGTTCTAACTATTCATAGGAACCAAATTTTTTTAGGCTCTTCGGGACTTTGGAAGCAATCGATCTAAGCCTCAATTCTATGACAATCGATTTTGGTAAGTCAAGGGTAAGGATTGTGTTAGTTATACGTTATTTCACCCTTAGAGATTTAGTGGTATGGCTGAATGGTCTATGTTTTTAATCTAAGTATTGGCCGAATGTAGGACAATGAGATCTAGTGCGGTACATCGAGTCTTCGGGATTTAGTGATTTCGCTAGTGACAGGTGTGTAACTTACACACTTTATAACTCGGTAATATACTAATAACTTGATCATGTTTTAAAGTCAAAAACTGTGAAAATCTCGATATGATACCATAAGGGTATGAACAAGGAATCAGGTAAGTCCGTTTCGATATGACTTTTTCAATATGATGCATGATGATACGATTTATGATATATTTGCTATGTGATTCCTAATAAAGCATAATGGCATGATTTGTGTAAATGTTGCATTATGATGGGTGATATGAGAGGAGGGGTTTGGGATTTGATATCCGTGTCTTTGGGACACCAGAGGTTTGGCACCTCATAGCGACTCGTCCCAAAGGGCTTAGCACCACAAAGGGGTTGGCCCCACATTTGATATTACGGATCGTCGCTAGTGATTTGGTATCACACGGGTTGGCCCCACAGATGGATTATTCGTGACTTTGGGTCACCAAAGGGTTTGGCACCACATTATTGGATATCGTGACTTTCGGTCACCAGTGGTTTGGTACCACACAGGGTAGAAAAGGAGTTATGGATGGCTAGGTTGGGTGCATTATTTACATTACTTGGTTATGAAGTTCCATTAATCGGGGGAAGGATTTATGCACTAAGTCTTGGTGACTCACCTTCTCCTTATCTTTTCGTAATTCAGAATCGCGGATGAGGCCCGGATGAACTCGAGGAGGCCATGCAATAAAAATTGGGTTTTACATGAACTTCGATTTGGGTACTTTATTTTATTTTAATTTTGTTTTTGTCTTTATTTGAAATTGTAATAAGGCCTCTTTAATTATGTTTTTGGATTATTTATATGCTTTGGACTTGTTTTAAACATGGCTAAATAAATATCATGGTTGATTTAATAATTGAGCCCAAAGTTTTCTAAACTATAAAAACGTAATGGTTTTCAAAATCTTACCATCGGGTAATATAAATCGTTTGATAGTAAAAATTACAACTTAAGTTTTTTCGACAACTTAAATGATTTCCAAATTGATGTTTCTACACTCAAATGCAAATGGTTTTCATTAAAATGTCATAAATGTTTTCTAACCTATGGATTGACAACTAAGTTTTAAAAGATTTATTTACGAATTTCAAAGTAAATTATCAATTTTTAACTTGTTATACACCTTTTTTCTACAAATATAGAACAACAAAGAGTTTATCACTAAAATTTAATCGGTAACTAAATTTTTCTTCAAAATGTTTTCCTCTGTGGCATGCCAGATTCGGTCATGGCGTATTGACTGGGTTTGGGGTGTTACAATTTTGGTATCAGAGCTAAGTTCAAAGGCTCGACTATGGGCCTGAGGCCCAAAATGTTTTAAAATATGGTTTTTGAATATTTTTGTTTGAAATTATATGATTTGAAAGCCATGGCACCGAGTCTCCGCCACCAATCCACCCAGGTAAGTACTCCTAGCCTTTGGTTGTGATTTTTGGATGTTATAAACTTTGAATGACTAGTGATAGTGGACTATCTTAGAGACTGAAATTTATAGGACTCTATAGACTCGCGAAAACAAAACTCTTTAATAAGAATTATTCATAAAACTGTGCTTTAAAGATAGTGGAATAATGACTAAAGCATAAAACTTTTAAATTAGATAATCGAGACTTTTAGACATGAGCATTCGAGGTCGAGGTCGTTATATGCATGGACGCGGTCGGGGTAGGATGGTTGTGTCTGAGCCAGTGAGGTCTGGTCAGGGGTCGAAAATGAGATACCAACACCACCACCGACTGTAGGTGGTGAGTTCCATGAGCAAACAGGGGATGGCGCAGTGTCTCAGGCAATGCTGTGAGTTCTTGAGAGGGTAGCTGGAGTAGTTGGAGGTGCGGGAGCTCGAAATCTGTACCTGAGCGACTCCGAGCCAATGGAGCTGAGGTATTTCGAGGTGTTTCTGGTGTGGCTCCCAGTACGGCTAAATATTGGCTAGAGGCGACGGAGTGAATCATGGATGACTTGGATCTGAATGCTGAAGAAAAGCTAAAAGGGATAATGTCGCTTCTTCGGGATGAGTCATATCAGTGGTGGCTCACGGTGCGGAATAGTGCTGCAGCAGAGGATCTCATTTGAGACTATTTTAAGGCAGCGTATCAGAAGAAATATGTTGGGTCTAGCTACATTGATGCACAGCGTAAGGCATTTTTGAGTTTGGTTTAGGGGAGTAAGTCCGTATCAGAATATGAGGCAGAATTTTTAAGATTGAGCAGATATGCTGGAGGTATCGTGGCTTCAGAGCACGAGCGATGTGTCTGATTCAAAGATGGATTGAGGGACGAGCTGAGATTGCTGATTGCTCCACATCAAGAGCGAGAGTTTGCTGCGCTAGTTGAAAAGACTAAGATAGCTGAAGGGATAAAGGAATCTGTAAGGCAGAATCATGACAGGAATAAACATAAGAGAAGTTTTGGATCATCTGGGTCAGCCGATAATTCTCAGAAAAAGGCTAGGCAGAGTGGGCCGAATCAATTTGGGAGGCCTCATTATCGCTAATCGTGGACCAAAGACAAAGGTAAACCGATGTGGGAAATATTATTGGGGCAAATGTTGGACTCGTGGAAAAGGATGTTTTGAGTATGGTTCGCTGGATCATCGTGTGAGGGATTGTCCACGTAAGCTAGCCAGGAATCAGTCTGAGGGTCAAGGTCGTGCTCAGTTCAAAAAGGAGGGACCGTCACCGCAGAGAGGTCGTGGTAATAGTAGAGGAGGAAATGGCTCTAGTCGAGGCCGCAGAGCATCGGGCAGAGGTACAGGCAACACTGAGGCAAGATAGCCTGGGTTGGTGTATGCAGCTAGACGTCGAGAAGAGGGCGATGCACCGGATGTCATAACTGGTACGTTTTTAATCTTTGGTGCACCATATACTGCTTTGATAGATGTGGGTTCGACGCATTCGTATGTTGCTAGTAGTATAGTAGAGACTATGAGCTTAGACTCTGAGGCTACTTCTAGGGAGATGACAGTAATTAGTCCTCTAGGTCACTCTGTAGAAGTAAATAAGCTGTATAAAGATGTACCCCTAGAACTCCAAGGGGTAGTATTTGTAGCTGATCTGATGGAACTACCGTTTGGGGAGTTCGATCTGATTCTTGGGATGGACTGGTTGGTCAAGTACCAGGCGAGTTTGGATTGCGCTGCTAAGCGCATGGTGATGAAGACAGCTGAGGGTAAAGAGGTGGTTATGATAGGTAATAGAAGAGATTATCTATCCAACGTGGTATCTGCGTTGAAAGCTGAAAAGTTGGTCAGGAAGGGCTGTGAGGCATTTATGGTTCATGTGTGTGCGTTGGAGGCTAAGGAGTCTGCTGTAGGGAATGTTCGAACGGTAAAAGAATATGCTGATGTATTTCCAGAAGAACTTTCGGGATTGCCTCCGGATCGTGAAGTTGAATTTGGATTAGATCTATTACCCGAAACTGCACCAGTGTCTATCACTCCGTATAGGATGGCGCCGAAGGAATTAGTGGAATTAAAGGCTCAGATTCAGGAGTTGTTGGATTGAGGTTTTATCCGACCAAGTGTTTCGCCTTAGGAAGTACCGGTACTTTTTGTCAAAAAGAAGGATGGTTCGATGCGGATGTGTATAGATTACTGCCAGTTGAATAAGCTGACGATCAAAAACAAGTATCCTTTGCCGAAGATAGATGACATGTTTGATCAGCTTAAAGGGGCAGCGGTTTTCTCCAAGATTGATTTAAGGTCTGGATATCATCACTAAAGGTGAAAGAGGTCGATATACATAAAACGGCATTTCGCTTTTCGGTATGGGCACTACGAGTTTCTAGTAATGCCTTTTGATTGACTAACGACCGGCAAATTCATGGACATGATGAATCGGGTATTTCAGTAGTATTTGGATCAGTTTGTCGTGGTATTTATAGATGATATCTTGGTATACTCAAAGTCAGAGGAGGAGCATGAGGCGCATTAGCGAGTAGTGTTGCAGATCCTAATGGAAAAGCATCTATATGCCAAATTTAGTAAGTCACGAGTTCGGCTTAGGAGGTGACTTTCTTGGGTCACGTAGTATCACCGAGGGATTAGAGTGGATCCTCGCAAGATTGAGGCAGTGATGGATTGGAAGCCGCCTAAGTCAGTGGCTAAGATTCAGAGTTTTCTAGGTCTGGCGGGGTATTATCGAAGATTTGTAGAGGGATTTTCTTTGATCGCAGCACCAATGACCAAGTTATTGAGGAAAGGAGTTCCATTTGTGTGGACTAAGAAGCAGCAAGGAAGTTTCGACAAGTTAAAGAAGATTCTAACTGAAGCTCCAGTATTGATTCAGCCTGAGGCAGGCAAATAGTTCACGATTTACTGTGATGCATCACATACTGGCTTGGGATGTGTGCTGATGCAGGAAGGGAAGGTAGTGGCTTATGCATCTCGACAGTTGAGACCACATGAGGTTAACTATCCGATGCATGACTTGGAATTAGCTGCAGTGATTTTCGCCTTGAAGATTTGGAGACACTATTTGTACGGAGAGAAGTCGATAGTCTACACGGACCACAAGAGTCTAAAGTATCTTTTGACTCAGAAGGATTTGAACTTGAGGCAACGTAGATGGATTGAGTTGTTGAAGGACTACGACTATTCAATTGAGTATCATCCGGGTAAGGCTAACGTGGTAGCAGACACGTTGAGCCGTAAGGTTGTATCAGACTTAAGAGCAATGTTTGCCCATCTTAGCTTGTATGACGATGGGAGTCTGTTGGCAGAACTGCAAGTTAAGCCGACTTGGTTAGAACAGATCAAGGAAAAACAGTTAGTGGATGAAGGTTTGAATGCTCGAAGGTTGCAAGTTCAGGATGGTAATTTAGAGGGTTATAGTTTGTCCAGTGATGGAGTATTGTGTTTTCAAGGGAGAGCTTGTATGCTGAAGGATGTCGAGTTGAGGCAGAAAATTCTTCGAGACACACATAGCAGCCCATACGCTATGCATCCTGAAGGTAGCAAGATGTATCGGATTTAAAAGAGCAGTTTTGGTGGCGGTGTCTAAGCGGAAGGTAACGAGTTTGTGGGTAAATGTCCGACGTGTCGGTGTCAAAGTTGAGCATCGCCATCATGCAGGTTACTTCACCGATGAAGATTCCATAGTGGAAGTGGGAAAGGATCACTATGGACTTTGTCAGTGGATTACCCCTTACACCTAGTAAGAAGGACTCAGTTTGGGTGATTGTGGATCGTTTGACTAAGTCAGCTCATTTCATTCCGGTTAGAGTGGATTACTCGCTTCAGAAGCTAGCCAAGTTGTATGTGGCAGAGATAGTGAGGTTGTACGGTGTGCCAGTGTCGATCATCTCGGGCAGAGATCCTAGATTTATGTCGAGGTTTTGGAGAGCATTATATCAGGCCTTGGGTACGCGGTTGGATTTCAGTATGGCATTTCATCCACAGTTTGACGGGCAGTCGGAAAGAGTTATACAGATTTTAGAGGATATGCTGAGAGGTTGTGTTTTGGACTTCAATGGCAGCTGGGAAGAGTTTTTACCATTAGCTAAGTTCGCATACAACAATAGTTATCAGGCAAGCATTAAGATGGCACCATATGAGGCGTTGTATGGTAGGAAGTGTCGTACACCTACATGCTGGACAGAGTTGGGTGAGCGTCAGATGTTAGGACCAGAGTTGGTTGCAGAGACTGAGGATAAGGTGAAGTTGATTCAAGCTCGGTTGAAGGAAGCTTTGGACAGGCAGAAGTCGTATGTCGATCTCAAGTGGAGGGATATAAAGTTTGCCGTGGGTGACCAGTTTTTTAAAGGTCTCGCCATGGAAGAAAGTGTTAAGATTTGGGAGAAAAGACAAGTTGAGTCCAAGGTTTATTGGGCCGTATAAGGTGTTGAGACGAGTGGGACCAGTAGCCTATTAGCTCGAGTTGCCAGCAGAGCTGAGTCAGATACATGATGTGTTCCATGTCTCCATGCTTAGACGCTATCATTCTGATCCATCACATGTCGTGGCGGTGGAGGAAATAGAAGTGAGTTTAGATTTGACGATGGAAGAGGAACCAGTGCAGATTCTAGATCGAGATGTGAAAGTGTTGCGCATGAAGTCAGTTCTATTAGTGAAGGTACTATGGCGAAATCATGGCGTGGAAGAAGCTACGTGGGAACCGGAGGTTTTGATGAGACAACAGTACCCTCAACTCTTTTGATTAGGTAATTTCGAGGAAGAAATTATTTTAAGGGGGTAGAATTGTAACATCCTAAAATTTGAGTATCATCTTGTTATTTGTGTTAGTTCAAGTATGATTTTTATTGTGTGCTTAGTATAGTTTTGTGAAGGTTTGGAATTATTAGCTAGCTAGAATAATTTTTAGTATTTAAAAATTTAGTGAAGTGGATTAGGTGATCCTAACACTTAAGTTAATTTAAGTGTCTAATTTTAGCACATGAAGAGTTAGTGGCAAGGTGGTTATGGCGCATGAAGGGTTGCTTGAGGGAAGAGGTTCGAGTAGCATGGATTACATTTTGAAGGCTTTATTTTTAATGCATCCTTACATTAAGTGTCGATCAAACTATACATATGGTAAGTTGGACTTTAAATTTTATGGCAAGTTGAATAATAGATTAGGAAAGCTTGTATTTTGGGATAAGAATCTTATGGATTAAGGAAGGATAGGGGGACAAAAGGCTTGAATGTTGGAGAGTTGTTTTGGAAACTCTTCTATGGCTATTAGTCCATGTATGTGGACGACATATTGGTCTAGGGGGAGGGGTTGACCGATTTTATTGAAGGCTTGGTAGGTTGGTAGCTAGTTGGTAAAAATTTCCTTAGCATTTGAGCATTATTTTCTTTTCTCTCCACAAACACTCTCTCTAGCCGAATGTGTTCTTGGCAAAAAGGTGAATTTTTGTTTTAGTTTTGGCTTTCATTCTTTGTTTTGTGTCATAACCAAAAACCGTTTGAGTTTTGCAAATCTCCCTAGTGCACCAAAGTGAACCAAAAGCCGAATGTCCATAGTTGTTTGCCGAATTTTCTCTTAGGCATTTGACCAAATCTTCATTTGAGCCTCTCTCATATTCTATTTTCTTTGTAGCCAAAAACCAACCCTCTCCCCTTCATCTTTTTCTTCTTCTTTAGTGGTTGGTCAATCTTCCTTCTCCCCAATTCTCTTTTCTTTCTTCCACTTCATTCAAAGTCGAAAGCATCCTCTCCCATTCTATTTTCTTCTTCCATTCTCTTCTTTCTTCTATTGTCAATCCTCCTTCTCCTATTTTCATTTTTCTTTTTCTTCCTCTTTTTCACTCTAGTGAATCTTCTTTTTTTCTTTTGTTTTGTCTTGGCGAATATCAACAAGGGTGGATTCTCTTTGGGTTCTTCTTTAAGTGGTTTTGAAGATAGGTAAGTGTTTTGGCCAAATTTCCTTATTCCTTTTCTTTTCTCTCTATCGCTTCTCATGAGGGCAAAGGCCAATTTTTGGGCATTTGTTAGTAAGGTTCTAACTATTCATAGGAACCAAATTTTTTCGTGCTCTTCGGACTTTGGAAGCAATCGATCTAAGCCTCAATTCTCGACAATCGATTTTGGTAAGTCAAGGGTAAGGATTGTGTTAGTTATACGTTATTTCACCCTTAGAGATTTAGTGGTATGGCCGAATGGTCTATGTTTTTAATCTAAGTATTGGCCGAATGTAGGACAAGGAGATCTAGTGCGGTAGATCGGGTCTTCAGGATTTAGTGATTTCGCTAGTGACAGGTGTGTAACTTACACACTTTATAACTCGGTAATATACTAATAACTTGATCATGTTTTAAAGTCAAAAACTGTGAAAATCTCGATATGATACCATAAGGGTATGAGCAAGGAATCAGGTAAGTTCGTTTCGATATGACTTTTGCAATATGATGCATGATGATACGATTTATGATATATTTGCTATGTGATTCGTAATAAAGCATAATGGCATGATTTGTATAAATGTTGCATTGTGATGGGTGATATGAGAGGAGGGGGAAGGATTTGATATCCGTGTCTTTGGGACACCAGTGGTTTGGCACCTCCAGTGGTTTGGTACCACAAAATTATTTCGTGTCTTTGGGACACCAGAGGTTTGGCACCTCATCGCGACTCGTCCCAAGTTGGCTTAGCACCACAAAGGGTTCACCCACATTTGATATTATGGGATCGTCGCCGTGATTTGGTATCACACGGGGTTGGCCCCACAGATGGATTATTCGT
The DNA here is from genome assembly GCA_025506655.1 of Gossypium rotundifolium. NCBI lineage: Eukaryota > Viridiplantae > Streptophyta > Magnoliopsida > Malvales > Malvaceae > Gossypium > Gossypium rotundifolium. The sequence goes on along the minus strand of CP106731.1, from coordinate 160,008,166 downwards.
GACTTTGGGTCACCAAAGGTTTGGCACCACATTATTGGATATCGTGACTTTGGGTCACCGGTGGTTTGGCACCACCAAAGGTTTGGTACCACACGGGGTAGAAAAGGAGTTATGGATGGCTAGGTTGGGTGCATTATTTAAATTACTTGGTTATGAATTGTGTAAGTATGTTGCATTAATCGGGGGAAGGATTTATGCACTGAGTCTTGGTGACTCACCTTCTCCCTTATCTTTTTAGGTAATTCTTAAGTCGCGGATGAGGAGCCGGATGAACTCGAGGAGGCCATGCAATAAAAATTGGGTTTTACATGAACTTCGATTTGGGTACTTTATTTTATTTTAATTTGGTTTTCATCTTTATTTGAAATTGTAATAAGGCCTCTTTAATTATGTTTTTGGATTATTTATATGCTTTGTACTTGTTTTAAACATGGCTAAATAAATATCATGGTTGATTTAATAATTGAGGCCAAAGTTTTCTAAACTATAAAAACGCAATGGTTTTCAAAATCTTACCATCGGGTAATATAAATCGTTTGATAGTAAAAATTACAACTTAAGTGTTTTCGACAACTTAAATGATTTCCAAATTGAAGTTTCTACACTCAAATGCAAACGGTTTTCAAAGTAATAATTCGGGTTTTTCTTAAAATGTCATAAATGTTTTCTAACCTATGGATTGACAACTAAGTTTTAAAAGATTTATTTACGGAATTTCAAAGTAAATTATCAATTTTTAACTTGTTATACACCTGTTTTCTACAAATATAGAACAACAAAGAGTTTATCACTAAAATTTAATCGGTAACTAAATTTTTCTTCAAAACATTTTCCTCTGTGGCATGCCAAATTCGGTCATGGTGTATTGACCGGTTTGGGGTGTTACAATTTAGCCTAAAATATGGAGTGATTGGTTTATTAAACTAATGAAAAACTAAACTAGATGCAAAGACAAAAGAATGAAACTTTGGGAAAAGACTGTGGAAAAACTCAGTTGTTTTTAGACGATACCCTCAGGAAGAATCCACCTATGGCATCTCTTGTTATCTAACTTTTAATTCATATGACTTCTTTACTTAGCTTGATCCGTGAGACTCCTAACCTATATTAATCCTCTCTCGAGGCGAATAACGCCTAACCTTAGGTTAATTAGTGGAACTCTTGTTCTCTTATAATAACCCCTAAGGAAGCGATAAATCGATCAATGGACTCCCATATTAGGTTTCACCCTAATCCGAAAAATCTCGTCACCCTATCTCTAGGCGTGCTATCAACTCCACTTAATTATGCTAGATCTACTCTTAGGCAAGGTTTATTCCTCTTCCACCTAAGCACATCAGATTAAATTAAGCAACATAATTAAGAACAAACTAAGTACTTATCATATAATTTAGAAATCAAATAAAAAAATCCATCATAGGTTTCATCCTCTTCAGGTATCTGAAGGGTTTAGTTCATAACAAAATAAACATCTCAAGAGAAAAGATAAAACAAAATATAAGAAATCCCTAAAACCTCCTGAAGGAATTGAAGAGGAGATCCTCTGTCTTGAGTAGAACTCCGGCTTCTTGAGATGGATCAACTGGCTATCTTCGAGTAATTCCCTGAATAAAAGCTCTGGTAGAAAACTCTGCCCAAAACTTCCTCCATGTTTCGGCTTCTGCCGAACTCCCCTTTCAAGTTGCCCCATTGGGTGTTTATATAGGCTTTTGAGATGCTTTACTTGGCTCTTAAGTACCTCCTTCAAGTAGAATTACTAATAGGGTGTTTAAGTAGACTTAGGAGTATGTTTCTTTGCCCTCAAGCATCCAAATTCGAGTGAAATTGCTCATTCCCGCGGTAGGAGTACGCCCATGTCACACGCCCGTGTGAGTCGTGGCCAGGCCGTGTGTGGACTTTTCGATTGGGACACCGCCGTGTAAATTGGGGTAAGGCTGTGTTCTAAATAAATGGTAAGGCACGACTGTGTGGCTTGAAGTCCAGGCCGTGAGAATTACTTGGGTTGGCCAAATTTGGTCCGTTTTAAGCCCGTTTTACGTTATTTTTATCCTTAGGTGCTTTCCTGAGTATAAGACATGAAAAGAAAGGATTAAGAGCACCTTTTTACATAAATCAGGGATAAATCATCCAAAAGTATACTAAATATGAGGTTAAAATATGTTACTTTTATGGTTTATCACACGTCCATGCCACGATTTACACGGTCGTGCCCCAATCGACAGAATCGAGACACGGCTTGAAAATGATTTAGTGTACCATGGTCGTGCCCCTACCGCGGGAGAGAGCTATTTCACTCGGATTTGGATACTTTGAGGCAAAGAAGCATATTCCAAAGCCTATTCAAACACCGAGTAGGAAGTATACTTGAATTGGGAGACTTAGAGGCCAAGTAAAGCATTCTAAAAGTCTATATAAACACCCTAAGTGTAGCCTAAAAGGGGGCGTTAGGCGGTGAGCTAGGCCAAGGAGCCGAGCCATGAAGATCACATTTTGTGGAATCACTCGAAGATAGCCAAGTGGATCCATCTCGAAGAGCCAGAATTTTACTCAAGACGGCGAATTTCTCCTTCAATTCCTTCAGAGGGTTTTAGGGATTTTATATGTTTTGTTTTATCTTTTCTCTTGAGATGTTTTCTTTATTTGTTATGAACTAAACCCTTCAGATAACTGAAAGGACTGGAACCTAGATGAATTTTGTTTTGATTTACGAATTATATGATAAATACTTAGTTTGTTCTTAATTATGCATGCTTAATCCAAATCTGATGTGCTTAGGTGGAGGAGGAACAGACCCTGCTTAAGAGTAGATTGAGCATAATTAAGCGGAGTTGATCGCACATCTAGAGATAGGGTGACGAGATTTTACCAGATTAGGGGGTTATTATAAGCGAAAAAGAGTTTCACTAATTAACCTAGGGTTAGACATTATTCACCTCGAGAGAGGGTTTAATATACGTTAGGGAGTCTTACGGATCAAACTAAGTAAATAAATCATATGGTTCACTATTAAATGACAAGTGAAGTCTAGGTGGATTCTTCCTGAGGGTATCGTTGTGATCAATTGAGTTTTCTTCGAGTTATTTCCCTATTTGTTCTTTTTGTCTTTGTCTTTAGCTTAGAAATCGTTAAACTAGATTAAATCAACCAATCACTCCATATTTTAGGCTAAATAGTAAAAAGAAAATAAGTATTAGTACTTTTAGTTCCTTTGGGTTCGATAATCCAGTCTTGCCTAAGCTATACTACTGTTCGATAGGAACACTTGCCTTTAATCGTTGTCAGAGTTAGTCTCAAGGTTCGATCTCATTCATTATAAATTTTAAAGCTCTGATTTCAAGCGATCAAATTTTTGGCGCCGTTGCTGGGGAACTGAAATATTAAGAAAGCTCTATTTTTATTACTTTAGCCCCTATTTTTATTATTTTAGTATCTTTTGTTAATTTTATTTCTTCATTATTTTTTCCTAGCAGGTACCTCTAGTTTATGACTAGAAGATACCCGACATGACCTTTAGAATACGATAGTGAAATTGAAGCTACCGCTCAAAGGAATCGTAGAGAAATTAGGCGAACCCTAAATTACACAGAAGAAGAGCGAGAAGATAGATCCAATCCTACTGAAGGGATGGACGAGAATAATCCACCACGAGATGTGGAAGAAAACAATGCTCCTCGTACTATGTATGATTATGCTAAACCTCATTTAACAGGAGCTGAATCTAGTATTATTAGGCCTGCTATAGCTTCTAATAATTTTGAATTAAAGCCTAACATAATACAAATGATTCAACAATTTGTTCAATTTGATGGTTTGTAGGATGAAGACCCAAACATTTATATAGCTAATTTTTTAGAGTTCTGTGATACTTTCAAAATAAATGCATTTCTGATTATGTCATTCATCTTCGATTATTCCCCTTTTCATTAAGAAATAAAGCCAAACAGTGGTTTTACTCGTTACCACGAGGATCAATCACTACATGGGACCAAATGACCAAAAACTTTTTATTGAAATATTTCCCACCGGCCAAATTACGGAATGATATCTCTTCTTTTGTGCAGATGGATTTAGAGACATTATACGATGCATGGGAGAGATACAAGGATCTCTTGAGAAAGTGTCTACACCATGGTCTACCCTTGTGGCTACAAGTCCAAACTTTCTATAATGGTGTAAACCCCTTAATGAGGCAACTAATCGATTCAGCCGCCGGTGGAACCCGGAACAATAGAACTCCTAAAGCCGCCTACGAGTTCATTGAAGAGATGTCACTGAATAACTATCAGTGGCAAGTTACAAGGACAAAATTGGCAAAATCAGTCGGAGTTTACAACCTCGATACAATGACCATGCTGTCAAATCAGGTAGAGTTGATGAATAAAAAGCTTGACAGTTTATGTTCCTCGTAGGTACTCCCAGTCATGTAGTGTAACGAAAGAGGAACTGTGGCAAATCCTGAGTACCTACCCTACCAACCGGACGTAAAAACCTAACAGAAAAACTGTATATATAATAATTTCAGATCCAATAACAATCCTTATAGTAACACTTAAAATCTAGGTGGAGGAACCACCCAAATTTTTCATGGGGAGGCCAAGGAAATCAAGGGAATCAAAGACAACAACCTCCTTCAAACTTCTAAAACCAGCCATATCCGCAAGAGAAAAAGCCAAGCCTCGAAGAGATGCTGACAAAATTTATGGCAAACACAGAAAATCAGTTCCAAGAAACTGAGAAAACAATTAAAAGTAATAAGAACCGAATGGGGGAACTTACGAAGTCAGTGAAGGAAGCAACTAATGCAGTCGAACAACTTGCAAAGCTACTGTCAGAATGACCACAAGGATGTCTACCAAGTAACACGGAGATCAACCCAAAGGAGAAAATTCAAGCCATCTCAGCTAATGATAGTAAAAGGGTTAGAGGAACCCATTCCAATACAAGAAAATAAGGTAGACGAAGGTAAGGTAGAGGTAACACAAGAAAAGCCAAAACCAGTAATCAAGGAGTACCAACCTCGCATACCTTATCCCGAAGCGATAAAAAGAGATGGTTCAGAAGAACAGTTCGGTAAGTTTCTTAAACTCTTAAAGAAATTACATATTAACTTACCCATTCTTGAAGCTCTTTTTCAGATGCTAGACTCAAGGAAATTTTTAAAACAGTTCTTGACTAACAAACACAAATTAGATTAAGAGCACCACATGGAATTAAACGCAGCATGCTCAGCAATGTTATAGAATAGACTACCACGGAAGCTAAAAGATCCAGAGAGTTTTACAATTCCATATTTAATTGGTAGTTTAGCTATTGATAACGTGTTAGCTTATTTAGGGGCAATCATAAATGTCATGCCTTATACATTATTTAAAAGACTAGGTCTAGGGAAGCCCACACAAACTAGGATGGGTATACAATTAGCTGATAAAACTATTAGAATTCCTAGGGGCATTATCGAAGATGTTCTTGTCAAAATCGATAAATTTGTTTCAAAATCGATAAATTTGTTTTCCCAGTAGATTTTGTTGTTTTAGATATGGATGAGGATAATACAATCCCCTTAATTTTAAGAAGACGTTTTCTAGCAACTGCCAAGACTAAAATTGATGTTGCCACAGGAGAACTCATACTGTGTGTAGGTGACGAATCAATCAGTTTTCAAGCTCTTGACAATGCAAAGACAACAATAGATGAAGGCAAGCAAGTGAATACAAATGATAATCAAATTGTTCAACCTTTATCGTAGGAAACACCACAAAGGCACAACCCTGAGCCGACTCATAGATCCCAAAGCGACAAAGAGGAATCACACAAGGAACAAGACCTTAGGATCGACAATCTAGAAGAGCAGAGGACACAAGTCAAAAAAGAACCAGAACCGCATGAAGAAAAATGAGAGGAACCACTAGAAGAGCTTGTAGGAACATCAAACCACTACAAAATAGGAAACCAGGTATTGTTAGACAAAGCAGATCCACACATCATCACAATAGACCTGAAGGCAAGGGGAGAAAACCCTCTTAAGGTACACAATATCTTCCCATACGAAATAGTAGAGGTAAGCAACCCAACATTCAACACTCTCGAGGTAAACACTTCTCGACTTCAACTTTGTCAAGAAAATAGAACTTTAAGCAAGAGGGAAGATATTCAAACCTTTAAACCGCCCTGATTTAAGTACAAGGAAAAGTCTAGGTTAAGACTATAAACGAGCGCTTCTCGGGAGGCAACCCGAGCAGTAACCCTACTTCTTTTTACATTTGTTTCTATTTTTTTCTCTCTCTTTCTCTTTATAGATTAACCAAAAGAGTAAATTTCTAGGACACATGGTCGTGCCTGTGGCCGTGTGGACCACCAGAATCTCCTTACTGACATAGCAGCGGCCGTGCGAATCAAATCCCAACCTGTAACACCTCTAACCCGAAACCGTCATTGAAATAGGGTTAAGGGGTATTACCGATCAATTAGATCATTTCACATCACATTCACGATACAAAGTCAATCATCATCAAACACATTCATATACAATCATAGTGTCCCTTAAAAGAGTCATCGAGACTCTAAGCATGCTTATAAACCGAGTCGGGACTAAACCGAAACACATATAAAATTTTCATAAAAATTTGAAACTTTTCTAAAATACAGGGGAGACATGCCTGTGGGGGTAGGCAGTGCCTCTCCCACGACTATATGACACACTCGTGTGACCTCCCCATGGCTATATACTGCCAAAATCAACACGGCTAACAAGCACTCCCATGTGCTAAGGCCGTGTCCTATAAGGCCATATACTGCCATTTCTTCCACGACCTGTAGGTACGCCCGTGCCATGGCTGTGTGCAGTTTAAGCCACATTCATCCAATTTACCCACGGTCCGAGACACGTGCCCCAACCGTGCGACACTATAGGCCATTTTTGCAAGGCCAACATGCCACCCACTTAGGGTCAAACCTACAAGCCAATCAACCAAACATCTCATGCACATATTTCCATCTAAAAGCATACCAATTTAACAATTTAAAACATGCAATCAATACTAACTCTAATCATACCCAATTCAATACTAATACTTATTCTATCACAAGCATAATTCATTCCCAAATCTCACTACCCCTACTAGCATTTATCAACACAAAGTTACCACTCAATAGCAAATTTATCAATCTACAAATCATGCCAAAGGATGTATCATATATATATCACATTCATTCATGCCAAACCTATCACATATCTAGCCACATCTCATGGCTAATTACAAATCTCAAACTTGATTCAATTAACTAGACTATACATGCCATATTCTAGCTATATACATCTTTCCAAAAGTACCAAAATAGCATGCCGATAGTGTGATTGAGAAGCTGATGATCCCAGATCTGAGCTAGCTTTACTGACACTGCAAGGCAGAGAAACAAATCACACAGTAAGCTTTCCAAAGCTTAGTAAGTTCGTAATATAATACATATTACTCGATACTACAACATCAATATGTATATTTATATGTACCATCACATAGATAAAGGCACAACTAGGCACATTATCAACCTCAACCACATACCCAATTATCTATTCATTCAACTCTTAAATCTATCATCAACCACATAGGTTCGAACGTACCTTGATCAACACATAGTTACTTACCCTTTTATGCTTCTCAATTATTTGATATTACCTCTCGTTCAACCCTTTGCTATTCCATTGGTTTATTCGCACACTTAGTGCCAATTTCATAACTGAAACATACTCATCACCGCACACGTAGTGCCAATACATTAAACCGAACTTATATCGGTATTGCACACATAGTGCCAAGTCGATAAGTCAAGCTTCTATCTTTTCACACACACAGTGCCAATCATCTCTTTCTCGTTTCAAATTTCGCACACTTAGTGCCTCTTTTTCTCAATTCAGCACATAGCATTTTAAATCTCATAGATACATATACATCCATTCAGTTTATATCACATAGATAAAGTTTACAACTAGTATTATATCCGAACTTACCTCGGATGTCAAAATACCGAAATGGTCGATTAATCGAGCACTTTGTCTTTGCCTCGATCTCGATCCAAACCTCTCTGTTCTTGGTCTATACACATTTAAATTCAATCCATTCAATCATCAATTCATTCATTTTAATCCAAATACACATATTTAGGGTATTTTACAAAATAGCCCTCACATTTTCATATTTTGACATTGTAGTCCCTATCTCACAAAATCATCAAATACTCAAAATTTTATTACACTATCTTAGGCCGAATTCTCCTTAGTCTCATAGGAGTCCACACATTTCATTTATTTCACATTTTAGTCCCTCAATTTACACTTTTCACAATTTAGCCTACAATACTCAATTTCATCAAAAATCCAAAGACAAAACATGTTAATCCAACACCAAGTATTCATATATCACTATCACCTAGCACATAGCTCACACATTCATCAATGGCTCATCACAAAAAAATCATCAATTCACATAATTACAACATGGGCTTGATAGTAGAAGACGCAACGATTACAAAAACGTAGAAATCACCAAAATTCGAAGATAAAACTCACCTTAATTTAGCCAAAATCTTAGCCGCAACATAGGAAGCCTATTTTCTTTCTTTTTCTTTCAATTTACGGCAAAGATGAGCATGAACTCCACTAATTCATGTTTTTGTTTCATATAAGTAACTTAATTTTCCTTTTACCAAATTGCCCTTTCATTAAACATATAAAACAAATTATCAATATGGTTATCTTGTCATTTAACACCCCACTATCTTAAAATTGGGCTAATTGCCTCCTAAGGCCCCCATATTAATAAGACAACAATACTTAAGTAATTATAAATCAGCACATAGCTTTTACTTTTTACGTGATTAAATCATTTATATTAATTCGACACTAAAACGATCAAATCATCACACAGAATTTTCATGCAGACCATGTCACATACTATTCACATGGAAAATAATATTAAATTAAAATTTTGACCTCGAATTTGTGGTCTCAAACCACTGTTCCGACTAGGGTCTAACCTAGGCTATTACAACTCTCCCCCTTAGGGATTTTCGTCCTCGAAAATCTTATCAGTGAATAGTTGTGGATGCTACTCTCTCATAACGTTCTCAGGCTCCCACGTAGCCTCTTCAATTCCTTGTTTGTGCCATAATACCTTCACTAAGGAAATTCTTTTGTTTCTCAGCTTTTTAGTCTCTCGTGCCAAAATTCGGATCGGTTCTTCACTATACGACAAGTCTGACTGAATCTCAACCTCAGTAGGAGCAATCACATGAGATGGATCTGATCTGTACCGTCAAAGCATTGACACATGAAGCACATTATGGATCTTTTCAACTTCAGATGGCAATCTCAATCTATAAGCAACCGGTCCAACTCGTTCAACGATCTCATACGGTCCAATAAACCTCGGACTTAACTTGCCCTTTCTTCCAAATCGTAGTATCTTCTTCCACGGAGATACTTTCAGAAACACTATATCCCCAACGTCAAATTCAATATCCTTTCATTTCAGATTTGCATAAGACTTCTGACGATCTGAGGCTGCTTTCAAATTGTCATGAATTACTTTCACTTTCTCCTCAGTCTCTTTTATAAGATCAACCCCATGAATCTTGTTATCACTTAACCCGGTCCAATACAATGAAGTTCGACACTTTCGATCGTAAAGAGCCTCATATAGTGCCATTTTAATGCTAGATTGAAAACTATTGTTATACGCAAACTCAATCAACAATAAATGCCTTTCCCACATGCTTTCAAATTCAAGCATGCAACATCTTAGTATGTCTTCAAGAATCTGAATGATTCGCTCGGATTGACCATCTGTTTGCGGATGAAAAGAAGTATTGAAATGTAATTTTGTGCCTAAAACATCTTGTAATTTCTTCCAAAATTGTAAGGTAAATCTCGGATCTTTGTCAGACACTATAGATAATGTTACTCTGTGCAATCTCACAATCTCATCGATATACAATTCAGCCAACTTATCTAAAGAATAATCAGTTCTCACCGGAATGAAATGAGCTGATTTTGTCAATCTATCAACTATCACCCAGATCGCATCTTTCTTGCTCAGAGATAAGGGCAAACCTGGCACAAAGTCTATCGTGATCGTCTCCCATTTCCACTCAGGAATCATAATCGGATGCAATAAACCGGACAGAATTTGATGTTCAGCCTTAACTTGCTGACAAACTAAACATTTCGACACAAAGTCAGAAATATCTCTCTTTATACCATGCCACTAATAGAACTGTTTCAAATCATTATACATTTTCGTACTCCCCGGATGTACAGTCAAATGACCATTGTGAGCTTCAGTCAAAATCATTTGAATCAACTCTGAATTTTTTGGAATACGAATCCGATCTTTGAATCTCAAACAATCATTACTATCAGCTAGAAATTCTAATTTTGCATTTGAATTACATTGAACTCTTTTTGCTAACAACTCATTATCAATCTTCTGAGTCTCACATATCCATTGTATAAACAATGATTTTACTTTCAATTCAGCTACAACCGTATCATCATCATATAGATCCATCTGATTACTCATAGCTCATAAGGTATATAACAATTTTTGACTCAAAGTATCAGCTACAACATTAGCTTTACCCAGGTGGTAATCTATCACAAGCTCGTAGTCTTTCAACAATTCTAACCATCTTCTCTGTCGCAAGTTCAAATCTTTCTGAGTCATCAAATACTTTAAACTCTTATGATCAGTATAAATATAACATTTTTCACCGAATAAATAGTGATGCCAAATCTTCAATGCAAATACAATCGCAGTCAATTCAAGATCATGCGTTGGATAATTTTTTTCATACGGTTTTAACTGTCTCGAAGCATAAGCGATGACTTTTCCTTCTTGCATCAGCACACAGCCTAAACCATTCAACGATGCATCACTATAAACTATAAACTCTTTGCCTGATTCAGGTTGAATCAATACTAGTGCTTTTGTTAACAACACTTTCAACTGCTCAAAACTCTGTTGACACTTTTCTGACCACTCGAATCTAACATCCTTCTATAGTAACTTTGTCAATGGAGTTACAATCATCGAGAAGCCTTTCAAAAATAGTCTATAATATCCCGTTAGTCCCAAAAAACTACGGACTTCAGACACATTTCTCGGAGGCTTCCATTCCAAAATAGTAGAGATTTTATGAGGATCGACTCGTATCCTAACAGTGGATAGAATATGCTCTAAAAAACTGACTTCATGCAACCAAAATTCACACTTGCTAAGCTTTGCATACAACTGTTTCTTACGCAGAGTTTGTAGCACGATTCTTAAATGCTCGGCATGCTGTGTCTTATCATGCGAATAGATCAAAATATCATCAATGAACACCACCACGAAGCGATCCAAATACGGTCTGAATATTTGATTCATCAAATCCATAAACACTGCAGGGGCATTTGTTAGTCTCAAAAGGCATAACTAAGAATTCGTAATGTCTATACCTCATTCTGAATGCAGTTTTTGGCACATCGGATTCTTTAACTCTCAACTGATAGTAGCCCGATCTCAAATCTATCTTAGAAAATACTATAGCTCCTCTCAACTGATCAAACAAATCATCGATCCGAGGTAATGGATATTTGTTCTTTATCGTCACTTTGTTCAATTGTCGATAATCAATACACATTCTCATAGTTCCATCTTTCTTTTTCACAAATAATACAGGAGCTCCCCATGGTGAAAAACTAGGTCGTGCAAATCCTCTGTCGGTCAATTCTTGCAACTGAGATTTCAACTCTTTCAATTCTGTTGGTGCCATTCTGTATGGAGCTATCAAAATAGGAGTAGTTCCCGGCACTAACTCAATACCAAATTCAACTTCTCTAATCGGAGGTAATCCTGATAACTCATCTGGAAACACATCTGAAAACTTACATATCACAGGCACAGATTCAATTTTCTTTTCCGACTCCTTTGTACCAATCACGTACGCCAAATAAGCTTCATAGTCCTTTCTCACATAGTTCATAGCTTTCATCACAGATACAATAGCTGGTAATCCTTTCATATCACTAGACTCAATTCAAACTATCTCACCATTCTGACTCTTTAATTCAACATTCTTTCTCTTATAATTCACAATGGCATTATGCAAAGTAAGCCAGTCCATTCCCAGAATTATGTCAAATTCATCAAATGGTAGCAACATTAAATTGACCAAGAAACATAAATCACGAAACATCAACGGGCAATTCTTGCACACCTTATCCACCAAAACACACTTGCCTAAGGGGTTCGATACTCTAATCACAAATTCAGTAGACTCAATAGGTAGAGTCTTATTCGGTACTAAATTCATACACACATAAGAATGAGTCGATCCTGGATCTATCAATGCAATGACATCAGTATCAAATAAAGTGAAAGTAGGGTGATGACGTCTGAAGATGATGCTTCCTCTCGTGCATGTATAGTATATGCTCGGGCAGGTGCTCTTACTTCTGACCTTACAGCTGTATCAATTGTTCCTCTCTAGCTTTCGCTCACATTTCTGATGCTTCTGGGTGGTCTACCCCTTTTTGTCACATTACTCGGTCTTTCATTCTGAATATTTTCTTCTTCAACTATCTTTGGGCAATCTCGAATGAAATGATCTCGAGATCCACACTTATAGCATGTTCTATTGTTATACTTGCCCCAGCAGTCTCCCACATGTCGTCTCCCACATTGTCTACATTCGGGCTTGTTACTCTTAACACTGTCAACACTTGTTTCACTTGGAGCTTGAATTCGTAAACCAGTACTCTGTCTCAAACGATCTATATTTAGATGTCCAAACGAGGCATTTGAACTATTTCTTGCATTTTATATCTCTTTGCTGAATATTGAGAGAACTTATTCATTGATCTCTTTCTTTCATCACGAGTCTCAGAATCAGCTTTCTTCTTTTCTTTACTGAGCTCCTCAGCTTTGCATGCTCTTTCGACTAATACAACAAATTCATTTATATCCAGTATTCCAACCAACAACTTAATGTCTTCATTCAATCCTTCTATAAAATGTTTACACATAGCAGCTTCAGTCGAAACACATTCTCTTGCATATTGACCCAATCTTACGAATTCCCGCTCATACTCAGTAACAGACAAACGACCCTGTTTTGGCTCTAAAAACTCCTTACATTTCTGATCAATGAAGCTTTGGCTGATATAATTCTTTCTAAACTCAGATTGAAAGAAATCCTAAGTTTTTCTCTCTCTCAGAACTACAGATATCAACGTTTTCCACCAATTGTAAGCTGTGTCTCTCAACAAGGAAACTGCACACTTAATGCACTCTTCATGGTTTAACGACATCTCATCAAATACTCTGATTGTATTTTCAAGTAAAAACTTGGCTCGCTCAGCACCGTCATCAGCTGTGGCCCTAAACTCTTCGGCCCCATACTTGTGAATCTTATCCACAGGAGGTTTATTCAATCTGATCAGATCTACAACTTGTGGCACAATAGGTACTTGCGGGGTGGAGGTTGTGGAGCAGTCGAATTTGTTCTAACAAATTTCAAAAACCATTCACTCATCATACGGAAGAAGGCTTGCTTAGCCTCACCTCCCTCACCACTATATTTCGGCCTAGGTGTGGCGGCGCGGTCCCTTGAGCGGGAGCAGACGCATTACTCTCTACGTCGTCAGCAACTGCTCGATCGGGATCTATTACTATATTAAAACACAATTCAACTGTCAGATTTCATCACACTATCACAATTTCACAATATGGCATGCATAGCTAGACTCACACGTGCTACGTTAATCCAAGAATCGACTAAACCATAGCACTGATACCAATAAAATTGTAACACCCCTAACCCACGTCGCTGAAATAGGGTTAAGGGGTATTACCGATCAATCAGATCATTTCACATCACATTCACGACAAAAAGTCAATCATCATCAAACACATTCATAGACAATCATAGTGTCCCTTAAATGAGTCATCGAGACTCTAAGCATGCTTATAAACTGAGTCAGGACTAAATCGAAACACATATAAAATTTTCATAAAAAATTGAAACTTTTCTAAAATATAGGGGAGACACGCCCGTGGGGTTAGGCTGTGCCTCTCCCAAGGCTACATGACACACTCGTGTGACCTCCCCATGGCTACATACTGCCAAAATCAACACGACTAACAAGCACTCCCATGTGCTAAGGCCGTGTCCTATAAGGCCATATACTGCCATTTCTTGCACGACTTGTAGGCACGCCCGTGCCATGGCCATGTCTTGATTTAAGCCACGATACGCTAATTTACCCACTACCGAGACACGCCCGTGTGCCTCAACCGTGCGACATTATAGGCCATTTTACAAGGCCAACATGCCACCCACTTAGGGTCAAACCTACAAGCCAATCAACCAAACATCTCATACACATATTGCCATCTAAAAGCATACCAATTTAGCAATTTAAAACATGCAATCAATACCAACTCTAATCATACCCAATTCAATACTAATACTTATTCTATCACAAGCATAATTCATTCCCAAATCTCACTACCCCTACTAGCATTTATCAACACAAAGTTACCACTCAATAGCAAATTTATCAATCTACAAATCATGCCAAAGGATGTATCATATATATATACCACATTCATTCATGACAAACCTATCACATATCTAGCCACATCTCATGGCTACTTACAAATCTCAAACTTGATTCAATTAACTAGCCTATACATGCCATATTCTAGCTATATACTTCTTTCCAAAAGTACCAAAATAGAATGCCGATAGTGTGATTGAGAAGCTGACGATACCAGATCCGAGCTAGCTTTACTGACATTGCAAGGCAGAGAAACAAATCACACAGTAAGCTTTCCAAAGCTTAGTAAGTTCGTAATATAATACATATTACTCGATACTATAACATCAATATGTATATATATATATATGTACCATCACATAGATAAAGGCACAACTAGGCACATTATCAATATCAACCACATACCCAATTATCTATTCATTCAACTCTTAAATCTATCATCAACCACATAGGTTCGAATGTACCTTGATCAACACATAGTTACTAACCCTTTTATGCTACTCAATTGTTCGATATTACCTCTTGTTCAACCCTTGCTATTCCATTGGTTTATTCGCACACTTAATGCCAATTTCATAACTGAAACATACTCATCACTGCACACTTAGTGCCAATACATTAAACTGGACCTATATCGGTATCGCACACACAGTGCCAAGTCGATAAGTCGAAGCTTCTATCTTTTCGCACACACAGTGCCAATCATCTATTTCTCGTTTCAAATTTCGCATACTTAGTGCCCCTTTTTCTCAATTCAGCACATAGCATTTCAAATCTCATAGATACATATACATCCATTCAATTTATATCACATAGATAAAGTTTACAACTAGTATTATATCCGAACTTACCTCGGATGTCAAAATACCGAAATGGTCGATTAATCGAGCAATTTGTCTTTGCCTCGATCTCGATCCGAACCTCTCCGTTCTTGGTCTATACACATTTAAATTCAATTCATTCAATCATCAATTCATTCATTTTAAT
This sequence comes from Gossypium rotundifolium, assembly GCA_025506655.1. Taxonomy (NCBI): domain Eukaryota; kingdom Viridiplantae; phylum Streptophyta; class Magnoliopsida; order Malvales; family Malvaceae; genus Gossypium; species Gossypium rotundifolium. The sequence goes on along the minus strand of CP106731.1, from coordinate 159,992,583 downwards.
CCAAACACACATATTTAGGGTATTTTACAAAATAGCCCTCACATTTCACATTTCGACACTATAGTCCCTATCTCACAAAATCATCACATACTAAAAATTTCATTACACTATGCTTAGGCTGAATTCTCCTTAGTCTCATAGGAGTCCACACATTTCATTTATTTCACATTTTAGTCCTTTAATTTACACTTTTCACAATTTAGCCTAAAATACTCAATTTCATCAAAAATCCAAAGACAAAGCATGTTAATCCAACACCAAGTATTCATATATCACTATCATCTAGCACATAGCTCACACATTCATCAATGGCTCATCAAAAAAACATCATCAATTCACAAAATTACAACATGGGCTTGATAGTAGAAGAAGCAACGATTACAAAAATGTAGAAATCACCAAAAATCGAAGACAAAACTCACCTTAATTTAGCCAAAGTCTTAGCCGCAACCTAGGAAGCTTATTTTCTTTCTTTTTCTTTCAATTTTCGACAAATATGAGCATGAACTCCATTAATTCATGTTTTTGTTTCATATAATTAACTTAATTTTCCTTTTACCAAATTGCCCTTTCATTAAACATATAAAACAAATTATCAATCTAGTTATCTTGTCATTTAACACCCCACTATCTTAAAATTGGGCTAATTGACTCCTAAGGCCCGCACATTAATAAGACAACAATACTTAAGTAATTATAAATCAGCACATAGCTTTTACTCTTTACGTGATTAAATCATTTATCTTAATTCGACACTAAAACGATCAAATCATCACACAGAATTTTCATGCAAACCATGTCACATACTATTCACACAGAAAATAATATTAAATTAACATTTCAACCTCAGATTTGTGGTCTCAAACCACTGTTCTGACTAGGGTCTAACCCAGGCTGTTACACAACCACTTCCGACGTCACGGATCCAACAACTCTCCCACGGGAACCAAAAATTCGCACGGCTATGCTCCAAGGTCGTGTGAATCCTCTGTCCTATCAGACATGGGAAACACATGCCTATGCCGGCCAACCATGCCAAAACACTGCCAATTTAGGAACGGGCGTGGCATTATGAAAAATGGCTGTGGCATACCAACACACCGAAAACACGGTCGTGCGAAGCGATCGTGTGAAAACACTGACTTATCGACCATGTGCATTTTACTTCCAAGCACGGCCGTGCGATGCGGCCATGTAAAGCAACATGCCCTAGATAAACGGGCATGGGATAGTGTCAGAGGCTAAAATCTATTTAAACCTCACAGCCCTTACCCCTCTCCCCATTTTCTTTTCTCATTTTTTCTTCCTTCTTTTTTGTTCTTTCTTTAGAAAAAGTGTCCAGACTCTTAAGCTACACTAGAATCATGCCGAAGAAGCGTAAGAAGGAAAGAATTGTCTCCTTAAAGGAGACCCCAACACATAAGTTCATGCCGGCCGCTTCATCCAAACACAAAGCCAAGGGTCTTTTAGACCATTTAAATTCTTCTTTATGTTTATTTTCCCATTTATCCTACTTATCTATAATTCTCTTCTGCTTAATATATTTTAAATTCTTTTAGTTTCTTGGTTTTAGGTTCTAAAGGATGCTTGGGAATCACGTACCACAGCCTTAGAGGTCACACCCACCTCGCAAACCATTCAACAATAAGGACTCCTTAGTCCATTAGTCTTTTATTTTAATTTCAGTTTTCTTCTTAGTCTCCTTCTCTTTATTTCATTTGTCTTTAATTATAGTATTAGTATATTATTAATGTTTCTTTAGATTTTTTGGCTATATCTTTGCAGGCTACCCAATTTCTTTATCTAGCACAAAGCTCATCGGTAGACACCCCACCAGGCCCATAGAAAATGCCACCACCGCCTCTTCCACCCACCTTTCACCACGACCTCTACCAACTCCCAGAATCATCCAAAATTTAGAAGTGTTACTTTGCCCCTTCTCTTTTGATTATTTTATTACATAATTGTTTATCTATCTTTGTACATTGAGGGCAATGTACATATTAAGTGTGGGGGGTAAAAGTACCTAACTTTTTGCATTATTCTAAAATCCTGAATTTTAGTCTCGTCCCTAAGAAATTTTCTCATATTATTAATTAGGGTGAAATTTCTGATGATTTATGATTTTTATTGATATGTTTTTGAGTAAGTCATTGATAATTGTGCATTGATGATTTATACTTGAAGAATACTAGAGAATCATGCATGATAAGTCTATTTTTCAAGAATAAATTTTTTTTAAGTTGTTGAACTGAATTTGAATATTACCTTGAAGTTTGGAATTTGTAGGATTGATGTCAAATACCCATAATTTTTGTGAGATTTGAGCCTTATAGAGCATATATTCTTTTTCATGCTCACTTTATTGATTATGAGTGTGTCAACACTGAATTGTTATTCTAGAACTTGTCTAGATTATAAATATCGAGACCACATTAATGATTTGATATACTGAGATGATAAAGGCACCTAGGTTTAAACCCATTCATTCCACTAAAAAACTTACCTTCACAAATTAACCCTTAGTGAACCCATTTGATCATAACGACCCTTTTTTATTGAATTACCCGCTTAATATTAACCCAATCCCCTTTTTGTATTTGTTATCACCATTCTTTTCGACTACCCTTTTATCGAGAATTGATTTGATCAGTTACCGAATTAGTTTATTTTAGTTGATAAAGTTCTTTCTGTATTATGTATTTACTTAGTTTGTTCTTAAAAAAAACCAAAGTATATTCAAGCATTAGTATATGATTAAATGAGTTTATGTGTTTAAATTCCAATTGTTGAAGAAGAGCTCATATTAAAAGTATTATCAATAGTAGTATTACTAGTTTCGAAGCAATCATTTATCTTCTAGTTTATTATTCTTGTTAGGTAATTTGTTAGGTCAATCTTGATTTCAAACCTTCTAATTCAGCCTTTATCCACACCTTTAACCTAAGCCTCGTTACAACCCTGTCAAAAGGCCTTTTGATTTGTGTATCATCTCATATTACAGTGGTGGAGATTTGATTTTCAGGCAAGCCTATGGGATTAACTTTTCAGGTTCGACTTATGAGTGCTTTTCTTGAAACTTAAACACTTCGAGTGATTTGAGTGAATCTTTAATGAGGACGTCAATCCTTGTCAGTTTTGAATTAAAGGTAATTATTTAGATAATGGGAGACACCTATGTTTTCGTGCTACAAAATATACGACTTAGAATTGTTTGAATCTTTAGGAGTCATTGAGTTAAATTATCCATGTATGAATTATATGTGACTTATGATGAGGCATTATTGATAGGAATTGTGAATTATGGAATGTTTATTTTAATTATAAGTTGAAAATTTTGCTTGAGGACAAGCAAAAGCTTAAGTGTGGGGGTATTTGATAAATCGTAAAAGCAACATATTTTAGGCCTACATTTAGTATGCTTTTGGATGATTTAGCCCTTATTTTATGTAAAAAGGTGCTCTTAATCCTTTCTTTTCATGTTTTGACTCAGGAAAGCACTCGATGACGAAAAGAACAAGAAACTGGCTTAAAACGGGCCAATTTAGGCCAAAGAGGAAATCGACACGGCTTGGACTTCAAGCCACATGGCCGTGCCTCGACAAATAACTAAGACACGGCCATGCCATGATTTACACGGCCGTACCCCAATCAACAGAATCGAGACATGGCCTAAAAATCATTTACATGGGCGTGTACCATGGCCATGCCCCTGTCGCGGCAGAGTAATTTCACTCGGATTTGGATACTTTAAGGCAAGGAAACATATTCCAAAGCCTATTCAAACACCAAGTAGGAAGTATACTTGAATTGGGAGACTTAGAGGCCAAGTAAAGCATTCTAAAAGTCTATATAAACACCATAAGTGTAACCTGAAAGGGGTCGTTAGGCGGTGAGCTAGGCCAAGGAGCCGAGCTAAGAAGATCACTTTTTTTTGGAAGCACTCGAAGATAGCCAAGTGGATCCATCTCGAAGAGCCAAAATTCTATTTAAGACGATGAATTTCTCCTTCAATTCTTTTAGGCGGTTTTAGGGATTTTCTATGTTTTGTTTTATCTTTTCTCTTGAGATGTTTTCTTTATTTGTTATGAACTAAACCCTTCAGATACCTGAAAGGGATGAAACCTAGATGAATTTTCTTATTGATTTTTGAATTATATGATAAATACTTAGTTTGTTCTTAATTATGCATGCTTAATCCAAATCTGGTGTGCTTAGGTGGAGGAGGAATAGACCCTGCTTAAGAGTAGATTGAGCATAATTAAGTGGAGTTGATCGCACGCCTAGAGATAGGGTGATGAGATTTTACCGATTAGGGTGAAACCTAATATGGCAATCCATAGATCGATTTATTGCTATTTTAGGGGGTTAGTATAAGCGAACGAGAGTTCCAATAATTAACCTAGGGTTAGATGTTATTCGCCTCGAGAGAGGGTTTAATATACGTTATGGAGTCTTATGGATCAAACTAAGTAAATAAATCATATGGTTCAGTATTAAATAACAAGTGAAGTCTAGGTGGATTCTTCCTGAGGGTATCATTGTGATCAGTTGAGTTTTCTTTGAGTTATTTCCCTATTCGCTCTTTTTGTTTTTGTCTTTAGCTTAGAAATCGTTAAACTAGATTAAATCAACCAATCACTCCATATTTTAGGCTAAATAATAAAAAGAAAGTAAGTATTAGTACTTTTAGTTCCTTTGGGTTTGATAATCTGGTCTTGCCTAAGCTATACTACTGTTCGATAGGTACACTTGCCTTTAATCGTTGTTAGAGTTAGCCTCAAGGTTCGATCTCATTCATTATAAATTTTAAAGCTCTGATTTCAAGCGATCATTTTCTAGACATGGATGAGGACAGTAACGCACCTTTAATCCTAGGACGACCCTTTTTAGCAACTGTTAAAACTAGAATTGATATTGGTATAGGTGAACTCACACTTCGTGTAGGTGACAAAACAATCACTCTTCAGACTCATGATTCGATTAGGACATCGAGTAATAAAGGTGAATACATAAATTATATTAATAATCATTTAGTTCAACCCTCTTTTCAAGAAGCACCTCGAAAATACACAACTGAGCCACATCTCAGATCTCGTGCCAACAATGAAATAGCTCATAAAAGCGAAGGCTTTAGATCGATGAACTAGACGAGTAGAGGACATATGTCAATGAGAAACCAAGAAAACACGATAAACCTAAGGAACTCCATGGGACAAACCAATTTCAGATCGAGGATCAAGTACTGTTGGATAAAACAGACCCTCGAATATCCACTTTAGACCTTAATACAAACGGAGCAGTCCCTTTCACGGTACTCAATGTCTTTCCATACGGAACAGTAGAGTTAACTAATCCAAAATTTGGCACTTTTAAGGTAAATGCTACTCGACTCAAACTATATAGTGATCATAGAACTGATAGCAGAAGAGAGGAGTATCAACTCCTCGAACCACCATGAGTATGCGAATGAGAGGTAAGTCCAGTGATGTGTCTCTAACTAACTATGATCACAATAAAGGCAAGCGCACCTATCGTTTAATAGTATAGTTATGGTAAGACCGGAAATATCGTATCCACAATGACCAAGAGTACTAGTATTTACTATCTTTTTATTATCTAGCCTAAGAAGTGGAGTGATTTCTTTTAAACTAAAACTTAATTAAAAATACGATAGAGAACGAATTGGGAAAATACTTTAGACAACTTTATGAGATAGGCAATACCCAAGGAAGAATCCACCTAGACTTCACTTATTACTTTTGATTTATATGATTTATTCACTTGACTTAATCTGTAGAAATCCCTGATTTATGTTAATATCTCTTTTGAGACTAAAAACAACTAACTCTAGGTTGATTAATTGAAATATCTTTCTAATTAAAACCCCTATTGTCGCATTAACTCGATCTATGGATTCCTTTATTAGATTTGACTCTAATCCGGTAGATTTTCATCGCCCTATTTCTAGGGTTGCAATCAACTCCGCTTAATTGTGTTGATCTACTCTTAAACAGGGACTTTTGCTCCTCTAAATAAGCACATTCGACTTGAATCGATAACCTGAATTATCAAAACAAGAATAAAAACCATAATTAATAATAAGAATAAGTATTTATCTTATAAATCAAATAATAATAAGATCTATCTTAGGTTTCATCCCCTTAGGTATCTAAGGGATGAGTTCATACTGATAGAGGGAAACATCTTAAAATAGGGAAAACAAAAAAACATAAGAAAACCCAAAAACTTCTAAAGAACATGATGGGAGATCTTCAGTCTTGATGGAGATCCTTCTTCCGAGCTACTTCTGATGGCTGCCTTCGAGTATTTTCTACCTTCTACTCGGCCTCCTCGTTTAGGTTGCCCCCTAGGGTGTTTATATAGGCTTTGGAACACCTCTCTTGGCTCACAAGTGGCCTATTTCGAATAGAATTAAACTTTGATATGGCAGGGACACGCCCATGTCTGATAGCTTTTAGGCCGTGCTCGCTTCTGCTCACCACACACGGCCATATGGTCTACTCGTGTACATTGATCCAGGCTGTTTTGATTTCTAAGGTAGGCCCATTTTGACCCGCTTTGGCCCGTTTATCGTTCTTTTCGACTCCCTAAGCTCTCCTGAGTGTAAAACATGAAATTAAGGGATTAAGAGCACTGGATTCATCAATTCTAATGAAAATTCATCCAAAAATAAGCCAAGCATGGGGTCAAAATATGTATAAGTTATGGTTTATCAAATATCCCCACAGTTAAACATTTGCTTGTCCTCAAGTAAAATCCTCAACTTACAATTAAAATTAATTTCATCAAATCATAATTCTCATCAATAATATCTCATCATAATTCATAAATAATTCATACATGGATAATTTAACTTAAAGAGTCCTAAAGATTCAAACAATCTAAGTCACAAATTTTTTGTAGCACGAAAACATATGTGTTTCCCCTTATCTAAATAATTACCTTTGATCCAAAATCGACAAGAATTGACATCCTCACAAAGGATTCACTCAAATCACTCAAAGTGTTTAAGGTTCAAGATAAATCACTCAAAAGTCAAACATGAAGAGTTATTACCATAAGCTTGCATGAAAATCAAATCTCCACCACTATAAAATGAGATGATACACAAATCAAAAGGTCTTTAAAAGGGTTGTAATGGGGCTTGGGTTAAAAGTGTGGATAAAGGCTGAATTAAAGGGTTAGAATCGAGATCGAATTGACAATTTACCTAACTAGAAAAATAAATAATTCTGAAAAAAATTAAAATAATTGAAAATCTATCAGCAGTAGCACTAATAATGAATATACTTATAATTTTCTTTTTTAAGAATAAGAACATACAATAAAAGAAAGAATTTAACAACTGAAATAAAGTACATAGTCAGGCAACTGCTCAAATCAAATCTCAACAAAGAAGGGTTAATTCAATAGGAAAAATTCTTAATGAATCAAAAAAAGAGTGAGTTTTTGGGTTAATATTAAGGGTAAATCAAAAACAGTTTATTAGGATTCAAAAGATTCACTAGGGGTTAATTATGAATGTAGGTGATCGTTGTTTTGTCGAGTCGTAAGTTTATATAAAGAATGATCGAACCTGGAAACTAACTAAGGCAACAATGGAGGCAAGTGCACTATCGAACAGTAGTATAGTTTAGGCAAGATCGGAATGTCGAATCCCAAAGGAACCAAAAGTACTAATACTAACTCTCTTTTTATTATCTAGCCTAAGAATTAAAGGAATTTATTGTTTAATCTAAATTAACTAACTACTAAACTAAAGACTTCTAAGACAAAGAAGAATGAAATTTGGAAAATAACTTGAGGAAAAACCAATTGATTAAGACGACACCCAAGGAAGAATCCACCTAGACTTCACTTGTTATCTAACACTGAACCAGACGATTTATTCACTTGGATTGATCCGTAAGATTCTCTAACGTTATTAATCCCTCTCTCGAGGTGACTAACGTCTAATCCTAGGTTGATTAGTTGAAATCTCTTTCTAATTAAAACCCCTAGAATTGTATTAACTCGATCCGTGGACTCTTATATTAGGTTTCACCCTAATCCGGTAAAATCTCATCACCCTATCTCTAGGCTCGCGATCAACTCCGCTTAATTATGCTAGATCTACTCTTAGGTAGGGACTTTTTCTCCTCCACCTAAGCACATCATACTTGAATTAATATCCCGAAAATATCAACACAAGAATTAATGACACATAATTAAGAACAAGTCAAATATTTATCATATAGTTCAGCAAATGATAACAAGATTCATCTTAGGTTTCATCCCCTCAGGTATTTGAGGGTTTAGTTCATAATAATAAAGGAATACATCTCAAAAGAAAAGATAAAACAAAACATAAGAAATCCCTAAAACCCCCTGAAGGAATTAAAGGAGAGATCTGCCGTCTTGATTATAATTCCGGCTTCTTGAGATGAATCAACCGGCTATCTTCTAGTAAATCTCCACAAATCTGCCCTCTTTGGCCAAGCTGGATGCCCTCTGACTAAAGCCTTGGGTTCCCCCGACAAAAGTCCTGGCAGAAGGCTTCTGTTGAACTCCCCGCTTAAGTTGCCCCCTAAGGTGTTTATATAGGCTTTGAGATGCCTTACTTGGCCCCTATGTCTCCTAATTCAAGTAGAATTCCTCCTAGGGTGTTTTAATAGGCTTTGGAATGTGTTTCTTTGCCTCCAAGTATCCTATTATGAGTAAAAGTCCTCTTGGCCGCGGTAGGCACATGCCCATGGCACACGCCCGTGTGAATCATGGTCAGGCCGTGGTTGAGTCTGCTGAAGAGACACGCCCATGTGTTTCGGGGTCCAGGCCATGTTAGAGTAGATTAGGAGGCACAGCTATGTGGTCTTAGGCCCAGGCCGTGTCGATTTCTATTTTGACCCAATTTGGTCCGTTTTAGGCCCGTTTCTCATTCTTTTCATTCTCAGGGGATAAATCATCCAAAAGTATGCTAAATGTGGGATTAAAATATGTTACTTTTACGGTTTATCAGTAAGATTTTTTTGGAGTGAGTGGGTTAAATCCTATGTGCCTTTATCATCTCAGTATATAAAATCAAAACTATGGTCTCGACATGCATAATCGAAGCAAGTTCTAGAATAACAAATCAATGTTGACACACTCATAAGCAATAAAGTGAGCACGAAAAAATTGTATGCTCAAAAGGCTCAAAATCTCACAAAAATTATGGTTTTTGATGTCAACCTTGTAAATTTCAAACTTTAAAGTAATATTTAAATTTAGGAAAGCAGCCTAAAAATTTTTAATTCTGAAAATGGACTTATCATGCTTGATTCTCTAATATCTTAAAATTTAAACTATCAATGTACAATTATCTATGACTTAATCCAAAACATATCAATGAAAATCATAAGTCAATAGAAGTTTCATTCTAATTAGTGATATGAGAAAATTTATTTAAGAAAAAGACAAAATTCATGGATTTTTCTGGTAATGAAATCAATAACCTCCCCACACTTATGATGTACATTGTCCTCAATGTACAAAGATAAATAATGAAAATATAGTAAGAAAATAATAAGATAGGGAGAGAAGTAAAACTTCCTAAATTTTGGATGGAGTCAATGAAAAGAAATATGATAAATTTGGGTAGAGGTGAAGGTGGGGGAATATACTCCGACAGCACTTTGAACCGTATGGAATTGAGTTAATGAAGCAGTTGCCATGAACTTATGAGGAAGTTGTGGTATATATGCTGTAATGTGGTCACGCACAGGGAGACTGCGTTGGGATCCTTTCGCTTTTTTTGAAGCGTGGATGGTGGGCTTGGCCTTGCCTCGAGTGTCTATCATTGTGTACCTAGCAGCAACATAAGTAAAATAAAATAAAATAATGGAAAATAAGTAGGAATTCAAAATAAAGGAGGAAAAGGGTGAGCAATGGTGGCAAGGATGATGGTTGGTGTGGTGGCGGCGTAGAGAAAGAATAAAGGGAAAAGGGGAAAGGGAAATAAAGGGGGAAAGATAATGGGAAGGGAAAAAAAAGAGTTTTCAGGCTTGAGAAAGTGGAGTAAGTGGAGTGAGGGGACGGTGGTCGGTGGTGGAGAGAGAGAAAAGCTGTGGTGGCTAGGGTTGGAGAGGAAGGGATTTGGGAAAGAAAGTGAAAAGAAAAAGAGGTTTAAATAAAGATTGGGACACATGGTCGTGGCCCATGCCCGTGTGCCCTGGGCGTGTTAAGTTGCATGGCTGCATCGCACGGCTGTGTAATGCTTCGTTCGTTTCTCCCACTCCTGTGTCAGGGTTTCTGTGCACATGTTGCTTAATCAATGTTGACCACGGCTGAAACACCCTAAACCCAGCCCACAAGCCCCGACCGGATCTGACATGTTCCTTAAGAAAACTTACCTTTATCTCGTTTCATCTTCTTATAAAATATGACGATTTTTAATAAAAATAGGTTTGTATCTTTATCAAGTTGAAAACCAAGATGCCATTCAAGTTGGTATTTCATTAAAACACTTACTTCATTTCTCAAAAATTAAAAGATTTCCCTGATTCTAGATCTCATTAGGTTGAAAACATAAGTTGAGTAGGTGATAAAACATTTGAAGTTTCTTTAAGAAAAATATTTAATTATTTGTTTGTTGTTTATCGTATGGAAATAAAATTTAACACGCAAAATTAAGCAGTTAAGTAATGGCCTTATTACATCTTAGGAAAAAAAACCAAAATAAATCCCGAAAGAAAACATACTAAAGAAAAACGAAAAGAGTTTCATTATTCGAAAACCCAAAATTTTGATGAGCATGGCCACCACATAGTCCCTGCTGACCCAGTCCATCGCACTATGTATCACCTGCAAAATGTTAGCCCACGAAGGGTGAGTCAACAGACTCAATGTGTAACAGCCAACCACCAAGACCCAATTGATTATAGCCTTACTTATAACGTTTTGGGCAAAGCCCATCCGAAATCATATTTGGCCATAGGCCCATGTCATAACATATTAAATCACATGTATATAAAACAATGATGCAACCCGAACCCACCTAGATATCCAACCTCTATACACCACCCGCACCTGCCAATCACACCGAGGGGATTACTAAGTCGACCCTCCATCCTCTACACACCATCGAAGGCAGTCACTGCAGTCAACTGCACATCGCCCTTAATACGTGGCATAGCCACCAGATAATGTGACAAGGTCACCGGATACATAATATTGTGACATAAGTCACCGGATAATGTGGTAAAACCACCGGAACACTTCCCCTTTTCATTATAACCCTCGTGCCCATGCGACATACATAGTATCACAGGTATCATGCTATATGCATATCCTAAGCCCATACCGAAAACACCCACATACTTTCATATCAATGATGGTAACCACTGTAAACAAGGGTTAGATATAACATACCTGAACGAACTGTACCAATGAATGGTACCCTTAGCCATGATTAATCATAATCTTGTTAATACATATTTAATATTATTAACCTATCGGGAAAAAGTGTGGGGTTACACACCTGATAATACTGAGAACCACACTTTCGATACTAACACTTTCGCTTGCAGGGATCACAGCGATTTGCTTATCCCTTTCCGATGTTGGCCCACAACCTGGTGGCCAATCACGCACTGCTGAAACAGAGCGTTTCTTTAATCTAGGGGTAGGAACTACTCCTTTCTCTCCCCCACTGGTATTCGCATCCATCGAATATCACTTAATCAGAAACTCGGTTAATCGACACGTAAAAATCTAAACGGATCATATCTAAAAACTTAATTGAATATCCTTACCGAAATAGATCTAAATCCCGAAGACTCCCCTTTTATCTCTGTCGAACTTTTCCTAAAACACCACAGTTAGAATTGGCTAACACTAGAAAATATGGCCTTTGGCTGAATGGCACTATTCCCCTTACCTTAACCGATCAAATCCCGAGAGCTCTTCACATGTTCGGCCAAATACCCAAGAACTAAGTTAGGCATCTAACTTTCGGCAACCAAAAGAGAAAGAGGAGAAATTGAAACAGAAGAAACCCTTACCAACTATTAGATCCGATGGAATAGGGTCTGACAGATTTGGCAAATAGTGAAAGTGTTTGAGAGATAGGAGAAGAATGCGAAAAAGTAAGTGAAGAGATACCTTGAGAGATTCAGCCAACACTCAAGGAAACAGAAAAGGGTTATTTGGCTTCTAGCAAATGAAAATAAAAGAAAGGGGTGAAGGTTTATGGGTGTTTCGGCTATGGTCTCAGCAAATAGGAAAGGTTCTTTTTGCTTTTGAGGATGGAGGAGTCGGTGCAAAGAAGAAGAAAAGAGGTTGAAGGCTTGTATGGTTTCGGTTCTAATGGGAATGAGAGGATAGGTTTCGGCTTTTAGAGAGTGAATAAAGAAAAGAAAATAAGATGAGGAGAAGATGCACAATTGGTTCTTTCACTTTCGGTTGAGAGACAAAAGAGAAGAAAGAAAGGGAAAAACTTGAATATGCCAAATGAATTTCGGCACCCACTCTCCCTACATGATCGAAACTACCATCCCAATACCCCTTCATTCAGCCAACTCTTCTTCTCTCATCCAAATCCCCTCTTTTCCTCCTACTTAGCCAAATATTTGAGCTGTCTGACCCAATCTACACTTCATCCATGAAGTGTCCACGGCAACTCCAACTCTTCCCTCTCCTTGACGCAAAATAAATGCCAAAATGCTTCCCTTGCTGCTCGAACCTAGGTCCCTTCTCACTCCCTAAGGCGTCACTGCTCTGTGCTCCAAGTGACGCCTCCCTTGCCACTTTACCAATCGGATTCTTGTGCCATAACCCACACATACCTTTTCTTAAGGCCTAGCTCCCTAGCTCTTCCCCCTATCAGCTTAAAGTCAAACATTTTCCTAAGGCTCTTGCCTACACCCCAAGGTTTCCAAAGCCCCCAAACACATACAAATAGCACACAAGCACACTACCACATACATTGGAGTTAAAACGCATAACCCTTAAATCCCAGATATTACAACGGCCTAACAGCACGGGTGTGTCGTACTCCTATGTGACCTTCTTAGTTCCAACCATGGCTTCTGGGCACGGGCGTGTTGTACGCCCGTGTCATTTACTAAGTATCGACCACGGCCGTATCGCATGACCGTGGCATTTTATCATGGCCCGTGGTTTGGGAAAATTTTTCATCCTACTTTCGCACGATCTCTGCTATACCGGTGTAATTATTCATGGTATCCACACGGCCACGGCCATGCCCGTGTGTAAGGCCGTGTGAATAGAGAAACTTGTGCTTTATTAATTTGGTTTGTTTAGTCAGATGCTAAAATCGAAAATAACGATGTTAGTGATGTTAGTGATCGGGTTGCCTTCCGAGAAGTGCTCGTTTAAAGTCTTAAGCTAGACTTACCCCTCGTTCACATACTCATGGTGGTTCGAGGAGTTGAAACTCCTCTCTCCTGCTATCAATTCTAACATCAAAGTAAGGTTTAAGTTGAGTACTATTTACCTTAAAAGTACCAAATTTAGAATCAGTTACCTCGACTGTACCGTATGGGAAAACATTTAGTACCATGGAAGGGATCTCTCTGTTTGTATTATGATCTGAAGTAGTGATTCGAGGGTCTATTTTATCGAACAATACCTGATCTTCGATCTTATATTGTTTTGTCCCATCTTTAAGCTTGTCATGGAGTCACTTTGGTTCATCGTGTTTTCTTGGTTTCTCCTTGGCATGTGTCCTCCACTCATTTAGTTCATCGATCTGAAGCCTTCGCTCCTCATGAGTTATTTCATTGGTGGTACGAGAACTAAGATGTGGCTTAGTTGTGTATTTTCGAGGTACTTCTTGAAAAGAGGGTTGAACTGAATGGTTATTAATATAATTTATGTACTCACCTTTATTACTCGATGTCCTAACCGAGTCACGAGCCTGAAGAGTGATTGTTTCGTTACCTACACGAAGTGTGAGCTCACCTATACCAACATCAATTCTAGTTTTAGCAATTGCTAAAAAGGGTCACCCTAAGATTAAAGGTGCTTCACTGTCCTCATCCATGTCTAGAACAACAAAATCAAATGGAAAAATAAATTTATGGATTTTTACAAGCACATCCTCAACAATTCCCATAGGAAATCTAATGGTTTTATCTGCGAGTTGAATACTCATCCTAGTTTTTTTAGGTTTCCCAAGACCTAGTTGCTTAAACATTTTATAGGGCATGACGTTAATACTTACCCCTAAATCAGCTAAAGCATTATTAACATCTAAACTATCAATTAAATAAGGAATAGTAAAACTCTCTGGATCCTTTAATTTATCGGGTAGTTTATTCTGTAAAATGGCTAAGCAAACTGCATTTAGCTCTACGTGCGATGCGTCATCTAACTTCCGATTGTTTGCTAGAAGCTCCTTTAAAAAATTAACTAAGTTGGGCATTTGTGAAAGAGCTTCAATAAACGGTAAGTTAATTTGTAGCTTTTTTAAAAGTTTAATAAATTTACCGAATTGTTCATCCATACGATCTTTCCTTGTTGCGTTAGGATATGGCACTCGAGGTATATACTCTTTACTTACGGGCTTCTGTGTTTCGTGGCTTACCTCATCCCTACCCTTACTTACCATAGGTTCTTGCGTCGGTTTAGATTTAGATTCTACCACCCCTCTTTCGTCGCGCACTGTAATGGCATGGAGTTGCTCCCTTGGGTTAGGTTCAGTATTGCTTGGCAAGCTACCTTGTGTTCACTCTGAGATCAACTTAGCAAGCTGACCTATTTGGTTCTCGAGCCCTTGAATTGACGCTTGCTAATTTTTTAGTGCTGTTTGATGTTTTGAAAACGGGTTTCTGATACCACGATGAATTTTGTTAGCATCTCCTCAAGGTTCAGCTTCTTCTCTTGTGGGTAAGGTTGCTGTTCAAATTCTGGAGGGGTTGTTGTCTCTGATTTCCTTGACCACCCCATAAGAAATTTGGGTGGTTCCTCCAACCTGGATTATAAGTGTTACTATAGGGATTATTCTGAGGTCTAGAATTATTACCCATATAGTTCATTTGTTCACTTTCTATGCCAGGATTGTAGGATGGATATTTTGTATTACTCATTCCTTCTCCATTCGTATCGCACTGCATAACTGGATGCACCTGCGAAGAACCACACAAACCATCAATTTTCTTACTTAAAAGTTCTACCTGGTTTGATAGCATGGTAACCGCGTCGAGGTTGAAAACACTGGCAGCTTTTGTTGGCTTCGTCCTCATAACTTGCCACTAATAGTTATTCAGCAACATCTCTTCAATGAATTCATAAGCAGCCTCAGGTGTTTTATTGTTTAGTGTACCACCGGCGGCTATATCAATCAACTGCCTAGTTGAGAGGTTCACACCATTGTAAAAGGTTTGAACCTGTAACCATAATGGTAATCCATGGTAAGGACACCTTTTCAGTAGGTCCTTGTATCTCTCCTATGCATCGTAAAGTGTTTCTAAATCCATTTGCACAAAAGAAGAGATATCATTTCCCAACTTAGCCATTTTAGTTGGCAGAAAATATTTAAGTAAAATTTTTTTGGTCATTTGTTCCCATGTAGTGATTGATCCTCGTGGTAACGAGTTCAACCACTGTTTGGGTTTATTCTAAACAAGAAGGGGAACAACCGAATGCGAATGGTATCATCAGAAACACCATTTATTTTGAAAGTGCCGCAGAATTATAGAAAATTTGCCAAGTGATTGTTTGGATCCTCATCCTGCAAAACATCAAACTGAACAAATTGTTGAATCATCTGAATAATGTTAGGTTTTAGTTTAAAATTATTTACAGCAACAGCAGGTCTAACAATACTTGATTTGGTTCCTGTTAAATTAGGTTTAGCATAATCATACATAGTACGAGGAGCAGGATTTTGATTCACCGGGTTTGCGGTAACCACAAGAGGTAGCGGATTATTGTCGGCCATCTCTTCGGTTGTATTGGTTTCGTTTCCTTACTATTCTTCTATGTATTGTAGGCTTTGCCTTATTTCTCTTCGGTTTCTGCGAGCGTTACCTTCAATATCACTGTAAAAAAAGTAATGGTTCTGACAGGTTCCTTCTAGTCATAAACTAAAAGTTCCTGCCAGAAGCAAAGAAAGAAAAATTGGAGAAGTAAAAATAAATAAAAAGTAAAATTAAATTGCAACAAAATAAGAATGGCTAAAGTAATAAAAATTTAGCATTCCTAATATCTTAGTCACCGGCAATGGCGTCAAAACTTGATGTGTCTTTAACTAACTATGATTACAATAAAGGCAAGTGCACCTATAGTTTAATAGTATAGTTATGGTAAGACCGGAAATATCGTATCCATAAGGACCAAGAGCACTAGTATTTACTACCAAGAGCACTAGTATTTACTATCTTTTTATTATATAGTCTAAGAATTGGAGTGATTTCTTTTAAAGTAAAACTTAATTAAAAATATGATAGAGAATAAATTGGGAAAACACTTTAGACAACTTTATGAGATAAGCAATACCCAATGAAGAATCCACCTAGGCTTCACTTATTACTTTTGATTCATACTGTAACAGCCCGAATTTGACCCTAATCGGAACAGTGGTTTTGGGACCACGAATCTGAGTTCAAAAAATTTTTAGATATTATTTTCGGTGTTTATTATATGTGAATTAATGTGTGTGAAAGTTTCGTAATAAAATTTTATCGTTTGAGTGTTTAATTTGACAAAAAGGATTAAATCGCGTAAAGTGTAAAACTTGCTTACTATAGTGAAAAGTGCTAAAGTGATAGTGGCTTTTTACTATGAGGTACTAATAGGGCAAATAGCCCATTTTCAATGTAGTGGGCAGCAAAGGTCTAATATGACCTTAAGTTATATGTTATGTTTATTATTTATTAAAAGGTTAAAATAGTAATTTAATAAATGATTAATATATGTTAAAATTGCATGAAAAGAAACCATTATCATTTTTGTTTCTCTTTTGGCCGAATGTTAGCTAAAGAAAAGAGCTTAGAAAAGCTTTAAATTTTGGCAACAAATTACCTTGATTAAGGTATGTGTAGTTTTTGGTTTTTGATAATTTTTACGTTTTTGAAATCGTTGCTTCGAATACTTCAAGACCCATGCTTGAATTTTTGATTTTGATCAATATTTTGAAATGTACCATTGATGATTTCATGAGTTTTATGATGTTAGTTGATGGATTATGAAAGATATATGTTAGATTGATATGTTTTGGCTTTGGATTTTTGGTTATTTTGAGAGATTAGGGCTTAATTGTGAAAATAAAATTTTAGAAAATAAAATTTTAGAGGGACTTAAATGTAAAATAAATGAAATATATGGATTTGCATGAGTGCTATAGATATTCGGCCCTTAAGGTATTTATACAAATTGTGTGTATTTTGTGTTTTAAGCAAATAGGACTAAATTGTAAAAATGTGAAATAATAGGGGCAAAATGGTAATTTGCCCATTTATGTATTTTGGGACTAAATTGAGATGAAATGTACTTGAATGAGCTTATTTTAAATATGTTTAGATCAAGAACAAAGAAAAATGGATTTGGATCGGGGAAAGGCGAAGGTTATCGAATAGCCGGTCTTCGTCGTCCATCGATATTTGAGGTAAGTCTTTAAGCAAATTAATTCCATAAGAATTGATTATAATCTACCATATATGTTGAATTATGAACTTGTGGAGTTAAACATGTTAAAACCGAATGTGAGGAAGTAATTTAGCATTGTATGTAATCGAACTCATTGAGATAATACGGTGATATTGAATTATATAGGATATATGTAATATTGGTAAGGTGTGAAAGTGATATTGAATTATATGAAATATATGTGATAGTGATAGTATGTGATGTGAATGAGATGACTCAATAATATGAATGTTAAGGGCTTTGAGCCTAGTGAGCCTTGTCTTAGTGAAAGTTTATTAGACTTATAGTCTAGCAAGCTTAGTTATATTCAGCTTAGTGCTTGAGCAGCTTAGTGCTGATATATTTAGGCTTAGTGCCTAGCGCTTAGTGCTTGGTGATATATTCAAGCTTCGTGCCTAGCGAGGCTTAGTCTTAGGTGATATATTCAGCTTAGTGCCTAGCAGTTTGATACTTTAAAACGAAGAAACCATAAATTGATCGAGGTGTAACATAGTGAATCTATTGAGTTAAAAACTCGGGTAAGCCCTAGTCTCATTGAATTCATCAAAAGTAAGGTAAGTTGTGATTAATGTTACTTGAGTTGAACTATTATGTTAAGAATGTTGTTTTGTGTGATCGAGCTTATTGATCGATGTGTATGAATGGTATAAGATAGAATTTGAGCTTAAATGTACTATTTTGGGAGGTTCGGTTACAAGTAGAAATGCTAAGAGTGAAAAGACTTTGAATGTGATATTATAGTTGATATGAATGTTGTATCTATGTGACTTGGAGCATGTGATTCATGTAATATATGTTTATACTATGGTTCAATGAGTTCGAAATTATGGTAATGAAGTGTAAATTCTTAGGTTAATGAACTGTTAGTATTCGCCTGAATAAATTTATTTATGGAAATATTTATATTCAATGTCATAAGTTTAAAGAATAAAATGTTTAAGTGTTTGAGTGTTACATTATTATTTGCTTGAGACTTACTAAGCTAGTAAGCTTATTCGTGTGGTTCAATGTTACATTTTATAGATTTTGGTCTCGCTACGGGCTCGGAAATCGTCAAAAAAGTCAACCACACTATCGACTCATATTGGTACTTTTAAAGTTTGGACGTAAAACTTAAGGCATGTATAGGCTAGCTTAATGCTTGAATGATAATTTGAATTGTATAAATAAGCGGTCGAAAATGGCTTGGATTTATTACTAATGATCTAACGTTTGAGTAATTCTAGTTATAGAATGTGTGTATGTTCTACTTGATCATGAGTTTGATAGTGATATAAAGTCATGTTAGGTTTATATATATTTTATACTTGAAACGATTGGGTTATAAGTAAGTTTTGAGTAGTAAATAGTAATATGGTGGTTCGGTTATGAAATGAACTTATTTGGAAGTGTATTGTATGATAAAACTTGGGTGTAAAGATGAACAAATGTCTCAGTTTGCATGATATGATATTGAATGGTCGAGTCTTAGATTTATGTTCCATGAATCTATGAGTTATGAGATATCCTTATTATAAATAGGGAAAGTTGGTATATATATATGTGTGCATGGATTGTATGTTCGGCTACACCATTTGAATAGTCAGGTTCGGGTTAGAAATGCCTGGAAATATATGTTTTTAAATGTTATAAATGAAAATGAAAGAAGTAGGGTTGGTATGAAGTGAAATTCATATAATGGACAATCTTAATTTAGTTGTATCAGTTATATATATATATATATATATGTATCTCGATACATATTTGATTAATTTATTTTCATAAAAGAAAATTTTATGAAGTTGGTTATGTTATATGCGAACCTAGATGAATCTTTCATAGATGAATGGATACACCATAGAGTCTTTGAGAGTTTATGTTTAAATAGGTATATGTGTATAATATGTGAAATGATAAGTTGATAACTAAATAAGTAATAAATGTATTTATATTTACTTTATATGTATAAAGTGAAAAGTGCATACTCAAACTTGTAACGAACATTTGAATAACATATATTCGATGATTCTATGGTTTGAATTGTACAAGCATGAATTAAGTCTCTTTTGGGTTTGATAAATGTATGATTTGTGATAAATGATTGTGATGATTTGAGTCGAGTTCAGTAATGCCTCATAACCCTAATCCGACGACGGGTATGGGGTAGAGGTGTTATATTTGATTGGTATCAGAGCTTACGGTTTAGTCGATTCTAGGACTACTGTAGTACGTATGGGTCTACTATACATGCCTTAAATTACAATACGATAGTGTGGTGACTTCTGACATCCGAATTGTGATTTTATATTTTAAATGGATCCCGATAGAGCGATGGTGATGATGTTGAGGCGTAGTGCACGATTTACGCATATAGGTCGGTACGGTAGACTCTCGACCTATCTCGAGTAGTCATGAGGGGAAGGCTAAGTAAGCCTTCTACCGGATGATAAACGAATGGTTTACTCAATATATCTGGACTAACCCGATTGTGCAACAACCTCCACCCCTAATAATCCATCTCCGATACCTATGGTACTTAGATAGTGGATCCGATAAGATTTGGCGAGCCTCACTAGAGATAAAATTGAGAAACATAGGTGAAGAATTTAAAACTAATGATGATGATAATGATGCGGAGAAATTTGAGTTGTGGTTTGACAATACTATTTGTGTGTTCAATGAGCTATCTTATATTCCGGATCAATGTTTAAAGTGTACCATATCTTCATTAGAAGATAATATTAACATATTTGAAGCAGTGCGGTCGAGTGTATGCTATTCGAGTTCTAGAGGATGCCTCATCACCGAGGTCATAATCGGTACATTTACTCTTTATGATACTTCTGTGATTGTTTTGATAAACCTTGGTTCTATATATCTGTATGTATGCATGAATTTAGTATTCAGCAAGACTTTTACTGTAGAATCTTCTGAGTTTGCTATAAAAGTATTGAACCCCTAGATAAAAGTGTCATGGTTGATAAAGTATGCAAGAACTGTCTATTAATGTTTTGAGATATCTGTTTCCCCGCTGATTTGATGCTTTTACCATTTGATGAGTTCAATATTATTTTAGGAAGGGATTGGTTGTTATGCATGATGCTGTTGTGAACTACAAAAGAAAGACTATAATTTTGAGATGTCTGAAAGATAAGAAAGTACGAATTAAGTCTAATGGTTTGAGTAGATTGACTACTGTAATATCTGTTTTGAAAGCTCGGAATTATATAAAAAAAAGGGTTATGAGGCATATTTTGCCTACGTGATTGATTTGAAAGTATCTGGGAAGAAAATTTAATCAATGCCTATTGTTTGTGAGTTTTCTGATATGTTTCCTGAAGAGTTACTGGGTTTGCCTTTGATTTGTGAAGTTAAATATGTTATTGAGTTGTTGTGGAAATTGTGGATGTTCCCTTTATTTATTCACTTGATGAAAAGGAGCATACTGAACATTGAGAATTTTCTTGCAAACTTTGAGAGAAGAACAATTATATATATGATATTCAGAGAATGTGAATTCTAATTGTACGAAGTTAGTCTTCTGGGACATATTGTGTTAGCTTTTGGAATCAGATTAGATCTGATGATAGTAACTCCGTTGATTAGACTGCTTTGGAAAGATGTCAGGTTTGAATGGTCAGAAAAGTGTTAGAAAAGTTTCGATCAGTTGAAAACCCTTTTGATTGAAGCTCCAGTGTTAGTTTAGCCTGAATCGGATAAAGAATTTGTTGTTGTTAGTGATGCTTCTTTGTGGATTGTGTTTTGATGCAAGAAGGCAAAGTCGTAGCCTACGCTTCGAGACAATTGAAGCCGCATGAAAGAAATTACCCGACATGTGATTTGGAACTAGCAGATATTATATTCGCGATGAAGATTTAGCGTTATTACTTGTTCAGGGTGAAATGTCATGTCTATTCAGATCATAAAGTTTAAAATAATTGATGGCTCAAAAAGATTTGAACCTGCATCAGGGAAGATGGCTTGAGATATTGAAAAATTATGAGCTATTGTTAGATTATCATTCGGGTAAAACAAATGTTGTGACTAATGGTCTGAATAGAAAGTCATCGTTGCATTACAAGCTTTGAATACTCAGTTGGACTTGTCTTATGATAGTTTTGTAATAGAGGAATTGAGAGCAGAATCGATGTTTTTACAATGATATATATATAAAGCTTAGAAATTTGATAATAAATTGTTAATGAATCGAGCTCAGTGTGAAGTGAATTTCGAATCTGAATTTCAAAATTGTTGATGATTGTCTGAAATTCCAGGATCATGATTGTATTTCGAGAAATTCAGAGTTAATTCCATCGATTTGAATGAAGCACATAATAGTCGTTTAACTGTTCATCCGGAAAGTACTAAAATGTATCATAATTTGTAGCAACACTACGGTGGTTTGGTATGGAGCGAGACATTTCGATTTGGTTTTAAAATGTTTAGTCATCAACAAACGAAAGCCAACATCAAGTTTCATCCGGATTATTACGACCAATTTTGATTCTTGAGTGGAAATGGGATAAAGTAACAATGGACTTTGTCTCGATTGGCCCCGACTCAGAAAGAAAGATGTGATATGGGTCGTAATTGACCTATTAACTAAATCTACCCATTTCATTCCGGTTAGGTCTAATTTCTCACTAGAGAGATTGACCGAGTTTTATATTAATGAGATTGTGAGATTGCATGGGGTACCACTATCTATTGTGTCAGATAGAGGTACGAGATTCCCTTCACGATTCTAGAGAAATTTGCAAGAAGCTTTAGGCACGAATTGCATTTCAGTACAGCCTTTCATTTGCAAACAGATGATCAATCTGAACAAACTATTTAGATTCTTAAAGATATATTAAGGCGCTGCGTATTAGAGTTTTATGGCTCATGGGAATAGTATCTACCATTGATTAGAAATTGCGTATAATAGTGGTTTTCAAATGAATATCAAAATGGCACCGTATGAAGATTTGTACAGAAGTAAAAATCGTATACCTCTGTATTAGACTGAACTCAGTGAGAATAAGTTGCACGGGGTTGATTTGATAAAGGATACAGAACAGGAAGTGAAATTGATCCGAGATTGTTTGAAAGCAGTATTTGATCGTCAAAAGTTCTTTATAGACTTGAAACAAAAATATATAGAATTTGAGATCGACGACAAAGTATTTCATGTTTCAATGTTTCGTAAATATCGACTGATCCGTCACGTGTGATTGCCCCATCTGAAACAGAGATCCGATCTAATATGACATATGAAGAGAGCTGATCCCTATCTTAGCCGTGAGATAAAGGAGTTGAGAAATAAGAAATGGCATCCTGAAGATTCAATAAGATAACAATATCTGAAATTGTTCAGCGGAAAGATTTTCGGGGACGAAAATCCCTAAGGGGAGAGAGTTGTAACAGCCCGAATTTGGCCCTAATCGGAACGGTGGTTTTGGGACCACGAATCTGAGTTCAAAAATTTTTAGATATTATTTTCGGTGTTTATTATATGTGAATTAATGTGTGTGAAAGTTTCGTAAGAAAATTTTATCGTTTGAGTGTTTAATTTGACAAAAAGGATTAAATCGCGTAAAGTGTAAAACTTGCTTACTATAGTGAAAAGTGCTAAAGTGATAGTGGCTTTTTACTATGAGGTACTAATAGGGCAAATAACCCATTTTCAATGATAGTGGCGCAAAGGTCTAATATGACCTTAAGTTATATGTTATGTTTATTATTTATTAAAAGGTTAAAATAGTAATTTAATAAATGATTAATATATGTTAAAATTGCATGAAAAGAAATCATTATCATTTTTGTTTCTCTTTTGGCCGAATGTTAGCTAAAGAAAAGAGCTTAGAAAAGCTTCAAATTTTGGCAACAAATTACCTTGATTAAGGTATGTGTAGTTTTCGGTTTTTGATAATTTTTACGTTTTTGAAATCGTTGCTTCGAATACTTCAAGACCCATGCTTGAATTTTTGATTTTGATCAATATTTTGAAATGTACCATTGATGATTTCATGAGTTTTATGATGTTAGTTAATGGATTATGAAAGATATATGTTAGATTGATATGTTTTGGCTTTGGATTTTTGGTTATTTTGAGAGATTAGGGCTTAATTGTAAAAATAAAATTTTAGAGGGACTTAAATGTAAAATAAACGAAATATATGGATTTGTATGAGTGCTATAGATATTCGGCCCTTAAGGTATTTATACAAATTGTGTGTATTTTGTGTTTTAAGCAAATAGGACTAAATTATAAAAATGTGAAATAATAGGGGCAAAATGGTAATTTGCCCATTTATGTATTTTGGGACTAAATTGAAATGTACTTGAATGAGCTTATTTTAAATATGTTTAGATCAAGAATAAAGAAAACGCAGTTTGGATCGGGAAAGGCGAAGGTTATCGAATAGCCGGTCTTCGTCGTCCATCGATATTTGAGGTAAGTCTTTAAGCAAATTAATTCCATAAGAATTGATTATAATCTAGCATATATGTTGAATTATGAACTTGTGGAGTTAAACATGTTAAAACCGAATGTGAGGAAGTAATTTAGCATTGTATGTAATCGAACTCATTGAGATAATACGGTGATATTGAATTATATAGGATATATGTAATATTGGTAAGGTGTGAAAGTGATATTGAATTATATGAAATATATGTGATAGTGATAGTATGTGATGTGAATGAGATGACTCAATAATATGAATGTTCGGGCTTCGAGCCTAGCAGGCCTTGTGCCGGTGAAAGTTTATCAGACTTATTGTTCAGCGTGCTTAGTCTTGGGTGATATATTTAGGCTTCGTGCCTAGCGAGCTTCGTGTTCTGTGATATATTCGAAGCTTCGTGCCTAGCGTGCTTAGTGCTTGGTGATATATTTAGGCTTCGTGCCTAGCGTGCTTAGTGCTTGGTGATATATTCAAAGCTTCGTGCTCAGCGTGCTTAGTGCCGGTGATATATTCGAAGCTTCGTGCCTAGCGTGCTTAGTGCATATATTCGAGCTTCATGCCTAGCGTGCTTAGTCTTGGTGATACTTTAAAACGAAGAAACCATAAATTGATCGAGGTGTAACATAGTGAATCTATTGAGTTAAAAATTCGGGTAAACCCTAGTCTCATTGAATTCATCAAAAGTAAGGTAAGTTGTGATTAATGCTACTTGAGTTGAAATATTATGTTAAGAATGGTGTTTTGTGTGATTGAGCTTATTGATCGATGTGTATGAATGGTATAAGATAGAATTTGAGCTTAAATGTACTATTTTGGGAGGTTCGGTTACAAGTAGAAATGCTAAGAGTGAAAAGACTTTGAATGTGATATTATAGTTGATATGAATGTTGTATCTATGTGACTTGGAGCATGTGATTCATGTAATATATGTTTATACTATGGTTCGATGAGTTACAGAATTATGGTAATGAAGTGTAAATGCTTAGGTTAATGAACTGTTAGTATTCGCCCCGCATAAATTTATTTATGGAAATATTTATATTCAATGTCATAAGTTTAAAGAATAAAATGTTTAAGTGTTTGAGTGTTACATTATTATTTGCTTGAGACTTACTAAGCTAGTAAGGTTATTCGTGTGGTTCAATGTTACATTTCTGATTTTGGTCTCGCTACTGCTCGGAAATCGTCAAAGAAAGTCAACCACACTATCGACTCATATTGGTACTTTTAAAGTTTGGACGTAAAAACTTAAGGCATGTATAGGCTAGCTTAATGCTTGAATGATAATTTGAATTGTATAAATAAGCAATGTGAAAATGGCTTGGATTTATTACTAATGATCTAACGTTTGAGTAATTCTAGTTATAGAATGTGTGTATGTTCTACTTGATCATGAGTTTGATAGTGATATAAAGTCATGTTAGGTTTATATATATTTTATACTTGAAACGATTGGATTATAAGTAAGTTTTGAGTAGTAAATAGTAATATGGTGGTTCGGTTATGAAATGAACTTATTTGGAAGTGTATTGTATGATAAAACTTGGGTGTAAAGATGAACAAATGTCTCAGTTTGCATGATATGATATTGAATGGTCGAGTCTTAGATTTATGTTCCATGAATCTATGAGTTATGAGATATCCTTGTTATAAATAGGGAAAGTTGGTGTATATATATATATATATATGTGCATGGATTGTATGTTCGGCTACACCATTTGAATAGTCAGGTTCGGGTTAGAAATGCTTGGAAATATATGTTTTTAAATATTATAAATGAAAATGAAAGAAGTAGGGTTGGTATGAAGTGAAATTCATATAATGGGCAATCTTAATTTAGTTGTATCATTATATATATATATATATATGTATGTATCTCGATACATATTTGATTAATTTATTTTCATAAAAGGAAATTTTATGAAGTTGGTTATGTTATATGCGAACCTAGACTGAATCTTTCATAGATGAATGGATACACCATAGAGTGCTGTGAGAGTTTATGTTTAAATAGGTATATGTGTATAATATGTGAAATGATAGGTTGATAACTGAATAAGTAATAAATGTATTTATATTTACTTTATATGTATAAAGTGAAAAGTGCATACTCAAACTTGTAACGAACATTTGAATAACATATATTCGATGATTCTATGGTTTGAATTGTACAAGCATGAATTAAGTCTCTTTTGGGTTTGATAAATGTATGATTTGTGATAAATGATTGTGATGATCTGAGTCGAGTTCGGTAATGCCTCATAACCCTAATCTGGCGACGGGTATGGGGTAGAGGTGTTATACATACGATTTATTCACTTGACTTAATTCGTAGAAATCCCTGATTTATGTTAATATCTCTTTCGAGACTAAAAACAACTAACTCTAGGTTGATTAATTGAAATCTCTTTCTAATTAAAACCCCTATTGTCGCATTAACTCGATCTATAGATTCCTTTATTAGATTTGACTCTAATCTGGCAGATTTTCGTCACCCTATTTCTAGGGTTGCAATCAACTCCGCTTAATTGTGTTGATCTACTCTTAAACAGGGACTTTTGCTCCTCTGAATAAGCACATTCGACTTGAATCAATAACCTGAATTATTCAAACAAGAATAAAAACTCACAATTAAGAATAAGAACAAGTATTTATCTTATAAATCAAATAATAATAATATCTATCTTAGGTTTCATCCCCTTAGGTATCTAAGGGATTAGTTCATACTGATAGAGGGAAACATCTTAAAATAGGGAAAACAACAAAACATAAGAAAACCCAAAAACTTCTAAAGAACTTGATTGGAGATCCTTCTTCCGAGCTGCTTCCGATGGCTGTCTTCGACTATTTTCTACCTTTTACTCAGCCTCCTCGTTTAGGTTGCCCCTGTAATATCCCGGATTAGGGCTGATGCACTATTGCTAAATTATATGAAATAGCATGTCTTATGTGTTATGAATGTGTTATGTGAATTTTAGAATCTTGAAATATAAGGAAAATGCCTTAGAAAAATATCGAGTTTTAAGTCTAAAAGAGGGAACTGAAGCAAGGTGGCCTTAAGAAAATAAATAAGGGAAATATGACATATAATTGGGCTTGGAAAAGTGGCCCGGAGATGCCACTTAATGCCTCTGGGAATGACGCCACTAGCAGGGTAAATGGGCCAAGGTTTGATTCGTGTAGGAAGCTAAATGGAGCTTTAATTTTTGCAGCAACAAGGAACAGTAGTGGACGGCAAAAAGGAATCTATGAGAAGAGTTTGAGATGAAGTCTAGCTCTTTTAGAAATTTCGGCAAGGGTAGGAGAATAAGTGTTGGCCGAATAAGGGTCTCTAGGTAGACTAATTTCGGCAGAAAAGGAAAAGGGTGGCTATTCTTCATTCTTTCTTTTCCTCTGCCGAATTCTCAAGTAAAACTCCTCTCTTCTCTTTTATTTTTTTTACCAAAGCCGAAATACCCTGTGTGCTAGCCGAAACTTCTTCCAAATTCCACTAGTGCCGATTCTTTCTAAGCTTCATATCCCTCTCTTTTCATTCTTGTGAGGCCGAATCTCTTTAGCAATCATCAAAAGCCGAATTCCTCTAAGGTGTGAAGCAAGGTGCTGTCAATTTTTTTTAAAAAGGTAAAGGCCAAACATCATTTAATTTCCATCCTTTTTCTTTAGACTTGTCGAAATCTAGAACTATCCCATTAATATTGTTGGTTGCTGAAATTTGGAAGGATCTCTCGGGATTTTCAATGTAGTCGACTATAAGGAGGATTATTCGGGATTTCAACATCCAAGGTAGGTTATGTGGTATTCGGCCATAGGCCAAATCTATGTGATTTAATGTTAGAATTAAATCTAACCTATGTCTATAGGTAATTTGACACTTTCATAATCAAGTAGCAGTTTTCGGGAATTGTGGATTGCAAGGTAAGTGTACTTACACATTCGGCCAAGGCTTATTTAGGAACCTAGATCTATTTCTTAATTGTTCAAAAGCCGAAAACTAATCAAAACAATTGATCTAGTGTTAGCCGATTACAAGGAGGAGGGTTTGCAAGTTTTGGGATTTGGTTAGGAGACAAATCGGCAACAAGGTAAGTTTTGGGATTTCATTAATTAGCCGAATGGCTTTATGCTAAAGTTTCTAAGGTTGGCCGAATGTAGG
Source organism: Gossypium rotundifolium (assembly GCA_025506655.1). Taxonomy (NCBI): domain Eukaryota; kingdom Viridiplantae; phylum Streptophyta; class Magnoliopsida; order Malvales; family Malvaceae; genus Gossypium; species Gossypium rotundifolium. Next base: position 159,964,356 of record CP106731.1, on the reverse strand, counting down.
AACTTGAGATCTAAGGCTTTAGATCGGGCTTTTTCGGGATTTGGAGTGAATTTGCTAAGTATACCAAGTGTGTACCCCACACTATCTCTTAATCAGATCTGTGGCAAAGTTTAATATATATTTATATGTGCTCTTAAAATAATGTGAATATGGCTAAGGTACCATACAATGGTACAAAGTACCCAGGTACGTTTTCCTACTTCTATTAGGAATATAATACAATCTAATATGGCACTTAGGTGCAACTATAAAAACGTGAATAAGGCATGAGGCATAACATTTGCATGTTTTGCATGACATGGGGCATATGGGTGATATGTGAAGGGGAAGTGAATTGGCGGTTTTATACCCCAATATAAGAATGTGGTGACTTATGTCATAATATAAGAATGTGGTGACTTATGTCACAATATAAATAAGTGGTGACTTATGTCACGAATATATATATGGTGGCTATGCCACGAAATTATAAGGGCGATGAGCACGTCGACTGCAGCGACTGCCTTCGATGGTGTGTAGCGGATAGAGGGTTGACTTAGTAGCCCCCACGGTGTGATGGTTGGTACGAGTGATGTGTAGCGGATGGCATTTAGGTTTGGGTTCGGGATGGCATCATAATTATTTATGTTATTATGTATGATTTGATATGCCTTATTTTACTTAAGTTTGGTGTTGGTTGTACACATTGAGTCTGTTTGACTCACCCCTTGTGGGACTATTTTTTTCAGGTGACACTCAGTAATGGACCGGGTCGGGAGAAGCTCAGTGGTGGCCATGCTCAATTCGACGATTGTTATATTTTGTTTTTTTATAGTTTTAAAATTTCCAAGTTTTTAATTAATTTGGGTTTTATGTTGATGTAATAAGGCCACTAAGTAGGAACCGTTTATGCATGCTTTTAAATTATATTACTATGGCACGATATTTATCAAATTAAAGTTAATTTCCTTAAATTTAAATAACGAATTGTTTTTAACACTAATTCGACACGGGTTTTAAAATTCGAGCCCAACCCAAATCAACTACTTTTCAAAAACACGAAAAATTTTAGTAAAGTTTCAAACAAGATTTGAATGGATTTTCTTAGAAGCATGCCAGATCCGGTCAGGGCTTGTGGGCCGGGTTTGGGGTGTTTCAGGCCCCTGGGGTGTGTATATAGGCTTTGGAACACCTCTCTTAGCCCACAAGTGGCCTATTCCGAATAGAATTAAACTTTGATACGGTAGGGACACGCCCGTGTTTGATAGCCTTTAGGCCGTGCTCACTTCTGCTCGCCACACACGACCGTGTGGTCTGCCCGTGTACGTTGATCCAGGCTGTGTTGATTTCTAAGGTAGGCCCATTCTGACCCCGTTTTGGCCCGTTTATCATTCTTTTTGACTCCCTAAGCTCTCCTGAGTGTAAAACATGAAATTAAGGCATTAGGAGCACCGAATTTATCAATTCTAATAAAAATTCATCAAAAAATAAGCCAAGCATGGGGTCAAAATATGTATAAATTATGGTTTATCATCTAGCTTAAGACTTTAAACGAGCGCTTCTCGGGAGGCAACCCGAGCACTAACCTCACTAATGTCATTATTTTCTATTTTAGCACCTGGCTAAACTAACCGAATTAATAAAGCGCACGTCTTCTTACCTACAGGCCTTGCAAACGGGCATGGCAATGGCCGTGTGAACACCATGAGAAAGTACACCGGCGTGGCGAAGATCGTGCGGGAATAGGACGATAATTTCCCCAAAACACGGGCTGTGATAAAATGACATGGCCATGCAATAAGCTGTGGGCGACACTTATTAATTAACATAATCGTGGGAACCTCTACACAGGCGTGGGAGAAACGAACGAAGCATCACACACCCGTGCGATTCGGCCTTGTGACCTAACATACCTGGGGAACATGGGCGTGGGCAGTGACAAGGCGCCCCAATTTCTATTTAAACCCCCTTCTTCATTCATTTTCTTCCCTCCTCCCTTCTTTCCCAGCCCGAAACCCTTTCTTTTCTTTTTCCCCTTTCCTTTTCCCGTTGTCTTTTCCCCTTCTTTTTTCCTTTTCCCCCTTTCCCTAATTCCTTCTCTACAACAACCACCATCCTTGCCACTGTTGCTCACCATTTTCCTCCTTTATTTTGAATTCCTAGTTATTTTCCATTATTTTATTTTATTTTTGTATTATTTTATTTTAGTTGTGGTGCTGCTAGGTACCCAATGACGGACACTCGAGGCAAGGCCAAGGCCATCCCCGCTTCGAAAAAAGTGAAAGGATCCCGGCGCAGTCCCCCCGTGTGTGACCATTTTACAGTAGATATACCACAACTTCCTCATAAGTTCATGCCGACTGCTTCATTGACTCAATTCCATACGGTTCAAAGTCCTACAGGAGTATCCTCCCCCACGTTCACCTCTGCCCAAATGTATCAGATTTATTTTCATTGACTCAATCCAAAATTCAGGAAGTTTCATCTCCTTCCCTCTCTTATGAATTTCTGTTTATATTGTCATTATTTATCTTTGTACATTGAGGACAATGTACATCTTAAGTGTGGGGAGGTTAATCCCTGAATTATGTCTTGTTCGTAAGTAGATGTTCTCATATTATTATTAAAACAAAACTTCCATTGACTTATGATTTTCATTGACATGTTTTGGATTAAGTCATAGGTAACTGTGCATTGATCATTTAAACTTTAAGACATTAGAGAATCAAGCATGATAAGTCTATTTTCAGAATTAAAAATTTCTAGGTTGTTTCCCTATATTTAAATATCACTTTGAAGTTTGAAATTTGCAAGGTTGACATCAAAAACCATAATTTTTGTGAGTCTTTGAGCCTTTTAGAGCATACATTTTTTTTCTTGCTCACTTTATTGATTATGAGTATGTCAATATTGATTTGTTATTCTAGAACTTGCTTCGATTATACATGTTGAGACCATACCTTTGATTTGATATACTGAGATGATAAAGGCACCTAGGATTTAACCCACTCACTCCACAAAAAGCCTACCTTCATAATTAACCCCTAGTGAACCCCTTTGAATCTTAATAAACCGTGACACCCTTAATATTAACCCAAAACTCAATCTTTTTGATTCATTAAGAATTTTCCCTATTGAATAACCCTTTTTGTCGAGATTTATCTTGAAAAGTTGCTTGACTATATTCTCTATTTCAGTTGTTAAATTCATTTTATATCGTGAACTTGTTCTTATTCTTAAAATAAATAAATAAATATTTTGGGAATTTATTCATTATTAGTTCTATCAGCATTAAAACAGTTAATTTCACATCTTTAGAAAAAGCTCGTGTTATTAATAATAAGTTTTCAATTGATATAATTATTCAATATTAGTCTATTTTTTTTAATTAGGTAAATTGTCAATTCAATTTCGATCTAAACCCTTTAATTCAGCCTACCTTATCTTCCTGTGAATTTCAACCAACATATTTTGCTGTCATGAACAATCGCACTAATACACGACCTGTCTTCTTGTGGTTATCTGAGTTTCCTTATGACTATTAAAGAGCCACATTCGAGCTCGATACTTGAGAAACCCATATATGCTACAAAACCGAGTGGTTGGAGGACTGCCAGTGCCTTAGCTACGAACATGTCAGTTATACATATATTAATTATGGTGCTTCAGCCTAAAACCAGACCTGCATAGTCTCTAACTATAATATCAGAAACTGATTAACGCGTTTGTTATTTATAACAAGCATCAAAATTAACTAGCACATACAAGTCACAAAGAGGCACCCATCTCAGTCTACTAAGGATTGTGGATTCAAATGTAGAAGCAATAGTCAAGTCAAGCGCTTTCATCCAAATAACAACTCCGAAGCTTGTTTGAGTAACATTTTCATGCACCAGTTGGTTCCTCGACCACCAAATCACCCAAATAGTGACAGCTATTGTCCCGTATGTATTTAGATCCACAGATTCGAACATATGGCAAAGCCAGTTCTGTAATAAAAGTTCATCTTGTTCGGCAGGTCATTGAATCCCCAGCAAGCTCCAAACCTCCAATGCCAGCGATCACTCTTTGACCACATGACTTGTAGTTTATGGGCCTAAATTACACCTAGGGCACACACAATTAGAGGTCACGCTCTTAATATGCTTGTTTGAGTAACATAGTTATTAGCAAATCTCCGCATGTAATCTTAATCTTAGGAAGGGTTGCAATTTGCTAAAGCTTCCTATAGAAATTGTAAGCATAATTTGGAAATGCATGCTGAGATGTAGAACTAGGGTTATTCAGCCCTATAAGAAGTAGCTTATAACCACTTCTAACGGAGTACTCATCGGTATTGTTTGCACCCCACAGCAACATGTTGTTTTGAGGGAACTGGCCAAGGGGAATACTCAATATTCAATTGGCTTCGTCGGCACTAACGCAATAATCACTAAATCTTAATCTTCATTCCAAGTCCAACGATGGTCCCTTCCACAATTAAGGCTTTGTTTGCATTATTTTTCAAAAGTGCTTTTGAGGTCAAAAGTATTTTTAAAGTCAAAAATAATATTAAACAGACAATTTTTAAAATCAGGAGTGCTTTTCAAAAGTTCTTTTCAACTTAAAAGTTAAAGCAATTTCTTTTAACTTTTGCTTTTGACAAAAGTGCTTTTAGGAATAAATGACAGTTTTAATCATTATAATGTATTTTATATAATATATATATGGTGTATGTAATTATTTTCTTATTAAAATTTATTTTAAATATATAATATTTAATATTTAAATTTTATTGGTCATATTTTATTATTTAAAATATAGTTTATTTATTTGAATTAAATGTTATGAATAATTAATATTAATTGCTTAAAATATTTAAAATTTATATTTTATATATTAAAATATCAAAAACAAATTATAATAAATTATTTTTATATTCTTACTAAGAGATCATAATATTAACTAATTTGAATATTATTTAAATGCATATTTATTATTTTATAACACAATGTCTAAAATAGATATTTTAATTATTAAAAGTATTTTTAACAATAATTCTAAACACTTAAACTTTAAACTAAACTTTTTAAAAGTACTTCTTAAAATCACTTTTTCACAATACTTTTTAAAAACACTTCTCAAAAATAATACTAAACTAAGCTTAAGTAAAAAATGCATACAATATCTATCCTCACAATAGTGTCACAAATTTTGCAGGAACCAACCATTGGCAACCAATTGCTACTCCAGACTAAAATGGAGGTACCATATCCCATCTCCACTTAATTCTTGCCTCAATTAAGTCCCTAGCACTCCAAATATTTTTGTCTACCCCTTTTTAGAAAACGCATCTTAACTTTAGTTTTAAGCAAACTACAAATTTTCATTTAAAAAGAGAAGTCACACTCTTTTTTTGGTTTGGTGCTATAAAATCATATTTTTATAAAGAAATTTTAATATTTTTTTAAAAAATGATATTTTTAAAATTTGCATTAGAACCCAGAGAAATAAATTAGGATCGGAGTTGATTATGTGTAGGGAAGGTTTTAACATCCCTATCGTGCTTAAAATTGGTACCTTATTAATCAATTGTTATAAAAAATTTGATATTTAAAAATTCAAATCTAATATTTAATTATGATCCCTTGGAGAGTTTACATATAATAAAACAATTTTTATTTTTCAAGTAAATTAAAATATTGAAATAAAATAATTTCCAATATTTTTGGTATCCGTGAAAATGCCGAAAATTTATCTTTTATTGATAAACTCATGAATTCAGTCAACATGAAAAAGGTATCCCTTCTTAATAAACATCAACAAACTCTCTCCCAAAATGACAAAAGATTCATCGATTAAATTAATTTGGAGATATTGCCTCATTATTTTAGAAATTAATTAAAATAATTCAAAAAGCATATAACAAAAATAAAATAAAATTAAAAAGCATGCATTCAACAATTATTGGATTAAAGCTAAAAATCTATGCTAACATAAAATTCAATTTAAGAACCTCAATATCAATGCTTACAATTTTTTTTAAAAATCTAACCCAACATAATAAAAACCCTAAAATCTAACTTCAATTTAACCCCAACATAATAAAAATTAACTGAAAATGGCATCTAACTCTTTGCAAAACAAATTTGATGTAAATTGGAATAGCTTGGACAACTGATTTGATAAACACTTCCTTTTTGTCTAGAAACAATATTCTTGAGCTCGAACTATGAATCCAACTCCAAATCCAATCCTTTAGACCTTAAAAAGCAATCGTTTTATTCCTACCCACCACCGTAGGGATTCCTATGTATCTATTGATATTGGTAGTGCGCCTAACCCCAAGTTCTGACTGGAACACAGCTCGTATGCATAACTAATCTCCTTCCCCACTAATGCACCCCTTACCGAGGCTTCCCCAAATATTATACTATAATCTTCGAAAAGTAAATGGCTTAACCCAAGACCACCCCTTGTAATTCTAGTCTCCTTGAGCATACCCTCCCTCCTTGCAAGCCTGAATATCTCGAGGAAGCCTTCATTACAAATCAAAAACAAGTACCGGCCGACCGGATCTCTCTGTTATAAACCTCTACATAGTTTGATGATTTCGCCTAACTGACCATTAAAAACTATTGAATAGAAAATTATTGTAATTATACTTATAATTATTCAGATATATTTATGGTAATTGTATATGCATTTATAATAGTTGTGGGACTTCTAAAGTTCGAAGGTGAATTATCATGAAACTGAAAACATCATGTTCAAATAATAATTGGGTAAGCTACTTTATAGTAGTCATCCAACTATGATTTTTTTCTTTTTTGGTCACTCAACTATAAAAAGTTATAAAATGGTCATCTAGCTATTAGTAAATTACTTTTTTGGTCACCCAACTATAAAAAGTTACAAAATGGTCACTCAACTATTCAATTTTCTCTTTTTTTGGTCACCTTACTATTGAACTTTTGAGTGTTTCCATTTTTACGTAAGTCAGTTGGTGACCAAAAAAGACAAAATTAAATAATTAGATGACCATTTTGTAACTTTTCGTAGTTAGGTGACCAAAAAAGAAATTTACTAATAGTTGGGTGACCATTCATAACTTTTCATAGTTAGGTGACTGATCGTGTGTCGGAGTCTTAAAAATTTATAATATGAATGATCTAGCCTAAAAACTAACTGTGACAATGACTTGAGGCAAGCGCACCTATCGAACAGTAGTATAGTTTAGTGGCAAGACCGGATTGTCGAACCCAAAGGAGCCAAAAGTACTAATTGTTGTTTAACCTAAAATTAACTAACTACTAAGCTAAAGATGCTAAGACACAGAGAAGGAATTGGGGAAATACTTGAGGGAAAAACCAATTGATTAAGACAATACCCGAGGAAGAATCCACCTAGACTTCACTTGTTATTTAACTCTGAACCAGATGATTTATTCACTTGACTTGATCCGTAGGATTCCCTAATTTATATTAATACCTCTCTCGAGGCTATTAACGTCTAACCCTAGGTTGATTAATTGAAATCTCTTTCTAATTAAAACCTTTAGAATTGCTTTAACTCGATCTATGGACTCCCATATTAGGTTTGACCCTAATCTGACAGATTTTTGTCATCCTATCTCTAGGGTTGCGATCTACTCCGCTTAACTATGCTAGATCTACTCTTAGATAGGGTCTATTCCTCCTCTCCCTAAGAGCATAAATGCTTGAATCAATATCTTGAAATATCAAAACAAGAATTAAGAACACATAGTTAAGAACAAATCAAATATTTATCATACATCTCAAAAAACAATAACAGGATCCGTCTTAGGTTTCATCCCCCTCAAGTATTTGAGGGTTTAGTTCATAATCATAAAAAAATACATCTCAGAAGAAAATATAAAACAAAACATAAAGAAAACCCTAAACCCCCTGAAGGAATTGAAGGAGAGATCCTCAGTCTTGAGTATGATTTCATCTTCTGGGATGGATCAACTGGCTTTCTTCGAGTGAATCCCACAATGCCCCTCTGGCTTGGCTCTTTAGCCTAGCTGAACGCCCCCTTGAAGGTTGGCCTCTAGGGTCTTTATATAGGCTTTTGGAATATCTTTATTTGCCTCTAAGTACCTTAATCCGAATGAAAATCTTCTTTGCTACGACAAGGACATGCCCGTGTGCCACTCCCGTGTGAATCGAGTTATAGGTTGTGGTTGGTCCTGCTAAAGAGCACAACCGTGTGACTTGGGCCCAGGATGTGTGCAATTTGTACTTTGGCCCATTTTCTCTGTTTTCGGCCGTTTCTCATTCTTTTCATCCTCCGGTGCTCTCCTAAGTATAAAACATGAAACTCCATGAATTAATAATCTAGACATATTAAACCAAGAATTAAGCACACATAATTGAGAACAAGAAACTAAGTATTTATTGTGTAAAATAAAAATCAAACAGCAGAATCCATCATAACTTTCATCTCCCTAGGTATTTAGAAAATTAGTCCATGCTTGGAAATAAAAACATCCAAGACACAATATGACCACAAGAAATAAAGAAACTCATGTTAACTTCCTAAGAAATAAAATGAGAATATTCAATCTTGACAGAAATCTGCTTCAAAGTCGGCTTCAATGGTGTTTTAATTTTCGAGTTGTTTTCTTAAGTATTCTCTCACGGCTCCCTCATATTTTCTTATTTTTGTCATATATACGTTTTAGAATGCCTAAAAAACCTAAAAATTATGATTTTTCACTATTCGGTGTGCAATTCTATAAAATTGACACAGCCTACCACATGTTCGTGTGGTCTGGCCGTGTGGAATGGTCCAACCCATGTGGCTCCTATAGCTTGCTCTGATAATTCAATTTTCTCTTGTTTTTTGCTTCTTTTGCTCCCAAATGCTCTATTAAGCATTAAAAAATGAATTTAAAAGATTAGGAGCATAAAATTCACAATTAACATTGAATAATTACCCAAAAATACATTAAGAATAAGGTTAAAATATGTTACTTTTAGCACTTATCAGAAACTAAATGCAATTAACTCCCTTCTTATGCAGAAAAATTTCTCTTAACTCAACATAGCGACCTCTAATTTATTCTTGATCCTATCCATTGATGAATAGATCATTAATCGATTTTCTCCTAGGCAATCCTTTCAACCTTCAATCAGTCTTTGACGGTTCCTTAGATGTATCGCCATCTCTATAGACTCTATTTTTTCTTTACCTGTATCATCTCTTCCATTTATCCCAGGGTGGATTCTTCTTTCCACCTTGTCCTTATAAGTTAGCCCTTCAGTCTACCTTTCTAATGGCCCTTTGGTGTGTCCCCCTTAGCAATCATTACCCATTTGTTTAGTCCATGGCAGACTCCCTTTCTTACCATATTCCTAAAGGACTTACTGACGTTACATCCGCCGAGTTAACTAATGAGGTCCTCCGCCACTCTAGCAGACTAATTCTCAATTCTCCCTCCATTTGGGTGGAAAACTTATTTCGAATTACTTCTTCATAATCCACCCTATTTATGATACCTTCATTTTAGTATGAGATATGTTTGTTCGTAATTTGATCGTTTAGACTTATAGTTTCTAGCAAACAGATAACTAGTTTACCATTCTAGTTACCGATCTCCCTTATTTGGCATTTCCTATGGAACTACTCTTTGGTAGATATACTCGCAGTTGATTCTCCTCGAAGAGGAATAGTCTTGACAGATATATCTATTACTTGGACTAACCTACTTAGTGTCTTTTCTTGTCGATGGGTTTTATTTAACCATTATTTTCCAATTCATCCCTACGGAGTGCTAACAATTTACCTTCCCTGCTCAATCTATAGGGACAATGAACCTTATGTCAGAGGCAAATCTCTCAATAACCTCTCATGGTTTTCCACTAGCATGCAGAACTTCTTGGCAATTTTTAATGGTGCATTCTTTGTAACAGTCCGGTTTATACCCTAGTCGGAACAGTGGTTTCGGGACCACAAATCTGAGTTTGTATAATATTTTAATATTATTTTCTATGCCGTTGATATGTGACTAAGCATGTGGTAAATTTATGTAAGTTGGTTTGTCCGTTTGTGTGTTTAATTTGAGCAAAGGATTAAATTGCACCAAATGTGAAAGTTGCTTGCTAATTGCTAAAGTACCAATGTGTTGTGGCTTTGTTGAGGTGGACTCCTTATGTTGTTATTATGCCAACTTATATTTAATGGATTAATAAAGACAATCATGCCCTTGCTACATGTTTGTTTTAATTGCTTAATGAAATGTTAAATTTGTAAATGGATTATTATATATGATATATTGGACAAAACATAACATAATGGCTATTTTTATTCATCCCACTTTGGCCGAATATAGCAAAGAAAAAAGGAAGAACATGAGCTTTAAGGGTTTTGGCTATTCTAAGCTATAATTTAGGTATGTTTTTACTTCGGTTCTTGATAATTTCTATGTTTTTGTAATCGTTGTTTCGAATGCTATCCAACCCATGTTTCAATTTTGTGTTTTGATGATGTATGTGAAATGTGCCATTGATGATTTTACAAGCTTTGTGATGTTTGAGGATGATATATGAAAGATTTGAGTTAGATAAACATGTTTTGTTCTTGAAGTTTTGATGAATTTAGCTAAATAGGGCTAAATTGAGAAAATGGTAAATTGAAGGACTAAATTGCAAGTTTGATGAGAAATGTGGGCTTGTATGTGATGTGTACATATTCGTTTAAGCATGTGTATGTATGGATTTTATGAATTTGATGTTTTGAGAAAAATAGACTAAATTGATAAAGTGGACAAATATGAGGGTTAAATTGTAAATAGCCCAAAATATATTTGTATGGATTGAATTGAATGGAATATTGAATAAAAGTATTAATTCTGAATATGTTTAGATCAAGAACCAAGGAAAACGGACTTAGATCGCGGGAAAGCGAAAGTAACAGAGTAGTCATTTTCGTTTTGTTAAACCGAACCCGAGGTAAGTCACTATACAAATAAACTTATCTGTATTGAATTGAATATATGTATTCATATGTCTTTCGATGAAAATGAATGAGTATGAGATGCTAAGTGCATGAATTTCGAAATAAGTTCGATATAGTGATAAAGCCGAGAAGTCCCGTATGAACCTAGGAATAGATAGGATTAGCCATGTCACAATATAGGTATCTATTCTATTTTATCATGTAAGACTACATCTGGGACGTTGGCGTTGACTTGAAATTGTGTAAGACCTCGTCTGGGATGTAGGCATCGATATGAATTATATGTAAAAGACCTCGTCTGGGACGTAGGCATCGATATGAACTTTATGAGTAAGACCATGTCTGGGATATCGGTATCATATTGACTCGTGTAAGACCACGTCTAGGACATTGCCATCGTTATGATCTATACGTGTAAGACCCTGTCTGGGGCAGTGACATCGATATATGAGTGCATGTAAGACCTCGTCTGGGACGTTGGCATTGTACTACTATTCCGAGCTTTCTGAGTATCCTACTAGGTTCCTAAGGGTTCAACAGGCAAGTCTGCAATACGAATGGTATATCCGAGCTATGATCCATTAAGTGAATGAATATCTAATTCAAGTACATTGAATGTGCATTAAGTATGCATGAACGATAAGTATATATACGACTTTGATTTGAAGAAGGGATGTTTGAATAGGATAAGTTGAATGAGATGCAAGGAAGATTATGAAACACCCCAAACCCAGCCCACAAGCCCTGACCGGATCTGGCATGCTTCTAAAGAAAATCCATTCAAATCTTGTTCAAAACTTTGCTAAAAACTTGTGTATTTTTGAAAACACTTGATTTGGGTTGGGCTCGAATTAAGAACCCGTGTCGACAAGGTGTTAAAAACAATTTGATATTTATACTTAAGAAAAATTTAACTTTTAAACTTTAAATTCGATAATAATCGTATTATACTAAGTAATTTAAAAGCATGCATAAACAATTCAATACTTTGGCCTTATTACATCAAATAAAAACCCGAATAATTCAAAACTTAAACATAAATAAAAATAAATTAATCCTTGGGCTTTGCATGGCCACCCTTAAGCGCCTGCCAACCCGGTCCATCACTGATCATCACCTGAAAATTAGTCCCACAAGGGGTGAGTCAAACAGACTCAATGTGTACAACCAACACCAAACTCAAATAAATTCAGGCATATCAAATCAAACATAATCATATAGCATTAAATAAAATGATGCAATCCCGGACCCAAGCCTAATTATCCATCCGCTACACGTCACCCGTACCAACCATTACACCGTGGGGACTACTAAGTCAACCCTCCATCCGCTACACACCATCGAAGGCAGTCACTACAGTCGACGTGCTCATCGCCCTTATAAAATTCGTGGCATAGCCACCAGATACATACTTTGTGTCATGAGACACCATATTCAGATATCGTGGTCTTAGGTCACCACATTCAGATATCGTGGTCTTAGGTCACCACATTCACTTCCCCTTTTTCATAATATCCCGTATGCCCATGTCATACAAAATCATGCAACATAATGTCTTAGGCCCGATTTCACATTCTTATCATATTCATATTCATGGCATAACAAGTCTTATCATACTCATAGTAGGAGTAGGAAAACGTACCTTAGTACTGTGTACCATAACATGGTACTTAGCCATATTTTCCCCATTCGTATAACATACATACATATTAAACAGTGCCTTAAACTTATTAAGAAATAGTGTAGGGTACACACCTGATATACTTATCAAATTTACTGAAATCCCAAAAACTCGTTCTATTGCTTTAGATCTTTAATTCCTATATTCGGCCAACCCTAACATGTTAGTAAAAAGCCATTCGGCTATAAATCCAAATCCTAGTAGGATTTTTGTAATCAAATTCTTACCTTGGTGCCGATTGGATTAAAAATCAAATCCCAAAACTTTGTGATCCTCTACCTTGTATTCGGCCAACATTAGATCACTTAAAGGGTTAGTTTCCGGCTTTTGAATAATGACAAAATAGATCTAGATATCACAATAGGGCCTTGGCCAAATGTACTCATGCACTTACCTTACGATTTTCAAATCCCGAAAAGTGACTGTGGATTGTAGTATTTGTCGAAATACCTAAAAACTTATGTTAGATTAATTTCTAACATTAAATCATAAGTAGATAGCCCTTGGCCGAATATGTCTTACCTTGAATCTTTAAAATCCCGAATATCCTTCCTTAAAGTCGACAAGAGACAAATCCCGAAAGAGTCCCTTAATACAAAAGTCGACAGCACCTTTGCTTGAAGCCCCTCAAACATTCGGCTATGAAGGCTAGCTAGTGCTCAAAAGGTTTCGGCTTTTGAGTTTTAATGGAGTAATCAGTTTCAAGGAGGAAAAGAGAGAGAGAGATATGAGCTTTAGGAAGAATCGGCTATGGTGATCTTTGGGAAGGGAATTCGGCTTTTGATGAAAAAGAAGAAGAAAAGAGGATGAAGAATTGCTAGCATCGGAGTTTTCGGTTTAACAAAATAAAAGTGAAGAGAAAAGTTTACTAGAGAGTTTCGGTTTCAACAAAGATGAGGAAGAAAAGCTTGAGGGTTTCGGCAATGGAGATGGTTAAAGTTTCGGCTATCACAAGGGTATTTCGGCTTTGGAAAAATAAAAGGAGAAGAGGAGAGGCACTATAGAATTCGGCAAAGGTAAGAGAAGAAGGAAAGATTGATGAATGGCCTTATTTTCCTCTTTCAGCCGAAATTACTAAGCCTAGAGAGTCCCATTTCTTGGCCATCACTATCATATCTTTATTTTCCTAGCTTAGCCGAAATTCTAAAAGAATTTATCTTCAACTTAAACTCCTACCTTAGTCTCCCTATGCCATCCATCTCCTTACCTTAGGAGTGCCGAATTTTTTACCCATTATTTTGGGCTTCATGTGGCCATACTAGGCCCAAGTTATCCTAGCATATGGCGTCATTTCTAAAGCCCTAAGTAGTGTCTCCAGGCCATTTTTCCAAGCCCGATTTTGTCACATTTCCAAGGTTCCTTACATTTCCAAGGTTCCTTACATTTCCTTACATTTCCAAGCTTCCTCTTAAGACTTAATATTTTCTAAAGCATTTCCTTACATTTCCAAGGTTCCTAAAATGCTCACAACACATTCACAACACATAAGGCATACTATTTCATAAAATTTTAGCCATAGTGCATAAGCCCTAATCCGGGATATTATAGTTCTACCCCCTTAAATTAATTTCGTCCTCGAAATTACTTACTACCGAAAAATCGTACATCCTAACTCACCACACCACACTCTCGTCTTGCAAGACTCGATCTTAAAACTAACACATTTCCTACAAAAATTCACATCCAAGGTTTCATACACTTCACTAGCATTACAAGAACAAACTAACTCTAAAACAAACAAGGCAATGAAGGGTATTCCAAAAGTAAGAACTTACCCATTGTCACATCTGGCACATCACTCTCCTCGCGACGACCGACTGCATAAACCAACCTTGGTTGCCTCGCATCTGAACCTTCAGCACCTCCGCTTGGTGCTCCACGACCACGGTCGAAACCATTTCCTCCATGGTTCGGACCACGACCCACCGAGGTCATTGTCTACCTCTACCACTGATTAACATTCCGAGCTCTTGGTTGATTCCCATCTAGTCTCATTGGACAGTCCTTAATCATATGGTCCTTTGACCCACACTTAAAACATCCTCCCGTCTTTTTCCAACATTCACCTAAGTGCTTCTTCCCACATTGTTCACAAGTAGGGTATTTCCCTCTAGTAGCAGCTTGCTGACCTCGCGGCCCTTCAACTCTAGGCCTCTTTTGCTCATTCCTGGATGGCCTTGATGATTCAAATTCTCTCTTCTGCTTATTTCGATCGGTGTTCTCCCTCACGGACTCCTTGATAACCTCGGCCACTTTGGCCTTTTCCACCAACACAGCAAACTCCCGCTCCTGTTGCGGGGCTATCAATAACCTTAGGTCATCTCTTAGTCCGTCTTCAAACCGGACACACCGCTCATGCTCAGTAGACACTATGCCCCGAGCATAGCGACTCAGCCTTAAGAATTCAGCTTCATACTCAGCTACGGACTTGTTCCCTTGAACCAGTCCTAGAAAAGTCTTTCTCTGGGCATCAATATAATGAGTGCCCACATACTTCTTCTAGTATGCTTCCTTAGCATAATCCCACGTGAGTTCCTCAGCTGTAGCACCATCCCGCACCGTGAGCCACCATTGATATGACTCATCACGGAGAAGCGATACCAACCCCTTCAGCTTCTCCTCATCAGTTAAATCGAGCTCATCCATAATCCGCTCAATCGCCTCCAACCAATACTCAGCGGTATTGGGTGCTACACCTGATACACTGCGAAATACATTGGTTTCGTTGGCTCAAAGTCATTTCGATACCGACTTCCGAGCTTCCATGCCTCCACTTGCTCCTGCCACCCTTTCCATGACCCGCAGCATCGCTTATGACACTGCGTCATCCCCCGTCTGGTCCTGATATTCCACATCAGTGGCTGGGGGTGGTGGTGGCGGCATTTCATTCTCAGATCCTTGACTCGGTCTAACGGGTTCAGACACGGTCGTTTAGCCTCTTCCACGGCCACGCACGTTACGACCACGTCCCCTTGAATTCATACTTCTGCTTGCGTTTATCTTATTAAAGAATTTTATGAATTAGTTTTGTTCCGTTTGATTATCCACAAATAGTTTTATGTTTAATAGTTTTAAGAAGTAGTTCTTTCGATTCATACACATACAGTCTCACATCATTCATTTAATCACACACATGAACTTGCGTTCATTTCAGAGAAATGTTGTAATTGTCGTTGTTTGTTGTTTTTCACTACCTAGGGGTATTTTTGTAATTTTATCCTATAAGGGTATTTTGGTAATTTTTCAAATTAGGGTATTTGAAAATGTTGTAAAATAGAGGTTGTTGATATTTTACAAAATTAAAATACTTGCTGGAAAAATTTCAAGGATAAAATGGTAATTTATACACTAGGGGTATTTTTGTAATTTTACAAGCCAGGGTCATTTCGGTAATTTTTCGTAAAGATATGGTTCCTGGTGACTTTCAAAACAAGGACATTTTTGAAGATTTCTAATTTGAGGGCACTTCGTTGATTTTCCTTACTGAGGGTATTTTGGTCATTTGTACAGGTTAAGGGTAATTCGGTCATTTTGCAAATCAGGGGTAATTTTGTAAATTTTCCAAATCAGGGTGTCTTTGATATTTTGTAAAGAACATTTTTGAAAAATCAGAAGTTATTATTGAAATAGGGGTAGTATGGTAATTTTGGAAAAGCAAGGGCATTTTAGTAATTTTACCACTAAGGGTATTTAGGTAATTTTGTAAATCGAAAATTCTTAGAAAGTTTTTCCAAAATAGTAATTTTCATAATTTCAAAAGGGTAGTTTGTTGACTTTTAAAACTAGGGTTTCCATAAAAATATGGCTAGTCCCTTTCGGGTTTTAGTTATTGGGTTTGGCCTGTGACTAAGTCCTCTTGGTTAGGGTGAACCATCACTACGCACCAGGTAGGATTCGAGTGGGTAGGAGGTGAGTCACTAGGACTGCTTAAATACCAAGCTCCCACTGAAACCAATCCTAGACATGCGCATAACGGTTGCCACACCCTAGCTCGGCGACTTGGACACAGGTTTGTTTAATTGTGCCTTAGAGTTTTATGTATTTGTTGGGGTAAACTAGTCCTAGGGTTTAATTCCTAATCCACTAGTCTACGTCCCTATATATATCCCCACATACAAATCACAAAGAGGTTAGGAGTACTTACCTGGTGGACTTCGGGTCGGAGACTAAGGTGCCATGCCAGAAAGCCTATTTATTTCTTAGAAAAATCCGTTTTCAAAAGACAGAAAACGTTTTGGGCCCTAAAAAGCCCTCAAGGCCGAGTTTTGAACCGGGCTCTAATACCAAGCTGAAACACCCCAAACCCGGCCCACAAGCCCTGACCGGATCTGGCATGCTTCTAAAGAAAATCCATTCAAATCTTGTTCGAAACTTTGCTAAAAACTTGTGTATTTTTGAAAACACTTGATTTGGGTTGGGCTCGAATTAAGAACCCGTGCCGACAAGGTGTTAAAAACAATTTGATATTTATACTTAAGAAAAATTTAACTTTTAAACTTTAAATTCGATGATAATCGTATCATACTAAGTAATTTAAAAGCATGCATAAACGATTCAATACTTTGGCCTTATTACATCAAATAAAAACCCGAATAATTCAAAACTTAAACATAAATAAAAATAAATTAATCCTTGGGCTTTGCATGGCCACCCTTGAGCTCCTGCCAACCCGGTCCATCACTGATCATCACCTGAAAATTAGTCCCACAAGGGGTGAGTCAAACAGACTCAATGTGTACAACCAACACCAAACTCAAATAAATTTAGGCATATCAAATCATACATAATCATATAGCATTAAATAAAATGATGCAATCCCGAACCCAAGCCTAATTATCAATCTGCTACACGTCACCCGTACCAACCATCACATCGTGGGGACTACTAAGTCAACCCTCCATCCGCTACACACCATCGGCGCGTCATTGCGATCGACGTGCTCATCGCCCTTATAAAATTCGTGGCATAGCCACCAGATACATACTTTGTGTCATGAGACACCATATTCAGATATCGTGGTCTTAAGTCACCACATTCAGATATCATGGTCTTAGGTCACCACATTCACTTCCCCTTTTTCATAATATCCCGTATGCCCATGTCATACAAAATCATGCAACATAATGCCTTAGGCCCGATTTCACATTCTTATCATATTCATATTCATGGCATAACAAGTCTTATCATACTCATAGTAGGAGTAGGAAAACGTACCTTAGTACTGTGTACCATAACATGGTACTTAGCCATATTTTCCACATTCAGTATAACATACATACATATTAAATATTGCCTTAAACTTATTAAGAAATAGTGTGGGTACACACGATATACTTATCAATTCTATGAAATCCCAAAAACTCGTTCTATTGCTTTAGATCTTTAATTCCTATATTCGGCCAACCCTAACATGTTAGTAAAAAGCCATTCGGCTATAAATCCAAATCCTAGTAGGATTGTTGTAATCAAATTCTTACCTTGGTGCCAATTGGATTAAAAATCAAATCCCAAACTTTGTGATCCTCTACCTTGTATTCGCCAACATTAGATCACTTAAAGGGTTAGTTTTCGGCTTTTGAATAATGATGAAATAGATCTAGATATCACAATAGGGCCTTGGCGAATGTACTTATGCACTTACCTTACGATTTTAAATCCGAAAAGTGACTGTGGATTGTAGTATCGTAAAATACCTAAAACTTATGTTAGATTAATTTCTAACATTAAATCGTAAGTAGATAGCCCTTGGCGAATATGTCTTACCTTGAATCTTTAAAATCCGAATATCCTTCCTTAAAGTCGACAAGAGACAAATCCGGAAGAGTCCTTTAATACAAAAGTCGACAACACTTTTGCTTGAAGCCCTCAAAGATTCAGCTATGAAGGCTAGCTAGTGCTCAAAAGGTTTGACTTTTGAGTTTTAATGGAAATGTCGGTTTCAAGGAGGAAAGAGAGAGATATGAGCTTTAGGAAGAATCGGCTATGGTGATCTTTGGGAAGAGAATTCACTTTTGATGAAAAGAAGAAGAAAAGAGGATGAAGAATTGCTAGCACTAGGAGTTTTCGATTTAACAAAATAAAAGTGAAGAAAAAGTTTACTAGAGTTTTCGATTTCAACAAAGATGAGGAAGAAAAGCTTAAGGGTTTTGGCAATGGAGATGGTTAAAGTTTCGGCTATCACAAGGGTATTTGACTTTGGAAAAATAAAAGGAGAAGAGGAGAGGCACTAGAGAATTCGGCAAAGGTAAGAGAAGAAGGAAAGATTGATGAATGGCCTTATTTTCCTCTTTCAACCGAAATTACTAAGCCTAGAGAGTCCCTATTCTTGGCCATCACTCTCATATCTTTATTTTCCTAGCTTAGCCAAAATTCTAAAAGAATTTGTCTTCAACTTAAACTCCTACCTTAGTCTCCCTATGCTGTCCATCTCCTTACCTTAGGAGTGCCGAATTTTTAACCCATTATTTTGGGCTTCATGTGGCCATACTAGGCCCAAGTTATCCTAGCATATGCCGTCATTTCCAGAGCCCTAAGTGGCATCTCCGGGCCATTTTTCCAAGCCCAATTTTGTCACATTTCCAAGGTTCCTTACATTTCCTTACATTTCCTTACATTTCCAAGCTTCCTCTTAAGACTTAATATTTTCTAAAGCATTTCCTTACATTTCCAAGGTTCCTTACATTTCCTTACATTTCCAAGCTTCCTCTTAAGACTTAATATTTTCTAAAGCATTTCCTTACATTTCCAAGGTTCCTAAAATGCTCACAACACATTCACAACACATAAGGCATACTATTTCATAAAATTTTAGCCATAGTGCATAAGCCCTAATCTGGGATATTACAGATTATGAATGAGCTATGTGCTTCAAATGAGTTTTGAATGGGTAAATGTGACCAATGTAGTCATAAGTATGAATCAAGCATAGACATGATAAATTGTTAAGTGTATGAGATGTGCAAATGTATCAAATTGTATAAATGTTTTTTTTTATGCCAAGTTTATTTGTATATGACTTACTAAGCTTTTGGAAAGCTTACTCTGTGTGTGTATTTTCTCTGTTTTATAGGTCGTCGAAGCTACTGAAGGCTCGGGATTGTCAAGGATCATCATCACACTACTAAGCTTATTTTGGTACCCTTTTGAAAATGTATATGGCTAATTATGGCATGTATAGGCTAGATAGGTGTTTATGTTTAGGAAGTGAGCATGTCCATGTTTATTGGCAAGTTTTTGAGTTGATAAATGTTTGAATGAATAAGTTATGAAGCATATATTTAGTATGTTTTGAGGCATATGGAATGGTTAAGTTTTGGTTAAGCAAATGGATGATACATGTTTGAAATGAGGTAGGATTTAGTTTGCAATTTGGTATTGGATGTATGGATGAAGTGAACCATTTGATATGTTTTGGTTGCCATATATGCATATTATGTTTTGGTATGTAATGCTTGTAGGTGAGACCCAAAATGGGTGGCATATTGGCCTTGTAAAATGGCCTATAATGTCACACGGTTGAGGCACACGGGCGTGCCTAAGACCGTGGGTAAATTGACAGAATGTGGCTTAAATTGTACACGGCCTCGACACGGGTGTGCTTGATGGCCGTGTGAGAAATGGCAGTATGTGATCTAGTAGTACATGGTCTTAGCGCATGGGCATGCTTGGTGACCGTGTTGATTTTGGCAGTATACTACCACGGAGAGGACACACGGGAGTGCCCAGAATCGTGGGTGAGGCACGGCCGACCCCCACGGTCGTGTGTCCCTTGTATGTTAAAAAAGTTTCAAATTTTTATGAAATTTCTTATGTGTTTCGGTTTAGTCCCGACTCAGTTTACAAGCATGTTTAAGGTCTCGATGACCTTCTTAAGGGACTTTATGTTTGAGATTGATAAATGACTATGTTATAATTCTGTAAATGTTTTCGATCTATCTGGTAACACTTCTGACCCTAATTCAGTGATCGGACACGGGATAGGGGTGTTACATTTGATTGGTATCAGAGTTATGATTTAGTCGATTCTTGGACTAACGTATCATGTTAGAGTCTAGCTATACATACCATATATTTGAACTGTGATAGTGTGATGAATCCTGACGTGTAAAATGTGATTTTGTATAGCAATGGATCCCGAAAGAGCCGTAGCTGACGACGTAGAAAGTAATACGCCTGCTCCCGCACAAGGGACAGAGCCTTTTGATTCGAGACCGGCTACGATCGGTCAGGAGGGAGAAGCTAAACAAGCTTTCTTCCAAATGATGAGTGAGTGGTTCACTCAGTTCGTAAAGAATAACCCGACTGTTTCACAACCTCTGCCCCCGGTTAATCCCCATCAGACTACAGTTGTGCCACCGGTTATGTATCCAAATCTGTTAAATAAGCCTCTGGTTGACAAGATTCGTATGTATGGGGCTGAAGAGTTTCGAGCTACCAATAATGATGATGCTGAAAAAGCTGAATTCTGGATTGAAAATACTATTTGGGCATTTGATGAGATGTCTCTAACTCCGGAAGAATGCATAAAGTGTGTTGTATCGTTACTTCGAGATACGGCTTATCAATGGTGGAAAACCTTAATTTCTGTTGTTCCTAGAGAATGGGTTACATGGGATTTCTTTCAGGTCGAGTTTTGAAAGAAATATATCGTGAAAAGATTTGTTGATCAGAAACGAAAAGAATTTATGGAGCTTAAACAGGGTCAAATGGCTGTCACTGAATATGAACAAGAGTTCGTGCGACTAAGTCAATATGCCCGAGAGTGTATATCTTCCGAAGCTATAATGTGAAAAAGATTTGAAGATGGTCTTAATAAAGATATTCGTTTGCTAGTCAGGATATTAGAAATAAAAGAGTTCGTTACACTCGTTGATCGAGCATGCAAAGCTGAAGCACTTGGGAAAGATAAAAGAAAAGCTAAAACTGAAGCCCGAGATATGAGAAAGAGATTTCAGAATAAATCATTTTAGTCTGCTTCAAAGAGATACAGAGATGATAAAAGTCATTCCCGAGAAAATACGGGACATTTGAACAGAAATAGAGCTAGATCGCAAATGAGTTTTAAAAACACAGCAACTTCAGTGAATAGTGTTGGTAATGTTCGATCTGAGAGAACCGAATGTAAACATTATGGAAAAAGACATCCGGAAAGATGTAGATTAAATGACAGAGCTTGCTTCAGATGTGGATCACTTGATCATTTTATCCGTGATTGCCCTGAGTCTGTCGAACCAGAGACTGTTTAGAATCCGAGATTTGATAATGCACCTGCGAGAGGTAGACCTTCAAAGAATACAAGAAATGTTGGTGGTAGTCAGAGAACTACGAGAGAAAATGTTGTCAGATCTGAAGCTAGAGCGCCTGTGAGAGCGTATGCTATCCGAGCTTGTGAGAAAGCTTCATCACCTGATGTGATAACTGGTACTTTTACTCTTTACGATACTACTGTGATTACTTTGATAGACCCTGGTTCTACGCATTCATATATATGCATGAATTTAGTATATGGTAAGACTTTGCCTATAGATTCTACTAAATTTGCTATAAAATTATCGAACCCCTTAGGTAAAAGTGTCCTAGTTGACAAAGTATGCAAGAACTGCCCGTTAATGTTTCGAGATATCTATTTTCTTGCTGATCTGATGCTCATGCCATTTGATGAATTCTATATTATTCTGGGTATGAATTGGTTGTTTATGCATGATGCCATTGTAAAATGTAAAAGAAAGACTATAGATTTACGAGGTCCAAATGATGAGATTATACGGATTGAGTCTAATGATTTAAATGGATTGCCGGTTGTGATATTTATTTTGAAAGCTCAGAGTTATGTGAAAATAGGGTATGAATCATATTTTTCTTATGTGATTGATTCAAAAGTATCCGAGAAGAAAGTTGAATCAGTACCCATTGTTTGTGATTTTCTGATGTGTTCCCTAAAAAGTTACCGGGATTACCTCCGATTCGTGAAGTTTAATTTGGTATTGAATTGTTTCCTAGTACGACACCTATTTCGATAGCTCCATATAGAATGGCACCAATAGAGTTGAAAGAGTTAAAGTCACAGCTACAAGAATTGACTGATAGAGGGTTTGCTAGATCGAGTTTCTCGCCTTGGGGTGCACCTGTTCTGTTTGTGAAAAAGAAAGATGGCACGATGAGAATGTGCATTGATTACCGTCAGTTGAATAAGGTGACCATAAAGAACAAATATCCGTTGCCTAGGATTGATGACTTATTCGATCAGTTAAAAGGAGCTACTGTATTTTCAAAGATTGATCTGAGATCGGGATACTACCAGTTGAGAGTTAAAGATTCAGATATTTTGAAAACTGCCTTCAGAATGAGGTATGGGCATTATGAGTTTTTAGTTATGCCATTTGGACTAACCAATGCTCCTGCTATTTTTATGGACTTGATAAACCAAATTTTCAGACTGTATCTAGATCAATTTGTTGTTGTATTCATTTACGACATTTTGATTTACATACGTGATGAGAATGAGCATGCAGAACATTTGAAAATTGTGTTGCAAACTTTGAGAGAAAAGCAATTGTACTCAAAATTCAGCAAATGTGAATTCTGGTTGAATGAAGTCAGCTTTCTGGTGCATATTGTGTCAGCTTTTGGGATTCGTGTTGATCCGAGCAAGATTTCTACTATTCTGAATTGGAAACCTCTAAAGAACATGTACGAAGTTCGTAGCTTTCTGGGTTTAGCTAGTTATTACCGCAGATTTGTTAAAGGTTTCTCGACTATAGCCGCTTCGTTGACTAGGTTACTTCAGAAAGATGTCAGATTTGAATGGTCGGATAAATGTCAAAAATTTTTGACCAGTTGAAAACTCTGTTAACAGAAGCTCCAGTGTTAGTATAGCCAGAATCTGGTAAGGAATTTTTTGTTTACGGTGATGCTTTGTTAAATAGTCTGGGATGTGTTTTGATGCAAGAGGGCAAAGTGGTAGCTTATGCTTCGAGACAATTAAAGCCTCATGAAAAGAATTATCTGACACACAACCTTGAGCTCGCTGCGATTGTGTTTGCACTTAAAATTTAGCGTCATTATTTGTACGGTGAGAAATGTCACGTGTTTTCAGATCATAAAGTCTGAAATATCTAATGACCCGGAAAGATTTAAACATGCGTCAGAGAAGATGGCTTGAATTGTTAAAAGATTAATGCTTTGAATGCTCAGATAGATTGATCTGATGATAATTCTGTGATAGCTGAATTGAGAGCGAAACCGTTATTTGTACAGCAAATATGTGATGCTCAGAAGGTTGATAATGAATTGTTGTTGAAACGAGCTCAGTGTGAATTGAATTCTGAATCTGAATTTCAAGTTGTTGATGATTGTTTGAGATTCCGAGATTGAATCTGTATTCCAAGAAATTCGGAGTTGATTCAATTGATTTTGAGTGAAGCACATAACAATCGCCTATCTATCCATCCAAGAAGTACAAAGATGTATCATGATTTGAAGCAACACTATTGGTGGTCTAGCATAGAACGAGACATTTTTGACTTTGTTTCAAAATGTTTAGTTTGTCAGCAAGTGAAAGCAGAACATCAAGTTAAAATGCAGGTTGTTACAAATGATTCGATTCTGAATGGAAATGGGATAGAGTAACTATGGACTTTGTTTCTGGGTTGCCTCTGACTCCAAGAAAGAAAGATACGATATGGGTCGTAGTTGACCAATTGACGAAATCTGCCCATTTTATTTTGGTAAGGTCTGACTATTCACTTGAGAGATTAGCTGAGCTTTATATTTTGAGATTGTGAGATTGCACGGGGTGCCACTATCCATTGTGTCAGATAGAGACCCGAGATTCACATCGAGGTTCTGAGAGAAATTGCAAGAAGCTTTGGGCACGAAATTACATTTCAGTACAGCTTTTCATCTGCAAACGGATGGTCAATCCATGTGAATTATTCAGATTCTCAAAGATATGTTAAGATGCTGTATATTAGAGTTTAATGGTTCATGGGAACAATACCTGTCGTTGATCAAATTTGCGTATAACAATAGTTTTTAGACGAGCATTAAAATGGCACCATATGAAGTTTTGTACGGACGTAAATGTCATACACCTTTATATTGGACTGAACTCAGTGAGAATAAGTTACACGGGGTCGATTTGATAAAAGATACTGAACAGAAAGTGAAATTGATCTGAGATTATTTGAAAGCAACATCTGATCGTCAGAAGTCCTATACAGACTTAAAACGAAAAGATATAGAATTTGAGATCGGTGACAAAGTATTTCTGAAAGTGTCTTCGTGGAAGAAAGTGCTCCGATTCGGACATAAAGGCAAGCTAAGTCTGAGATTCATCGGACCGTATGAGACTATTGAACGTGTTGGGCCTATTGTATATAAATTGAAGTTACCCTCTGAACTAGAAAAGATTCACAATGTATTCCACGTTTCGATGCTCTGTAAATATCGGTCTGATCCGTCACATGTGATTGCCCCATCTGAAATTGAAATCTGATCTGATATGACATATGAAGAGGAACCGATCTGTATCTTAGCTCGTCAAGTAAAATAGTTAAGAAACAAGAAAATTCTATTAGTGAAAGTATTGTGGAATCAACATGGATTAGAATAGGCTACGTGGGAGCCTGAAGATCCAATGAGACAGCAATATCCGAATCTGTTTAACGGTAAGATTTTTGGAGACGAAAATCCCTAAGGGGGAGAATTGTAACAGTCCGGTTTATACCCTAGTCGGAACAGTGGTTTCGGGACCACAAATCTAAGTCCGTATAATATTTTAATATTATTTTCTATGCCGTTGATATGTGACTGAGCATGTGGTAAATTTATGTAAGTTGATTTGTCCGTCTGTGTGTTTAATTTGAGCAAAGGATTAAATTGCACCAAATGTGAAAGTTGCTTGCTAATTGCTAAAGTACCAATGTGTTGTGGCTTTGTTGAGGTGGAGTCCTTATGTTGTTATTATGCCAACTTATAGTTAATGGATGAATGAAATACAATCATGCCCATGCTACATGTTTGTTTTAATTGTTTAATGAAAGGTTAAATTTGTAAATGGATTATTATATATGATATATTGGACAAAACATAACATAATGGCCATTTTTATTCTTCCCACTTTGGTCGAACATAGCAAAGGAAAAAAGGAAGAACATGAGCTTTAAGGGTTTCGGCTATTCTAAGCTATAATTTAGGTATGTTTTTACTTGGGTTCTTGATAATTTCTACATTTTTGTAATCGTTGTTTCGAATGCTATCCAACCCATGTTTCAATTTTGTGTTTTGATGATGTATGTGAAATGTGCCATTGATGATTTTACAAGCTTTTTGTTGTTTGAGGATGATATATGAAAGATTTGAGTTAGATAAATATGTTTTGTTCTTGAAGTTTTGATGAATTTAGCTAAATAGGGCTAAATTGAGAAAATGGTAAATTGAAGGACTAAATTGCAAGTTTGATGAGAAATGTGGGCTTGTATGTGATGTATATGTATTCGACTAAGCATGTGTATGTATGGATTTTATGAATTTGATGTTTTGAGAAAAATGGACTAAATTGATAAAATGTGCAAATATGAGGGTTAAATTGTAAATAGCCTAAAATATATGTGTATGGATTGAATTGAATGGAATAGTGAATAAAAGGGTTAATTCTGAATATGTTTAGATCAAGAATCGAGGAAAATGGACTTAGATCGCGAGAAAGCGAAAGTAACAGAGTAGCTATTTTCGTTTCGTTAAACCGAACCCGAGGTAAGTCACTATGCAAATAAACTTATCTGTATTGAATTGAATATATGTATTCATATGTCTTTCGATGAAAATGAATGAGTATTAGATGCTAAGTGCGTGAATTCTGAAATAAGTTCGATATAGTGATAAAGCCGAGAAGTCCCGTATGAACCTAGGAATAGATAGGATTAGCCATGTCACGATATAGGTATCTGTTCTATTTTATCATGTAATACCACGTCTGGGACGTTGGCGTTGACTTGAAATTTCAGTAAGACCTCGTCTGGGACGTAGGCATCGATATGAATTATATGTAAAAGACCTCATCTAGGACGTAGGCATTGATATGAACTTTATGAGTAAGACCATGTCTGGGACATCGGCATCATATTGACTCGTGTAAGACCACGTCTGGGACGTTGGCATCGTTATGATCTGGACGTGTAAGACCCTGTCTGGGACAATGGCATCAATATACTAGTGCATGTAAGACCTTCTCTATAACACCCCAAACCCGGCCCAATATCACGACCGGATCTGATATGTTACTAGGGAAAAAGGTGTAAAAGGAATCTTGTTTCTAAGGTAGGAATAATATTGTAAAATAAAAATTGTCTATTTGAATTGGGGTTTTTAAAATTAGGGGATTGTAGTTGGAGAAAATTTCAGCCGTTGAGTTAAAAATATAATTTAATACCCTCATTGTTACAAGTAGAAAACCATTGTTTTTTTACATTGCTCAAGTTTTGAAAACCCATTCTTTATTGTTTCAATATTATCGGATGTAAAGTAAAACAGTTCTTTAACAGTTACGAAATAGTAAAACTACATAAAAAAATTCCCAAAGTTTATCAAATTAGGAGTGGCCTTATTACAGAATGAAAATATCCCAACAGAAAATAGCAATTAACGTTTTAAAACAAAATTGAAATCAAAACCCTGCATGGCCACCTCGAGGCCGATCCAACCCCAGTCCAACGAGTCAAGGTTTACCAGCAATGTGTTTGGAAAACAGGGTGAGTCATTGGGACTTAGTGTGCAATTATTTCACGTCATTCCACAAACAGGCTTGGCCCCAAATCTACATCAAGTCGATATACCACATATAAAGATGCAATATGTTAACCCACCCCAACCTAATATCCGCTACACACCACCCGTACATCCATCCTCATACACACCGGGGGATTTCTACAATCAACCCTCCATCCGCTACACACCTCTTTGGTAGTTATGCTGACAGACACACTGCTCAAAGTCCACTTAAGTGGTCTAGCCACTAATCCACGTGATTAAATCTCCAATATCCACGATGAGACTCGAGGTCATCATCAATCCACAATGAGGCTCAAGGCCATCATTAATCGTGACAGAGTCACCCACATATAAATACACTTCCCCTTTAAATTAGTATATTTCGAATCCCATGCACATGCAGCATAAAATGGTAAATGGCAACATGATAGAATATGAACACATCTTGATATATATATATATATATATATGCTTACATGCATCCACAACCATTTATCCTTAGCTTTGATGTAGGTAGTAAACTAACCTGGTTTACCGGATTACCCAACGTGGGTAACAACACCACCACAGCCACTATTGCGGCTACCACATATGATTCATACATTTTAATTAAAACAAACAAGGTAACAGTGTGGTAATTACACACCTAATAACACGTAATACGATTCCCTCTACGTTGACACTCTCGTTAACATGCACTACTGCTATCTGTCTATTCTTTTGCTCAGAAGCTGGCCCACACCCAGGTGGCCAATCGTGAACTGCAGACACAACTCTCTTCTTGAACTTAGGGGCTGGGTTCACAGATCCAACCCCTCCCAATGATTGGCTATCATTTGAGTCCATGAACACCTTAGTCACTAACACGGATTAAAGCAGAGAAAAGAATCAAAAGAAATTAACGCTTAAGGCTAAGGCCCTTACCTAGACCACCAACTCTCGAAGCTCTTAAACTTAATTCACCAGCCAACCGAATCCTGGAGATCAAAAGAATGCGACACACTTCCACCTACAATCAGCCAAGCACCCAAACATAAGGCCATATGGCCATTCGGCTTTGGTTCCCCAGAACTCGAAAGAGATAACGCGCAATAGAAGTATTCGTTATGAACCTTACATTCAAGAGGATTCGACACTAGCATAGAAGAAGTGGAAATTCAGCAACGCAAAA
The DNA here is from genome assembly GCA_025506655.1 of Gossypium rotundifolium. Classification (NCBI taxonomy): domain Eukaryota; kingdom Viridiplantae; phylum Streptophyta; class Magnoliopsida; order Malvales; family Malvaceae; genus Gossypium; species Gossypium rotundifolium. The sequence goes on along the minus strand of CP106731.1, from coordinate 159,935,794 downwards.
AAAAAAAAATGAAGAAGAGTAGGCTACTAGGATTCAGTTTATGAAAGAAAGTTAGAGTTGAGAACCTTGGATGGGGATATTTGGCTAAGGCACAAAGGTTGAAGATGATAATGGAGTTAGGGGTTTTCGGCTTTGAAAAAGAAAGAAGAATAAGAGATGAGCAATAGATGCGGCTATGTTGCTTAAAAGAAAACGAGGACAAGAAAAGAAGAGGTTTCGGCCATGGTCAAAAGATGAGAAAAGAGTAGAGAAAATTCGACTTTGGCTTTTGAGAGAAAAGAAGAGAAATAACAAAATGCAAAATGTGAGATGTGGGAGTGGTTCAATTCGGCATAAAAGAAAATAAAAGGGGTAAGGCCCTAAGTGCTTTCCAACTAGCCGAAAGCCACACCTTACCAAGGCCTATACCACAATCGGCCACCCCCTAACTAGCACCCAAAACTGAAAGTCCCTCCTCTCCTCCAACTCTTCCAAATTAAACTAACACACCCCACTCCAATCCTTCTTTTCTCCTTATTTTCTCGACCACCTATTCAAATGAGTTTGAATACTTCAAACTCCTAAATCTCCTCTCTTCCCCCCATTCAAAACTATTGACTTCTTCAACCCTCATCCACCAGAGTCCATCCTGAGCACAACACTCCCTAATCTTGGCGTCAAAATAAACACACAAAAAGGAGGTTCTCGCAGCTCGAACCCAAGCCTTCCCCACCTACATAAAGCGTCACTTCATTGAGCCTTAAGTGATGTCCCTTGCCACTTTACCAAGGCCCATCTTGCATCAAAACCTACCACCAACCACACTTAAAACCTACTCCAATCAGCTTCCCCCTTCTAAAAGCCCAAAACACAAATTTCCCTAAGGCTCTGGCCTACCCCTAACTCCTGCCTAGACCCTAAAATAGCCTAACTAGCATGACATCCATACTATCTGCATGCAAACAGATAAAATGCAAAGGCCTCGATTTAGGATGTTACAGTTCTATCCCTCTTAAAAAATAATTTTAGCCTCGAAATTACCTGGTCAAAAGAGTTGAGGATATTGCTGTTGCATCACTTCCTCGGGCTCCCATGTGGCTTTCTCTGTTCCATGATTCCGCCATAACACCTTCACCAAAGGAACTGATTTCCTACGCAAGACTTTGATATCCCGGTCCAGAATCTGCACTGGTTCCTCTTCAAAAGACAAATCTGGCCTCACTTCAATCTCCTCCACTGGCACAACATGAGATGGATCTGAACGATAGCGTCTAAGCATGGAAACATGGAATACGTCATGGATCTGGCTCAATTCTAATGGTAACTCGAGCTGGTAAGCAAGCTGGTCCCACACGCTTCAACACCTTATAAGGCCCGATAAACCTAGGGCTCAGCTTGCCCTTTCGACCAAATCTCAGCACTTTCTTCCACGGTGACACCTTCAGGAAAACCTTATCATCCACTGCAAACTCTATATCTTTTCGCTTAAGATCGGCATAAGATTTCTGCCTATCCGAAGCTTCCTTCAAACGAGTTCGAACTAGCTTAACCTTATCCTCCATTTCAGCAACCAATTCTAGACCCAACAACTGATTCACCCAACTTTGTCCAACACGTAGGGGTATGACACTTCCGCCCATAAAGCGCTTCATACGGTGCCATCCAAATACTTGCTTGGTAACTGTTGTTGTAGACGAACTCTGCAGAGGTAAGTATTCTTCCCAACTACCCCTGAAATCAATGACGTAAGGCCTCAACATATCTTCTAGGACCTGAATTACCCTTTTAGACTATCCGTCCGTCTGCGGATGAAATGCCGTGCTAAAATCCAACCTGGTGCCCAAAGCCTGATGCAACACCCTCCAGAATTGCAACGTAAATCTAGGGTCCCTATCTGAAATGATTGACACTGGTACCCCATGCAACCTCACAATTTTTGCCACATACAGCTTCGTCAACCTCTGCAGAGAGTAGTCGACACGAACAGGTATAAAATGAGCGGATTTTGTCAACCGATCCACGATCACCCATACCGAGTCTTTCTTAGCAGGCATAAGAGGAAGCCCGCTAACAAAGTCCATCGTGATTCTCTCCCACTTCCACTACGAAATCTTCACTGGTTGTAGCAACCCCGAAGGCACCTAATGTTTAGCTTTAACCTGCTGACACGTCAAACACTTCCCCACAAATTCTGTAACTTCTTGCTGCAATCCAGGCCACCAAAATTGTTCTCGCAGATCCCGATACATCTTACTTCCTCCAGGATGCATAGCATAAAGGCTATTATGCAATTCCAGAAGAATCATCTGCCTCAACTCCACATCCTTTGGCATGCATACCTTCCCACGGAAACACAAAACCCTGTCACTGTTCACACTGTAATCCTCTATTCCACCATCCTGCACTTGCAAAAATCGAGCACTCAGAACCTCATCCACCAACTGTTTCTCTTTTACTTGACTTATCCATGTCAGCTTCACTCGCAGCTCAGCTAACAAACTCCCATCGTCATACAAGCTAATATGGGCAAACATTGCTCTCAAATCTAATACTACCTTCCGGCTTAACGCGTCCGCCACCACATTTTCCTTCCTCGGATGCTATTCAATCAAGCAGTCATAATCCTTTAATAACTCCACCCACTTTCGCTGCCTCAAGTTCAGCTTCGTCTTCTGAGTCAGTAAATACTTCATACTCTTGTGGTTAGTGTAGATTACAGACTTCTCCCCATACAAATAATGTCTCCATACCTTTAGAGCGAAAACCACCGCAGCCAACTCCAGATCATGCGTGGGGTAGTTAATCTTGTGCGATCTTAACTGTCGAGACGCATAAGCAACAACCTTCCTCTCCTGCATCAGCACACAACCTAACCCCGTGTGAGAAGCATCACAACACACCGCGAAATCCTTTCCAGCCTCAGGCTGAATTAATACTGGAGCCTCTGTCAAAATCCTTTTTAGCTTCTCGAAACTCTCTTGCTGCTTGTCCGACCATACAAAAGGTACCTCCTTCCTCAACAACTTAGTTAAGGGTGCCGCAATTGAGGAAAAACCCTCGACAAACCTTCTGTAATATCCTGCCAACCCCAAGAAACTTCGAATTTCTGCCACAGACTTAGGTGGTTTCCATTCCAACATCACCTCAATCTTTTGAGGATCAACTCTTATTCCTTCAGTCGACACCTCATAGCCCAGAAAAGTAACTTCCCTTAGCCAAAATTCGCACTTGCTAAATTTTGCATGTATCCTCTTCTCCCTTAAAATCTGTAGAACTACCCAAAGATGTGCATCGTGCTCCTCTTCTGACTTGGAGTACACCAGGATGTCGTCTATGAATACCACTACGAACTGGTCCAGATAGGGTTGGAAGATCGGTTCATCATATCTATGAACGTAGCTGGTGCATTTGTCAACCCAAATGGCATTACTAAGAATTCATAATGCCCGTAGCGAGTCTGAAAAGCCGTCTTGTGAATATTTGCTTCTTTACCTTAAGCTGGTGATACCCGGACCTTAGATCTATCTTCAAAAGACTGATGCCCCCTTGAGCTGATCAAACAAGTCATCTATCCTCGGTAGCGGGTGCTTGTTCTTGATCGTCAGCTTATTAACTGGCGGTAATCTATGCACATACGCATAGATCCGTCCTTCTTCTTTATGAACAACACTGGTGCTCCCCATGGAGACACATTGAGTCGAATAAAATCGCGATCCAACAACTCTTGGATTTGAGCTTTCAAATCTACCAGCTCTTTTGGTGCCATCCGATAAGGGGCGATAGACACCGGAGCCGTACCTGATAGAAGCTCGATTCCAAACTCTACCTCACGATCCGGCGGCAACCCTGGAAGCTCTTTCAAAAAAACATCCACAAACTCTTTCACTGTTCTAACCTGTCCCACGGTCGCTTCCTTTGCATCCAAGGCATTAACTAACATTAGGAAGGCCATGCACCCTTTCTTCACCATTCTTTCCGCCTTGAGAGCAGACACTACGCTAGATAAATAGTTTTTCCCCTCACCTATCACCAAGACTTCTTCATCCTCAAGAGTCTTTAACATCATGCGCTTAGCAGCACAGTCCAAATTCGCACGATACCTTACCAACCAATCCATGCCTAGGATTAAGTCAAATTCCCCAAATGGTAGCTCCATCAAGTTAGCTGGAAAAAATGATCGTTGGACTTTTAGAGGCACATCTCTAAAGAATTTGTCTACCACTATCGATTGCCCTAAAGGACTAAGTACAGTCATCTCCCTAGAGACAGTTTCAGGATTCATACTCAAAGTTCCAGACACCATACTAGCAATGTAAGAGTGAGTTGACCTAACATCAATCAGTGCAATAAAGGGTAACCCAAAAATGAGAAACGTACCCGTTATCACGTCTGGTGCCTCCCTCTCCTCACGACGTCTGGCCGCGTACACTAACCCAGGCTACCTTGCCTCAGTACTCCCTGATCCTCTGCCCGGTGCCCCGCGACCTCGGCCAAAACCATTCCCTCCTCGATTCAGACCACGACCTCTTGACTCCTGTTGACCACCCCTTCCTGGCTGCATATACCCCTGACCTACCATCCGAGCCCTAGCCATATCTTACGGACAATTCTTAATTAGATGATCCTTTGACCCACACTTAAAACACTCCTTGTTTCTACCTCAGCACTCCCCCACATGAGATCTCTTACAATGAGCATATTGTCAAATTGCCCAACAGCAGCCGATGTAGCAACGCGAACAGGTCCATCTACCCTAGGTCTTTTCTGAAAACTTTCCGATGACCTTGACTATCCATAACTCCTCCTATTCCTTCCTCTGTCCTTATCCCTGTTCTGCTTCTCAGTTCACTTAACCTCCTCACTTGTCTTGGCTTTTTCCACCATACAGTAAAATCTCTCTCGCTGAAGAGCTATCAACACACGTAGCTCGTCTCGTAGTCCATCTTTAAATCTCACACAGTGCTCGTAATCAGTTGCAACAATCTCTTGGGCGTACCAACTTAACCTCAAAAATTCTGCCTCATACTCGGCTACTGACTTACCCCCTAAACTAAATTCAAGAATGCCTTCCTTTGTGTATCCACATAACTGGCTTCGACATATTTCCCTTGAAACTTTAATCCCAATCCACTCGGTCTGCCGGAGTACCCTCTCTGATGGTGAGCCACCACTGGTAGGCCTCATCTCAAGGTAAAGAAACCGCCCTTTAGCTTTTCTTCAGCTGTGCAGTCCAAGTCATCCATAATTCTCTCGACCGCCTCCAGCCAATATTTAGCCACGTTTGGAGCTACTCTCGAGATACCTCTAAACATTCTGGCTCCATTAGCTCAGAGTAGCTCAGGGATGGACTTCTGTGTTACTGTCCCCGTGCCTGCCCCGGCCACACTATCTAAAACCCGCAGCATTGCCTGAGATACTGTGTTGTCTCCATCCGTTTGACTCTGAAGCTCTACTTCTATAGCAGGCGATAGCGGTACCTCATTCTCTGACCCATAACCAGACCCTACTAGTTCCGACATAGTCACCCTACCCCTACCACGACCACGCACATTACGCCCGCATCCTCGAGTGCTCATGACTAGCGTTCACGATTTAATCTGATTTAAAAGTTTTATGCATCAGCATCTCTTTCCACTATTTAACGACGGACAGTTTTATGAAAAAGAATTTTAATAGTAGTTGTTTCGATTTCAAATTCTATTTACAACATTCAGTTCTCAAGTCTGTATTTCCTACTTCCAGAGTTCACATTCAATCCACCTCAAGCAGAGCATTACATACATACATCAAACACAAGTAAACATCCATGAACCCACATTCATCACCTAGGGGTATTTTCATTATTTCACTACGCAGGGGTATTTTCGTAATAATTTTTTTCAAAATAAAGTTTCTTGGTGGTTTTCAAAATAGGGACATTTCGAATAATTTTGTAATCTAGGGGTATTTTGGTAATTTTTCAAATAAGGGCATTTTGGTCATTTTACAAAATCAAGGGTGTTTCTGTAAATTTTCTCAACCTAAGGTGTTTTTAGATAATTTAGAAAATCAGGGACATGTAAGTAATTTTGCCAAAAATTAGGATACTGGCCCCTTTCGGGTTTTAGTCATGACTTTGGCCCATCAACAAGTCCTCGCGGCTAAGGTGAACAGACACTAAGCACCAGGTAGGATTCCCGAAAAGAGGAGGTGAGTCACTAGGACCGTTTAAGTACCAAGCTCTTCCTAGATCCATTCCTAGGCATGCGTATGCCTGTTACCACACCCTAACTTAGCAAATTGTTCACAGACATGTTTAATTAGGGAAATTAAATCTTATGAAATTTGCAGAATTGTTCAGTCGAGCCCTAAGGTCCATTATCACTATCCTACCAGTCTACGCCCATAAAGTTTATCAAACCCCATATCATATCAGAACAAGAGTTAGAGTACTTACCAGACGGACTTGGGCTGGAGACGCAGGAGCCATGCAAAAGGAAAAACATGTATTTCATTCTACTATGCTTTAAAACCATTTAAAAAAAATGTTTTAAACCCAAAACCCAAAGCCGAGCTTTTGAACTAGGCTCTGATACCAAAATTGTAACACCCCAAAATCGGCCCAACATCACGACCGGATCTGACATGTTACTAGGGAAAAAGGTGTAAAAGGAATCTTGTTTCTAAGGTAGGAAAAATATTGTAAAATAAAAACTGTCTATTTGAATTGGGGTTTTTAAAATTAGGGGATTGTAGTTGGAGAAAATTTCAGCCGTTGAGTTAAAAATATAATTTAATACCCTCATTATTACAAGTAGAAAACCATTGTTTTTTTACATTGCTCAAGTTTTGAAAACCTATTCTTTACTGTTTCAATATTATCGGATGTAAAGTAAAATATTTCTTTAACAGTTACGAAATAATAAAACTACTTAAAAAAAATTCCCAAAGTTTATCAAATTAGGAGTGGCCTTATTACAGAATGAAAATATCCCAACAGAAAATAGCAATTAACATTTTAAAACAAAATTGAAATCAAAACCCTGCATGGCCACCTCAAGTCCGATCCAACCCCAGTCCAACGAGTCAAGGTTTACCTGCAATGTGTTTGGAAAACAGGGTGAGTCATTGGGACTCAGTGTACAATTATTCCATGTCATTCCACAAACGGGCTTGGCCCCAAATCTACATCAAATTGATATACCACATATAAAGATGCAATATGTTAACCCACCCCAACCTAGTATCCATCCACTACACACCACCTGTACATCCTTCCTCATACACACCGGGGGATTTCTACAATCAACCCTCCATCCGCTACACACCTCTTTGGCAGTCTACGCTGACAGACACACTGCTCAAAGTCCACTTAAGTGGTCTAGCCACTAATCCACGTGATTAAATCTCCAATATCCACGATGAGACTCGAGGTCATCATCAATCCACAATGAGGCTCAAGGCCATCATTAATCGTGACAGAGTCACCCACATATAAATACACTTCCCCTTTAAATCAGTATATTCCGAATCCCATGCACATGCAGCATAAAATGGTAAATGGCAACATGATAGAATATGAACACATCCTGATATATATATATATATAACATGCTTACATGCATCCACAACCATTTATCCATAGCTTTGATGTAGGTAGTAAACTAACTTGGTTTACCGGATTACCCAAAGTGGGTAACAACACCACCACAGCCACTATTGCGGCTACCACATATGATTCATACATTTTAATGAAAACAAACAAAGTAACAATGTGGTAATTACACACCTGATAACACGTAATACGATTCCCTCTACGTTGACACTCTCGTTAACAGGTACTACTGCTATCTGTCTATTCTTTTGCTCAGAAGCTGGCCCACACCCAGGCGGCCAATCGCGAACCGCAGACACAACCCTCTTCTTAAACTTAGGGGCTGGGTTCACAGATCCAACCCCTCCTAATGATTGGCTATCATTTGAGTCCATGAACACCTTAGTCACTAACCCGGATTAAAGTAGAGAAAACGAATCAAAAGAAATTAACGCTTAAGGTTAAGGCCCTTACCTAGACCACCAACTCTCGAAGCTCTTAAACTTAATCCACCAGCCAACCAAATCCCGGAGATCAAAAGAATGCGACACACTTCCACCTACAATCGGCCAAGCACCCAAACATAAGGCCATATGGCCATTCGGCTTTGGTTCCCCAGAACCCAAAAGAGATAACGCGCAATAGAAGTAATCGTTACTAACCTTACACCCAAGAGGATTCGACACTATCACAGAAGAAGTGGAAATTCGGTAACTCAAAAGAAAAAAATGAAGAAGAGTAGGCCACTAGGATTCGGTTTATGAAGGAAAGTCAGAGTTGAGAACCTTGGATGGGGATATTAGGCTAAGGCACAAAGGTTGAAGATGACAATAGAGTTAAGGGTTTTCAGCTTTGAAAAAGAAAGAAGAATAAGAGATGAGCAATAGATGCGACTATGGTGCTTAAAAGAAAATGAGGACAAGAAAAGAAGAGGTTTCAGCCATAGTCAAAAGATGAGAAAAGAGTAGAGAGAATTCGGCTTTGGCTCTTGAGAGAAAAGAAGAGAAACAACAAAATGAAAAATGTGAGATGTGGGAGTGGTTCAATTCAGCATAAAAGAAAATAAAAGGGTAAGGACCTAAGTGCTTTCCAACTAGCCGAAAGCCACACCTCACCAAGGCCTATACCACAATCGGCAACCCCCTAACTAGAACCCAAAACCGAAAGTCCCTCCTCTCCTCCAACTCTTCCAAATTTGGCTAACACACCCCTACTCCAATCCCTTCTTTTTCTCCTTATTTTTCTCCTGACCACCTATTCAAACGAGTTTGAATACTTCAAACTCCTAAATCTCTTCTCTTCCCCCCATTCAAAACTATTGACTTCTTCAACCCTCATCCACCAAAGTCCATCTTGAGCACAACACTCCCTAATCTTGGCGTCAAAATAAACACACAAAAAGGAGGTTCCCGCAGCTCGAACCCAAGCCTTTCCCACCTACATAAGGCTTCACTTCCCTGAGCCTTAAGTGACGTCCCTTACCACTTTACCAAGGCCCATCTTGCATCAAAACCTACCACCAACCACACTTAACACCTACTTCAATCAGCTTCCCCCTTCTAAAAGCCCAAAATGCAAATTCCCCCAAGGCTCTGGCCTACCCCTGACTCCTGCCTAGACCCTACAATAGCCTAACTAGCATGACATCCATACTATCTACATGCAAACAGATAAAATGCAAAGGCCCCGATTTAGGATGTTACATCGTCTGGGACGTTGGCATTGTACTACTATTCTGAGCTTTCTGAGTATCCTACTAGGTTCCTAAGGGTTCAACGGGCAAGTCTGCAATACGAATGGTATATCCGAGCTATGATCCATTAAGTGAATGAATATCCGATTCAGGTACGTTGAATGTGCATTAAGTATTCATGAACGGTAAGTATGCATACGACTTTGATTTGAAGAAGGGATGTTTGAATAGGATAAGTTGAATGAGATGCAAGGAAGATTATGAATGAGCTATATGCTTCAAATGAGTTTTGAATGGGTAAATGTGACCAATGTAGTCATAAGTATGAATCAAGCATATACATGATAAATTGTTAAGTGTATGGGATGTACAAATGTATCAAATTGCATATATGTTTTTTTTATGCCAAGTTTATTTGTATATGACTTACTAAGCTTTTGGAAAGCTTACTCTGTGTGTGTATTTTCTCTATTTTATAGGTCGTCGAAGCTACTGAAGGCTCGGGATTGTCAAAGATCGTCATCACACTACTAAAATTATTTTGGTACACTTTTGAAAATGTATATGGCTAATTATGGCATGTATAGGCTAGATAGGTGTTTATGTTTATGAAGTGAGCATGGCCATGTGTATTGGCAAGTTTTTGAGTTGATAAATGTTTGAATGAATAAGTTATGAAGCATATTTTTAGTATGTTTTGAGGCATATGGAATGGTTAAGTTTTGGTTAAGCAAATGGATGATACATGTTTGAAATGAGGTAGGATTTAGTTTGCAATTTGGTATTGGATGTATGGATGAAGTGAACCATTTGATATGTTTTGGTTGCCATATATGCATATTATGTTTTGGTATGTAATGCTTGTAGGTGAGACCCAAAATGGGTGGCATATTGGCCTTGTAAAATGGCCTATAATGTCACCCGGTTGAGGCACACAAGCGTGCTAAGACCACGGGTAAATTGGCAGAATGTGTCTTAAATTACACACGGCCTCGACACGGGTGTGCTTGATGGCCGTGTGAGAAATGGCAGTATGTGATCTAGTAGGACACGGTCTTAGCACATGGGCGTGCTTGGTGATTGTGTTGATTTTGGCAGTATACTACTACGGGGAGGACTCACAGGAGTGCCCAATAGCCGTGGGTGAGGTACGGCCTACCCCCACGGCCATGTGTCCCTTGTATGTTAGAAAAGTTTCAATCTTTTATGAAATTTCTTATGTGTTTCAGTTTAGTCTCGACTCGGTTTACAAGCATGTTTAAGGTCTCGATGACCTTCTTAAGGGACTTTATGTTTGAGATTGATAAATGACTATATTATAATTCTGTAAATGTTTTCGATCTGTCCGATAACTCTTCTAACCCTAATTTGGTGATCGAACACGGGATAGGGGTGTTACATTCTTACCCACGACCTACGGGTAGATCCCCTTTCATTGTCTGTCCATAATGTATTAATAATGCTTCCTTCCCCATCAAATCTTAATTGGGTCGTCATTATATGCCCTACTGGCTTTCATGATTACTATTTCAGTGGATTGTATCCCCCCTTTTTCGCTCTTTTGCCTTGTTTGGTAGTTTTCTTAAAATCCTTTTACCAACACTTGCATTATTCTTCCAACTTTTTTTTCTTAGGTATGGTTCGCCATAATTATCGTCTAGGCGGTCTACGCCGTATTTAATGTCATGGCAAACTCCATTGGTTGCTGTAGCCAAGCCATGGTCTTACACCCTTTCACCCCATGTTTAATGTCCTGACAGACGTCTCCATGTTTACTGTCCCATGGACTACCCTATTTGTCATAGTTGAGCTATTGTCTTACACGTTAGACCTCTTTTGAGGTATCGCCCGTAGGACCTTACTGACGTTCCGGTGTCACCCCATAGAATTTGATGATTGCTATTACGATGATGATTTTTGAAACCTAATAACTATCTTCACAATGACGTCCAGAAGGACCTGTTTCACATTCCACCTTGATGTTCAAACATCGAAGTGTTCCCCCCGTAAGGCCCGAAGCTTTGCACATCACAGCTTGCACACAACAACACTGTATGATGATATCTTAATAGAATTCCATTTTTCCATTTTTTCTATTCCTCCACTCATTCCTCCATTTGATATCCTAACCTTGATGCTCAGACACTATAGTGTCCCTTCCGTAAGGCCCAGAGTTTTATACATCACGATTTGCACACAACAACACCGTATGACAATATCTAACAGAATCACCCTTTCTTAATCCTAACTTCATTTATCTCCTCGATGAATTTGAGCTACCATTGAGAGAGACACTAATGGAGAATCTTTATACATCAGTGATTTGTTTTGTTGCCTTTGATCAAAATAAAAATTATTTGTTAAAAGTAAATATGACAAGATACAAATCAAAGTATAACAAAACAAAATTTAACTATTTTTTAAATTTTTATATAATATCAAGATATAAATTAATTGGATAACATAACAAATAGAGACAAATACAATACCATGGGAAATCATACTCACTTGATATATTCTTCTTGTCTTTTGGAATTTGAGAGTTTGTTTCCTTCTTTGTTTTCTTTTATTCTTTTTTTTTGGACTTTTTTTGAATTGGCTTTTCATCTAATACTTTCTTAAACCTTTTTTCTTAACATGTATAGGATCAAACATTGGTTTTTCGCTTGATTTACCTTTGGCGTCACTAATAACATTATCTTGAAAAGATATATGCTATGAATTTTCCAAATCTTTAGCTTCTTGCTTAGTTGCCATATCCTTCTCAACTAATTGCAATGCCTCAATTAGTTTCTTTTTGATAATTTGAGTTCATTTAGGGGTCAATACAATTGAAGCCTATCTTTTCAACTCCACACAGTAAATTTTTTCACATCCATCTTCAGTTACTTGATATAAAGAATTTCACTTCTACTATCTTCAATGCAATTGAGGAATATGTTATCCATCTACTCTTCTTCAAACCTTTTAAACATAGCAATGGTGTAAACATCAGAAGCATGCTTTAAAATCTCATGTCTATTAACTTATCTTGGTGCTCCATTTTTATATCGAAAGTCTTGATTTAATTCTGTTTAACAAACTTATTTTACCTTTTCTACGTAATGTTGTATAACCTTCATAAGACAAAGAGCAATTCATAACCTGATGTAATATGTTGTTCATACTCTCGCTTCTTTGAGTGGATCTAATTCAAGTCGAAAAAAATCAATGTCAGAGGCAGGGTACCATTTTTCTCAAAGCTTATATAATCTCTTGAGCCAAGCATGATCTTGAAGTTCAAAAATTTTAATCATAACAACCCAACATGATTCAAAATCTGTTTCACTTTCACATCTATAAAAACATTTATTAACTTTAGGTTTGAACTTAGCATTGGTAAAATGACCAGGAAGATGTTGTTTGGCATTATTTGAAATGTGCTACATACATAATCAACAAGATGACTCGGGAACACCATTTGTCTTGCTTTCATTATCGTATGATCTTGATTAGTAAAAATGCTCATTAGTTTTCGGTGCCCCATGGCTTCTAAAAACATTTCAAATATCCAGATAAATGACTTAGTAGTTTCATATGATAAAAAAGCACAACCGAACAAAATAGTATTCCAATGATTGTTGATTCCAACAAATGGAGCACAAACCAAATTATACTTATTGGTTCTATATGTGGTATCAAACACAAGAACATCTCTAACCAATTTTGATCTTCCATCTCTAAAAAAAAAAAAAAAAAGAAAAAGCTATTTCATGATTCTGGTCCACTTGCACTTAATAAAAAAATATTGGATCTTCAGCTAGCTTATGTTTGAAAAAATTGGTATTTATTTTGTAATAGGCCAATTTAGCCTGGGCCCATACAAAAAAAAAACCCAAAACAATAAACAAAGTCCAAGTCCAGTCCAAAATATATCATTTGGCCCGATCGAAATGGCCCATTACTTGAAAAGATTGAAGGTCCATCTACAAGCTTGACGTATATGGAAACATAATCTTCAAGGATATGCAATCTTAGATATGATATGAAAATCTTAGATATGATATGCAATCCTAGAAGATATGATATGCAATCTTAGAATATATGATTTTGTAATCTTAGAGAATTAATTTGTAGATATCTTTTAATCTTAGCCGTTGATGTAATTGATCTGTACCATTGGATTTGGGGAGGCTCAACTATAAATAGAGGCCTCTCCCTTCATTGTAAAGGACTTGAGTTTGGAGCAATAATAATTCTTAAGAGCATTCACTCAAATTTCTTCCTCTTGCGTTCTTATTTTTTGTGGCTTGTTCTTATTTTGTTCTTCGTTTCTTTTAAAGTTGCTTTCATTTGAGTTGGATTTAGGTGGAGGAATTTCGTTGAATCTTCATATTGTAAGAGTTTGGCTGATTTAAGCGTTTTTTTCACCATTTTTATTTATCTTTTTAATTGTTTAATCATTAATTATTCTTTTACTTTCATTCGTTTATTTATCCATCAACTTTCTTATTTACATATTGTTCATTCATTTAACCATTCTCATCATTCTTTTATTTTCTTCCATTAATTATATACTTTATTTGTTTTAATATTATGTCACACATGTTGTTTATTTTAAAAACTTGTGTTATACATCATCTATTTTAAATTGTTTGATTATTTGCTTTAATTTTTTTCATATATTATCAATTGCAAAATTTTTTATACTATCTATTTTATATCTTGCTTATTTTTAAGATGTTTTGTGTATAAAATTCCTTATTACATAATATTTATTTTTAAACTCATTTATATATTATTACTTTATGTATTACCTATTTTCATTTTATATATTACTTATTCCAAACTTATACATATATTACCTACTTTTTTTATATATATAATTTATTTATTGATTTGTATATTGTTGATTTCAAATTTCTTTTCCCTTATTATTCATTTTCAAATTCATTATTTTTAAATTTGTTTACATTTTATTTTGCCTTATTTTTATTTTATTTTATACTCTTTGTTTTAAATTCATTTGTCTTTGATTATTGATGCTAGTATTTAAATAATTGCCATTATGTGTTTTATAAATTGTTTATTTGTATTTTCATATTGCCCTTTTTTTTTTTGTCAAAGTTTTTACGCATCGTTTTAATATTGCGTCAATTTTCCCCAATTTTGAAAAAGAAAACTTTTAAAAATAAGGCAATATTCGGTACTTTGGAGCTTTGAGAAAATCGTGTCCTAACTTATTGGGTTTCTATTTTTTTGATCCAAATAACCGAATATTCTTTTTAAACTTTAATGCATGGGACAAGCTTAGTTTCGAGGGTTAAAATGTCGTATCCTAACTTACTGGATATGACATATTATTACTTCGGGACAAGGAGGTCTTAACATCAAATTTGATTTTTTCAGGTTTTTAAAGAGGATCATATTTTAAAATCTTTTTAAATTTTTGACATTAGGACGTTAATTAATCAATTAGGTACCAATTTTTGGGTGTTACGAGGTGCTAATCCTTCCTCGTGCGTAACCAAATCTCGAGCCCGTTTTCTCAAATTTTGTAGACCAAAATCATTATTTTAATAAATCAAAATGTTTTATTAAAATGATTAATTTCAAGGTGGCCCGATCACACCTCGAAAAAAGATTGGTGGCGACTCTATTTTTGTTTTAAAAGTTGACCCCATTTTTCAAAATAAAAAATGGTTTCGACAGCTTGGCGACTCCACTAGGGACCAATAAGAAAGTCAAGCCGTAAAATTTATTATTTTTTGTCCTTTTTCGAAAATTTAAAAATTTGATTTGAAATTTTGATTTGAAAATTACGATCCTTTTGTTACATTTGTTTGTGTCATTGCATATGATTGTTATTATCTTGCGCACATTCCATTGCATGACCATTGTGGTCGCACCTTTAAGTGGGAGTGAGAAACTATGCCTTCGTGAGGTTTTCACCTCTGCATGGGCTAGTGGATTACTTCCGGGATACATCTATACCTATGTCTTCGTGAGGTTTTCACTTCCTCATGGCCATAGGGAAATGTGTTTACCTAAACTGAACTCGATCTGTTTGAGCCTATAATGGGTGAAGATTGAGGAATCTCTTGGTTCGGGTACCTCAACTTTAGAGCTAAACCACATATAGAAAACCTAAGGGCTTACCCTAGGTAGAACTTTGCCAAACCCCAGTGGTCACCCAGATAGGTGCCCTATTTTGTTATTTATTTCTCTTGTGCTAACATGTTCTCTTTTGTTTTGATTGCATTGCATTCACATCATAGAAAAGATGTGTTGATTCAAATTCGATTGCTAAATAGAAGAGTTTGTCATGAGAAAATGGATTTCTTGATAAAGTGGATTATAATAGGGTCGTCCGAATATAGTCCAAGTAAACACAATGAGAGAAGACTAATAGTTTGTGAAGGAATACAAGACTTTATTGCCCAAGGATTCAAGCTGACAAAGACTATTCGAGAATCACCACGTCTCGGCTTTCTTGGAGAGGCTAACGAGCATTGTGGAAATAAGTGAGCAGTGAGTCCCGACCCAGATCAAGTAAAAAGAGCTAGTAGATACATTTATTAGAAAGTTCGCGAGATTGGACCTTGATATCCGGATAAGAAGAAAGGGATCAATGTCTTCGCTTGGAATATGAGGGAAAGGTCGTATAAATATCTGTTTTATGTAAAGGAATTTATCTTCTAGAAAAGTTGTTCTAATGAAATTGAATTCAGAATCAACGTCTCTATTTCTTTTTGTATTCATTTCATGCATTTACATTACATTGCATCATATGCATTAAAATCCATAGAAGGACCCTAATTAGTTGAAGTTATTTTAGAAAAAGAGAGAAAGTTAATCTGGAAACTAAACATCGTTACGGTACTTACACTAAGACGAAAGATATGGATCAAAAACTCGAAAAGTTCCAAAGCGACATGCAAGACCAGCTGCAAGAGCAGTTGGCAAATATCCAACAAGGTATGAGGGAACAAATGATGGAAGCCCAAAGGAATATGGTGGCTCAAATGACTCAGCTACTGAATGAGGCAATGGACAAGGGAAAAGGCCCTATGACTAATGCTGGAGAAGATAATGAGGATTGTCCTCTAGGTTTTTACCCTCCCGCATACACAAACACAACCTGAAGCATATCCTCGAAGGCCATCTATTACAATTAGGCCTCAACAAGGTCAAGCTGATACTAGGGTGCCCATGAATTTCCAAGTTGGCTCAGGATCTAACTGAGGAGATAACCCTGCTAATCTTGTTATCCCTGATTTGGATATAGCGAAGAGGGAAGGGATGAGAATTGAATTACCAAGGCAGTTAGAAGACCATTGTAGATTGTTAGAAGAAAAGTTCAAGGCCTTGGAAAATGCTGATAATCACCATGGAATTGATGCTAAAGATTTGATATTGGTGCCATATTTGGTGCTTCCTCACAAGTTCAAAATGATAGAATTTGAGAAGTACAATGGGACTAGTTGTCTTGAAGCCCATATTACCATGTTTTGTAGATGGATGATTGGGTATGTTAATAACGATTAACTGTTGATCCATTGTTTCCAAGATAGCTTGGTGGGGTAGCGTCCAGGTAGTACAGCCAATTAAGCTGTACTAGGATTAATTCCTAGAGAGACCTAGCACAAGCATTTATGAAACAATACAATCATGTGACAGATATGACGCCTGACAGAATCACTTTGCAAAACATGGAGAATAAATCAAATGAAAGCTCCAGGCAGTGTAATATCTCGGGATAGGGGGCTATTTTTGTTGTTGCATTGTTTGCATGTGTTTGGTCTGCAAAGTCATTGTTTTTCATGTTTTGGGGCTTAGGTGTAAGCTTGGTGTAAGCTTTGAGTGGTAGGAAAATTTTTAGTTTTAGGCTCGGAGAGAGAAGTCAAGAAGTGGGGTTAATAAGTATTCTTTGGTGAATTTTAGCACAAGAAAGGAGTGGTGGAGTGGCAAGTCGGGCGCCACTTAGAGCTTGTGTGTGTGTGCGCCACTTGCGGGGGAGTTCACGTGTTCAAGCTGCAGGATTCTCACTTTTTGCTTCCATTTTGACGCCAAGGTGGTTGAGGTTGGACCAAGTCAAATGTTTGAATGGTGGGAGGAGAGTGAATCAAGGAATTTGACTAGTTCAAACTAGTTTGAATGAGTGGCCATGAGCAATTGTTGGAAGTGGCGAATGTGGGAGAGATTTTTGGAGGGGAGTGATCGGTTTGGTAGGTGAGTTGAGGGAGTGCCGAAATTCACTTAGGAATTTTGTGCATTTTCGGTCTTTGAGTGTCAAGCTAAGTTCTCCTTTTTGGTCTTTTGGTTAGCCAAAATTTCAAGAAAACTCTCTCTTTTGTCCTCCTTGAAACCGAAAGTCCAAACACCTACTTGCCAAAATTTGCCTTGCTTTTCTTGATTTTGTGCTTGTGGCCGAATGCTCCCTTCCATATCTTCTTTCTTTTTCATTTGTGTAAGCCGAAACTAGTACTCTCTCCTCTTCATACTTCTTTCTTTTCTTGAAAACCTTGATAGCCGAAACTCTATTCTTCAAAACACTTTCTCCATTTCCTTTTCTTTCAAAATTGAAAGTACCTTTCTTCTTCTTGGTTCCATTATTGTTGTTGGCCGAATATCAACCCCTTTTCTCTTCATCTTTCTCTTGTGTTTTCTTCCTGTGTGTAAGTCGAATCCTCTTTTCTATTTGTTTACATCTTAGCAGAATCTCCTTCTCTCCTAGTGGTTTTCTTGGCGAATATTAGTGTGGTATGAATCTCTTCTAGCCTTGGTTCTAATCGGGTTTAGAGGAAGGTAAGTGCTTGGCCGAATGGCCATTTCCCCTCTCCCTTGTTCTTGTTGATTTTGGTTTGGATAAGTGCCGATTTTGGGCATTGGTTGAAAGAAGTTAATCCCTTGTGTGAACCGTTTTCCTTATAGGGTATCCGGGATTTCGAAGCTGTCACCCTTGAGTGATTATTTGGTAAGTGGTGGTAAAAAGTTGGTTCTTTTAGTCGACTCTTCTAGTTTCGTTAAGTCAAGTTTCAAAGGACTAACTGTTTACATTTTAGGGTGTGGTGATTGTCAAAGGAACCATTGTTTGGTTCGGATTTGGTAGAAACCAAATCATTCATAAAATAAGGGTTTGAGCGTTAACCTCTTAAGTTATTTGGTTTGGCCGCTTGGTATAGGTTCCTAATATTCTTATTTGGCCGATTATAGGAGCAAGCCAATCGAGGGTCTTAGATCGGTTCGTTTGGTTTAGGGCTTGCGTATTAACAGGTGTGTAAACTAACAAACTCTTTACTTAGTAATATGCTTGATAACCTAATTTCTTAATAAAGCCGAAATAGTATGGTTTATTGATATGATACCTTATGGGGTATGTGCACGGATTGGGTAAGTCTGTTTCATTATGAGCTTTGTTATTGATATGATATCATAATCTATGATATATGTGTTATGAGATGCTACACTAAACATATTAGCATGATTTGCATGATTGCACGATTTGCATCAGTATGATATGTTATGGGTGATATGAGAGGAGGGGGAATATGATATCCGTGTCTTTGGGACACGGAGGTTTAGCACCTCCGGTGGTTTGGTACCACAGATTGATTATTGTGACTTTGGGTCACCGAGGTTTAGCACCTCGCGTCTCGTCCCAATGGCTTAGCACCACGATGGGTTGGCCCCACGGTTGATTTTACTGGGATTGACGCTAGTGATTTGGTATCACACGATGGGTTGGCCCCATCATTTGATTCGTGATTGCGGTCACCAAGTGATTTAGTATCACACTTGTGTCTTTGGGACACCAGAGGTTTGGCACCTCATAGCGACTCGTCCCTGTGGTTTAACACCACCGTGGGTTGGCCCCACAGATGGATTATTCGTGACTTTGGGTCACCAGTGGTTTGGCACCACATTGATGGATATCATGACTTTGGGTCACCAGTGGTTTGGCACCACCAGTGGTTTGGTACCACATGGGGTAGAAAAGGTGTTACGGATGGTTAGGATTAGGTGTATTAATTGTGTTGCTTTGTTATGATGTGTGTTAGTATGTTGCATATATCGGGAGGGGGATTTATGCACTGAGTCTTGTGACTTACCTTCTCCCTTATCATTTTCAGGTGACACTTAGATCGCGGACGTGGAGCCGGGAGGACTCGAGGTGACCATGCCATGAATAATTGGGTCTTGCACTGATTTTAAAAAAAACTTGGTACTTTACTTTATTTATTTCCATTTGGTTTTGTTGGGTTGTAAAAGGCCTTTTTAAATTTTACTTTGGATGTTCATATGCTTAAATTTGATTTCAAATATGCCTTAACAACTAATTGGGTTAAAATTTGCTAAAACTTGGAAAGATAAAGTTTTTTTTTTCAAACTACAAAGCGAGATGTTTTAAACGTTACCATCGGGTATCACACTGTAATTCAAAATAAATGAAACTCAATTGTCTTCCAAACTTGAATTCAGTTTCTTATTAAGTTAAAAATGTTTTTAAGCAACAACAAGGATTACTTGAATTTCTAAATGAGATAAACTTGTTTTACTTACATATCTGATTAAGTTTTCAAAATTACCTGGTTTTCAAATACACCATCGGTTTTTAAACAGTCATCCCCAAGATTTTCTACAAGTACAAAATATAGCAAGATGATTTTATCAAACTTTTTAACGAAAACCTATCCTCTCAAATACGATTTTCCCCGTAACATGCCAGATTCGATCGTATTGTATATACCAGATTTGGGGTGTTACAATTGTGGTATCAGAGCCAAGTTCAAAGGTTCGACTGTGGGCCCGAGGCCCAAAATATTTTAAAATTCTGGTTTTAAGTGTTTTAATTTTAAAGTATATGGTTTGAAAGGCATGGCACCGAGACTCCGGCACCAATCCGCCCAGGTAAGTACCCCTTATTACTGCTTGAGATTTTTTTTGATGTGATGTGATCGAATGACTAGCGGTAGTAAAACTTTAGAAACTGAAATCAATAGGACTCTGTGGACTTGCAAAAACAAAACTTCTTTAATAAGCAATATTCATAAGACTTTGCTTTTAAACAGTGGAATTATTACTGATGCATAAAACTCTTTAAATCAGACAAGTAGAGATCTTAGTCATGAGCGCTAGAGGTAGACGTGGTCGTGGACGTGGTCGAGGTAGGATGACAGTTTCTGAACCCATAGGATCCGGTCGAGGGTCGAGAGAATGAGATCTGGTACCACCACCACCGGAGGTGGTGAGTTTAGAAACAATTGCAGACGACGCAGTGTCACGAGTGATCTTTGCGAGTTACGGAAAGGGTAGTGGAGTGGGTGGAGGCGCAGGAGCTAGGAAATCTGTGCCTAAGTGACTTCGAGCAAACGGGGCTAAGGTATTAGGGTGTGTCCGGTGTGGCTCCCAACACGGCGGAGTATTGGCTGGAAGCGACGGAGTGGATCATGGATGATCTGGACCTAACTGCTGAAGAGAAATGAAAGGGGATAGTATCACTTCTTCGAGATGAGTCATACCAGTGGTGGCTCACGGTTCGGGACAGTGCTGCAGCAGAAGATCTTACTTGGGATTATTTTAAGGCTGCATATCAGAAAAAGTACATTGGAGCTAACTACATTAATGAGCAACGGAAGGCATTTTTGAAATTTGATGCGAGGGAAGTAAGTCCGTGTTTGAGTCGTGGCGAGTTCTTGAGGTGAGTCGGTATGCTAGGGGTATGGTGGCTCTTGAACACGAGAGGTGTGTTCGTTTGAGGATGGTCGAGAGATGAATTAAAGTTCTTGATTGCTCCACGCCAGGCGTGAGTTTGTGTCTGGTTGAGAAGGCTAAGGTAGCGAAGGGGTTAAAGAGTCCGTGAGGCGAACTTGGATAAAACAGCAAAAGCGGAGTTTTGGATCTTCCGGTCGTCGGGTAATCCTCGGAAAAGTGCTAGATAGAGTGGGCCGTCGATCGATAGGGTCATTCTTTGCTAATCGAGGATCGCCACAGTGTAAGCTTGTTGTGGGAAAGCTCATTGGGGAGGATCTTTGGACCAAAGGAAAAGGATGTTTGAGTGTGGCTCTTTGGATCATCGTGTGAGGGACTGTCGCGTAAGTTGGCTAGGATTCATCGAGAGTCGAGCCGTACTCAGTTCAGGAATAATGGACCGCCACCGTAGAGGGGCCGTGGTAATGGCGAGAGGAGGTAATGGTTACGGTTGGGCCGTGGAGCACAGACGGAGGTGCGAGTAGTTCGGAGGCCGATAGCTGGGCTAGTGTATGCAGCGAGGCACCGAGAGGAGGGTGACGCGCTGGACGTCATAATTGGTACGTTCTTAATCTTTGGTTCTCCAGTTACTGCTTTGATTGATGTGGGTTCAATGCATTCATATGTTGCGAGTAGCATAGTGAAGACCATGGATTTAGACTCTGAGATATCTTCTAGGCAGATGACCGTAATTAGCCCTCTAGGTCACTCTGTAGTTATAGATAAGCTGTATAGAGATGTACCTCTAGAACTCCAAGGGGTAGTGTTTGTGGTCGATCTGATGGAGCTAGTTTGGGGAGTTCGATCGATTCTTGGGATGGACTGGTTGGTTAAGTACCAGGCGAAGTTGGATTGCACGGCTAAGCGCATGGTTCTAAAGACGTCGGAGGGTGATGAAGTGGTCATGATAGGTAATAGGAGGGACTACCTATCCAATGTGGTATCTGCTCTGAAGGCTAGGAAGATGGTCAGAAAGGGCTGTGAAGCATATGTGGTTCATGTGTATGCCTTGGAGGCTAAAGAGTCTGCTGTAGAGAAGGTTCGGACAGTTAGGGAATTTGTTGATGTGTTTCCTAAGGAGCTTCCAGGTTTGCCACCGGATCGTGAGGTAGAGTTCGGAATAGATTTATTACCCGGAACAGCGCCAGTGTCTATTGCTCCGTATAGGATGGCGCCAAAAGAGTTAGTAGAGCTTAAGACTCAGATCTAGGAGTTGTTGGACCGAGGCTTTATCAGGCCAAGTGTTTCACCTTGGGGAGCGCCGGTACTCTTTGTTAAGAAGAAAGATGGTAATATACGGATGTGTATAGACTACCGCCAATTGAATAAGCTGACGATTAAAAACAAGTATCCGCTGCCACGGATAGATGACTTGTTTGATCAGCTGAAGGGTGCATCGGTATTCTCAAAGATCAATTTAAGGTCTGCATATCACCAGTTAAAGGTGAAGGAGGCGGATATCTGCAAGACGGCGTTTTGTACTCGGTATGGGCACTATGAGTTTTTAGTAATGCCGTTTGGGTTGACTAACGCTAGGTAGCATTCATGGATATGATGAATAGGGTGTTCAACGATGTTGGATCGAGTTCATCGTGGTTTTATTGGCGACATCTTGGTGTATTCAAGGTGAGGAGGAGCATGATGCGCATTTTGGGTGGTATTACAGATTACGAGGGAGAAATGACTTTATGCAAAGTTTAGTAAATGTGAGTTACGGCTTAGAGGTGACCTTCTTGGGTCATGTAGTGTCGGCTGAGGGGATTAGAGTGGATCCTCACAAGATTGAGGCAGTTTTGGATTGGAAGCCGCCTAAGTTAGTGGCTGAGATTCGGAGTTTTCTGGGTTTGGCAGGATACTACCGAAGATTTGTCGAGGGATTCTTGTTGATCGCAGCACCAATGACCAAGTTGTTAAGAAAAGGGGTTCCGTTCATTTGGACAGAGAAACAGCAGGAAAGTTTCGACAAGCTTAAGAAGATTCTGACAGAAGCTCCGGTTTTGATTCAACCTGAGGCAGGAAAGGAATTCACAGTATATTGTGATGCATCACATAGGGGTTTGGGTTGTGTGCTGATGCAGGAAGGGAAGGTTGTGGCTTACGCATCTCGGCAGCTGAGGCCACATGAGGTCAACTATCTGACTTACGACTTGGAGTTAGCGGCTGTAGTCTTCACTTTGAAAATTTGGAGGCACTACTTGTACGGAGAGAGATCGATAGTCTACACAGATCACAAGAGTCTGAAGTACCTTTTGACTCAGAAGGATTTGAACTTAAGACAGCGCAGATGGATTGAGTTACTAAAGGATTACGACTGTTCAATTGAGTACCATCCGGGCAAGGCTAATGTGGTGGTAGACGCATTGAGCCGTAAGATTGTTGCAGACTTAAGAGCGATGTTTGCCCATTTGAGTTTGTATGACTACGAAAGTATTCTAGCAGAGCTGCAGGTTAAGCCTACTTGGGTTGAGCATATCAAGGAAAAGCAGTTCATGGATGAGGTTTTGAGTGTGCAGAGGTTGCAGGTGCAGGATAGTGGGTTGAAAGGTTCTGATTTGTCTAGTGATGGAGTCTTGTGTTTTTAGGGAGAGCTTGTATGCTGAGGGATATTGAGTTAAGGCGGAAGATTCTTGGGGCGCATAGCATAGCCCCACGCTATGCATCTGGAGGTAGTAAGATGTATTGGGATCTAAAAGAGTTGTTACGGTGGTCGATGCGAAGAGGGAAGTGACGAGTTTGTAGGGAAGTGTCGACATGTCGGTGGTCAAGGCCGAACATCGATGCCATCGAGGTTGCTTGACCGATGAAGATTCCACAAGGAAGTGGGAAAGGATAACTATGGATTTCGTCAGTGGA
Organism: Gossypium rotundifolium; assembly: GCA_025506655.1. Lineage (NCBI taxonomy): Eukaryota > Viridiplantae > Streptophyta > Magnoliopsida > Malvales > Malvaceae > Gossypium > Gossypium rotundifolium. The sequence continues at coordinate 159,911,966 of CP106731.1, read as the reverse complement.
TTACCTCTTACGCCTAGTAGGAAGGATTCAGTTTGGGTAATTGTGGATCGTCTAACTAAATCAGCTCACTTTATTCTGGTGAGGGTGGATTACTCACTTCAGAGGTTAGCGAAGCTGTATATGTCAGAGATAGTGAGGCTACACGGTGTACCAGTATCGATCATCTCGGATAGGGATCCCAGATTTACGTCAAGGTTTTGGAAAGCATTGCATCAGGCTCTGGGTACACGATTGGATTTCAGTATGGCATTTCACCCGCAGTCTGACGGGCAGTCAGAAAGGGTTATACAGATCTTAGAAGATATGTTACGAGGTTGTGTCTTGGACTTCAGGGGTAGTTGGGAAGAGTTTCTACCATTAGCTGAGTTTGCCTACAACAATAGTTACCAAGCAAGCATCAAGATGGCACCATATGAGGCGTTGTATGGTAGGAAGTGTCGCTCACCTACTTATTGGACGGAGTTGGGTGAACGCCAGTTGTTGGGACCAGAGTTGGTTCTTGAGGCGAAGACAAGGTTAAGTTGATTCAGGCTCGATTGAAGGAAGCTTCGGACCGGTAGAAGTCTTATGCCGATCTTAAGCGAGAGATATAGAATTTGTTGTGGGAGATCAAGTTTTTCTGAAGGTCTCGCCGTGGAAGAAAGTGTTAAGGTTCGGAAGGAAAGGCAAGTTAAGTCCAAGGTTTATTGGGCCGTATAATGTACTGAGACGAGTGGGACCGGTAGCGTATCAGCTTGATTTTCCAGTAGAGATGAGTCAGATTCACGACGTATTTCACGTTTCGATGCTTAGGCGACATCGTTCAGATCCATCGCACGTGGTAGCAGTGGAAGAGATCGAGATAAATCCAGATTTGACCATGGAGGAAGAACCTGTGTAGATTCTAGATCAAGATGTGAAGGTTCTGCGTAAGAAGTCTGTGCCTTTGGTTAAGGTACTATGGCGGAATCATGGTATAGAAGAAGCTACATGGGAACCCAAGGATGTGATGAAACAGCAGTACCCTCAACTCTTTTGATCAGGTAATTTCGGGGTCAAAATTATTTTAAGGGGGGTAGAACTGTAATATCCCGGAATAGGGGGCTATTTTTGTTGTTACATTGTTTGCATGTGTTTGGTCTGCAAAGTCGTTGTTTTTCATGTTTTGGGGCTTAGGTGTAAGCTTGGTGTAAGCCTGAGTGGTAGGAAAATTTTTAGTTTTAGGCTCGGGAGAGAGAAGTTTGAAGAAATTTGGGTTAATAAGTATTCTTTGGTGAATTTTAGCACAAGAAAGGAGCTGGTGGAGTGGCAAGTGGGCGCCACTTAGAGCTTGTGTGTGTGTGACGCCACTTGCGGGGGTGGTCCTGTGTTCAAGCTACAGGATGCTCACTTTTGCTTCCATTTTGGCCTAAGGTGGTTGAGGTTGGACCAAGTCAAATGTTTGAATGGTGGGAGGAGAGTGAATCAAGGAATTTGACTAGTTCAAACTAGTTTGAATGAGTGGCCATGAGCAATTGTTGGTAGTGGCCGAATGTGGGAGAGATTTTTGGGGGGGGAGTGATCGGTTTGGTAGGTGAGTTGAGGGAGTGCCGAAATTCACTTAGGAATTTTGTGCATTTTCGGTCTTTGAGTGTCAAGCTAAGTTCTCCTTTTTGGTCTTTTGGTTAGCCGAAATTTCAAGAAAACTCTCTCTTTTGTCCTCCTTGAAACCGAAAGTCCAAACACCTACTTGCCAAAATTTGCCTTGCTTTTCTTGATTTTGTGCTTGTGGCCGAATGCTCCCTTCCATATCTTCTTTCTTTTTCATTTGTGTAAGCCGAAACTAGTACTCTCTCCTCTTCATACTTCTTTCTTTTCTTGAAAACCTTGATAGCCTAAACTCTATTCTTCAAAACACTTTCTCCATTTCCTTTTCTTTCAAAACCGAAAGTACCTTTCTTCTTCTTGGTTCCATTATTGTTGTTGGCCGAATATCAACCCCTTTTCTCTTCATCTTTCTCTTGTGTTTTCTTCCTGTGTGTAAGGCCGAATCCTCTTTTCTATTTGTTTACATCTTAGCCGAATCTCCCTTCTCTCCTAGTGGTTTTCTTGGCCGAATATTGGTGTGGTATGAATCTCTTCTAGCCTTGGTTCTAGTCGGGTTTAGAGGAAGGTAAGTGCTTGGCCGAATGGCCATTTCCCCTCTCCCTTGTTCTTGTTGATTTTGGTTTGGATAAGTGCTGATTTTGGGCATTGGTTGAAAGAAGTTAATCCCTTGTGTGAACCGTTTTCCTTATAGGGTATCCGGGATTTCGAAGCTGTCACCCTTGAGTGATTATTTGGTAAGTGGTGGTAAGAAGTTGGTTCTTTTAGTCCACTCTTCTAGTTTCGTTAAGTCAAGTTTCAAAGGACTAACTGTTTACATTTTAGGGTGTGGCCGATTGTCAAAGGAACCATTGTTTGGTTCGGGTTTGGTAGAAACCAAATCATTCATAAAATAAGGTTTGAGCGTTAACCCTCTTAAGTTATTTGGTTTGGCCACTTGGTATAGGTTCCTAATGTTCTTATTTGGCCGATTATAGGAGCAAGCCAATCGAGGGTCTTAGATCGGTTCGTTTGGTTTAGGGCTTGCGTATTAACAGGTGTGTAAACTAACACACTCTTTACTTAGTAATATGCTTAATAACTTTGATTTCTTAATAAAGCGAAAGCAGTATGGTTGATTGATATGATACCTTATGGGGTATGTGCGCGGATTCGGTAAGTCCGTTTCATTATGAGCTTTGTTATTGATATGATATCATAATCTATGATGTATGTGTTATGAGATGCTACACTAAACATATTAGCATGATTTGCATGATTGCACGATTTGCATCGATATGATATGTTATGGGTGATATGAGAGGAGGGAATATGATATCCGTGTCTTTGGGACACGGAGGTTTGGCACCTCCGGTGGTTTGGTACCACAGATTGATTATTGTGACTTTGGGTCACGGAGGTTTAGCACCTCCGTGTCTCGTCCCGATGGCTTAGCACCACAAATGGGTTGGCCCCACGGTTGATTTTACAAGATTGGCGCTAGTGATTTGGTATCACACGATGGGTTGGCCCCATCGGTTGATTTGTATTGCGGTCACCAGTGATTTAGTATCACACTTGTGTCTTTGGGACACGGAGGTTTGGCACCTTATAGCGACTCGTCCTGTGGTTTAACACCACCGTGGGTTGGCCCCACTTTTGAGATCTGGGATTGTCGCGGTGATTTGGTATCACACGTGGGTTGGCCCTACAGATGGATTATTCGTGACTTTGGCTCACCAATGGTTTGACTTTGCACCACCCACCGGTGGTTTGGTACCACATGGCGTAGAAAAGGTGTTACGGATGGTTAGGATCGGGTGCATTAATTGTGTTGCTTTGTTATGATGTGTGTTAGTATGTTGCATATACTGGGAGGGATTTATGCACTGAGTCTTGTGACTCACCTTCTCCCTTATCATTTTCAGGTGACACTTAGATCGCGGACGCGGAGCCGGGAGGACTCGAGGTGACCATGCCATGAATAATTGGGTCTTGCACTGATTTTAAAAAAAACTTGGTACTTTACTTTATTTATTTCCATTTGGTTTTGTTGGGTTGTAAAAGGCCTTTTTAAATTTTACTTTGGATGTTCATATGCTTAAATTTGATTTCAAATATGCCTTAACAACTAATTGGGTTAAAATTTGCTAAAACTTGGAAAGATAAAGTTTTTTTTCAAACTACAAAGCGAGATGTTTTAAACGTTACTGTCGAGTATCACACTGTAATTCAAAATAAATGAAACTCAATTGTCTTCCAAACTTGAATTCAGTTTCTTATTAAGTTAAAAATGTTTTTAAGCAACAACAAGGATTACTTGAATTTCTAAATGAGATAAACTTGTTTTACTTACATATCTGATTAAGTTTTCAAAATTACCGGGTTTTCAAATGCACCATCGGTTTTTAAACAGTCATCCTCAAGATTTTCTACAAGTACAAAATATAGCAAGATGATTTTATCAAACTTTTAAACGAAAACCTATCCTCTCAAATACGATTTTCCCCGTAACATGCCAGATTCGGTCGTGTTGTATATATCGGATTTGGGGTGTTATAGGCAGTATGCAAAAAAATGGAGGGAAGTTGCCATGCAAGTTCAGTCACCGCTCCTAGAAAAGGAAACTACAATGCTTTTTATCAATACTTTAAAGGCCCCATTCATTACTCACATGATAGGAAGTACCACAAAGAGCTTTGCATATATAGTAATGGCAGGAGAAATGATTGAAAATGCCATAAGGGGTAGCAAGATAGAAACAAGGGAAAACACCAAAAGGTCAGCTCCAAGGTAAAAGGAGAACGAGGTGAATAATACGAGTACATTTGACAAAGGGTACTCGAAGTCAATTACTGTCAGTCAACTAAAAGTAACCACTAGCTATCAAAGCTCTTCAAGGCAGGAATCCAATTCGATGCCAAATACAGAAAAGCTCCAGTTCGCACCCATCTCGATGACATATAAGGAGCTGTATCAAAATCTTTTTGATGAGCATGTGGTGTCTCCCTCCTACTCGGAACCCGTGCAACCTCCATTTCCAAAATGGTATAATGAGAATGGCCAATACGAGTACCACGCGGGAATAACGGGTCACTTAATTGCAAACTGTACTACATTTAAAAAGTTGGTTGAAAGTTTCCTTAAAATGAAAATTGCAAAGTTCGACATTTCATCAAAGCATGATCACTTTGACGAGGCAGTAAATGCGATAATTGAAGGAGGAGACAAGAAATTTGCGACTCCTTGAAGAAGCCAAAAGCGAAGAGGGAACCAAGGAACGAAGTTTCCAAGCCCTTGCATACTTGGGAGTGTTTTGAATAATGGGACTGTGGAAGAGATCCCTATATTTTTAGAGCTAATCTAGAGTAATATTCAAAACACGCTTGTTGCCTTAAGCCTAGAGGCAATAAAAACCATTTTGTGAAATAGGCTTGTGTCCGAATTTTTATTTCAATAAAATGCATCTTTTTGAGAAAATCTTATCTTCTTGAAGTTGTAGGAGGCAGATCGAAGATATTAGCCTGCCTCTCTGAAGTTGCAGTAGAGCATACTCAAGATAGCAGACCTTATCTTCCTTAAGTTGCAGGAAGCAGATCGAAGATATTAGCCTGCCTCCTTAAAGTTGCAGTTGTAACACCCCTATCCCATGTCCGTCACCAAATTAAGGTTAAGAGCATTACCAGACAATTCAGAAAGCATTTACAAAAAATTCATACATTCAGCCGTCATTCTCAAACATAATGTCCCTTAAATAAGTCCTTGAGACCAATAGCATGCTTATAAATCGGGTCGGGACTAAACCAAAACACATACAAAATTTTATGAAAATTAAATACTTTTCTAATATGCAGGGGATACATGCCCGTGGGAGGAGACCGTGTGCCCTACACGGATGATAAACACCCCCGTGTGTCTTCCCCGTGTTCATATACTGACTTACTCTCCACGGCCACTGAGCACCCCAGTGCACTGGGGCCGTGCACTCTTAGGCCACATACTAACTTCACCACCACAGCCATCGAGCACGCCCGTGTGCCATGGCCGTGTACTCTTAAGTTAGCTACTAACTTGATCCCACGGTCTCTAGGCACACCCGTGTGCCATGACCATGTGACATTATAGGCCATTTACAAGGCCAAAATGTCACCCATTTGGGGCAAACCTACAAACAACATATATCATCTCATTTCATTCACACATAACCATTCAAAACCAATTCCAAACATACCAATTTGCATTACCAAAATTAAATTATGCTCAAGCACCAATCATCTATATACTTACCATCTCATAACCATTTCATATATCAACTAATCATACCAAAACAACTTCACATATCATATTCCTTTAAGCATATTACCAAAACATAACTAGCCAAATCACATGGCTAAGTTCACTTTACATCTCATATCAAGGACTGGCCAATACATGCCATATCTAGCCATATACATATTCAAAGTGTACCAAAATGATTTTAGTAGTGTGATGACGATCCATGATAGTCCCGAGCCTTCAGTAGCTTTGACGACCTATAAAATAGAGAAAACACACACAGAGTAAGCTTTCCAAAAGCTTAGTAAGTCATAATACAAATAAACTTAGCTTAAAGGCATATATGCATAAATTACATCGACACACATAACATTTACTTAGCAAACTATCACTTATTGCTTTGGTTCATATATTTGGACACAATTGCCACATTCATTCATACAAGAATCATATGTATATATATACAACTCTTTCTTAAACATTCTTGCATCCCAGTCTCGTTCTGCTATTCAATCATACCTATCTTCAAATCAAAGTCATATAGGTACTTACCTTTTATACACACTTAATGTACATACCAAATGTATATGAAACGACTATACATTCTCGTAATTGATCATAGCTCAGATTTACTCATTGAACAGTTCGAAATCTAATAAGATACTTGAAAACTCAGAATAAATGTACAATACCAACGTCCCAGCCATAGCTAAAATACTCATTCACTCATTCATAGCTTGTTTATAACTCATCAACCACAAAGGTTTAATACATACCTTAGCTAACACATAATTATTCAACTTCCAAGCTATTCAATGCTCGATATTACATGTCGATCATCCTTTAATATTCGTTCAACTTAATCGCACACTCAGTGCTATATATATAATTGACGCATATTAATCATCGCACACTTAGTGCCTATTCTTTTAACTGACTTGTCTCGGTGTCGCACTCACAGTGCCAATTCAATAAGCCAAAGCTTTCATTTCATGCACACACAGTGCTATTCATTTCTTATAATTGCACACTTAGTGCCTATTCTTTTAATCAACTTGTCTCGGTATCGTACACACAGTGCCAATTCAATAAGCCGAAGCTTTCATTTCATCGCACACATAGTGCTATTCATTTCTTATAATCGCACACTTAGTGTCGTGATTCGTAGTCGAAACTTAAATGACATCGCACACTTAGTGCATTAATACAAAACCGAACTTAATTTGGTATCGCACACACAGTGCCAATCATAAAAGCCGAAGCTTCCATTACTTCGCACACCCAGTGCTATTTAACTCCATCTTAATTTCAATTAGGCACACTTAGTGCCTCATTTCTCAACATCATACATGTAGCATTTCTAATTCAATAACTATCATTCAATTCACATCACATAGATATAAATTAATAACTTGTATTATATCCGAACTTACTTACTATATTAAACTTATCACGGAATTTATGTGCATAATCCTCTCATAAGCATCTACTATCAACATTAATCATATAAACAATTACAATTTCATGTAGGTACGTTTATTTGCATAGTGACTTACCTCGAATTCGATCTATCGGAATGAAAATGGCTACTTGTTTACTTTCACTTTCCCGCAATCTAAGTCTGTTTTCCTCGGTTCTTGATCTAAACATATTCAGAATTAACCCTTTTATTCATTTATTCATTCAATTCAATCTATTCACACATATTTAGGGCTATTTACAAATTAGACCTCATACTTGCATATTTTATCAATTTAGTCCATTTTTCTCAAAACATCAAATTCACAAAATCCACACATACACATGCTTAGCTTAATGCATATACATCTTATACAAGTCCATATTTTCCATCAAATTTGCTATTTAGTCCTTCAAATTACCATTTTCTTAATTTAGCCCTATTTAGCTAAATTCATCAAAAATCAAGAACAAAGTATGTTCATCTAGCTCATATTTTTCATTTAACACCAAAAATCATCAAAAAGCTTAACATATCATCAATGGCATATCACACAAACATCATCAATTCTCAAAATTGAGACATGGGTTTTGTAGCTCTCAAAGCAACGATTACAAAAACGTAGAAATTATCGAAAATCGACTAAAACATACCTTGAATTTAAGCTTAAAACCTAGCCGAAACCTTACTATCTTCTTCACTTCTTTTTTTTTTCTTTTTGATATTCGGTGGTGTATGGATGAATGAAATCCACTAACATGTTTGTTTTATTATAATATAATTGAAACACCCCAAACCCGGCCCAAAAAGCCTGACCGGATTTGATATGTTCATCGAATAAAACTTTAGCAATTTCTCATTTTGTTTAAGAAAAACTTGATGAGTTCATATAAAATAGATTAACTTAATATTCAGGTTGACATCGAATTTAAATAAATTTGTATCTTCTTAAAACATTATTTTTAAGAGAAATTTATAAGTTAAAAGAAACCCAAATTAAATGAAAATTTTACTTATTATTGTAAAAACATATATATATTAGTGTCAAAAACAGTTTAAATCATTTATCGAAAACCATTTAGTTATTTAATAAATATTGTTCATGGCAGAATAAAAATCCAAACGCAAAAAAAAAAAAATTAAAACCAGTTCATAGTGGCCTTATTACAAAAATAGCAAAACCCATAATAAATTCTAAGTAATAAAAATAAGCTTAATAGGTTTATTTAGGAGAAACTCCGAAATACTTTGTTGAGCAATGGCCACCACGTAGTCCTCGCTGACCCGATCCATCACGCTATGAGTCATCTGAAAAATTATCCCACAAAGGGGTGAGTCATAAACTCAATGTGTAACAAAAACACTAAAAGCCCAATTGATCATGGCCTTTAATCCCATTTAATAACACATATAGCCATAAGTCCAATTAAGTCATATTTAGCCATAAGCCCATTTTTTTTATAACAAATCAAATAAAATCATTTAGAAATCACATGGATATTTATATAATGAAATGCAAACCTGAGCCCACCTAAATTTCCATTCGCTACACACCATCCGTACCAACCAATCACACTGTGGGGATTACTAAATCAACCCTCCATCCGCTACACACCATCGAAGGCAGTTGCTGCAGTCAACATGCACATCGCCCTTATAATTTTGTGGCAAGGCCACCAGATAATTGTGACCGAAGTCACCGGATTCAAATATGTGATCGAAGTCACCAGATTCACATATGTGACCGAAGTCACCGGATTATGTGGTAAAAACCACCTGAATACTTCCCCTTATCAATAACACCCATATGCCCATGCATATACATATTATTTAGTTTTCATGCCATTTACCCCAAAATCATAGCAAAATCATACTTATTTCACATTTAGGCATATAGCAAAATTAGCGAAGTATTAGGGGTAAACGTACCACTGAATGGTACCCACAATCATTATCAATCATATTTTCATATAAATCTTATTTATTTTAGATCTATGAGAATTTAGTATAATGTTACACACCTTATGACAGTGAGAACGATACCTTCCCGCTCGTCAACACCTAGTTAATTATCACACTTGATTAGAACACACTAATACTTATAATCTACACTATTGATGAGAGATCTAAATCCTTACCTTGGATGATTCCGAATGATCTCTCCTAAAAAGTTGGCTACCAAAAAGGATCCTTAAAATCCCTTCCAAAGATTCGGCCTAGGAGAAAAATGTGAGAATTAGATTTCTAAAATCGGCAATTCCGAAAGAAAATAAAAAGAACGATTGGTAGAAAATCCTTACTCGTAATACGGAGATTGATTCACCCTTACTTACACTATTAGGAAGATTCGGCCTTAATGATTTAGAAAAAGAGAATTGGTGATTTCGGCTTGCACAAAAGAGAAGAGAAAGATAGTGATTTTTGGCTATAGTGATTTGGTTTTCAATAAAAGAAAAGAAAGAAGAAGATGAAAATGGAAGATGATTCGGTTTGACAAAGAGAGGAAAAGAATGGTGGTTTTGGTTTTGGTAGAAGATGGTTTCAGGTTGAAAGTGAAGAAGAAAGAAAAAAGAAAAGAGAAAGAAAGGGAAAGGGAAAGAAAGAAAATAAGAATGCCCTTTGATGCTAGATGATTCGGCACTAGAGAGGGAGAAAAGAGAAGAAAATGGTCCTTGATAATTTGGTATTTTCGGTTACAAAGAGAAGAGAAAGAAGAAACCGAAATGGTAAAACTCAATTGACTAAAAGAAAGAAAAAAGTTTCTCTTTTGTGTAATAGGCAATCGGCTAAGAGACAAAGTTTGGAGAAAAGAAAAGATGCACAAATTGGTTAAAGTTTTGGCCAGCTTTCAACCCTAATGCCTATGCAAAATTCGGCCAACACCCTTTGCCAACATGATCCCCTTTTTCCTCCTCATTTCTTCCCCATTAATCCCTTGATTCTATCACAATTAAACCATCCCCCCTAGCCCCTTATGCCGTCTAGGTTCATGGTCAAATGACCATGAAAAAGCTTCAAAACATCATCCCTCTTCAAGCCCTTTGTCCCCTATCTTACCATAACTTCATGATTCCATACCATAATTCCTAACTTGCCTTTTTCCTAAGGTTTACTAACCAAAAATAAAAAAGATGTCCATCCATTCTAGATAAGCTTGACCGACACTATAGGAAAGAAAACAAAAAAATTAAAATCCTTCCACTTGCTAGCTAGGGGATTTGAACCTCTCCCCTCATGCATTCATCCATGCGCCATTACCACCTTGCCAATTGACTTATTATGCTTAAAACCTCTTGTCAATATTTCTTAAAGCCTATCTTGCTTAGCTCCATCTTAAATATTAAAAATTTAATATTTCTCTAAGCATTCACTTACATATTGAAGTTCCTAAAACTTCCAAAACACACTCAATTATACTTAGGCATGCAACAACATTCAATTAAGTAAAGATGCATAGCCCCTTTATTCAGGATGTTACAATAATTATAACTTATAAAATAAATATAAAATAACTTTTAACTTATAAAAATAACATATAAAAACATGTTATAAAACCACGTTGCCGTCCACTATAAATAAAATTAGCTTAATTGTCACATAAGTCCTCACATTTATAAAGCCACAACACATAGGTGCTTTAGCAAATAGCAAGCAACTTTCACATTTAGTGCAATTTAATCCTTTTTTCAAATTAAACACACAGACAGTCAAATTAGCTTATGAAAATTTAGCACATGCTTAAACACCCATCAATGACACAGAAAATAATATTCAGACTCGAATTCGTGGTCCTGAAACCACTATTTCGACTAGGGTATAAACCGGACTATTACAATTCTTCCCCCTTAGGGATTTTAGTCCCCGAAAATCTTACCGTTAAACAGATTCGGATATTGCTGTCTCATTGAGTTTTCAGGCTCCCACGTAGCCTCTTCTATTCCGCGTTGATTCCACATTACTTTTACTAACGTAATTTTCATGTTTCTCAATTTTTTCACTTCACGAGCTAAGATACGGATTGGTTTCTCTTCGTATGTCATATCAGATCGGATTTAAATCTCAGATGGGGCAATCACATGTGACGGATCAGATCAATATCTACGGAGCATTGAGACATGAAACACATTATGGATCCTTTCGAGTTCAGAGGGCAACCTTAATATATATGCAACCGGTCTGACACGTTCAATAATCTCATACGGTCCGATAAATCTCAAACTTAACTTGCCTCTACGTCCGAATCGAAGCACTTTCTTCCACGGATACACTTTTAGAAATACTTTGTCGCCGATTTCAAGCTCTATATCTTTTCATTTCAAATATGCATAAGACTTCAGACGATCAGATGCTGTTTTCAAACAATCTCGGATCAATTTTACTTTCTGTTCTGAATCTTTTATTAAGTCAATACCGTGTAGCTTATTCTTACTAAGCTCAGTCCAATAAAGAGGTGTACGACATTTACGTTCGTACAGAGCTTCATAAGGTGCCATTTTGATGCTCGTCTGAAAACTATTTTTATACGTAAATTTGATCAATGGCAGATACTATTCCCATGAATCAATAAACTCAAGTATACAGCATCGTAACATATCCTCCAAAATCTAAATGATCTGCTCGGATTGACCACCTGTCTGCAGATGAAAAGCTGTATTGAAATGCAATTTCATTCCAAAAGCTTCTTGCAACTGCGACTTTAACTCTTTCAACCCTATTGGTGACATTCTATATAGAGCTATTAAAATAGGTGTAGTACCATGAATCAATTCAATTCCAAACTCAACTTTACAAATCGGAGGTAAACCCGATAACTCTTCAGGGAACATATCAGAAAAATCACAAACAATAGGCACTGATTCAACTTTCTTCTCAGATACTTTCGAATCAATCACATAAGTAAAATATGCCTCATAACCTTTTTTCACATAACTTTGAGCTTTCAAAATAGATGTCACAGCAGGCATTCCATTCAAATCATTAAACTCAATTCGTACAATCTCATTATTCAGACACCTCAAATCAATTGTCTTTCTTTTACAGTTCCCAACATCATCATGCATAAACAACCCATCCATACCCAAAATAATATAAAATTCATCAAATGGAAAAAGCATTAGATCAGCAGGAAAACAGATATCTCGAAACATTAACGAACAGTTCTTTTATGCTTTGTCAACCAAAACACTTTTACCTAAGGGGTTCAATACTTTTATAGTAAACTCAGTAGACTCTACAGGCAAAGTCTGGCTGAATACTAATTTCATACATATATACAAATGCGTAGAACCAGGGTCTATCAATGCAATCATAGAAATATCATAAAGAGTAAACGTACCCGTAATAATATCTAAAGATGAGGTTTCCTCACAAGTTCGAGTAGTATACGTTCTAGATGGCTCTCTAAATTTAGATTTTGCAATAGTATCTCTTGTAGACCTCTGACTATTACTGGCATTTCTTGTATTTTGGTAAGGTCGATTTCTCTCTAGGGCGTTATCTAATCTTGGATCCTAAGTAGTCTCTTGTTCAACAGACTCTGGGCAGTCTCGAATATAATAATCTAACGATCCACATCTGAAGCAAGCTTGATTATTCAATCTATAATTCCCCAAATGTCTTTTATTACAACGCTTACACTTGAGTCGCTCGGATCTGACATTTTCAACACTTGCCATCTTTGGGCAATCTCAAATGAAATGATTTCGTGATCCACATTTATAACAAACTCTATTATTGTACTTGCCCCAACATTTTCCCACATGTCGTCTTCCATACTGCCTACACTTAGGTTTATTGCTTTTAGTACTTCCATCATTTGATTCAATTTGAGCTTGAGTTCCCAGACCAACATTTGGTCTTACACGATCACTACTCGTATGTCCGATTGAAACATTTAATCTATTGCTTGCATCTTTATATTTCTTCATCAAAGGTTGAGAGAAATTACTTATAGATCTTTTTATTTCATTACGAGCTTCAGAATCGACTTTCTCGACATTATCGTCATTAGTAGCCCTAAACTCTCTGAATTCATACATATGAATTTTATCAATCGGAGGCTTATTCATCAGATTCAGATTCATAGTCGAAAGCATAACAGATTCTGAGGGAGGTTAATCGGGGGCGGAGGTTGCAAAATAGTCGGGTTATTTCTCACAAATTGAGTGAACCACTCACTCATCAACTGGAAGAAAGCTTGTTTAGCTTCTCTCTCATGACCGCTCGTAGCTGGCATTAAATCAGAAGGCACTGTCCCTTGCGCGGGAGCAGGCGCATTACTTTCTACGTCGTCAACTACGACTCTTTCGGGATCCATTGCTATACAGAAATCACATTTACATGTCAGGATTCATCACACTATCACATTTTAGATATTATGGCATGTATAGCTAGACTCTGACACGCTACGTTAGTCTGAGAATCGGCTAAACCATAGCTCTGATACTAACCAAATGTAACACCCTTATCCCGTGTCCGTCGTCGGATTTGGGTTAGGAGCGTTACCAAATAATTCAGAAAGCATTTACAAAAAATTCATACATTCAGTCATCATTCTCAAACATAATGTCCCTAAAATGAGTCATTGAGACCAATAGCATGCTTATAAATCGGGTCAAACTAAATCAAAACACATACAAAATTTCATCAAAATTAAAACTTTTCTAATATGCAGGGGATACACGCCCGTGGGAGGAGACTGTGTGCCCTCCACGGATGATAAACACCCCCGTGTGTCTTCCCCGTTTTCATATACTAACTTACTCTCCACGGCCACTAAGCACGCCCGTGCACTGGGGCCGTGCACTCTTAGGCCACATATTGACTTCACCACCACGACCATCGAGCACGCCTGTGTGCCATGGCTGTATACTCTTAAGTTAGCCACTGACTTGATCCCACGGTCTCTATGCACACCCGTGTGCCATGGCTGTGTGACATTATCGGCCATTTACAAGGCCAAAATGTCACCCACTTGGGGCAAACCTACAAACAACATATATCATCTCATTTCATTCAGATATAACCATTCAAACCCAATTCCAAACATACCAATTTGCATTACCAAAATTAAATTATGCTCAAGCACCAATCATCTATATACTTACCATCTCATAACCATTTCATATATCAACTAATCATACCAAAACAACTTCACATATCATATTCCTTTAAGCATATTACCAAAACATAACTAGCCAAATCACATAGCTAAGTTCGCTTTACATCTCATATCAAGGACTAGCCTTTACATGCCAAATCTAGCCATATACATATTCAAAGTGTACCAAAATGATTTTAGTAGTGTGATGACGATCCGTGACGGTCCCGAGCCTTCAGTAGCTTTGACGACCTATAAAATAGAGAAAACACACACAGAGTAAGCTTTCCAAAAAATTAGTAAGTCATAATACAAATAAACTTAGCATAAAGGCATATATGCATAAATTATATTGACACACATAACATTTACTTAGCAAACTATCACATATTGCTTTGGTTCATATACTTGGACACAATTGCCACATTCATTCATACAAGAATCATATGTATATATATACAACTCTTTCTTAAACATTCTTGCATCTCAGTCTCGTTCTAATATTAAATCATACCTATCTTCAAATCAAAGTCATATAGGTACTTACCTTTTATACACACTTAATGTACATACCAAGCGTATCTAAAACGACTATACATTCTCGTAATTGATCATAGCTCGAATTTACTCATTAAACAGTTCGAAATCTAATAAGATACTCAAAAACTTAGAATAATTATACAATACCAACATCCCAGCCATAGCTAAAATACTCATTCACTCACTCATAGCTTGTTTATAACTCATCGATCACGAAGGTTCAATACATACCTTAGCTAACACATAATTATTCAACTTCCAAGCTATTCAATGCTCGATATTATATGTCGATCATCCTTTAATATTCGTTCAACTTAATCACACACTCAGTGCTATATACATAATTGAAGCATATTAATCATCGCACACTTAGTGCCTATTCTTTTAATCGACTTGTCTCGGTGTCGCACTCACAGTGCCAATTCAATAAGCCAAAGCTTTCATTTCATCGCACACACAGTGCCATTCATTTCTTATAATCGCACACTTAGTGCTTATTCTTTTAATCGACTTGTCTCGATATCGCACACACAGTGCCAATTCAATAAGCCGAAGCTTTCATTTCATCGCACACATAGTGCTATTCATTTCTTATAATCGCACACTTAGTGCCGTGATTTGTAGTCGAAACTTAAATGACATCGCACACTTAGTGCATTAATACAAAACCGAACTTAATTCGGTATCCCACACACAGTGCCAATCATAAAAGTCAAGCTTCCATTACTTCGCACACCCAGTGCTATTTAACTCCATCTTAATTTCAATTACGCACACTTAGTGCCTCATTTCTCAACATCATACATGTAGCATTTCTAATTCAATAACTATCATTCAATTCACATCACATAGATATAAATTAACAACTTGTATTATATCCGAACTTACTTACTATATTAAACTTATCACGGAATTTATGTGCATAATCCTCTCATAAGCATCTACTATCAACATTAGTCATATAAACAATTACAATTTCATGTAGGTACGTTTATTTGCATAGTGACTTACCTTGGATTCGATCTATCGGAATAAAAATAGCTACTTGTTTACTTTCCCTTTCCCGCAATCTAAGTCTATTTTCCTCGGTTCTTAATCTAAACACATTTAGAATTAACCCTTTTATTCATTTATTCATTCAATTCAATCCATTCACACATATTTAGGGCTATTTATAAATTAGACCTCATACTTGCACATTTTATCAATTTAGTCCATTTTTCTCAAAACATCAAATTCACAAAATCCACACATACACATGCTTAGCCGAATGCGTATACATCTCATACAAGTCCATATTTTCCATCAAATTTGCTATTTAGTCCTTCAAATTACCATTTTCTTAATTTAGCCCTATTTAGCTAAATTCATCAAAAATTCAATAACAAAGTATGTTCATCTAGCTTATATTTTTCATTTAACACCAAAAATCATCAAAAAGCTTAACATATCATCAATGGAATATCACACAAACATCATCAATTCTCAAAATTGAGACTTGGGTTTTGTAGCTCTCAAAGCAACGATTACAAAAACATAGAAATTATCGAAAACCGACTAAAACATACCTTGAATTTAAGCGTAAAACCTAGCCGAAACCTTACTATCTTCTTCAATTCTTTTTTTTTTTTTGATATTCAGTGTTGTGTGGATGAATGAAATTCACTAACATGTTTGTTTTATTATAATATAATTATAACTTATAAAATAAATATAAAATAACTTTTAACTTATAAAAATAACATATAAAAACATGTTATAAAACCATGTTGCCGTCCACTATAAATAAAATTGGCTTAATTTTCACATAAGTCCTCACATTTATAAAGCGACAACACATAGGTGCTTTAGCAAATAGCAAGCAACTTTCACATTTAGTGTAGTTTAATCCTTTTGTCAAATTAAACACACAGACAGTCAAATTAGCTTATGAAAATTTAGCACATGGTTAAACACTCATCAATGACACAGAAAATAATATTAAAATAATATTCAGACTCAAATTCATGGTCCCAAAACCACTGTTCTGATTAGGGTATAAACCGGATGTTACAACAGCGGAGCAGACTGAATACAGTTATCTTCCTGAAGTTGCAGGAAGCAGATCGAAGATATTAGCCTGCCTCCCTGAAGTTGTAGCGGAGTAGACTGAAGACAGTAGATCTTATCTTCCTGAAGTTGCAGGAAGCAGATTGAAGATATTAGCCTGCCTCCCTAAAGTTACAGCGGAGCAGACTGAAGACAGCAGATATTATCTTCCTGAAGTTGCAGGAAACAAATCGAAGATATTAGCCTGCCTCCCTAAAGTTGTAGAGGAGCAGACTGAAGACAGCAGATCTTATCTTCTTGAAGTTACAGGAAGCAGATCGAAGATATTGAGTCTGCCTCCCTGAAGTTACAGCAGAGTAGACTGAAGACAACAGATCTTATCTTCCTAAAGTTGCAGGAAGTAGATCAAATATATCAGCCTGCCTCCCTGAGTTTGCAGTGGAGTAGATTGAAGACAGTAGATCTTATCTTCCTGAAGTTGGAGGAAGCAGATCAAAGATATTAGCATGCCTCCCTGAAGTTGAAACAGAACAGACTGAAGACAGAAGATCTTATCTTCCTGAAGTTACAGGAACCAGATCAAAGATATTAGCTTGCCTTCCTGAGTTTGCAGCGGAGCAGACTGAAAATAGCAGATATTGTCTTCCTGAATATTGCAGTTAAGCAAGATCAAATATACTAGTCTCACTTTCCTGAAGTTACAGTAGGATGGGTTAAATCTACAAGAGCAGGTCTTATCTCCCTGAAGTTGCAGTAGAATAAAATTAAAGCTACAGATTCAATCTCCTTAAAGTTGTATTTGGGTTAGAGACTACTTGAAGAAGATGAGGATCAAGAAGTTAAGGCTTGACAAGACCGGGCAAAATTTGTCCTTTTATAGTCGTTGCTCCATTCTCGTTACACGACAATGAGCAAAGAGGGGAAGCTGTAATAGGCCAATTTAGCCCGAGCCCATACAAAAAATAATAATAAACCCAAAATAATAAAAAAAGTCCAAGTCCAGTCCAAAATATATCATTTGGCCCGATCGAAATGGTCCATTACTTGAAAATATTGAAGGTCCATCTACAAGCTTGACGTATATGGAAATATAATCTTCAAGGATATGCAATCTTAGATATGATATGCAATCTTAGATATGATATGCATATCTTAGATATGATATGCAATCCTAGAAGATATGATATGCAATCTTAGAATATATGATTTCGTAATCTTAGAGAATTAATTTGTAGATATCTTTTAATCTTAGCCGTTGATGTAATTGGTCTGTACCGTTGGATTTGGGGAGGCTCAACTATAAATAGAGGTCCTCTCCCTTCATTGTAAAGGACATGTGTTTGGAGCAATAATAATTCTTAAGAGCATTCACTCAAATTTCTCCCTCTCTTGCGTTCTTATTTTCTGTGGCTTGTTCTTATTTTGTTCTTCGTTCATCTTCGTTTCTTTTTAAGTTGCTTTCATTTGAGTTGGATTTTGATGGAGGAATTTTGTTGAATCTTCATATTGTGAGAGTTAGGCTTACTTAAGCGTTTTTTTAACCTTTTTTATTTATCAATTTAATTGTTTAATCATTAATAATTCTTTTACTTTTATTCGCTTATTTATCCATCAACTTTCTTATTTACATATTGTTCATTCATTTAACCATTCTCATCATTCTTTTATTTTCTTCCATTAATTATATACTTTATTTGTTTTAATATTATGTCACACATGTTGTTTATTTTAAAAACTCGTGTTATAAATCATTCACTTTAAATTGTTTGATTATTTGCTTTAATTTTTTTTCATATATTATCAATTGCAAATTTTTTTATACTATCTATTTTATATACCATTTATTTTTGAGATGTTTTGTGTATAACTTGTTCTAAATTCCTTATTACACAATATTTATTTTTAAACTCATTTATATATTATTACTTTATATATTACCTATTTTCATTTTTATAAATTATTTATTCCAAACTTATACATATATTACCTACTTTTTTATATATAATTTATTTATTGATTTGTATATTGTTGATTTCAAATTTCTTTTTCAAATTCATTATTTTTAAATTTGTTTACATTTTATTTTGCCTCATATTTTTTTATACTCTTTGTTTTAAATTCATTGGTCTTTGATTATTGATGTTAGTATTTAAATAATTGCCATTATGTGTTTTATAAATTGCTTATTTGTATTTTCATATTGCCGTTTTTTTTTTTGTCAAAGTTTTTACGCATCGTTTTAATATTGCGTCAATTTTTCCCAATTTTAAAAAAGAAAACTTTTAAAAATAAGGCAATATTCGGTACTTTGGAGCTTTGAGAAAATTGTGTCCTAACTTACTGGGTTTCGATTTTTTTGATCCAAATAACCGAATATCCTTTTTAAACTTTAATGCATGAGACAAGCTTAGTTTCGAGGGTTAAAATGTCGTATCCTAACTTACTGAAAGTGACATCTTATTACTTCGGGACAAGGAGGTCTTAACATCAAATTCAATTTAATCAGGTTTTTAAAGAGGATCGTATTTTAAAATATTTTTAAATTTTCGACATTAGGACGTTAATTAATCAATTAGGTACCAATTTTTGGGCGTTATGAGGGTGCTAATCCTTCCTCGTGCGTAACCGACTCCCGAGCCAGTTTCCTCAAATTTTGTAGACCAAAATCATTATTTTAATAAATCAAAATGTTTTATTAAAATGATTAATTTCAAGGTGACCTGATCACCTCGAAAAAAGATTGGTGGCGACTCCATTTTCGTTTTAAAAGTCAACCCCGTTTTTCAAAATAAAAAATGGTTTCGTCATATTTGTGCATCCCCTACTTCAATAATTCTATCTCTTTCAATTCGTAAGAAATTATGTCAAATCTTGATTTATAAATGTAATATTTTCAAACCCAATCTCTTTCTTGAAAAATAAATATGAACTTGTTTATGTAATTCCTATTGCAACCATTGAAGGAACAACATTTGCATGTCCTTTCAAAAATTTTCTTGCTAATGTGTGATTATGATAATCATGGAAGTAA
The DNA here is from genome assembly GCA_025506655.1 of Gossypium rotundifolium. Taxonomy (NCBI): domain Eukaryota; kingdom Viridiplantae; phylum Streptophyta; class Magnoliopsida; order Malvales; family Malvaceae; genus Gossypium; species Gossypium rotundifolium. The sequence goes on along the minus strand of CP106731.1, from coordinate 159,891,971 downwards.
GAAACAACCAAAACCCTTGCTATTTTAAAATGAATTTTAGCTTGACAACATGTCATTGGTTCTAGGCGATTAAATTTTTTTTCACTTTACTAACATCTTTGAATTCATGATACTCGACTTTCGAGCATAAAAATTCACGTTGCCTTATAGGTTCAGTCATACTTCGTCTCTTAGTTCCTTTCCAAACACTAAACCCCTTACTCAAAGAAAACTGATTATAAATATTATAAGCCTCTTCTTCAAAAAGCACTTTCAACCCCACTTTTATTTCTTCAACAAAGTTATCTTCATTCTTGACAAGATGAATAATTTCCTCTTTATTTATCTCCATAAATAAAAATTATGAATTAACCAAACTTGGAAATAAAATATTAATAAAATTTCAAATTAAAACCACAATGACACAAGAATTATTTTAAAAATATTGGAGCAAAATTAATTAAAATCTAATGTACCATATACATTTGGCATTTTTTACTAAGTTAAATCAAGTATTATTAAAATCCCAATACTGTCCAAGATTACAAACACACGAGTATTTCAAACAAATCTAAATCAATTAAAAATACATAACACTCAAAACAAAAGCACTACCTCATCAAACTAAAAAAAATCTAAAGAATAATTGTAACACCTCTTACCCGATCCAGTTATTGAATCCGAGCTACAGGATGCTACGACTGTAAATAGAACAATCTCATTCATCAATAACATTCAATAAATTAATAAATACAAGTTAAGTATTATGTTTAACATGCATTACAAATAAAATTGAGTCATAATCAAGCTTACTAAAGCTCTTAAATCGACTCGAAACCAAATCAGGACCATTTTGAAACTTTTACAAAAAGATAGGTAAATAGTAAAATAGAGGTCACATGGCTGTGTGAAACAACTCAGACCGTGTAACTCTCTGTGGCCGTGTGACCTCAATATCACCCTGAACATGTTGAACACACAGCTATGTCATCCAACCATGTGTGACACACAGCCGTGTGGTAGCCCGTGTGCAACAAAAATGACCTATTTGAGCAAGCTTTCATACCATTTCCTCAAGTGACCTATGATGTCATTTCATGCTATTCAAACTAACACCAAAACAATCATAATTCAAATCCAAAACACCAACTCACCTAATCATTTTAACATACAACCAATATGCCTTCATTAGCACCATCAATTCAATAAATTCAATTCAAATAAAGTCTTTAACCATTTCATATCACAACCTATTTCATAAGCATAATATCATACAAGTCTTTACCATTATCATAAGCTTTCTAATTGTCAAATTGGTACCAACTACATAACACAACTAAGTTACAAATATAAGCTTGTATCCAAAACTAATATGCCAAAACATGATCACTATCATTGCAAAGATTAACCATCCTATATACATGCCACAAGTAACCACCTTCAAAATATCAAAAGTCTACCGAAATTAGAGATGATAGGTGTGAGTTTCTCACTGATCCAAGCAACACATTCCGGACGTCCAAAATCTAGAAAAAAAAAAGTAGTAACATGTGTAAGTATTTAAAATACTTAATAAGCTCATACAATATAAACATTTATTTACATCAATTTCATATCGCATGCAAATTCACAATGAAATACAAGTATACCTATCAAGATTCAAACCACATCACTAACATATAAGGTTTTTAGCTCAATCACATTTATAACGTCAATTGTTCACAACTTCATTTCCAATCAACTTATCCTTTGTATTCAAATCATATTCATTACTTTGCCAATATCAAATGACATATCATCACATTTCATTCATAACATTACCTAATGAAACTTTGTAAAAAAACTCCGTACACAGGTGAAAGTAATAGTGTCTAGTTACTTGTTTGGGTTAAACCTACATGAATAATGAATCATAGTGCCTGGTCACTCGTAAGAGTTGAACTTACACGAATCAGATAATCAAAACGAATTAGATAACAGTGTTTGCCCACTTGTTAGGGTTGAACTTACACAACAAATAGTCTGGCCAGGGCTTAATAAACCTATATTTTCGAGTCCGCAACACATGTTGGAGACCGGAACATGTGAGCAATAACCCATAACCTTGTATACGAGACTTTTTCTAAGTTCATCGGGATTTATCTCACATTATAACATAATTCTAATCACCAACCATCACCATTACCAAATCAAATATAATACATCAACATAAGTAATTTTAATTATATTATATGAGCTTACCTAAAAAATATAGCGGTTTAGTTAATAGGGACTAGTCAAAAATTTTTCCTTTTCCTCGTACGCCATTTGATTGTTGAAATTCGTAATCTAAATCATAATTTGTCTCAATTAACTAATCCAATTATCATTTAATAACATATGGAAATCATACTACACGAATCAGATAATAGTGTCTGGTCATCTGTTAGGGTTGAACCTACACAACTGGCAAGGGCTTAATAAACCAGTATTCTTGAGTCCACAACACATGCTGAAGCTCAGAACTTGCGGGCAAAAACCCGTAACCTTGTATAAAAGACTTTTACTAATTTCATCAGGATTTATCTCACATTATAACATAATTCTAATCACCAACAATCATCAGTACCAAATCAAATATAATACATAAACATAAGTAATTTAAATTATACTGTATGAACTTACCTGACAAAACCGTAGCGGTTTAACTAATAGTGACTAATCTGTAATTTTTCCTTTTCCTCGTACGTCATCTGATTATTAAAATTCTTGATCTAAGTCATAATTCATCTCAATTAACTAATCCAATTATCATTTAACAACATATAGAACCCATACTATATCTCAATTTCACTTATACGCTAATTCTCCAAGTTTTGCATTTATCTCAAGTTAGTCCCTAAAACTGAAACTATCATAACCTTCGATTTTGAGCTTTGATTTTAGAATTGATCTCAAAAAATCCTTAACTAATATACCAGCATCATATAACGTATAATTTTCACCCCTCTATTTGCAAATTTCACAATTTAGTCCTTAAAGATAAAACTATCAAAATTTCACTTACAATTCAATTCTACTAACAATTAAACTTATCATACTAACCATTAACACTAAAAACTTCATGAATTCTTTAATGGTAACTTTTCTAAAAATTAAAATAAACATACTAGAATTTGCTTAACAATGGATGAGGTAAAGCTTGAAACCCAAACCCTTGTTTTTGTTTCTCACATTTGATTATGGAAGAGAAAGTTGAAGAAGATGATAAAATATCTTCTTCTTTTTTTTCTTAATCAACTTATATAGCTTGGTAAAGTTATAAATATTAAGATCTTTTAAATTAAATTTTAATTAATCTATTACTAATTAAACTTTAAAAATGATTAGCAAATTTGGTGGAATACAATTGGTACCCACAACCGTTTAGACTTATACAAATGGTCCGATTGCTCAATTGGTCCTTTAATTAATCAATCAAGCTATATATCAATTAAACCTTAATTAAGTAGAGTCTAGTAGAAATTAACCCCAAAGTTAATGAGATTTAATGACATCCACCACCGCTTGGACTTTTGAAAACGGTCTATTCTCCATTTTGATCCCTTATTTATTTAAAATCTATAGCAATTAACTTTTACCACTTTTACGATTTAGCCTGTAATATCCGGGATTTAGGGGTCATGCAATTTAATTAATATCTGCATGTTAGTATGCTCTGTATGTTGTTTGAGTGTGTTTGGGGGCTTCGAAAAACCTTGGGGTCAGGTAGAAACCTTAGTAAAAATTTTGGGTTCAAGGCTTTTAAGGGAGAGCTAGTAGCGTCAGGCCTTAAGAGATTTTATGTGGGGTTTATGACACAAGAAAGGAAGTGGTGGAGTGGCAGAGGTAACGACTAGGTGCTAGGGGGAGTGTTGCGTCACAAGGGGTGCCAAGGGGGGAGAGGTTCGAATCACGCCAGCAGCAAAGGGGAGCTTTGTTTTTTTGGTGTTTTGCGTCAAGGAGGGGTGAGTGTTGGACGGCAAGCAAACTCTGGGGAAGACTTGGTCAAGGTTTTTGAATGTGTGGTGGAGAGTGGAGTGGAAGGTTTGAATGAGTCAAACTCATTTGAACGGGTGAACAAGAGGGAATTGAGGAGAGAAAAGGGGCATTTGAAGGGAGGAGGAGAGTTGGCCGATTTTGGGGTACTAGGAGGTGGTATTTTTTGTTTTGGGTGTTTAGTGTTGGGAGTGCCGAATTTTAGTAGTCATTTTAGGAGCATTCTTTCTTTTCTCTTCATATGACCAAAAGCCGAAACTTAAGATACGATAAGTGCAATTGCCGTCCCATTTTCTTTTCTCACCTTTGCTATTCACTCTCAAAAGCCGAACCATATTTCTTCTCCATTCTTTTTCATTTCAACAACTTTGAACCTCCACTACTTTTTGCAAAAGCCGAATAGCTCCTCATATTTTTTTTTCTTGGTGACCGAAAATATCTATCAATTGTGGAATCACAGCCGAAACACCATAAATTTCAAACCTTTGCTCTTTCTTTTTTTTCATCTATTACCTCTCTTCTAAAAAGCCGAATGAACTTTTCCTATTTGGGATTTGTAGCCGAACCTTCTAAGCTATCTCGATTACCTCTTTTTCTTTCATTGTGGTTATTCTCATAAGCCGAATATCTCTTGAAGTGGTGACTGCCGTTCATCTCTTTTCTCTCAAACAGTTTCTAATTATCGTGGTAAGGAGTTCTATTTTATTTTAGATCTCTCTCTTTTCCTTCTTTAGTTACCGAAACAAAAATCTAAACTTGTTCTCATGTGTGGCCGAATCCATGGAGGGTTGGTTTTGAGATCTCAGTTGGGCTAACGTCAAGGGAGTAAAAATCTTTCGAAATTTGAACGATCGAGGTAAGCAGGGTATATCGTTAGGCCGAAGGCCATTCCATGTGTTCATATGTGTTAGAGTAGATCCTAACATAACTTATGTGGGGGTTTCGTCAATCTTCAAGATCAAGTAGGAATTTTTGTGATTTGGGGTCGACTTTGGTAAGATTACTCGATTAAGATATTATTTGGGTTCCATTTAGATTTGATTTAACGTGTTAACCGGGTCTTCTAACCAAGACATTATTTCATGGAATCAAATACCAGCCAAGGGGAGAAAGGGGTCGAACACATAGTCCCTACCCCTAAATATAAGAAGCAATCAGTTTTGTGGTCTGAGATTGGCCTCCGGGGTGTGGGCCAACGTTGGAACAGGATCGTAGGCAGATAGCGGTAGTGTCGATTAGGGATAGCGTCGATGTAGAGGGCGTGATTTTTTGGGTTATCAGGTGTGTAGTTATTACACTGTTTCTCTGTTTATAATTAATTAAATGTATATGACATGTATGGCAGCCGAAAATAATGGCTATGGTGGTGAGGCTACCCATATTGGGTGATCTGGTAACCAGGTTAGTAATTTTCTCATATTAAAATTTTGGATGGATATTTGTGTAACTTGGTAAGCATGTTATGTATGCATGACTGATATGTTCATAATGATTATATTGTCATTTCATCATATATATTGTATGTGCATGGAGACCGGGATATATATGTTTAATGAAGAAAAGGGTGTACATTTATGTACGTGGATTGATGTTAGCCTTGAGTTGCATCGTGGTTCGATGTTGGCTATGTGCCTCATCATGGATTGGTGTTGGCTATGTGCCTCATCGTGGATTGATGTTAGCTTCGTGCTTCATCGTGGATTGGTGATGACCTCGAGTCTCACTGTGGATATTGTGATTTAATCACGTGGACCAGTGGCTAGCCCACTAAATGGACTTTGCACAGCATGACTGCCAAAGAGGTGTGTAGCGGATGGAGGGTCGATTTAGTAATCCCCTGGTGTGTGGTGGCAGGATATACGGGGGTGTGTAGCGGTTGGATACTAGGTTGGGTTGGGTTACCATCTTGCATAATCATGTGTGGTATGTGGATTGGTGTGGTTGTGGGCCAAGCCTATTTGTGGAAACATATGGAATAATTGCACACTGAGTCAAAATGACTCACCCTGTTTTTCAACTAATGCAGGTAATACGTGATACTTTGGACCGGGCCGGGGAGGAGTTAGGGTGGCCATGCACAAGCCATTTTTACTTTTAAAGTACTTTATAAATTTTAATTACTTTTTAGGGTATTTTGCTGTAATAAGGCCACTTTAAATACTTTGGTTTGATTTTAAGTTTTAAGTTGGATTTGCTATCAGATGATTAAGTATAAAGAAACTCTAAAAATACTGCAACACTTGAATTTAAATGGGTCTTCAAAGTATAGATTACTTATAAACCTCTTGGGTTTCCAAAAATTTTCGTATAAATGGATAGTGAATTTAACTTGTGCAACTCGAAAGCTTTGTTACTAAATTTGAACGGGAAACCTTCTTTAAACAAAATTCTGTTTTAGATTTTAAAACCCATTTTTTCACTTATAAAACCAAACCATTATCAACCTTTTTCCCCGTAACATTCGAATTCACCGTGGTGTTTTAAATTTGAGTTTGGGTGTTATTCTGATTTAATATCGAGCTGTGTTCAAAACTTGACTTTGAGGGTTTTTGGGCTCAAAACATTTTTTTTCTTCCAAAGACAGGTTTTTCTAAAACATGGATTTCTATAAGCTATTTCAGGGTTATTCTGGCATGGCACCTGTGTCTCCGGTCTGAAGTCCGCCAGGTAAGTACTCCTAACTATTATGTGCTTTATATGTGGAATTAATGGGTATTAAGGGATCATAGATTAGTAAGTTAGGAACTATTAAACCTTAGGATTAGCTTACTCCAACACTAAACTTCATAAGACTTAACTTATCTCACCAAACTCGGGAATGAGTCTTAGAGTTTAGGTGTGGTAACAAGCATTCGCATGTCTAGGCATGGATTCAGAATGAGCTTGGTATTTAAGCAGTCCTAGCGACTCACCTCCTCTTTTCTAGAATCTTACCTGGTGCGCAGTGATTGTTCACCTTAACCATGAGGACTTGTTAACGGGTCGAACCTATAACTAAAACTCGAAAGGGATCGAGTACCTAGTTTTGTAAAACTATCAAATTACCCCTAATTTGTAAAATTATCGAAATACCCCCAGTTTGTAAAATTACCAAAATACCCCCAGTTTGTAAAATTATCGAACTACCCTCAATTTATTACCAAAATACCCTTATTTTGCCAAAATTACCAAGATATCCTCTATATTTTGAAAATTATGAAAAATACCCCTATAGGATAAATTACAAAAATACCCCTGGGTTGGGAATGGACGAAAATGCTCAAAGTGGTGAATATGTGTGGTGAATATTGATGATGAATGTATGTGATTCTCTGAATTAGGACAATGGACTTGAGATGAAAACTTTGGAATTATTGAAAGAACTACTACTAAACTTCTTTACATAAAAATTGTTTGTAGGTAATCAGTGGAACAAAAAGCTAATGCATAAAATTTCTTAAAATAGATTAAAACGTGACGATAAACATGAGTTCTAGGGGGCGAGGTCGTAATATGCATGGGCGTGGTAGAGGCAGGATGACTGTGTCAGAACCAGTGGGGTCTAGTCATGGATCGGGTAATAAAACGACGCCGTCAGCTATGAAAGCTGAGTTTTAAGATCAGACGGGTGGAGATGATGCAGTATCTCAGGCTATGCTGTGGGCTTTGGAGAGAGTTACAGGAAAAAACGTAGGTTCTAGGGCTAAGAAGTCTGTGTCTGAGCGACTTTGATCGAACGAAGCTGAGGTATTCTGAGGTGTTTCTGGGGTAGCTTCGAATGTGGCGGAGTACTGGTTAGAGGCAGTTGAGAGAATTATGGATGATTTGGACTGCACGGTTGAAGAGAAGCTGAAAGGTGTTGTATCTTTACTTCGGGATGAGGCCTATCAGTGGTGGCTTACCGTCAGAGAGGGTACTCTAGGAGACCGAGTAGATTGGGGTTACTTTAAGGTAAAGTTTGAGGGAAAGTACGTCGGAGCTAGTTACTTGGACGCACAGAGGAAGGCGTTCTTGAATCTGGTGTAAGGGGGTAGGTTAGTAGCGGAATATGAGGCAGAATTCTTGAGGTTAAGTCGATATGCCAGAGGGATTGTTGCTACTAATTACGAGCGCTACGTGAGATTTGAGGATGGGCTACGAGATGAATTGCGGGTGTTGATAGCTCCTCAACGTGAGAGGGACTTTGCTACCTTGGTGGAGAAAGCTTGGATAGCCGAGAAAGTTAAGTGAACTGAAAGGCAGAATAGAGATAGGGACAGAGGCCAGAATAAGAGAGGTTTTGGACCATCAGGATCTTCGGGGGGTCCAAAAAAGCCTAGGATAGAGGGTTCTACTCGTGCTTTTATGCCAGCTGCTGGGAATCAGGTACGTCTATGTGCTCGGTGTGGGAAGACTCATGTAGGCGAGTGCTGGGGAAGGAGTAAGGAGTGCTTCAGGTGTGGGTCCAAGGCTCACTTGGTTAAGAATTGTCCTCTGAATGTGGATAGGGCTCAGGCAGTAGGTTAGGGATATGTGCAGCCGGGAAGGGGTGGTCCACAAATGTCGAGAGGTCGTGGTCTAAATTGTGGAGGGAATGGTTTTGGCCGAGGTCGCAGAACACCGGGTAGAGGTGCTGGGAGCTCAGATGTAAGACAGCCGGGATTGGTTTACTCAGCCAGACGTCATGAGGAGGGGGATGCACCAGATGTTATCACGGGTACATTTTTCATTCTTGAGTTACCCCTTACTTCTTTGATTGATGTTGGGTCAACTCACTCGTACAGTGCTAGCATGAGGTCTGGAACCTTGGATATGAACTTTAAAATTGTCTCTAGGAAGATGACTGTGCTTAGTCCCTTAGGGCAATCAGTAGTGGTAGACAAACTCTTTAGGGAGGTGCCTTTAGAGGTTTAGGGGTAGTGTTCCCAGCAATTTGATAGAGTTGCCATCCGGGGAATTTGACTTGATCCTAGGTATGGACTGGCTAGTAAGGTATCATACGAATTTGGACTGTGCTGCTAAGCACATGTAGTTGAGGACTCCCAAGAACTATGAGGTTGTGGTGATAGGTGAGAGGAGGGACTACTTGGCTAACGCGGTGTCTACTCTTAAGGCAAAGAAGATGGTGAAGAAGGGGTGCTTGGCTTTCCTGATGTTTGTTAGTGTTTTGGATGCTAAGGAAGCAGCTGTGGGGGAGGTCAGGATAGTGAAAGAGTTTGTGGATATTTTTGGAAGAACTTCCAGGGTTGCCTCCGGATCGGGAGGTGGAGTTTGGAATTGACCTGTTGTCGGGAACAGCGCCAATGTCCATCGCTCATTATAGGATGGCACCAAAAGAGTTGGTTGAGCTGAAAGCCCAAATCCAAGAGTTACTAGATCTCGGTTTTATCTGACCCAGTGTGTCTCCATGGGGAGCACCGGTGTTGTTCGTAAAGAAGAAGGATGGGTCTATGCGTATGTGCATAGATTACCGCCAGTTGAATAAGCTGACGATCAAGAACAAGTACCCACTGCCGAGGATAGATGACTTGTTTAACTTGCTCAAAGGGGTTACGATCTTTTCGAAGATAGATTTGAGGTCGGGGTATCACCAGCTTAAGGTGAAGGAGGTTGATATCCATAAGATGGTGTTTTGGACTCGATACGGGCACTATGAATTCCTGGTAATGCCGTTCGGGTTGACTAACGCACCGACTGCGTTCATGGATATGATGAACTGGGTTTTTCAACCTTACTTGGATCAATTCGTCGTGGTGTTCATAGACGACATCTTGGTATATTCCAAGTCAGAGGAAGAGCATGATGCACACCTTCGGGTAGTGCTGCGACTTTTAAAGGAGAAGAAGTTGTACGCTAAGTTTAGCAAGTGCGAATTTTGGTTGAGTGAAGTCACTTTTTTGGGTCATGTAGTATCTGCAGAGGGAATCAGAGTGGATCCTTGGAAGATTAAGGCAGTATTGGATTGGAAACCACCTAAGTCGGTGGCAGAGAATCACAGTTTCTTAGGGTTAGCGGGCTATTATAGGAGATTCGTCGAGGGGTTCTCTTCAATAGCGGCACCTTTGACTAAGCTGTTGAGAAAGGAGGTACCTTTTGTATGGTCGGTTAAGCAGCAGGAGAGCTTTGAGAAGCTAAAGAAAGTTTTGACAAAGGCTCCGGTCTTAATTCATCCTGTGACGGGGAAAGATTTTGTGGTGTATTGTGATGCTTCTCATACGGGGTTAGGTTGTGTATTGATGTAGGAAGGGAAGGTGGTTGCTTATTCATCTCGACAGTTGAGATCGCATGAAGTTAACTATCCGACGCACGATCTGGAGTTAGCCGCGATGGTCTTCGCCTTGAAAGTGTGGAGGCATTATTTGTATGGAGAAAAGTCAGTGAACTACACGGACCACAAGAGCCTGAAGTATCTGTTGACTCAGAAGGAGCTGAACTTGAGACAATGAAGGTGGGTGGAGTTGTTAAAGGATTACGACTGTTCGATACCACCTGGGAAAAGCAAAAGTGGTGGCAGATGCCCTAAGTCGAAAGGTAGTATCAGATCTGAGGGCGATGTTCGCGCATCTTAGCTTGTATGACGACGGAAGTTTGTTAGCGGAGGTTCAGGTAAAGCCGATATGGATAAGTCAGGTAAAAGAGAAACAATTGGTGGATGAGGATCTGAGTGCTTGACTTTAGCAAGTTCAGAGTGGGGAGTTAGAGGACTACAGTGTGAACAGCGACAAAATTTTATGTTTCCGTGGTAGGGTGTGTATGCCGAAGGATATAGAATTAAGGCAGAAGATTCTTCGAGAATCGCATAGTAGCCCTTACGCTATGCATCCTTGAGGAAGCAAGTTGTATAAAAATCTACCGTAATAGTTTTGGTGGCCTGGATTGAAGCGAAAAGTTACAGAATATGTGGGAAAGTGCTTGACGTGTTAGTAGGTCAAAGCTGAACACCAAGTGCCTTTGGGGTTGTTGCAACCGGTGAAGATTCCTCAGTAGAAGTGGGAGAGAATCACCATGGATTTCGTTAGTGGGCTTCCTCTTACGCCTTCTAAGAAAGACTCGGTATGGGTGATTATGGACCGGTTGACAAAGTCCGCTCATTTAATACCTGTGCGTGTTGATTACTCTCTACAGAGGTTGGCGAAGCTGTATGTAGCAGAAATTGTGAGGCTGCACGGAGTGCTCGGTATTGATCATATCGGATAGAGATCCTAGATTTACGTCGAGGTTTTGGAGGGTGTTGCATTAGGCTTTAGACACCAGGTTGGACTTTAGCACCGCTTTTCATCCGCAGATAGATGGCCAGTCTAAAAGGGTGATTCAGGTGTTAGAAGATATGCTAAGGGGATGTGTTATCGACTTCAGAGGTAGTTGGGAGGAATTCTTGCCTTTCACAGAATTCACTTATAATAACAGTTACAAAGCTAGTATTCAAATGGCACCGTATGAAGCATTGTATGGGCGAAAGTGTCAGACTCTTACTTGTTGGACAGAGTTAGGAGAACATCATGTTTTGGGTCTAGAGATAGTAGCAGAGTCAGAGGAAAAGGTTAAAGTAATTCAGGCGCGGTTGAAAGAGGCATTTGACAGACAAAAGTCGTATGCAGATCTTAAGCGAAAAGAGATAGAGTTTGCAGTGGGTGATCGTGTGTTCCTGAAAGTCTTACCATGGAAGAAGGTGATGAGATTTGGACACAAGGGTAAGCTGAGTCCCAGATTTATAGGGCCTTATCGGGTTTTGAAGCGAGTTAGACCGGTGGCTTATCAGTTAGAGTTACCTTCAGAATTGAAACCGATGCATGATGTGTTCTACGTGTCGATGCTACGTCGTTATCGATCAGATCTGTCTCATGTAATGCCAGTGGAGGAAGTTGAGTTGAGGCCAGACTTGTCCTATGAAGAAGAGTCGATTCAGATTCTGGAACGAGATGTGAAGGTGCTTCGGAAGAAATCAGTTCCCCTAGTCAAGGTGTTGTGGCGAAACCACGGATCGGAAGAAGCTTCGTGGGAGTCAGAAGAGTTGATGCAATAGCAATACCCTCACTTATTTTGACCAGGTAATTTTGAGGCCGAAATTATTTTTTTAAGGGGGTGGAACTGCAATATCTGGGATTTAGGGGTCATGCAATTTAATTAATATCTGTGTGTTAGTATGCTTTGTATGCTATTTGAGTGTGTTTGGGGGCTTTGGGAAACCTTAGGGTTAGGTAGAAACTTTAGTGAAAATTTTGGGTTCAAGGCTTTTAAAGGAGAGCTAGTAGCGTCAGGCCTTAAGAGATTTTATGTGGGGTTTATGACACAAGAAAGGAAATGGTAGAGTGGCAGAGGTAAAGGCTAGGTCCTAGGGGAAGTGTTGCGTCACAAAGGGTGCCAAGGGGGGAGAGGTTCGAATCACGCCAGTAGCAAAGGGGAGCTTTGTTTTTTTGGTGTTTTGCGTCAAGGAGGGGGGAGTGTTAGACGGCAAGCAAACTCTGGGGAAGACTTGGTCAAGGTTTTTGAATGTGTGGTGGAGAGTGGAGTGGAAGGTTTGAATGAGTCAAACTCATTTGAACTGGTGAAGGAGAGGGAATTGAGGAGAGAAAAGGGGGATTTGAAGGGAGAAGGAGAGTTGGCCAATTTTGGGGTACTAGGAGGTGGTATTTTCGATTTTGGGTGTTTAGTGTTGGGAGTGCCGAATTTTAGTAGTTATTTTAGGAGCATTCTTTCTTTTCTCTTCATATGACCAAAAGTCGAAACTTAAGATACGATAAGTGCAATTGCCGTCCCATTTTCTTTTCTCACCTTTGCTATTCACTCTCAAAAGCCGAACCATAATTTCTTCTCCTTTCTTTTTCATTTCAACAACTTTGATCCTCTACTACTTTTTGCAAAAGCCGATTAGCTCCTCATATTTTCTTTTCTCTTGGTGACCGAAAGTATCTATCAATTGTGGAATCACAGCCGAAACACCATAAATTTCAAACCTCTACTCTTTCTTTTTTTTCATCTGTTACCTCTCTTCTAAAAAGTCGAATTAACTTTTCCCATTTGGGATTTGTAGCCGAACCTTCTAAGCTATCTCGGTTACGTCTTTTTCTTTCATTGTGGTTATTCTCATAAGCCGAATATCTCTTGAAGTGGTGACTGCCGTTCATCTCTTTTCTCTCAAACAGTTTCTAGTTATCGTGGTAAGGAGTTCTCTTTTATTTTAGATCTCTCTCTTTCCTTCTTTAGTTGCTTAAACAAAAATCTAACCTTGTTCTCATGTGTGGCCGAATCCATGGAGGGTTGGTTTCGGGATCTTAGTTGGGCTAACGTCAAGGGAGTAGAAATCTTTTGGGATTTGAACGATCGAGGTAAGTAGGGTATATCATTAGGCCGAAGGCCATTCCATGTGTTCATATGTGTTAGAGCCGATTCTAACATAACTTATGTGGGGGTTTCGTCAATCTTTAAGATCAAGTAGGAATTCCCAGGATTTGGGGTCGACTTTGGTAAGATTACTCGACTAAGATATTATTTGGGTTCCGTTTAGATTTGATTTAACGTGTTAACTGGGTCTTCTGACCAAGACATTATTTCATGGAATCAAATACCATCCAAGGGGAGAAAAGGGTCGAACACGTAGTCCCTACCCCTAAATACAAGAAGCGATCAATTTTTGCGGTCCGGGATTGGCCTCCGGGGTGTGGGCCAGCGTCGAAACAGGATCGTAGGCAGATAGCGATTGTGTCGATTAGGGATACCATCGACGTAGAGGGCGTGATTTTATGGGTTATCAGGTGTGTAGTTATTACACTATTTCTCTATTTATAATTAATTAAATGTATGTGATATGTGTGGTAGCCGAAAATAACGGCTGTGGTGGTGAGGCTACCCATAATGGGTGATCTGGTAACCAGGTTAGTAATTTTCTCATATTAAAATTTTGGATGGATATTTGTGTAACTTGGTAAGCATGTTATGTGTAATATCCCGTATCTAAGGGTTATGCATTTTGTGCATAATTCAAGTGCTAGTAGGTTATGGGTATGCTTGGAGATATTTTAGGGGTTCCTAAAATTCTAGGATAGAAGGGAAAGCTTTGGGAAAATTTTTAGAATTTAAGTCTAAAGAGGGGAAACTTGGTAAAGGAGGCTTTAAAGGAAATTCCATGTAAAGCATGACACAAGGAACCATGTGGTAAAGTGGCATGAAGGCGCAAGGGTGCAAGGGAAGAAGGTTGCGTTAAAGGAAGTACCAAGGGGAGGAGGTTCGAGCAACATGGGAAGCATTGGAGACTTTTATTTTTGGCGTTAAAAAGGGAATTGGGCTAAATAGGGCTTAAGGGAAGTTATAAGCGCTTTTGGACACAAAGAGCGCCTTGGTAGAAGTGGTAATGTCGCCATTTAAGGGCACTGAAATGACGCCTAGGCAAGGGCCTTGGTTCGAGTCTTGTTGGCAGCAGGAAGGCGTGTTATTTTTGCTTTTGGTGTTAAGACAAGGGGGAGCTAGGGAAGGAGCTCTTAAAAAGAATTGTTGGAAGTTTATGACACAAAGAAGCTAGCAGCAAAGTGGCTGGTAGCGTATGGTGTTTCCAGCAGGTCTTATGTTCGAAACTTGCGGGAAGCAGGGGGGAAGTTCTATTTTTTTTTTTTTGCGTCAAGGAGAGGAGCTAGTGGTCTGCACATGGACTCTCAAATAGATGAGGATAAGCTTGATGTTTCTTTTTAAATTAGGCTGGAAGAGAAGAATAATTATGGTTTTATTTTATTTATTTGAATAGGTGATTAAGAGATAAGATAGAAGATAAATGCTGAATTTTTTATTTATTTCAAATGGGTGATAAAGAAATTAATTAAGAGATTATTATGGGATTGGATTAGAGGAAAGGTGGTGGTCGGCCAAGAGGTTCTTTAGGGAGCAAATAAGTGCTGAATTTTGCTTAAGAAGTGTGTCCATCTTTTTTTTTTTTTTTAGTCTCCTTGCTGAATCTCTTTGCATTTTTCTTCCTATTCTCTTTCTTTTCTTAAAACCTTGTTTTCTACTAATTTTCTTGTATAGTCGAATCCTCTAAAAGCCACTTAGTTTCGGCTTGCTCATCCCTTCAAGTGTTGACCGAAACTCTAAATGTTTCAAGGCCATTTATGTTCCTTTCTTCTTCTTCTCTACTTGTTTCTTAGCCGAACATTATAAGCCTTATTTCCTTTTCTTCTCCATCATTATTTTGAGCCATAGTCGAATGTGCAGATACCTTTGAAGCCATTGCCGAATCTCCTAGAGTGGTGTTGTCGATCTCTTGCTCTTAGTCTTGTCTCAAGTGTAGTGGTAAGTATTTTTCTTTAAACAATCGGTTTTGGGTTCTTATATTGAAACCAAGTATTTGGTCTTGGTTTTTATAACATGGTCGAATGTCATAGTGCCATTAAGTATGTTCTTTTGTGTGTGTAGCCGAAAGAAGGAAGCATTGAGGAAGTCTCTTGGATTCGATTATCTAAGGTAAGTGTTAGGTACTATTCGGCCAAGGGCCATGATTATGGATTTATGCATAAAACCGATACTAACAAGTGATTAGTAGGGATTTCGACTATTAAAGGTGCAAGTGTGTGATTTCGGGATTTGGAAGAAATAGGTAAGTGGGTTTGTGCTATTCGGCCATAGGCCATATTTGGTAATAAGGTTAGCCGATTCTAACTTTGATGATTTAGGACCAAATCGGCAGTAAGGAAGGAGGAAAACCACGTTCCAAGATCCGGTTAGATTCAAATAGTTTGGGATTTCGCTAAATAGTCAAGTGCGTAGTTATCGCACTGTCTCTTGAATGCTTAAATGAATGTTTAAATGTATTATTATGAATATGTGTATAATGTGAATGATAGCCGAAATAAGGGCTAGGATGGTGGATACCCATAATGGGTAATCGATTTATCAGGTCAGTGCTTTATGACCTTAAATTGCCTATGGTATGTGTATGAAATTAAGATGGCATGTGATGTATGCTTATATTAATGATATTATGGCATGATACATGGGGCTTGGGATGTGACTATCGAAGGAAAGGGTGTACATTATGTACGTGGTCTAATATCAGCCTTGTGCTACATTAGCGCTTGATGTTAGCTAGGTGCTTCATCAAGGGAGGTGTTGGCTATGTGCTACATCTCGGCGGTTGATAGCTGTGTGCATCACCATAGACTGATTGATATATGGGATCACTTATGTGATCGGTGGCTCCGCCACGGTCTTGAGCAGTAGGTCTGCCGAGGTAGGTGTGACGGATGGATATTAGGTTGGGTTGGGCCTCATAATTGCATAATTTATGTATATGGATCTGTAGGGTATGGGCCAAGCCCATATGTGGGGACATGTGAAATAACTATGCACTGAGTCTGTTTGACTCACCTAATATTTCTCAAACCTTACAGGTGATGCATAAAGCTTGGACTGGGTTGGAGTGGATACAAGGTGGCCCATGCAGAAGTTGATTTTCTTATTTTTGTACATTTTATATTATCAGTATTTTGGGAATTTATTTGATGTAATAAGGGCCACTTATGGTATTTGGGAAACTTTATTTACGGTTTGCAGTTTATTTTATTAATTGAACTAATAATGGAAAAATATTTTTTTTGAATCGATTTATATTATAATAACTTATGTAAAAGTTTTAATCTGGGAATTTGTAATAACTAAATTTTAATGGGTTTTAAATACACAATGTTTTATTAAAGTTCACAAATTTTCACGTTTTCACCTTTAAGACAAATTCTTCGCAAATGTTTTTCGCAGTGACATACCAGATCCGGTCAAGGCTCGTGGGCCGAGTTTGGGAGTGTTACAGTTTGGTATCAGAGCCCGGTTCAAAACTCAACTTTGAAGAAGTTGGGCCCAAAAACATTTTTTTTAAGATGGGCTTTTCAAAGATTTGGGCTTTCATAGATTTTTCAGGTTATTCTGGCATGGCACCTGTACCTCCGACCCAAAGTCCACCAGGTAAGTACCTCTGACTATTGAAGTGATTTATATGTGAAATGTTATGGGCTTATTTGGGCTCGTAGATTAGAATATTAGGGCTATTGAACCCCAGGGCTAGTACACTCAAACACATACATAAGACTTAAGAACAACTAAACAAACCTGTGAAGTAAGTCGCCGAGTTAGGGTGTGGCAACCATTGTAATCATGTCTAGGAGTGGATTCAGTAAGAGCTTGGTATTTAAGCAGTCCTAGTGACTCATCTCCTCTTTACTCTAATCCTACATGGTGCGTAGTTACGGTTTACCCTAACCAAGAGGACTTCTTCACTGCTAAATCCAATAACTAAAACTCTAAGGAACTAGTAGTATTTTTATAAAAACCCTAGTTTTAAAACATTAAATTACCCTTTTGATTTGTACAAACTATTTTGAAGACATTTCTCAAAATATTTTGATTTACAAAATTACGAAAATACCCCGTGTTGTAAATTACCAAAATGCCCTTGGTTAAAAAATCATATTACCCTTGACTTTTATTAAAATATTCTTATTTTACAAAATATCGAAAATTCTATTTTGCAAAATATTGAGATACCCAGATTTGAAATTTACAAGAATACCTCCGACTTACAAAATTACCAAAATAACCCCAAATTTCTGGAATTTCTGCGACACTTTTAAATTGGAAATTTTCAAAATACCCTTAAGTTTTGAAAATTTTGAAATGCCTCTGATTTGTGAAGATTTTTCAATTTGACCCTGATTTATTACCAAAATACCATTATAGGAAAAATAACGAAATTACCCTAGGTTGGGAATGGTCAAAATGCCCATGGAAGAGGATTGAATGTTATGGATGAGCGAATGTGTCTCTATCGAGATGGATGAATGTGAATGTGAATGTGATTCTCGAATTAGAATAGTGAACTTGAATGAAATTACGATCGAAAGAACTACTACGAAAACTTCTTTCATAAAATTTGCTCGTGGATAAGCAGTGAAACAAAATTTCTAATGCATAAAACTTTTAATCGATTAAATCATGACGTTAGATATGAGTTCTAGAGGACGAGGTTGTCGTGGACGCGATAGAGGAAGAATGGTCAGATCTAGAAGTGAGCATGGGTTTGAGCCACCTTACCTGACCAAAACCCACCCAAAATGGGAGGTTCGGGTAAAAATATAGGCAGAAAAATGGGCTTGGATGAAAAATGAGGCCGTTTAAAAATGGGTCAGACCTCGAGTAAGAATTTCTTGGCTGAGCTCGGCTTGCGACCTACCAAATTCATTAAAGGCAAAAAAATTATTTTTAAATATTATTTTCTTATTGTTTTTCTCTTTATTTTGCTACCATTTTACTATTATGTTTCTATTATTTTGTTGTTATTGTTTAGATATTATATAAAACTTATTTTATTGTTAATTTTATTATTATTTTAAAAGTATTTGTTAATTTTGTTATTATTTTAGAGAATTTGCTTGTTAAGTTGCATATATTTTAGTGTTATTTAAGTCTACATATTTAAAATTTATTTCTCAATTTGTTGAAAAATATTTATTTTGATTTTTTAATATTTTTGATGTATTATATATATTTAAAATTATATAAAATAATATAAAAATTAATCTGGTAGTAAAGTAGAACCCGGTTTTAATATTTTATATAAATTTGGGCTTGGGCAAAATTTTAGGCCCATTTTTGGGCCGGCCTTTACCGAGCCCAATGAACTGAACTAAATTTTTAGTTGGGCTGACCAACTGGCCCTGCCCATGCACACCTTTAGGCATGACGGAACCCGTTAGATCGAGTCAAGGATCCGAGAATGAGGTATCTGCTACCACCACCACCAACTTTTGGTGTTGAGCGACAAGATCGAGACGGGGATGATCTTGTATCGCATGACGATCTTCTTGAGTTCTTGAAATGGTGGTGGAGCGGTGGAAATATGAGAGCTAGGAAGTCATGCCGGCGACTCAGAGCCAACTGAGTGAGGTGTTTAGTGGCGTGTCGGTGTGGCACCCAAGATTGGTGAATATTGGTTGGAGGCAATTGAGCGAATTATGGATGAAATTTGGATCGACCACCGAGGAGAAAGTGAAAGGAATGGTGGCGCTTTCTGTGATGAAGCGTGTCGATGGTGGCTCCTGATTCGGGATGGTGCCACAGCTGAGGATCTTACTTGGGAATATGTTAAGGCGGCATACTAGAAGAAGTACGTTGGTACCCATTATATCGATGCGCAAAGGAAGGCGTTTCTGGGGCTGGTTCAAGGGAACAAGTCCGTAGCGAATCTGTTGAATTCACGAGGTTAAGTCGATATGCTCGAGGAGTAGTGGCTACGGAGCAGGAGCGGTGTGTCCGGTTCGAAGACGAATTAAGGGACGACCTGAGGTTGTTGATAGCTCCACATCAGGAGTGGGAGTTCACTGTGCTAGTAGAGAAGGCTAAGGTAGCTGAAGGGATTAAGGACTCTGTGAGGCAGAACAGAGATAAGGAGAGGAATTGGGATAAGAGAAGTTTCAGATCGTCAGAATCGTCTGAGAACTTTTAGAAAAAACTGAGGGTCGAGAATTCTATTCGTGGCGCTAAGCTAGCTACTGAAAATCCGGACCGTCCATGTGCTCAATGTGGGAGGTATCATCTTGGCAAGTGCTGGAATCAAAATCGGGAGTGTTTTAGATGTAAGGCTAAGACTCATTTGATTAAAGACTGTCCTCATGATCCGAATAGGGCTCGGACAGAAGGTCAAGGATGAGTCTGTTAGGGTAGGAATGGTCGATAGCGACAAGGGGTCGTGGTCCCAACCATGGAGGACATGGTTCGGCAGAGGTCGTGGAACACCAAGCAGAGATCTTTGAAGGTGCGGACGCGAGGCAACCAAGTTTGGTTTATGCGATTGGTCGTCGTGAGGAGGAAGATGTGCCAGATGTGACAACGGGTACGTTCCTTATTTTTGGAATACCCTTAATTGCTTTGATTGTTGTAGAGTTTTCTTGTATCACTAGTGGAAGTGCTCGAAGCCTTGCATGTGAACTTAGAGATTGTGCATAGGAAGTATGATAGTTTTATAAGATTAGAGTGCGCAGCATAAGCATAGTGTGGTGAGTAGGAGTGCAATTAGCTAAGTAATTTCGAGGACGAAATTATTTTTAAGGAGGGTAGAACTATAATATCCGGATCTATGGGTTATGCATTTTGTGCATAATTCAAGTGCTAATAGGTTATAGGTATGCTTGGAGATATTTTAGGGGTTCCTAAAATTCTAGGATGGAAGGGAAAGCTTTGGAAAAATTTTTAGAATTTAAGTCTAAAGAGGGGAAACTTGGTAAAGGAGGCTTTAAAGGAAATTTCGTGTGAAGCATGACACAAGGAACCATGTGGTAAAGTGGCATGAAGGCGCAAGGGTGCAAGGGGAGAAGGTTGCGTCAAAGGAAGTACCAAGGGGGAGGAGGTTCGAGCAATGTGGGAAGTATTGGAGACTTTTATTTTTAGCATTAAAAAGGGAATTGGGCTAAAGAGGGCTTAAGGGAAGTTATAAGCGCTTTTGGACACAAAAAGCGCCTTGGTAAAGTGGTATGTCGCCATTTAAGGGCCTAGAAATGGCCTTTGGGCAAGGGCCTTGGTTCGAGTCTTGTTGGCGGCGAAGGCGTGTTATTTTTGCTTTTGGCGTTAAGACAAGTGGGAGCTAGGGAAGGAGCTCTTAAAAAGAATTGTTGGAAGTTTATGACACAAAGAAGCTAGTAGCAAAGTGGCTGGTAGCGTGTGGTGTTTCAATGAGTCTTATGTTTGAAACTTCATGGGCAGCGGGGAAGTTTTTTTTTTTTTTGCGTCAAGGAGAGGAGCTAGTGGTCTGCATATGGACTCTCAAATAGATGAGGATAAGCTTGATGTCTCTTTTAAATTCTATTTGAAGAGAAGAATAATTATGGTTTTATTTTATTTATTGGAATAGGTGATTAAGAGATAAGATAGAAGATAAATGCTAAATTTTTTATTTATTTCAAATGGGTGATAAAGAAATTAAATAAGAGATTATTATGGGATTGGATTAGAGGAAAGGTGGTGGCCGGCCAAGAGGTTCTTTAGGGAGCAAATAAGTGCCAAATTTTGCTTAAGAAGTGTGTCCATCTTTTTTTATTTTTTTTTTAGTCTCCTTGCCGAATCTCTTTGCATTTTTCTTCCTATTCTCTTTCTTTTCTTAAAACCTTGTTTTCTACTGATTTTCTTGTATAGTCAATCCTCTAAAAGCCACTTAGTTTGACTTGCTCATCCCTTCAAGTGTTGACCAAAACTCCAAGTGTTTCAAGGCATTTATGTTCCTTTCTTCTTCTTCTCTACTTGTTTCTTAGCCGAACCTTATAAGCCTTATTTCCTTTTCTTCTCCATCATTATTTTGAGCCATAGCCGAACGTGCAGATACCTTTGAAGCCATTGCCGAATCTCCTAGGGTGATGTTGTCGATCTCTTGTTCTTAGTTTTGTCTCAAGTGTAGTGGTAAGTATTTTTATTTAAACAATCGGTTTTGGGTTCTTATATTGAAACCAAGTATTTGGTCTTGGTTTTTATAACATGGCCGAATGTCATAGTGCCATTAAGTATGTTCTTTTGTGTGTGTAGCCGAAAGAAGGAAGCATTGAGGAAGTCTCTTGGATTCGATTATCTAAGGTAAGTGTTAGGTACTATTCGGCCAAGGGCCATGATTATGGATTTATGCATAAAACAGATACTAACAAGTGATTAGTAGGGATTTCGACTATTAAAGGTGCAAGTGTGTGATTTCGAGATTTGGAAGAAATAGGTAAGTGGGTTTGTGCTATTCGGCCATAGGCCATATTTGGTAATAAGGTTAGCCGATTCTAACTTTGATGATTTAGGACCAAATTGACAGTAAGGAGGGAGGAAAACCACGTTCCAAGATTCGGTTAGATTCAAATAGTTCGAGATTTCGCTAAATAGTCAGGTGCGTAGTTATCGCACTGTCTCTTGAATGCTTAAATGAATGTTTAAATGTATTATTATGAATATGTGTATAATGTGAATGATAGCCGAAATAAGGCTAGGATGGTGGATACCCATAATGGGTAATCGATTTATCAGGTCAGTGCTTTATGACCTTAAATTGCCTATGGTATGTGTATGAAATTAAGATGGCATGTGATGTATGCTTATTTTAATGATATTGTGGCATGATACATGGGGCTTGGGATGTGACTATCGAAGGAAAGGGTGTCCATTATGTACGTGGTCTAATGTCATCCTTGTGCTACATTATCGCTTGATGTTAGCTAAGTGCTTCATCAAAGGAGGTGTTGGCTAGGTGCTACATCTCGACGGTTGATAGCTGTATGCATCACCGTAGACTGATTGATATATGGGATCACTTATGTGATCGGTGGCTCCACCACGGCCTTGAGCAGCAGGTCTGCCAAGGTAGGATGCGATCACTTAGTTGATCGGTGGATTAGCCACGGCCTTGAGCAGTAGGTCTACCGAGGTAGGTGTGACGGATGGATATTAGGTTGGGTTGGGCTTTATAATTGCATAATTTATGTATATGGACTGTGTGGGTATGGGCCAAGCCCATATGTGGGGACATGTGAAATAACTATGCACTAGTCTGTTTGACTCACCCAATATTTCTCAAACCTTACAGGTGATGCATAAAGCTTGGACCGGGTTGGAGTGGATACAAGGTGGCCCATGTAGAAGTTGATTTTCTTATTTTTGTACATTTTATATTATCAGTATTTTGGGAATTTATTTGATGTAATAAGGGCCACTTATGGTATTTGGGAAACTTTATTTATGGTTTGCAATTTATTTTATTAATTGAACTAATAATGGAAAAATATTTTTTTTGAATCGATTTATATTATAATAACTTATGTAAAAGTTTTAATCCGGGAATTTGTAATAACTAAATTTTAATGGGCTTTTAAATACACAGTGTTTTATTAAAGTTCACAAATTTTCACGTTTTCACCTTTAAGACAAATTCTTCGCAAATGTTTTCCGTAGTGACATACCAGATCCGGTCAAGGCTCGTGGGCCGGGTTTGGGGGTGCTACATTATGTATGCATGACTGCTATGTTCATAACGATTATATTGTCATTTCATCATATATATTGTATGTGCATGGGGATCGGGATATATATGTTTAATGAAGGAAATGGTGTACATTTATGTACGAGGATTGATGTTGGCCTTGGGCTACATCGTGGTTCGATGTTGGCTATGTGCCTCATCGTGGATTGGTGTTGGCTATTGCCTCATCGTGGATTGATGTTAGCTTCGTGCTTCATCGTGGATTGGTGATGACCTCGAGTCCAACTGTGGATATTGTGATTTAATCACGTGGACCAGTGGCTAGCCCACTAAATGGACTTTGCGCAGCATGACTGCCAAAGAGGTGTGTAGCGGATGGAGGGTCGATTTAGTAATCCCCTAGTGTGTGGTGGCAGGATATACGGGGGTGTGTAGCGGTTGGATACTAGGTTGGGTTGGGTTACCATCTTGCATAATCATGTGTGGTATGTGGATTGGTGTGGTTGTAGGCCAAGCCCATTTGTGGAAACATGTGGAATAATTGCACACTGAGTCAAAATGACTCACCCTATTTTTCAACCAATGCAGGTAGTACGTGATACTTTGGACCGGGCCAGGGAGGAGTCAGGGTGGCCATGCACAAGCCGTTTTTGCTTTTAAAGTACTTTATAAATTTCAATTACTTTTTGGGGTATTTTGCTGTAATAAGGCCACTTTAAATACTTTGGTTTGATTTTAAGTTTTAAGTTGGATTTGCTATCAGATGATTAAGTAAAAAGAAACTCTAAAAATACTGCAACACTCGAATTTAAATGGGTTTTCAAAGTATAGATTACTTATGAACCTCCCAGGTTTCCAAAAATTTTCGTATAAATGGATAGAGAATTTAACTCGTGCAACTCGAAAGCTTTGTTGCTGAATTTGAATGGGAAACCTTCTTTAAACAAAATTCTGTTTTAGATTTTAAAACCCATTTTTTCACTTATAAAACCAAACCATTATCAATCTTTTTCCCCGTAACGTTCTGAATTCGGCCGTGGTGTTTTGGGTCGGGTTTGGGGTGTTACATAGCCATTGTACTTTAATTAACCATCCAATCACTAAAATTTTCGGACCAAAATTTAATTCACCTATAATACGAATCCATAAATATTTAATTAAGCTATTTACGGCCTCAAATTATGGAAACGAGGTCCTGATACCTCATTTTTCAAAACCACTTAAATTTAAGATCGAACTACTTGTACTTAACTAATTATCCGATTAAATAAAATTATCAAATCAAAATTCACTATATGACAATACTTGACTCGTAAATATTAAATAATAATATTTACGGATTTACTCATCAAAAATATAGTCTCGAAATCACTATTTCTAACACCACTGAAAGACGAACTGTTATAACAATAACTAAAAAAAAAACTCAATTGTCAAATGATAAGATAATATTTAGGGGGGAAAAATAGAAAATTGAAGCGTAAATAGAAATCTCAGTGATTACTGCCGAATTGGATACAAAAGTTTCAGTTAGGGTTAGGATGTGGCGAAAAATTTTAGATTAATGACTAAAACTTAAGAAAAAAAATGAATTCACAATAAATATAGTAATTCGAATTCATAAAAGATGTTGTAAATCAATCTAAACCTAATTGGTCCACCTTCTACTACTCTTCCTAAGCTATAATAGGAAGAAACCGTAGTCTAAAAATTTCTACAATTATGAAGCTTTTGGACGTCCATAAACCTTTAACAAAATATATATATATATATATATATATTGGTTAAGTGTATGCTTAATGCTACTTTTTTTTTTTTTTTGTGCAGCTCAAGCTTTGCTAAATATGCTCTAAACAATGATTAAAGAAATTCTGTTCAAACTTTTAATTTAGTTATTTAAAAAATGTTTAATCCTCCTCCTCTCTCTCTTTTAAGATAAAAGCCAATAATGTTATGTAGTTTTAAATGTAGGTTAAAAATGGATAACGACATTAAATTAAACTATTTAGCCAGTTGACAACTAGGGTTTATAAGCTCATGTGTGAGCCTTCAAACTCATAATAATCATTCCATAATTGGAGTTGAGTTAAACAAATTATTACTGCAACATTAATGAGTTAATCCAATAATTCAGAATATTTATTTTTCGGGGGGGCAAATTACATCTCTCAACAAGACTACGTGAGTCCCGTAATTCTCTCAAATATTTCATTTATATATATAATTTGTAATTAAAAAAACGAATAAATCTCATTTTACACAAATAATTGTACCAACTAACTAAGTTAAATTTTAAGTTTAATAAGTTGAACATTTTCTCATTTCCCATTATTTGAAAAATAATTGCCTTTCAGTATTTAGTGATCTCATATTTAATGGAAACATGATTCGTTACTAGTACAATCATAGCACCAGCAAGTCTTACATGAATGGATAAAATACATTGTACTTTCACAAATCTGTAAATTTTCTTCTCTTCTGTCTGTAGTTTTTTTTCCGAAAGGGTTTCCACGTAAAATCTTTGTGTTCTTTAAATTTTTATTTCTCTTTTCTTTGCGATATATTGTCATTACTGACGTTATATTTTTCACAAATTGGTATCAGACCTTCCGGGTTTTTCATCTCGATCACGGTAATGGCGTCTTTAAAGTATGAAATTCATTGCTCAATCGCAACACAGTTGCGTTGTGGCGTATAAAGATGCTGCGGTTCTTGCAGATGGATTTAGAGGAAGCCACGCTAGGTAGATAAGATGCCTTCGACATTGACGGAGGAAGAGAAAAAGCGCAAGGATCGAAAGGCATTAACACAGTTACATCTGCATTTGTCTAACGAAATTTTGCAGGATATGATGAAGGAGAAGACCGCCGCTGCATTATGGAAGAGGCTAGAACAAATATGTATGTTGAAAACTCTAACCAGCAAGTTGCATATGAAGCAACGTCTTTATGCTCATCATTTGGAGGAAGGTGCGTCTGTGCACGAACATTTAACAGTGTTTAAAGAAATTCTTTCAAACTTGGAGGCCATGGAGGTTTAGTATGATAAGGAAGATCTAGGGTTGATTCTACTTTGTTCGTTGCACCCATCTTATTCAACCTTCAGAGACACGATTTTATATAGTTGCGAATCTCTCACAGTTGATGAGGTTTATGATTCTTTGACCTCGTATGATAAGATGAAGCATCTTGTGATTAAACCCAAATCTTAGGGAGAAGGTCTCGTTGTTCGTGGGAGACAAGATCGGAATGCTGATGATGATCGTGGAAGGACACAGGAACGGAATCCTCGTGATAAATCTAAGGGTAGATCGAAGTCTTCAAACAGAGGTAAAACTTGTAACTTCTACAAGAAGAAAGGGCACATTAAATCTGAGTGCTATAAGCTACAGAACAAGATTAAAAGGGAGGTTACGAATCAAAATGAAAACAACCAGAAAATTTTGATGAAATTGATGTTTTAGAAGACTACAGCGATGGTGAACTTCTAGTCACTTCTGTCAACAATTCTAAAGTGAGAGAAGAGTGGATACTTGATTCGGGTTGCACCTTCCACATGTGTCCCAATCGGGATTGGTTTACAAATTACGAAATAGTTTCTAAAGGTGTTGTTTTGATGGGAAATAATGCTTCATGTAAAATCGCAGGTGTTGGAACAATTAAAGTTAAGGTGTTTGATGAAGTTGTCAGAATACTTAGTGGCGTACGACATGTTCTAGAATTGAAGAGAAATTTAATTTTGTTAAGTACTCTTGATTCAAAAGGGTACAAATACACAGTTGAAAGTGGGATTTTGAAGATTTCCAAAGGTTCCCTCGTTGTGATGAAAGGGCAGAGAAAGACTGCCAAGTTATATGTTTTATAGGGTTCTACTGTTATTGGTGATGCAGCTGTTGCTTCCTCTTCCTAGTCAGATGATGATATTACTAAACTTTGGCATATGCGCCTAGGGCATGTGAGTGAGAATGATATGGCAAATTGAGCAAAAGAGGACTTCTTAATGGGCAAGAAATTTGCAAACTGAAGTTCTGCGAGCACTGCGCTTTTGGGAAGCAAAAGAGAGTTTGATTCACTAGAGGAATCCATAACACGAAGGGAACATTGGAGTATATCCATTCTGATCTGTGGGGGCCATCAAGAGTGCCTTCAAGAGGTAGAGTTAATTATATGCTAACTTTTATTGATGATTTTTTCAGAAAAGTTTGGGCATTCTTCCTGAAGCAGAAAAGCGATGTGTTTTTCGCATTTAAGTCTTAGAAAACTATGATTGAAAAACAGACGGGAAAATAAATAAAATACCTCCACACAGAAAATGGCTTAGAGTTTTGTTCTGAGGAGTTTAATAAACTATGCAAGTCAAAAGAGATCGTGAGACACTTGACAGTTCGTCATACTCCATAGCAAAACAGTGTTGCAGAACGAATGAACAGAACGACCATAGAGAAGGTTCGATGTATGTTGTAAAATGCCAACTTACCAAAGTCGTTTTGGGCCAAAGCAGCCTCTACTGTATGTTTTTTTATCAACCGATCTTCATCCGTTGCCATTGAGAAAAAGACTCCACAAGAGGTATGGTCTGGTAATCCTGCTAATTATTCTGATTTAAAGATCCTTGGGTGTCCTGCGTATGCTCATGTTGATAATGGAAAATTGGAACCGAGATCCATTAAATGTGTTTTTCTTGGTTATAAAGCTGGTGTAAAATGGTATAAGTTATGGTGTCCTAAAAATATAAAAGTTGTTATTAGCAAAGATGTTGTTTTTGATGAAATTGCTATGCTACCTAACTTATCTCTTAAAGGCTCTTCCAATAAAGAAAATCAAAAGCAGGTGGAGCATCAGATTAATACAGAGTCGACTCCTTTAGCCAGTATAAAAATTGAGAATAGAGTTGCTTCTTCACCACAATACTCTATCGTCAAAAATAGAACTAGAAGAGAAATTAAACCTCCAAAGAAGTATGCCGAAGCTGATCTAGTTGCTTATGCTTTAAATGTTGCTAAAGATATAGATACAAACCAAAAGCCGTCTAATTATTCTGAGGCGGTTAGCTGTGAAGACTTAGAAAAGTGGACGTTTGCTATATAAGAGGAGATGGAATCACTCCACAAAAATAGAACATGGGATCTTGTGAAACTTCCTAAAGGTAAAAAGGTTGTTCGTTGTAAATGGGTGTTTAAAAAGAAAGAAGGGACTCTAGGAGTTGAAGAACCCAGATATAAAGCAAGGCTTGTTGCAAAGGGTTATAGTCAAATTCTAGGAGTGGACTTCACAGATGTGTTCTCCCCAGTTGTGAAGCATAGTTTGATTCGAGCTTTGCTTGGTATTGTGGCCATGCATGATTTGGAGCTTGAGCAGTTAGATGTAAAAACTATATTTTTGCATGGAGAACTTGAGGAAGATATTTACATGCAACAACCAGAGGGTTTTACAGTCTCAAAAAAAGAGGAAGATATTTACAAATGTTTTCTTGCTGAAAAAGTCCCTTTACGGTTTGAAACAGTCACCAAGACAGTGGTACAAGAGGTTTGATTCCTTTATGACTTCTCATGATTTCAAAAGAAGTAGTTTTGACAGTTGTGTTTACTTTAAGAAAAACAGTGATGGTTCTTTTTGTATCTACTTCTTTATGTTGATGACATGTTGATATCAGCAAAAGATAAATGAGAGATAAGAAAGGTCAAAGCCCAACTAAGTGAAGAATTTGAGATGAAAGATTTGGGACCAGCAAATAAGATACTTGGTATAAAGATTCTCAGAGATAGAAAAGCAAGTAAATTGTACCTAAGTCTGAAGGGTACATTGAGAAAGTTCTTTGCAGGTTCAATATGCAGAGTGCTAAGCCTGTTAGTACTCCTTTAGCAGCCCATTTCTGACTTTTATTGGCTTTGACTCCACAATCAAATGATGAGATTGAGTACATGTCACATGTTCCTGATCGTGATCTGATAAGTCTTGATATTTATAAAATGACTGATCGAGCCTAGAAACTAACTATCACCATGATTGAGGCAAGCGCACCTATCGAATAGTAGTATAGCTTAGTGGCAAGACTGGAATGTTGAACCCAAAGGAACCAAAAGTACTAGTACTGACTCTATTTTTATTATCTAGCCTAAAGTAAAAGAGGATAAATGTTTATTTAACTAATTACTAAGCTAAGAATGCCATGACACAGAGAATGAATAAGGAAAATAATTTTGGGAAAAATCAGTTGATCAAAACAATACCCGAGGAAGAATTCACCTAGACTTCACTTTTTATTTAACTCTGGACCAGATGATTTATTCACTTGACTTGATCCATAGGATTCCCTAATTTATATTAATACCTCTTTCGAGGCTACTAACGTCTAACCCTAGGTTGATTAATTGAAATCTCTTTCTAATTAAAACCTCTAAGATTGCATTAACTCGATCTATGGACTCACATATTAAGTTTGACCCTAATCCGGCAGATTTTCATCATCCTATTTCTAGGAGTGCGATCAACTCGCTTAACTATGCTAGATCTACTCTTAAACAGGGACTTTTGGTCCACTGCCTAAGCACATCAATACTTGAATTAATATCCTGAAATATTAAAGAAAAATTAAGCACACATAATTAAGAACAAATCAAGTATTTATCATATAGTTCAAAAACAATAACAAGATCCGTCTTAGGTTTCATCCCCCTCAGGTATTTGAGGGGTTTAGTTCATGCTTATAAAATAATACATCTCAAAAGAAAAATAATAAAACATAAAGAAAACCCTAAAACCCCCTGAAGGAATTGAAGGAGAGATCCTCAATCTTGAGTGTGATTCCGGCTTCTGAGATGGATCAACTGGCTTTCTTTAAGTAATTCCCTGTATTCAGCCTTCTCTGGCTGCCTCAAGCCACCTCTATTTTAGGATACACTTAGGGTGTTTATATAGGCTTTCAGAATGTCTTTCTTTGCCTCTAAGTATCCTTTTTCGAGTAAAATTAAAATAGGTCGCAGTAGGGACACGCCCATCTAACACGCCCGTGTTCGAGCCTGCTAAAGAGGCACGGCCGTGTGTTAAGCTCCAAGCCGTGTAGATTTCTTACTTTGGCCCATTTTCTCCATTTTTGGCTCGTTTCTCATTCTTTTCATCCTCCTATGCTCTCTTGAGTATAAAATGTGAAAACAAAGGATTAGGATCATCAAATTCCACAATTAAAGGGATAAATCATCGAAAAGTATGCTAAATGCGAGATTAAAATATGTATAAATTATAGTTTATCAAATACCCCCACACTTAAGCTTTTGCTTATCCTCAAGCAAAAATCTCAACTCACAATTAGAATTAACTTTCCTCAATTCATAATTCTTACCAACGATGCCTCATCATAATTCATATATAATTTATACATGGATAATTTAACTAAAAGAGTCCTAAAGATTCAAACAATCTAAGTCATATATTTTTGTAGCATGAAAATATAGGTGTTTCCCTTAATCTAAATAATTACCTTTGATTCAAAACCGACAAGGATTGACATCCTCACTAAGGATTCACTCAAACCACTCAAAGTATTTAAGGTACAAGATATGCACCCATAAGTCAATTATGAAAAGTTAATCCCATAGGCTTGCATGAAAATCAAATCTCCACCACTATAAAATGAGATGATACACAAATCAAAAGGTCTTTAAAGGGTTGTAATGGGGCTTGGGTTAAAGGTGTGGATATAGGCTGAATTAGAAGATTAAAATCGAGATTGAATTGACAAATTACCTAACTACAAACAATGAACTGATTAATGAATAATTACATCAAATAACACGAGCTTCTTCTAAAGATGTGAATAACTGTTTAAGCTCATAGAACATAGAACTAATGATGAATAGATTTTCTAACGTTTTCTTTTTTTTAAGAACAAATTAAATAAAAAGAATTTAACAATTGAAATAAAAAATGTAGTTAGGCAACTGATCAAATCAACTCTCGATATAAGGGTAGTCAAGAGAAATGGCGATAACAAATACAAGATGGGTTTTAATTTAATATTAATGGGTGAGTCAAGAAATGGTTTGTTAGGCTCAACATGGTTCACTAGGGGTTAATTATGAAGGTAGACTTTTTAGTGGAATGAGTGGGTGATCGATTGTCTCTCGAGTCTTAAAATTTATAAAAAGAATGATTGAACCTGGAAACTAACTAAGACAACGATGGAGGCAAGTGCACCTATCGAACAATAGTATAGCTAGCGGCAAGACCGGATTGTCGAATCTAAAGGAACAAAAAGTACTAATATTAACTTTCTTTCTATTATTTAACCTAAAAATTAAGAGAATTTTTATCTAATCTAAAATTAACTATTTAACTAAGCTAAAGGTGCTAAGACAAAGAAGAAATTAGGGAAAAGACTTGAGAGAAAATCGATTGACTTGGACAATACCTGAGGAATAATCCACCTAGACTTCACTTGTTATCTAACTCTGAACCAGACGATTTATTCATTTGACTTGATTTGTAGGATTCCTTAAGTTATATTAATACCTCTCTTCAAGGCTACTAACATCTAACCCTAGGTTGATTAATTGAAATCTCTTTCTAATTAAAACCCCTAGGATTGCATTAATTCAATCTATGGACTCCAATATTAGGTTTGACCCTAATTCGGAAAATTTTTGTCACCCTATCTCTACACACGCGAGCAACTCTGCTTAACTATGCTAGATCTACTCTTAGACAGGGTCTCTTCCTCCTATGCCTAAGCACATCACACTTGAATCAATATCTTGGAAATACCAAAACAAGAATTAAGAACACATAGTTAAGAACAAATCAAATATTTATCAGACAGCTCAGATAACAATAACAAGATTCGTCTTAGGTTTCATCCCCCTCAAGTATCTGAGGGTTTAATTCATAATTGTAAAAGAAAACATCTCAGAAGAAAAGATAAAACAAAACATAAGAAATCCCTAAAACCCCCTGAAGGAATTGAAGGAGAGATCATCCGTCTTGAGTATGATTCTGTCTTCTTGAGATGGATCAACTGGCTTTCTTCGAGTAAATCCCTAAATTTAACTGCACTGGCTTGGCTTTTTGGCCTACCTAAAGGCCTCTCTTAAAGGATGGCCTCTAAGGTCTTTATATAGGCTTTTAGAATATGTTTCTTTGCCTCTAAGTATCCTAATCCGAATAGAACTCTCATTTCCTATTACAGAGACACGCCCATGGCACATGCCCATGTAAATCGTGGCCAGGCAGTGGTCAATCCTATTGATAAGGCACGATCGTGTGATCTTGTGCCCAGGCCGTGTGGATTTCATGCTTTGGCCCATTCTCTCTATTTTTTGCCCGTTATTCGTTCTTTTCATCCTTCAGTGCTCTACTGAGTATAAAACATAAAATCAAAGGATTAGAAGCACCTATTTCCATAATTAAAGGGAAAAATCATCCAAAAGTATGCTAACTGTGGGATTAAAATATGTTACTATTTCGGTTTATCAAATACCACCACACTTAAGCTTTTGTTTGTCCTCAAGCAAAATTCTCAACTCATAATTAAAACGAACTTCCTCAATTCATAATATTCATCAACAATGTCTTATCATAATTCATAGATAATCTATACATGTATGATTCAACTTAAAGAGTCCTAAAGATTCAAACAATCAAAGTCATGAGTTTGTAGCACGAAAACATAGGTGTTTCCCCTTACCTAAATAATCACCTTTAATTCAAAATCGACAAAAGTTGACATCCTCACAAAAGATTCACTCAAATCACTCAAGGTGTTTAAGGTTAAAAATTTAAACTCTCAAAAGTTGTACATGAAAAGTTATTACCATAGGCTTGCTTGAAAATCAAATCTCCACTATTGTAAAATGAGATGATACACAAATCAAAAGGTTTTTAAAAAGGGTTGTAACGAGGCTTAGGTTAAAGGTGTGGATAAAGGCTAAATTAGAGGGGTTAGAATCGAGATTGAATTGACAATCATCTAACTAGAAAAAATGACTAATAACTTGAATAATTACATCAATTTTAAAACTTGTAATACTAATAATACGAGCTTTTTCTTTAAGATGTTTAAATTAAACGTATAGGCTCGCTTAATCACATAACTAATAATGAATATACTTTGAATTTTTGATTGATTTTGATTTTTTTTAAGAACAAATCAAATTACAATAGAACTTTAACAACTGAAAAAATCTAATTAGGCAACTAATCAAAACAAATCTCGATAGAAGGATAATAAAAAGGAATGGTGATAATAAATACGAGATGGGTTTCGGGTTAATATTAGTGGGTTGAGTCAATAAAAAGGGTTGTTAGGATCAAATGGGTTCACTAGGGGTCAATTATGAGGGTAGGTTTTTAGTGGAGTAAGTGGGTTAAATCCTAAGTGCCTTAATCATCTCTGTATATCAAATCAATAGTGTGGTCTTGACATGTATAATCGAAGCAAGTTCTAGAATAACAAATCAATGTTGACACACTCATAATCAATAAAGTGAGCACGAAAAGAATGTATGCTCTAAAGGTTCAAAATCTCACAAAAATTATGGGTATTTTGATGTCAACCTCGTAAATTTCAAACTTCAAGGCAACAATTTAGATTCAGGTAGACAACCTAACAGATTTTTAGTTTTTTGGAAATAGACTCATCATGCTTGATTCTCTAGTATATTAAAGTTTAAATCATCATTGCACAATTATCAATGACTTAATCTAAAACATATCAATGAAAATCATGAATCAACAAGAATTTCATTCTAATTAGTGATATGAGAAAATTATTTTAAGACAGAATATTATTCAGGTGTTTGAGAATAATGCAAAAAGTTAGGCACTTTTTCTACTAAACTTTCACCCCCCCACACACTTAAGATGTACATTGCCCTCAATGCACAAAGATAGATAATAGTCATAGAGTAAGAAAATCAAAAGAGGGTGAGAGAGGTGAAACTTCCTAAATTTTTGGATGGATTCCTTGAGTTGGAAGTGTGGAAACTTGATTCGGAGGTTAAAGATAAGTTGGAGGGAGCGCCTCTAATTCCTGTGCTAGATGAAGAAATTGGGCAACACATGAAGAATTAGCCAGGAAATAATAATAATAATTTGAATTATACTAATTATATAATTAAAATAAATAAAGATAACAATAAAGAAAATATGAAATAAAATAAAACTAAGAGAGAAGATGGATGGACTAGAAAGTCCTTATTGGTAGATGGTTCGCGAGGTGGGTGTGGTGTCTAAGGCAGTGGTGTTGTGATTCCCTAGTAGCCTTTAGAACCTAAAACTAAGAAACTAAAAAAAGATAAACTAAATTTAATGTATGAAAAATAAAGAAAAGGAAAATAAAGGAGAAGAGAAGAGTAAAATAGAAGTTAAATGGTCTCAAAGACCCTTAGCTTGTTGAGTTAAAGAAGCGACCGGCATGAGCTTATGTTGATTTGTCTCGCATAGGGAGACAGGACTCGAATCTTTCCATTTCTTCGACATTGTTGAAGCGTAGATTGAAACTTTTATAGAATGAAGAATGAAGAAAGTGAGGATGAAAGGAAGTGGGGGGTGGATGGGGAATGGATGAGAAGGGGAGAGGGGTGTTTTAATTAGAAAATTTCAGTTCTGGTACATCCCCACGCTCGTGTATCGTAGGCGTGTCATGTCACACGGCCATGTCGGATGGCTGTGTGGTGGTTCAATCACTTCTCCCACACCTGATATTTAAGTCGCCACCCCCGTGTTGGTTTATCAGTGTCGGCCATGGCTATGTCGCAAGGTCGTGGTGATAGGTGAGTCCATGATTCAAAGATATTTTTCTTGTCCTGTCTCGTACTATCTCTGCCATGTTAGTACGGAAATTTGTAGCATCCACACGACCACGGCCGTGTGTAAGGCCATGTCATGTGACGATCTGTGCTTCATTAATTGGATCAGTCTGTAGTTTAGGTGCTAAAAGAAAAAGAAATGAAAATAAATGGGTTAGTGCTCAGGTTGCCTCCGAGAAGCGCTCATTTAAAGTCTTAAGCTAGACTTACCTCTCATTCGTACCTTCACGGTGGTTTAAGGAGTAAAAAATCCTTTTCCATGCTATCATCATATAATTTGAGTTGAGTAGAGTTTACTTTAAAAGTACCAAAAGTAGAATTACTTACCTCGACTGAGTTCCGTAAGGGAAAACATTAAGTACTGTAAAGGGGATTTCTTCGGTTATCTTTAGGTTTGATATGGCGATTCGCAGTTCTGTTCTATCTAATAGCACCTAATCTCCTATTTTAAAGTGATTTGATGTCCCTTTAAGTTATTCTGGGGTTTCCTTCGATTTCACTTCGTGTGGGTTTGATTCCTCCTTGAAATGTGTCTCCCACTCATCTAGCTCATTGGTCTAAAGCCATTGTTCCTCATGAGATATTTCCTTGTTAGTGCGAGCTATAGGATCTGGCTCTGTAGTGTGATTCTGTGGTGTTTCTTGGAAAGGAAGTTTAATTGAATGCTTATCAAGGGAATTTACGTCCTCACCTTTCTCACTTGATGTTCTAGCTGAATCGAGAGCTTGAAGACTGATTGATTCATCACCTACACGGAATATGAGTTCACCTGTGCTAACATCAATTTATATTTGGCAGTTGCTAGAAAAGGCCTTCCTAAAATTAAGGGGATACTATTGTCTTCATCCATATCTAAAACCACGAAGTCTATGGGGAATATGAATTTGTCAACTTTAACTAGTACATCTTCAATTATACCCTTAGGGATGCGAATAGTTTTATCAGCTAATTGAATACTCATCCTAGTTTTCTTGGGTTTCCCTAGACCTAGTTGTTTAAACATTTTAGATGGCATAACATTAATGCTTGC
Source organism: Gossypium rotundifolium (assembly GCA_025506655.1). Taxonomy (NCBI): domain Eukaryota; kingdom Viridiplantae; phylum Streptophyta; class Magnoliopsida; order Malvales; family Malvaceae; genus Gossypium; species Gossypium rotundifolium. Next base: position 159,856,214 of record CP106731.1, on the reverse strand, counting down.
CCCTAAATCAGCTAAAGCATTATCAACAGATAAACTACCGATTAAACATGGAATTGTAAAACTCCTTGGATCTTTTAATTTTTGTGGTAATCTATTTTGTAACATTGCTGAGCATACTGTGTTTAGTTCCACATGCGACTTCTCGCCTAACTTTCGTTTGTTTGTTAAGAGCTCTTTTAAAAATTTCCTTGAATCTGGCATCTGCGAAAGAGCTTCAAGAAATGATAAGTTAATATGTAATTTCTTTAAGAGTTTAAGGAACTTACCAAACTGTTCTTCTGTGTTGCCTTCCTTTATTGCATTGGGGTAAGGTATACGAGGTTTGTATTATTTAACTACCGATTTTGGCTTTTCTTGGCTTTCCTCGACCTTACCTTCACTTACCACAGGTTCTTGCCTTGGCTCAGATTCAGATTCTGCTAACCCTTCACTATCATGAGCTGATATGGCTTGAATTTGCTCTTTTGGATTAGTCTCAGTGTTAGCTGGCAAGCTACCTAATGGTCGTTCAGAGATCAGCTTTGCGAGTTGCCCTAACTGGTTCTCGATTCCTTTAATTGATTCTTGTTGATTTTTAAGTGTTTTCTCGGTGTTTTAAAAGCGAGTTTCAGACACTGCTATGAATTTTGTCAGCATCTCTTCAAGGTTCGGCTTCTTTTCTTGTGGATAGGGCTGTTGTTGGAAGTTTGGAGAGGGTGGTTGTTGTCTCTAATTTCCTTGGTCACCTCACGAGAAATTGGGGTGGTTCCTCTAACCTGGATTATAAGTATTACTAAAGGGGTTATTTTGAGGTCTAAAATTGTTACCCGTAAGTTTAATTGTTTGCTTTCCATGCCCGAATTATAGGGTGGGTACTCAGGATTCGCCACGCCTCTTGGATTCGAGTCACATTGCATTACTGGGTATACCTGCAAAGAACCACACAAACCATCAATCTTTTTATTCATCATCTCTACCTGATTTGATAACATGGGGTCGATGCCCGAACAGTTAATGGGGACGAACTGTAAATTCGTTGGCAATATGTCTACGCTGGTTCAAATCCTGTAGTAAGAGGAGTAGTTATGAACCCTGTAGACCATCCCCATGGGGGTGGTGAAGGGAGGGCTCCAATTGGTAGAAAAAAACCCGCAGCTGCTTTAGTTGGCTTTGTCCTCATAACTTGCCACTGATAGTTATTCAGTGGCATCTCCTCTATAAACTCATAAGCTGCTTCAGGAGTTTTGTTATTAAGGGTCCCGCTGGCTGCTGAGTCAATTAACTGCCAGGTTGAGGGGTTCACACTATTGTAAAAATTTTGGACCTACAACCACAAGGGTAAACGATGGTGTGGGCACCTTCTCAACAAATATTTGTATCCCTCCCATGTGTCGTATAATATTTCTAAATCCATCTGCACCAAAGAAGAGATATCATTCCTTAATTTGGCCGTTTTGGTGGTGGAAAATATTTTAGTAGAAATTTTTCAGTCATTTGGTCCCATGTAGTGATTGATCCTCGTGGAAGAGAATGTAACCACTGTTTGGCGTTATTCCTCAAAGAAAAGGGAAATAACTGAAGACGAATGGCATCATCAAAAATGCCATTTATTTTGAAGGTATCACAAAATTCTAGAAAATTAGCTAAATGAGTATTTAGGTCTTCGTCCAGCAAACCATCAAATTGAACAAGCTATTGAATCATTTGTATAGTGTAGGTTTTGATTCAAAAATATTAGCGGCTATAACAGGCCTAACAATACTCGATTCAGCTCATGTTAAATTAGGTTTAGCATAATCATACATAGTTCGAGGAGCATGATGGTCGGCTATATCTTGATGTGGCGGATTATTCTCAGCCATCCTTTAGGTGGTATTGGTTTCGTCCTCTTGCTCTTCTTGTATGTAATCTAAGCCTCGCCTTACTTCTCTATGATTTCTGCGTATGGTTCCTTCAATATCACTGTCGTAAAGTAGTTGTCCTGTCAAGTTCCTTCTAGTCATAAACTAGAAGTACCTGCTAGGAAAAGAGAAAAAGAAAATTTAGAAAAGTAAAAAAAAAATTAATTGTAAAAAAAAATATGGCTAAAGTAATAAAAATTAAGCGTTCTTAATATTTTAGTTCCCCGACAACGGCAAAAAACTTAATCGATTGCTGTCGAGTCTTAAAAATTTATAAAAAGAATGATCGAACATGGAAACTAACTAAGACAACGATGGAGGCAAGTACACCTATCGAACAGTAGTATAACTAGTGACAAGACTGGATTGTCAAACCCAAAGGAACCAAAAGTGCTAATATTAACTCTCTTTCTATTATTTAACCTAAGAATTAAGGGAATTTTTATCTAATCTAAATTTAACTATTTAACTAAGCTAAAGGTGCTAAGACAAAGAAGAAATTATTGAAAAGACTTGAGAGAAAACCGATTGACTTGGACAATACCTGAGGAATAATCCACCTAGACTTCACTTGTTATCTAAATCTGAACTGGACGATTTATTCATTTGACTTGATCCATAGGATTCCTTAAGTTATATTAATACCTCTCTTCAAGGCTACTAATGTCTAACCCTATGTTGATTAATTAAAATCTCTTTCTAATTAAAACCCTTAGGATTGCATTAATTCTATCTATAGACTCCTATATTAGGTTTGACCCTAATCCGGCAGATTTTCGCCACCCTATCTCTAGGCGCACGAGCAACTCCGCTTAACTATGCTAGATCTACTCTTAGATAGGGTCTCTTCCTCCTCTGCCTAAGCACATCACACTTGAATCAATATCCCGAAAATACCAAAACAAGAATTAAGAACACATAGTTAAGAACAAATCAAATATTTATCATACAGCTCATATAATAATAACAAGATCGATCTTAGGTTTCATCCCCCTCAAGTATCTGAGGGTTTAGTTCATAATTGTAAAAGAAAACATATCAGAAGAAAAGATAAAACAAAACATAAGAAATCCCTAAAACCCCCTGAAGGAATTGAAGGAGAGATCCTCCGTCTTGAGTATGATTCTGGCTTCTTGAGATGGATCAACTAGCTTTCTTCGAGTAATCCCTGAATTTAACTGTTCTGGCTTGGCTCTTTGGCCTAGCTGAGCACCCCCTTAAAGGTTGGCCTCTAAGGTCTTTATAGAGGCTTTTGGAATATGTTTCTTTGCCTCTAAGTATCCTAATCTGAATAGAATTCTTATTTTCTGCGACAAAGACACATCCATGGCACACGCCCGTGTAAATCGTGGCTAGGCCATTGTCAATCCTGTTGATGAGGCATGACCATGTATTTGGGGGTCCAGGCCGTGGTCGACTTTTCTCACGAGGCACCGTAGTGTGGTCTTGTGCCCAGGCCGTGTAGATTTCATGCTTTGTCCCATTTTCTCCATTTTTGGCCCGTTATTCGTTCTTTTCATCCTTCGATGCTCTACTGAGTATAAAACATGAAATCAATGAATTAGAAGCACCTATTTCCATAATTAAAGGGAAAAATCATCCAAAAGTATGCTAAATGTGGGATTAAAATATGTTTTTGGTTTATCAGTGGGTTAAATCCTAAGTGCCTTTATCATCTCTGTATATCAAATCAAAGGTGTGGTCTCAACATGTATAATCGAAGCAAGTTCTAGAATAATAAATCAATGTTGACACACTCATAAAAAAATTAGCACAAAAAGATATATGCTCTAAAGGCTCAAAATCTCACAAAAATTATGGTTTTTGATGTCAACCTTGTAAATTTAAAACTTCAATGTAATATTCAAATTTAGGTCAACAACCTAGCAAATTTTTAATTTTGAAAATAGACTTATTATGCTTGATTCTCTAGTATCTTAAAGTTTAAATCATCAATGGACAATTAACTATGACTAATCCAAAACATATCAATAAAAATCATAAATCAACAGAAGTTTCTTTCTAATTAGTGGTATAAGAAAATTACTTAAGACGAGATATCATCAGGAAGAGTATTGTTGACACCTCTCCACACTTTAAAACTAAAAATTGATTCAGGGATTTGAGAATAATGCAAAAAGTTAGGAATTTTTCTAAATAAACTTCACCCCCCCACACACTTAAGATGTGCATTGCCCTCTATGTACAAAGATAGATAATAACTATATAGTAAGAAAATCAAAAGAGAGGAAGAGAAGTAAAACTCCCTGAATTTTAGGTGGAATCCTTGAGTTGGGAGTGTGGAAACTTGATTCGGAGGTAAAAGATGTTGGAAGAGGTATGGCATGTTTTCCTCGGTATCGATGGTTATTCTAGAGTGCTATTTTAGGGTTTTCAACTACGAGAAAATAATTAGGTTCTTCAGAATAGAAGGATTACTCAATTTTTTCGGAAGATGCAAATTGGGAAATAGTTAATGTGGAGCCTAAAAATAATCGTAAAAAAGATAAATCAAAATCAAAAATAAAAATAAAGATAAAAGTACAACTAAAATAAATATTTTAGAAAAAATAAAAATAATATAAATATATAGGGAGAAAAGGACTCAGAAGTCCTCATTGCCAAACGGCTCGCAAGGTGGAGGCGGCAATGAAATGTGAAGGTGCTGACATATCTGGTAGAGAGTGGCATCGATGTGATCGAAGCGCTGGAAGCAATGCTACTCAAATTGTGTTAGGCGCTCAGATATGTCTGAAAGAGAAGCAGCCGTATGAACTGGTCGGCGAGGAGGGTGTGACACTAAAGGTGGATCCTCATGCTGTAGAGGGACATCATCAGTAATGTCTTCTGAGTCCTCGGTGGCTTATGAAAGCCTAAACTGGGGAGGATCGAACCCACGGTGACACTCAATCATCCTCATGTGGAGCATCATCTATATGCCTTGTAGGGACATGTGTCCTATCAGTGTGAGTGAGGAGGACTGAGCGGCGGTGTTTAGTAGCCCAAAATACCGAGCCAGACGTGTGATGTAGGAACCGATGGAGATGACCCCTCTCCTATGGTGCTCTGTCTGATATTAGATGGTGCAAGCTATGAGGTAGGCTACGTCAAAGACGTGTTCGTTCACCATGCACCATAGGAAGTAGGCGTCGTGGGTGTTGACGACACCAATGCTCTCTCACCTACCTGTCAATGTATGAGCTAAGATAGCGTGTAAGTATCTCAGGGATGGGGTGAGAGATTTCGCCTTGGAGCGACTGGGGTCATAGGTGGCAGAGACGGGGGCTAAGGCTCTCCAACAGGTGGAAGGGGAGTTATGAATATGGTGGTGGAGGTCCTCTAGATCATTATCCTCCATGAATTCGTCGGTGTAGAGTCCCAAAGCGGCCCCGAACTATGGGACACTCAGCTCACGTACAATGCCTCCTAGACGGAATTGGACTGCGCCGGGGTCATCGTGGTTTGTCATCACCGTTTGTAGGTGGAATGTAGAACAGAGCTCCAAAGTGAACTCTAGGTATTTGGGCTCGATGATCTCGAAGAATTGTCATATAGGTCGGTAGTCAGGAGGGCCCGAACATCATCAACAAGTTGTACTTGTTGCAGGGCGGCCCAATTGATACATCTGCCTTGACTGAGAGGTCGTGCTAGTAGGATTTGCAATAGTTCATCTTAAGATCCTAGAGGAAATTGTAAGAATGGGTGTCTCACTTCGATCGAGGCACTTACCGATGATGAGCTAGGCCCCTTTCATTTTTTCGAGGCAGGAACTGCAGTTTTCTTCCCGTGGAAAGATGACATTATGTTCCTGTAAGATAGATTGAATAACATCATTCCATATTTTGCTATAAGAGTTATAAAACTGAATCCAACATTATTATCTCATGGTATTAACAATGAAGATCTTTCCTAAGTATTCTCCTAATACTAGGGGTGCAAGAATCAAAGTATCTATAACACTTAAGTATATATTAATATTGAATAATATTATCAAAAATAAATACAAAAAATGTAAAGGGATAAATCTAAGGTCCAAAATAAACATGGAGTATTTAATATTATTAATAAAGTAGAGGAGGGGTAAAAGGAAAAGAGGGAACCGATAGAGGTGTGGTGGCGGTGCACGGTCGTGGAGGGTGGCGCAGGCGTGGTGACTTTGCACGGGCATGCACTGCATGTGTTGTGTGTGGATGAGAAAGAGAAAGAGAGATAAGGGAGAAGGAAATGAGGGGAGGAGAGGAAACGAGGTGCCGGTGGTCGAAATGGGGAAGAAGATGGTTTGCTTTAAGAGGAACGGCTAGGGTTTGGGGGGTGAAGTCTTCTTGGGGAAAACGAGCATGGGCTGCTTTAAATAGGGGGTAGGGAACACGGTCAGGCGCCACGCCTGTTCCCTTTATTTGGTCCGTGTGTTTTGAGAATTTTAAATTTAGGCGCGTTGAGGTGTAGCCCACGCCCATGTTCCTTGAGCGTGTTGAGTCACACGGCCATATCACACGGCCATGTGCTATCTTGTTCGCTTCTCCCATGCTCGTGTAGACGGTCTTACTCTTGTGTTCATTAATCAGTGTCGACCACGGCCTTGAGGCATGGGCATGCCTTACGCCCTTATTTTTTACTCAGAATCTACCACGATTTGGAGGCACAGGCGTGTCTCACGCCCGTGTTATTTACTCAGTGTCGACCACGGCTGCATTGCATGGCCGTGTCCATTTTATCACGGCCTGTTTTGGGAAATTTTTTTTCATCCTTATCTCGCACGGCTACCACCACGCCTGTGTCTCTTCCCATGGCGTCCACACTACTACGAACACGCCCTTGTTCTAGGTTGTGTGGGAAGGAAATCCTGCACATATGAATAGTTAGTTCTTAATTATATGCATATATAAAAAATATGAATGTAAATGAGGTTAGTGCTCGGGTTACCTCCCGAGATACGCTCGTTTAAAGTCTTAAGCTAGACTTTCCCTATTTTTGTTTCTAAATGAAGGTTCACGGAGCTGAAGCTCCTCTCTCACATCCCTAAAATCCTCTCCATTATAAATTTTCAATCGTTGCCCGTTTACCTTGAATGTGCCATAATTCAGATGGGTTACCTCGATTGTGCCATAGGGAAAGATAGTTTTGATTACAAAAGGGCCTGACCATCTTGATTGAGCTTTCTAGGAAACAATTTGTGCCTTGAATTGTATAATAGAACTAGATCTCCTATTTTGAATTACTTTGGTTGCTTTAAATGAGCATCATGGTGTCGCTTTGTTTCCTCCTTATATAAGAGTGAGTTCTCGTAGGCATTAGTTCGCCACTCATCTAGCTCGTTCAACTGCATCATTCTTTTCTCACCTGCAAGTTTAAGATCGTAATTCAAAAATTTTATAGCCTAGAAGGCTTTGTGCTCTAATTCGAATGGTAGGTGACAACTTTTTCCGTAGACAAGTCTATATGGGGATGTTCCTATGGGAGTTTTAAAAGCTATTCTATAGGCCCATAAAGCATCATCTACTTTTAATGCCCAATCTTTCCTGTTTGATTCTACTTTTTTCTCTAGAATACGCTTCAGTTCTCGATTTGCTACTTCCACTTGTCCACTGGTTTGAGGATGATAAGGGGTAGCTGTCCTATGGTGTATTCCATATTTCTTTAAGACTTTATCAAATTGAGTATTACAAAATTGAGTACCCCTATCACTAATGATTGCTCTGGGTGTTCCAAATCGAGAGAAGAGTTTCTTAAAAAATCTCACTACTACTCTAGCATCGTTAGTGGGTAAAGCTTGAGCTTCTACCCATTTGGACATGTAATCCACTGCTACTAAGATGTATTTATTCCCAAATGAGCTAGGAAATGGACCTATAAAATCAATACCCCATACATCAAATATTTCACATGATAACATATATGTTTGAGGCATTTCATCGCATTTAGAGATGTTGCCTGTTCTTTAGCATCTGTCACACGAAGCAACATACCTGTTGGCATCTTTGAACAGAGTTGGCCAATAAAAACCTAACTCGAGCGTTTTATGTGCTGTCTTGATTTCGCTGTAATGTCCTTCTGAAGGTCCTGAATGGAAATGTTCTAGGATTTTTCTTGCTTCTGCTTTTGTAACACATCTTCGAATTACTTGATCTGCACATATACAGAAAAGAAAAGGGTCCTCTCAAAAATAGTTTTTCGCATCAGCAAAGAATCACTTCTTTTGATAGTGGGTTAAATTTTTTGGTAGGATGTTAGCAGCTAAATAATTCGAAATATCTGCAAACCAAGGTACCTCAGAGTTGGTTATAACAAATAGTTGTTCTTCAGGAAACTAGTCATTTATCTCGCTCTTATCGAGTTTTTTGATAGGTGGATTTTCAAGCCTAGAAAGATGGTCTCCAGCGAGATTTTTAGCTCCCTTCTTATACTGAATTTCTAAATCGAATTCCTGTAAGAGTAAAATCCATCTTATGAGTCGGGATTTTGCATCAGATTTAGTTAAAAGATAACAAAGAGTTGAATGGTCAGTGTAAATGACAACTTTAGGTAATATCAAATACTGTCTAAATTTATCGAATGCAAAAACCACAGCTAGCAATTTTTTTCTGTGGTGGTATAATTTTCTTGTCTTGTGATCGCTTTTGCTAGCATAATAAATCGATTGAAAGTGCTTGTCTCTTCTCTGTCTCAAAACTGCACCTATTGCAAAATCACTCGCATCACACATTAGTTCAAAGGGTAAATTCCAATCAGGTGCAATTATAATTGGGGCATTTATCAATTTATTTTATAAGGTATTAAATGCATCTAAACATTTCTGATCAAAATCGAAGGGCACATCTTTCTCTAATAGTTTTGTTAAAGGCTTAGCTATTTTAGAAAAATCCTTAATAAATCTTCTATAAATTCCAGCATGTCCTAAAAAGCTTCAAATAGCCTTAACTAAACTAGGAGTAGGTAATTTTTCTATGGTTTCAACTTTTTCTTTTTCAACCTCAATTCCTTTATTAAAATTTTGTGGCCTGATACAATCCCCTCTCGAACCATAAAGTGACACTTTTCCCAATTAAGCACAAGGTTCGTTTCCTCGCATCTCATTAGAACTCGTTTTAAATTTTTAAGACAGAGATGGAAAGAATTACCGAATACCGAAAATTCATCCATAAATACCTCTATAATATCTTCCATAAGTTCATCAAAGATGGCTAGCATGCAATGCTGAAAAGTAGCAGGAGCATTACATAATCCAAAAGGCATTCTAAGATAAGCAAACGTACCTTATGGGCATGTAAATGTTGTCTTTTCTTGATCTTCAAGAGCTATTGGGATTTGGAAGTAGCCAGAGAGCCCATTTAGAAAGCAGTAGTACATATGCCAGGATAATCTTTCTAACATCTTATCAATAAATGGTAGAGGGAAGTGATCTTTTCTTGTAGCATCGTTCAACTTCCTATAGTCAATGCAAACTCTCCAACCTGTGACTGTTCTTGTAGGAATCAATTCATTCTTTTCGTTGGCTACAATTGTCATGCCTCCTTTCTTTGGAACAACCTGCACAGGGCTTAATCAAGTACTGTTAGAAATAGGATAAATAATTCTAGCATCTAGAAGTTTAATTACCTCAGCCTTAATAACTTCTTTTATGTTGGGATTCAATCGTCTTTAAGGTTGCACACATGGTTTATATTCCTCTTCCATTAAAATTTTATGGGTGAAGAACGATGGACTTATCCCTTTAATGTCAGAAATTTTCCAAGCTATGGCTCTTTTATGCTCCTTTAGTACCTATAGCAGCTCGTCTTTCTCTTTGGGTTCCAGTTCTGAAGAGATGATCACTGGTAGTGTAGAATTATCTCCGAGAAATGCATATTCTAAGTGATTTGGTAACTATTTCAATTCCAATTTGGGTGGTTTTTCAATAGAGGGTTTTTGTTTTAGTTCGTCGTCTAATTTAATGCCCTCGTCTTTCTTTTCTCTTGGGGAAGAATTATTAGAATTTAACTCACTTCTACCTTTCCTAATTCATTGATATCGTCAGCTCCCCCTCACCTTAAGTAAGACACGGTTCCAACGTGTCGTCATGGATGATTTCCTAAAAAGAATCTTGAATGAAATTGTCAATGGCATCAATAAAATAACAGGAATCATCTTGCTCTCTAGAATATCGCATAGCATCGTATATTTTAAAAGTGATTTCCTCATCACCTACTCGTAGTGCAAGTTTACCATCACCTACATCAATAATAGCCATAGCAGTAGCTAAAAAGGGGCGTCTAAAATTAAAGGTACCTTAACATCCTCATCCATGTCAAGCACAACAAAGTCAACAGGGAAAATAAATTTGTCAATTTTCACCAGAATGTCTTCAATAATTCCCCTAAGATATTTAATAGATCTGACAGCTAATTAAATACTCATCCTAGTGGGTCTTGGTTCTCCAAGACTAAGCTACTTGAAAATTTTATAAGGCATTAAATTAATGCTGACACCTAAATCAGCTAATGTTTTTTCAATGTTTAAACTACCAATTAAACAGGGAATAGTGAAACTTCCTGGATCTTTCAATTTGGCTGGTAGCTTATTTTGGAGAATAGCTGATCATTCATCGTTGAGCTCCACAGTTGATATTTCTTCAAACTTCCTTTTCTTTGTTAAAAGTTCTTTCAGGAATTTTTCATATGTTGGCATCTGTGAGACAGCTTCAACAAAAGGTAAATTAATATGTAATTGTTTGAAAAGTTCAAGAAATTTACCATACTGGGCATCTATGTGGTCTTTTTTTAACTTTTCTAGATATGGGATCGATGGTTTATGTTCTTTAGGTATTGGAGTTGCATTCTCGTTTACTTCCTTAGCCTTTGCCTCATCAGTTGCATGTGGCATCTTCTTCTTTGTTTCAACTAACTCCTTTCCACTCCTTAGTGTAACTGCCTTCACATGCTCTTTTTCACTAGGTAAACTTTCTGGTCACCTTTCAAAAATTAACTTAGTTAACTGTCCTAATTTTTTTAAGCCCTTGAACTAATGTTTTCTAATTATTCAATATCGCTTCGGTACTTTGGAAACGGGTTTTTGACACCTCTATAAATTTTGTCAGCATCTCTTTTAGGTTTGGCTTCTTTTCTTGTGGGTAGGGTTGGTGTCTTGATTTTCTTGACCACCCCATGAGAAATTGGGATGGTTCTTCCAACCTGGATTGTAAGTACTACTATAAGGGTTATTTTGAGGTCTAAAATTGTTACCCATATAGTGAACTTGCTCGTTTTCGACGCTCGGGTTGTAAGGTGGATATTTTGTGTTGTTCATCCATCCTCCATTCGAATTGCACTGCATAAACTGAATGTACCTGCAAAGAACCACATAAACCATCAATCTTTTTATTTAATAGTTCTACTTTATTTGACAGCATGGTTACTGCGTCGAGGTTGAAAACACTGGCGGCTTTTGTTGGCTTTGTTCTCATAACTTGCCACCGATAGTTATTCAGTGACATCTCCTCTATAAGCTCAGAAGCCGCCTCAAGATTTTTTTATTCAGGGTTCCGCCGGCGGCTGAATCGATTAATTGCCTAGTCGAGGGGTTCACATCGTTGTAGAAGGTATGAACTTGAAGCCACAAAGGTAACCCATGGTGAGGGCACCTTCTCAACAAATCCTTGTATCTCTCCCATGCATCATATATTATTTTTAGAACCATCTGTACAAAAGAAGAGATATCATTCCTCAACTTGGCCATTTTGGCCGGCGAAAAATATTTTAATAAAATTTTTTCGGTCATTTGGTCTCATGCAGTGATTGACCCTCGTGGAAGAAAATTCAACCACTGTTTAACTTTATTCCTCAAAGAAAAGTGAAATAACCGAAGACGGATGGCATCATCAGAAACGCCATTTATTTTGAAGGTATCACAGAATTCTAGAAAATTTGGTAAATGAGTATTTTGGCCTTCGTCCTGCAAACCATCTGTCGTAACCATTTTTTGGAAGACGACAAAAAGGGGATTCGACTTTGGGTTTTGAAAACAGGAATAAAAGGGGAGTCGCCACCAATCCTTTTGTTGGTGTGATCGGATCACCTTTATTTTAATAAAACATTTTGTTTTACAAAACAACGATTTTGGTCTTGAAATTTTGAAAATCGAGTTCGAAGTCGGTTACATACGAGGAAGGTTAGCACCCTCGACACGCCCAAAATTGGTACCAACATGATTAATTAGTGTCTTGATGTCGGAAGTTTGAAAAGGTTTTAAAATATGGATCCTTTTAAAAGGTATTAGGATATTCGAGATCTCTTTGTTTCGAGAGGGTACAAACATCACATCCAAAGACGTTAGGACATGATATTTCTAACCTTCGTAATCAAAGTTATCTCATGATTTTACGAAGTTTATCAAAAGGGTGTTTAGTGATTTAGTCAAACGGAAAATCGCAACCCAGCACGTTAGGGCACTATTCCCCGAATTCCTAAATACAAAACATTGCCTTTATTTTTAAAAAACCTTTGAATGAAAGGTAGCGACTTTGCAAAATACCTCGTATCGGGTCAAATCGAGAGAAGGTTCGAGTCAAAACTTGAGATTTCTTTGATTCCGAAAAGATATAAACATCACATCCAGTTCGTTAGGACGCAATGTTTTAATCTCTCGTAATCAAAGTCGTCTCGTGATTTGCAAAACTTCGAAAAAGGGATGCTAAGTAATTTAGTTAGACGAAAAATCGTAACCCAGCACGTTAGGGCACTATTTTCCGAATTCCTAAACACGAAACATCACCTTTTATTTTAAAACCTTAAAATGAAATATGATGATTTTCAAAATTACATTTTTTACGTAGTATTAATATAAAAGCAAGAAAGATAAATGGATGAATGTAAGAGTACAAACAATAATGTTAAGATAATGATGTCAAATTATGATAATATTATTTCAATATGAATAATGCATGTATAATAATAATGGTAATAGAATAACAAAATTAGTGGTGAAAATTAAATAATAAAGTGATAATGAAAAATAAGATAATGGTAATAATACAAAATAATAGCAAACGAATAATAGTAATATATATATATATATTATATATACGTATATAATAATAGTAAGAAAGAATAGTAAAAATAATATATTTAATAACGATAATAATAATAATGATAATAATATAATATAAGCAAAGTGATAAGGAAAATATATACGATATCGGAAAATAAATAATCTGAGATAATAAGGTAGCAAAATCGTAATAATAGTAGGACTAATAATTAAAAAATGATAATAATAACAATAATAATAACAATAATAATAATATAATATATATATATTATGTGAGTGACAAAACTTATATGATATAACCTTGATAATACACAAAATAATTTAATATGTAAGAATTGGCTTTAGTATGATAAAATAATATGTTAATGTAATATAATATAATATGATATGATATAATATAACATAATATAATATAGTATAATATATAGTATAATAATAATAATGATAATAATAATAATAATAATAATAATAATAATAATAATAATAATAATAATAATAATAATATAGTAGTAATAAAATATATCAAATAATGGCCAAAAGGCCAAAATTGTGAATTAATTAAAGAGGGATCAAATTGAATTAAAAAATGAGATTCAGGGTTAATTTGAAATAAAATGCGAAGGAAGGGCATATTTGAAACACGCGTGAAAACGAGGGACCAAAGGGAAATTTTCCCAAATCTTAAAACGCAGCGTTTAAATGGGGATCGGATCGCAAACCGCGAAAAATCATTGGGCCAATGTTGCAATAAATTAAAAGTTTGATTTAAAAAACTAAAAAGCGGAAGGCCATTCTTGCAATTAGACCCAAAGACAAAACACGCGGATCCTTCCGGCGGGTCGGGTCAACGCTGGTTATAGGCTAAACGACGTCGTTTTGGGGCTTAAGGACGCCTACCAAAAGCAGCGTCGTTTCAATTGGCTATATAAGTCCCATTTTGTGAAAAAACTTCATTTTCTCTCGCTCCAAAAAAAAACTAAAGTTTGCTTCATTTTTTCTCTGCGAGTTCGGAGCTATGGGCAAAATCCGGTAGGGCTCGTCAGATAGCCACCGTGTTGCCATGCACATCGCGTACCACTGTGGCGAAAATCCAAAAGGTATATCTTTTTTTTTAAATTTTTCGTTATTATTTTTTACTTAATATATATATACGTTTGTGCAAAAAAATCCGAAATAAAGTGAATAAAATTAAAAGGGGAAAAATCACCTCCTAAAGCTACTGAGTTTGGTTCCTTTTTGGTCTGTCTTCCTTTCTCTGTTTAATGCTTGTTCTTTTCGGGTTTGAAAAACTGCTGCTCTTTTCTTTCTGTTTGAATCTGTTCGAAACTTTGCTTTTTATTTCGGTAGAAAAACAACCATACAGAAAAAAAACCAACCTCTAAATACAAAGCATGATTCGGCTTTTATAGCCTTGTTCTTATTTTTCTACACGCATCCTGTCTCGTCCCTTTTAATGCTTGCAGGTGCTTGGTGTGCAAAATGGGGCGGTGGAGATGGGCGGTGCTGCAGTGGTCAGGGCAAGTGGCGGTCAGAAGCCCAAGAGTCAGAAGGCAGGTGCCCTAGGTGCGGCGCCACTTGTGCTAGGGTTCCTGCTGATGTAAAAGGCTAATTGGGCTAGGGTCTTGGGTTAGGTTATTGGGCTTGTAAAATGGGCTTCGGGTTTGGGTTTGTCTGTAAAATGAGTTTGGGTTTTGGGTTTGGGTTTGTCTGTAAGGTTTTGGGTTTGGGTTGTAATAAATAAATAAAAAAAAAAAGTGGGCTGGCAAAATGGGTCGTACAGCTGCCCCTCTTTGCTCATTGTCGTGTAACGGCAATAGAGCAAAGACATAAGAAAGACCCATTTGGCCCGGTCTCAGTGGGCCTTAACTTCTTTTGGTGTCTTTTCTTCAGGTAGTGTCACTTCTGCCCACCGCATCTTGTTGCTTCGATCCACTCCACCGATATGTGGCTTCAATCTACTTTTGCTGCGACTTCAATGGGACGTGACTTATTTATCTTCGATCTGCTCTTGCAAATTCAGGGAGGTCAAATCGGCTTTCTTCAATCTGATCCTTGCAAACTCAAGGATCACCAGACTGATATCTTCGATATGCTTCCTGCAACTTCAGGGACTTTAAATCTGCTTTCTTCAATCTGATCCCAGCAAACTCAGGGATCACCAGACTGAATCTTCGATCTGCTTCCGCAACTTCGGAAGGTCAAATTTGCTTTCATCAATCTGATCCCAAAGAAACTCGGGATCACCAGATCGATATCGACCTTCTTCCTGCAACTTCAGGAAGGTCAAATATGCTTTCTTCAATCTGATCCTTGCAAACTCAAGGATCACCAGACTGAATCTTCGACCTTCTTCCTGCAACTTCAGGAAGGTCAAATATGCTTTCTTCAATCTGATCCTTGCAAACTCAAGGATCACCAGACTGAATCTTCGACCTTCTTCCTGCAACTTCAGGAAGGTCAAATTTGCTTTCATCAATCTGATCCCAGCAAACTCGGGGATCACCAGACTGATTTCTTTGATTTACTTCTTACTTCATGGGAACTTTGAAGAAATAAGAATTCAGGGAGAAGAGATTTGTAATCTCCATCTTCTCTTACTGAAACTCCAAAGAAATAAGGATATAACCTCATTGTTAATGCAGGGAGACGGGATTTGTAATCTCAACCTACTCCACCGAAACGTCGCGGAAACGGGAATTCAGAATTTTTCAATTTGCTTCCTTACTATCTTCAGGAAGACTTCAATCTTCAGCCTGCTCCACTACCATCTCGAAGGAGCGAAATCTGAACTTTTCAATTTGCTTCCTTACTATTTTTAGGAAGACTTCAATTTTCAGTCTGCCCCACTACCATCTTGAGGAACAAAATCGAACTTTTCAATGTGCTTCCTTACTATCTTGAGAAGACTTCAATCTTCAATCCCCCACTACCATCTTGAGGGAACGTAAATCAACTTTGATATTGCTACACCGTTCTTTGAGGATCTGTAGAATTAATTTTATGTGCTTATGCTTATGCAAATGGTGAGGACGCTCGATTAGAATGACTCAAAGCCTCCTAACTACATGTGTTATGAATGACACTTACATGAATGCGAAATGTCATGAGAATGATGATTTTCCATTAAGATGCAATGATTGTAATAAATCAATGCTCCTAACTAAATGATATTATGGAGGACATTTGCATGAATGCGAGGATGTCATGAGAATGATTCTTTATTAAAATGTATAAGGATCACGATCACGATGATTGCACGCTCCTAATGATGATGAATGGATGTAAAATGAAATGACCCTTTTTATGCTTAGGGTTGTCACTTTGCCGTCGTCCACAGTAGTCGTACAACCACGATATCTCGCTATTGCTGATACCTTTGCGAAACTCAAAGAAACAATCATATTTTGCTCAAATAGTTTGCCCCAATGTGACTTCAAGGCACACTCCACAGCGCATGAGGACTTTAAAGCCTATACTATCTTGAGATCAACCCATTGTGCCTTAAGGGTATAGAAATTGTATCATCTTCAATCGATCCCACTACGACTCGGGGTGTAGAATCTATGTCATCTTGATCAATCCCACTCACTCGGGGTATAGAATCTATGACTCATCAATCCCACTACGGGTATAGAATTTGTTGATTTGGTGCATTGCACCTTTTCATTCCCGTGGATCGTGACCGGTGTGCACTCATGATAGTTGTGTGGATACAAAATCGTTCTTTCTTGAATGATTCCCCATTTATATATCGCCATTTTATCGAGATGATACTTTTACGTAATACCTCGACATTTGTTCAATCACCGCTTTCAATTCAAGAGGTAGCCTCGCTTCGAGTTTTCCTCCACCATTATTCTCGTCCTCAAAACTCGAGGAGTTTTAAGCAATGGTCCTGTTTGTGTTCCGATACTACTTAAAAGTTTCCTAGAGTAATATGTGAAACTCTTTTTGTGGAAGTGTCGTTAGTCCATTAATCGTTATTTCAATGCAAAATGTCCGAAAGAGATCATAACTATGGATAAGGACGAAATTAGTTAGGAGCATAGCTCAAACCAACAGGTTAAGCAAAAATAGCGAGTGTAGTCGGAAAGAAATTTATTGGCGATGTATCCGCAAGGTAAAATAGAAATTAGGTGCCCCAGATATCGCAACTGAGCTCCTCTGCTTCAAACTTCTTGAGGACCATTTTAGGCTCAACATGTGTTTAGGGATCCGGAGTACTTTGTCGATGCTCCAAGACGCAACATACTTCTTCATTGTTAACTCAAGCGTGGTAAGACTACCGCATGCGCCTTACTTTTGATCAAAATTTAAGTTTGCCCTTCTCGAGTTTTCAACTCAAATCTCCTTTGATCCCAAGGCGCCTTTGCGGGTTTTCGCCTCGACCTCTCCTTTTCCTTTTTCTTTTTTCGTGTCTTTTTGTTTTTGTTCTTTTCACCATTTTCTCCCTTTTTTTTTTTTTTTTTGCAAAACTCCTTTTTTTTTTTTTTGACTCTTTTTTTTTTTTTTTTTTTTGAAATTGAACCCAACCGGATTGGATGGTCCTTGCCATCCATTTTGATTAGTATCCATGTTTCCTCGAACAAACCTTTTTTGTCAGATTTACTTTTCCTTTTAGAGTCCTCTTGAATCTGAAGAACCTTTCTTAATGCCGGTCTTTCTCCGAAATTCCTTTTGAGCGAACATTTTGTCATAAACTAATGGTAAAGATGCCCTTGAAAGTCCTAGCCAACTTTTTAAAAACCTAGAGGGTAAATGGTAACTTCTCTATGCCAACATTTACAAGTATCACCATTTTCCAAAAATTTTGAATGGTTTTGGCTATCTTCTTTGACCGACGTGGTGTCTAATCTTTGGACAGACTATAAATTAGTGCTACGCATTTCTTTTCTCGCATTCTTTATTGCCATTCTCTCTTTATTCTTCCTTTTCTTCTTCTTCTTTTTTTTTGTGTGTTTTTGTATTTTTTGTTTTTTTTTTTTTTTTGTTTTTTTTTTTTTTTTTTTTTTGGAAGTTGAATTTGAAGTTGAAGTCACCGATCACGACTTTGTAATTTTGACATGTGAAGCGACCTTTACCCTCTTAGTAAGGTAACCAAAGGCTATGATTATGAACCGATGTTGGCTCAAAGCTCTTGAGTAGATCGGCTTGATAGCGTTCATGCCTCACATATAGGAATCCACGTTTTAGTGGCCTTAATGTGTCTAATCTGTGATCATGCGATAATATCTTGCCTTATTCTTGCGGTGAACTAAGCTTCCATCTTCATCTCCTTCGTTGGCTTGCGGTGTTGGCTATATCTCATGAGGTAGGTTCTCGCCATTTTAACAAATTAGGAAGTAAGTTGCAATCTCTATCATCTTCTAAGTCCTTAGATTCTTCTATACACATATCTCACTAGAAAGGGAGTTTGTAACAACGTCGTTCAGGTCATTGATATCTGGGACCCATATCCGGTATGAAGGCAATTTAGAGAATGAATGATTATTTATGAATTAAGAATAAAAGAATGTTCAATAGAATGTATAGCATGGAAAAATAATAAAAAATATTGGTCCAAAAGATGCATTTTATTGAAGTAGTAATTCAAAACACGAGCCTATTTCACAAAAGAGATCTTATTGCTTCTAGGCTTAAAGCAACAAGTATACTTCATACATTACTCTAGATAAGCTTCTAAATACTATGAGAATTACTTCCACAGCCTCATTGCTTAAAATGTTCTTAGGTTCATGCTTACGCTTTTGGTGCGTTGCTATCTCCACAACACCCATTTTGACGAATTTTTCCACCAACTTCTTGAAAGTCATGCAATTTTCTATGGAATGTCCTGTAACTCCCGCATGATACTCACATTTGGACATTTAGGTTATACCATCTTTGGTATGGAGGTTGCGATGGCTTTATAAAATAAGGAGCTACAACATGCATATCAAATAAGTTCGTATAACTCCCATCGTCATGGGAATAGGAGTGAATCGAGGTTTTTCGAATACGCTCTGGATTGGGTTCTTGCTTTGGTGGGACCGGTGACTGTAATCGCCTTCTTTGGTCGGCTTTGTTGTAAACGGCTTGAATAACCCTTAGTATACACACTGCGTTTACCCCATCTTTATCCTTCCTCTTGGGGCTTTTGAAGCCCTTCTCCCTTTTCTTTGTCTCTGTAGGCCAAAACAACGCGATTGGCTTGCTCATTACCGGGGCCCATTGGAGAATTCAAGAAGACCAAGTATTAGTCCTATATTGAGATCCAATAATGACAGTACCACGCGAGAATGTGTATCCGGTTGAGTTGGGACATTTATTGGGGAATAAACGATGTCTTCATCATTATCCACATTGTCATCATTTGGTCACTCCTTTTTCAAGTCCTTGACTAGTAATGGCGAGTTAATGGCCCATCATGTTCTTTTGAAAGTCTAGCATTTGCTCTCGCATTTCTTGTTGTATTTGGATCAATTGTTCTTGCATCCGTATTTACCTTTGCTCTATCCTCACCAACCTTTGTTCCATGTTTTCCAGTTAATCAAACATTTTGCCTAATTAGGGTCCTTTTGTAAAAGTCTAATGCAAATGAATGCAATGTAATGCGAATGCAATGTAGTGCGAATGCATGAATGCAAAGAGGCATCGATTCTGATCGACTTCATTTTAGAAAACTTTATTAGAAAACAAGTTCTTTTACATAAAATGGACTACTATATGCATTCGTCCTAAGTCCTAAAAGTCTTGATTTCCCAAGTAATGAAGCTAGCTCTTGATCTGTGACTGATCAGTAGCCCATATTTTATGCTTAACATATCCACTTGTAATGCCAAAATCAGAGATGACCGACTACACCGTTGCATCTGAACCGTCATTCCCCTCATAAGGTAATCTTGACTTTTTAACTTGATGATCATAAGAATGATGAAGTTCTTCTTTCCAACATTTCTCTCTTGTTTCAAGAAGCTCGATCCGTAGTTCACAATTGTGTAACGTTAGATTTAACTACACTTCATTTCCTCAATCTTGTTCAGACTTAAATTCAACTCGATTGCGAGTTACGACTTTGAGGTAGTGAGGAGACTATCCCACTTAGCATCGCTTTTTTTCAGTATTGATCATTTATTCTAGCTAGCATCGTACTCCCAGGGATTTTTCCGCTTTCATGGCTCAGAAAGATTAGAGTTTTTCCAGACCAAGAAGGAACTGCGAAGCTCTAGACATTGATTGTATCCGTCTAATAGTTTTTCCAATTCCAACCACTGGTGAAAGTCGTCTATTCTGGTTCGTCTCTTTGAATCTATCTAACTGGGTCAATACAAACAAGAATCAAATCCCTTGCAATGTTGTTTGGATCACAACGATGAGCCCAGAAGTTTACAACGGCCTATCCTTTTACCCTAGATGGTTCCACCAATTCCATCGCCTATTCTTTAGGAAGAAATTTTCATCGTTGCCCCTGACAGAGCACGACCTTTGACTTGGGTGGAATTAGTGCTTTGAAAGAAACACCATAAGAACGCAGATTGGCTTGGCACTATGGTTGCTCCCCGTGAAGCATAGGATAAGGCTTTCACTCTTTCCCGAGATTTGCCTTAACCAAAGAAGCTCTCTAGTTAGTGCTTTGTCAATTGCAAGTACATCAAGGAATGTAGCTCCAAAGGAATGTATGTAGGTTGTTTGACTCTCGACATTAAAGCATGGCAAGTCTATTAACTTTTCACACTTTCCTCCTTCAATGAAAACAACGGATCTTTGCACAACTGCTCGCTCAATCCAAAGGATCTTGTACTCGTGATTGGATGGACTGACTTTTGTCCTCAGGTTCTCAAGGCTTCGTCTTGCCAGGATCTATGGCATTCGATTAGCAACGAATCCACGTAATATTCGGGAAAGGCCTCTCGAGTGGTTATGAAACTTGAATGGAAACCCCTATAATCAAGGGTACCTCCTCCAATATCTGTGAAGTTGTTCCGATTATCTTAAAAGATTGGCAAACCAATAGGCATCCCTGCTTCGTAGCATGCTACCTTAAAATGACAACCATCATCCTCAGTGTTTCTTGAGAGTTTTCAGATTTCCTTTTCGCGCCGTTTGAGTCATCAGGTCTTACACTACCGTTGTTTCTGTTAGATGTAACATCCTCAAATACCATTGTAAACTTATGCTTGTTATTTGGAAGAGCATCAACAGTAAATAAACTTTTCTCCTCGTCGTAAACAAGGTCCTTTCCAGCCAATTCATTGTCATAGTTCTCTTGTCCTCCGTCAATTACTTTCCTTCCAACACCCTCGTTGTCTACAGGGTTGCCATCTTCACATGAAAGAGAAACACTGTAATGGTAGAAGCGTCTATCCTACCTTACTCGCCTACTATGAAGTGATTAGTGAGTATAATTACTTTCTACCATGCATTGCCATAAAATGTCATACAATCTTTTCCACATCCGATTTGGTTTTGATCGGAACAACATTAGGAAGCATAGGTGGCTGAGATTTCAAAGATCGCCCATTTGCTCAAATGGATCCATACCCTTCTAACTGCCTAGGTTCTAACTATATACGGACGACTACATTGTCTTCCACTTTATCAAGGAACCCGTCCTCCATAACCAGCTTTCTGACCTAGAAACCGACCATGAATCGATACCTCTAAAGAAATGAGATGATATGTACGAAAATAAAATACAACGAGTTAGTATCACAAAGTATAAAGCCGGTGAAAATGAACAAACACCTACCGGTGACCACTAAGGTTTGACGTTATTCTACTTAAAGTGGACTCTAGGGTTCACTACTTGTGGTTTGGTTCTAAAGAGAGGTACCGAACCAATGATTCCTCAATCCTCACCCATTATAGGCTCATACGGACCGAGTTTCGGTTCGAGGAATACATTTCCCTATGGCTGCACGGAGATGAAAATCTCACGAAGACATAGGTACGGATGTATTCCGAAAGCGATCCACTATCCTGCACGGAGGTGAAGACCTCACGAAGGAGTAGTTTCTCACTTCCACTTAAAGGTGCGACCACAACGGTCATGCAATGCAATGCCGAGATTAAAACATGTAATAAAAGGATTATAATTTTGCAAATCAACTTTTAAATTTCCGACAAAAGATAGAAAATAATCAATTTATGGCTTGACTCTCTAAAAGAAGTCCCTGAGTCGCCAAGCTGTCGTAACCATTTTTTGGAAGACGACAAAAAGGGGATTCGACTTTGGTTTTGAAAATAGGAATAAAGCGAGTCGCCACCAACCTTTGGTTGGTGTGATCGGATCACCTTTATTTTAATAAAACATTTTGTTTTACTAAAACAACGATTTTGGTCCGCCGAAATTTGAAAATCGGTTCGGAGTCGGTTACATACGAGGAAGGGTTAGCACCTCGACACGCCCAAAATTGGTACCAACATGATTAATTAGTGTCTTGATGTCGGAAGTTTGAAAAGGTTTTAAAATATGGATCCTTTTAAAAGGTATTAGGATATTCGAGATCTCTTTGTTTCGAGAGGGTACAAACATCACATCCAGCACGTTAGGACATGATATTTCTAACCTTCGTAATCAAAGTTATCTCATGATTTTACGAAGTTTATCAAAAGGGTGTTTAGTGATTTAGTCAAACGGAAAATCGCAACCCAGCACGTTAGGGCACTATTCCCCGAATTCCTAAATACAAAACATTGCCTTTATTTTTAAAAAACCTTTGAATGAAAGGTAGCGACTTTGCAAAATACCTCGACGGGTCAAATCGAGAGAAGGTTCGAGTCAAAACTTGAGATTTCTTTGATTCGAAAAGATATAAACATCACATCCGATTCGTTAGGGCGCAATGTTTTAATCTCTCGTAATCAAAGTCGCCTCGTGATTTGCAAAACTTGAAAAAGGGATGCTAAGTAATTTAGTTAGACGAAAAATCGTAACTCAAAGACGTTAGGGCACTATTTTCCAATTCCTAAACACGAAACATCACCTTTTATTTTAAAACCTTAAAATGAAATATGATGATTTTCAAAATTACATTTTTACGTAGTATTAATATAAAAGCAAGAAAGATAAATGGATGAATGTAAGAGTACAAACAATAATGTTAAGATAATGATGTCAAATTATGATAATATTATTTCAATATGAATAATGCATGTATAATAATAATGGTAATAGAATAACAAAATTAGTGGTGAAAATTAAATAATAAAGTGATAATGAAAAATAAGATAATGGTAATAATACAAAATAATAGCAAACGAATAATAGTAATATATATATATATATATATTATATATACGTATATAATAATAGTAAGAAAGAATAGTAAAATAATATATTTAATAACGATAATAATAATAATGATAATAATATAATATAAGCAAAGTGATAAGGAAAATATATAATGATACGGAAAATAAATAATACGATAATAAGGTAGCAAAATAGTAATAATAGTAGGACTAATAATTAAAAAATGATAATAATAACAACAATAATAATAATAATAATAATATAATATATATATACGTATGTGAGTGACAAAACTTATATGATATAACCTTGATAATACACAAAATAATTTAATATGTAAGAATTGGCTTTAGTATGATAAAATAATATGTTAATGTAATATAATATAATATGATATGATATAATATAACATAATATAATATAGTATAATATATAGTATAATAATAATAATAATAATAAGGTAATAATAATAATAATAATAATAATAATAATAATAATAATAATAATAATATAGTAGTAATAAAAATATATCAAATAATGGCCAAAAGGCCAAAATTGTGAATTAATTAAAAGAGGGGATCAAATTGAATTAAAAAAATGAGATTCTGGGGTTAATTTGAAATAAAACAGAAGGGAAGGGCATATTTGAAACACGCGTGAAAACGAGGGGACCAAAGGGGAAATTTTCCCAAATCTTAAAACGCAGCGTTTAAATGGGGGACTGGATCGCAAACCGCGAAAAATCATTGGGCCAATGTTGCAATAAATTAAAAGTTTGATTTAAAAAACTAAAAAAGCGGAAGGGCCATTCTTGCAATTAGACCCAAAGACAAAAACACGCGGATCCTTCTGGCGGGTCGGGTCAACGCTGGGTTATAGGCTAAACGACGTCGTTTTGGGGCTTAAGGACGCCGGCCAAAACGGCGTCGTTTCAATTGGCTATATAAGTCCCATTTTTGTGAAAAAAACTTCATTTTTCTCTGCTCCAAAAAAAAAAACTAAAGTTTGCTTCATTTTTTCTCTGCAGGTTCTGGAGCTATGGGCAAAATCCGTAGGGCTCGTCAGATAGCCACTCACATGGCCGTTGGCATACCCATACTACAGTGGCGGAAATCAAAAGGTATATCTTTTTTTTAAAATTTTTCGTTATTATTTTTTACTTAATATATATATACGTTTGTGCAAAAAAATCCGAAATAAAGTGAATAAAATTAAAAGGGGAAAAATCACCTCCTAAAGCTACTGAGTTTGGTTCCTTTTGGTGCATCTTCCTTTCTCTCGCTTAATGCTTGTTCTTTTCAGGTTTGAAAAACTGCTGCTCTTTTCTTTCTGTTTGAATCTGTTCGAAACTTTACTTTTTATTTCGGTAGAAAAACAACCATACAGAAAAAAAAACCACCCCCTAAATACAAAGCATGATTCGGCTTTTATAGCCTTGTTCTTATTTTTCTACACGCATCCTGTCTCGTCCCTTTTAATGCTTGCAGGTGCTTGGTGTGCAAAATGGGGCGGTGGAGATGGGCGGTCTTTGCGTTGGTCGTGGCAAGTGGCGGTCAGAAGCCCAAGAGTCAGAAGGCAGGTGCCCTAGGTGCGGCGCCACTTGTGCTAGGGTTCCTGCTGATGTAAAAGGCTAATTGGGCTAGGGTCTTGGGTTAGGTTATTGGGCTTGTAAAATGGGCTTGGGTTTGGGTTTGTCTCAGAAAATGAGTTTGGGTTTTGGGTTTGGGTTTGTCTGTAAGGTTTTGGGTTTGGGTTGTAATAAATAAAAAAAAAAAAGTGGGCTGGCAAAATGGGTCGTACACCATCAAATTGAAAAAACTATTGAATCATTTGAATAATGTTAGGTTTCAGTTGAAAATTATTAGCAGCAATAGCAAGCCTAACAATACTTGATTTAGCTCTTGTTAAATTAGGTTTAGCATAATCATGCCTAGTACGAGGGAGCAGGATTTTGATTCACCGGGTTTGCGGCAACTACAGGAGGTAGCGGATTGTTATCAACCGTTTATTCGGTAGTATTGGTTTCGTCTTCTTGCTCTTCTTCTATGTAATTTAAGCTTCACCTTATTTCTCTACGATTTCTACGAACAGTACCTTCAATATCACTGTCATAAATTAAGGGTCCTGTTGGGTTCCTTCTAGTCATAAATTAGAGGCACCTGCCAGGAACAAATAAAAGAAAAATTAGCAAAGTTAAAATTAAAATAAAAAATGTAAATTGCAAAAAATAATAAAAATGGCTAAAATAATAAAATTTAGTGTTTCTAATATTTTAGTTTCTCAGCAACTGGACCAAAAACTTGATCGTGATCGTGATAAGTCTTTATATTTATAAAATGAATGATCGAACCTAGAAACTAACTATCACTACGATTGAGGCAAGCGCCTATCAAACAGTAGTATAGCTTAGTGGCAAGACCGGAATGTCGAACCCAAAGGAACCAAAAGTACTAGTACTGACCCTCTTTTTATTATCTAGCCTAAAATAGAAGAAGATAAATCTTTATTTAACTAATTATTAAGCTAAGGATACCAAGACACAAATAATGAATACGAAAAATACTTTTGGGAAAAAAATCAATTGATCAAAACAATACCTGAGGAAGAATCCACCTAGACTTCACTTGTTATTTAACTCTGAACCAGACGATTTATTCACTTGACTTAATCCGTAGGATTCCCTAATTTATATTAATACATCTTTCGAGGCTACTAACGTCTAACCTTAGGTTGATTAATTGAAATCTCTTTCTAATTAAAACCCCTAAGATTGCATTAACTCGATCTATAGACTCCCATATTAGGTTTGGCCCTAATCCAGTAGCTTTTCGTCGTCCTATTTCTAGGAGTGCGATCAACTCCGCTTAACTATGCTAGATCTACTCTTAAATAGGGACTTTTTCTCCACTGCCTAAGCACATCAATACTTGAATTAATATCCTAAATATTAAAGCAATAATTAAGCACACATAATTATAAACAAATCAAGTATTTATCATATAGTTCAAAAAACAATAACAAGATTCGTCTTAGGTTTCATCCCTATCAGGTATTTGAGGGGTTTAGTTCATGCTTATAAAAGAATACATCTCAGAAGAAAAATAACAAAACATAAAGAAAACCCTAAAACCCAGTGAAGGAATTGAAGGAGAGATCCTCACTCTTGAGTGTGATTCTGGCTTCAGAGATGGATCATCTGACTTTCTTTAAGTAATTCCCTATATTCAGCCCTCTCTAGTTGCCTCAGGCCACCTCCCTTTTAGGATACACTTAGGGTGTTTATATCGGCTTTCGGAATCTCTTTCTTTGCCTCTAAGTATCCTTTTTCAAGTAGAATTAAAATAGGTCATGGTAGAGACACGCCCATGTAACACGCCCATGTGATTCTAGACCAAGCCCGTGTTCGAGCCTGCTAAAGAGGCACGACCGTGTGTTAAGCTCCAGGCCGTGTGGATTTCTTACTTTGGCCCATTTTCACCTTTTTTGGCCCGTTTCTTCTTCTTTTCATCCTCCTATGCTCTCTTGAGTATAAAACGTGAAAACAAAGGATTAGGAGCATCAAATTCCACAATTAAAGGGATAAATCATCCAAAAGTATGCTAAATGCAGGATTAAAATATGTATAAATTACGGTTTATCAGTTCCATACTCTAGTGCAGTGGGATCTCTCATGTATGCTATGGTTTGTTCACGTCTAGATTTATTATATGCAGTCAGTGCAGTTAGCAGATACATGGCGAATCTTGGTAAAGAACATTGGAAAGTAGTTCAGTGGATTTTAAGATACTTGCGAGGTACTACTGATGTTTTCTTACAGTTTGAAAGAACTAGAGATGGAGTCATTGGGTATGTTGATGCTGATTTTGCTGGAGACCTTGATAGAAGAAAATCTCTCACTGGTTATGTCTTTACAATTGGAGGTTGTGCAATCAGTTGGAAAGCTACTTTGCAAACTACAGTCGCTTTATCTACCATTGAAGCTGAGTACATGGATATTACTGAGGCTTGTAAAGAAGCTATTTGGTTGAAGGGACTCTTTAGTGAGCTCAATAAAGACCTTCAAATCAGCATAGTATTTTGTGACAATCAGAGTGTCATCTTCCTTACAAAAGATCAAATAATTCATGAGAGAATAAAACGCATTGATGTTCGGTATCATTTTGTTCGTGATATTATTGCTCGTGGTGATATAGTTGTGAGCAAAATTAGTACTCATGAAAATCCTTCAGATATGATGACTAAGTCACTTCCTATAACCAAGTTTGACATTGCTTAGACTTGGTTGGTGTTCATTGTTGAAGTTAAACCCTTAAAGGGTTTTATGGAAGAGGTGGGAACTTGTTCGTTGAGAGTTCGCGATGAAGAACTTGTTCATTGAGAATTCGTATCAAGGTGGAGATTGTTAGAATTAAGTGACCCGAATCCTTATTTAAATAAAATACAATGGTAAAATAAAATAAAAGAAGAATCCCTATAGAACTACACTTCTTTTATTTTATTTTAAATAAGGTTTTTTAAGTTTTATTAAACTCCATCTATTTGACATTGATTAGAATAAGGTATTTCAATCTTACTACACTCCTATTAGAATATGGTTTTACAAGCCTATAAATAGACATAGTCTATTCCTCTTGTAATTATTCGAATTCGACATTGTGAATTTTCTTCTCCTCTGCCCGTGGTTTTTTTCCCGAAAGGGTTTTCACGTAAAATCTGTGTGTTCTTTAAATTTTTATTTCTCTTTTCTTTGCGATATATTGTCATTACCGACATTATATTTTTTATAAAAATATTTGATGAATCAATCATTACAATGTACGATCAAACAAATAACTATAATTCAAATAAGATCACCATATGGTAAGACTTAAATCAAAAGAAATTTGGTCAAAATTCGTATATATGATGAAATCCGAATGTTGAAGTTCCATTTGACCTCTAGCTTGCATACTTTGGTTGGCATCAACAACTGATTTGGTCTGTTAATTTCATTGCATCAGAAGAAGTTGGTAACGTTGGAGCTAACCCTACAAATCACCATTAAATTAAGCTGAAGATGCCATGTACTTAGCTATTTCTCCTACTCTACTTTGTTAGGGGAAACATCCTATTCCTATTATATAATCAATTTTATAGTTTTAAGAAGTGGATTAAGTTAAATTCATCCATAATTGTAATTGGTTGCCAGTTGCCACTGAAATTGGCATTATTAT
Organism: Gossypium rotundifolium; assembly: GCA_025506655.1. Classification (NCBI taxonomy): domain Eukaryota; kingdom Viridiplantae; phylum Streptophyta; class Magnoliopsida; order Malvales; family Malvaceae; genus Gossypium; species Gossypium rotundifolium. The sequence continues at coordinate 159,827,865 of CP106731.1, read as the reverse complement.
AATTGCACGTAATGCTGAGTATTTACTATACAACACACACCGTACGGTCATCGACAAAATATTAAATTATTCACAGGTTTCTTTAAGCCTTTGCCTTCGACTCCGTCCTTGCTTCCTACCCTTCATCAATTTGGTACCTCTTCTTTAATAATTTATGGATGATACCTTTTTCCCGTTGCCCAACTTGCTAGTTGGTAAAAACAAATAATAACATTTCATATAAACTTTTTTAAGGAATGCAAATAGCTAGTTTAATTTTAAACTAATAAGAAAAATAAAATACACATCCTTTTAGTTTGTTGTTTGTTTGATTGCAAACTTGAAACATGTTATTGGTCAACAACTAAAAAGACAAAACCAGTTGTTGACATTTTTCACAGTATGTTGTTTGATTTGTTGTTACATTTAGTAGGGAAACTTTTCTGTTTGGTTTTTTACAGCTGGTGTAACACCCCAAACCCGGCCCATTCGTTAGGACCCAATTTGAAATACCACTGTGGAAAACGTTTAAAAATATCCTGACTTGTGGTGGAACTTGAAAATTTTGTTCTTATTCAAAAACCATGTCCATTTAAAAATTTTAAATAATATAAGTTTGATAAAAATATCCTAATTAAAACTTTATTATATATATAGATTTAAGAAAATAAAACCATTTGCGAAAGATATCTCAATTGTCAATCCATAATAAAACATAATGATAAAGATACTTAATAAAAATACTTAAATACTTTAATGGGCCTTATACAATAAACACTTAATCAAATACTGAAAATATAAATACTTAATTAATTAAATAAAATGTCTTCTGCATGGGCCACCCCGTATCCACTCCAAACCCGGTCCAAGCATCACCTGCGATGTTGATAAAAATTGGGTGAGTCATACAGACTCAGTGTGTAATTAAACCACTGAATTCCACCCACATGTTAACCACATATTAACCCATAAATCAGATGACAAGATATCATATTCACAATTTACCACATTCTGGCTTGGCCCATATTCATAACACTTATCAGGTAACAGGGTAAATAACCACATAATCTCCACATACTGGGCTTAGCCCATTTCTTATTCAAATCCACATTCATATACTGGGCTTTACCCATTTTCACATTAGTCCACATATCAACTGGGCTTGGCCCATTTTCATATCAAATACTCATATCAGATACAATATGCAAAATGCACCCAACCCAACCTAGGGTCCATCCTCTACACACCCCGTATCCACTTACCACACACCGGGGATTATCAAATCACCCTCTCCTTTTCACTCCAAAAGGCAATAAATGCCATCCACGCAATAAAGCACAAAAATCCACAACGCGAACTCGGCCAATACTAATCCACGATGTAGCCGTAGCTAACACCAAAACCACGATGGGACACATAGTCACTCATCAACCACGATATGGCACTTAGCCGATATCAACCACGATGAGGCACATAGCCACTCATCAAGCCACGCGAACTAAATCGCAATTAATCCACAACGTGACCTCGGTCAATGTCAATCCACGATGTAGCTCAAGGCTAACATCAAACCACGCACTCAAGTACACCGCATCTTCTTTCATATCCCAACCCATGCACATGAAATATGTAATAGTGGCATAATAATAATAAATGCATGCACATGTTATTAAGGCAGACCATCATATTTCCATAGGCATAGTCACATTCACATCGGTCTTTCACATTCGTATCAACAGATAATACTAACCTGATTATCGATATACCCCTTTTTAGGTAATCACCACATAATCGCCACTACACCGTTAGCACATAATTCACACATGCAAATATAGAAAAACTCAAAAATGGTGGGTTAATCACACACCTTACTATTTAGCGAAATCCAATTACTAGGATCTAACACGATGAATGTGGTTTTTCTTCCTCCCTTAATGCCAATTTGGTCTCCTACCAAATCCCGAAGGCTTTGGTTATCTCTCACGATTTAACACTAAATATCATAGTACACAATCGGTCAACAAGAAAACCAAAAATATGGCCTTAGGTCAATTCTAGCAACTACTTACCCCGCTTCTTCCAAATCAAACTGCACACTTGATCCTTGAGACTGTTGAAATCCTACATGCCATATGTCAAATTTGGATTTAATACATAAATCTATGGAAAATGGCCCTTTGGTCAATACCATATTATCTTACCTTGATGAATCGACTCTAAAGACTCCTTCAAAGCACCTTGACGTTATCACCCACAAGTGATCACATCACTTATTGTCTTAAGGAAACATTCGCCAACCTATAACCAAAGTTTAATCACTTGATTCGCACCCTTATGAAAAAGAATCCAAAACCGATTACTACGTAAATACTTACCATTACATCGTTACTTGAAGAGGCTAGAAGAAAGACTCACACTAACGCTTTCATCTTAAGTCTTGCGACAAAAAGAGAGAATGAGGCCACTATGGGATTCGGCTATGGCTTCTAAATGGCAAGGGGTTATTCGGCTAAGAAAATATGTAGAATTAAAGTTGAAGAAAAGAGAAAGAATAGGGAGAAGAAGTGAGAAGCAATTCGGCTCAAAGAGAGAATTAGAGCAACAATTTTCGGCCAAGGAAAATAAAATAAAGAAAAGAATAGCTTAAAAGATGGTCACCCCTATTTATACAACTCAAATTCTAAGCACTCCTACCCCTCTCAAATTCCACTTCCTTCTCCTATAATAACTCTTGAACACATATTCAAAATATATAAAAATAAATCTATAATTATCTTCATCTATCAACTTAAAATAAATCCACCTTTATCAACTTAATTAATAAAATAAAATTATCCATCATTAATCCCTTTATCAAGCTCCTAAATCATCTCTTATCTACCTATAAAAGAATAATAAAATAAATTAACAATTATCTACTACTTATCTAGCCAAATTCAAAATAAAATCCAGCTTAATCCTTACCCAATTAGAGGTCCAATTGCCGCTCATTACTTCCTTCTCTCTGGCGCCAAAAGCCAAAAATAAAACACCTAATCACTGCTCACACGCCTTGAACCCAAGACCTCTGGAACCCTTAATCAGAGGTAACGCCTGTGCCACTTTGCCAAGGCGCCTCTTTGTGACATAATTCACCTCAATTTCTTTTAAGACCTACTTAGCCCAAGCGCCTTCTTGCTGCACAAAATAAAATGCCCTTTCTTGCTTCCTTCAGAACTCGAACTCAGGCCCTCATTGCCGCAAGCCACATATAGCGCCCAAGCCACTCGCCATGGCCTTCTTTTATGACATAAGCTCGCCACAATTTATTTTAAAGCCTCCTTCCCTAGTTCCCTCTTGTCTTAACGCCAAAGCAAAATAAAAACACGCCCATGCCGCCAATCGGATTCAACCAAGGCCCTTGTCCAGGCCACCAGCTCCTTAAGTGGCGCATGGAGGCCACTTTACCAAAGCCTGCTTTTATGCCAAACACGCCTAAGATTTTTCCCTTAAGGCCTCCTTAGCCCAACACCAAAAATAAAAAGTCTCCAATGCTTCCCACATTGCTCGAACCTCCTCCCCTTGGCACTCCTTTGACGCAACTTTCCCCTTGCACCTCTGCCTTCATGCCACTTTACCACATGGTTCCTTGTGTCCTAAACCCCCAAAACTTTTCTTAAGATCTCTTTCACCTAGTTTCCCCTTTTTACACTTAAATCCAAAAAATTTTCCAAAGCATTCCCTTATATTTTACAGTTCCCAAACCCTTAAAACATATCCAAACACACTCCAAGCCTACTATCACTTGAATTATGCATTAAATGCATAGCCCCTAATCTAGGATGCTATAGCTGGATATGAGTAGCTGGTTTTTATAGACTCTGTTATCCAGAATTTAAGGTGATTGTCAGATCATTTTATATTCAACATCAGTGTAATTATATATTTTTTAAAATTTTAAAATTTTAAAGTTTAATATATTATTTAGTGTACGAATTTCACATTTTTTTTAATAGAGTATTGTTGATATAAATATTCAATAAGGGATGAGGTAATAGTGGTGGCAAGGAGGCCAAATCACATAGATAGGCAAATAACTAGAGTAAGAGGAGAATAAGGTGAAGGTTGTTGGAAAGGTAATGGAGCCTGAGTAGTGAGGATAAGTGCTTAAGGTTGCTAAAGGGGAGAAATGTCCTTTCTTCATAATTCCTTGGGGTGTTTATAGGGAGAATGCTCCATGTCTGGTAGTGTGACGGTTATTAGGGGTGTTCATAGTTTGGTTAAAATTGAATTAACCGACCTAATCGATCTAATTCGGTTAATCGATTGATAGCCAAATTTAGTTCAATCAGAGGTCGATTAATGATTTTTTGATATTCGATTATCAGTTAATTCAGTTTGAAACTGGGTAATTAACCAAATTAACTAATTAATCAAAATTAACCATATTAACCCACTTGGCCACCCCCTAGCCAAGGCCAACTATAAACACAAATACTCAATCTAAATATGCATTTATAAACCCAAGTCAACTTAATAATTAATTTAATTATAAATTTAAATTATATTACATAAATAATTTAATAAAAAAACCCCAAAAACTAAAAACAAGATGTTGAACACCGCTAATTCTTAAATAGACAATCCTTAAATCTCCCAAAATCAGAACTTTCCTAGTGCCAACTGCCGACAGCCTAACACACTCACCAATCACCACTGTCTGAAAGATAGTTTCAAAATCTCCCAAATCACCCTCATTCAAAATCATGCTTCCACTCAATCGTCTTTGACCTCAAAATACAAAATCAAGAAACCCTTAACCCTTGTTAAAAAAAACCCTAATCCACCCAAATCCATTAGTTTAGAACCAAATATAAAGATCTATATAAGTCTCATGTTTCATTTGGCCTTCTTTGATTTACAGGCATGATTTTCTTTGATTTGTGGGGTTTTTTCTTTTATTCCCTTCCTTTGGTTTGATTTTTATAGTTATTTATTATTTTATTAGAGCTAATGTGTGTCTATCTATGGATTTTGTTAAATTTTTGTTTGGACGTTGCCCTATTATAGTCATGATCCAATTTTAGGTTCTTTTCTTCTTTTTCAATTGCCATTGATGTTGTGGCTGGTCTTTGATTTGTTGCTTTTCTTTTCTTTTCTTTTCTTTTATTTTCTTTTTCATCCAATGTTCAGTTAATTCAGTTAACTGATCAATTAACTGAAATATTTCAATTCGGTTAATGTATTTGAAAAAAACTTCAGTTCAGTTAACGGTTAAATTTTTTTACATTTTGGGTAATTTGGTTAATGGTAATTCAATTCAGTTACGACCGTTTGAACACCCTTACATGTCACTAACAATATGGGTGGTGGCCCACTCATGTGGTCAGCTAGGTGGCAGGTCAATTATCAAGTATGATATTGCTCTAACATTCCATCTGTTGAGGTAGTACAAGGTTGTTACACCTCGGTTCCCTATAGGTCTCCTCTTGGTGGTGGGTGCGTCCCCGCTAAAGATCAGGTGCCCTAATGAAGGATCCAATGATTTGTGAGTGGCTTCATGAAGTATGGGGCGTGAGTGACCAATCGAACAATGTAAGGCGAAAGGCCATCCATAGGTGCTTCTCAGGTAGGTTATCGTAGTGCCATGTGTCCAAGTCTGTTGGGGTATAACAAGTGTAATAGGCCAATTTTGGCCTGGCCCGATTAGCCCATTTGAAACCAAATAAATCAAAACAAACCAAAAAATCAATAAATATCCGTCCATAGTCCATTTATAGGATGGCCCAAACAGTAGGCCCAATTGGCCCAGATACTAAATAAACCACTACCCATTTTCTAAATGCCTAACCCCCTTTACAACCAAGCCCAATCTGGAAATCGGCCCGAATGGCCCAAACAATTTCAGCAAGTCAAACCCTAGAAGAATTCTAGTGACTTCCAACGTCGCGCGCGTGCCTCCATGCGCATCCCACGCGCGAGCCATCACTAGCACCTCCGTACAGCCTCCGTGCCCTAGCCACGTCCCCTCCATACCTGCAGGCGAATAACAGAGAGACAGCAAAAATGGACAGAGAGAGAAATATTTTTATTTTTTCTTTTTGATTTCTGATTTTCGACCTTTAAAGACCGAGGAATCCATTGTACCCTTTTTTTTTACACACACATACAGCAATACAGAAATACACAAAAACCTATTTTTTGCAAGGTGATTATTCTCTGAATCTGAGTTATTTTTCTATTTTCTTTCCTTTGTTTTCTTAGCATATGTGCAATAAATAAAAAAGGGAGAAAGAGAGTGCGTACCACCGTGAATATCACCGTTTGCTCCGTCGCAATCGGAGTTAGATGAAGATATTAAACGGATCATTACAAGATTCTATCCTCATTCCTCCATCGTAATCGGGGTTTAGACGAAGACGTCATGCGAATCAACCCCACGCGAACCATCGTGCGCCGTTTATGTCAGTGTCTCATGAGATGAACGGGGTATTCTGATAGGCGGATGGGAACGAAAACAAAAGGGGGATTTAGGGTTCTATTTTAGAAGGGCTTAGATAGGTTTTGAATTGTTTAAATTTGTTTTTAAATCTATGAACGAAACGACGACGTTTAGGCTTATGACAGTAGCCTTTAAACGACGCCGTATTGGCTTATATCCAACGATCCGACCCGAATGCGGCCAAGATCCGCGTGTTTTGATCCTCGGGGATATTTACATGTTTAGTCCTCCTTTTGCGTGTTGTTTTTCCAATAAATCCTGTTAAATAGTTTCTTTATTTTCCTAATTGATCTCTGTAATTTATGTGTTGTGGCGATTTGATCCAATCTGTCCACTATTTTTGGCCATGGGAATATTTGTATTTATAGTCCCTGTTCACTCGCAAGTATCATGATTAAACCTTGTGTATCTAATATTATTCTGTTTTGTATTAATTAACTAATTGTAATACATTTCAAATTATTTACATATATGTCTATTATATATATTCTATTTTCTTACACAACAAAAAAAAATGTTTATTTTTAATTCTTTTCGATTCAAAATTAGTATAATAGGAATATTTTCATGTAAAAATATTTTTTATATAAAAGTCTACCAAAACTATTCTATTTTCATTGCCTTATTATCATTTAAATTTGTATGTACATATTTCATCATATTTCATTTTTTTTCATCTTTTGCCTATTTTAAACATTATTTATATAAATGTATATAGGTTTACATTCAAATTTTCTTTTAATATGTATTTTTTATATGCCCTTTTAAATGTATCTATACAAATTCATTTGCTTTTAAAATTGTTTATATATATATGTATATATATATAGATATAGATATGTTTTTTATTTTAATTTAAAATTAGTGTGCATAATCTATTAATTTGAAAGATCATACTTTATTGTATACCAAAATCTATTTCATACATTTTATATATATTGTTATCTCGTATGCGTTGTTGTTTATTGATGCGTTAAATTTTATCTACAATTATGCTTCATTCTTATAATGTTTAGCTTGTATGTTATTTTATGCTACATATATGCTATTTATTACTATTTTGTGTTTTAAACTCCAATGTATTCGAGCCCTTATTAAGTGTTCTATTTTTATTACAAATGTACAAAATAAAATACGTTTTGAGCCCATTTTAAAATTGCATATTTGAAAATTTTTAAAATAAGGTAATATTTGTGTTTGGAGATTCGAAGAATTGCGCCCTAACATGCTGGGTGTGATTTTTTTGTTTGACCCAAACAACCAAATATCCTTTTAATTGCGTTTTTGAAAATCAAAGATGATATCGGTATCGAAGAATAAATGTGTCATGTCCTAAGGTATTGGTTGTGATGTTTTTTTATTCCTTTGGAATGAATTAATCTTGAGATTCAATTTAAAATTAATTAACATTCTTTAAAAAGAACCATACCTTAAACATTTTCAAATTTTCAACACAAGGACATTAGTTAATCAATTTGGTACCAGTTTTTGGGCGTACGAGGGTGCTAATCCTTTCTCATATGTAACCGACTCCCGAGCCCATTTTTCTTGGAATTCGTAGACCAAAACTAATTCCTTTTAAATGAAACAAAATGTTTTATAGGTGGTCCGATCAAACCTAAACAAAAAAGGATTGGTGGCGACTTTGTTTTCTTTTTAAAGTTGAACCGGCATTTACCAAACCTAAAATAAAAAAAATGGTTTCGACAGCTTGGCGACTCCACTGGGGACGTTGAGAGTCAGGCCATAGATTGATTACGTTTTGTCCTTTTGATTGAAAACTTGGAAAATTGTTTTGAAAAATCACATTTTTGTTAATGCATTTATTGATGTTATGATTAAAATCTCGTAGAATACTCTGGCATTGCATTGCATGACCGTTGTGGTTACACCTGTAAGTGGGAGTGAGAAACTATGCATTTGTGAGGTTTTTAGCTCCGCACGAGCTAGTGGACTACTTCTGGGATACATCCGTACCTATGTCTTCGTGAGGTTTTCACCTCCGCATGGGCATAGGGAAATGTATTCCCCTGAACCAAACTTGATCCATATGAGCCTATAATGGGTGAGGATTGAGGAATCTGCTGGTTCAGGTACCCATTCTCTAGAACCAAGCCGCATATAGTAGCCCCAAGAGCCCACCCTAGGTAGAGCTATGCCAAACTTTTAGTGGTTACCCAGATAAGCGCTTGATAATATTTTGTTTGTTTTGAATTTTATCATGTGATATTGACTTGTGTTTTGATTTGTTTTCTTGTTACATGTCATTTCATATTAAAGAAGTGTCGATTCATGTTCGGTTGCTAAGATAGAAAGTTTACCATGGAAATGAATTTCTTGATAAAGTGGAGGATAATGCAGATGTTCGCACATGGTCAGAGGAGTTGCAATTGGAAAAGGGGAATAGCCTAGTTGAAAGATACACGTCAGAGTTGTGGGACTTCACTCGCATTAGTGTGACGCAAAATGAGCTTCAAGAATTGAAGGATATTTGGACTCATTGGGAGTATGAGACTAAACAGATGTTCTACCGCAGCTATGGTGATATTTCTTATTTACTTGATGTCAAGGTAGATAAGAGATTGTTTAGGGCTATGGTTCAGTTTTGGAATTCTGCATATAGTTGTTTCACTTTTGGGAAGCTAGATTTGGTGCCTACTATAGAGGAATACACTACCTTACTTCGTTGTCCAGGGATCCAAGTCGATAAAGTTTATATTAGGGTTGTTAATGTTCCTCCTTTCGTGAATAAGTTGATGAAAATTACAAGAATGAGTGAACGGTGAGTTTCATCTCGTATTCAGCAAAAGGGCGAAGGAAAATGTATTCCTTGGGCAAATTTGAGAGATTTGATCTTGATGCACCCTGATGTAAAGAGGAAAATTGATATCTTTTCTTTGAGTATTTACAGATTAATCATTTTTCCTAAAGCTCTAAGGCATATAGATGAAGCCGTCACGGATTTATTTGATCACTTCGATAAGCAAGTTACACCTGTTCCTACAATTCTCGCAGAAACCTTCGGATCCTTAAATGCATGTCGAAGAGTAGGAGAAAGTAGATTTGTCGGATGTGCACAATTATTGATGGTCTAGTTTCACGATCACTTCTGGAAGGTAGATAAAATCTCTTATCGACCTTTCTGTGAGAACTATTCACCGTTAAAAGAAGAAGTAACTACGTCAATGCGGGAAGATATATCAGCAGAAGTGATGATTTTTCAGAACCTTCAAGAAGAGGATATTGAGTGGAGATCTCCATGGATGGTGCCTGACGAGATACTTTACAATGTGGAAGTTTAGATTGGGTCCCTTTACCCGGGATTTGGGGAGCCATTGTGTAACAGTCTGATTTTGACCCTAATCAGAACGGTGGTTTCAGGACCATGAATCTGAGTCCGAGAAATATTTAAATATTATATTTTGTGCTTATTATATGTGAATTAATGTGTGTGAAAGTTTCGTAGAAAAATTTAATCGTTTGTGTGTTTAATTTAGAAAAAGGACTTAATCGCGTAAATTGTAAAAGTTGCAAACTATAGTGAAAAGTTCCTAATTGATAGTGGCTTTTTAATATGAGGTACTAAAAGGAAATTAGCCCATTTTACAAGGTAGTGGACGGTTATGGTCAATAATGACCTTGAAAAACCATGTGTTATAATTTTATTACTAAAGGTTAAAATTGTAAAATGGAAATTATGTTATTATATAAAAAAACATTAAAGAACAAAACCATGTTTTCATCTTTTGGCTAATGAAACAAGAATAGAAAAACTTAGGTTGAAAGCTTAAGCATTCAGTCATGGTGGTAGCTTGATTTAAAGGTTAGTTTGACTTTGATTTTTTTTAATTTTTATGTTTTTGATATCGTTGCTTCGAATATTAGCTGACCCATGCTGTAATTTTGTTAATTAACTCATGAATGATGTTCAGCCATTGACATATTCTTGTGATTATTGATGTTTGATGATTTTATTTTAAAGATATGTTATAGATTAACATATGTTACTTTGGAAATTTTGGTAATTTTGAATATGTTAGGCTAAATTGCAAAAATGAATTTTTTGGAAGGGTTAAAATGAAAAATAAATGAAATAAATGGAATTATATAGTCCCTATGAATATTCGGCCCTTAGGTTGTGTAATGAAATTTTGTGTATTTTGTGTTTTGTGCAAATAGGGCTAAATTGCAAAAATATGAAACATTAGAGGTAAAATGGTAATTTGCCTATTATGTGTTTTGGGACTAAATTGAGATGAAACGTGCTTGAATGAGATTATTTTTAATATGTTCAGATCAAGAACAAAGAAAAACATATTTGGATCGGGGAAAGGCGAAGGTTATCGAATAGCCGGTCTACATTGTCCGTCGATAGTCGAGGTAAGTCCTTAAGCAAATATATGTCAAAGATTTATTTATGAACATAGTAAATGGTGGAATTTAATAATTTTAAGTATAAATGTATGAGATGGCCGAATGTGGGGTATGATTTTGAGTTGAAATTATTTTTGTTTAATGTAATGTGAATAAGCATGCTTGGTTTGAAATGAGAAGGTAAAATGAAGTATATGTGATGTTTGTGACTTAGCATTAAGTAATGTGTATTGAATGGATAATTGTGTTGATATGCAGGCTTCAAGCCTAGTAGGCCTTGTACCGGTGATCTATATCGGGTTTTATGCCTAGCAGGCCTTGTGCAGGTGAATTATTTCGGGCTTTAATGCCTAGCAGGCTTAATGCCGGTGTTTAAACTTTGGACCTTTAGTCTAGCAGGCTCAATGCCGGTGTGTAATTCGGGCTTTAATGCCTAGCAGGCTTAATGCCGGTGATATGTTATAAACGGAGAATTCGAGAATCAAAGGTGAGACATACATATATTGCTATGTACTAGAAGCTCGGGTAAGAGTTAGCTTACTATATTAGTAAGGAATGTAGTAAGTTAGTTTATTATTGTTTAAGTTAAGTGTGATGTGATGAAGTTGATGATTCATTAAGTATTTTATTTTGCGATATTGAGCTTACCATTGATGGGTATGAACATTATATATATATATATATATATATACTCAAGATTTGATTATAAGTGAAAAGGACAATGGTAAAAGAGTATGAAAATGTTTGTATATGTGAGTAAAAGGAATATGAGATCGATATCACGACATGTTCACTTGACTTGGAATATACTGAATGCATATGATAATTATATAATGCGATGATGTATATGTTCATGGAAATAAATGCTAATATTTAGGTTAAGGGTATTGCTAGTATTCGGCTATGTATATATATATATATAAATTTTACATATTGAAAAGTTTATATTCAATACCATAAGCCTGAAGATTGAAATGTTTAAGTGTATGGTTGTTATGTTATTATTTGCTTGAGACTTACTAAGCTAGTAAGCTTACTCTGTGTGTTCAATGATCTATTTTATAGATTTTAGTCAAGCTACGGGCTCGGGAAATCGTCAGCAAAGTCAACCATACTATCATATATTTTGGTACTCCTTAGTTTGCTTTATTTTGGATAAAGGCATGTATAGGATGGTAAATGTCCTTGTTTGAGTTGGAAACTTTGTTATTATATGTATTATAGCCATACGAATATGGCTTATATTCTATGTTAGTCGATGTGGAGGCATACGGTATTTAATGATTAAATGGTGCATATGGGTATGTTATTATAATGCATGGATGATATGAAATTTATTTGGTTATATTCGGCTATAGTTTAGGTGCATATCGTAGATATAATTTGGTCATGGCATATATGTGTGATGTGTTTAGTTATGCTTTTGGCTAGTAAAGAGATGGTGATGACTCTTAACGATTTATTAAGTATATATATAGTAGTTAGGTGATAAACTTGTTACATGTTTGGATCAGTGTACCGAGCTTTGAAATATATATATACGAAACATGGTTGTTGCATGGTATGAATGATCTTGTTCAAGGATTATGCGTAAGTTACTTGCTAATATACATTACTAGAGATGATTAAGTTGTGTCATAGGCTTTGGCAATATAGTAAATGATGTATCCTTGAGGTGGTTGGTATTAGAAATTTTTCGTTTATGCATGATTCTTAAATGGTATGTGAAAACGGGTGGTTTGGTCTCTATATTTGAAACATTACGATATGCTTATCATATTGGTAATGGTATGGCCGAACCCTTAAATGGTTAATTAAATAAATTGAAATGTTTAGGTACATTAATATATGTATTTGAATTTGGTGCATGATATTTGATTAAGTATGTGCAAGTATAATTGTGGCATTTGTAATAAAGATATGCATGCGATATAAGTTCATAATATCAATTGTATGTTTGGTCAGAATGTAAATTGATATGCCAGTATATGCATTATAGAATTTTGAATGAACATCAAATTTTGTTATGTGATACATGGGGAAGATTGCATTGTTTGTGCTACAATTCAAATGAATGTCTATCGGGATTTAAGTTTACTTTGGTAATGCCTCTTAACCCTAATCCGGCAACGGATACGGGTTAGGGGTGTTACATTTGATTGGTATCAGAGCTTACGGTTTAGTCGATTCTAGGACTACCGTAGCGCGTGAGAGTCTAGCTATACATGCCTTTATTATATATACGATAGTGTGGTGACTTCTGACATTTCAAACTATGTTTTATATAGTAAATGGATCCTGACAGAGCCGTAGCAGATGATGTAGAGAGTGTAGCGCCTGATCTCGCATATGGGTCAGCGCCGGTAGACTCTCGACCTGTCTCGAGTAGCCATGAGGGGGAGGCTAAGCAAGCCTTCTACTAGATGATGAATGAATGGTTTACCCAGTTAATTCATACTAACCCGACTGTACAACAACCTCCACCCCTGAATAATCCAACTCCGGTACCTTCAGCACCTCCGATGACAGATTCGATGAGATTTAGTAGGCCTCCTGTTGATAAAATCAGGAAATATGGGGCTGAAGAATTCAAAGCTAATGATAAAGATGACGTAGAGCGAGCTGAGATGTGGCTTGATAACACTATTCGGGTACTTGATGAGCTATCCTGTACTCCAGATGAATGCCTGAAGTGTGCTATATCTTTACTACGGGACACTGCATATCACTAGTGGAATACACTAGTATCGGTGGTTCTAAAAGAAAAGGTGACTTAGGTTTTCTTCCAGATTGAGTTCCGTAAGAAATATATTAGTCAGAGATTTATCGACCAGAAATGAAAAGAATTTCTAGAACTGAAACAAGGTCGCATGACTGTGATTGAATATGAGCGGAAGTTTGTCAGATTGAGCCGATATGCCCAAGAGTGTGTATCAACTGAAGCCATTATGTGCAACAGATTTGAATACGGTCTGAATGAAGATAAAAAGTTGCTTGTTGGCATTCTTGAAATCAAAGAGTTCGTGGTACTTGTCGAGCGAGCTTGCAAAGCTGAAGAGCTTGGGAAAAAGAAAAGAAAGGCTGAAATGGAAGCTAGAGGCACTCGTAAAAGATCATCGAGTAAGACTTTCCAATCTGTATCTAAGAAGTTCAGAGATGACTTTGGCCGACATAAAGCTACTTCAGACATGTCTAAACGAGATCGACCTCCAATGGATTCCTGAGCTACTTCGATAGCCAATCTTGGTAATGCTCAGCAGAATCGAGTTGAATGCAAGCATTGTGGTAAATAGCATTCTGGGAGTTGTAGATTCCGTGATTGGTCCTACTTTAAATGTGGATCGTTAGATCATTTTATCAGAGAATGACCGATGTTAGCCGAGCAAAATACGGCCCAGAATATTAGACTGAGCAATGTGTCAGTGCGAGGCAGACCACCTAGGCATTCGTGAAATGTTAGTGGCAGTCAGAAAGGAACTAAAGACACTTAGTTCGATCGGAGGCTCGTGCACCAGCTAGAGCATATGCTATACATGCCAAAGAGGATGCTTCTTCCCTAGATGTTATCACTGGTACTTTCACTCTTTATGATACTACTGTGATTGCATTGATTGATCCTAGTTCGACTCATTCATGTGTGTGTGAAACTCTAGTATCAGTAAGACTCTGCCTGTTGAGTCTACTAAGTTTGTGATCCGTGTGTCCAACCCCTTGGGTCGATGTGTACTCGTTGATAAAGTGTGTAAAGGTTGCCCGTTGATGATTCAAGATTCCTGCTTTCCAGCTGATTTAATATTGTTTCCTTTCGACGAGTTCGATATAATTCTGGGAATGGACTGGTTAACTTAGCATGATGCTGTAGTGAATTGCAAAAGAAAAATTATTGATTTGAGATGTCAGAGCAATGAGATTATCCGGGTTGAATCTAATGATCTGAATGGGTTACCGGTAGTAATATCCTCGATGTTAGCCCGTAAGTATGTGAGAAAAGATGTGAAGCTTACTTGGCTTATGTGTTGGATAATAAAGTATCTGAAAAATAGATTGAATATGTACCAGTTGTGTGTGAAAACCTAGATGTGTTTCCTGAAGAATTACCGGGTTTACCACCAGTAAGAGAGATTGAGTTTAGCATTGAATTAGTATCGGGGACGACTCCGATTTCAATAACTCCATATCGGATGGCACCTACTGAGTTGAAAGAGTTGAAAGCACAGTTGCAAGAGTTGATGATAGGGGCTTTGCACGACCGAAGTTTCTCTCCTTGGGGAGCACCAGCCTATTTGTGAAAAGAAAGATGGGACGATGCGAATGTGTATTGATTATCGGCGAGCTAAATAAAGTGACAATAAAGAACAAATACCCGTTGCCTCGAATTGATGACTTGTTTGACCAGTTAAAAGGGGCTTCAGTGTTTTCAAAGATAGATTTGAGATCAGGTTATTATCAGTTGCGAGTTAGAGATTCTGATGTGCCAAAGACTGCATTCTGAACGAGGTACGGACATTTTGAGTTTCTGGTTATGCCTTTTGGACTTACTAATGCACCTACTGTTTTTATGGATTTGATGAATCTGGTTTTCAAACAGTATTTGGATCGGTTTGTAGTAGTGTTCATTGATGATATCTTGATCTACTTCAGAGATGAAACTGAACATGCCGAGCATTTGAGATTGGTGCTAAAACCTTTGCGAGATCAACAGTGGTATGCAAAGTTTAGTAAGTGTGAGTTCTGGATGAATGAAGTCAGCTTTTTGGGTCATGTTTTTTCAGCGTCAGGCATTTGGGTTGATCCTAACAAAATATTGGCTATACTTGATTGGAAGCCACCAAAGAATGTTTTCGAAATTCGAAGCTTTCTGGGACTTGAGGGATACTACAGACGTTTCGTGAAAGGTTTTTCCATGATAGCTACACCTTTGACAAAGCTACTACAGAAAGATGTCAAGTTCGAGTGGACGAAAAAATGTCAGAAAAGTTTTGATCAGTTGAAAGCTCTTTTGACCGAAGCTCTAGTATTAATTCAGCCTGAATCGGGTAAAGAATTTGTTGTGTATAGTGATGCTTCTTTGAATGGTTTGGGTTGCGTCTTAATGCAAGAAGGCAAAGCAGTAGCCTATGCTTCGAGACAGTTGAAACCTCATGAAAGAAATTATCCGACTCATGATCTGGAATTAGCAGCCATTGTTTTCGCGTTGAAAATTTGGCATCATTACTTTTTCGGTGAGAAATGTCATGTTTATTCGGATCACAAAAGTTTGAAGTATTTGATGACTCAGAAAGACTTGAACTTGAGACAACACAGATGGTTAGAACTGTTGAAAGATTATGAATTGGTGATTGATTACCATCCGGGGAAAGCCAACATTGTTGTGGATGCCTTAAGTCAAAAATCATTATTTGCTCTACGTGCATTGAACGCACATATGGTTATGTCTGGTGATGGTTTGATCATAGCCGAGTTGAAGGCAAAATCATTGTTTATTCAGCAAATTTTTGAGGCATAAAAAATTGACAAAGATATAATTGCTAGACGAGTTCAGTGTGAAAATGATGCAGAGTTAGAGTTTCGAATTGATGAAAAGGATTGTTTGAACTTCAAAGGTCGAATATGTGTTCCTAAAAATGTGGATTTGATTCAGATGATTTTGAACAAGGCTCATAATAATCGAATGTCGATACATCCGAAGAGCACGAAAATGTATAATGATTTGAAACAGTTCTATTGGTGTCCTGGCATGAAACGAGATATATCTGAATTTGTTTCAAAATGTTTAATTTGTCAGAAAGTAAAAGCCGAGCATCAAGTGCCTTCTGGGTTACTTCAGCCAATCATGATACCTGAATGGAAATGGAATAGAATTACTATGGATTTTGTATCCGGTTTGCCTACGACACCGAGCAAGAAAGATACAGCCTGGGTTATAGTGGATAGACTGAACAAGTCAGCTCACTTTGCGCCAGTTCGTATAGACTATTCGCTCGATACACTTGTTGAGTTGTATGTATCACAGATTGTGAGGTTACATGGTGTGCCGAGTTCCATTATTTCAGACAGAGACCTGAGATTGTTGCGGTTTTGGAATAAGTTGCAAGATGCTTTAGGTACTAAATCCACTTTAGCACAGCCTTCCATCCGCAGACAGACGGTCAGTTTGAACGAACCATTTAGATACTTGAAGACATGTTGAGATGTTGCGTCCTTGAGTTTGAAGGTACATGGGAAAGATACTTACCTTTGATTGAATTTGCTTATAATAACAGTTTTCAATCTAGTATCAAAATGGCACCATATGAAGCTCTTTATGGCCGCAAGTGTCGTACACCGTTGTATTGGACTGAACTCAGTGAAAACAAGATACACGGGGTTGATTTGATCAAAGAGACTGAACAGGAAGTGGCTATAATCAGAGATAGTTTGAAAGCTGCCTCAAATCGTCAAAAGTCCTATGTTGATTTGAAACGTAAAGACATTGAGTTTCAAGTCAGGGACCGAGTATTTTTGAAAGTTTCTCCATGGAAGAAAGTACTCCGATTTGGTCAAAAGGGCAAACTAAATCTGAGATTCATCGGACCGTATGAGATCATTGAACGTATCGGGCTTGTTGCTTATAGATTGAAGTTACCTTCTGAATTAGAAAAGATACACAACATATTCCATGTTTTGATGCTCCGTAGATACAGATCAGATCCATCACATGTTATTCCTCCATCTGAAATTGAAATCCGATCCGATATGACATATGAGGAGGAATCGATCCGTATTTTAGCCCTGAAATGAAAGAGTTGAAAATAAAAAAATTATGTTAGTGAAAGTACTATGGAATCGACACGGAGTTGAAGAGGCTACGTGGGAGCCAGAGGATTCAATGAGGCAACAATATCCAACTTTGTTTAATGGTAAGATTTTCGGGGACGAAAATCCCTAAGGGGGAGAGTTGTAACAGTCTGAATTTGACCCTAATCGAAACGGTGACTTCGAGACCACGAATTCGAGCCTGAGAAATATTCAAATATTATATTTTTTGCTTATTATATGTGAATTAATGTGTGTGAAAGTTTCATAGAAAAATTTAATCGTTTGTTTGTTTAATTTAGAAAAAGGACTTAATCGCGTAAATTGTAAAAGTTGCAAACTATAGTGAAAAGTGTCTAATTGATGGTGGCTTTTTAATATGAGGTACTAAGAGGGCAATTAGCCCATTTTACAAGGTAGTGGACAGTTATGGTCAATAATGACCTTGAAAAACCATATGTTATAATTTTATTATTAAAGGTTAAAATTGTAAAATAGAAATTATGTTGTTATATAAAAACATTAAAGAACAAAACCATGTTTTCATCTTTTGGCTACCGAAACAAGAATATAAAAACTAATGTTGAAAGCTTAAGCATTCGGTCATGGTGGTAGCTTGATTTAAAGGTTAGTTTGACTTCGATTTTTGTTAATTTTTAAGTTTTTGAGATCGTTGCTTCGAATATTAGCTGACCCATGCTGTAATTTTGTTAATTAACTCATGAATGATGTTTAGCCATTGACATATTCTTGTGATTATTGATGTTTGATGATTTTATTTTAAAGATATGTTATAGATTAACATATGGTACTTTGGAAATTTTGGTAATTTTGAATATGTTGGGCTAAATTAAAAAATGAATTTTTTCGAAGGGTTAAAATGCAAAATTAATGAAATAAATGGACTTATATAGTCCCTATGAATATCCAGCCCTAAGGTTGTGTAATGAAATTTTGTGTATTTTGTGTTTTTGTGCAAATAGGGCTAAATTACAAAAATATGAAACATTAGGGGTAAAATGATAATTTGCCTATTTATGTGTTTTGGGACTAAATTGAGATGAAATGTGCTTGAATGAGATTATTTTTAATATGTTTAGATCAAGAACAAAGAAAAACGGATTTGGATCGGGGAAAGGCGAAGGTTATCGAATAGCCGGTCTACGTTGTCCATCGATAGTCAAGGTAAGTCCTTAAGCAAATATATGTCAAAGATTTATTTATGAACATAGTAAATGGTGGAATTTAATAATTTTAAGTATAAATGTATAAGATGGCCGAATTTGGGGTATGATTTTGAGTTGAAATTATTTTTGTTTAATGTAATGTGAATAAGCATGTTCGGTTTGAAATGAGAAGGTAAAATGAAGTATATGTGATGTTTGTGACTTAGCATTAAGTAATGTGTATTGAATGGATAATTGTGTTGATATTCGGGCTTCGAGCCTAGCAGGCATTGTGCCGGTGATCTATATTGGGCTTTATGCCTAGTAGGCCTTGTGCCGATTTATTTCAGGCTTTAATGCCTAGCAGGCTTAATGCCGGTGTTCAAACTTCGGACCTTCGGTCTAGCAGGCTCAATGCTGGTGTGTAATTCGGGCTTTAATGCCTAACAGGCTTAATACCGGTGATATGCTATAAACGGAGAATTCGAGAATCAAACAAGGTGAGACATACATATATTGCTATGTGCTAGAAGCTCGGGTAAGAGTTAGCTTACTATATTAGTAAGGAATGTAGTAAGTTAGTTTATTATTGTTTAAGTTAAGTGTGATGTGTTGAAGTTGATGATTCATTACGTATTTTATTTTGTGATATTGAGCTTACCATTGATGGGTATGAAAATATATATATATATATATATATATATATATTACTCTGAAGATTTGATTATAAGTGAAAAAGGACAATGGTAAAAGAGTTTGGAAATGTTTGTATATGTGAGCAAAAAGGAATATGAGATCGATATCTACGACATGTTCACTTGACTTGGAATATACGAATGCATATGATAATTATATAATGTGATGATGTATATGTTCATGGAAATAAATGCTAATATTTAGGTTAAGTGTATTGCTAGTATTCGGCTATGTATATATATATATATATATATAAATTTTACATATTGAAAAGTTTATATTCAATACCATAAGCCTGAAGATTGAAATGTTTAAGTGTATGGTCTATGTTATTACTTGCTTGAGACTTACTAAGCTAGTAAGCTTACTCTGTGTGTTCAATGATCTGTTTTATAGATTTTGGTCAAGCTACGGGCTCAGGAAATCGTCAACAAAGTCAACCACGCTATCATCTATTTTGGTACTCCTTAGTTTGCTTTATTTTGGATAAAGGCATGTATAGGATGGTAAATGTCTTTGTTTGAGTTGGAAACTTTGTTATTATATGTATTATAGCCATATGAATATGACTTATATTCTATGTTAGTTGATATGGAGGCATATGGCATTTAATGATTAAATGGTGCATATGGGTATGTTATTATAATGCATGGATGATATGAAATTTATTTGGTTATATTCGGCTATAGTTTAGGTGCATACCGTAGATATAATTTGGTCATGGCATATATGTGTGATGTGTTTAGTTATGCTTTTGGCTAGTAAAAAGATGGTGATGACTCTTAACGATTTATTAAGTATATATATATAGTAGTTAGGTGATAAACTTGTTATATGTTTGGATCAGTGTACCGAGCCTTGAAATATATATATATGAAACATGGTTGTTGCATGGTATGAATGATCTTGTTCAAGGATTATGCGTAAGTTACTTGCTAATATAGATTACTAGAGATGATTAAGTTGTGTCATAGGCTTCAAAATATAGTAAATGATGTATACTTGAGGTGGTTGGTATTAGAAATTTTTCGTTTATGCATGATTCTTAAATGGTATGTGAAAACGGGTGGTTTGGTCCCTATATTTGAAACATTGTGATATGCTTATGATATTGGTAATGGTATGGCCGAACCCTTGAATGGTTAATTAAATAAATTGGAATGTTTAGGTACATTAATATATGTATTCGAATTTGGTGCATGATATTTGATTAATTATGTGCAAGTATAAATGTGGCATTTGTAATAAATATATGCATGCGATATAAGTTCATAATATCAATTGTATGTTCGGTCAGAATGTAAATTGATATGCTGGTATATGCATTATAGAATTTTGAATGAACATCAAATTTTGTTATGTGATACATAGGAAGGATTGCATTGTTTGTGCTACAATTCAAATAAATGTCTTTTGGGATTTGAGTTTACTTCGGTAATGCCTCTTAACCCTAATCCGGTGATGGATATGGGTTTGGGGTGTTACACATTGGATACGCTCCTTTGCTTGTAGCGAGACAATATAACTTCAGATAGTTTGTGCCGATGACGCACGGATTGGCTTAAAGTGAATTATCTTATAAAGGGGAGAATTATAAGAGAAAGATTCGGGAAATCGCAAATGCTTGGAAGCAAACCCATTGGATGAAGAGAGTAAGCGTGGGTGAAATGATGACTCTTGAGTATAAAGTGTGGTTAAGCAGAAGGGTTAACAATAATATTCCGAGACCAAATTTAAATGATGCTCGATCTATAGAAGAATGCTTGCGAGTAGTCTCAACGGAGTTAGAGATTATAAAGCAGGATTTTGAAAAACAGAGTTCAGAGTTTGGAAAGAAAATTGAGCAGCTAGAGGAGGAAAAAATGCACCTAAGATTAGATGTGGAAGTACAAAATCAGAAGCTGAAAAGTTAAGAAAAGGGAAAAATAAAGCTAAAGAGGATCTAGAGTCTAAAGACAGATTATAAGAAGATGCGACTATCAATGAGAACCACTGGCCTAGGAAAAACAACAGATCAATGGCGACAAAAGGTGCAAGAGGAAAAAGTTAAGACTGAGCAATGGGAAAAGAAATTTCAAGAAATGCAGGCTCGAAATGAGATTTTAGAAAGGCAAATGTTAGAAATCCAAAATGGAAGAGATGAACTAAAGGCTAGAGTGGCGGAATTGGAAAGATCTCTCCGTCATCATCGAAATTGTAATTCTGTGATGGAACTAAAAGCAAGCTTGAGCAAAATTGAGGAAATGAAAAAGAAATTTGAAGAATTAGAAGTTGTATTATAGAATTGTCAAAACCGTATCGTGTCCCTAGAGGTGAATGAAGAGCGATGGAAAGAAGAGCTTCACTACTCTCAGAATCAAGTTAGAAATAGGGATTACATCATGGGAGAAGCGATAACCCAAATTCGAGAGGTAGTTGGCTACGTGCAGACTTTGGCAGTGCAAGCGGATATATTGAGTATGCAATATGAGTCGCGGTCAGATCATGGACAGGAACTAGCTTCACAACTTAGGAAAATTAAAGATTTGGGCATTAAGGCCAAGCCATATCTGTAATTTATTTTATGTAAAGAATTTTGTTTTCTAATAAATTTTTCTAATGGAATTGAATCAGAACTGACTTGCATTCATGCATTTGCATTTGTCTTCATTTCATTTATATGCATTAAAGGTCATTAAAAGATTCTAATTTAATAAAAATTGTTTCAGCATTAACCTGGACACCGGTAAAACCAAACATCCCTACGGTAACCGAACCAAGACAAAATTTATGGATCAGAGGTTAGAGAAGCTTGAACAACTCCACAAGGAGATGCAGGAAAAACTTTAGCTGCAAATACATGAGCAGCTTGCTAAGATCCAGTAGGATATGATGGATCGGATCATAGAATCACAAAAGAATATGATGTCCCAACTAACTCAATTACTGGAAGGAGGAATAGACAAAGGGAAAAGCCCTATGGATAATATCCTCTTGGCTTTACTCCAACGCGTGTACATGCACCGCCAGAGATAAGTCCACAAGGGCCATCTGTCTCTATCAAGCCGTAACAGATTCCATTTGAAGCCTCGGTACCGATGAATTTCCAAGACGGCTCAGGCTCTAACCCTGGCCATAGTCCAATCAATCCCAATGTCCATGATTTGGATGAGATAGCTGAAGGAGAGAGGGCAAAAGTGGAATTACCAAAGCAGCTAGAAGATAGAAGTAAATAGTTGGAAGAGAAGTTTAAGGTAATAAAAAATGCTGATAGCTGTTATGGAATCGATGCCAATGATTTAAGCTTGGTCCCAGACTTGGTATTCCCATACAAATTCAAGATGCCTGAATTCGAGAAATACAATGGGGCAAGTTGCCCTAGGCCCATATTACTATGTTTTGTAGAAGGATGATGGGATACATTAACAATGACCAACTGTTGATTCATTGCTTCTAGGATAGCCTGGTAGGAGCCGCAGCCAAATGGTATAACCAGTTGAGTCATGCCAGAATTGGTTCATGGAGAGATTTGGCTCTAGCATTCATGAAGCAGTACAGTCATGTGAAAGACATGACTCCCGATAGGATTACTCTTCAAAACATAGAGAAAAAAAAGAAATGAGAGCTTTAGACAATATGCACAGAGGTGGAGGGAGGTTGCCATCCAAGTCCAACCACCACTTCTGAAGAAAGAGACGACAATGCTCTTTATCAATACACTGAAGGCCCCATTTATCACGCATATGCTAGGAAGTGCAACCAAGAGTTTCTCGGACATTGTAATGACCGGAGAAATGATCGAGAACGCCATAAAAAGCAGAAAGATTGTGGTAGGGAAAGTAAAAAAAATAACGACCACAAGAAAGAAAAAAAGCGAAGTGAATAACGCAAGCATAGGGTACTCGAAGTCGATCACTGTTAATCAGCCAAAAGAAGTGGCTACGAGGCATCAGGGTTCGTCCAAGAAAGAATCTGGCACCACAAGACAAAATAATGAGAAACACTAACTTACGCCAATTCCAATGATGTACAAAGAGTTGTATCAAAGCCTATTCGACGCGCATGTTGTGTCTCCTCACTATCTAAAACCAATACAGCCTCCGTATCTCAAATGGTATGACTTGAATGCACAATGTGAGTCCCATGCGGTGATCACAGGGCATTCAATAGAAAATTGCCTTGCCTTTAAGAAACTGGTAGAAAGATTCATCAACATGGGGTTGTGAAGTTGACGATACGCCAAATGCAGAAAATCCCTTACCCAATCATGCTAATAACGGGGTCAATGCAATTAGCGAAAGTTCAGAGAAAAGAAGCAAATCAAGTGTCGCGGAGATTTGGTCTGGAAAGAAATGGTCAAACAAAGACTAATTGTTGCAGAAGAGAGTCAGGAAAAGTTGACAAATTATTGTGAGTACCATCATGAAATAGGACATGAGATTTAGAATTGTAAGGAATTTAGAACTTTGGTACAAAATTTGATGAACGATAAAGAAATCGAGTTTTGTGAAGAAGGCGCGGAAGAGAAGAGCATATGCGCGTCAGAGTCAACAACAAAGAGCTTAAAAGTTAACTTTTCAGTGATCGTTATTTTGCGACCCAAAAATAATGGAGCTGGAATATAGACAGCACCGAGACTGATAATACAGAGGCTCGCGGCTTTTACTTATAAAGATAGTAAAAAGGTTCCCTGGAACTATGAGTGTTGATCGCTGAAATCAGAGCTTTAAAATTTATAAATAGAATGATCAAACCTGGAAACTAACTTTGACAACGACTTAAAGGCAAGTGTACCTATCGAACAGTCGTATAACTTAGGCAAGACCAAATTATCGAACCCAAAGGAACTAAAAGTACTAATACTCACTTTATTTTTATTATTTAACCTAAAATATGGAGTGATTGGCTGATTTAATCTAGTTTAACGACTACTAAGCTAAAGACGCAAAGATAAAATGGAACGAATTGGGAAATAACTTGAAGAAACTCAATTGATTACGACGATACCTTCAGGAAAAATCCACCTAGACTTCACTTATTACTTATTACTGAATCATATGATTTCTTTACTTAGCTTGATCCGTAGGACTCCCTAACCTATATTAAACCCTCTCTCGAGGCGAATAACGTCTAACCCTAGGTTAATTAGTGGAATTCTCGTTCACTTATAATAACCCCCTAGAATAGCAGTAAATCGATCAATGGATTCCCATATTAGGTTTCACCCTAATCTGGCAAAATCTCATAACCCTATCTCTAGGCTTTCGATCAACTCTATTTAATTATGCTAGATCTACTCTTAAGTAGGGTCTATTCCTCCTCCACCTAAGCACATCAGATTTGGATTAAGCAACATAGTTAAGAACAAACTAAGTATTTATCCTATAATTCAGAAAATAATAACAAAATTCATCTAGGTTTCATCCCCTTCAGGTATCTGAAGGGTTTAGTTCATAATAAATAAAAACATCTTAAGAGAAAGATAAAACAAAACATAAGAAATCCCTAAAACCCCCTAGAGGAATTGAAGGAGAAATTCGCCGTCTTGAGTAGAATTCCGGCTCTTTGAGATGGATCTCCTGGCTATCTTCGAGTGATTCCCACAAATATGATCCTTCTGGCTCGGCTCCTTGGCCTAGCTCACCCAGTCAACAAAAGCCCTAATAGAAGGCTTCTGCCGAACTCCCTCTTAAGTTGCACCATTGGGTGTTTATATAGACTTTGAGATGCCTTACTTGGCCACTAAGTATCCTAATTCAAGTATAATTCCTACTCGGGTGTTTGAATAGGCTTTGGAATGTGTTTCTTTGCCTCAAAGTATCCTATTCTGAGTAGAATTGCTCTTTTCTGCGGCAGGGACATGGCCATGGTACACGCCTGTGTAAATTGTCTTCAGGTCGTGTCTCGATTCTGCCGATTGGGGTACGGCCGTGTAAATCGTGGCATGGTCATGTCTTAATTAATTGTCGAGGCACGGTCGTGTGGCTTGAAGTCCAGGCCGTGTTGATTTCCTCTTTGGCTCAAATTGGCCCGTTTTAAACCCGTTTCTTGTTCTTTTCATCCTCGAGTGCTTTCCTAAGTAAAAACATGAAAAGAAAGGATTAAGAGCACATTTTTACATAAATCAA
Organism: Gossypium rotundifolium; assembly: GCA_025506655.1. Taxonomy (NCBI): domain Eukaryota; kingdom Viridiplantae; phylum Streptophyta; class Magnoliopsida; order Malvales; family Malvaceae; genus Gossypium; species Gossypium rotundifolium. The sequence goes on along the minus strand of CP106731.1, from coordinate 159,802,267 downwards.
GGGCTAAATCATCCAAAAGCATACTAAATGTGGGCCTAAAATATGTTACTTTTACGGTTTATCAAATACCCCCACACTTAAGCTTTTGCTTGTCCTCAAGCAAAATTCTCAACTTACAATTAAAACGAACTTTCCACAATTCATAATTCCTATCAATAATGCCTCATCATAATTCGTTGATAATTTATACATGGATAATTTTAACTCAAAGACTCGTAAAGATTCAAACAATTCTAAGTCATATATTTGTAGCATGAAAAACATAAGTGTCTCCCCTCTTCTAAATATTTACCTTTGATTCAAATCCGACAAGGATTGACATCCTCACTAAAGATTCACTCAAATCACTCAAAGTGTTTAAGATTCACAATTAAGCACTCAACAGTCAAACCTGAAAAGTTAATCCCATAGGCTTGCCTGAGAATCAAATATCCACCACTGTAATATGAGATGATACATAAATCAAAAGGTCTTTAACAGGGTTGTAACGGGGCTTGGGTTAAAAGGTGTGGATAAAGGCTGAATTAGAAGGGTTAGAATCGAGATCGATTTTGACAAATCACCTAACTAAAAACAATGAACTAGAAAATAAATGATTACATCAATTGAAACTTTGAAACTAATAATACTACAAGCTTTTTTCTTTGATAATTGAAATTTAAATGTACAAGCTCACTAATACTGAATATACTTTGATTTTTCGATTTTTTCCCGAACAAACTACATATTAAAGAAAGAACTTTATCAACTGAAATAAACTAATTAGGCAACTGATCAAATCAATTCTTGATGGAAGGGTGGTCAAAAGAATGGTGATAACAAATTCAAATGGTTTTCGAGTTAATATTAGCGGGTAAATCAATAAAAAGGGTTATTAGAATTAAAAAGGGTTCACTAGGGGTAAATTATGTGGGTAGGCTTTTAGTGGTGTGAATGGGTTGAAACCTAGGTGCCTTTATCATCTCAGTATATCAAATCATAGATGTGGTCTCAACATGTATAATCGAGGCAAGTTCTAGAATAACAGTTCAAAGTTGACACACTCATAATCAATAAAATAAGCATGAAAAATAATATATGCTCTGTAAGGCTCAAAATTTCACAAAAATTATGGGTATTTGACATTAATCCCTATAAATTTCAAACTTCAAGGTAATATTCAAATTCAGTTCAACAATCTAGAAATTTTTTTATTCTTGAAAAATAGACTTATCATGTTTGATTCTCTAGTATCTTAAAGTTTAAATCATCAATGCACAATTATCAATGACTTAATCCAAAACATATCAATAAAATCATAAATCATTAGAAATTTCATCCTAATTAGTAATATGAGAAAATACTTAAAAACAAGATTTAAAATTTAGGATTTTTCGAATAATGCTTTAGTTAACCCCCCACACTTAAGTTGTATATTGTCCTCAATGTACAAAGCAAGATAATAATAAAGTCATAAGATAGGGAGAGAAGTGAAACTTCCTGAATTATGGATGAAGTCTTTGAAAAGAAATCGGATAGGATTGGAGGTGAACGCGGGGAAGCATCTCGAACCGTTTGAAATTGAATCCTCAAAGTAGTCGATCTGATTTTATTGTATCCTAAACCAAATCTAAATAGCACGAAGAATAATAATGAAAGTAAAAAAAATAGGAATAAAAATAATAGAGATACAGTCCACGCCTATATGCCTAGCCGTGGTGCCCACACGGTCACGACCATGGCCGTGTGCAAGGCCATGTGGTCTGGAAATCTGCACTTTTAGTTTATTTGAATGCTTAAAAAGGGAAAATAAAAATAAAAATAAAAATAAAAAAATAGGGTTAGTGCTCGGGTTGCCTCCCAAGAAGCGGTCGTTTATAGTCTTAAGCTAGACTTACCTGTTATTTGCATAATCATGGTGGTTTAAGGAGGTGGAAATCATTTCTCATGTGATCAACTCAATTATGGATATAAAGTTTAAGTCGAGTAGTGTTTACCTCAAAAGTGTTGAATTTGGGATTTCTTACCTCGACTGTGCCGTATAGGAAGACATTAAGTACCTCAAAAGTGATTTATTTGTTTGTCTTGAGGTCTGAATTGGTGATTCGAGGGTCTTCCTTATTCAACAATATCTGATCCTTTATTTTTATGTGATTTATTGTTCCTATCAGCTCGTCTAAGGTTTCTTTCAGGTTGACTTCGTGTGGTTCTGGTTCCTCATGTAATTCTTCTTTATTGGCATGAGGTCTATGATCCAGCTCAGGTTTGTAGCCTTGTGGTGTTTCCTACAATGAAGGTTGAACAAGTTGGTTATCAACTGAATTTACTTTCTCACATTTATCACTTGATGTTCTGGCCGAGTCAAGAGCTTGAAGAGTGACTATCTCGTCACCTACACGAAGTATGAGTTCTCCTGCATAGATATCAATTTTAGCTCTGGCAGTTGCTAACAAGGGTCTTCCTAAGATTAAAGGGATCGTGTTGTCCTCATCCACGTCTAAAACGACAAATTCTACTGGGAAAACAAATTTATCAATTTTGATTAGAACATTTTCTATTATACCCCTAGGAATTCTTATAGTTTTATCGCTTAATTGAATGCTCATCCTAGTTTGTCCGGGTTTCCTGACCTAGTTGTTTAAACATTTTGTAAGGCATAACATTGATGCTTGCCCTAAATCCGCTAATGCATTATCAATAGATAAACTACCAATTAAACATGGAATTGTAAAACTCCCTGGATCTTTTAATTTCCGTGGCAGTTTATTTTGTAAAATTGCTGAGCACATTGCGTTTAGCTCCACATGGTGCTCTTCATCTAATTTGTGTTTGTTGATCAAGAGCTGTCTTAAAAATTTCCTCGAGTCTGGTATCTGGAAAAGAGCTTCAAGAAGAGGTAAGTTAATATGTAATTTCTTTAAGAGTTTAAGAAACTTATCTAACTGTTTCTCTGAATCGTCTCTTTTCATTGCTTCGGGATAAGGTATGCGAGGTTGGTACTCCTTGATTACCGGTTTTGACTTTTCTTATGTTACCTCTACCTTACCTTCGTCTACCTTGGCATTTTGTATTGGATTAGGTTCATCTAACCCCTTACTGGCATGGGCTGAGATGGCTTGAATTTGCTCCTTCAGTTTAATCTCGGTGTTACTTGGTAGATGTCTTTGCGGTCATTCTGACATTAGCTTTGTGAGTTGTTCGACTGCATTAGTGGTCGCCTTGACCGACTTAGTAAGTTCCCTAATCGCCTCGTTGCTTTTAGTGTTTTCTCGCTTATTGGAAACGATTTTCTGTGTTTGCCATGAATTTTGTCAGCATCTCTTCAAGATTCGGCTCCTCTTCTTGTTGGTGAGGTGGTTGTTGAAAATCTGGAGGAAGTTCCGATCTTTGGCTATTTTGATCATCCCACGAGAAATTGGGATGGTACTTCCAACCTGCATTATAAGTGTCACTATAAAAATTATTTTGATATCTAGAATAGTTACCTATATAGTGAGCTTGCTCGTTTTCCATGCCATATCCGTAGGGTGGGTACTCAGGATTCGCCACGCATCCTAGATTCAAATCATATTGTATTTTTGGATGTACTTGCGAGGGATTATACCAATCATCAATATTTTTATTCATCATCTCTAACTGATTAGATAACCTGGTGACCATGCCGAGGTTGAAGACACTAGCTGTTTTAGTAGGAATTGTCCTCATGACTTGCCACTGATAATTATTCAGTGCCATCTTTTCCATAGACTAAAATTTTCTGCCAAACGCAAAATAGAGAAAAAATTAGCAAAGTATAAAAAATAATAATAAATAATAATAATAAATTGTAATAAAAAAATTGGCTAAAGTAATAAAAATTAAGCTTTCTTAATATTTTAATTCCCTGGCAATGGCGCCAAAAACTTGATCGCTGAAATCAGAGCTTTAAAATTTATAAATAGAATGATCAAACCTGGAAACTAGCTCTGACAATGACTTCAAGGCAAGTGTACCTATGGAACAGTAGTATAGCTTAGGCAAGACCGGATTATCGAATCCAAAGGAAAAAAAGTACTAATACTCACTTTCTTTTTTATTATTTAGCCTAAAATATGGAGTGATTAGCTGATTTAATCTAGTTTAACGACTACTAAGCTAAAGACGCAAAGACAAAAAGTAATGAATTGGGAAATAACTTGAAGAAACTCAATTGATTACGATGATACCTTCAGGGAGAATCCACCTAGACTTCACTTGTTACTTATTACTGAATCATATGATTTCTTTACTTAGCTTGATCCGTAGGACTCCCTAACCTATATTAAACCCTCTCTCAAGGCGAATAACGTCTAACCCTAGGTTAATTAATGGAACTCTCGTTCGCTTATAATAACTCCCTAGAATAACTATAAATCGATTAATGGATCACCCTAATCTGGCAAAATTTCGTAACCCTATCTCTAGGCGTTCGATCAACTCCGCTTAATTATGCTAGATCTACTCTTAAGTAGGGTCTATTCTTCCTCCACCTAAGCACATCAGATTTGGATTAAGCAACATAATTAAGAACAAACTAAGTATTTATCATATAATTCAGAAAATAATAACAAAATTCATCTAAGTTTCATCCCCTTCAGGTATCTGAAGGGTTTAGTTCATAATGAATAAAAATATCTTAAGAGAAAAGATAAAAAAAACATAAGAAATCTCTAAAACTCCCTAGAGGAATTGAAGGAGAAATTTGCCGTCTTGAGTAGAATTCTGGCTCTTCGAGATGGATCTTCTGGCTATCTTCGAGTGATTCCCACAAATGTGATCCTTCTGGCTTGACTCCTTGGCCTAGCTCACCTCGTCGACAAAAGCCCTAGCAGAAGGCTTCACCGAACTCCCTCTTAAGTTACACCCTTGGGTGTTTATATAGACTTTGAGATGCCTTACTTGGCCCCTAAGTATCCTAATTCAAGTATAATTCCTACTCGAGTGTTTGAATAGGATTTGGAATGTGTTTCTTTGCCTCAAAGTATCCTATTCCGAGTAGAATTGCTCTTTTCTGCAGCAGGGACACGGCCATGGTACACGCCCGTGTAAATCATCTTCAGGCCGTGTCTCAATTCTATCGATTGGGGCACGATCGTGTAAATCGTGGCATGGCTGTGTCTTAATCAATTGTCGAGGCACAGCCGTGTGGCTTGAAGTCCAGGCCGTGTCAATTTCCTCTTTGGCCCCAATTGGCCCGTTTTAAGCTCGTTTCTTGTTCTTTTCGTCCTCGGGTGCTTTCTTGAGTAAAAACATGAAAAGAAAGGATTAAGAGCACCTTTTTACATAAATAAAGGGGTAAATCATCCAAAAGCATATAAATTTGGGCCTAAAATATGTTACAATTACGGTTTATCAAGTGTAATGTGCCAATCCCAGAGAAAGAGAATTTGGCTAGTGCTTCAAAGGAGAAACTAGATGTAGGTTCTCATACTCGTAGCGGGAGACGCTATGATTTGACAAAAGGGAAAGCTCCAATGGTAGAGTAGGAGAAAGAAAAATCAGTCGAGCTTGAATCGCCTATCAAGGAACAAGAGAGGAAGAAGCCAAGGAGTTCCTAAAATTGTTGAAACACAGTGAATATTGTGTTGTAGAACAGCTGCACAAACAGCCAGCACGCACATCTATGTTAGCTTTGCTTCAAAGTTTAGAGGTACATAGAAATGCATTGATGAAAGTTTTGAATGAGACTTATGTGGCCAATGATATCTTGGTTAATAAACTGGATCGATTTATTGGTAACATAGTGCTGACAACTTCATCTATGTCAATGACGACGAGATACCACCAGGTGGTAGAGGATCCATCAAGACTTTGCATATTACCACTAGATGCAAAGGGTACACACTACTAGGGGTCTTGATAGACAACGGGTCAGCGTTAAACATATTACCCTTGTCCACTCTAAATAAATTACTAGTGGATAGTTCGTACATGAAAGAGTGCCAGAGCATAGTGAAGGCGTTTGATGGCTCCCAAAGAAGAGTCATGGTGAGAATTGAGATACCCTTACTAATTGGCCCGACTTCTTATAAGGTGGATTTCTTGGTCATGGATATCAAGCCTTCCTATAACTGCTTACTAGGAAGATCATGGATACACTCGTCAGGAGCAGTACCTTCGTCATTACATCAGAAGTTGAAGTTGGTAGCGGATGGCCGACTAATAATAATAAAGGCTGAAAAGGATATTATTGCAACTGTGACTAGTGATATGCCGTATTTGGAGATAAACAACGAGACATTTGAATGTTCTTTTCGATCCTTAGAATTTGTGAATACAACTTTCATTATAGAAGGAAACAGAATTCTGGTGCCGAGAATCTCCAAAACCACAAGAATGGGATTGCAGATGATCGTAGGAAAAGGAGCTTCGCCTGGAAAAGGGCTTGGAAAGTATCTTCAGGGGAGGATTTCGGCCCCAATATTGAAAGAAAAGCAAGATCGCTTTGGCCTAGGGTTTAGGCTAGATACAAAACAAAAAAAGAAAGAATTAGAAAAAAAAGGCAAGAAAGAAGATGTGCTCGTTTGAGGGGCAAGGAAACCAAGTGGGAACCCATGATAATTCCACACATATCCAAAACTTTTGTGTCGGGAGGAGTAATTCATGCTGAGCCGAAGGCGCCAAAGGGAGAGGACATTGTAGCGATGTTGGGCAATGTCTACATTAATGTCGTATCCAATGAGGCAGTTGAAGAGGGGACCTTATCAGATATTCAACCTTACGAATTGAGAAGCGTTTTAGACAATTGGACTGCAGAGGAAATTCTTGTAGTATCTAAAGCTTATTCAGAGTAATGTTCAGAACGCACTTATTGCTTTAAGCCTAGGAGCGATAAGATTTCTTTTGTGAAATAGGAGCATGTTCAAACATTATTATATTAATGAAATACATTTTTTCTATCATTTGAAGCAAACATACTTCCATTCTTTTCTTTATTTTGTGATTCCCGCAAATCATTCTTTCATAATTATTCATAATTATACAAATAATCATTCATAAATTCATTCATTCTTTCCATATTCTTTTGAACTTACAATATGTCCTAGGATATTAATGACATGAGCGACGCTGCCAAGAACTCAGAATATCCTTTTGAGCAAGACATGTGTTTAGAAGGATCACAGGCTTTTGAAGATGACACGGACAGTGACTTATCTCCTGACTTGTTAAGAATGTTAGAACAGGAAGAGAAACAAATTCTACCTCATAAGGAAACAGTAGAGACTGTGACATTGGAGGAGGGGAAGGAAGTAAATATTGGAATGTGTATAGCCGAAGAAACAAGATAGGATCTTGTCGAGTTGCTACAGGAATTCAATGATGTCTTTGCATGGTCATATAAGGATATGCCCATTTTAAGCACCGATATTGTAGTACACCGCCTACCCATAAAAAAGGATTGCAAGCCAGTTCAGCAGAAGCTCCGAAGGACAAGACCGGTTATTATGCTAAAAATAAAGGAGGAGGTCAAAAGGCAGTTTGACGCTGGATTCTTGCAAGAGATCAAATATTCGGAATGGGTAGCCAACATCGTGCCTGTCCATAAAAAAGATGAGAAAGTGTGAATGTGTGTAGATTATAGAGACCTAAATAAGGTTAGCCCAAAAGATAATTTCCTTTACCTCATATTGATACCCTGGTGGATAACACAGCAGACTATTCGCTGTTTTCATTGATGGATGAATTCTCGGGGTACAATCAGATAAAAATGCATCATAAAGATATGGGAAAGACTACCTTCATAACATTGTGGGGTACGTTCTGTTACAAAGTAATGCCGTTCGAGTTGAAAAATGCGGAGCTACATACCAAAGAGCTATGGGGACCTTGTTCCATGACATGATGCACAAGGAGATTGAAGTCTACGTCAATGATATGATTGCAAAATCCCGAACAGAGGTTGAACATATCCATGTTTTGAGATAATTTTTCTTAAGATTGAGGAAATTCCAGTTAAAGCTCAATCCCACAAAATGTACTTTTGGAACTAGATCGAGAAAATTGTTAGGCTTCATAGTCAGTGAGGAAGGAATCGAGATTGACTCAAATAAGGTCAGGGCTATACAAGAATTGCCTCCACCACGCACTCAAAAAGAAGTTTGAGGTTTCCTTGGAAGGTTAAATTACATTGCTCAGTTTATTTCACAGTTAACCGAAAAATATGACCCTATATTTTGTCTTCTAAAGAAACATAATTCAGGCATATAGGATGACGAATGCCAAAAAGCTTTCGATAAGGTCAAACAGTACTTGTTGAATCCTCTAGTCTTATCACCCCCTTGCCCAGATAGGCCACTAATCCTATACTTGACAGTGTTTGATCACTCTATGGGGTGTGTACATGAAAAAAAGAAAAGCGATATATTACCTCAACAAGAAATTCACTGAGTGTGAGATGAGGTATTCGCCAATTAAAAATTTGTGTTATGCTTTGATCTAGACAACTCGGAGGTTGAGGCAGTACATGTACCATACGACCTAGTTAATCTCGAAACTAGATCCTCTTAAGTACATGATAGAGTCAACCGCCTTGAATGGAAGAAAGGTCCGATGGCAAATTTTACTCTCTGAATTCGACATAGTCCATGTGAGCCAGAAGGCTGTGAAGGGGAGTGCAATAGCAGATTTTCTAGCCAATAGAGCGCTAGACGATTACGAACCCTTGAACTTTGATTTTCCAAATGAAGATATGATGTTTGTAGCAGCTACCGAGGAAGATACCCTAGAAGATTGTCCTTGGAAGTTGAACTTCGATGGAGCATCAAATGCTGTTGGTAATGGAATTGGTGTAGTCCTGATATCCCCAAATGGAGATCATTATGCATTCACTTGCAAATTGGATTTCGATTGCACAAATAATATGGCAGAATACGAAGCTTGTATCATAGGAATTTGATCAGCCATAAACCGCAAAGTCAAGGTGCTAGAGGTATATGGAGATTCCGCATTGGTGATCTATCAACTCAAAGAAGAATGGGAAATGAGGGATCCCAAATTGATCAGTTATCGAAAGTTAATTTTGGAGTTAATTGAGGAGTTTGATGATATCACATTCTTTTACCTCCCATGTGATGAAAACTAGATGGCTGACGCCTTGGCCACATTAGCTTCTATGATCAGAGTAAATGAGCAGGAAAGTATGAAGCCCATCCAAATGAGTATTTGTGAAGCTCCGACTCACTGTTGTAATATTGATGAAGAGGATAGGAGAGATGATCATCCTTGGTATCATAACATTATGCGATATGTGAAGAACCATGAATACCCTGATCAAGCAGAAGAAAATGAAAAAAGGACATTGAGAAGGCTAGCCTGTGATTACGTCTTAGACGGGGAGGTCTTGTACAAAAGAAGAAAGGATCAAGTACTGATAAACCGTAAAAGTAACATATTTTAATCCCACATTTAGTATGCTTTTGGATGAATTATCCTTTATTTATGTAAAAAGGTGCTCTTAATCCTTTCTTTTCGTGTCTTATACTCATGAAAGCACCTTAGAACAAAAAAGACGTAAAACGAGCTTAAAATGGACCAAATTGGGCCAACCCAAGAAATCGACACGGCCTGGACTTCATTCCACACTCCGTGCCTCGATAATTATTTAGAACACGGTCACACCCCGATTTACATGGCCGTGCCCCGTCGATAAAAAACCCAACACGGCCTATCCCCGATGTACATGACCGTGCCTCAATTGGCAGATCCGAAGCACGGCCTCTACCCCGACTTATACGGGAGTGCCACAATCGTGCCTAAATCAACAGAATAGACACATGGCCTTAACCACGACTTACACGGTGTGTGCCATGGGCGTGCCCCTGCCGCGAGAGAGAGTAATTTCACTCAGAATAGGATGCTCGGAGCCCAAGAAACACAATCCTAAGTCTACTCAAACACCTAGGACGAATTATACTTGAATTATGAGTACTTAGGAGCCAAGTAAAGCATCCCAAAAGTCTATATAACATCCCAAGGCGGCTATTCAAAGGCGTGAAGTTTTAGCAAAGTTTTCTGCCAGAGCTTTCCTCATTTAAGGGAATTACTCGAAGATAGCCAATTGATCCATCTCGAAGAGCCGGACTTCTACTCAAGACAGAGGATCTCCTCTTCAATTCCTTCAGGGGGTTTTAGGGATTTCTAATGTTTTGTTTTATCTTTTCTCTTGAGATGTTTTCTTATTTAGTTATGAACTAAACCCTTCAGATACCTGAAGGGGATTAAACCTATGATGGATTTTGTCATTTGATTTCTAAATTTATATGAGAAGTACTTAGTTTGTTCTTAATTATGTTGCTTAATTTAATCTGATGTACTTAGGTGGAGGAGGAATAAACCCCACCTAAGAGTAGATCTAGCATTATTAAGCGGAGTTGATCGGGCACCTAGAGATAGGGTTACGAGATTTTGCCGGATTAGAGTGAAACCTAATATGGGAATCCATTGATCGATTTACTGCTTCCTTAGGGGGTTTATAAGAGAACGAGAGTTCCACTAATTAACCTAAGGTTAGACGTTATTCGCCTCGAGAGAGGGTTTAATATAGGTTAGGGAGTCTCACGGATCAAGCTAAGTAAAGAAATCATATGGTTTGGGGAATAAATAATAAGTGAAGTCATAGGTGGATTCTTCCTGAGGGTATCGTCTTTATCAATTGAGTTTTCTTCAAAATCTTTTCCCAAAGTTTCGTTCTTTTGTCTTTGCATTTAAGTTTAAGTGTTTCATTAGTTTTAGATAAATAAAAACGATCACTCCATATTTTAGGCTAAATAATAGAAAGAAAGTGAATAGTAGTACTTTTAGGTTCCTTGGTTCGATAACATATTCTTGCCTAAGCTACACTACTGTTCGATATGTTTACTTTCCTCTATCGTTGTCACAATTAGTCTACAGGTTCGATCACTCTTTTATAAATATTAAAACTAAACTGTTTTACAGCGATCAAGTTTTTGGCGCCGTTGCCGGGGAACTCTAAAATATTAAGAAAGCTCTATTTCTATTACTTTAGCCATTTTTTTATTTCTTTTTCTGTAATTTATTTTTATTATTTATTATTATTATTTTTTACTTTGCTAATTTTTCCTCTATTTGCTTTTGGCAGATAATTTGAGCTTATAGAGAAGATGGCAATGAATAATTATCAGCGGACAATTCCTACTAAAACAGCCAGTGTCTTCAACCTCGACGTGGTCACCAGGTTATCTAGTGAATTAGAGATGATGAATAAAAAGATTGATAATTGGTATAGTCCCTCACAGGTACACCCAGAAATACAATATGATTCAAATCTAGGAGGCGTGGTGAATCTTGAGTACCCACCCTACAGATATGGCATGGAAAACGACCAAGCTCACTATACAGGTAACTATTTTAGATATCAAAATAATTTTTATAGTGACACTTATAATACAGGTTGGAAGTACCATCCCAATTTCTCGTGGGATGATCAAAATAGCCAAAGATCGGAACTTCCTCCAGATTTTCAACAACTACCTCACCAACACGTAGAGGAGTCAAACCTCGAAGAGATGCTAACAAAATTTATCGCGGCGACAGAAACTCGTCTCAAAAAAAACTGATACAACACTTGATAACCAAGAAATATCGATCAAAGAGATCAAGGACCGAGTCGGGGAAATCACTAAGTCGGTTGGACAACTCGCACAGCTGATGTCTGAAATACCACAAGGTCTCTTACCAAGCAACACTGAAACTAACCCAAGAGAGCAAAATCAAGCCATTTACTATAGTGAAAGGTTAGACGAACCAAACTCAAGGGAAAAACCTGTGGTAAGTGAAGGTAAGGTTGAGGTAAACCAGGATTTACCAAACCCGGTAATTACAAAGTACCAAGCTCATGCGCCATACCCCAATGCGACAAAGAAAGACCACACAGAGGAAGAATTCGGTAAGTCTCTTAACCTTCCAAAGAAATTTCATATTAACTTGCCGTTTCTTAAAGCTCTTTCGCAGATGCCAAATCATAGACCTTGTGCCAATAAAGAAGAATTACATGAGGAACGTAGCTTTAAGGTCGTCAAACTAGAAAGGTGGAAGACACACTTTAAAGAGGAACCAGAACCACACAAATTGAAACCGAAGGAAACGCCAGACGAGCTGATAGGAACAAATCACTTCAAAATAGGAGATCAAGTATTGTTGAATAAGGAAAACCCTCGAATCACCAATTTAGAACTCAAGGCAAACAAAGAAATCACTTTTGAGGTACTTAATGTCTTCCTATACAGCAGAGTCGAGGTAAGCAATCCTAAATTCAACACTTTTGAGGTAAAAATTACTAGACTTAAACTTTATATCCATAACCGAGTTGATCGCATGAGGAAGGATTTCCACCTCCTCAAACCACCATGATTGTGCGTACAACAGGTAAGTCTAGCTTAAGACTTTAAACGAGCGCTTCTCGGGAGGCAACCCGAGTACTAACCGTACTAATTAGTTTGGTTTTATTTCTTTTCGTATTTAGGCATAGGTTTCCATACCCACACGGCCTTACACACGGCCGTGGCCGTGGCCGTGTCGACACCACGACTAGGCACATGAGCGTGGACCTTATCTTTATTTAATTATTTAGTTTTATTCATATTTTATTTTTATTTTTATTTTTATTTTATTTTTATTTTATTTTTATTTTATTTTTTTTTTTCTTCCTTTATTATTTTTCCTTTTTTCTCAATGGCATTTAGATTTAGTTTAGGATACAATAAAACCAAGCTTCTACTTGAGGATTCAATTTCAAACGGTTCGAGACGCTTTTCCCACGCTCACCTCCAATCTTATCCAGCTTTCTTTTCATAGACTTCATCCAAAAATTCAGGAAGTGCTACTTCTCCCCTTCTCTTTTGATTTTATTATTACATAATTGTTTATCTATCTTTGTACATTGAGGGCAATGTATATCTTAAGTGTGGGGGGGAAAAAGTACCTAACTTTTTACATTATTCTCAAATCCTGAATTTAGTCTTGTTTTCAAGTATTTTTCTCATATTACTAATTAGGATGAAATTTCTAATGATTTATGATTTGTATTTATATGTTTTAGAGTAAGTCATAGTTAATTGTGCATTGAGGATTAAATTTGAAGAATACTAGAGAATCGAGCATGATAAGTCTACTTTCTAAAAATAAAAATTGATAGGTTGTTGAACCGAATTTGAGTATCACCTTGAAGTTCAAAATTTATAAGGATTGATGTCAAAAATACCCATAATTTTTGTGAGATTTTGAGCCTTATAGAGCATATACCCTTTTTTTCGTGCTCACTTTAATTGATTATGAGTGTGTCAACTTTGAATTGTTATTCTAGAACTTGCCTCGTTTATACATGTCGAGACCACATTAATGATTTGATATACTGAGATGATAAAGGCACCTAGGTTTTTACCCGTTCACTTCCCAAAAAAAAAAACCTACCCATACGAATTAACCCCTAGTGAACCCCGTTGAATCCTAACAACCTAATTATTGACTCACCCACTAATATTAACCCAAAATCCCTTTGTATTTGTTATCAACATTCCTTTAACTACCCCTCTATCGAGAATTGATTTGATCAATTTACGAATTAGGTTATTTCAATTATCAAAGTTCTTTTTATTATGGTTATTTTATTTTGTTCTTAAAAAAAATATAAAAAAAAATCCAAGTTTATTCAATATTAGTAGTATATAAAAGAGCTTAGAGCATTTAAACTCCAATTGTTGAAGAAAAAGCTCGTATTAAAGTATTATCAAATTTCAAGTGATGAAAATACTCTTTATTATGGAGTAATTATCAATAGTAAGTATTATTAGTTTTCATTCGATGTAAATATTCATATTTAGTTCATTGTTTCTAGTTAGGTAAATTGTGAAGTCAGTCTCAATTCTAACCTTCTAATTCAGCCTTATCTACACCTTTTAACCCAAGCCCCGTTACAACCATAATAAAGACCTTTTGATTTGTGTATCATCTCATATACAGTGGTGGAGATTTGATTTTCAGGCAAGCCTATGGGATTAACTTTTCAGGTTCAACTTAGAGTGTTTATTCTTGAACCTTAAACACATTTGAGTGATTTGAGTGAATCTTTTGTGAGGATGTCGGCTTTGAACTAAAGGCAATCACTTAGATAAGGGGAGATACCTATGTTTTCATGATATAAAGGTATGACTTATCGTAATTGAACCTTTAAGACTCTTTGAGTTGAATTATCCATGTATAAATTATCTATGAATTATAATGAGACATTGTCGATAGGGATTATGAATTATGGAAAGTTCGTTTTAATTGTAAGTTGAGAATTTTGCTTGAGGATAAGTAAAAGCTTAAGTGTGGGGGTATTTGATAAACCGTAAAAGTAACATATTTTAATCCTACATTTAGTATACTTTTGGATGAATTATTCTTGATTTATGTAAAAAGGTGTTCTTAATCCTTTCTTTTCATGTCTTATACTCAGGAAAGCACCTTAGAATGAAAAGGACACAAGACGAGCTTAAAACGGACCAAATTGGGCCAACCTAAGAATCGACACGGCCTGGACTTCATTCCACATGGTCGTGCCTCGATAATTATTTAAAACACGGTCACACCCTGATTTACACGACCGTGCCTCGTCGACAAAAAGCCCAACATGGCCTGTCCCCGATGCACATGGTCGTGCTCCAATTGGCAGATCCGAAGCACGGCCTCTACCCCGACTTATATGGGCGTGCCACAGCCGTGCCTAAATCAAAAAAATAGACACACGGGCTTAACCACGACTTACACGGGAGTGTGCCATGGACGTGCCCCTGCTGTGAGAGAGAGCAATTTCACTCGGAATAGGATGCTTAGAGCCTAAGAAACGCAATCCTAAGTCTACTCAAACACCTAGGATGAATTATAATTCAATTATGAGTACTTAGGAGCCAAGTAAAGCATCTCAAAAGTCTACATAACACCCCAAGGTGGCTATTCAAAGGTGTGAAGTTTTAGCAGATTTTTCTGCCAGAGCTTTCCTCATTTAAGGGAATTACTCGAAGATAGCCAATTGATCCATCTAGAAGAGCCGGCCTTCTACTCAATACGGAGGATCTCCTCTTCAATTCTTTCAGGGGGTTTTAGGGATTTCTAATGTTTTTTTTTTATCTTTTCTCTTGAGATGTTTTCTTATTTAGTTATGAACTAAACCCTTCAGATACCTGAAGGGGATGAAACCTATGATGGATTTTGTTATTTGATTTCTAAATTTATATGAGAAGTACTTAGTTTGTTCTTAATTATGTTGCTTAATTTAATCTGATGTGCTTAGGTGGAGGAGGAATAGACCCCGCCTAAGAGTAGATCTAGCATAATTAAGTGGAGTTGATAGGGCACCTAGAGATAGGGTAACGAGATTTTTTCGGATTAGGGTGAAACCTAATATGGGAATCCATTAATCGATTTACTGCTTCCTTAGGGGGTTATTATAAGAGAACGAGAGTTTCACTAATTAACCTAAGGTTAGACGTTATTCACCTCGAGAGAGGGTTTAATATAGGTTAGGGAGTTTCACGGATCAAGCTAAGTAAAGAAATCATATGGTTTGGGGAATAAATAATAAGTGAAGTCATAGGTGGATTCTTCCTGAGGGTATCGTCTTTATCAATTGAGTTTTTTTCAAAGTCTTTTTCCAAAGTTTTGTTCTTTTGTCTTTTTGCATTTAAGTTTAAGCGTTTCATTAGTTTTAGATAAATCAAATGATCACTCCATATTTTAGGCTAAATAATAGAAAGAAAGTGAGTAGTAGTACTTTTAGGTTCCTTGGGTTCGATAAGATATTCTTGCCTAAGCTATACTATTGTTCGATAGGTGCACTTGCCTCTATCGTTGTCATAGTTAGTCTACAGGTTCGATCACTCTTTTATAAATATTAAAACTAGACTGTTTTACAGCGATCAAGTACTTTTGAGGTGTATGGATGCTATTGAAGCTAAGAAAATTCTGGAAGAAGTCTATGATGGTGTCTGTAGGACTCACGTTAACGGCTTTACGATGGCCAGACAGATTATGAGATTCGGATACTATTGGTCAACCATGGAAGGTGACTGCATCAACTACGCCAAAAGATGTCACAAATGTTAGATCTATAGGAAAAAATTCATGTACCTTCTTCGCCCCTGCATGTTATGACTTCTCCATGGCCTTTCTCTATGTGGGGCATGGACGTCATTGGACCAATTTCGCCGAAAGCTTCAAACGGGCATCGATTCATTTTTGTAGTCATTGATTAATTCACCAAGTGGGTAGAAGTTGTTTCATACTCCAGCATCACTAAATTAGCAGTTAGTAGATTCCTAAAAAAGAAATTATATGCCGATATGGGATGCCTGAGAAGATCATATCTAATAATGCACTCAATCTGAACAACAGTACGATAGCGGAAGTTTGTAGTCAGTTCAAGATCAAACACCACAACTCGTCACCATATCGTCCAAAAATGAATGATGCAGTAGAGGCAGCTAATAAAAACATTAAGAAAATTGTAGGAAAGATGACAAAAACTTATAGAGATTGGCACGAGAAGTTTCCCTTTGCTCTATATGCCTATCGAACATCTGTCAGGACTTCTACTGGGGCAACACCTTTCTCATTGGTCTATGGGATGGAGGTAATTTTACCTATTAAAGTAGAGATACCTTCCCTCCGAGTTCTGTTAGAGCTAAAGTTAGATGAAGCAGAATGGATCCAATCTCGATATGATCAGTTGAACTTGATTGAGGAAAAAGGCTAAGGGTTATCCAACATGGACAGATGTATCAAAAATGAATGATGCACGCATACGATAAAAAGGTCCGCCCGAGTGAATTTCATGAAGGAGACTTGGTATTGAAAAAGACTCTCCCTATACAAAGAGATTTTAGAGGAAAATTGATGCCAAATTGAGAAGGACCTTACGTGATAAAGAAGGCTTCCTCTGGAGGGGCATTAATTTTGGCCAAAATGGATGGGAAAAACTTGCCCAATCCTGTAAATTCAGATTCAGTCAAGAAGTACTACACGTGAAAAAGAAGATAGGCCAAAGTGAAAACCCACAAAGGGCACTTTGAGACTTTCTTAAAAAAAAAAAAGCGGAGAGGCCAAGGTGAAAACCCGCAAAGGGTGCTTTAAGACCAAAGGGGGTTTGAGTTGAAAACCCGAAAAGGGCGGATCAAATTATGACATGTGGTGATCCTGCTATACTTGAATTAACAGGGAAGAGGTATGTTGCATCTTGGTGCATCGACAAAGTACTCAAGATCTCCTAAACACATGTCAAACTCAAAATAGTCTTCCAGACGCACGGGCAGAGAAGCTCAAGCTGCGATATCTAGAGGGTGCATAGTATTCATTTTTATTGAATGTGTTGTCTTTGAATACTCTTTTCTTTTCAAGATGAGCATTTGTGATTAAGTTCTTTTGATAATTTATCTTAAGCTTTACTTCACACTAATTTTATTCTCATCTATTATTATTACCTTTATGCAAGTATGTTGCATTAAAGTAATGATTAATGGACTAATAATATTTTCATAAAAGGATTTTTGCATATTACTCTGAAAGCTTCTGAATAATATAAGAACCTAAAACAGGACTATTGTTTAGAACTCACCAGATCTAAAGGCTTGATAATGTTTGAGAAGGAGGTATCTAAATAGTGATGATCTCTTCATTTTTTTTAAAAAGTACCACGACAGAGATGAGGCTTTAACAAATAAACAATAAGAAAGAGACCATTCTTAAAGATGAAACTTTGTATTCAGGCTTAACACTTAGAGAATGGTGTAACAGATTATTCTGGATCCTATACATTTGAGTCACGGGGAGTGGCAGTATAATAATACAAATCTTACGCCTTCGAGGTATGATGGAATGGACATTGAAGTTACAATGGGGGCAAATCAGTTGAGCCAAGTATAATTGTTCCTTTGGGTTTTGGATCAAAATACTAGCCAAACAAGGACAACATAATGTGAGCAAGGATGGCCTTAAACATTTGAAAAGGATCGTTCTCATGAAATTCTGCAAGATACATTTAGTTAGGAGCATTCGATTCATTCTGATCACTGCATCCTAATCATTATAAGAAAATCACTCTCATGACATTCAGCTTTTATGTGAATAAGTTTAGTTAGGAGCATTAGATTCATTCATCCTAACCATTCTGCATAAGCATAAACACAAAACTGATTTTACAAGACAGGTCCCCTGAGGACGGTGTCGCAGCATCGGTGATTTCGAAGATCTTGCTTTCCAAAGCGAAGCGGATCAAAGACACAAATTTCATCACCTCAAAGTCCCGGTGGAGTAGGTTGAAGCTACAAATCCCTTCTCCCTGAGGTTATTGAGGATCAACCTTTATTTCCGAGAAGTTTCAGTGAGAAGATCGAAACTATAAATCTCTTCTCTCTGGATTCTTATCACCTCAAAGTCCCAGTGGAGCAGGTTGAGGCTACAAATCCCTTCTCCCTGAGATATTGAGGATCAACCATTATTTCCAAGAAGTTTCAGTGAGAAGATCGAAGCTACAAATCTCTTCTCTCTGGATTCTCATCATCTCGAAGTGGAGCAGGTTGAGGCTACAAATCCCTTCTCCCTGAGGTTATTGAGGATCAAAATTTATTTTCGAGAAGTTTCGGTGAGAAAATCGAAGATACAAATCTCTTCTCTCTGGATTCTCATCATCTCGAAGTCCCAGTGGAGTAAGTTGAAAACTACAAATCCCTTCTCCTTGAGGTTACAGTTGAGCAGATTGGAGCTACAAGTCTGGGATCAAAGTGCTAGTCCCCGGGCCCTTGAAGATGCAGTGGGATAGAATGAAGCTACTCAAAGAAGAAAAACACCGAATGAAGTCAAGATTCGACAAAACCGGGCAAAATTGGCCCTTTTAAAGTCTTTGCTCCGTCCCCGTTACTCGACAACAAATAAAGAGGGGCAGCTGTAATAGGCCAATTTTGGCCTAGCCCGATTAGCCCATTTGAAACCAAATAAATCAAAACAAACCAAAAAATCAATAAATATCAATCCATAGTCCATTTACAGGGGGCCCAAACTAGGACCCTAATTAATAAACTAAGTCCTAACCTATTTACAACCCAACAGTAGGCCCAATTGGCCCAGATACTAAATAAACCACTACCCATTTTCTAAATGCCTAACCCCCTTTACAACCAAGCCCAATCTGGAAACCGGCCCGATTAGCCCAAACAATTTCAGCAAGTCAAACCTTAGAAGAATTGCAGAGGCTTCCAGCGCCGCGCGCGTGCCTCCACGCGCACCCCACGCGTGAGCCATCACCAGCACCTCTGTATAGCCTCCGTGCCCTAGCCACGTCCCCTCCGTACCTGCAGGCGAATAATAGAGAGACAGCAAAAATGGACAGAGAGAGAACTATTTTTATTTTTTCTTTTTGATTCATGATTTTCGGCCTTTAAAGACCGACGAATCCATTGTAACCTTTTTTTTTTTACGCACACATATAGCAATACAGAAATACACAAAAACCTATTTTTTGAAAGGTGATTATTCTATGAATCTGAGTTATTTTCCTATTTTCTTTCCTTTGTTTTCTTAGCATATGTGCAATAAATAAAAAAGGGAGAAAGAGAGTGCGTACCATCATGAATATCACCGTTTGCTCTGTCGCAATCGGAGTTAGACGAAGATATTAAACGGATCAATACAAGATTCCGTCCTCGTTCCTCCGTCATAATCGGGGTTTAGACGAAGACGTCTTGCGAATCAACCCACGCGAACCATCGTACGCCGTTTATGTTGGTGTCTCATGAGATGAACGGGGTACTCTAATAGGCGGCTGGGAACGAAAACAAAAGGGGGATTTAGGGTTCTGTTTTAGAAGGGCTTAGATAGGTTTTGAATTGTTTAAATTTGTTTTTAAATCTATAAACGAAACGGCGCCGTTTAGGCTTATGACAGTAGCTTTTAAACGACGCCGTATTGGCTTATATCCAACGACCCGACCCGAATGGCCAAGATCCACGTGTTTTGATCCTCAAGGATATTTACATGTTTAGTCCTCCTTTTGCATGTTGTTTTTCCAATAAAACCTGTTAAATAGTTTCTTTATTTTCCTAATTGATCTTTGTAATTTATGTGTTGTGGCGATTTGATCCAATATGTACACTGTTTTTCAGCCATGGGAATATTTGTATTTCTAGTCCCTGTTCACTCGCATGTATCATGATTAAACCCTGTGTATCTAATATCATTCTGTTTTGCATTAATTAACTAATTGTAATACATTTCAAATTATTTACATATATGTTTATTATATATATATATATATATATTCTATTTTCTTACACAACAAAAAACGTTTATTTTTAATTCTTTTCGATTCAAAATTAGTATAATAGGAATATTTTCATGTACAAATATTTTTTATATAAAAGTCTACCAAAACTATTCTATTTTCATTGCCTTATTATCATTTAAATTTGTATGTACATATTTCATCATATTTCATTTTTTTTTTAATCATCTTTTACCTATTTTAAACATTATTTATATAAATGTATATAGATTTACATTCAAATTTTCTTTTAATATGTATTTTTTATATGCCCTTTTAAATGTATCTATACAAATTCATTTTCTTTTAAAATTGTTTATATATATTTATATATATATATATATGTTTTTTTATTTTATTTTAAAATTATTGTGCATAATCTATTAATTTGAAAGACCATACTTTATTGTATACCAAAATCTATTTCATACATTTTATATATATTGTTATCTGTATATGTTGTTGTTTATTGATGCGTTAAATTTTATCTACAATTACGTTCATTCTTATAATGTTGAGCTTGTATATTATTTCATGCTACATTTATGCTATTTATTATTATTTTGTGTTTTAAACTCCGATGTATTCGAGCCCTTATTAAGTATTCTATTTTTATTACAAATGTACAAAATAAAATACGTTTTGAGTCAATTTTAAAATTGCATATCTGAAAATTTTTAAAATAAGGCAATATTTGTGTTTGGAGATTCGGAGAATTGTGCCCTAACGTGCTGGGTGTGATTTTTTTTGTTTGACCCAAACAACCAAATATCCTTTTAATTGCGTGTTTTGAAAATCAAAGATGATCTCGGTATCAAAGAATAAATGTGTCATGTCCTAACGTATTGGATGTGATGTTTTTTTTATTCCTTTGGAACGAATGAATCTTAAGATTTCAATTCAAAATTAATTAACATTCTTTAAAAAGAACCATACCTTAAACATTTTCAAGTTTTCAACACAAGGACATTAGTTAATCAATTTGGTACCAGTTTTTGGGCGTACGAGGATGCTAATCCTTCCTCGTATGTAACCAACTCCCGAGCCCGTTTTTCTTGGTATTCGTAGACTAAAATTAATTCCTTTTACGTAAAACAAAATGTTTTATAGGTGGTCCGATCACACCTAAACCAAAAAGGATTGGTGGCGACTCCGTTTTCTTTTTAAAGTCGAACCCGCGTTTACCAAACCTAAAATAAAAAAAAATGGTTTCGACAACAAGTATTTTTGGTTTTTTTTTTTTTTTTTTTTTGCTTCAATATTGTATATGTATTTGACAAAAGTTATTATATATTTTGATACCTAAAGTTAACCATGTTAATTTTTGAGTATTTATTTTGGGTTTTCAAGTTGATTTGATTAAACCAACATAAGTTGAGTGTAAAGGTAAGACACACTGCATTCCTAAGGTGAGGCACAGATCCGAACTTTAGAGATGACATTATTGGTAGGGGCAGCCATGAATCTTGAACATAGATTGTAAAATAGACCTGAAGAATACCAAAAGAAAGTTGATTAACTTTTATTAAATCAACCCTAAAATCTCAATTAAATATGAAAAAGTTAACATCTCATTACCTTTTAGTACTAAAATGTATAACTTTTGTCAAACACAAGTACCGTATTGACGAAAAACATAAACATCATATTAGACAAAATTATCAAATCGGGTATTAAATGATATATTAAGCCATTTTATATATATATATATATATATATATATATATATATATTACATTGCATTTAAAATTGGAAAAGATAAACGTCAAGACTTAATACAAACAATTTGTACATAATTGAATTTAAACGTCCAGACTTGAGCATCAATAACTTACTTATCTTTATAGCTAAGATGTGATTGATCTTTTTTATCCAAATTTACCTTTGTCATAGTCTCTTTATTCCATTCATTGTTATAACAAGTTTTGCAACAACCTTGAATTTTTTTTTCCCATCATGCATCATTCTATAATAATGAGGCCTAATGTGTCCAGCTACCACACAAAAATAACATACGATTTTTCCTTTCTTCTTCTTACATATATGTTGTTGCCTAGGTATTATTCTGTCAATAGTTGTAACATTAGACTGCACATTCCCTGTATTTCTCCATCTTTAATCATTCATTAACTTGTAATAATGAGATCTAATATGCCCTACCTTTTCACAATAGTAACAAACAAATTGTTTATTCTTCTTTTTACCTATCTTAAAGGAAGAAGTAGCAACCATCTATTTAGATTTAACAAAATTCGTAGGAGATATAAGTTTCTTACCAAGTTCACTATTATTAGGTTCGAATCATCTAACACTAGTGATCTCATCACTTTGACTTTCATATTTTTTGAGAATGATTTTGACATTATTGAATTCTTACTCATTTTCTTTCAAAGTTCTATCCGTTTAGTAATTATCTCATCCTTTTCCTTGATAATTTTGACTACATCACATTAGCCTTCTTAAGATAAACAATCACATTATCTTTTCGTTGATTACCTCCATAAGCTTTATATTTTTCAACTTTGATTCAACATTATCGTCCTTACAAAGGCTTGATTCAATTGACATAACCTACTTCAATTATCTATCATTGATTGGTAAGCTTCCTCCAAGTTATTGAAAAGAACATCATTGTCATTGCTTGAATCTAGTGCTTCAATCACTAAAAATGGATGTGAGATAGAACGATCTTTTTTAAAAAAAATTTATTACTACAAACTGTATTAAAATCTCCTTCAAATACGTCTGAAGTCAAATTCTGATAGCAATTAAAATTATCATAATTTGCACTTGTTTTAACTCTTACTCGAACAATAATAGAACAAATGCAAAACGTGGTAATTTTTGTAATAATAAGACTCTTCAAATACTTGCACAAGTAATATAAAACTTAATTAGATTGGAAACGAGAAAGCTTACCTTGAAAACTATAATTACATTGATTACCTTATGGAAAAACATGTTAGATTAATTACATAAGGAGAGGGAAATTATAAATAAATAAAAAAATGAGAAATCACCATTTCGCTCCCTAAGTGTAAAAGTTGGGGTAAGGTAATTGAATGGTGTATGTTTACGGAACCGAGAGGGGCTAAGGATGAGACAAGTGATCAGAGTTAGTGAGCTGTCAAATGCTTTTAGTGAGCTGTCAAATGCTTCAACATAATGAGCCAAGTCCTATGAGTGAAATTAATGGTGTGGGTAGCATAAATTCAACCACCTTTTTAAATATTCATTCAATAATTTATATAAATAAATTAACAAAAACCATTTATTCAAAGCTATGTGTATAATAGAAATGATGATTAAAATTTAATAAATTAATAATTTTGTAAAATTCGTAAATAAAATTTTTAGATGGTAACCCTATATGTTAACTAAAATGGAAACAAATAATTATATTGTCACACATTTTGTTTTGGATGGCATAACTATGCTAAAGTGTCCTAAAATGAGTGTTCCATTATTGGAATGCAATAATATTTCCATTAACTAATCCTAATACTCCTACTTAGACTAATGATTTTAATTTGTGGACGAATTTTGGTAAAAATAATTAATATAAATAATTTAATTAAACAAAATATTATTTTATACATATGGGAAAAGATTGAATGAAACAGTGACGATATATCAGCTGTATCTCTTTCCAATAGATTTATGCCACATCAGCATTGTTATCCTGAATTTTAATATTTTTATCCTGAAAAAAATTAAATCTAAATTAAAATCCTAAAATTCAAAATAAAATGTTGAAATTCAGGATAAAAATACTGATGTGGCATAAATCTATTGAAAAGGGATACAAATGACGTGGCATCACTGTTTCATTCAATCCTTTCTCTTATACATATATAGCATGGGTTATGTTGAAATTAATGATTTTGATGTAAACATTAATGGCACCCCAAGTTGTGAAATAACAAGGCCAAGACTTTAATGTGAAAACATTAACTTTAACAATCGTTTTCAATTTTCTAATTTCTAATTCAGGATAGTTTCAATTTTCTAATTTCTAATTCAGTATAGTATAAAGTTATAAAAACTTAATATAATTTCATTTGGCCCTCGTGAATGTTTTAACTTTTAATCATATCATCCTCCTTCAGTCTTTTATAACTATCAATTTAATTTCCAAATTCCATACTTTCCAACCATCACTCATATTTACTATCAATAAGTTAAATCTTTGTAGATTTAAATTTACTATATAGATTACATATTGCACTCTTAAGTAAACTTTTTAACTTTATCTCTGCTCTTAAAAAAAATACGGGTTCAAATTTTAAAAACAACATTATTAAAAAAGACAATTACAAATCTCGAACCCTAACATAAGCAAACAACATAACTTCTAATTGGTATTTCAGAAATCATCGTAGTTATTGTTATAATATTTCCCTAGTTTATAATGTATAAAAAAGAGTTGGTCTCTTGTTCTTTAGACTAGGGGTGAGCGTTCGATCGAATCGAATCGAATCGAATGAAAAAATTTCGAGTTAATCGAGTTGACGAATCATATTTTATTATCCTAATTTGATTTGAAATTTTCTCGAATCGAGTCGAGTGAGATAGAATTCGAATCGAATCGAATCGAATATATTTGTTCGAGTTAAATTTTAA
Source organism: Gossypium rotundifolium (assembly GCA_025506655.1). Taxonomy (NCBI): domain Eukaryota; kingdom Viridiplantae; phylum Streptophyta; class Magnoliopsida; order Malvales; family Malvaceae; genus Gossypium; species Gossypium rotundifolium. The sequence goes on along the minus strand of CP106731.1, from coordinate 159,777,339 downwards.
AAAATAATTTTGGGTCCTTGTAACCACTATCACCCATCGTAATAAAATTTGTCCACCTTAATCAAATTTTTATTAACTTTCATCACCTCATAATTTATTTATTAATCTTTTATATACGGGTTAGCTTTTTTGCTTGCTTAGTTATTTCAATTATCTTGATTCTTGTCACTATATATTTTGGAATTAAAATATATATTAAATGTAAAATGTGATTTTTAATAAAAGTTATTTTAAAGATAAAATATGAAATTGATACCAATATAAAATTTTAATTGAAATATTTTATGGCATAATTAATAATTCAATTTTAATATAAATATTCAATATGACTAAACAATTCAATAATATAAATAATATAAAATGTGAAATTTAATTTAATAATATAAACAGTAGATATAAATAAAATTATTGCTATTTATGTTTAGTGATTATTTTGGATAATTTTAATTTTTATTTGAGGGTAAAAGGTGAAAGTAAAAGTTTAGGGGAAAATAAAAGTTTTGGGAATAAAAGTTTGAGGAAAGTAAATAGGGAGTAAAATTTTGGAAGGAAAATATAAAAAAATTGGGGGATGGGTTTGGGGTAGATGGGAGTGGGATGGGAAGGAGTAAAAGTTTTAGGGAAAAGTGGGAGGAGTAAAATTTGGGGAGAAATAAAAGTTTTGAGGGTTTTTGGAGTAAAATTTTGAGAAAAGTAAATGGGAAAGTAAAATTTTGGTGGGAAATGGATTTTGGGTAGATTGGAGGTTGGGATGGGGAATAAAAGTTTTGGGGAAAAGTGGGAAGAGTACAAATTTTGAGGAAAAGTAAAATGTTTGGGAGTTTGAGGTAAAATATAAAATATTATATTTTAATATTGAATTATTCAATTATTCGAGTTATTCAATTAAAACTCAACTCGATTCAAACTGAAATTGAAAAAAATTGAGTTGACTCGAATAACTCGATTAACTCGAATAATTCGATTCGTTTAACTCAAAATTGAATTTTTTTTTGATTTTTTTCGAGTCGAATCGAGTTTTCTTCCTCTCTTTAGACAACCTTTTTTTTTTTTTTTCTTCTGTAATTTAGAGAGAGGGGGGGATACCTGTGGTGGCCTAAAAATTTATTAGTTAGGATGTTTAAACCCAAGGGCCAAATGCAAGGCCAAGGTTTCTCTCCTACTCCAACTGTGACATTAATTTTACCATTAATGACTTTCACCAGTTATTCAGTGATCTTTAAATATTGTTGATAGCTGCATTCCATGTTGGTTGCAATACCCTTATATATATATATATATATATATATTCATTATTATATATATAATCTGTGTTGTATTTGCTTAGCCATACTGTCTCTTGGTGTTTTTTTTTTTATATTCATCCATCATTGATCAGCTTTTGACTCTTGAAGGCTTTAACTCTGTGTGTGTAGATATATATAACTATCTAAGTGAGTGTTAAACACACAAAACAAGGCCAACCGGTGAAAGCCACATACTGGAACTTGTTTATCTTTGGAAGTTATTAATATTATTTTTATCTTGGGCTGTGAGTTTCTGTTGTTGTGCTGAGGCCTTTCAATGGCTGCTTTTGTTGGGGCAGTGAAGCTCTTTATCTCTTTGGTTCTTTGGCTCAACACTCTCTCATCTATTCAAGGTTTTCCCTTCTTCTCTCATCTCTTTTTCTTTTCCCATCTTTCTCCACTGTTTCTGCATATATATATATATCATCTCCTTCTTGTTTTGTTTTTTGGGTATATATAGTTTTTCTTAATCCATAGGTGAAAAAACAATCTGAAAATAATTTTATTTACATATTTTCCTTCTTCAATATAATATGCATTTTGTTTCTGGAAATTTTGGGAAGAAATTAATGTCAACTGTGATCCCCTATTGTCCTTTTGTTTTATTTTTCTACAATTTGCTTCCTTTTAATTAAATGGGGTAGTTAGATATCTTTTCATTTCAACCTTCTTCTTTTTTTTTAATCTTTTCGTTTGAAATGAATTATCAATTATGTTCATAATGGCTCATTTTTTTCTAGTACTAATAGTTTCAATTAAACTACTAATAGTTATCAGTAGGTGTTGGAGAAGTAATAACAGTTTTTCTGACGGAATAATTTCTGTCAGAAAAGATATGATGTATTTCCGACGATGCCTCCTCTTTGACGACGGTTTTTTTTGTGACGAAAGTATAGCGCGTCAAAAAATATGTATCTATAACAATATGAAAATTTTGCTGCAAAATTATTCAGGTGCGAGGGATTTCTACGAATTTCGGTACCCGTTCATCAAAAGGGCGAGTTCATTTTCATCATCGTCATCGTTCTCATCATCGAGTAACGATGAAGTTACGTACGACTACATAATCGTGGGAGGTGGCACAGCCGGGTGTCCCTTAGCAGCCACACTGTCTCAAAACTTCAGTGTATTGGTGTTGGAGAGAGGTGGTGTTCCCTTCTCAAATGCCAATGTCTCCTTCCTTAGAAACTTCCACATCGCCCTGGCTGACACTTCCCCAACCTCTGCTTCCCAACCTTTCGTTTCCACCGATGGTGTTATTAATGCTAGGGCTAGGGTTTTGGGTGGTGGCACTTGCATTAATGCTGGCTTTTATACCAGAGCTAACTCAGAGTATGTTAGTTTCTCCTCTTCCCTTTTTTTTTTTTTTTTTTGGTTTCATATGAGTTTCTTGTTTGATTTCTTTTACATTTGAACTTAATATGGTTGCATTAAGGTCCTAATGATCTCTGAAAGTGACTGTAAATTATCCTGATGTTGAAGAAAAAAAGTTCAAATATAAGAGAATTTGGTCCAACAACAGTCGACTTTTCTTTATACATGTGAAACCTGAAAATCATTAAGTATTGTCCACGAGAAAGTATTTATTAAGTATTTAGGGTCCCCCATATCTCCAAAATTCTTAAATTAGCTGGTGATCCCATTTAATTTTCTTTTTAATATTTAAAATCAAAGATGTAGATGTTTCGGTTATCAAGAACAATAGATTAGGTTTTTGTTATGAATAGTAAAACTGGAAAAATAAAAAGAACCCATTAATGATTCCATCTTCCTTTCAATGAAGTCATCTTTTCTTCCTTAAATATTCTTATTTTTCTTTAAATTTTTGTCCCTTTTATTGTGTCACCTATTAAATGTTTGGATGTGATATTGAGTGGTCCTCTGCCTTAATTTGCTTGATTCAGAGATATGAGTAGGTAAGGTCTAGTACAGAATCCAAAATAGAAAGCAATGACATTTATTTGTACTTCATTATTTGCCCTATACATTTAATTTGGTACACCCTACTAAGATTATGATTTAATTACTAGGGCAGAAGCACCACCAAATGGATTAAATTCAATTTTTATTTTATTTTATGAAATTTATGGCTCAAATGTTGCAGTTTCATACGGAGAGTGGGATGGGATGCTAGGCTAGTGAACGAGTCCTATCCATGGGTGGAGAAACAGATTGTTCACCAGCCTAAACTAGCACCATGGCAAGATGCCTTCAAGGACAGTCTTTTAGATGTTGGGATCTCACCTTATAATGGATTCACCTACGACCATATCTATGGAACTAAAGTTGGAGGAACCATTTTCGACCGATTTGGCCGTCGTCATACGGCGGCTGAGCTTCTTGCTTCTGCTAACCCGAAAATGCTTACTGTTTTAGTGTATGCCACTGTCCAAAAAGTCTTATTCGATAAATCAGCAGGGAAGAGGCCAAAGGCAATAGGAGTGATGTTCAAAGATGAAAATGGGAACCAACATCAGGCATTTTTGACTAATAATCGAAGGAGTGAACTGATTTTATCATGTGGTGCAATTGGGACTCCTCAATTGCTAATGCTTAGTGGCATTGGACCCAAAGCTGAACTCCAGAGGTTGAACATTTCCATGGTGTTGCATAATGAGTTTGTTGGAAAAGGCATGGCTGATAACCCAATGAACTCGGTTTTCGTCCCGATGACACGTTCTGTGGAACAATCTCTTATACAAACTGTTGGCATTACCAAGATGGGTGTTTACATCGAAGCTAGCAGTGGATTCGGACAGTCCCAGGACAGCATTCATTGTCATCATGGATTGTTGTCTGCTGAGATAGGGCAACTCTCAACAGTTCCACCAAAGCAAAGAACACGACAAGCCATTGAAGAATTCATCAAAAGGAAACGAGACCTTCCACGTGAGGCTTTCAAGGGAGGTTTCATTTTAGAGAAGATTGCAATGCCCCTTTCCACTGGCCACCTCAACCTAATCAACACAAACATCGACAACAACCCTTCGGTTACCTTCAACTACTTCGGCCACCCCCGCGACCTACGCAGATGCGTCAATGGGATTCGGATGGCTGCCAAGGTTATACAATCGGACCGATTCACGAACTTCGCCAAGTGTGACAAACCGACCGTAGAGAAGCTTCTTAACATGAGTGTCAAGGCTAACATTAACCTTATACCCAAGCATACTAATGACACCAAGTCCCTAGAACAGTTCTGCAAAGACACTGTAATCACAATCTGGCATTACCATGGAGGGAGCCATGTTGGGAAGGTGGTGGACCCTAACCACAAAGTTCTTGGAACCAGAAGACTCCGAATCGTGGATGGCTCCACATTTAGTGAATCCCCTGGAACTAACCCTCAAGGCACTGTCTTGATGATGGGCAGGTAAGCATTGAAGGCACATTTGATTAGTAACACAAAGCATTAATCAACTATGTACAAATGTGGTAGGGCAAGAGCACACACTCATTTTCTTTTTGGATTTATGCAGGTATATGGGAGTCAAGATTTTGAGACGAAGACTAGGCAAAGCTGCTGGTGTGTAAGGACCGGCGTTTGTTTGTGATAGTAGTGGGAGTGGAAATGAAATGTCATAAGTTTGTAGAGAAATAGGAAATTTGGTGTTTCCTTTTGATTTGTGCCGTTTATTTTTCTGTCATGTTGACTGTGCTCTACTAATGGTTGGTGCCAAGATTGATGAGAAGTCAAAAAAAGGGAAAAATATTTTAGGACATTAGGCTTAGCTATGTGTTTGCTTTTGATGTTTTCGGTGTCCTATAATCAGAGATTTAAGGTTCCATACTTTGATCCTTTTTATACCTTTGAAGCATCGAACTATTTAGGCTAAAACAGTAACAAATTGATCAACTATTCAAGTCCTTTTTTTTAAAAAAAAAAAAAATTATATCAAGAGTTTAGTTAAAGGTTTATTTGGTTAACAACAAGAGCTTTATTTATATATGTAAATTAAAGATTAAGAAAGTTTATTTAGATGTTGTCAGCTTCAAAGTTTAAATATTGGTCGGGTAAGAAGATGAAGGTACTTTGAGACAACATTAACGAGGAAAAAGGGCAGTCGTTGAGAATATTGATGGAGTAAAGAACAGACTTAATTGCACAAGTGTACTGTCGTGTTTAAAACAAGCATAGATGTGTAACAACTTTGTACACAATATCGTTATCTATGGATTGAGATAAGAACAGTGTTACAGAAAAAAGTGGGCCAACAAGACAAAAAATCAAATAAGTTAAAGCTTCGATTACTCTTTGATATTTAAGTTAAATCAGAATTTATTTCATATTTAGTAGTTTTGGTATGTAAATTGTCTGTTTTTGTTATTTATTATGACAATATATATTTTTATAATTAAGAAATGTTTACTTATAATTAATTATTTTAACTGCTTAATAACTTATTAATGAATCTTATATTGATCTAAATAGTAATTAAATTATTATATTTATTAAAATCATTTAATTTTTAATTTTAATTCTTGAAATGGTAGCATTTTTAGATAAATTTATTTTAATTTACAAATTATATAAGTACCACAATTGATTGATTGTCTTGTTGGAAACATGAGTTTTTGTGGTTGACGAAATTGTTTCAAAAGAAGGCAACCCTGTTGAAGGCAATGACGCACTTGGAAAGTAGGGACGCAGGCAATTATTTTTATAAAATTGAAGCCTTTTTAAAAGTTCCTCTTTTTTTTTTTTACCTTTGGACCCCAAACTTTTAATATTCTTTTTTACCCACTCCAATAATAAATTTCTAACTTCCTCTATGTTGAAAAGCCTAGGAGCACTCTCCTTTGTCTTAGTTCTTTTTCATCTCTTGTTCGCCTTTCTCAAGATCAGTGCTGCTCTTTTGCTTTTTGTGGGGTTGTTAATTTCCTCATGTAAGGGTGAAGTTAAATTTTTTTTTTAGGGAATATAATTTTTAAATGATTAAATTAAAATTTTATTATTTTAAGGAGTTAAAATATAATTTTATTTTTATTAATTTAGAATTTTAAAAATTTTAATAGGTCAAGATAGAAAATGAAAATTTTTTATTTTAAGGAGGGTTAGGGCCCTACCAACCCTCTAGATTCATCCCTATCTAAATGAAGAAGAACCTCACACATCTTACTTTGTATAGAAAGATGTTAGTTTCTACATTAGTTATTATGTGCAAATAAAAATAAGAATGTAACACAAACTATAACTACCATTAGTAGCATAAAAAGAAGATTTCAAAAGCTCTTCGGTAGTGGCAAAATTAAGGGGTTGGCAGTACCCCAACTTCTTAAAATAAAAATTTTCTATTTAGTTTTTAAAAAAATTAAAATTTAAAATTAATAAAAATAAAATTATATTTTAAATCTCTAAAAATATAAAAATTAATTTAATCTTTTAAAATTTATAAAATATAATCTATTAGAATGATAAAATTATATTTTTTCATTATAAAATTATAATTCAATTTTGACCCTAAAAAATTTTAATTTCACCCCTGCTTCTCTAGAGAAGATATTTTATATTCAAAGGGGTTTGATTGAAAGGAATGGATGTAACATTCTCTTCATCGTACAAAGAAGATTTATTAATCATCGGTGTTTCAAAATTGTCCTCATCTTCACTAACAGCAGTAGCTTGGGATGTGCCTGCATCATCAACATTCTCATAAATATTTTTTAAATCCTCATCATCAACAGTCTTATATTTGGACTTCATATATTTCCGAGTTCATTTTGGGCCCTTACAATGAGCACTTACAAGTCTTTTGGCTCATCTATCGTGCTAGAGAGAATCTTTGCTAATTTATCTTTTACATTAGGGGGCAAGCTTGATTTGTTTTTTGTTTTTTTTTTTTTTTTTGAGCCATTTTTTTGCACTCAGCATCTCCTATTCTTAACCCATTAGGGCTGTTCCCCTTCAAGCAATATAACCAAACATTTCTCCAAGTTACTGTCTCTTCAATTTTCAAAGGTTAGCCTCATGAGTACCTCTTATATTGAGCCTTGGCAATATAATTTCCCAATATAACTTGTCTAACGGACAAGACAGGATCATGTAGAATGAAAGATTCTTAGGAAATTGACACTTGGCTTCCTAAGACATGCAACTTGTCCCCGTGAAAATTTGTCACTTCAATTTTCAAAGGACAACCCAATTGTTACCTCTTATATTGAGCCTTGGCAACATCATTTTCTGAAAGCCTTGAAGCAGTATAACGAGTCTTCAGTTCACCCAATGTAAAATAAAAGATTCTTAGGAAAACAGCACCTGGTTGTACCGTCACAGCCAAGCACATATATGGGAGTCCCATCATGACTCAATTTATAAGCTTATTGTGATAGACAGATGTCTTAAGGAACATAAAAGTCTATTATGACAATACATCTTTCAATGTAACGAGACCCTTCTAACCAAGTCCAGAGAACCTCCCATTGCCATAGACAACCACTCCATCACTTTTCGCACAACTAGGGTGTGAATTGTCTCAGATCTCCAACTTTCATACTTTGTATTCACAATATTTGATTTTTTAAAAACTAATTAACTCTTGATTTTATATTTTCTTTGTATTCATTAATTATATTAAATCGTGACAGTGGAATCAAACCCCTAAATAACTAACAAGATTTATTTTCCCTCTATACACAACATAATCTCCACTGAACTGGTTAGTGTAATATGAAGAGATATGAGAAAGACACACGTACTCAACTTACGTCTTGAACAAGCGCGTCGCTAGTAGCTTTTTCATTTAGTTGTAGCTAGTTACAACATTGCTGTCTCTCACTTCCCATCCCACCTTCCTCTTTTCTTTCTTTTCCTAACATTTCATTCAATTTATGTGGATGCCCAGACAAATATAAATAAATTTATCTTACTTTAATTTTTAATAAAAATGATCAAATCTAATTTTATTTTTTTATCTAACCTATTTAAAATACCGCACAGAATAGCAGCAAGGCTAAATAGTGAAATTCAGTTTTGCATATTATATATTAATTGGGTTTTGTTTGGTCAAAATAGCCTCAACCCACCACCGATTACTTTTCAGCAGTTTGCTTAAAGTCCAAAACAATTCCCTTCTCTCCAAAATCACACTCTCTAAACACACGCGCCTATACAACATTCACATCATTTAAGTAGTAACATAAATAAAGCAAGCTCCACACACTACTATTTTCCTGTTCCCACACCCAAACAAAACACCTTCTTCTTTCTTTTTTTTCTCTTCCCCACCATGACTGACAGGGTTTACCCTTCATCCAAACAACCCACAAATGGCACCGCCCCCACCTCCGCCGCTGCTGTCGCCAACCCTTCGTTTCCCGCCACTAAATCTCAACTCTATGGAGCCTCTCGCCCTCTATACCGTCCACAAACCAAGCGCCACCGTTACCACCGCTCATGCTGTTGTTCTTGTTGCCTTTGGACCACAATAATTATCCTTGTTCTTATCCTCCTAGTCGCCATAGCTGGTGCTATCTTATACGCCCTTTACCGTCCCCACCGCCCTACTTTCACGGTCTCCTCCCTCAAGGTCTCGGCCCTTAATGTAACCTCAGCTTCCAAGGTCATCACCAACATCCACCTTAACGTCACCGCCAAAAACCCGAACAAAAAGCTCGTCTACATTTACGACCCAATCACCATATCTCTTATCACAAACGACGAGATCGATATAGGGGAGGGTTCCTTGGGTTCCTTCGTGCATGGCAATAAAAACACGACTCTTTTGAAAGCTGCCATAACAAGTAGCAACAGGCAAGAACTTGATGAGGCGTCAGCTGGCAAGTTAAGGAGCGGTTTGAAGAGCAAGAAGGGTCTGCCATTAAAGATAAAGCTGGACACTAAAGTGAAAGCAAAGATGGGAGCACTGAAGACCCCCAAGGTTGGGATTAGGGTTGTTTGTGAAGGGATTAAAGCTACTGCTCCCAAGGGGAAATCAGCAACAATAGCTTCAACATCTAATGCAAAGTGTAAGGTTGATTTGAGGCTCAAGATCTGGAAATGGACTTTATGATTATGAGAGCTCAGGATTAGAAAGAATGAAGAAGAAAAAGGTTTGGTTGTTTTAAGAAATTTGTGTTTTTCATTTTTTGGGTGATTATTAGACCTTGTGTAAATTTGGTGATTGATTGTAATGATAGGGTATAGAAAACAGTGATGTATAATTTTTTTCTTATTATCTTTTTGGCTCTTTTGTTTTTGTTTTTAGTCCTTGTTCATTGGGGCAAATTTATAGTCCTCCTCCTTAATATAACTTGGTTCATTGTATTCAATTCTTTACACATCTTTTTTCCAGTAGAGGGTAATTTTGATTGAAGAGATGTGCCAAAATTTGTAATTAAGTGGTGGAAATTTATGGAGCTTTGACCTACAATTGATTTTTAAGAGCGAGGGTAGGGAAAGGATCAAACTTATAATTTGATGTAAATTAATTTCTTTTCAAAAAGTCTCTTTTTATTACATTACAATAAATGTGAAATTATTTATATAACTATTATTATTTTAAATATTTGTTCGGATTTAAATTATTTGTTGTCCACTCTTAAGTCTTACTATAGGCTATTTTATTTTCTTACATTGCGCGTGGCTTCCATTTTACCACCGACAATGATGATTAAAAAATGAAACCCCGCATTTGGTAATATACATTATTAATTAAAAAATTTAGACTTACAATGGTAAACAAAAATCTACCTTTTCTTAGGTATTATACCGGAATTTTGAACATTCTTCATCTTTTTCTTCACAGAAATAATTAGGTAGCCAGGAAAATAAAGTGACTTTTTCATGCATAAATTTACTGACCTAAAATGTAATAATTCACTGGCTTTGCTTAAATTCCAAGCACCCGTGTCCCCAATTTAATTATGTCTACGTGTTTGATAGTGGTTTTCATGTCATTTCTTTCTTTCCAGATTTTAAAAATTATGTTTGTTTGATTTATTTATTTTCATATAAAAAATTAAGAGAATAAAACAAATATGCAAATTACTAATCAAATATTATGGAGAATCTTAGTGTCGGTAGGAGATTCCAAAGGAGGAGTACACAATTATTGTGGTGGGTGATATTCACGAACACGGTCCCGTTCTCCCTGCTTTCTACCTCTTCTTCCAATTCTATTTTTACATTATTACTGCTAGGGTAAACGGTAGAAATAGTCACCATTTATTATTTAATTATTTTAATCATTAACGTTATTAAAATTTAATATTTTAATTATTTATTGTCATATTGATGTGGCTCTTTTTCATTTGTATAATGATAATTTTAGTTATCTAATATTTACAGACTTTATCAAATTAGTCCTAATTCTAAAAATTTAATAAATTTAACTCACAATTATACATATTATGTCAATTTAGTCTTAATTTTAAAATTTAAAATTCAAAATTTAAAAAAAAAGCTTTAAAATTAAAATTATTTAAAATTCATCTTTCAATAAAATGCATACAAATTTATAAATAAATGAATATCTTTTTGTTCTTTTCTAATATGAAATTTATTTATTAAAATAATAATTTTATAAATATTTTTTAAAAAAACCCCACAAAGCAAATTTAAACCAAATTTAAACTTTTCCTTTCTTTAATTTTTTAATAAATAATAATTTATATATTATATGTTTAGCCTTGTTCCTTGGTTTTTGTCAAATTTGTCGAATGCTTCGCACCACTTTTACCTATAGCCATTGGTATCAATAACCCTTACTCCGAATTCATTTATTTTCACACCCTCGGTTATCATGCCATCAAACTAGGAATTTGTTGTGGAGCTACCGTCATGGTCTTCCACCTATTGGGTCTCCAAGACTTCATCATTGCCTATATATCCCTAATCATGCCTGCCTTCAAGATCAAGCACAACCTCAAATGCAACAAACTTATTCTAGGCAACAATCTAAATATATTGATTCTTACCCGTTTCGACCTCATACTGTAATTTTTTATAAAATCTTAACATGGTGGTCGTTAATGTTGAAAAATGAGAAAACTTGAATCTGCTTATGTCTTCTTCATGTTTTTTTTCCTTAATTTTTATAAAATTCTTATTTTAATAAATAAATGTTATAATAAAATATATATTCATTTATTTATAAATATTTTTATAAAATTTTATGTATTTTTATCAAAAGTGAACTTTTAAATCATTTTTTAAAGTTTTTTAATTTTAAATTTTGAATTTATAAGAGTCAAGAATGAATTGACATAATACGTAAAAGTTGAAGGTTAAAATTATTGAACTTTTAAGAATTAAGACCAAATTGATAGTATTAATAAACATTAGATAGCTAAGTTTGTTATTATGCCAATGAAAAATGATTGAGTCAACATTTTGTTAGTGATTTAGAGGATGAGTGGCCAAAATATTAAATTTCGATAACATTAGTGACTAAAATAAAAATTTTAAACTTGAATAATCTAAACAAAAACACGCTATTAGTTAGATGATTATTTATATAGTTGACGCTTAAATATATTTGTGAGTGTAATTATAAATATATGTCTAACCAACTATAATGATATATAGATTCAACCAGTACAATACACAACAAACGAAGATTCGATCAATATGAAAAGAAACTGAACAAGACCCCCATAAGGCATATGCACATAATGGGAAAGAGACTAGTGGCGTAGCCAAGGGGGCTGGCATGGGCCCTGGCCCCTCCGAAAATGTAAAATTATTTAAAAGGCCCTTAAAATTTTTAAAATTTTAAATTAATAAAGGTAAAATTGTACTTTAGCCCCTAAAATTATAAAAATTCAATTTAATCATTTACAAATTATAAAGATATAGACTATAAAAAATTAAAATTTTATCCGGCTTCCCCTAAAAAATTATTCTAACTTCGCCTCTGAAAGAGACCAACACATCATAAATGCAATTAGGGAGACTCAAATTTAGAACTTCAAAGAAACTTCAGTCTTTACTAATATAACACTGAAAATGTATCAAATAATTTTTTTTATTAATTTAATATATTTTTATATTTATTTATACCTATCGCGTGGCATAATGATGAGTAACCACATATGAGATTGTCATAACTAATGTAAAAATAGCAGATATAAACTTAGGTATCAAATAACTCCAAATAATTTGGCACATAACTGACTTATTTATCATTCATGATTGTGTTTTATATATAAAATAATATTGTTTTTATGAATCTTAAGAAAGCATATGCATAAAAGGATAATCGAATGAGGGCACGTGTGAAAGATACTGTCATTGGCAAACAGGACACCTCATCAACTCATGATTTTGACATTTTGGGAATTCCAAAATTTCAATTTCTAACCCTTCTGCGTGACTGCCTGTTCTAATTTATGTACTTTTAAGTTAGGGGATTTTTTTTAATGCATATTTGATAATTCAAAATTAAATATTTTTAAAAATAAAAATAGTAATTAAATAAAATCTATTTATCATTTAACCGAGAATATTTTCAATTGAATATTTTAATTTTATTTTATTTATTTTAATGTTATATTATTCTATGGATAAATTTATATATAAAATTTTATTTTAAAATAAAGTAAAATATTTAAAATAAAAATCAAATATAGAATATAATTTTTATAATTTAAAATCTATATTTAACTTTACCACTTAACTGAAGCATTTATTTTTTAACACTTAGATTTTAAATTTATCAAATAGCATTTTACTCATTTTAAATTTTTACTTTTTTTGTCGAGGTCGCAAAAGATCACTTGGAGATGAAAATTCTACATATACCTCGATATAGGGTGATCCATGGCAAGATGAGTCTCCACCATTGCCTCAAAGCTCCGAGCACCTTTGATGTCGAGCGACTCATATCTCACCGGATCAACCGAGGCGCAAAATCTATACTTAATACTTCGAACTTTCATTGGCATTGTTCCGAATATTTTACGCCTAATTCTTTTGCAAAGTTCTACTAAATCGATGTTCGATTAAAACTTCGGTCATATTGTGTTTTTCGATAAGAAACAACGCCATTTTGGTGTCACGAACTTCACCGTCGTAGTAAATAACAGATTAATCGTTCACTCATTTTCAATTTTTTCCTTTTGCCTCAATTTCCTTATGCAACCTCGAATGAAATTTGACCGATTTATAGCCTAATTTTGCGGAGACTCATCAGAGCAAAATCGCGTCCGTGGGGCGCTTTTTAGTACGCATCTCGACAATGTACCCTCTCGGAAGCGTTTTTGCCACTTGTTTGTTCAAACGTCTCCTCAAAATTATTTTACCGGAGACTCATCAGCAAAAGCGCGTCCACGTGGGGCGCTTTTCAAAGACGCATCTTGACGAAGGCGCTCGCTAGAAGCGTTTTTGGCCTTGTTTGTTGAAACATCTCCTCAAAATTATTTTGCGGAGACTCATAGCAAAAGCGCGTCCACGTGGGAGCACTTTTCAAGACGCATGTCGACGATCGCGCCTGCTAGAAGCGTTTTGGCCACTTTGTTTGTTCGAGACATCTCATCAAAATTATTTTGCCGGAGACTATTGGGCCAAAAACTTCAAAAATAATTTCATAGGGAATGAGTCCCAAAAAAGCGTCCACTTCAGCGCGTTTTTGGGGGATAAAGGACTAAACCGCTCCCCTGGGGACGCGTTTTTGTCCACCTCAGCAAAAGCTCGTCCACGAACGCGTTTTTCTTTGAGGTGGACAAAATGCATCCCAGGGCTCGCTTTAGTGCTTTATCTCCCAAAAACACGCTGACGTAAACTCGTTTTTGAAAAAATAGCCCTTTTCCCGTAAATTTTCTACAAACTAACCTATTTCTATAATTTTTAAATTTTTAAGACTTTTTTTAATAAATTACCCAGTTTCGATGATAATTTACATTTAAAAGAAAGCAGAAAAAGAAGAAGTTCTTTATAATGATTTGGCTGAAGCAAAGGTGTAGTTATATTGATGGGAAATGACCACCCTATCTACTGGTCTGCCATAATCTATGCTCAAAGCCTTTAGCTTTGCCACGTGTTAGACTAAAACACAAACCGCCATTTTTGGCGAGCTTTAAAGCAACGCATACAGACTTTAGTTAATTAATATTAAATTTCGTATAGTGGAATACCGATATCTACACTCTACTCTCTTAGGATTGAAATCTTTGCAACCTAATGGAAAACAGGGGTACAATCAGATGAAATTTGCCATCATCTTCAACGATTTATCATGCATGCAACCAACGCCCATCCATGCAATAAGGAATCACTTGCATGACAAGAGCATATATTATACATATACATACACACAAATATGTACATATTATTCAACAGTCAGTTTGCTCCACTGGCTCACTTGGAAACCCACCCTAGCTACATGGCTTCCAATTCGCCAACTGCTCTAATTCAACATAAATCTTTGAATCATTCACATCTACCACTTCATTTCTCGACATCTCTGGTACAGCCCCATCATCCATGGAGACCATAAACTCTTCATCTTGAATTGGGTCCATAGGTTCTTCAATAGGGTTCGTTGTGACTTGGGTCTCAAGCAATCTCCTCCTCTTGTTAAACTTCTTTTCATGCTCAAGCTCTTTCCTTTTGTGAAGCAACTGTTGAATGAAGTTGGGGTATTTGATCATTTTAGCTAAGAAGCTGCACATTCGTCGTTGCTTACACTCGGCGAAATGAATCCGCTCCTCAACGATGCTTAGCCGATGATTCGAGTCGTCTTGTTGTTGTCTAACTTTCGATACTTCCATTTGTAATGAAGTGTGATCTTGCTTTAGAACCTCAACATCAGCTTCTAATCCAACTCTACTATTAGTTGAATTATCAATACAAATAACTCCTCCTCCTTGTTGCTGCTGCTTATTATATCTACTTCTCCTCTTAATATTTTTTAATAAATGCTTCCTTCCTCCTTGAAATCCTTCATTTGCAAACTCCCATCTGTCTGAATCAATCTTCCTAAAACCCTAAAAACACAAAAAAAAGATTTATGTTAAATTTAAAAATGTCTAATTTTGATTTTAGTCCTCTGAAATTTAAATTTAATTCCTATAAGGCTAAACTTACACATAATATACTCATGCCACACATGCACAATCGCACATCCAGTAAACAACTCCACTATCTAGGGCTTTGAGAGGCAAAAGTAAATATTTAATTTTTAAAAATTTCAAGACCGAAACAGTGCCACTGTTAAACAGTGACAACCCTGTTATCAGTTTAAACTTACTATTAACATTATTAAAATCAAAACCAAATATACGCTAAATTAAAGTAAAAAAAGCAAAAAGAACTAAATCTAAATTTCAGCATATTATAGGGACTAAACCCATAATTATACCAACTAGAAATATAGAAACTATGGAAGTACAGAGAAAATTTTAATGGGGGAAAGTGGTAAAAAAATACTTACGTAGGTGTTGAGTTGACGAACGAAACTGGAGAAATTATTGTGCTTGAAATATTTAGGCAGTAGATTTTCAGAGAACCGGTGACAATCCCAAACGACGAAGCTATTACGACCGGAGCTCCATGAAACAATCGGGTCGGTTTTCGGATCCTCCACCATTTCAAACGTTTTCCTCAAAAACGGCGGCGGACCCAAATCGTTTAACCCTTCCATTGGCTTCGGCAAAACATCCGGCAAACTCGCTGACGGCCACCCATTGTTCCAATCTCCGACGCCGTTAATCATATCATCGAAGAGCCTCATTTCTTCATCCGGCTCCTCCTTGACGATACTTGACTCGGTTTGATCCCCATTTCCGGTCGGTTCATTCAAAAACCCAGTCGTGGAGCTCAATTCACCACCGCCATTATCATGCTCCCAAGCTAACATTTCTTTTTTCTTTTTGAAAAAGAGGAACTGAAAGCGGTAACGCCAGAACAATGAGGAAATTAAAGAGGAAGGAAAATTTGGAATTGAAGTTGACAGTCGTCAAAGCCTATCGCCATATTTTATTGCTATTTGTAGCTACCTTTTTTTTATTGTCTCCACATAATCTAAACCCTTCTACTTTTCTTTATTTACATATCAGGCGCCCTTTAATTCAATCCAATAAAATTGTGCCACGTTGATGAATGGGAAAGCAAAGGGAGAACTTTGGTTGTTGTTTAAATTACCACTTTTTCTAAAAAAATATTTTAAGGGCCAGAAATGATTTTCTCACAATTGGTTAATGTATCGATTTAAAGAATTAGCATTAAATTACTTGATAATTATTCTTATAGTCTTGATAAGCATTTAAAAATGCCACTTTTATACTAATGAAGTAACTCATAATGATCTGATTGTTGAGTAACGACAAAAGTCATGTAGATGGAAAGCTGAGACTCTCTCCTTAACGGGTAATGTCACTCCGAGAAAGGATTGAATGAAATAGTGATGTCACGTCATCTGTATCCCTTTCTAATAGATTTATATTACATCAGTATTTTTATCTTGAATTTCAGCATTTTATCTTGAATTTCAAGATTTTAATTTGGATTTAATTTTTTCAAGATAAAAATATTGAAATTTAGGATAAAAATACTGATGTGGCATAAATCTATTGGAAAGAGATACAGATGACATGGCGTCACTGTTTCATTCAATCTTTCTCATGTCACTCCTACCAAAGTAGTTATCATATTGAGTTCAAAAAATTGATAAATAAATTTAATTGAGTTTAAATAACTCGAATTATATTTTTATTTAAATTTTAATTTAAAAATAAATATTTAATTGAATTTGAGTTGAATATTGAACTTAAAATTTCAAGTTAAAATCAAGCTCAGACTTGAGGCGTGTGCTTAGAGATGAAAAGATTATAAGAAGTTTGAGGAGATTTTGTTAACAAAACTATTAAATTTTTTTTTAATATAATCAACTTGAAACTCACAGACCTAGGCATGCAGACACTACATTATAACACAAGTAGAACCAATTTGTATATATATATATACACGTAGGTATATATATGTCTTCTCAAATAAAGAAAGATGACCAGTTAATAAAAGAGGGATAGAGAATTGGGACAGGGAAAAATATTATTTCAAATAATTAGAACAACTACATTGCGACAAAGAAAGCAAAATAGACACCCATATAATATATCAACAAAAAAAAGGTTTATGTGAATGTCATTATTTGTCTCTTATATTAATTTGAATATGGATCATATTCATTCGTAAGAATGAACAAAAAAATGTGATTAAGATGACATAACTAATTGTGTGGATGGCACAAACCTCCTTTCAACTATATCATCGTTCTCAAACTTCATCTCATGCCTTTCACAAGCTATCCCATAATCATGCTTCACTTCATCCTCATGTACGTCATTATGTTCACTTTGTTTCATAAAACTCTGCTTGATATTCAATGTCGACAATGCTGTCGTCGATTCTTGTATGCCCCATGAATGATCATAGCTTTCTTGCAACTGATGTTGTTGGTTGTTATCGTTCACCGCAAACAGTTCCTCGTGAGGTTCTTGGACGTAATAATAGTTGGAGTTATACGAGTTCAATGGATCCTGGGGATTGATCATATCGCAACCTAGCGTTAAATCGCTATGTTGTTGTTGAGCGGCCTGTGCACGGCATATGGCTAGCTGATGTAAAACCAGGTCAAGTTCGGCCTGGCTGTATTCGATTTGTCGTTGAAGCTCTTGAATGATCCTATAACAACCTCCAACAGGGTCATTAGCTCGTGCGTCGGACTGAAACACGATCGTACGCATGGCTATGTCCTTTTCGGGAGGGTTAAGGTTCTTAATGATCTTGGTGATGTTGCTGACCCCGAACAATTTATGCGCGTTTTGGAACTGTCGTTGCCGATCGTGAGGGAAATATGGGGCGAGAATGCAGTCCGGTGCACACTTCCTACGTTGGTATTTACATGCAGCGCAAGCTTGCGTTGTACCGTTACTACCAGTTCTCGAAATGCTCATATTTTTGGCTCTTTTTTTTTTTGCTTATTGTTTTTGAAAGGGAATGAGATATCGGATGCGTTGCCGCCGGGGATGGTGCAGTTTTTTTTGTTTGTTTTTATTTATTTTTTATGTATTTTTACAGCAAAATGTTTATTTCTGGAGGGTTGTATGGGATGGGAATAAAGGAAAGGGAGAAAATAAGAGATGGAGAGAAATGAAAGGAATGGAAGACAGGTTGGTATATGAAGGAGAAAGGGTCCGAAGAGTGAAGGAAAATTAAACAAATTCTGTTATCAATGGATATTTTTGGATTGTTTAATGGGTAAGTTGGCACACTATTTGACTTAAAAACATTATCTGTTTATTTATGGGAGCTTAAAATAGATTCATGGTCTTAACTATTTTTTGGAGTTTTTGAAATTTTTGTAATGACCCCCTTTTTTTTTCAAGATATTAATGTCTTGCTAAATTTGGTACTTTTTATCTTTTGCCACTTTTCGCATTAGTCTTTGCCCCTTTTGTTTCTTCAATCTTCTATTGTTTTCCAGAAATTTCTAATCACTAGTTTCTTAGGAGAAAGCCAATTGATTTTCTTTTCACCTTGGTTAAGCAAAATGATGACTTGTAAGGGATTTATTTTAATTATTTCATATGAAAGATGTGACATTTTATGATTGCTTGCAAATACAATCCTTTTTTTGTTATATTAAAAATGATGATGGGATAATACAGTTTAAATCCGTGTTAAACAGGTGTCTGACAAAAACTTTAATCAGTTTCATACAAGTGGAAACATACAACAGCAATCGTCTTAAATTATCAACTTGGAGAGTGAATAACTTGAATGCAATACAGTGGACAAGGTTTATTAATCTTAATTTAACTTCCACTAGAAACTTTATGAACATCCAGGCCCCAGCACAAACGAGATTTCAGATCCCCATAAACTTCAATGGCACCAAAAAGATAAAAAGGAAAAGATTGCATTTGAACATGATCATGTTCCAAAAGAAATCTTGGTAAAAGGAACAAGGTAGACAAGATATTAAGAGTTTTGGACTAGACAAAACAAAGAAATGAATATGATCTAATTCTATAACTACAAGTTCTATGGATTCTGTTGTCGAACTTCCGGACTTCAACAGAACGAGCACTTGACCTGAATGCAGCAAAAGCGAAGTACCGGTTGTCGCAAGCTGTAGTTTGAAATTCAAGGAAGAAAACAATCATCAATATGAAAGAACCAAAGAAGAAAGCAAATATAGCACAGCATAAGCAAAGCAAATCTATCATAGGATGAGTGCAAACATGTAGACAATCCAACCCAACAGCTCTACAACAGTGGTGAACAACTTTGCAAGTGTTGTTTGAAATTATCATTTAAAGAGTTTTCAATGACAATAGATAAAGCCTTTTATCTTAAGAAGTGGTAACAAAATTGTTAAGCCAATGATTCCAAAATCAAGGAAAAGAAATAAAATCCTCACTTTGATACTCTTAAAGGACACAGGCTCTGCAGACAAATGATAAACAACTACAATGCAAAGTTCTAACAATAATCTTTATCACATCCACAAATAGATTTTCCCAATATGTTATCAAATCCTCCTATTTAGCTCATGTTTGTCCTCAAACATATTGTTCCTTCAAACATTAGAAATTATTCTACAATTTATTAAAAATCGAGCCTCTTTTCCGCATTTATAATCAATACAAACAATATAAGCAAAAATAAATAAATACTCAGAATATATAGTTTAATCAACAAGTGTCATAAAACTGAAATATGTAAACTAAATCATTTCACTAAATTGAGTTTGCATCCAATAATTTGCAAGGTATTAATTAATCACGCATTAATAAAAAATTTAGACAAAGTCAAACCTTTTTACATGAACTAGAATGACAACCCAAGCGCCCTATCCCAGTTACTCAGTTCAAACAGTCTCTCTTTTTTTTTTTTTTTGAAGCTCGGTTAGCGGAGTGTTTGTAAGTTCTCGAATTGTCACTTGAACCTTTTAACGCGAGATGAAATGACAACCCAAGCACTTAAATCTCAGTTACTAAATTCGGTCACGTTTTCGAAACTTTTACTCATAACTTGAGCCTTTATTTATTTATTTTTCATTTTATTTATTTATTTATGTACAAGCAAATATTTTTTTTCAAACAATCAATTATATGAAAAATCTAGTTACATATATCAACCTTAAAATACAAATGTCAACTAATCTAGATACTTGAACACTTTAATTCAAAAATTGTCAAATTTTCCAAATTGACTAAGTGATGAGATTAAAGCTTCAATGTCGAAATAAACTATCGAATAAATCTAACATAAGATTGAACATATACAAAAGAAAAACATGCAGCAAAATTAATCATGCATATTTACCATTTCAAGTTTCATTAGTGCATCATAATGTAATCTAAACAGTAAACCTGCAGAATAACAGACGCAAAAGTTCCAAGATTGAAAAGCACTTCTTGCCATGGTCCGGTTTTTCTGTTCATTACTCGAAAACTTGTTTCATGGTAAGATTCGTTTCGTTTTTGTTGTGCTTGCGGAAGATAAACACTAGCATTTACATGGTTTTTCCCTATATTGATTCCAGACAACTTCCCTTGCCCTGACCCTGATTAATATGCCCTGACTGAAACCCCACAGTATCTAGAAGACTAAACACTCTGTTACTTGCTTCTTTCACACAAAACACAAAAAAGAGTACACAAAGAAGCAATGACACTTTTTAAACTAGGTCGATGAAATTGAATCTTTGAATCAAAGAATGTTAATGAGCAGTTCTTACTCAAATTGGAATCTTAATTGATACGTTACAGTGAACAGTACTGCAAGCAAATATTTATGTCAAATTGTTTTGTATGCATTTTCTTACCTGTGCACTATGGCTCAGTCTTAACAAGATCTTCAACAGAGCTTCTACAGTTGGCAATTAGATCCCTTGAATTGGAAGAAAAACGAAATGTACACATTAAATACTTAAGTTGCAGGAAAGAAAAACACAAATCAAGGACCAATTACTAACCTCCTTTGATTTAACAATTGTTCACTTTCCTCCAGCTTTTGCTTTTGTCCTTCAACAGTCTGCAATCCAAAAACCATAAATTAAGTTACAGGAAGAAACACTAACACTAATATATATTAGTACATTTTATGTATCGGGTTATTCTCATAACTATGTAAGAATATGTGAGTAAAAATTTTCATGTTAGACATGCAGCTTTATAATATCACAGTTTATGAACAGAAATTATAAGTTAAGGAACAAGAGAAGATAAGTAGGTAATTTACCATAGGCTTGGTATTAATTGATGCCCCAATCGAGATTAAAAGCTGTTGGCACTTCTCAAAATGATTGTTCAGTTCATTAATCTTTCAGAAAACCCACCAAGTAGAAAATCAATAATCTTCGAAACAAATAATAAACCAGTTTTAAAATTTTAAAAGAAAAAAAAAAAACCCAAACAAACCAAATCATCAGAATGTTGATCCCGAGTTCCATTATCAATTGCATCACCCAAATTCTCGACCAACTGCACCCCCAAAACAAACCCATAAACAAAAAGAAAGTATAAAGAGTGATAAGGTTATGGATTTGATTAAAGGAATACGTGTAAGAGGTGAAAGTGAGAAGGTAGTGACTGATGATGTTGATCCTGCTGCACTTGTTGTTGTTGTGATGGTGGAGGTGGAGGACAGAGGTATGGAGGGTCTTGATTTGAAGGAGTAGATACGTTACTGTGGGGTGGGACGCTTGGGATCGTAGTCCAGCTTCCACCTCCTGCGGACGGATCCATCGTCATTCTCTCAATGGTTGGCTATGGGTAGCTCCCTCGTTTCCTTTTCCACTTTGCCGCCATTGCCGGTGCACAGTTAGACACAGATTTGCGGGCCCTTGGTTTCGTAACCTACATGCCCCTTAACCATTTTCTCCAATTACGTTCTGCCACGTGGTAAGAGAAATGGGATGAGTGTCACAAAAACGACATTAAAATTAATTTTTTAAGATAATACATAATAATAGATAAATAATAGGGTAAATTACCCAAGTATACCAAAAAAATTAAAAATTTGTGAAATTGGGTCGATTTTTAGAAAATTTACGAAAAATGATCATTTTCCATCAAAACGTCCCACGTCGGTAGCGTTTTGAGGAAAATGTCGATAACACTTCTCTAGGACGCGCTTTGTCTCCAACGGTCAAAATTTTTCCTATAAACACCTCCCAACCCTTTTATTTTTTTCACACTTTAAACATTCTCTCAATTTTCTCTTAAAGTCCTTGAAATTTACTCTCAAATTTTAAAATAGTCCTTAACTATTTACAAAAAGCTCTTTTAATTTTTTAATATATTTTTTGAAAACTTTTAAAATTTTCGATCGTATTGCAATGACCGGGAATTACTTGACAATAAGCACATCTCCGTCGAGCAAATGCAAATGGTAAGTTTTATTTTAATTTTTAATATTTTTAGGTCTATGCAATTTTAATTAATTTTTATTTTATAATTTTTAAACAATCATAGATCGGGTGTTGCAATGTTATATTCATAATATGCATGGTCCCCATCGCCGTTGATCAAGAATTACTGCGGAAGCGGGTTTTTGCACGTGGCCACGATAGGTAGGGGTTCAAGTTGGAGCCGCTTTGATCGGTCGTTGATAGAGATGTGGAGACCCGAGACGCACACTTTCCATCTTCCATGCGAGAATGTACCATCACTCGAAAGATGTGCGATTGCGATTGGATTGCTTGATAGAGCGGCTTCGGTAGTCATCGAGTCCGCAACTTCGGTGATTGGATGGCCGTATGCTACGAGCTTCGGGTGCCATTCGGATAAAATTCGGGAGGTCGGATCGAGATGGCACAGTTACGAGACACATTCCGGGCCGAATGAGGGTTCGACCACAATAAAGCGAATCGGCATGCTCGGGCATACATTCTTGAGATAATTGGAGGCTATCGATGCCGGCCTTTCTAGAAATCTCAGACACTTGAGATGGTCGCTAAAACTTGTTGATTTTAGAAGCGGTAATTGAATTGAGTTAGGGTCTGCTGTGCTATCGAGGTTGTATCAGGAGATGTGCGAGGCGACGCGGCCGAGTAAAGTGAAAATCGGAGGTTGCCTATCACTACTGCAGTCATGGGTATGGTTTCGATTTCTATTTTTACGTCCTCGACTCGACCACCCATATTCATTCCCACTGATAACGAGGTAAATTTAATGTTATATTTTACAATTATACGTAGATTTATAGTATAATTATATGCTAAAAATTTATTTAATTAGGTGGAACTATTCGGCGAGTCATGCTAGAATACCTACCTCGCTTGAAGATATACGGCTTCTATTAGACCAACAGTCTTAATCACAAGTAAGTTTCAATTTTGTATTTATAATTTAGTATGTCGTATTTAGTGTCTAATATCATGTATATAACTAATATTTTGGTAATGTTAATAAAGTTTCAATGGACACCGTACGAGGATCCAAAAATTCGGGCAGTAATTCCGGAGGAGTTCTTACAAAATCTGAGTAGTTGGCACGTGAACGTCCCATTGATCACCTATACGACCGTGGAGATGTACCAGTCAGATCGGGTTTTGTGACAATTTGGATTCCGGCAATCGATTCCCGTGCCACCTGAGGTGCTCGATGATGAGCATAAAATGAACTTACGGCAGTTGCACATGGATTGACCAAGATTTTGGTCAGCATATATCGAGATGTGGGAGAACCGGTATAACTATTTACCTAATCGGGAATCGATCATCGTTCCTGAGTTAGCGTCCGTTCTGGAATACATGCCATGGTTTAGGATCCATGGTCACCAGATTTATTGTTGGAAGAAGAGAGCGGCAAGCAACTTCGTCAACAAAGGGAACGTCGGGGCCCTTAAATCCAAGGAGAAGGGTGATGAGGCGAGGCCATCAACGGTCTTGACAAATCACCGGCCCATCAACGGCGCCCACACACATCACCAGCCCATCGGTTCGGTAAGACGACACCGACATCGCAGCCTTTACCCTTTATGCGGTCGCACCTACCCCTTATATGTATCCTAACCCATATATGTTTCCTTTTCCCAGTCCCAGCCCAGGTTAGAATGCATAGCCGAGTTCGAGTCCGTTCCCGACTACTCCGGCTGGCCAGCCGATCTTGAGGCCGTAGTCATGTGAGGGATCACAGAGGCGCCATCGGGGAGCACTTATTTCTACCAGTCTCCTTCACCACACGGGATTCAGACACCCCGCCGTGGTTTATACAAATACCTCTGGGGTCGTTATTTTATCAAGGTGGGCCATCCTCGCAACACCCACAACTGCACCCCACTGCCAAGGAAGGCTGGAATCCCTTGGGGTTCCACGACCCATGGAAGCTAGAAGAAGGAGGAATCCAGCGCGTAACCACCGACCGCCCCTATGTGGCACTTATTCCGACCGGCATCAACATTGATTCGGATCGACTTTTTTATTTTTTAAATTGTAATAAATCTTTTTAATTTTTTAATAAAAAAAGTTATTTTTATTCGTGTTTGTAATTTAATTTTAATACCTTCACTAAAATAGAAGTTGTTTATTTTTTGTATATAATTTAATTTTAATTTTTAATAAAATAAAAAGTTATTTTTTTTTTATTTTTGTAATTTAGTTTTAATATATTTAAAAAAATAATAGTTGTTTAATTTTTAATTGTAATTTAATTTTAATATATTTAATAAAATAGAAATTATTTAATTTTTAATTGTAATTTAATTTTAATATATTTAATAAAATATAAATTGTTTAATTTTTTATTGTAATTTAGTTTTAATATATGTATAAAATAAGAAGTTGTTTTTATTTTTATTTTATTATAATTTAGTTATAATTTAGTTTTAATATATTAAATAAATAAGAAGTTTTCTTTATTTTTATTTTTTGTAATTTAGTTTTAATATATTAAATAAATAAGAAGTTTTCTTTATTTTTATTTTATTGTAATTTAATTTTAATATATGTAATAAAATAAGAAGTTGTTTTTTATTTTTATTTTTTGCAATTTAATTTAATATATTTAATAAAATAAGAAGTTTTTATTTTTTTGTAATTTAGTTTTAATATATTTAATAAATAAGAATTTTTTAATAAAATAATAGTTGCTTATATGGTTTTGTAATTTAATTTTAATATCTTTTATAAAATAGAATTTGTTTAATTTTTTTAAATTTAATTTTAAAAATAAATATCCAATATTTGAGGAAAGGGAAAAGCGCGCCCCTGGGGACGCACTTTGTGCCACCTCAACAAAGCGCTTCCACGTAGGCGCGCTTTTGCTGAGGTGGCACAAAGCGTGTCCCTGTATGCGCTTGTTAGATTCCCTCAAAGCGCTGGCGTGGGCGCTTTTGAGGAAAATGGTTCTTTTTCGTAAATTTTCTAGAAATCGGTCTAATTCCGTAAATTTTTTTATTTTTTTGGTATATTTAGGTATTTTACCTAAATAATATATTTTTAATGAAAAATGTTTAAATTAACTTTTATTATAATATTAGTTTTTTATATAATACCTAAAATTATCCATAGTTTATTCCTGCACTAACAATAATATTGTTGCTAATGAAGCTAAGACTCAATCGATAATATAATATAATTTATTTAAATGAAAAGGAAATATAAAAATTACTGTAGAATATATATACAAAATAATTAAATATATAATAAAACATATAAAGTCTAAACTACATAAAATTATATATACAAGATGATGATGGGTTAAAGCATTAAACGGATACCTTAATATAAGTTAGTCGAAATTGGGTTTCTGTAATCATTTTTGGGAAACAATTGCAACAAAGTATATTTAAGTGTTAGACAAAGCAGTAAAATCAATATGAATTTGTATTGACCTTGCAATTAATGCCTCTATATTTTTCTAAATTTTTATAGTTTATATATGATTTTTATACTTCCTTTTCATTTTAATAAATTATATTTAATATATTTTCTGAATTTTTATATATTTAATTATTTCACATATTTTTCAGATTATTTTATAATTGACATATATTTTTTGGTTATATATATTTCAAATTTTTTACAGTTTATACATATTTTATTTTTTAAAAAAGATATATTTTATAAAGGAACGTCAAGTGACTCTTTTTCATTGCTCACAACATGCCTAATGGTACTTTTTCATTGGCTAAATCTACTCAGCGGTTTTTCCTTAATGTCCGTTAAAAGAGGGTTCAAAAAACATAACCTTGGCATATGTTAGGTACTAAAATGAAATAATAAAAAATTTAGATGCCAAAATAGAAAAATACGTATATTTTAGTATAGGTGTGGTTTGTAAAGGATAATAGAAATAAGATGTTTGCCGTTGAACTTGAGAAGAGTTGAACATAATTCTTGAATCCAAGTCCCAACTGCTCTTCTAATATCACAAATTAAGTCCAAATTTGCTGAGAGAAGCGCAAATTCAAAGAAACTATGATTTGGGGTTTCTGCTTCGTTGGAACAAAGCTAGCAAACAATTAATTTCTATGTTCATGCCTCCGAAAAGTAATCTATCTCTAAGCGGAAGCCTGTTCATCATAGCCATCCAAGCAAAAATAAATTGCTTGGGAATGTGTAATGGAAACCTTATCAACTTTTGCCAACTACCCTTCTCTCCATCTTTAATCTCCTCCCTCAACTTGGTAGTAGAGATATTACTACCTGCAGTCAGTCGCGGCCACCTCTCTCATCTTAAGTAGTCTTTTCTAGTTCCAACAACCTGGGGAACCAATAGTACAAAGACCCTTAGCAAGAATGGCTTTAACATGTTGCAAAATGCAAGCCTGATTCCAATCTTCAAGTTTTTTCAAACCTAACCCACCCTCAACTTTAGGTGAACAAATCTTCTGCTAGCTGACTCTTGCCCCAAAAGTTGCACTATCTTTCTCTTTCTAGAAATACCTAGAACTAATCTTCTTAAGAGCTCATTTTGGCAAAAGAAATTGTCGACACCAGCAAGCTTGACTGTTGGATATTATAAATCAGCATAGCTTAATTGCTTAGAAGACCAACTATTGATTGTAGTCGTAAAGGACTACAATGTGGAACTCCCAAATATCTTTCCTAACTGAAAATCAGTAACTGTATTGATAATATCCAATTCCTCATCAGAAACGCCAACAAAACAATACTCACTTTTCGCAACATTCAATTGCAAACCAGAAAGATAATAAAATTCCTCCAAAATAAAATTAGTTGAACCTTTTGCAAAGATAAGAAGATCAGCTGCAAAAGACAGATGAGTAAGTTTAAGCCTGAGGCATTTAAGAAGAAACATGAAGACTCCACACGTTAGGCCACATCAAGATGTTTGGATAAAACATGCATTGAGATAACAAAAAAGTAGGGAGATAGTACATCTCCGCGCCTTATCCCTCTACCACCCTTAAAATAGCCAACAGGCCCGCCATTAAAAGAAATGGAATATCTAAGAGTGTAATGCATGCAGCAATCCATTTAACCCATTTTCTCTGGAAACCAGCCAAGATTAAAAGACCAATTAAGGGAGTCAAAAGCTTTTTGCAAATCCACCTTCACAACACATGTTGGTGAAATATGCTTTCGACAAGCTCATGTGCAAAGAGAGTGTTGTCAATGGTACTTCTACCCTCAATAAAAGCACTTTGACAAGGAGAAATAATATCTGGCAAATATTAATTAATCCTTTTAAACAAAACTTTTGTGATACATTTATACACTATATTGCAGCAAGAGATTGTCCTATATTCCTTAATGTGATTTGGACTTTGACATTTAGGAATAAGGGCAATTGTTGTGGCATTAAAGGCTGGCAACAACTCTGAATTGCCTCAGTTAAATCATTACTCATTATACTTGAAAGATATAGGTTGCGAAACAAGTGAGGAAATTATATGAAACTGTGATTTCACGTCATTTCTATCCCTTTCTAATAGGAGAATGACAAATCATATTTTTTTCTGATATTCAACTTTTTCCTCCTGAAAAAATTTAAATACAACTAAAAATGCTGAATACCTGGAGAAAAAATATAATTTGTCATTCTCCTATTGGTCAGGGATAAAGTTGACGTGCAATCATATTTTCATACCATCCTTTCTCGTGAAAGGGTTATTTATCACTTATTTTTTTCAATTATTTTTATACTTTTAACGTTATATTTTAAATATTTTATCTTTAATATTTATTAAACAATTCAATTATATTTTATACTTAATTTTAAGTAATATATTAAGGGAATAGTTTATTACACTAGTGGAGTTTTTTTTACCCTACAAGCAAGGTTGGAAAGTTGACAAGTGTCGTATAAAGAATAGTAAAATATTTAAAAAAGAGAGACACATGTCAGATGTTTAAGACTGTTGTGAAATAAAAAAAAATAAACTATTAGTGTATTAAATACTCACCCATATACCAAATGAATTTTATAACTTAAAACTAATACTTAATTTTTTAATTTATTAAACACCACCTAAATAAAGAAGAAATAGCCAAATAGAAGGAAGGGTTTTTTACTCAAATGATATAAAAAATAATTAATTACGAAAAAAGTACGAAAAACAGATTAATTACGAAAATAGACATTTACTATAGTGTTCTGATAGTGCCACTTGACATAATGACGGCACCAAATTGAAATATGATGATCTAAAATATTCAAGGACGTGATCTATAAATTTCTAGTTTTGATTGGCAGCTGAAAAAAGGTTTTAAAGGTGCCGCCTAACGGTGTGACCACACCAAACTTTAAATAGGGTAAATTGTTTCGTAAACCCCTTTATTTATTATTTTCTTTTATTCCACTTTAACACCGAAAATAGAAAGGCCTCTTACCAATTAGTCCAAAATGTTTTTTCTACCAAAAAATATTTTTATAAAAAAGCTTATTCAACTGAAAATAAATTTTATTTATTTTTCAAAAATAATTATAATTTTATTATCAATTTGAATTATGGATACGGTATAAATTTATACTTATAAAAGCTTTAGAAAAATCTTATTATGTATAAATTATAATTATTAGTTAAATTTATAGCTTCCAAAAATAATGTGAGCAAAAGAAAATTACTATGAATATTGTTAACTGCTATGTCAAACATAATTTGAACAAAAAATATTTTTTGAGAAATAAATGAATTTATTTCCAGCTGAAATCGGTTTTTTTACAAAAATATTTCTAGGTAGAAATTTTTTTGGACTAATTGATAAGAGGCCTCTTTATTTTTTGTGTTAAAAGGGAATAAAAGAAAATAATAAACGAGGGGGTTTAAGAAGAAATTAACCCTATTTAAAGTTTGGTGCCGCCACTGTCAGGTCCCAAAGCCATTTTTTTCAACTACCAATTAAAATAGGAAATTTACAGATCAGGTCCTTGAATATTTTAGGTCATCACATTTCAGTCTGGTGCTGCGTCAGGCGACACCATAAAACACTATAACAAATACTTATTTTTTTAATTAATTTATTTTACATACTTTTTTCATAAATTATTATTAATTTTATATTATTTAAGTAAAAAAGAAAAAGGAAATTAAAAAAGAAAGTTGGTTATAGAGTGGTTGGGTGTGTGAGGGCATTAGATCATTGGTTTGGGTGGAAATGGGTACTTACCAACAACAGGCTAAAAACCCTTTTAAAAAATTGAGCCATAACTGTTGAAATCATTTTTTTTTAGAAAACGGGTCGATTTTAGAATTGAAAATAGAGTCGCCACCTATCTTTTTTGAGGTGTGATTGGGTCACCTTGAAATTTATCGTTTAAATATTTTGATTTATTAAAACGATAATTTTGGTCTACGAAATTTAGAAAAACGGGTTCGGGAGTCGATTACGCACGAGAAAAGATTAGCACCCTCGTGACGCCCACAATTGGTACCTAATTGATTATTTGATGTCTTTATGTCGAAAAATAGAAAAGATTTTTAAATACGATCCATTTGGTTAAAAAAATTGAATAAATTGAAATGAATGTTAAGACTCTCTTATTTCAAAAAGTAAAATGTCACGCCCAGTAAGTTAGGGTACGACATTTCGAGTTCCCAAAACTGAGCCTGTCTTTCGACTTTTAAAACTCATATTTAAGCTTGAGGAGGATATTTGATTATTTGGGTTAAATAAAAAATCGAAACTCAGTAAGTTAGGGCACAATTTTTCAAAATACCAAATTCAGAACATTGCCTTTATTTTTTGGAAATTCTTATCCTGAAACAACGAAATGTCACATTCAGTGAGTTAGGACGCAGCGTTTCGAATTCTCAAGAATAAGTTTTATTTAATTCATATGCTCGTTTAAGAAAATAATTGGTTCTTTAGATTCGATGCAAGAAATCGAAACTCATTAAATTAGGGTACGATTTCTTTCGAACCTTAGAACACGTAGTGTTTGCTTATTTTGAAAATCGGGTAAAAGGTAGTACTATCGTAGTAAAATAGAACACAAATTATAGTATACATGCATAATAGAGTAAAACGAGGGAGACAATATAAATTATAATAATAAAAGCAAAAAGAAATGGAAATTAAAACAAATAATTTATGTAAAATAACAAGTAAAAATAATAAAATAAGAAAACAAAAAATTAATAATAAATCAATAAACAAGTTAATACTATATAATAATTTAAAAATAAAATAATAATAAAAGTAAAAATACAATAATAATAAAATATATTAATAAACAAATAGTAATAGTAAAAATAAAAAATAGAAATAATAATAATAATAATAATAATAATAATAATAATAATAATAATAATAATAATAATATATATATAATAACAATAGTGATAATAATAAAATAATAATAATAATGAATACAATAATAATTATAAAATTAATTACAAATAAAAATAATAGTAGTAGTAACATTAAAATAATAATTATAATAGTAAAATAATAGTAATACTAAATTAGTAATAATAATAATATAATAATATTAATAGTAATGAAAATAATAATAAAAGTAATAGTAAAAATAAAAATTGTATTAATAATAAAATAATAGCAATGATATAAACCAAGAAGTAACTATATATATATATATATATGCATATGCATGCAAACAATTAAATGAGTAGATGAAAACGATAACCCTAAATGCAAGAATAAATTATTAATAAATGAATGCTATATTAAAATGAAATTGGAATAAAAATGAAAGCTCGAATTGTAAATGAAACATTAAAGGGTTAAATTAAGAGAAAAATAAAATTAAAGATCCAAATTAAAAAAAGAAATAATTGAATTAGGACCCCGATGTAACATGCCTAAAAAGGGAAGGACCAACTGGGTAATTCTCTCGTCCTCCTAAGCGCCGCGTTTTAACAGGGACCAAAATGAATCAAATGCGAAACAATTGGGTCAAATTTGAAAAGAAAAAAGATCCAATTGAAATAGACTTAAAAAGCGGAAGGGCTAAAAGCGCAAATAGCCTTTCCACAAGAAAACACACGGATCCTGGGCAAAGCGGTTCGGAGCCAAAACGACACCATTTTGGCGTCCAGACCCAAGGCACTAAACGGTGTCGTTTTACCCTTCTATAAAAGTCAATTTTTTGGTTCTAAAAATCATTTTAAACCTCTTCTAAAAAAAAAAAAGAAACTCTCTAAAGCCTCTCCTCGTGGGCGATTTCCGGTAGGGCTCCGATCACAGACCACCGTGCACCGCCGTAGGTCTCCAGCGCCACCGCCGTATATAGCGGCGGGGACACCAAAAGTCACCATTTTTCAGTAGTTTCAACAGGTAAGACTCCCTTTTCCTTTTTTCAAAACTCGTTTTAGAAATAAAAATAATAAATAAAAGAGAAATGTATGTATGTGAACAGTTCAAAAAATAAAAGAGAAAGAAGATAAAAATAACAATAAAAGAAGCTTACTGTTGTTTTTGATTTTTGGTATTGATTTCCTTGTATTTGAAAAAAAAATCGTAGTATTGCTCTCGTATATATCTAAAAAAAACGTCCTTGTTACAAGTGATCCCTCGGCCTTTTTATAGCCAAATTTAAGAAATAAAAAGAAAATACAAACTCTGGATTCTGTTTGCTGTGCTATTTTTTTTTCCTTCTTTTTTACAGGTGAAAACATCGTAAAGGAGGCTTGGAGGCTCACGATGAGGAGGGCGTACGGCGTTGGGGCTTGACATTGCTGCGGCGCTGGTCAGGGGTTAGGGTTTCTGCATACTTTGAAATTTTTGGGCTGTTTGGGCCTTAATTTAATTGGGCTTCAATGTGAATGGGTTTTATTGGACTTTTTATTAATTTTGTTTTGTTTTTTGGTGTAAAATTGGCTAATGGGCCCAGACGAAAATTGGGCCTTATAGCTGCCCCTCTTTGCTCATTGTCGTGTAACAGGAATGGAGCAAAGACTTTAAAGGCCAATTTTGCCCTTGACTTCTTGATGCTTCCTTCCTTCAGGTAACCTCGCTTTAACCCACTGCATCTTCAGGGTTATAGGAATTTTCGTTTCAATCTGCTCCACTATTGCTTAGGGAGATATGATCTGTAATCTTCAGCCTGTTCCCTTGCTGCTCAGGGAGATAAGGCTCACCGTCTTCAATCTGCTCCACTACTGCTTAGAGAGATAGGATCTGCAATCTTCTGCCTATTCCACTACTTCTTAGGGGGATAAGGCTCACTGTCTTTGATTTGCTCCACTATTGCTTAAGGAGATAAGATCTGTAATCTTCAACCTGTTCTACTACTACTTAGGGAGATAAGGCTAGTAGCTTAAATCTGCTCCATTGCCGCTACATGGATGTAAGATTCGCCGTCTTTGATCTGCTCCACTACTGTTTAGGGAGATAAGATCTGTAATCTTCAGCCTGCTCCACTCATCGCTAGGGAGATAAGACTCATCGTCTTGATCCGCTCCCTCTACCGCTAGGAGATAAGATCTACAACCTTTAGCCTGCTCCACTATTGCTTAGGGAGATAAGATCTGCAATCTTCAGTCTGTTCCACTACTGCTTAGGGGGGATAAAGCTAGTGGCTTAAATCTGCTCCATTGCTATATAGATGTAAGATTCGTCGATCTGCTCCATTACTGCTTAGGGAGACAAGATCTATAATCTTCAGTCTGCTCTATTGCCGATACATGGAGATAAGACTTGTAATTTTTAGCCTGTTCCACTACCACTTAAGGGGATAATGTTGATGGCTTAAATTTACTCAATTGTTATATGGATGTAAGATTTTTCGTCTTCGATCTACCCCACTGCTATCTCGAAGGGACAAGATCTACAATCTTCAGTCTGCTCCATTGCCAATACATGGAGATAAGACTTGTAATTTCAGCTCCCTTGCTATATCAATAAGATAAGGCTAGTGGCTTAAATCTACTCCATTGCCAATACATGGAGATAAGATTCGCCAAAATCTGTGATTCTAATCAATTTTGCTACATCGTCCTCTGGGGAACCTACCAGAAATTGATTTCATGGGGTCAATGCTTATGCCAAATGATTAGGATGTCATGATCGGAAAATGCTCCTAACCAGATGTTATATGAATGAATGCAAAATGTCATGAGAATGATCCATTTTTAACATTTGGGCTGTCATTGCTCGCCGTTTTGTTAAGGTGATATCTCTGACATATATCTTCTTGTTCAGCTGATACTTTTGATAGAGAATCTGAAAACGTAGTCATTGCTTAGACTCTTATCAAGTGTTCCCAACTCTTTAAGCTTGGTGAGTTCTAAATAATTGACATGTTTAAGATTCTTGCATTATTTAGAGACTTTCAGAGTAATATGCAAAACTTCTTTTGTGAAAGCATTGTTAGTTCATTAATCATTATTTCAATATAAAATGCTCGAAAAAGATTATAAAGATGAATAAAACTGAAATTTATTCGGGACAAAATCTGTAAAGAATGGATTGAGCAAAGGAAGTAAATTTTGCTAAGGTACAGAAATGAGTAAGGGCGGAATTGGTGCCCCCAGATATCACAGCCTGAGCTTCTATATGAACTTCTTGAAGACCATTTTGAGTTCAACATGTGTTTAGGAGATCTGTGGTACTTTGTCAATGCCCCGAAGATGTAGCATATCTCCTCATTGTTAACTCAGGTATAGAATGGCTAGCGCGTACCCTAATTCTCCTCAAAAATTTGAATTGCCCTTTACAAGTTTTCAATTCAAAGCTAATTTGGTCTCAAAGTGCCTTTTGTAGGTTTTCACCTTGGCCAATTTTTCTTCTTAAGCGAAGTATTTCTTGACTGAGTCCGCATTAACCAGGTTTGGCTGACTCTTGCCGTCCATCTCAGCTAGTATCAATGCCCCTCCAGAAAATGCCTTCTTTACAATATAAGGTCCTTCCCAATTAGGCCTCCACTTTCCTCTGAAGTCCTCTTGCATAAGGAAGATATTTTTCAATACCAAGTCTCTCTCATGGAATACTCTGGGTTGACCTTTTTGTTGTAAGCTTGCATCATTCGCTTCTGGTACTTGACCATAACGGATGGCTTTTAACCTTTTTTCCTCAATTAGATTCAGTTGATCATACCGAGATTGGATCCACTCCGCTTCATCCAACTTCAACTCTGATAAAACCCAGAGAGAAGGAATTTCAACTCAAATAGGCAAAACTGCCTCCATCCCATAAACCAATGAGAAATGTGTTGCCCGGTAGAAGTTCTAACAGATGTTAGATAGACATAGAGGGCAAATAATAATTTTTCATGCCAATCTTTGTAGGTCTCAGTCATTTTCTCCACAATTTTCTTGATATTTTTATTAGCCGCCTCAACTGCACTATTCATTTTTGGGCGATATGGCGACGAGTTGTGGTGCTTAATTTTGAACTGACTGCAGACTTCCGCTATCGCGCTATTGTTCAAGTTCAACGCATTGTTAGATACGATCCTTTCTGGCATACCATAATGACATATGATCTCCCTCTTCAAAAACTTGCTAACTATCGTCTTCGTGACATTGGCATATGAAGTTGCCTCTACCCATTTGGTGAAGTAATCAATGACCACGAAAATGAATCAATGTCCATTAGAAGCCTTCGGTGAAATCAGCCCAATGACGTCCATGCCCCACATTGAGAAAGGCCATGGAGAATTCATAACATGAAGAGGTGAATGAGGCACATAGATCTTGTCTCCATAAATTTGGCACTTGTGGCACTTCTTGGCGTAACAGATGCAATCTCCTTCCATCGTGGACCAATAATACCAATCTCATGATTTGCCTAGCCATTTTAAAACCATTGGCAAGCGTCCCACAGACACCTTCATGGACTTCTTCTAGGATTTTCTTAGCCTCAACAGCATCAACGCATCTTAACAACACCTGGTCCTTTCTCTTTTTATACAAAATTTTTCCGTCTAAGACATAGTTATTGGCCAGTCTTCTCAATATTCTCCTATCATTTTCAGTTGCTTGATCAGGGTATTCACGGTTCTTCACGTATCATAGAATATCATGATACCAAGGATGATCATCTCTCTCCTCCTCTTCGTCGATATTACAGCAGTGAGTCGAGCCTCACAAATACTCATTCGGATAGGCTTCATACCTTCTTGTTCATTTTCTCTGATCATAGAAGCTAATGTGGCTAAGGCGTCAGCCATCTGGTTTTATCACGCGAGAGATAAAAGAAGGTGATATTATCAAACTCCTCAATTAACTCTAAAACTAACTTTCTATAATTGATCAATTTGGGATCTTTCGTTTCCCATTCGCCTTTGAGCTGATAGATCACCAACGCAGAATCTCCGTATACTTCTAGCACCTTGATTTTACGGTCTATGGCTGCTCGAATTCCAATGATACATGCTTCATATTCTGCCATATTGTTTGTGCAGTCAAAATCCAACTTGCAAGTGAATGGATAATGATCTCCACTTGGGGTATCAGGACTGCCCCAACTCCATTACTAATGGCATTTGACGCTCCGTCGAAGTTCAATTTCCAAGGACAATCTTCTAGGGTGTCTTCCTCAGTAGCCGCTACAAACATCAAATATTCATTAGGAAAATCAAAGTTTAAGGGCTCGTAATCGTCTAGAGCTCTGTTGGTTAGAAAATCTGCTATCGCACTCCTTTTCACAGCTTTTCTGGCTCACATAGACTATGTCAAATTCGGAGAGCAAAATTTACCATCGGGCCATTCTTCCATTCAGAGCGGTTGACTCCATCATGTACTTAAGAGTGTCTAGTTTCGAGATTAACCAAGTCGTATGGTACAACATGTACTGCCTTAACATAATTTCTCAATTGGCGAGTATCTCATTTCACACTTAGTAAATTTCTTACTGAGGTAATATATCGCCCTTTCTTTTCTTCTTGCCTCATTGTGTTGGCTGAGCACACATCCCATTAAATTATCAAAGACCGTCAAATACAGAATCAATGGTTTATCAAGACTAGGCGGCGTTAGTATTGGAGTATTAGACAAGTATTGTTTAATTATGTCAAAAGCCTTCTGGCATTCATTGTCCCAAATGTTTGATTGTGTTTCTTAAGAAGACGAAATATGGCGTCACATTTCTCAATCAATTGCAAAATGAATCGGGCAATATAATTTAGTCTTCCTAGAAAACCTCGAACCTTCTTTTGAGTTCGCGACGAAGGCAATTCTTGCACAGTTTTGACTTTATCCGGTTGACCTCAATTCCCTTTTCACTAACTATGAAACTAAGTAGTTTTCCTGACCTAGCCCCGAAAGTACACTTGGTTGGATTGAGCTTTAGCTGAAATTTCCTTAACGTCAAGAACAGTTTCCTCAAAACCTGTATATGCTCTTTTTTCGTTTGGGATTTCGCGATCATGTGTCGACATAGACCTCGATCTCCTTGTGCATCATATCGTGAAACAAGGCTACCATGGCTCTTTAGTATGTTGCTCTCGCATTCTTTAACCCGAATGGCATCACCTTGTAACAAAAAGTTCCCCATAAGGTTATGAAGGTGGTCTTTTCCATGTCTTTAGGATGCATCTTTATCATATTGTATCCAGAGAAACCAACCATGAAGGAGAACAATGAATACCCTGCCGTGTTATCCACCAAAGTGTCGATATGAGGTAGTAGGAAGTAGTCTTTAAGGTTGGCCTTGTTTAAGTCTCTGTAATTTACACACATCCATACTTTTTCATCTTTCTCAGGAACGGGGACGACATTGGCTACCCATTCTGAGTAATTCACCACTTGTAAGAACCCAACATCAAATTGCTTCTTAACCTCTTCTCTTATCTTTACTGCAACATCAGGTCTCATCCTTCGGAGCTTCTGTTGAACCGGCTTGCATTCTTCTTTTATGGGGATATGATGTACCGTAATATTGGCGCTCAACCTAGGCATGTCTTGATATGACCATGCGAAGACATCTTTGAACTCCTGCAGAAGTTTAAAGAGATCCTACCTTGTTTCCTCATTTATGTAAGTGCCAATTTTCACCTCCTTCCCTTCTTCCAAAATCACATTCTCAATTGTCTCTTTGTGAGGTAGAATAAACTTCTCTTCCCGCTTTACCATCCTTAACAAATCCGGGGATAAACTATAATCTCCGTCATATGTAAAATTCTGCGATCCCTCTAAGCACATGTCTCGTTCACAAGGGATTTTGGGTCCATGGCAGCATTGCTCATGACATCGATATCTGGGGACCTATTGTAGGTATGAAAGAATATCCAAAGAAATCTAAGAGTAACTTATTTGTATGACATGATTATGAATGAAATGAGAGAATAAATAATAAAAAAATATTTGTCCGGTATGAAACACAAAAATGTATTTTTTATTGAAAATAAAGATGTTTCAACATTAGCCTATTTCACAAAAGATTCTTATTTGTTTCTAGGCTTAAAACAACAAGTGTGTTTTGAACATTACTCTATGTTAGCTCTAAAAACTACAGGAATTTCCTCCGCAGTCCAGTTGTTCAGAACACTTCCAGCTCATATGGGCGAATGCCCGCTAAGTTTCTTTCCTTCGATCCCTCTTCAAATACGACATTGATGCTCAAAGTTTTCATTATATCTTCAGTCATTCCTTCTCTTGTCATCCCCGATTCAGGATGGATAATTCCTCTTAATATGAATGTATTGGATATATGGGGAAAAATCATTGATCCCCATTTTACCTCAGCCCCACTCAATCATGCCCTTCGTTTCTCTCACTTCCTCTCCAGTTCCTCCTTCCTCTATTTGGCGTCTAACCTATGCCCTAAGCCAAAACGATCGTGCTTGTCAACCAAACCCGATACTTCGACCCGTCCATGGAGGTATTTTTCAAGTCCCCTCCTAGGCAATGCTCCTTTTCCTACCATCAGTCGTAGGCTCATCCATGTAACTTCAGATATTTTTGGCACTGGACCTTGCCTCCTTCGATGATGAAAGTTGCATTTACAAACTCTAATGATAGAAAGGAACACTTTATCGCCTCAGTATCATTTTCTATGTAGGACGCATCATTAGTAACGGATGTGATAATGTCCTCCTCCGTATTTATAGTTATCAATCGACCCTCTTTCACCAACTTTAGCTTTTGGTGCGATAATGATGGTACTGCTCCCACCGAGTGAATCTAGGGCCTCCCCAATAAACCATTGTAAGAGGGTCTGATGTCCATCACGAGAAGTCTACCTCATACGTATTTGGTCTGATCAGAAGGGGTATCTCAATCCTTCTCATTACTTTCCTTTCGGTGCCATTGAATGCTCTCACTATGTTCTGGCATGTTTTCAAATGAGAGCTATCTATAGGCAACCTATTCAATGTGGATAGAGGCAAGACATTCAGTACCGATCCGTTATCAATTAATACCCCCGATAACATATACCCTTTGCATCGGGTAGTGATGTGCAGAACCTTGGTGGATCCCATGCCCCCTAATGGCATCTCATCGTCACTGAAAGAAATGAAGTTATCGGCACTTATGTTGCCGATGAGGCGGTCTATCTTGTTCACCAAAATGCCATCGGTGACATAAGTTTTATTTAATACCTTCATCATCGCGTTTCGGTGTATCTCCGAGTTTAAAAGTAAAGTCAGTACTATATGCGTGTCGACTGCTTGTACAACTGTTCCACAACACTATACTCGCTGTGTTTTAGGAATTTCAAAAACTCTTTGGCTTCATTCTCAGTTACCGGCTCATTAACTAGTGGTTCTAACCTTTCTCCCCCTGTTCAATCATCAGAGACTTCCTTTTTCTGGTTAGACTTTCGTATTTGGCATGCTGATCGGACTCTCCTTTCCCAAGCATGTCATATTACAGCTGTAATTTCAGGGCACCCTTTTGCTATCATTATAAGGAAAAGCCATGGGTTTCTGAATTACAACTCTCGGTGCCATTTTTGCCCCGGCTTCGTTGACTTTCGATCTTGAGATTATCACCACCGATCGATTGACCTCAGCGCCCTTCTCTCCGACTCACCTCCTATGGTGCACACATCCTCCCCTTTAGTGAACTCAAAGAACTCTAGCTCCTTATTATTTATTAGACCCTGCACTAGGGCCCTGAATTCAGTGCACCTCTGAATCTCATGGTCCTCCTCCTCGTGGAACTCACAATAGTTCCTCACTTCTCGGGATTTGCTCCCTACATCTTGCATGATTAAACCTCTTTCCATCATTCTTCTCCAGACCTCTCTCAACGGGGTTCTTACTTCTGCAACATTCAACTTGATTCTTTTTCCCGCATTCTCTATTATCGCGTTCACCCCATTATCAGTATGATTGGGTAACAGATTTCCTACACCAGGCACCTCATCGAACTTCACAATGTCTATTTTGATGAGCCTTTCGATTAGCTTTTTGAAAGAGAAGCAATTCTCTATCCTGTGCCCCGCTATCCCCGCATGGTATTCACATTGAGTACTTGCGTAGTACCATTTGAGGTATGGGGGTTGCAACGGTTTTAAGTAGACAGGGGATACAACGTGGGCATCAAATAGACTTTTGTGTAGCTCCCGGTACGTCATTGGAATGGGAGTAAACTAGAGCTTCTCCACATTTTGCTTTGTATTAGGCTCTTGTCATGGTGAAGCTTGTTGGCTCGTGGCCACCACTCTCAGCTGATTTACCGTGACTGGTTTTGCATTAACCCCGCTCACATTGCCAACCTCGTTTTCTCTCTTCTTCGGGGTTGACCTCCTGGTACTTTCCCCAACCTATATTTTTTCGCACTTTATTGCATTCTCTATCATTTCCCCGGACATCACTATGTCCCCGTAACTCTTAGTTGCACTTCCCAGCATGTGATTAATAAAATATGCCTTCAAAGTATTAATGAAAAGCATGGTGGTTTCTTTTTCCAACAGTGGGGGTTGGACTTGTGTAGCAACTTCCTCCACCTTTGAGCATATTGCCTAGAACTTTTATTCGACTTTTCTCCATGTTCTGAAATGTGATCCTGTCAGACGTTATGTCCTTCATATGGCCATATTGCTTCATGAAGGCCTGTGCTAAGTCTTTCCATGATTTGACTTGGGTGCGACTCAATGATTGTACCATTTGGCCACAGCCCCAGTCAAACTGTCCTGGAAACAATGAATTAATAACCAACCATTATTAACATGACTAGTCATCCTCCGAAAAAACATCGTGATGTGGGCCTCAAGGCAGCTGGTTCCATTGTATTTTTTAAATTCCGGCACTTTGAACTTCGGAAGGAGCACTAGATCCGAAACCAAACTTAACTCCTTAGCATCCATTCCACACTGATAATCAGCACTTTCTAGCACCTTGAATTTCTCATCCAGCCATTTGTATCGGTCTTTCAGTTGCCTTAGGAGTTCCTCTTTTGTCTTTTTTATCTCCGCCATGTCATCCAGATCAAGGACACCGGGATTTGTGGGATTGTCTCCGGTGCCTAAGCCTGTCGGGAGGTGTGCTAACGCTGAAACATCAGCTTGATACTAAGGACTGATATTGACGGACACCCTAGGTGGGTATGCATTGGGCTGCGCTGGGGTATTTGTCGGGGCAAAACCCGGTGGATAGACAGGGTCTTTACTGTCATCCCGGAGGTTGGCCATAGGGCTCTTTCCTTTTTCTGACCCTCCAAGCAGTAACTGTGTTAACTGATTCATCATGCTCTTTTGCGATTCTAACATCTGATCTTTCAGGTCCTGCTGAATCTTGGTCACTTGCTCTTGCATCTGAGCTTGCAGTCGATCCTGCATTTCCTTCTACATTGGTTCCGATTTTTCCAACCTTTGATCCATAACTTTAGTTTTTCTTCGTGTGTAGTAGTGATGTTCCAAGGTAACTATAATACGATCTCTAGTTAATAGGGTTCTTTTATGACATTTAATGCATATGATGCGATGTAATGCAAATGCATGAAATGCAATTCAAAGGAATGGATGCAAAAAAAAAAGAGAGGCATTGATTCTGAATTCAATTCCATTAGAAAAACTTTTCTAGAAAATAAATTTCTTCACATAAAACGGATTACATATGCGGCTTTGTCCTCATAGTCCAGGTGAAGACACCAATCCTTTTCTTTGTATCTGGATGTTATGGTCGTGTCCCTTGAACTTTCTCAATAGATGCCTCTTCTAGCTCCTTGTTGCTTGATCAAGGCCGTGACTCTTCACTCACTTTCCTCCGCGATGCTCATAAGCTTCTTTAAGAAAATTGAGAGGTGATGACTCTCGGATAATCCTTGTTGGCTTGAATCCCCGGGCAATGAGGCAAAGTCATATATTATCAATCTTTTCTCGTTGTGTTTACTTAGACTATATTTGGACTAACGTATTATAACCCACTTTATCAAGAAATCTATTTTCCTATGGCAAACTCTTCTATTTAGCAATCGAATATGAATCAACACCTCCTTTCTATGATGATGAAATACAATGTAGTCATAAACAAAAGAAAACACGTTAGTACCATATACAGATGGTAAAAATCAAACACCTATCCAGGTGACTGCTAGGGTTTAACATAGTTCTACCTAAAGTGGGCTCCTAGGGTTCACTATATGTGGTTTGGTTCTAAAGAAAAAGGGCACCTAAACCAGCAGATTCCTCAATCCTCACCCATTATAGGCTCATATGGATCGAGTTTGGTTCAAGGGAATACATTTCCCTATGGCCATGCGAATGTGAAAACCTCACGAAGATGTAGGTACGGATGTATCCCGAAGTAGTCCACTAGCTAATGCGGAGGTGAAAACCTCACGAAGGCATAGTTTCTCACTCCCACTTAAAAGGTGCGACCACAACGGTCATGCAATATGATGCAAGAGTACCATAGAAGCTCAAATCACAACCAACTAAATGTCCCAAACAGATGCAACAAAAGAATCGTAATTTTCAAATCTGATTTTCAAATTTCGTCAAAAGGACAGAAATTAATCAATTTATGGCCTGACTCTCCTGATGTCCCCAGTGGAGTCGCCAAGCTGTCGAAACCATTTTTTTTTAGAAAACGGGGTCGACTTTAGAACTGAAAATGGAGTCGCCACCAATCCTTTTTGAGGTGTGATCAGGTCACCTTGAAATTTATCGTTAAAATATTTTGATTTATTAAAACGACAATTTTGGTCTACGAAATTTAGAAAAAATGGGTTCGAGAGTCGATTACGCACGAGGAAGGATTAGCACCCTCGTGACGCCCACAATTGGTACCTATTTGACTATTTGATGTCTTTATGTCGAAAATTAGAAAATATTTTTAAATACGATCCTTTGGTTAAAAAAAATTGAATAAATTGAAATGAATGTTAAGACCCTCTTATTTCGAAGAAGTAAAATGTCACGCCCAGTAAGTTAGGGTACGACATTTCGAGTTCTCAAAACTGAGCCTGTCTTTCGACTTTTAAAACTCGTATTTAAGCTTTACGAGGATATCTGGTTATTTGGGTTAAATGAAAAATCGGAACCCAATAAGTTAGGGCACAGTTTCTCAGAATACCAAATTCAGAACATTGCCTTTATTTTGTGGAAATTCTTATCCCGAAACAACAAAATGTCACATCCAGTGAGTTAGGACGCAACGTTTCGAATTCTCAAGAATAAGTTTTATTTAATTCATATGCTCTGATTTAAGAGAATAATTGGTTCTTTAGATTCGATGCGGGAAATTGAAATCCAGTGAGTTAGGGTACGATTTCTTTCGAACCTAAGAACATGTAATGTTTGCTTATATTGAAAATCGGGTAAAATGTAGTACTATCGTAGTAAAATAGAACACAAATTATAGTATACATGCATAATAGAGTAAAAACGAGGGAGACAATATAAATTATAATAATAAAAGCAAAAATAAATGAAAATTAAAACAAATAATTTATGTAAAACAATAGGTAAAAATGATAAAATAAGAAAACAAAAAACTAATAATAAATCAATAAACAAGTTAAAACTATATAATAATTTTTAAAAAATAAAAATATAATAAAAATAAAAATACAATAATAATAAAATATATTAATAAACAAATAGTAATAGTAAAAATAAAAAACTAGAAAAAATAAGAATAGCAATAATAATGTTGATAATAAAAGATAATAATAATAATAATAACAATAATAGTAATAATAATAATAATAGGAATAATATATATAAATATATATATAAAACAATAGTGATAATAATAAAATAATAAAAATAATACTAATGAATACAATAATAATTATAAAATTAATTACAAATAAAAAATAATAGTAGTAGTAATATTAAAATAATAATTATCATAGTAAAATAATAGTAATACTAAATTAGTAATAATAATAATAATATAATAATAGTAATAGTAATGAAAATAATAATAAAAGTAATAATAAAAATAAAAATAGTATTAATAATAAAATAATAGCAATGATATAAACCAAGAAGTATATATATATATATATATATAAAT
The DNA here is from genome assembly GCA_025506655.1 of Gossypium rotundifolium. Taxonomy (NCBI): domain Eukaryota; kingdom Viridiplantae; phylum Streptophyta; class Magnoliopsida; order Malvales; family Malvaceae; genus Gossypium; species Gossypium rotundifolium. The sequence goes on along the minus strand of CP106731.1, from coordinate 159,733,324 downwards.
GCATATGCATGCAAACAATTAAATGAGTAGATGAAAACGATAACCCTAAATGCAAGAATAAATTAATAAATGAATGCTATATTAAAATTGAATTGGATTAAAAATGAGAGCCCGAATTGTTAATGAAACATTAAAGGGATAAATCAACAGAAAAATAAAATTAAAGATCCAAATTAAAAAAGAAACAATTGAATTAGGACCTTGATGTAACACGCCTAAAAAGAGAAGGACCAACTGGGCAATTCTCCCGTCCTCCTAAGCGATGCGTTTTAACAGGGACCAAAATGAATCAAATGGCGAAACAATTGGGTCAAATTTGAAAAGAAAAAAGAGTTAATTGAAATAGACTTAAAAAAGCAGAAGGGCTAAAAGCGCAAATAGCCCTTCCGAAAGAAAACACGCGGATCCTAGGCAAAGTGGGTGGTCATTGGCGGTGAAAGTTAAAACGACGTCGTTTTGGAGTCGGACCAAGGCACTAAATGAGGCTGTTTACCATTCTATAAAAGCCAATTTTTTTGTTCTAAAAATCATTTTAAACCTCTTCTAAAAAAAAAAAAACTCTCTGAAGCCTCTCCTCCTGGCGATTTTCTAGAGCTTAGATCACTGACCACCACAGCCTTCTAGTGGGTCTCCGGTGTTGGCGCCATTGATATCTGCATGGCAGGGAGACCAAAAGTCACCCTTTTTCGACAGTTTCAACAAGTAATACTCCCCTTTCCTTTTTTCAAAACTCGTTTTAGAAATAAAAATAATAAATAAAAGAGAAATGTATGTACGTGAACAGTTCAAATAAATAAAAGAGAAAGAAGATAAAAATAACAATAAAAGAAGCCTACTGTTGTTTTTGATTTTTGGTACTGATTTCCTTGTATTCGTAAAAAAAAAATCGTAGTATTGCTCTCGTATATATCTAAAAAAACATCCTTTTTACAAGTGATCCTCAACCTTTTATAGTAGAATTTAAGAAATAAAAGAAAATACAAACTCGGATTCATTTCTTTGTCTTTGTTTTTTTCCTTCTTTTCTGTAGGTGAAAACGTCATGGAGGAGGCTTAGAGGCGCACGATGCGGAGGGCGTGCGGTGTTGGGGGTTGACGTGGCTGCGACGCTGGTCAAGGGCTAGGGTTTCTACATACTTAGAAATTTTTGGGCTGTTTGGGCCTTAATTTAATTGGGCTCTAATGTAAATGGGTTTTATTGGACTTTTTATTTATTTTATTTTATTTTTTGGTGTAAAATTGGCTAATGGGCCCGAGCAAAATTGGGCCCTACATCAACAATGCCCATAGTGAAGTAATGGAGTGGAGTTGTAAACTATGAAAATTGAAATCCCATAAGTAAAAGAGAGAAAATTGGGTGCTTTTCAAAAGCATGAATATGGTGGATGGATAATTTACATTATAAATTATTAAACTTACATTCATTTTTCATATAAGTCACAAACTTTTAAATTCATCAAATTAAATCATTAAAATAATACCAACTTTCATGTAACTTATAAATTTTTTAATTGATCAAATTACATAATTGAAATTTTATTTTAATATAAATTAGGTCATTTAAATTAACTTTATTAAGTAATTCTAATAGAAAAAGCTAATTTACCATGCCTAATTTGCATTTTACCATGTTCGATCACATGCTTTACTGTTTTTTAGGTGTGTTCCATCACATGCTGGTGGGGACAAGTATCAGATTGAATGCGGTCCTAGCAGCCAGCATGTGGTGGACTTAGTTGAGAGTTCTTTGCTCCTGCAGAGTTGGGATCTAACGGCATCCCTTGCATGCATGCATTGGCAGTCATTCATCTAAAAGATGAGTTCCCAAAGACCTATGTACAAACCTGGTACACCAAGCAAACCCAACTTCAAATTTACTCCAACTTTATAAGTCCGGTAAGGGGTCCTAAACAATGGGCCTTTTTGTCAAACATCTTGTAATCGCCTCCTACTCTAAGAAGACCACCTAGCAAACCTACTAAGGTGAGAAGGAAAGAACCTGATGAAACACAAACAGCAGAAAAGTTGAGCAAGAGAGGGGTGGACATGAGGTACAGTAAATGCAAAAGAATATGCCACAATAAGAGGAGTTGTAAAGGGGAAGTTGGCCAAAATGTTCCAGTAAGCAATTTGCCTTAAGTTCTAGTATACTTCTATTTATGAATTTGTTTGATAGATTTCTCTTGTTCCTGTAGGTCAAAAGACAAAAAGTTGGTGTCCCAACTCAGCAACATGCTACCCCAAACCAGCAAGAGAGTACTCCAACTCAACAGGCTGCCTCAATTCAGTTACCTACTGCCCCAACTCATCAACAAGCTGCCTTAAGAGAAAAGCTCCCATTGAAGAGAAGACCAACCACTGTTAGATGGATGCCTTCTACTCAAGAGTCATCCATGACAGACCATTGATGATGATGTGAACAGACTGCATTTTGTTAACATTTTGAAATGTGTAAATTTGCTCACTCGATTTAGTAACTTAGGCGGATAATTTTTTTTTACAAATTTGCCTATGATTGCTATTGCTATTGTTGATAAACTTGGGCATAGAGTCATTGAAATTTTTTTTAAATTTCCCTACAATTTACATCTGTTCACTTGTGTTGAATTGTAGGAAAATTTGGCAATATTTTGCCCCAATTCCTTTTGTAAACAGTTTGGCTTTTTGGCCTTAATAAATGAGAAACACATATGTGTTTTACCATCTGTTATCTCTTAAGATATACATTTGTAATCAACATTGAAAAATGTTGTTATCTTCTGGTTTGTTATCTCTTATCTTCTGCATTTTGAGTATTGAGAAATACATTTGTGTTTTTCATCTATTTGATTTCTTCAGAAGCTGATAGTGTAACATTGTAACATTGTGTTTCTTATTCTTCCTTGTTTGTTTGCTCATAAAAATAAGGGAAAATGGGTATTGCAAGGTGTTGTATTGCTGTTCTGACATTTAATTCTCGAAAATACTTGCGACCATGTATACCAATGACCATGTATAACATATGTTAAGCAACAATATACAATTTGTAATAAAAAAAAACTACCCCGTTTCAATTTTCAAGTGTTTGTAAACAACAACATGAGCTGGTTAGCCATGTATACCAATAGTCATGTTTAACATATGTTAAGCAACAATTACCAGCAGCCAGCAGCCATGTATACCAACATAACCAACAATATACCAGCAATAAAATTACAAAACATAAGCTGGTTTTCAATGCTAACAACAACAATGGAAGCTGAACATAAGCTGGTTTTTAAGGTTTTAAAAAAAAGTATAGTTACAAATACAAGCACCAAAACCAGGTTCTTCTCTCCTCCTCCTTGCATCCTCCAATGTCTTCACTTTTTCCAGAAGACCCAACAATGTAATTTGTAGAGCCAGGCGTTAATGGCGGATCAAACCAACTAAAAAACCGATATGGTTTTCGAAATCCAGTGCCAAATTTGTTACACCCCAAAAATCTCCTACCTGGGTTGTCATTGGACCAAGATGTGTTCAACTTGGCTGGGTTTCCACAATAGCACACCGGAATCACTTGAGGCATCTTCATTTTTCTTCTTCTCCTTTTTCTCCTTCTTCTTTTTCTTCTTCTTCTTCTTCTTCTTCTTCTTCTTCTTCTTCTTAGCCCTAAAATGGTATTGCTGTTGGTGTGTTAAAGTCTCAGTAACCAGCTAGCTAGACTTAAGGTTGATAGCAAGGACGCCGTCACATGCCATGTCACTTTGCCGTGACGTCTGTAACAGAAAACGTCAAAAAGGAATGTTTTGTAACTTTTTGAAAGTTAAGTGACTGAAATGGAACCTAGGTGACTGTTTTGTCAGTTACCTCAATGTTGGGTGACTGTTGGTGTAATTTACCCTAATTATAACTATGATTAAACATTTAATTTTTCCATTTTAATTAATTTTTTTATTAATTTTTAACAAATTTATTTGTTATATGTCATAATTTAATATACATAAAATTTTATTAGTCATGGACTCGAGTTTTGGTTAACTGAGAACAAATAAAATTCATTCACTGTTGTGTATTAAATATTATTACTGAGTTAGTGTCACTAATTATGTAACACCCCTATGCCATGTTCGACTCAAAGAACCTAATATAGGAATATTACATTTGGTGCCAAAGTAATTCTTGGGTAATCACTAATATATTAGAACATAAAAAGGGCCAAATAATAAATTTAAATAATTTATAATTTAGTCCTTACTACTACTTGGAACATACTTGATTTTTCCTAAGTACATGCCATTCTATTTACAATTTTAAAATGTACCTGTTGTTGCTTGAAGATGTGATGAGATGAAGGCTCGTAATCTCAAATACAACTCTTCAAAATTTCAGACCTAATATGCGACGAAACAAACCGTCTGTTGAGTATACACCGAGTGGTATTACTATAATTCAAATACTTAAAGTAAAAACAATAAATATGCAAAATTAATCTTACTTTCAATAAATCATTCATGCATTTAGAACTTTAAAATTTGTTAGTAATATGTATCTTAAATAGCTTTTCTTCATTTTAATTTACATATATTCTTACTATATCAATATTCATTTCATGCATTTCATAAAATCATTATTTCATATATTTCATTTCTTTATCTCAATTCAATAACTTATTCTATTTCATATCTAAAACCTTACAACATTAGTCTTTCAATAATTATTTAAACCAACATTTTCAATAAAAATAATTATAATTAATTTATATGATTATATTTAATTAACTCAAACACTATTTCATTATTTCCAATTCATTCTATTTTCACTTCTTATTTCGATATTTTAACAAATTCATGAACCTTAAGTTCATGCTTCAAATCTCATGTCTCAATTCAATTCACAATTCAACTCATAATTTCTTTTTCATATTTTTAATAGTACGATCAATCAAATTTATTTAATTTTCTCATTTCAGTTATTCACCCTATTAACAAACCTGGACCTTGGCGGATACATGAATTCCAACCAAACACACCAGTACGGCACATTGTGCCTAAAACGGTACTCAGTACCTGATCAATATATCAGAAGCAATATACGACACATAAAGTGCTTGAAACGACACACGTGGTGCCTGATCGGCAAAGCCGATAAATTCCCATACTCTTCCAATCCTATGGCATGCCAACTATATCCGACTCAGCCCGACTAGTTAATAGGGTATTCAAATCATTTTTCTATTTCAAATTCACTTTCCACTTTCTAATAAATATACAAATCAATACCAATACATATTTCAGATATTCACATATAATCATACATACTCGATTCAATTCAAACCACTTTTCAATCAATACACAACTCACATATTCACGCATATTCATAATTTAATTCACTTTGATTCAATTCATATTTTAATTCATTTTCCAATCAAATTCAAATCACTAACTACTTTTCAACCAATATACATTTCAAATACTTACATATTTTCTTCATTCAATTCAAATCACTTTTAGTTTCCAATCAATATACGTTTAAATATTCACATAATTCATAATTCAATTACTTAATTCAAATCACTTTTAATTTCCAATTTCAATAGCCTTAAACATTTTTGAATCAATTTCATTCAAATCAATATTATCATCTCAATTGCTTACCTAATTTTACTTACCATGCATTTTAATTAAAATATAACAATTAATAATAAATAGATTTGAATTATAGTAATACAAACCGTGATTTCTCATTTTTACTCCTCGTCCACTTTTTCTCTTCCTTTCTTCCGGATGCCTCGGGTGCGATATTGGCTACGAAAAATTAAGATAAATTTCATAGTCTTTAATACAATATTAATTTTTCATCTAATACTTGAATTTATATTCTACTTTCATCTCAATTTCAATTTAATCCCTAACTAAATTCATTTATTTTTCCATCTCAATTCATACCTCGTTTCTACTCAAATTTCACTACAACAAAAAAGGCCTATAGCGACACTTTTTTTGACATAAGACAGCCAAAAAAAGTTGCCATAGGTTTAGCGACGCTCGTCCGACGCTCCAAAATGGTCGATATAGTGGGGTTGGTATATGCATTATGACGCTTTTGAAAAAGCGTCGCTATAAGTCAACATAAGCCGACACTTATTGAAGGGTTGTGAAAAGTTTAGTCAGTACCGACCTTTAAAAAAGGTTAGGAAAGACCTAGTCAAGTCCAACCTTGGAAAAAGGTTGCGATAGACCTGTTTAAAACAACCTTAAAAAGGTTGGAATAGTTCTTGTCTAACACAACTTTTAAAAATGGTTAGGATAGAGCCGTCTAAAGCAACCTTAAAAAGTTGGGATACATATTGTCTAAGGCAACTTTTAAACGTCTAAGGCAACCTTAAAAGGTTGGGATAAGCCTTGTCTAAGACAACCTATAAAAAGGTTGGGATAGACTTATCTAAGGTAACCTTAAACAAGTTGGGATAGACCATGTCTAAGGTAACCTTTAAAAGGATTGGGATAGACCTGTCTAAGGCAACTTTAAAAAGTTGAGATAAACCTTGTCTAAAACAACTTTTAAAAAAGTTGGGATAGACCATTTAAAGCAACCTTAAAAGGTTGGGATAAATCTTACCTAAGACAACCTTTAAAAAGGTTAGAATAAACCCGTCTAAAGTAACCTTCCTTAAAAAGATTGGGATGAACACGTATGATGTAATTTTTTATTTCAATATTAATATATTTTATAAATATTTACAGTGAATAATGATAAGAATTGTGCTTTAAATACAATTAAAAATATAAAATTAAAATTGAAATAAAGATTAAATATTCACTACAAAAATCGATCCAACAATCAAAATACTCTAACATTTAGTTGAAATGTATACCACTAACATTCAACTCAATGTACAAAAGTAAACAAATAACAAAGTACCTAAGTCGATGGGTATTGATATTGATAGAACCAAATATAATTATAGACCAAGCGCATGACAATACAAAACTCAACCGACACGCATAAAATTAGAAATATAAAGCAGACTCAATGATAGCAAGGCGATTCTGGTTGCTTTAATATCTTTGGATGACAAAATCTTGGCGAGGCTTCTCTTCGCAATTATAAGTTAAACTTGCATTTTATCATATGCTTCGCAATCGAGGCCAAGGATCACTAGTAAAATGAAAAGGCATTAACTCTTTAAGAGTTTAAGCTGTAGTTTATACAGTTGGAAAACTTAAGGTGCCTTCTTGTAAGGCCTTTTGTATTGCCTCTAGCTCAGTCAATTTGTCCTCCATATCCTGCAAAATTTACCAACTTTTAAATTCCGGTTGTTCGACATTAGTTAAACCGAGGGTGTAACATCCTAAAAATGGGGTTATTTGTATTTGCATTATTTTGCTTGTGTGGAATGGCTGAGATAATATTTATGGCATGATAAGATTTAATTAAAGGCCTTGAGTTGGCTCGGAATAGTAGAAAATATTATTTATAAGCTTTAAAGGTGGATAGCCTTAGGAGTTAGGGGTTATAAGAATAAATGAAGGAACATTTGACATAAAATAAGTCTTGGAAAAGTGGCAAAAGGGAGGCCACCTAAGTGCTGCAAGTGACGCCATCAAGGAACAAGGGAGAGCTTTGGTTCGAGTCATGTAATTCCCTTTTTCTTTCATATTTTGGACGGCATAGGAGGGAGAGTTCTTTCTCTCTTTAAACTCTTGTTATTATTATTTATTTATTGATGTTAGATAATAAGTTAATAAAGGATAATAAGAGATAAAGAAGATATTGGTGGGATTATTATTATATTATGGGGGATTAATTCAAGTTATTTTGAATTAAATTAAACAAGTGGTCTAGAGCAATTTAAGGAAGTAGGATGGATGTTGAACTCTTTGTTGGAAGAGGTGGACGGCAAGGCTACTAGGGGGTGCCAATGTTTACAAAAGCACCCATTTGATCACCTTGTTTTTTCCTTTCTTCATTTTTCTTAGCCAAATTTACAACATCTTTCTTTCTTATTTTTTTATCTTTTCCATCCTCTCAAAACCTTGGCGAAACCTCTCTACTTCTCCTTGCCGAATCCCCATTCTCAATTCTCCTTTTCTTTTATTTTCCTCTAGCCAACCTCCCACTACTCCCTTGTAGTCTTGGCGAATACACTCCTTTGGAAGTGCCGATTTCCTTCCTTCTATTTACTCACTTTGGTAATAGTATAGTGGCATAGACACTTGGGATTTCTCCTTTATTCAATTGATTGCGAAGGTAAGTGATGGCGAATCCTCCGTCCATATCTTCCTTTCTTGTCGACTTTGGTAAGGGTAATTGGTTTCAAAGAATGTTAATTAAGGGTACTAATCACAGATTAAACTAAAATCATTGTAGGATCTTCGGGATTTGGAAATAAGCAAGAGAGTTCGCCAACGTTCATCAATCAATTTTCGGTAAGGATTTACATATGTATTTGGTGTTCTTTAAAAAAAGCCAAAGGCTATGGTTATTGACCGATTGTAGTTTGTGAACCAGATTCGTGATTCGGGTGCTGAAACTAGTATTCAAAGTGAATAGGTAAGGATTCGGGTTCGATAGATGACCCCTTTAAGTTACTTGGATTGGCCGAATAGGCCATAGTACTAATCCCATGGTTGGCCGAATGTAGGTGCAGAGAGATCTAGGGTGGCCGACTCTCTTTTCGGATTTAGACTATTCGGTGGTGACAGTGTGTACATACACACTTATAGCAATTAATAAGCTGCTAGATATTTGTTGTATGTAAATTTGCTTGATGTAGATACGGATGTAGTACCTTAATGGTACAAGCGAGGATTTCGGGTAAGTCTCTTTTAATATGAGATTATTATTATGCTTTTGGGAAGCATGGTTTTATGATACATGTGATAAATGTATGAGATCTGATCATGATTACTTGACTTTTGTGGGTTAAATGAGCGGAGGGGGCAGTGATATTGTGCCGACGGGCACCAGTGTTTTGGTAACACACTGTGACTACGGTCACCAGAGGTTTGGTACCTCCAGAGGTTTGGTACCTCATCGCGTCTCGTCCCTGTGGCTTAGCACCACCGTGGGTTGGCCCCACTTTGAGATATGGGATTGACGCCAGTGATTTGGCATCACACGATGGGTTGGCCCCATCAACCGATTTGTGTCTTCGGACACGAGAGGTTTGGCACCTCCAAGGATTTGGTATCACATCTGTGACTATATGTCACGATGGTTTGGCACCACCAATGGTTTGGTACCACAACGGGGTAGACAGAGGCGTTTGGTTGGCTAGGTTGGGTACATTGTCTTGTGCATATTAATTGTTATAATCATGTATGAGATTGGTTTAAACCGGGAAGGGTTACATATCGAGTCTTGGTGACTCACCTTCTCCATTATTTTTCCAGTGATGCATAGATCATGGATATGGAGCCGGAGGGACTCGAGGTGGCCATGCAGTGGACTTGAATTAAATGAACTTTAAACTTAGTCATTTTATTTTAATTATTGGTTTATTTTATTTTGGATGTAATAAGGCCTCCATATACTTTACTTTTGTTATTTCTCATATGTTGGATATTTTGTTTTTAACTGTAAATTTGAATCACACGTTTTCCAAATTAACACGAAAAATGTTTTATCGTGCCAGCGGGACATTTGAAATTTGTATAATAACTTGACTTAATTAAATTTCCGAATTTAATCTAAGTATGATTTCAGTAAGATAACCAAAAACGAGAAGTTTTCAACAAAACTTAAATTGGATTTTAAAATGGGTTTCAAAAGTTTTTCTCCAGTAACGACCCATATTCGGTCCTAATGTTTGGGGGGTTTGAAATTATTCTGAGAGGATTAGCACAAACATAAGGTTGTTTTAAGACAAACCTCTTTCTTGAAACAACAAATCGAATCTTAGATCTCAAATTTCAAGTGGGAGAAAAGTCCTCATCTAATCTACAAAGTTTGCAAATAAAGATGGTGTATTGAATGAGAATTTAAAGTGTATTTTACCAATTAAGTAAAGTTAATGGCAACGAAATGAAGAAAACACTCAAACAAAACATTTCAACTATACAAAAGGTGAAAGTACCAAAGAAGTCCCTCTATTATATAGACTACATCAAATTAGTCCTCTACTAAATTGATTGATTTAGAACCTTACTAGTAAAAGTAAATGAATAAAGCTAAATTGTAATAGAGTTAACATTTACTATTTAAAAATGACTTAAATTTTTCTTTCATTTGCATGAGAATTTCTAGCAAAATATTTCATTTGTAAAACCATAAAAGCTTTCAAAAATAAAAATATAACTCATTAAACAATAAATAAATGTTTTTAAACAGAAAAGTTAACTCCGATGTAATTTGACCTTATATGATTTGCTTTAATGATTGTAGGATCTAAATTGATCCATAAGGACTAATTTTATCCAATCTCTATAATAGAGTGACCCTATAGAAAAAACATTGAACTTCTCAATAAAACTCAAGTGTTCTAATAAATTTCAATACCCAAAGAAGCAAAACAACAAACAATTAACATGCAACATTCAACATTCAACATTCAACAAACAAGGATTTCACAACTTCTTCGCAGCAAGATTAAAGTACTAACCTATGCCTCAATCTTTCAATCTCAAACTCTATCTCTTGAGCCTCGGTGTCAAGAAGATACTCGATCGTCTCCTCAGCAGTATCAGGTAATTCCCTGGACTAATAATGAAACCACCAGAAGACGAAAACAAAATTTAAAACATCCAAAATAAAACCAACTGAATTCCAACTTTCTCGGCAGCAGTAAACAAGGCTGTCTCACCCAATTCATTTATTTCATTCACCACACTTGCTTCAATGACTGGATTCCAACTTGGCTATGGAGTACCTAGTCCTTCCTCTAGATCCATTTCTCCACCTAAACAATCAAGCATCAATCCCAATAATTCTTAAACAAACCACAATGTTTTCATAATCCTTCATAGAAATGATATAATTAAACCCATCAACCAAAAACGCAATAAATATTAACTTCTTCTTCAGATTCTACCAAAGAAGCAATCATAAAAATTAAGTCAACTTCCACTACTTATCTTAATACATAATTTCAAAATAAAACTAGGAAAAATTTTCAAAAAAAAAAAACCCTAATTCCCATCAAAGTGTCATCTCATTATCTAATTAAGCTCCAACGGATGAAATATGGATGTATTTTTGGATCAAACAAGATCTGAACTTGATAGCTAAAACTATATTGTCTATGTTCAATAGTACTCAAATATTCTTTCAGGCAGTAAATTTAAGCTAAAATTCAATTAAAAAAAGATTAAAAGGAACATCTTTTTTCACCTGAATTAAGCGCATTTTCTATTTTAAAAAATAAATTTAAGCATTTTGAAGAAAGAATCAATTACCCAGAATCAAAAAGTTAACTTTTAAGCTAAAGAAAGAAACTTTATAACAAAAAAGTATGAAAAAAGAATAGAGAGAAATAATGATGTAAAATTAAAGATGGATGAAAGGAGAGTCAACTGGATTACCTTGTTGGATTGAAGAAGAGGCCATGGGTGTAACAGAGATGAAGCAAAGCTGAGAATAACAAATAAAAGCAGGAATCGGCCCTTCCTTATTTATGTAGCCTCTGGTTGTTTAATAAGCAAAGATCATTTTTTTTGGGGGTTTTCCTTTTCACACCAAATTTAACTCGTTTTCTTGGGCTCAATCAATTGAACGATCTTGTCATTGTCCCTTTAAGCTTCCAATTTTCCCACCATTTTCTCGAAACCAAACAGGAAAAACAAAAGGAAAAGAAAAAAAAAGAGTAAGTAAAATGAAAACCAAAGACCGTCTCCTTTGGTAGAGTCGATCCAACACACCCCATTCTCGCTATTCTTCTAAAGCACAAAAGCTCACCAATCTTCAAAGCCCGAAAATGAAATTGAGCAAATTCTTGTTCATTGCAATTTTAGTCAAACTATGTCGAAGTAGAAAAGATGGATAAGGAGATGAAATTTTCCCGTGAAAAAGGCTACGACTTTTCCGTGAAATTAAAATTTAAAAGGAAAACCAAACGATGATTGTGTAAATAATGTGATAATTAAAAGAAAAAGAAAAGAAAATCGTGAATCGATTTAGGAATTGGGGAAATTTTAGAAATTGAGGAAAATTTTAGGAATTGGGGAAATAATGTGATAATGTTCCTCTTTCCTTTCGTGTTTGGGAAAAATCTAGGAATTGGGGGAAAAATTTAGGGGAAAAATTTAAGGATTTTGGGGTATACAGGAGGAAAAAGTTTGAGGAGAGCACGCCACTAAAAAAACTAATAATACGGTATCGTTTTAATTAAAATAAAATAATTTTTTATAAAAATGCCACTATTACTTATCTTTTTATCCGCTATTATTTACCTTTTGCGGCGTTTGAAATAAAATACCGTTAATATTTTTTATATTAATATATATTTAAAGATTTAATCCAATGAACCTCATGTGTTGCCTCAATAGTCAAAGGTGTTTATTGCTCCAGATTTAGCCTAGGTTCGAGTCGCGTTTGTTGTTGGGACTTTGCCATGTTATTGTAATTCACCAAAAAAAAAAAGATTCAATCCAATTTTCTTCTTTATTTTTAAGTTTAAGTAATATTTAAAAGAATTAGATAAAATTTGAAATCTTTAAAATTTAAAATTATTTTATATATAAATTAAAAATAATAACTCATATACCCAAAAATTTTTAAATTATTTTAAATAATAGTATTTTAATTTTTCATTCAAATAAATAATTTTTAAAATTTAAGTAATATTTAAAATAATTAAATAAATTTTGAAATCTTTAAAATTATTTAAAATTTGAAATCTTTAAAATTTAAAATTATTTAATATATAAATTAAAAATCAGGCATATACCTAAAAATTTTAAAATTATTTTAAATAATAGTATTTTAAATTTTAAAAAATTAATATTATTAATTCTAAATTTTTGTACATATCATTAATTTTTTGAATATTTTAAAATTAAATTACAAATAAATTTTATTTTAATTAATTAATATAAAAATTAGTTAAATAATAATAGATCAAAGAGGATGAAAGAGTACTACATGAGTTTTCAAAATAATACATGATGGCCACTTGGATAATGGATCAGATTGTGAGGAGCAATACAACACCGGTTTGTTTAAATCCAGACCCTAAGCCGGCCCCTAAATCCCTAAAACCTATAAAACCCTATCACATAATTCTAAACTCTAAACCCTAAAATATTATAAACTTCAAAACCCTAAACCATAAACCCTTATAAACTCATATATATAAAAAACAATCACTCATATACATAAAAAAAACTTTAAAATTATTCTAAATAATAGTATTACAAATTTTAACATATATTTTTCACACTAATTAATTTAAACCCTAAACTCCTATCCCTATCCCTTAAACCATAAAATATAACCCTTAACCCTTAAGCCCTAAAACCAAGTACTTTCAAAATAAATATAGTATATTTTAATAAGAAAACAAATGACTAAATGGCTATAATTAATTATTAAGTTAGAATTATCCAATATAAGCAATCAATCTCTCACATATCAAATTTCTATTAAAGATTGAGAATAAACATCTTAAACATATCAATCTCTCATAATTAAATTTCACTCTTTTTTAAAATATTAAGAATTAGATTTAATTAAAATAAACAAATAAAAGCAAAAATGATAAAAAATAAACATTAAGAACTAAAATTTTCATTATGACTTTAATATTTAACTCTTAATCTTCAAGTACATACAAAGAAAATGATAAAAATAAATAAACATTAAGAACTAAAATTAAATATTTTTTTAGTGTCAATATATCATTTATGAATATATTTGTTACATAAATTAATTTGTCAATTTAAGTGATGCCTTAGACATACTATTGGACAAAGCCAACTCAGAAATCCTAAACATGAACACTAAACCCTAAATACTAACCTTAAACCCTAAACCCCTTAGGCATGTATATACTAACCCTTATACAAAGAGTTGGCCAAAGTGTATGTTAGCAATTCTATCCCAACACTTAGGAAAGTGTCGGCCCAAAAGTGTAGGCATAGTGTTGGACAGAGCTGACTCTTATTTAAGCGTTACCTTAAGCATGCATATCCCAACCCTTATACAAAAAGTTTACCAAAGCGTATGTCGGCAAGTCTGTCCCAACATTTAGGAAAATATCGTCTTAAGACTGGACAAATCCAACTTTTATTTAAGCGTTACATTAGGCATGCATATCTCAACCTTTATACAAAAAGTTTGCCAAAGCGTATGTTGACAAGTCTATCCCAACACTTAGGAAAGTGTGGCCCCAAAACTGTCGTCTTAGGACTAGACAAAAGCCAACTCTTATTCAAGTGTTGCCTTTAGGCATATATATCCCAACCCTTATACAAAGAGTTGGCTAAAGCATAGTCTATCGCAACACTTAGGAAAGTGTCGCCACAAAAGTGTCATCTTAGGATTACACAAAGCCAACTCTTATTCAAGCGTTGCCTTAGGCATACATATCCCAATCCTTATACAAAGAGTTGGCCAAAGCATAGTCTATCCCAACACTTAGGAAAGTGTCACCACAAAGTGTCATCTTAGGACTACACAAAGCTAACTTTTATTCAAGTGTTGCCTTAGGCATACATATCCCAACTCTTATACAAAGAGTTGGCAAAAGTGTAGTCTATCCCAACACTTAGGAAAATGTCGCCCAAAACCGCTGCTTAGGACTATACAAAGTCAACTCTTACTCAAGCGTTGGCTTAGGCATACATATCCCAACCCTTATAAAAGAGTTGGCTAAAGCGTATGTTGGCAAGTCTATCCCAACACTTAGGAAAGTGTCGCCCAAAACTGCTGTCTTAGGACTACACAAAGCCAACTCTTACTCAAGTGTTGCCTTAGGATACATATCACAACCCTTATACAAAGAGTTGGCTAAAGCGTATGTTGGCAAGTCTATCCCAACACTTAGGAAAGTGTCGCCCCAAAGCGTAGTCTTAGGACTAGACAAAGCCAACTCTTATTTAAGTGTTGCCTTAGGCATGCATATCCCAACCCTTATAAAAGAGTTGGCTAAAACGTATGTTGGCCAGTCTATCCCAACACTTACGAAAGTGTCGCCCCATAAGTGTCGCTATAGGGCTATTTTGTTGTAGTGTTTCAACTAAACTTAAACTTAACAATCTAATTTTTTATCATAAATTCCTAATTTCAAAATTCTTACAATTTAGCCCCTATTATATAAAATTTATAACTTATTTTACAATTTAATACATCTCCCAATTATAATTAGAAATTTTATTAATTCAATCTCTAATTCACACTTTTACCTAGCAAAATTAATGTCTAAAAATCTAATAACTTCCAAAATTTTCAGCATATACTTAATAATATTTTGTTCTAGGTTCATAAAACTCAAAATAACAAGAAAAGGACTTAAATTGACTTAACAATTTGAATTTGAACCTTGAAAACCCTAAATTCTTTCTTTTTCTTTTCTTTCTTCTTTCTCTCTATTTCGTCCCTCGCTATTCATTGTTTTAATTTCTTTGTTTTCTTTCTTTAATTTACTATATATATATATATATATATAATAATATAATATAAAATATAATAAAACATAATAAATATATTTATTATTTAATAATATAATATATATATTAAACTTAAAAATCTCAGATTTTTAAGGATTAACCGCTTCAACTTATGCTTTTGGTTTAATTGCCCTTTTAGTCCTTTTTGCCCTTTTAGTTCATGAAGATAGAACACCTCATTCAATGACTAATAACACAAACCATGTCATATAATAATTCCACACGGCTACAGTCTATTACACAATTAGACCACACGGCCATGTGACCTATGTTTTATAGTTTTGCATAGAAATTTATGATTTGTGTAGTTTAGTCCTTGTTTATTCCAGAAATTGTTCTTAGAGTTTTTATTTACTCAATTGAGTCCCTAATATTATGTTATTCTGGAATCCGTGATTTAATGACTAAAGTGCTATTGTTATATCGTATGAGATACATTCCTACTATCATTGTAATACTGATGAACTGTTAGTGTTAATATGGTTCCCACCCTACTGAGTACATGTTAAGCATGTCTACTACTAGTGTTGAATTAAATACATGTTAAGCATGTTGACTGCTAGTGTTGAATTATTCTATTACAAAGCATGTCATATTGCATTGCATGTGGTGGGATGATATGTACGAAGGAAGAGTGATAGTTTAATAATCTGCAAATAGTGGTGCTCGTTCACAACCCAATGACAGCTTTTATCTGCAAATATGTTATGCATCCACAACCCAGTGGCAGTTTATTTGCAAATATGTGGTTTGTTCATGAACCAAGTGGCATTTTATCTAAAAATACTGGTGGTTTACTCACAATTTTTACAAAATAAAGTGGCAATTTATCTGCAAATCAGTGGTGGTTTATCCATAACTTGGTGTATAAGATTGGATGAGTTCTGAGGAACTCATAGTGTGGTGTGTAGCGGAGTTGGGTAGGACATTTTCTGATAAACTGAAATTGCATTGTCATTCATAAGCATGTGCATACAAAACTGTGAATGTTGAAATACTATAGTGATGTGTTAATCTAAAAACTGATACTGTGAATTTCTATATGAATATGATTACTCTAAAAATTGTTATTTTGTATGTTATGTCTATTGTTTCACACTGATTTTCTTATGATTAGATGCACACTGAGTTTCTTAAGCTCACTTCCTTTAATTTCCATCTTTCCAAATAACCCGCCAGGTTAGGACGCAGACACGACATCTAAAGGGCTCGACTCAGAATGTTTTCTTTTATTTCATTATTTAAAGCATCTTAGATTTATTATTCGCATTTTCTATTTTTCAGAGATTGTATTGTGTTATTTTTAAATTGTGGCATGGGACTTAGGTTTTGGGTTTATATAGCTTGCATGACATTTAATTTGATTTTAGGATACTAAAGCATGAATTTCGAATTATTTATGCATGAAATATGATTTTCATTAAAACTATGTTGAAAATCACTTTTTTTTTTTGAAATTAATTATTAAAATCATCTAGTTTTTGAAAGATATTGTAACTTTTGATAATACACTAAGTTTTTCTACTAAAATAAGCAAATATTTTAAAAAGATTGTTTTATAAACTTCGATGTTACTGGGTTCATTCGGTAGCTGATGTAATATTCTGAATTCAGTCTTACCGATGTAATCTCTCAAATTTGGTCTTAACGTTTAGGCCCGTTTGGGGAGGTTACAAGGACTCTCTTATTGTAGATGAGAACTATTTTCAGCCATTGATGTAATTTGATTTGTATCGTTGGATTTGGGGGAGCTCAAATATGAATAAAGTCCTCCCCTTCATTTTCAATTATTTCATTCTTGAGTTAAAGAATATATTAAGAGCATTTATTCAAATACTTGATGTGTGTTATTTCTCTATGGCTTTTGGTTTACCAAACTAAAGCTCTAACATCGTGATAGATGCGCATAATTACTTGTAAAAGAAATCTCAACATTTACACTAGTGAAATTTAAACTCATGCCTTATAAAATTTCTTTTGAAAAAATCGACGTTCTCTCATCAATTGTGATAAGATCTTAACTATATATATAAATATAAGTTTTAAATTTTAACTTTAATAGTGGTTGATATACATGAATATTGATATTCACACTAGGCATTTTTTTTTTATAAAAATGACTTAAAATTTTTTATTATTTATGAAAATGACCCACTTTGAAATTATGTGCATAAAGGACTCATTTTGAACAGTAAATGTTAGTGGCGCCATTGCCATTGGCATCACCACCTCCAATTTTTTAAAAATAATAATTTTTTTGGGTGCCGCTGTTGCCATTGGCAACACTAAGCAGAAGTATAATTATATAAAATGTTCAGAGACTTGATGAAGCAATTCCCTTTTAGATTGAATGAAAAAGGGTTGGCGCGATTCCTCCCGACGCAGCACCAATTAAATGAATTTTAAAAATTTTAATCTATTTGAATGTTAGGTTTATCCCCTTTTGATATTAAATTTAAATAGCCCTTAAAAAATATAAAATACAAAAATAAACTATTTTCAAATTTTATTATTTTTAAAAACAATAAACTTAAAAATCTATATAAAATTCTTATTTAAATTATCCAAATACATGCCTAAAAATTTCCAAAACTCTTAAGTTTTAAGTTTTTAAAACCAGAGGCATGGCAATTTAAAACTATAAAAAATTATTTTTAAAACGAGTTATTTACGTACATAATTTTTAAAATAAGTTATTTTTATAAATAATAAAAAAATTGTGGATATTTTTATAAAAAAACCTTCACATGATTTGTAAATATAGAAAAATATGAAAATTTAAGAGTATGAGATCCAAGGAGCTTGGGGGGCCACCATGAATATGGACAATGGTAGCTAATGGGAGCGTCACGAGTTTACTTAGAATGGAAAGTCTTAGCCTTCACATTATAAAGTTATGAAAACTTGCCCTGTTTTAATATAGTAAAAAGCCAAATAATTGTGAGCAAATAAATTACTTTTGTACTTAAAGTTAAATGTATATCTTTGCTTTTTCATATTCCCTGCCAACTCTATTTCTAACTTGGAATTGGGTGGATTAATTCGCCCAATAAAATGTGAATAATTAATTATTGAGCTCATTTCAAAAGATATCTTAAAAAATTAAAATAATATATATATATATATATATATATATTCAAATTTAAATTAATAATAATATACATTTAACTTTAAGTACAAAAGACTTCAATTTTGCAAACAAAGACTTGAATAAAATAATGTTATATAATATAACTTAACTTAAGAAAAGAAATTGTATGAAATCATGATTATACATCATCTTTAATATATACCACCTAAGATATATACTATCCTAAATTGTCCAATAGATATATATCAGGTAATCCCAAATCACATGTGACATTATCTATTTTAAAGATTGGAATTTGTTTTAAGTATGGAATAAAATAAGAAATTATAATAAAAATAATATTTAAAAAATAAAATAAAAAATAAAACTTTAGAAATATGGGAGTCTATCACCCAATCATGAACATTTGTTTGTCCGTTTTCGTTTGGTAGGACACCATCCAACCAAATTTAAATATAGTTATATATTAACTTTGCTACATCTATAGGTCGCATATATAGCAATGTAAAAAAGGAGCAACTTAGTAATTTTCTTCCCACACTAAACCCACTTGGAAATTGACTTACAAGAAAATTCACCATTATTAAAATCTAAATTTCAGAAATTCAACTTAGAGAAATAGATTTTATGTTTCTTAATCATGATGACATAACATCTACTTATCTATTATTTGAATCATAATCATAACGTTCCACAAATGAAAAAAAAAAAAAAAAAAGATTTAAATAAAAGGATATAGGTAGCCTTCCTTCTAAGCTATTAAATAAAACAAAAATTAATTTGACATGGTTTTCCCTTTCCAAGCTACAACTTACACGTAAAGGTGATCAAGAAATCAAAAACTAAACACCATATATGATTACATTACAAGACTAAACTCATTGATTGGATGTCATATTCATCATGGTCAACAAGTTGTTTTAATTTCATATAACATAACATCACCCAATATTAATTTATCATCTTTTATATTTGCTTTAGTATTAACCTTACGTTTTTGCTTTCCATGCAAGGTTTTATTATTTATATAAAACCATACTATACCAACCACAAAAATATGTAACATGATTATCTTTGGAAAGATTTTAGAGGAGATTAGATAAAGGGGAAAAGGCAGAATAAATCAAAAGAGAGTATAAAATTTAAGATAATAGTATTTGAAATGGTTTTCTATATTACCTAAAACTTGCCATTGTTTTTGAGACTGGCTGCCTTGTTGATCATGGAATCCAACTGTTCATGCAGTTACTAACATCAGCAATGTTGAGAAACTAGACATGGGAGATAGGTCAAAGAGCCAGGAAATCTCTTCTCAAGGCTTCACCTTGAGTACTACCACCCGCTCTACTTTCATGGTCATTATTATTTCCACTGCCATTTTTGGGTGCTGCAGTTGTTTTCGAGAATGATTCATTTATGAGAGTCGCGCTCTTGTTCTTTGCGTTCAAAATCCCACTAAATGCAATATCATCAAAGGAAGTGGAGTCAAATCCAATGGGAGAAGACAAAGAATTCATCATGCCTTGAAGAAGAAGGGAAGGAGGTGGAGGAGCACCTGAGCTTTCAGCTGCATGATGAGTCGAACCATGGATAAATCCACTCCCCATAGAGACTTCTTCACGTGAAGACAAGTTGAGACCAAAGCCAGCTGTTGTGCTGGTGTTGTTGGTGCTGCCAACAAAATCAGCAGACACGTGAGTTTGTAGGTGGGGTCTCATAGCAGTAGTAGTAGCTGGCGCGGATGATGAGCCAGGTTTGTTACTCAGGGTTACACCCATCTGAGCAGCTTTCTGAAGCAACGCAGTAGCTGACATGTGTGGGGAAAGTACTGTTGTTGGATGGTAGGGAGGAAGAGTCGGATCAAGAGTAGGGACAGGGGTGGGATTCTCATGAAGTGTTAAACTAGGGGAGAAAATGGAAGATGATGATGAGGAAAGACCAGCCCCAGCCCCTAGCATTGGTTGGGTAGCGAGCCATGGAGGAATATCAGGCTTGAGAGGAGTGAACCTTTGGTGCTGCTCTTGCTTAAGTGAAAATGCTTGGATGTCATGGGGATTGAATTGGGGTACTTGTAAATTTGTATGAGATGAGCCTGGTTGAAAAGTGTTGGCTCCCATGATTGCCGCTCTTGAACTCTCCTCTGCTAATGCATCACAGAAGGCTCTGTGAGTAATGAAACTATCCCTCCTGGAAAAAAAAAAAAAAAAAAAAACCAGAAACACAAACAGAAGAAAACAAAAAGCCAAACCAGTCATGAACTGCTATTATGACAATGCCAGAAACATTTGACTTTGTCTCTGACTTTTCTCTTTCTGTGTCCCATTTTTTTTATTTATGTATTTATTTTTCATGTCACTCAGAGCATATACATGGGACAGATTGTCCACTTGGGCTGGTGCAAACAAAATTACCAAATACACTACACCAGGCAGGCACTCAGGCTGCAAGCAGGCATATCCCTCTATCTCTCTCTAGCCTCTAGGGTGTGAGAAAGTAGGAACTGCTACATGTGTAGTGCAATGAATTCTTCAATGTATATCAGACAAAGATTTGGCAAAAAAACCTTCCTTAAAATTTCAAAATTTTACTCAAGTGCATGCCTCAATAAATGGACATTTTGACTGTTGTGTTTAAAAGTAACTTTAATGTTCATGTTATTACATTAATTCCCAAAATGATTATAGGAGGGGATTAGTTGTTTTTTTATACCTTGAGAAGAGGGTTCCACAGTCACATCTATATTCTTTAGTGCCACAAGTCTTGGAGTGAGCTTTCCAGTCGGATTGAACTGCATACCTCTTGGAGCACTTGTCACATTTCCATTTCTTCTCACCATGTTTCCTGTAAAAATGCTTCTTGATACCAGTCAAGTCCCCAAGTGCCCTGGAAGGGTCATGATGAACACAGCTGACTTCTGGACATACATATACCTTCTTCCTCACCTCTTTACTTGTTCTTTGCTTTAACTTCCAAGGCAAATTGTGCCCTCTCCTATGAAGCTGAAGGTTCTGGTCTCTTTGAAACCCTTTGTTGCAGATCTCACACACAAATCTATTTGTAGCCATTAGTGTTTTAGGTGACAAAGCTATCACTTCTGCATCTGGGTCTGATTCAAAACAAAAGTCTTAGTTAAGAAAACAAATAAAAAAAAAGTAATAAAAGTAACAGTGTTTTAAGATAAGGGTTGTGAAGTTTGAACCCAAACAAACCTGGATTGCCTGGTTGGTTCCTCTTTCTCTTAACTGGCTGAGCTTGAGCTGGTGGGTTACTAAAGTATTGTTGAGAATAGTTGGTTCCACCAGCAGCTGAAGAAACACTGGCTTCACCAGATGCATAAGTCAAATTAGACATATTCTCTTCCAAAACTTCTTGTTGTTGGTGGACTATATAACCTTTCATCATCTTCTCTTAAATAACCATGGATCTTTGTTACAGAAAATCCATAGATAAAAAACAAAAACCTTAAGTGATAAAAGAGAAAAAGAAAATATAGATACCAGTTATGGACTCAAGTAGCTACCCTTAACATATATTTGAATGAATCCCATAATCCTAATCATAGAGACCCTTGATGGTTTTCTTTGTTTGGCATAAACCCAAAGGAACCATTTTTTTTTTTTTTTTGTTTTATAGGCAAACACTCAATAAATATAAATATATATATATATATATATGTGTGTGAGGGTATACAACTAGGCGGGTAGAGGTTACAGAGAACTTCCCTATTCACTTTTAAGCTTCATGATTTCACCTTTCAATAAAACCTTACTAGGTATAACCATATAAATATGAAGAAATTATGAAAAGAAAAGACTGAGCTCATAAAATTCAGAGAGAGAGAGAGAGAGAGAGAGAGAGAGAGATGAGGATGAGATTGAGATCCCCCGATAAGGCGTATAGTGTGATATCCCAAGGCTGTCCAAACAACAACAACCAAAATAAGAGGGAACCTTACGGTAACTCTGACGTTGCCCTTTCTGTCTTTTCCTCTGTTCTCTTCCCACCACCATCTTATAAATAATAATATAATTAAATTAAATATCCTTCCTATCTTTTTTTTTTTTTTTAGTATTGTTTATTCACCTTTACCAAAGCTTTAATTTTTCTACTCATAAAAGTATATGTTCTTATCTACCAGTAAGAAAAATGTAATTGTTTTTGTGTAATCACCTCCACCCTTCTCTCATTCAGTAAAAACTCAAAAGAAGCCAAAAATAAAGTTTCAAGAGTCTCACCAAAAATGCAGAATTGATCATAAAAGTGTGCTCTATCTTTTTAACTAAGATTTCTAATTTTATGTATTTTGGGTAAAGAAAATAATTAAAGGTTATATATTTTGGTATAATCTCAATTTTAGTCTTTAGCTCTTACATCTTTTGTTAATTTTGTTTTTATTTTTATTTTAATTAAATTTGACTCTTAATCTTTTAAAGAGAGTCAAATTTGATTATCAACTTTTTGAAAAATAATCGAATTGATGTTTTTTCAATAGAGATATTGACTAAAATGTTAATTTTTTAACATGCATGGCAGCGTACATAGCAATTCGCGTGTACTTCATGCCAATAAATTTTTGGGGCTTGAACTAGGCAATTACTCTCAATTTGGGGTCTAAACTTTTTTTTGGTCTAAGTTAGTTCTTGAACATGACAATTGTTTCCACATCAGAGCTTAAACTTTTTCATCTAAGTTAGTCCCTAATATTTCCTTGAAATCCTTAAAGTTTAGGCCTAATATGGAAAGAATTATCAAGTTTAAGGATTAACTTGGATAAAAAAAGTTTAAGCCTCAATACAAAAACAATTACCAAATTCAAGATTAACTTAGAAAAAAAAATTCAAATCCCATTAATACAATTACGTTTGGATATATTAGTTTGTGGATAATTTCAAAACATATATTTATTTTAATTTTTCTATTAAGCTATAGGTATTATATACACAAGAAAACTTACATTTGTTTATATATAAACATAAATTTCAAAATAATAAATATTTAATATCTAATTTTTTATATATAAATTGACACAATAAGATACAACTAATGCAAGTCAGTATAAAAATAAAACGATATAATATTGATACAGTTTCGTTTTACCTCAAAATCAGGACCACTATGATAATATGCTTTATATATCAAATAAATTTATACATTAATAGTTTATATTTTTGTCATGGGTGTTGGTTATTACCGATCCACTATCTAATTAAGATCGATCTAACTTTCTTTACTTTAGACTGTAGTCTATACAGTTTGCATGTAGTGGATTCGTATCATCATGCAAGCAAATTCATACTTAGGGCACACGTGACCTTAGAATAATATACATATTGACATGCATAGAGATTTACCTTATACGTCACATCCAAAAATTATATCATATAAATAAGAAAATTAACATTAGACTCACAAAATACTCAATAATTTTATTCCTTCAAAAAAAAATATATTGTATTATTATTTATGTTATCTAAAATATATAATAATAATAATAATAATAATAATAATAATAAAAGAAGGTTGAAATTTATAGTTTTTTATATTATTCTCTAGGCATAGCTCTCTTACAGCTTTTGCACATTTACGGTGACATGATTGGTCCATTGACTAAATTCCTTACAAGCATGCTAAAAGCTATTTCCTATTATATTTTACTGGGCTTTGCTTAGCTTGGTAAGATGGAAATTTTATCAAGAAAGATAACTATTATTATTTGTGTATTTAGTAGAAATTACGGAAAAATAAGAAGAAAAAATACTTATTGTTTAGTAAAATGAAATTTTTTATTTAAAAATGCTTAATCTGAGATTATATTTCTCTTCTCCTCTAACCATTTTAAGATGACTCCTACCAAAATATTGAAAAAATGAAAAGATGAAGGAGTAGAAAAGTAAATAGATAAAAGATATATATATTATTTTATTAGTGTGCTCGGCAAAAAGATGAAAAATTTGAAAGTAAAAGTAATTTCTTTTTTGTTTATTGTTTAGGGTTGAAAAATGAGACGAAGAAAATGAAAATGTTGAAAATAATACGTACTTTTCAACACTTACGTCTCTTTCATTTTCTCTCTCATTACCATTCTAATATGAATTGATTTACCTTTATGTATTAGGTTAAAAATTATCATTTTTCCGTTTTCTTTCATCTTACATTTCTTTCTTACTAAGCACATTTAAAATTTATTTTAATTCTTATTTTCATCATTTCACTTTTCCACTTAATCAAAGTACTACACCTATATCTCACTTTCACTTAATAAGTGTTTAACATAATGATAAATTTAGCCTTAATGTTTACATATTTTGTCAACTTGACTATTATCCTTTTTAGCTATTAACCTTTTAAATGAGTGAATTTAATCATCAACCTTTCAAAAGAGTCAAATTGTTTTCTTAATAGGAAATTGATAAAATATTAAAATTTTAAATTTGGCAATCATAAGTATGACTCATATTTTAGTTAAATTTGAGAAATAATATTCTAGTTAAACTCTGTTTATTTGTTTCAATCAAACTCTGATTAGTCTAGATTATTTTATTATTATTTGACCTATGAATTTAGCCTATAAATAGGCTCTTTTACAACCTTAAAAAATAAACTCATTAGAGATTAGAACTCATAACACACGTAACACCCCTATCCCGTAACCATCGCCGGTTTAGAGTTAAAGGCATTACCGGACAATTCAGATCTTTTACGGACATTTTATAATATTTCTCAATCGAATCAAATCAAAGTGTCCCTTAAATAGGTCAACGAGACCTTAAACATGCTTTAGAATAGGGTCGGGACTGAACCGAACACATACGAAAATTTTTAGAAATTTAAAAATTTTTCTAAGTTACAGAGGTCACACGCCCGTGTGCCCCGCCCGTGGTTGATCCTGACTTGCACCACACGGCCAGTCACCCGCCCATGTGTTTAACCTGCGATCGAGCCTGACTTGTTTCGAATTGCAACCTCGAAAGACACGGTCGAGCCACACGCCCGTGTGCTCAATCGTGTGGGCAAATATAGGCCATTTTCAAGGTCAAATTGCCACCCACACATGGGTCATTCTTACAAGTATAATTAAGCACTAAACCAAGCATCTAAAGAAACCAAAACATGCCTAAATATACATCATTTCTAAGCACTTATAAGCTTAACATCCATGCCAACTTAATAGCCATTCAACTCAACTTAACCACAAGCATTCCAAGACAAGTTCCATCACAAACTTATCATCAATAATGTGCTAGTTATTCATCTATAAACTTACTATCCATATGTCTATTCCATTTGCTATTGTACCATACCAAAACTAGCATCATAAGACATAACTAGTCATTCATAACTCAAGCATTTAACTAGCCAAATCACATGGCTATATACACATATCAAACATAACTTAAAGTAACTAGCCTATACATGCCATACTTAGTATTTACACTTTCAAAAGGTACTAAAACAAGGTTGAGTAGCGTGATGATGATCCTCGACGGTCCCCGAGCCTTCAGTAGCTTTGACGATCTATAAAATAGAGCAAACATACACAAAGTAAGCTTTCAAAAGCTTAGTAAGCCATATACAAATAAACTTAACATAAGTTGCACATAAATGTATTGAAACAATGACATTAATGTTTCTCATTGCAAATTCATCACATATTCTTTGGCTCATTTGATTAGCCATATCTTGCCACATTCCTCAGCTCAAATATCACATATACACATAGCTCATTCAAGCAGATAATCACATATTATCTCATGACTAAACACATATTCACTTTAGTAAGCTTATATAAACACTTACCTTTCATATACACATAGTGTACTTTACAATCGTACCTGAATCGTTATTACTTCTCACATAGACATTCATTTCACAGACTTGCCCGTTGAACCTTTCGGAATCTAATAGGATACTCAGAGTGCTCAGAATAGTCGTACAATGCCAACGTCCTAGACGTGGTCTTACATGTATCTAGATATCGATGCCACTGTCCCAGACAGGGTCTTACACGAATCAATACGATGCCAATGTCCCAAACATGGTCTTACACGTAAATCTCATATCGATGCCAATGTCCTAGACGTGGTGTAGTAGGCCCAATCTGCCCGGGCCCACACCATTTAAGAATAAAACAAAAATTTTTAAGGTCCATTACATAAAAGTTTACGGCAGGCCCAATAGAGGCCCAAAACTACTACCCAAATGCCCAAAATGAAATAAAATCAGAAACCCTAGCCAACTAGGGTGCGTCTCAGGCCTTTTCGTCTGCACTTCCCACCTTCGTACGACGCCATGTCCGCGCAACAGCCTCGTACGCTCCTCCGTACGGCCTCCACTACACGTCATACATCTGCACAAGGAGACAAACGAACAGAGAGTAGCAATGTATTTTCTATTTTATTATTTTTTCGACTTTCGGCCTTTAAAAATCGAAGAAACCATTGTAACATTTTTTTTTACCAATAGATAGAGAATAAAAAAAAGGTGATTTTCGATTTCAATTTTCTTTGGGATTTCAGATTTAATTTTGCTAGTTTTCGATTCATTTCTTTTCTTTGCATACGAGAATAAAAAGAAAGGGATAGGAGAGTACCTGCTTCGGGTAGTGTCGTCGGAGTTTCCCCTCCTTCATCAAAATCGCACCCAAAAGGGAAATCAAAACCCTCGTTTACAGATCTGGTGAATACTAGTATATTTTTTAAATAGGGTTTTAAAAAAGGGAGAGCTATCGTTTACTACCGGCCACTAATTAAGGTGGTGGTTCGATGGTGAAAGGACTTGGATTCGGCTGAAAGAATGAAAGAGAGGCTACGGTTCTGTTTTGAAAAAATGGATGACAGATTTGTTTTAATCTGGTTTTAAAGGAAATTTTGCACATTAAGGAAACGACGTCATTTGGGCTTATTCTAGTAGTCTCAAAATGGCGCCGTGTATGACCACCCGATAACCCGACCCATATGAGACTGAGATCCGCGCGTTTTGGTCTCTGAGGGTATATTTGTGCTTTTAGCCCCTACATTTTGCGCCACCAATTGATTGAGCTCTGATTTTATTTCTTTCGTTCTTTAATTTTTTCCTTAAATGTTGTGCGCTTTTTAATTTAGTCTGGTCTATACGCCATGTTTTGACTATTTAAATATTTACTAGTTTAATTCCTAACTATTTATGTGCATTTTAATTTAGTCCTTAACTCTGTTTAAGTTTTTATAAAATAGCCTGTTAATTTTATTCTTATTTCAATTAAGTATTTTTTTTGTTTATAAAATTTATTCACCATCTATTTGTAGAAGTTGTTTTAATAAATTATTTTGAACTATTTTATTGATTTTACAATGTTTTAATTTGTTTTAAACTTTCATTTGTATATATTTTTTATTTATCATAAATGTTTGATTTCAAAATATTCTTTTATATCTCTCTTTGTTTTAATATTTTGTACTATATTTAACTTAAATACTCTTATATATTATTATTTTGTACATATATACATAAAATTTAAGTTAAAAGTATCTTATTTTATGTATTTATTATTAATTTCATATTATTTTATGCATGTATTTTCTCTTAAATCTACATATGTATATATTTTATTAATATATAGTTGTTCTTTTAAAGATCTTATTTTAAATTACATTTTATCTATTTCATTTTTCTTCAATTATTAATGTTAGTATTCAAATGATATATGTGATATAATTTTCTCGAAATATTCCTTTTAGTATTCATATCTTGTATTTTGTTGATGTAATGGTTTTATTAATAAATCATCGTCTTAAATAAAAACGTATTTCGTTTAATTACTCCATTTTATTCAAAAGTTTTTCCAAATAAGGCAATATTTCGTGTTTGGAAATTCGAGAAATCGTGCCTTAACGTATTGGGTTTCGGTTTTTCATTTGACCAAATAACCAAATATCCTTTTAAAATTTTGTCTATGTTTTCTTAAAAAAAATACAATATTTTGTTGAACCTTTCGAAATCTAATAGGATACTCAGAGTGCTCAGAATAGTCGTACAATACCAACGTCCCAGACGTGGTCGTACATGTATCTAGATATTGATGCTGTAACACCTCGTAACCGAGACCGATGCTAGGGCTAGTTACGAGACGTTACCATGATTGAACTCACTTAAACATACACTTACGAGCTGAAAACATTTTGTTCTGACTTAAAAACTTCTCTTTCTTAGACTAATCATATATTTTATAGACCTACGAGGCCTTAAGCATAACTCTGAAAACTTTAGGAACTTGATCGAAAACCTTTCTTAGAAGTAGGGGTCACACGCCCATGTGGCTTGTGACACGCCCGTGTACCCCTTGACACGCCCATGTCTTCCAACCGTGGGGAGTTACTGACTATATTCACACGGCCTTGACACGCTCGTGTCGTCCAACCGTGTGATAATCCTTGATATACTGACTTAATCCACACGGCCCGGGCACACGCCCATGTTCAAAAACCGTGTGTCCTGTAGGCTCATGCCGCGGCCATGGGATTTACCCGCAGCCTATTCTGACTAATAATAATAAGGTACAAGTACACATGGCCTAGACACACGTCTGTGTGTCTAACCGTGTGGGCACTTAGAGGCTATTTACCAAGCCTTTTGCCACCCTGAAATCAAGATCAATTCTATACATTTTTCATAAGTAATACTACATACTATATTGACCTCAATGAACATACATACATAGACAATTTTGGCCAATCATTTAGCCAATACAAAAGAATAATTAAAAGAAGAATACATTTCATTAATTTCATCTTCATTTAAAATAAAGAGTTTGTCAAAAATTTGCCTAAATCAAGAAACTATTTACAAAATGACTTACAGCCAACACTTTAACTAACAATTATAGCTTGACAAAATACCCAAGTCCTATACATGCCATATTCAAAACAAGTCTAAAATTGTTATACCAAAGTGTTGTTGATAGTGTGATTCCCGAACCCATGTGTCTACGACCCTCGTATTATCTTGGCAATACTATAAGAAAGAAGGGCAATGAAAAAGGGTAAGCATTAAGCTTAGTAAGTTGCATGGAAATAAGTAGCAATCGTAATACTCGTAAAAGAATAAATCATCAATAACATTAGCTAATCGTTCACAAATCAAGACTTCTTGGCAAAACTTACATATAATTGCCCTTATCTAATATTTACCGTAACACATACAGAGCCAATTTCTCGTAACTCATTCATTAGCACTTGTATTCATTCACATCCCTACTTTTGAATTCACATGAAGTCTCATCTAGGTATCGATACCATGTCCCGGACATGGTCTTATAGGGAATTACCTTTATGTACTAATGCAGAATATGGTCTTACACCAGTTCTTGTCTCAATGCCGATCCATGTTCCAAACATGGTTTTACACTGGCACACGTAATGTGATCGATGCCATGTCCCAGACATGGTCTTACACTGACCCTCATAATACGGCCGATGCCATGTTCTAAACATGGTCTTACACTGGCACATGTAATGTGGCTGATGCCATGTCCTAGACATAGTCTTACACTGACCCTCATAATACGGCCGATGCCATGTTCCAAACATGGTCTTACACTGACCCTCGTAATACGGCCGAGGCTATGCTATGTTCCAAACATGGTCTTACACTGACCCTCATAATACAGCCGATGTCATGTTCTAAACATGGTCTTACACTAACCCTCATAATATTGGAGTATCATGCATCACTATGACATCAATCATTCTCAATTTTGCTAACACAATATTCCATTAAATCACATACAACTTACCTTGTTTTCAAAATGAGCTAGTTCTTTGGTTTAGTCCACGACTTTATCCTTTCCCCGATCGAGGCGATTCCTCAATTCTTCTTGCTCTATAATAGCAATTTAACTCATTTTAATCGTTATATTAATAAAAGCATTTCAAAAATCATGCTTAGGAAAAATTACCAATTTACCCCTAGATTTTGGCAAAATGACCATTTTGCCCCTAGGCTCGGAAATTAATTCTAATCACATTTTTATCCTCAAAAAGCCTAGGCAAACATTTAATACTCTTAAAGCTATCATCAAATATCAATATTTTACATACTCACTACAAAATTTATAACCTTTTCTTGAAGGTCCTATTTGGTGTTCTCATGCTAACACCCTTTTTAAAAGTTGTTCATCTAACAACTAGGACTTAAAGTCTTCTCTAAAAAATGCAGCAAATAACTAAGTAGCTCTCATGGTAGAACTCTAAACCTTTCATAACATTGACAATAGTCCCCTCATTTGAAAGCTTAAGCTTTAGGGATCTCAAAAGTATAATTATTTTCAAGAAAAGTTCACTAGAACACTTACTTGAATAGAGGAGAGCTTGCTAAAATTTTTGAAGGTTTCTACCCCTTATTTGCTGCCAATTTTCAATGGAAGATGATAGGAGAAAAGATGATAACTTTTATTTCCTTATTTTATTAATACAAGTCAAATTAGTCCACCTACTACTACTAACTTTAACTAAAATTGACAAATCTTGCCTCCCATGCTCTCTTATGGCCGGTCAAGCCTCTTCCAAAGGCTAAATTACCTTTTAAAGACCCAATTAACAATCCATGGCCATTTGGTTCTTTTAGCATATAGAATGGAACTTTCGCACTTTATGCGATTTAATCCTTTTTCGCGATTAAACATGAAATCGCTAAAATTAGAGTACCAAAATTTTTATGCTCATATGCTATCATGTTCTAACTCATAATATATCATGAAAATAATTTCTCAAATCTCAAATTAGTGATCTCGAGATCACTATTCCGACTAGCCCCTAAATCAGGCTGTTATAATTCTCCCCCTTAAGGATTTTCGTCCTCGAAAATCTTACCAGTGAAAAGATTAGGGTATTGGTTTCTCATCGTTTCCTCAGACTTCCATGTAGCCTCTTCTATTCCGTGCCTTTGCCATAGGACTTTCACTAGGGCTATGCTTTTATTTCTTAACTGCTTGACCTCACGAGCCAATATTTTAACTGGTTCCTCACCATAAGTCAAATCTGGTTGAATCTCTATCCCTGTTGGCTCTATAACATATGAAAGGTCTGAACGGTATCGACGCAACATAGATACATGGAAGACATCGTGAATATTTTCTAACTCAGGCGGCAAAGCTAGCCGATAAGCTAATGGTCCTATCCTTTCGGTAACTTCATAAGGTCTGATAAAGCGCGGACTCAATTTGCCCTACCGACCAAATCTGAGGACTTTCTTCCAAGGTGATACTTTTAAGAACACTTTATCACTAACTTCATATTCTATCTCTTTCCTCTTTAAATATGAATAGGACTTCTGTCTATCTGAGACGACTTTCAGGCAGTCAAATCACTTCTACTTTCTCTTCAGTTTCTTTAACAAAATCAACCCCGTGTATTTGTTTCTATCTAAGTTGTGACCAATACAAGGGCGTTCGACACTTACGTCCATACAATGCCTCATAAAGCGCCATCTTCAAACTTGACTGAAAATTGTTGTTGTAAGCGAATTCCACCAATAGTAAGTATTTCTCCCAACTACCGTAGAATTCTAAAACACAACATCTAAGCATGTCTTCTAGTATCTAAATTGTTCTCTCTGACTGCCCGTTAGTTTGGGGATGAAAGGCAGTACTAAAACTCAATTTCGTGCCCAAAGATTCTTGTAGCTTTTTCCAAAACCGTGACGTGAATCTCGGATCTCTATCTGAAATGATTGACAAAGGTATACCATGAAGTCTTACTATCTCAGACATGTACAAGTCTGCCAATTTATCGAGTGAGTAGTCGACTTGTACTGGTATAAAGTGGGCTGACTTAGTGAGTTTATCGACTACTACCCAAACTGCATCTTTCTTCTTGGGAGTCAACGGTAAACCCGTCACGAAATCCATAGTAATACGGTCTCACTTCCACTCAAGAACCATAATAAGCTGAAGTAAACCCAAAGGTACTTGATGTTCGGCCTTCACTTGTTGACAAATCAGGAATTTTGATACAAATTCAAAAATATCTTTCTTCATACCTAGCTACCAGTACCATTTATTCAAATATTAGTACATCTTTGTACTGCCTAGATGCACATTCAAACATCCGTTATGTGCTTCCTGCAAAATTTTGCGAATAAGCTCATCATTCCTGGGTACACAGACCCTATCTCGAAATGTTAGACATCCATCAGGATTTACTCGAAAGTCTGACTCAACGCTCGACTCACATAAAGCTCTTTTGGCTTACAAACTGTTATCATCCTTCTGAGCTTCGTAAATCTTTTGGAGGAATAATGGTTTAGCCTTCAACTCGGCTAATACGGATCCATAATCTAACAAGGTCATCTGGGTGTTCATAGCTTTTAGTGTAAACAATGACTTTCTGCTCAAAGCGTCGGCGACTACATTTTCCTTTCCCGGATGGTAGTCAATTATTAGCTCATAATCTTTAATCAATTCTAACCATCTTCGTTGCCTCAAATTTAGTTCATTTTGAGTCATCAAATATTTTATGCTTTTGTGGTCGGTAAAAATCTAACACCTTTCACCGTATAAATGATGTCTCCAAATTTTTAATGCAAACACGATTGCGGCCAACTCTAAATCATGAGTCGGGTAGTTCTTCTCATACGGCTTCAACTGTCTAGAGGTGTATGTAACCACTTTACCCTCTTGTATGAGTACACAGCCTAAACCGTTCAAGGACGCGTCACTGTAAACCACGAATTCTCTTCTCGGCTCAGGTTGCACCAAAACAGGAGCCTCGGTTAGCAGTGTCTTCAATTTCTCGAAACTCTGTTGACATCTCTCTGTCCAAACGAATTTCACATCTTTCTACAGAAGTCTTGTCATTGGCGTGGCTGTCATGGAAAATCCCTTGACGAAATGTCTATAATAGCCGACTAGGCCTAGAAAACTCCTTACTTTAGTTACGTTCCTCTGTGGTTTCCACTCAACAATTACCGAAATTTTACTCGGGTCGACTCTTATCCCCTCTCTCGAGACAATATGCCCCAAAAATCCCACTTCCTTAAGCCAAAATTCACTCTTACTGAATTTGGCATACAATTGTTTTTATCTTATAACTTGTAGAACCATACTCAAATGTTCCGCATGATCATTCTCATCTAGAGAGTAGATCAGTATGTCATCGATGAAGAACACAACAAATCTATCCAAATACGGTCGAAAAATACGATTCATCAAATCCATAAAGATTGCGGGGGCATTTGTTAGTCCAAAAGGCATGACCACAAACTCATAGTGGCCGTACCTAGTTCTAAACGTGGTTTTCGATATGTCCGAGTCTTTGACTCTCAACTGATAATACCCTAACCTTAGATCTATCTTAGAAAATACTGTAGCTCTCTTCAATTGGTCAAATAGATCGTCGATCCTCGGCAACAGGTACTTATTCTTCACTGTCGCCTTATTGAGTTGTCGATAATCTATACATAGCCTCATGGATCCATCTTTCTTCTTCACGAATAGTATAGGAGCACCCCATGGAGAAAAAATTAGCCTCACGAAACCCTTATCCGTTAATTCTTGCAACTATGCTTTTAGCTCTTTTAGCTCGGTTGAAGCCATTCTATACGGAGCAATAAAAATAGGGGCAGTACCCGAAACTAGATCAATTTCGAATTCAATCTCTCTCTCTGGAGGTAGCCCTGACAACTCTTCTGGGAAAACATCTAGGTATTCACATACTATGGGTACTGACTCAATTTTTGATTTGATTTCTTTAGTGTTCAGCACGAAGGCAAGATAAGCCTCATACCCCTTCCTTAGGTATCTTTGAGCTGACATGGTTGATATCACTATTGGTGACCCATCTGGCTTATCTGATTCAACACAAATAAAATTACCATTTTCATCTCTCAACGCAATCTGCTTCTTCCCACAATTTATAATTACTCCATGTGTAACTAACCAGTCCATCCCAAAAATGATGTCAAACTCGTCAAATGGTAATAACATCAGATTAACCAGAAAGCAATGACCCTTAATCATCAAAGGGCACCCTTTGCAAACTCTATCAACTAACACACACTTGCCTAAGGGATTTGACACTCTTATAATGAATTCAGTGGACTCTATAGGCATGCTCATGCTAGAGATTAATTTTATGCATATGTATGAATGGGTAGATCCCGGATTAATTAAAGCTATAACACAAGAATTATAGAGAGAAAAGATACCCGTGATTATGTCGGAGGAAGATGCCTCTTCACGAGCACGAATGGCATATGTCTTCGCTGGTACTCTACCCTTAACTTTAGCAGCTCGCTCTTTAGGTGGATTCTTGTTTCCGATCTCAATCCCTAGTTTTTTAATGGTCTTCCCTTGGTGGTACTTCTCGATTTCACATTCTGAGACCATCCTTTCTCATCTACCTCGGGACAACTTCTGATAAAATGGTCCAAAGACCCACATCTGAAACAACCTTTCTTATTAGCTCGGCATTTACCAAAATGGTGCCCACCACACTGAGGACATTCCGGTCTATTTGGATGGACGTTTCCCACACTAGCAACTGATGTAGTTTGCCCTTTTGATCCCGAGAATTATCTGCCCTTATTTCGGGTTGAAATCTCCGCTGAAGTGGCTGATCGGGTAGTGAAATCCATCGATTTCTTAGATGAGAATTGGTGAGACTTGTTCAGTTGTCTCTTCCTCGAGTCATGTGATTCATACTCAGCTCTTCTCTTATCTCTAGCCAACTCTTCGGCTTTACAGGCCCTATCCACCAATACTACAAACTCCTTTAATTCGAGAACTTTCACGTATAGGCGGATGTCTTCATTTAATCCATCCCCAAATCTCTTACACATGATGGCCTCGGTAGACACGCACTCTCGTGCATACTTGCTAAGCCTTAAGAACTCCCATTCGTAGCCTGCTTCAACTCCAAGAACTCCTTTCTCTTGTGGTCGATGAACCTCTAGTTGATATATTTCTTCCGGTATTCCTCTTGGAAGAATTCCTAACTAACTCTCTCTCTAGGCACCACCGACACCAAGGTGTTCCACCATCGGTAGGCTGAGTCTCTCAATAGAGATACCGCACACTTTAAGCACTCCTCAGGCGTGCAGGTTAACTCATCAAATACTCAGATGGTGTTCTCGAGTCAGGATTCTACTTTTTTCGGGTCATCATCCTTATTTGCCCTAAATTTCTCGGCTCCTTATTTCCGGATCTTATCCACTGGAGGCCTTTCTCTCCTTGCCACATCAATCACTTGAGGAGCTACTAGAGCGGGTTGAGGAATAGGTGGGGCAAGAAGGGGCTGAGCATTGGGATTTGCTCGAGTATATTGATTATACCAGTTGCTAATCATGTGGAGAAAAGCTTCTCGTGCTTCATCTCTCTGACCCAAGGTCTCGGGTCTACTACTAGCTGGAACGATCCCTTGAGCGGGAGCCGACGCATTACTCGTAGTATCATCAGCTGCAGTTTGGTCTAGATCCGAATCCATCTACTACATAGAATACAATTATTTATACGTTAAGAGTCATCACACTATCATTATTCAAACACCCTTACATATGGCATGTACAGCTAGACTCGTGCTTACGCTACGTTAGTCCTAGAATTGACTAAACCATAGCTCTGATACCACTAAATGTAACACCCCGTAATCAAGATCGATGCTAGGGCTAGTTACGAGACGTTACCATGCTTAAGTCACTTAAACATACACTTACGAGCTGAAAACATTTCGTTTTGACTTAAAAACTTCTCTTTCTTAGTCTAATCATATATTTTATAGACCTACGAGGCCTTAAGCATAACTCTAAAAACTTTCGAAACTTGATCGAAAACCTTTCTTAGAAGTAGAGGTCACACGCCCATGTGGCTTGTGACACGCCCGTGTACCCCTTAACACGCCTATGTCTTCCAACCGTGAGGAGTTACTGACTATATTCACACGGCCTTGACACGCCCGTGTCTTCCAATCGTGTGATAATCCTTGATATACTGACTTGATCCACACGGCCTAACACACGCCCATGTTCAAACCGTGTGTCCTGCAGGCTCATGCACGCGGTCGTGGGATTTACCCGCGTCCTATTTTGACTAATAATAATAAGGTGCAGGGTACACACGGTTTAGACACACGCCCGTGTGTCTAACCGTGTAGGCACTTAGAGGCTATTTACCAAGCCTTTTGCCACCCTGAAAGCAAGATCAGTTCTATACATTTTTCATAAGTAATACTACATACTACATTGACCTCAATGAACATACATACATAAACAATTTTGGCCAATCACTTAGCCAATACAGAAGAATAATTAAAAGAAGCATACATTTTATTAATTTCATCTTCATTTAAAATAAAGAGTTTGCCAAACATTTGCCTAAATCAAGAAACTATTTACAAAATAACTTACAGCCAACACTTTAACTAAACATTATAGCTTGACAAAATACCCAAGTTCTATACATGACATATTCAAAACAAGTCTAAAATTGTTATACCAAAGTGTTGTTGATAGTGTTATTCTCGAACCCCTGCGTCTACGATCTTCGTATGATCTTGGCAATACTATAAGAAAGATGGGCAATGAAAAAGGGTAAGCATTTAGCTTAGTTAGTTGCATGGAAATAAGTAGCAATCATAATACTCGTAAAAGAATAAATCATCCATAACATTAGCTAATCGTTCACAAATCAAGGCTTCTTGACAAAACTTACTTATAATCGCCCTTATCTAATATTTACCGTAACACATACAGAGCCAATTTCTCGTAACTCATTCATTAGCACTTGTATTCATTCACATCCCTACTTTTAAATTCATATGAAGTCTCCTCTAGGTACCGATGTCATGTCTCGGACATGGTCTTATAGGGAATTACCTTTATGTACTAATTCCGTACCCCGAATATGGTCTTACACCAGTTCTTGTCTCAATGTCGATGCCATGTTCCAAACATGGTCTTACACTGGCACACGTAATGTGGCCGATGCCATGTCCCAGACATGGTCTTACACTGACCCTCATAATACGGCCGATGCCATGTTCCAAACATGGTCTTACACTGGCACATGTAATGTGGCCGATGCCATGTCCCAGACATGGTCTTACATTGACCCTCATTATACAGCCGATGCCATGTTCCAAACATGTCTTATAATACGACCGATGCCATGTTCCAAACATGGCCTTACACTGACCCTCATAATACGACCGATGCCATGTTCCAAACATGGTCTTACATTGACCCTTATAATATTGGAGTATCATGCATCACTATGACATCAATCATTCTCAATTTTGCTAACACAATATTGCATTAAATCACATACAACTTACATTGTTTTCAAAATGAGCTAGTTCTTCGGTTTAGTCCACGACTTTATCCTTTCCCCGATCGAGGTGGTTCCTTGGTTCTTCTTGCTCTATAATAGCAATTTAACTCAATTTAATCGTTATATTAATAAAAGGATTTCAAAAATCATGCTTAGGAAAAATTACCAATTTACCCCTAGATTTTGCCAAAATGACAATTTTGCCCCTAGGCTCGAAAATTAATTCTAATCATATTTTTATCCTCAACAAGCCTAGGCAAACATTTAATGCTCTTAAAGCTATCATCAAATATTAACATTTCACATACTCACTACAAAATTTATAACCTTTTCATAAAGGTCCTATTTGGTGTTCTCATGCTAACACCCTTTTTAAAAGTTGTTCATCTAACAACTAGGACTCAAAGTCTTCTATAAAAAATGCAGCAAATAACTAAGGTAGCTCTCATGGTAGAACTCTAAACCTTTCATAACATTGCACAATAGTCCCCTCATTTGAAAGCTTAAGCTTTAGGTATCTCAAAAGTACAATTATTTTCAAGAAAAGTTCACTAGAAATGAACTAGTTCTTCGGTTTAGTCCACGACTTCATCCTTTCCCCGATCGAGGGGGTTCCTCGGTTCTTCTTGCTCTATAATAGCAATTTAACTCATTTTAATCGTTATATTAATAAAAGCATTTCAAAAATCATGCTTAGGAAAAATTACCAATTTACCCCTAGATTTTGAAAATGACCATTTTGCCCTTAGGCTCGAAAATTAATTTTAATCATTTTTTTATCTCAACAAGCCTAGGAAAACATTTAATGCTCTTAAAGCTATTATCAAATATCAATATTTCACATACTCACTGCAAAATTTATAACCTTTTCATGAAGGTCTTATTTGGTGTTCTCATGCTAACACCCTTTTTAAAAATTGTTCATCTAACAACTAGGACTCAAAGTCTTCTATAAAAAATGCAGCAAATAACTATGGTAGAACTCTAAACCTTTCATAACATTGCACAATAGTCCCCTCATTTGAAAGCTTAAGCTTTAGGGATCTCAAAAGTACAATTATTTTCAAGAAAAAGTTCACTAGAACACTTACTTGAATAGAGGAGCGCTTGCTGAAATTTTTGAAGGTTTCTACCCCTTAGTTGCTGCCAATTTTTGGTGGAAGATGATAACTTTTCTCTCCTTGTTTTATTAATACAAGTCAAATTAGTCCACCTACTACTACTAACTTTGACTAAAATTGACAAATCTTGTCTCCCATGCTCTCTTATGGTCGGCCAAGCCTCTTCCAAAGGCTAAATTGCCTTTTAAAGACCCCCAATTAAAAATCCATGGCCATTTGGTACTTTTAGCATATAGAATGGAACTTTCGCACTTTATGCGATTTAATCCTTTTTCGCAATTAAACATGAAATCGCTAAAATTAGAGTACCAAAATTTTCATGCTCATATGCTATCATGTTCTAACTCATAATATATCATGAAAATAATTTCTCAAATCTCAAATTAGTGATCCCGAGATCACTATTCTGACTAGCCCCTAAATCAGGCTGTTACAGATGCCATTGTCCCAGACAGGGTCTTAAACGAATTAATACGATGCCAATGTCCCAGACATGGTCTTACACGTAAATCTCATTTCGACGCCAACATTCCAGACGTGGTCTTACACGAAATCTCGAATCAATGCCAACATC
This sequence comes from Gossypium rotundifolium, assembly GCA_025506655.1. Lineage (NCBI taxonomy): Eukaryota > Viridiplantae > Streptophyta > Magnoliopsida > Malvales > Malvaceae > Gossypium > Gossypium rotundifolium. The sequence continues at coordinate 159,693,676 of CP106731.1, read as the reverse complement.
CCAGACGTGGTCGTACATGATATCACAAATTGGACACCTATGTCCTGACATACATTATCCTATCTATTCCTAGGTTCGTACGGGACTTCTCGAACATTATTGCACTACCGATACATCCTCGATTTTCATATATTTTTCATTCTCTACACATTTATCACAACGAGATTTTACATGAACATACATAAATCAATACAAATACATTTATTTGTATATAGACTTACCTCGGATTCGGAATAAACGAGTGATTTCGACTACTTGATCACTTTAAACTTTTCGCGATCTAAATCTGTTTCCTCGGTTCTTGATCTATACATATTCAAATTTAACTCTTTTATTCACCAATTCATTCAATTCAATCCAAAGAAACATATTTAGGGCAATTTACAAATTGGCCCTCATATTTTCACATTTGGACAATTTAGTCCCTATTTCACAAAATCACAAAATATACCAAAATTCATGATACTCATGCTTGGCTGAATATCACCCACGCTCATTCAAGTTCACACATTTCATTTATTTCACAATTTAGTCCCTCAAAATACTATTTTCTCAATTAAGTCCAAAAATACTCAAATTCATCAAAAACTCAAAGACAAACTTTGTTAATCAAACACATATATTTCATATTTCATCCTCAAACATCATAAAACTCATGAATTCATCAATGGATCATTTCAAAAACATCATCAATTCACAAAATTGAGGCATGGGTTTTGAAGTATACGAAGCAACGATTACAAAAACATAGAAATTATCAAAAACCGAAGCAAAACATACCTTAAATCAAACCAAGAGTGTGCCGAAAGCTAGATGAACATGAAAGCTTTCTTTTTCTCTTCTAATTTCGGCTAAAGATGATAACAATGACTATTTTCATGCTTTTTTTTATCAAATTAAACTTAATTATTCATTTCCCATTTTACCCATTTATTAATCATATAAGACAAATAAACAATAAGGTTATTATGTCATTTAACCATCCACTAACCTTGATATTGGCTTAATTGCCTCATAAAGCCTCCACATTTAAAAGCCACATCAATTCAACCATTAAAACATTTAGAAAGTTACTTTTACGTTTTATGAGATTTAGTCATTTGCTCAAATTAAGCACACAGATGAACAAATAAATTTACAGAACTTTAACACATGTTTAATCACGTATCAAAGACATAGAAAATAATATTAAAATATTTTTCTAACTCGAATTTGTGGTCCCGAAACCACTTTTTCGAGTAAGGTCTAAACTGGATTGTTACAACACATTTAGAGAATTTTGTGTTTACGTTTTGAGGGTTCTTTGTTTTCGAGCTTTTGGGGTTTAGTTTTTATCTCCATCTTTTGTACTCTTCATTCTTTTTCCATTATAATAAAATTATATTTGCCCATGATTTTTTATCCTCTTTGGAGGGGTTTTTCCACGTTAAATTTGTGTGTTCAATTTATTAATTTCTTCTATTATTTTTACTTATTCGTTGCTTAATCAGGTCGATCCCCAACAAGTGGTATCAAAGCTAGAGATCAACCCGTTTAGAGATGGTAGCAACAAGCTTTGAAATTGAGAAGTTCGATAGTAAGATAAACTTCAATCTGTGGCAAGTTCGGATAACAGCAATTCTAGTTCAAACCGGCTTGAAAAAATTACTACCGGGAAAAAGCCTAAGAATCTAAATCAAACAGAATGGAAAGAGCTTGATGAAAATGCCTTATCTGCAATCCATTTGTGCCTTGCGAATACGGTATTGCAAGAGGTATTGATGGAGAAGACCTTATCCGCCTTATGGAAAAGGTTAGAAACTCTTTATGCGACTAAGTCTCTGGCTAACCGTTTAGTGTTGAAACATCTATTTACGTTTCGCATGGACAAAGTTGAGCTTCTTAAAGATCACATTAGTCAATTCATTACTCTTTTAAATGATTTAAAGAACGTTGAGGTTCAAATTGATGATGAAGATCAGACTATGCTATTATTGTGCTTTTTACCCCCTTTAGACAAGTCTTTCAGGGAGACCCTGATTTATGGTAAAGACAAACTCTCATTCGAAGATGTAAAGGGTTATTTGTTGAGTAGAGACAAACTCGACAATGAGTTTGGTTTGGATAGCAAGGCAGACATGCAAGTTTCGTTTTGGTAGCATCAAAGAAACGAGACAAAATGTGTCGCTATTATAAAAAAGTTAGGTCATGTCAAAGCAAATTGTTATAAACTGCAAAATAAAATAGCTACTGAGAGTAACGAGGAAGATGTAGCTGGTGCTAATTTGGTCAATGAAAGCGGTGATGATTTCTTGTTAGTGTTAATGAGCGATAACTCCAAGCTTATGTCCGAGTGGATTCTAGATTCGGGATGTTCTTTCCACATATGTCCCAATAGTGAATGGTTCTCCACATAAAGTTCGGTTGAAGGTGGAGTTGTGCGCATGGGAAACGGTTCATCCAATAAGGTAATTGGTATTGGTACTGTTAAAATTAGGATGCACGATGTGTAACACCCTAACCCTTATCCATCATCGGAATAGGGTTGTGGAGCTTTATCAGACTTTATGGACTAATTACGAATATTTCATTACCTTTATTATACAAATCAAGAATAAGTTATATAACACTCATATTGTTCCTTAGATGGGTCCTCGAGGCCCAAAATACACATTAGAAGTGAATCGGGACTAAACCGAATACTCAGAGAATTTTTCCCAAAATCTTAAAATTTTTCTTAAGAGTAGGGGACACATGCCCTTGTGGCCGACCGTGTGGCTCACACGGCTAGGAGACATGCCCGTGTCTTAGCCGTGTGGGCATTCGATGTGAGGCACATGACCGTGTCCCAGCCCGTGTCCAATTTAGGGTAGCTACTGACTTGAGTCACACAGCCAACCACACACCCATGTGCTAGGCCATGTGTGAAGTGTAGGGTTCACACGGCCAAACCACACGACTGTGTGCTAGGTCGCGTGTAAAAACCTGGGCATTCTATTTTGAAATTTTAAGATGCAGGGGACATATAGCCAGACTACATGCCCATGTGTCAGGCCATGTGTCACGCACGGCTGAGACCCACGCCCGTGTGAATGAAAATAGGTCATTTTAAGGCCATTTTTCTCACCCTATTATTATTTACATGCACATAACATTGAAATACAGTAACAACCAAACAACCAATTCAAGCCAAAACTAGGGGTGAGCAAAACTCGATTCGATTCGAAAAAATTGAAAAAATTTGAATTTCGAGTTAAACGAATCGAATTATTCGAGTTAATCGAGTTATTCGAGTCAACTCGAATTTTTTTTTGAATTTTGAGTTTGAATCGAGTTGAGTTTTCGAATTCGAATAACTCGAATAATTCGAATAATTTGAATATTAAAATATAATATTTTACATTTTTACTCCAAACTCCCAAACTTTTTTACTTTTCCCTCAAAACTTTTACTCCTTCCCACTTTCCCCCCAAAACTTTTATTCCCCTCCCATCCCAACCCTCCAATCTACCCAAAATTCATTTCCCACCAAAATTTTACTCTCCCATTTACTTTTTCTCAAAATTTTACTCCCAAAAACCCTCAAAACTTTTTATTCCCCCAAATTTTTACTCTCTCCCACTTTTCCCTAAAACTTTTACTCATTTCCCATCCCACCTCCCATCTACCCTAAACCCATCCCCCAATTTTTTTATATTTTCCTCTAAAATTTTACTCCCCTATTTACTTTCCCTCAAACTTTTATTCACCAAAATTTTTATTTTCCCCTAAACTTTTACTTCTCACCCATTACTCTCAAATAAAAATCAAAATTATCCAAAAAAATCATTAAACATAAATAGTAATAATTTTATTTATATCTACTATTTATATTATTAAATTAAATTTCACATTTTATATTATTTATGTTATTGAATTGTTTAGTCATATTGAATATTTATATTAAAATTGAATTATTAATTATGCCATAAAATATTTGTATTAAAATTTTATATTGGTATCAATTTCACATTCTATCTTTAAAATAACTTTTATTAAAAAATCACATTTTTACATTTAATATATATTTTAATTCCAAAATACATAGTGACAAGAATCAAGATAATTGAAACAACTAAGCAAACAAAGAAGCTAACCCAGATATAAAAGATTAATAAATAAATTATGAGGTGATGAAAGTTAATAAAATTTTGATTAAGGTGGACAAATTTTATTACGATGGGTGACAGTGGTTACAAGGACCCAAAATTATTTTTTAAAATTTAACTCGAACAAATATATTCGATTCGATTCGATTCGAATTCCATCTCACTCGACTCGATTCGAGAAAATTTCAAATCAAATTAGGATGATAAAATATGATTCGTCAACTCGATTAACTCAAAATTTTTTCATTCGATTCGATTTGATTCCATCGAATGCTCACCCCTAGCCAAAACATTCATTTAACATAATATGTTAACACAAAAATCAATTGTCTAAATTTTCCAAACTAATTTCATTAATTGATTTACCAAAACCTACTCCTAATTATATACTCACAACCACACATATATAAATAATTGTCATTCATAATTATACTTCAAGTTTAGCCCTTTTCAGTCCATCCCTATACATGCCATAAAACCATAAAATGTACAACAAAATCTACCAGAGTAATTTGGATAGTGTGACCCGATGTGTTAATTCGGTCCTTCGAACTTCTTAAAAATCTACAAAGAACATTGAACAACACAAACAAGCTTAATGAAGCTTAGTAAGTTTATTGGATTAAAACATAAATCTTACCGAACATACTATAACAATTCATTTAAGTAAATCAATCATTACACATTTCTTACCAACTACAACTTTGATCGATGAATTCACTTATATGAGCTCAATATCAATAATAACCTAAATTCTTCCACATTAATTTTATGTAGCACTTGCCACTTCTTGTCAATCAAGAATGACTTACAGATTTGAGTACATCATGAATAAAAGCCCGAAGACTGCACGGAAGCACATAAGTGCTAAACTGGCACCCATAAGAGTTGAACGGAAGCTCATAAGAGCTAAACGGAAGCCTATAAAGGTTAAATTGAAACTCATATGAGTTAACTAAAGCTCATGAGAGCTAAATTGAAAGAAAACGTAGAAGTTCGCAACAAATGCTGAACCCCGGCTTACTTGGGTAATTTTGTCGTCAATTCATTTATTGCACTGAACGATTGTACTCAATCCTACGTTCTGATTACTTTGTACTTTCACTTCATTTCTTATAACTTTAGCAATAATTTTATTTTTATCAATAAACATAAATACTAATCATTAATTAGATATGTAAACATTAAAATCTAACCATACGAACTTACCTGGACTAAATTGTAGAATTCGTAGTAATTCGGGAACTATTCTTCTAATTTCTCTTTTCCTCGTTGATCTACAGGCTCTTGATCTAAAATATAAAATTATTCACCCATTAGCACATATTTTCAGCCTCACTCCACTTTATATTTATACCCTTTAAATTTTTAAAATTACACATTTATCCCAACTTTTACAATTTTTACAATTTAGTCCCTCATCAATTATCCTTTCAATTGAACTAATTTTTCTCAATTGAAAATTTATCTAATTATTTTAGGCTACCATACAGCCTTTTTAAATCATAATTTCAACACCAAACCCTAATTCTCAACCTTTTCACAATTTAGTCCTAAAATCAATATCTATCAAAATTACTTAATAAAATCATCATATAACAAAATTGAAGATTCAAATCCATGATAATTCATCATAAAAATCCATAAATAATCAAGAGTAACTTTCAAAATCACCCATGGAATCAAAACTAATGAAATCAATGGTTGGAGCTAGTTGTAAAAGTCTCAAAAACATAAAAATTTCAAGAAAAAGGCAAGAATTGAACTTACATGATACAAAAAGATGAAAAAAAAAATATTAAACCCTCTTCAATGTCTGTTTTTAGAGCTGAAAATGATGATGATTTCTCTAGAATTCTTTACTTTCTCATTTATCTCATTAATTTGGCAAAATTTCCAATTTTGCCTTCAATTCATATTGTTTCCTTACTAATTTCTATGCCCATGCCACCCAGCCTATTTAATTTAGGCTAAAATTCTCCTTAGGTCCTCTTTATTTACTTTTTAAACTATTTAATCACTATTTCCTTAATTTGTAAGTTTTACACCTTTTTCAATTTAGTCCTTTTTAATTAATTGACTATCGAAACGTTAAAATTTCCTAACGAAACTTTAATACTAACTCAATTACGGCTCGATTTATGAAATAGAGGTCTCGATACTTCATTTACGAGACTAATTAACCTAATAATTATTTTAAATCACAAAATTCACTAATTCTTAGCTTTCCTAAATTCTCACTTAGCTCATAAACACTAACTAATAAAATTTACGAGGTCACTTGTCAGATTTTAGTGGTCTCAAACCATTATTTTTGACACCACTGAAAATTGGACTGTTACATGATGGGACGATTAGGACACCCTCAGATGTCAGGTATGTACCTGATTTAATCTCATCTCCTTGAGTATTTTAGACTTGAAAGGATGTAGAATTAACATCGAGTCGAGCGACATTAAAGTATCTCGTGGAGCTCTCATTTTGTTAAAAGGTAAAAGAACCAGCAGTCATTATATTCTAGAAGGTTCTATAGTGACCGGTGAAATCGGACGTCTCTCGTCGGTTACGGGGTCGAAGTCAACTCGTTTGGAGTGGAGACAACTTGGTTATAGGAGGGAAAAAGGTATGACCGTTTCGTTCAAGAGAGGTTCTCTTTTGGATGCAGGTTTTGAAAAGTTGGGGCATTGTGTTCGTGAAAATCAGAACCAGGTTAGTTTTGATTTGGTAATGTACAAGTCGAAGGCTAGAAGTCTTCCAATTTCTAAGCACAGATTCGACTCTGTTAATTTCCTACATAGTTCAAGATAGGCCCGTGGCGGGCTTTGGCAAAGATGGCGTTGTGGAAATATGAGTCAAGGTGGAGATTTGTTAAGTATGACTCCTATTTCATTCAAATTTGAGAAATAATCTTCTAGTTAAACTCTGTTTGTTTGTTTCAATCAAACTCGGATTAGTCTAAATTATTTTATTATTTGACCTATGAATTTAGCCTATAAATAAGCTCTTTTACAACCTTAAAAAATATACCCATTAGATATTAGAACTCATAGCACATTTAGAAAATTTTGTGTTTACGTTTTGAGGGTTCTTTGTTTTTGGGTTTTCGGGGTTTAGTTTTTATCTCCGTCTTTTATACTCTTCGTTCTTTTACCATTATAGTAAAATTATATTTACCCGTAGTTTTTTATTCTCTTTGGAAGGGTTTTTCACGTTAAATTTGTGTGTTCAATATCTCAATTTCTTCTACTATTTTTACTTGTTCGTTGCTTAATCGGGTCGATCCCAAAAACAACTCGCATGGCAATCCACATGTATTTCATGCTAATTTTTTAAATTTTAATGAACTTTTTATATTTTGTAAATTTTAAATTATTTGATGATATGATATATAAGACAAATAGTTTCATTTTAGCATAAAGTGCACATGGGTTACTACACGAGTTGCTATGTTAACATAATTAAAAAATTAATATTTTAGTCAACATTTCCGTTATACAGAAGTGATTTGATTGTTTTTTAAATGTTAATGGTCAAATTTAGCTCACAAGAGAATAAGAGTCAAATTGACATAAAAAGTGAATATTGAAGACTAAATTTATTATTATGTAAATTGTAAATTTTAATTCATAATTAATTATGGACTAATTTAAAATTATGTTGAAAATGCTTTAGAAAAACACCTAGTATTTGTCTTCAAAAGCAATTTTTAAAAATATTTTGACGGGCAGAAACCTTTTGTTTAACATTATTTTTATTATCAAAAAGTGATTTTACAATATTTTCTCAAAGCATCCACCAATGGTTCAAAGGATTTTAAAGCAGAATTAGCAGTCTAGGAAGAAAATCCATATTGCTTTGTGTTGAGAATTATAAGTTAAAATAATGATAAAATTTTAAAAAACTTTCATTAAAAGAAAATTTTACTTCAATTTGACATTGGGTAAAAAAAAATTCTTGCTTCACCATGATTCTAATCATAATTTAATTAGAATTACTTTATGGAATAATAGTTTAAGATGTACTTGTAAATCCTACTTAATAGAGTGGACAAAATTCGATTTGATTCGGAAAAAAAAATAAATTTCGAGTTGTTCGATTAAACTCGAATAAAATAAGTTGAATTTTACAATTCGAATAACTTGAATAATTTGAATAATACAATAACAGATTGGTGTAAGTACTCCTTTGGTTCTTGTCAATTTTGAAAATAAGCAAATTGATCTCTCTCAATAAAATTACAAAAAAAATTCAAAATAATTTTCAAAAATTCAAAAATTTATATATTTTTAAAAATTGTAATAGTTTTAAAAATTCTAAAGAATATATAAAGAAAGCTCAAATTTTAAAAATTTTCTAAAAAATAATTTTGAGAGCTAAATAAGTTAATTAATGATTCAAGTTTATCATACTAAAGTATCTTATATTTTTATTATATTGTTTTAAAATGGTTTTCAAATTTATATACTTCAAAATAAAATTAATTATACTGTAAGAAGATTTTAATTTAATATGTTTAATTTTTAATTTAATTTAAATAATTTAACTTAATTTATAAAAATTAAATTAAATTAAAATAATAAAATATAATTTATCAACTCAATTAATTAAAAAAATAATTGGATCTGACACTCATTTTAGTACCCAAGTCGATATTATCGTTTTGCATGCATGGTGAGTGGAGAAAAATGAAAATAATGAGATAGTAAAAGCAGGAGAACGTAGTGGTCATAACTGTAATGATTGTCAAGGTAATTAAGCTTTATATTCAGCGCAGAACATGGGCAAATTATTAAATACAAATAAAACACACTATAGTTGACTTCAATGTCAATATCAATATCAGGGAGGAAGCCATGATGATTGGCCTTTTTTATCGGAATTCTACACCTTTAATGCATCTCTATTTTATTTCTTTTTATCATTCGGATATCATATATCCCCCATTTATATAGAAAATACAGAGGTTGATTCACTTACGGGTTTTCTCATTTCAGCACTGGCTTATTAGCTGAAAGGACAGTTACATTGTGTGGCCCAAATGTCAAGCAATGACAAAACGAAATTAATATCCTTAGTTTCTTTTTATTTAAATTTAATCATTTTAGTTAAATTGCATTAAGTTTAAAATGATCCAAGTCTATTTTCAAACTCTTTTTATTTATTATTCAGGCTCGAGTCTCGCTATTCTTAATTATAATGTATGACTGTCTGCGTGTGTTACATGTTGATTATTTCCAATTCTTCATTTCTTGGTGAATATATCTTTATATTTATTCTGTACTTGAATTTATATTCTTCTCAAAATAAATTTTAATTATACATACGGTATAAGTTAGTTTTATGTTGATATAAATTTAATTTGAAAATTCATTTTATTGATAATAAAGTAATATTATTATATTTATATTTTAAATTTAATTTTCTTATTTAATTTTACAATAACTTCTTATTAATTATTATTGTAATTTTATATTCGTTTAGAAAATTTATAATTCCAAAATAATTCCACAATCACTTTGTAAAGTTAGAAGTGGACAACTTCAATAGAAAGTAAATTATATTTATCATATTTTAATAAATATCTTTTATTATTTATTATAATTTTACTTGTATTTATTTTATTTTTCTTGTGAAGTTGAATAAAATAATAAAAGTTAAAAGATAATTAATTGTATCATAAATTAAACAAAATTCATATTTATTCAAGATGATGACAAAGGAATAGACTGAAGATTAAGTTTAAATTAAAAGGATAAAAACTCAAAATTATACATGAATTTTAGTTTAACATACAATTTTATTATGAAATTTTAATTTGACCCAATTTTAAAAATAATTAACACAATTATTCATATAACATCATTTTATGTTTATATATTACATACACAAATAATTATATCCAATATAAAAATAATTTGATCAATTTATTTTTTAAATATGTATAATTAAATTAAAATGAAAATTTCATGTATTTATTTTAACCACGGCCTAAATTTCACATGTATGATTACACCAAATAAAAATTAATTGAATCAAAGTTCATGCATAATTTTGAGATTCATCCCTTCAATCAAATGTATACTGATAAAGTGATCCTTGAGAAAATTACATTCCCCCTTACATTTGTTATCTAATTCTCTACCCATCCCTTATCTTCGAGCCATGACATTGCTTGTACAAAAAGGAAAATGGTGAAAGTAAATATCAATATCAAACTAAAAACAAAAATGCTTAACATACTTTGATTCCTCCAACAATAGAACAAGTGCAAAACAAGATCATGGAGAAATGGAGATGGGGGGATTCCGCGAAATAAAATAAGCAAAACCCATAGATTGATTTTAGATTGATTCTATATAAATAGATATAAAATAAAAATTTTCTATTTATTCTAAGTATACGGGGATCAGCATAATGCTCCCCAAGAATTATGTTATATAATGTTAGCTCATTGAATCTTTTCAGTTGCAGATTATGGTATAACATGTTCTCACCGACAAAATAACGGCGGATAAACATACAAAGCTACAGTGATACCGGTATACGCAATCCATCATAGCTGAGTTGTACATCAAGACCCTCGGTTTCCATCAGGTTTTCCAGGTATTCACTCACTTTTTCATGGTCCATCAGATGCATCATGCCTCCATAAAATCACAACAGTAAAGCATGGAAAAGTACAAAAATTACATCCTAATGATGCAAGAATAAGTTGTTGAAACTGTGGAACACTTTAAAAGGATGGAATTGAATTGCAGTGATATAGGCCTGAAACTAGAGACTTACCAGTAAAGAGTGTCCTCTTCGGCTTAATCTTCCGTACTTCCTCTAAAGCCTGAAGATAAAATAGCAAGTGAAAAAGAGAGAGTAAGTTTTAGCATTTTAAGGTTGTTTACCAGAAGATGTACAAGCAGATACCCTTGGAAGTCCGAAATGCGTTGATGAAGATCGATCAGGCCTCAAAGCATCCTGAGAAAGCATTGTACATATGGACTCAATAAGGTATCCAGAAAGTGCATTAATGAATTTGGATGTAAATTCTTGTGCATGAATGTCGATGTTTAAGGAGATATAGAGAGAGAGAGGACCAGAATGAGGATTTCGCAGTTTTCCAGAAGAGGATAAGTTTCTTCAGGTATATCACTGACATCACTGCAATGTCAATAACAGATGAACAATGCTCAGGTGAAAACTGAATGTAGAGAAAAAATAAAAATTCATCATGTCTTTTCACATAAACGTGTTACCTGATGTAACAAATATCACCAAAACGAAAACCTAGTGAGCGATAACCACGGCCATGCCACACTGGTAAAGGGGTAATCTGAAGCACAATGTTTCAAACAGAGAACACACGTTATGACCAGACATGACCTGATATGTATTAATGTTGAAGGGGAGCTGGTGTCTTAATTTCATACATATTGGCATTCGTACATATTATATTGATTATTAGGCATGTTTCATCAACAATATGTAAGAATACAGGGGAAAAAAAGCAATTTAGCCCTAAACTTCTCAACCATTTTTTTATAATGACATAATGGTAGGACAGGAGCAGCCAAATACAAAGGCAAACTGTCTCTAGGGCCTGATTCAAATTTCTACAGTCAAAACTGAACTTAAACCCATTATTACAGTTTCAAGAATGCATATGGTACTAAGAAATTACCATCCGTACTGAGTGAACAATAATCACCTGTAAATCATGAACGATGAAAGGTTCTTCTTGTATGATATTAAATTGCAGCTTTGAGACTGCAGCACCAGGTATAATCACACTTGTATCTACCAAATAATAGTGAGTCTTTTTCATCACCTGAAATTGTTACAGAAGATATTTTACAATCTGAATATCAACGAAAGACAAATAATTCATGCATAACAAATCATTTGAATCATCCAATAATATTAGTTTGCGGATTAGTTTTTCCAACATCTTGAGTGGCAATAATAGCTCAAATTTCCTTATTATCAAAACTAACAGCAGTAAAACTACATAGAAATAGTCCTAGTATCCATTTATGTGTAGTACTATAAAGTTTATTGAGAATACTACTAGCTTAGCACCTGCTTGTATCATCATTTCATGTTATTAATTACTTCCCATTTATCACTACAACTTACAGAAAATGCAGGATATATCTATTACCAGACAGACAAACATATATATATATATATACACATTGCCATCACATAATCATATGTTCAAGATATGGTGGAAAGAGGTAGAACAGAATTTTGGACCTCAAAATCGCGCTCGGCAACATAAATTGAGATGTTTTGCTGCACATTGTTTGTCCAGTCACGTAGATCATCAAGACCTGGGAAATTAAGACAAAATTTATGTTAGACAATGTGTGTTTCTATGTAAAAGAAAACTAGCAAAAACTTAATACATCATCGTGGAAAGGTTTATCTATTTAGAGAGAAATATTAGAAAGTGTTCATGTCAGAGACCTCCAATTGCATCAGCATGAGAATGTGTAATTATAACCGCATCAATTGTTCTTATCCTGACACAAATGCAACTAGTTACAACAACGAAAATACACGACAATCGGCATATATTCCATAAGATAATCAGAAAAACATTCCTCCACTGGTCTTTTTTGCTTAATGACCTTTAGGACTTGATAATAAACCTGAGTTTTACTAAAGTTTACACTTAAGGAAGCATCAAAATGGCCTCCGGAATGAGTGAATGCTTGCACCATCTAGAAAATCATATGTAAAGTACATTTTATATTATTATGGTTAATGCTAGTAGAGGCATTGAGAAAACATTTACATTTATGTCTATAACCAACAAATACTAAGATAGACTATTTTGACTGAATTCCAGAACTATAACATGAGACCACAGTTTGACAGAACACGGAAAAATCAAACTCAAACAAGAAAACTAGTTGGTTCATCGTGCCTACCGTACATGGTGACGCATTCAATATCACATAACACTAAAATCAACATTTGAAATTAAAATAACTGAAGCTACAAATGAAACTATACAAATGTTGTATTTCATCCCTTCAAATACCATGGAAAGTCTGATGATTTCAAGGTGTATGGGACTAAAGAGGGGAGGGTTGAAGTAAAAATAAAAAATAAAAAAACATCAAGTCATATGCACTAGTATTCTAAAGATACATTAAACTCAGCCACCAAAGCCCATCGATGATCATAATAATAATCTACAATCAAATATCAACTCCATGAAGGTGAGAAGAAAAGGCTTAAGACAAGGAAAGACTATTCCTTTGTTATATCCCAGCCATTAGAGCATGAAAACAATATGGTACAACACATTTAGATCATATTCCATCTCAGAGTTACAACAAAAAAATTCCAAAACTGCAAATGTAATAGCATCTAAGATAACACAAAGGCTGGAACTTCACCCCCGCAATGAACATACTCTTAAGAGTTAATGGATTGAACACCATGGACCATCTAATGGCTTAAGAGCTAGACATAATAATTCGAACTTTTAAGAAAGAGAAACACCAAAATGCTTTTGGTATTAAACTAACCCGAAATCTGGAAACCATTGAAGAGCACTGTGGTAGAAGAACCTACAAAACAAAGTCACAAATGAGAAACAAGACTAGATAATTTTATCTAGGGATTGCAGAAGGTAGCAAAAATTCAGCAGCCATTAAGCATTAGGCAGTTTTATAGTGATTTCCAGGAACAATTTTAACACTAACTAGCAAGAATCTTTGATTGCTTTTGTTCTCCATTTAAGGCAACAACATAATACATGCATCAAACTTTGAAAAGGTTATATCCCAATTTAGGTATAGTCAACCTCTAAGCTTTTCACTTAAAAGTTTCCACTGCCCTTTCTGTTGGCTAAAAGAAAACAATCAACTGGTTTATTGAGTCAGTTTAAAAGTACGTTATTTTTCAAAATTTTCCTTTTATATGTTAACTGTAACAATTCTAAAGCAGAAGCAGTCAAATGCCAGCATCTAAAATAACTGTAAGAACAGTACACAGTCTGGTGCCAAATGGAATCTGTTTGGATCACAATTTCCCCAGCATCGTTAGAATTTTCAATAACAACTTTTATAACTAACTACTAAAAGAGTACTTGATTTCATTAAAGCAACCTTCACTATACTTGATTTCATTAAAGCAACCTTCACTTACTTTCCAGCATCTATTAGAATGTTGCATCTTCCAGAAGGCCTACCATAACGAATAAGTAAGCTTGTATTACGTCTCCGGTTTATGTTACCAGGCTCTGCTGCTTTGCTGCAAACCTGTGAAAATAAAAAATCAATAAATGTCTTTAAACAGTAAAAGAAGAAATTTCAAACAAATGCACAGAAAGCAAGGGACAGCTACGTATGATTAAGTTATCATTTCGGATGGCCAGTATACCAGACACTTCTTTACAGGGTCAGTCAGGCAGCTAACACGAGGAATGCCTTCGCTAGTTCCTGTCCCTATAAAAATGATCTCGGAATGTTCTGCAGGTAACTTTTCTCTAGTATCCATAGTAGCAGAACCTGTATTCAAGGCACTATCACTAACATAACTAATCTATAAGGTGCCAAAGAGTAGCAAAGTAAAAATCATTATAGCCTCATCAGCATCGTCTTCCAACCATAAAGAAAAAACAGTTAGAATCGAGTCTGTCAGCTTATTTCATAACAAATGTATTAAATACCAAGCTACTTCTTTTATCAAAGATAAAGTTGAGTAATGGATCCACCATGCTTCCCCATTGCCACTCTATACCATCGAAACAAGATAATACCACATTCAAGAGATAGCTATGTATAACCAATTACCCAAAAGAGCCTAAAATTTGTATCTAGGTGAACCCAAGCTAGCTTAATCACAATAAAACAACCATTCCCATCTTATTACAAACAAAACCAATAAAAGTTCAATTAAAACTAACTAATACCCAGAAAAGAAAACCGCTCATTTAATTGCATCCTAATCGCAGAAACGTAAAACAAATTATAAGAAGAACCAGGCACAAATAAAAGGCAAATAAAAAAAAAAGTAGAAAATAATTAGAAAGTACGTACTAGATTGAAGGCAAGCTTGAAGAAACCTCCTGAACGCAAAGAACCCATTCCTTGGAAAAGAAACTGGAGAGATTCGTATTGATATTTGGCGCTTGTAAGGTGCCAAACTCGTTAAAGAAGGTGTAGATCGAACTGTGCCCAAAATGGAACCATTGAGATAGCTACCATTTTCTTTTTACTTTATAATTTCAACTTCCTTTTTCCCTTTCGTGTAAATCTCGAAAAAAAATTCAAAAAAATAAAATTCAAAAGCAAATCAGCTTTTATTCCGAAAATGAAAGGTGAAAATGCTGGTTTCTTTCGTTTTCTCCACACCTTTTGTTTAGCAGTTTTGGTTTGGAGAGCATTGGCTGCCTGAAGAAACGAAGCAAAGCATAAATAGGCCAATGTTAACCATATATATGGTCAATCTTTTTTTTTTTTTTCTCTTAGCTCTTTCTTACATATATTGAAAATATAGAGAAATTTGGACAACTTATCTCACACTGTTTCTGTTTTAGAGGTTCATACATATATCCAAATAAAAGATAAAATTCGGAGACACTTTTCATAATTTTATATAATTAATATTTTAATAGTTAAATAGTTGAATTTATCAATATATTTATATTTATAATGTAGATAAATTCTTTAATCGATTTGATATTTTGATCCTATCAATCTAAAATATTGTCTATATTAATATATATTTAATGGTTCAAAGATTTTGATATTAAACAAAAACTAAAAAATAATTTTTGTGAAATTTGAAATATATAATTTACATAAAAGAAATATAAAATATAATAACTTAAAACATATTAGATGTTTAAAAATGTATACATGGTAGTTATTTTTAAAAATGTTTGCTTAACATTTTGGCATGGAGAAAAAGGGTTTCAAATCTGGCGACGAAATATCATTGAAAATATTTGTTTTATTTTCATTATTATTATAAATAAAATAATAAATAATAGATGGATATGAGAATACGAAGATTTCTATTGTATTCTATATTTTTCATCATATTTATAAGTAGCATACTTCTCTCTATATATTAGGAGATTAGACTCTTTATATTCTAATATATAAATAGGAAAGATGTTATAAGAAAGAAGAAAGGTTTAAGGAAGATGAAAGGTTAAAGGTTAAAAGAAGATGAAAGGTGAAAGGTTAAATATCGACTTAATAGTATTTATAACAATTATAGTATTTTTATTATATATTAAATAATTTTTCATTATTTTGTTAATGGCCCCATTGGAAACTCTTTTTTACTTGTTATGTTATTTATGGAGTTAACAAAAAAATACAATAATATTATTATATACTGAAAATTTGTTAAAATAAAAATTAAAATACAAATTTAAAGAAATGAAGAAACAAATTAGAGTAAAATTTTAAAAATTATTTTTAAGTTGTAACCTTTTATGAAAAATGAAGATAGATAATATTTTCTGTAATCAAATGTAACCTTTTAAGTTGTAACACATTGGTTTACCCTTTCAATTCTTTTACAAATACAAGTATAATTTAATATGAATCCAAAATTTAATTAAATGATAATGACTATAGCACTAATAATAATAAAAAATTTTGTATTTATTTAAAAACACTAATAATAAGATAATTATAATTATAATTATATTATACTAATAATCTTTTATCATATTTATTTGAAAACAAATACGACATGTATGATTAGATTACTTTTGTTATTATGATATAAAAATTAATAATATATGTAATATCTATATATAATTTATCTAAGTGTTTTTTTTTAATATATCCAATTATACAAAATAATAATTTTAAATTAAATATTATAATTATTTTTAAATATCAATTTAATAATAACATCATTAGTTAAAACATATATTATAGAAATAGATAGATTATTTGATATGAAAGTGTCGAAACTATTTTTTTGACAAACGGGTCGACTTTATATTTTGGAAATAAAAATAAGAAAACGGGAGTCGCCATCAACCCTTTTTTATAAGGTGTGATCGGGTCACCTCGTAGTTTAGTCATTTTAATAAAAATTTAAATTTACTAAAACGACAATTGTTGGTCTACGAAATCCAAAAGACGAGTTCGGGAGTCGGTTACGCATGAGGAAGGATTAGCACCCTCGATACGCCCAAAATTGGTACCTAATTGATTATTTGATGTCTTTATGTCGAAAGTTTAAAACTCGGAAAGAATTTTAAATACGATCATTTTTTGTATTATACATTTTAATAAAATCTCTTGAATTAATGAAAACATGTAAAAGAACCTTTTTTTCTCGAAATAATTAACAGGTCGTACCCCGTAAGTTAAGATACAACACATTAAATCCTCGAAAATAAATTTTCTCTTTTACTTTATTATTTGATCGAATCTCATGTATTTGAAAATTTGAAGTGTAAGAGGCCCATTTTGCCTAGGCCCGTGAAAACCAAAATGAGAACAAAAAAGGAAAATAATAAAAAATAAAATGTCCATTTTACAAGTCCATTTTAGTACAAACCAAAACCAATTTAACAGTAGCCCAGTTACAAGCCAAAATAGATTACAAACTCAAAACCCAATTACCCCATTAACCTATTACCCATAATGCCCAAAACCCTAAACAGACCTAGAACCTAAACCGGCCCAAAAAGGCCCAAACTTAAAACAGTTTTCAGAGACCTAAGGTTTCTGGAAAACCCTAGGTGCCGCAAGCCTTTCCCAATGACCCTCTCGATTCATTGTTGGTTGCATGCATGACTCTGCTGAATCGCTCCACCACCGAGATCTCCTCATCTTTACTTGCAAAAAGGGAAAGAAACAAGCAGCAAACATGGCAAACATGGCAAACAAAACAGAATTGATGTATTTCCTTTTTTCATTTTTTTTCGGGTTATAAAAATCCTATCAATCAGTAAAACGAGGATACGGACACATAAGCATACAGACGAACAAATACACAAAAAAATATAGAATCAAAAAAATTGAGCAAAGGTTTTTTTTCGAATATGCATACATGTAAAGTTTTCATTTTTATTCTTATTTTACTACATATATATATATATATATATATATATAAATAAATTGTACAAAAAAAAGGAGTGGAAAAATTACCTTTTTTGAGTTCCAGCCGCCATGCATGGCGACCGGCGACGGAGTCTCACCGGGGAACTCACCAAAATCGCCTAAGGGAGAGCATTTTTGAAGGCTCTCCATTTTTTTTTTTCTGCTAAAGTAAGAAATGAAAAAAAAATTTATATAGGCAACTAAAACGGCGCGTTTTGAGGTTGGTTTCTATAGCCCAAAACGACGTTGTTTTATCCAGGATCCACGCACAGTTGACCCGACTCGAAGGATTCGCGTGTTTTGTTTAAAAATGGGTTATTTGTGCATCAAGCCCTTCCGCATTTTTTTAGTTTTTTAATTGAGTTTTCTTTTATTTTTAATTCAGCCCTTAAATTTTGTTGCTGTTTCAATTCGGTCCCTCAAGCATGCAAAGACCAATAATTGGAATGGCGTCTTTTAGGAGATAAGGCGTAATTGCCTAATAAGTCCCTAAGATGTGACGCACGTTCTGATTTGATCCTTTTGCATTTTATTTTATTTTATTTTATTTTTTTATTTCTAAATCCTTTTATTTTAGTTTTTAAATCATTTTAACATTATATTAAATTATTTCATTTTATAAAAATTTCGTATTATAATTTAATATTTATATAACGTATATTAATAATAATATAAAGTTTTTATTTATTGTTTATTTTGAACACTTATTATTTTTATGTATTCATTATTTATATTAGGTTATTAATATTATTTATATATTATTATTTTTTAAATATGTACATTAGTTATTATATTGTTTTTGTATATTATATATTATCATATTATTATATATAACATTTAAAATCATTTTACTTTAATATTATATATGATTTTGTATATTGTATATTGTTCATATTATTTTTAAATGTGTAGTTTTATACATATATATATATATTATTATATCAAAAATATATTTTATTTATATATCATTTATTTATTTAATATATATTTTACTTATTTTCTCATGGATATATGTATTTTTTTAGATTTTGCCATATCACTTTTTGTTGATTCTTAATTTACAATATTTGTTATAATTTATTCTATATTGTTATTTTATTTTACATACATGTAAAGTTTATATTTTTTTTGGTTATTTACTGCATTATATCTCATATTCGTTTATCTTTTATTCATTTATCATTTGTATGCTTTAGTATAATTATTCTATTATTTGTATCACTTGTTATTTATATTATTCTTTCTTTAATTAGTAGTAATTGTCGTTATGATTTGTAGTTATGATAAATTGTTATTTGGTATGTATGTTGTAATATCTTACTCAAACCATTGTTTTATAAAAACACCTTTTGAATTGACATATTTTTAGTCAAAGAGTTTTAAAAAATAATATGATATCTAATATTTGGGGGCTTCGAGAAAAATTATGCTCTAACTTACTAGGTTTTGATTTTTATCGTTGAACTTAAAATATTAAGTATCCCTTTGCTTTTAAAATTGAAATTTATAAATTTCTAAATCAAAACTTATTCTTGGGAATTCAAAACGTTATTTCCTAACTTATTGGATATGATGTTTTATGTCTCGAGATAAGAATTTTCTTCAAATAAAGGCGAGCCTAGCTTCGAAGTCATGAGATGTTACTTCCTAACTTATTGGGTATAGCATTTTATTTCTTTGAAATAGGTAAGTCTTGTTTTTTTCTGTCATATAAAAGGATCATATTTCAAAGTTTTCAAATTTTCAACATTAGGACATGATTTTATCAATTAGGTACCAATTTTTGGGTGTTATGAGGGTGCTAACCCTTCCTCATACGTGATCGACTCCCGAACCCGTTTTCTTGTATTTCATGGACCAAAACCAATGTTTTGAAATAAAATGTTTTACGATGTGATCCAATCACACCTAAATAAAAAAGATTGGTGGCGACTCCATTTTCGTTTTTAAAGTCGATCCCGTTTTTATAAAAACTTTAAAAATAGTTTTGACAGCTTGGCGAGTCCACTGGGGACCAATAAGATAGTCAAGCCTTAAAATCGATAATTTCATGTCCTTTTTCCGAATTTAAAATTCTGATTTAAAAAACTATGATCCTTTTATTGCATGTGGTTCTAATTTTTAATTTTAATATATCTCTTTGCATTGCACTGCATGACCGTTGTGGTCGCACCCTTAAGTGGGAGCGTGAAGCTATGCCTTCGTGAGGTTTTCACCTCTGCATGGGCTAGTGGATTGCTTTCGGGATACATTTGTACCTATGTCTTCGTGAAGTTTTCACTTCCGCATGGCCATAGGGAAATGTATTCCCTTGAACTGAACTCGGTTCATATGAGCCTATAATGGGTGAGGATCGAGGAATCTGCTGGTTCAAGTACCTCAACTTTAGAGCTAAACCACATATAGAAAACCTAAAGGCTCACCCTAAGTAGAACTATACCAAGCCTTAGTGGGTACCCAGATGGATGTTTGTTTATTATTTGCTTTATATTTCATTTCACAATACTGACTTGTGGTACATTATTTTTGGTGCATGTCATTTCATATTTTAAAGAGGTATCGATTCACGGTCAGTTTCTAAGTTAGAAAGCTAGTTATGGAGAACGGATTCCTTGATAAAGTGGAGGACAATGCAGCCATCTGCATATGGTCAGAGCAAACGCAATTAAAGAAAGGGAACAATTTAGCTGATGGGTACGTATCTGAACCATAGGATTTTACTCGTATTAGTGTTACGCAGAATGAGTTTCAAGAGTTGAAAGAAATATGGATCCAGTGGGATGATAAGGCTAAGCAACTATTTTATCGCAATTATGGAGATCTACCTTATTTACTTGACATTAAGGTAGATAAGCATCTATTCCGGGCTATGACCCAGTTTTGAAACTCTGCCTATAGTTGTTTCACTTTTGGGAGAGTAGATTTGGTGCCCACAGTGGAGGAATATACAACATTGCTTCGTTGTCCAAGGGTCCAAGTCGATAAAGCTTATTCTAGGGCGGCTAATGTCCCAACTTTTGTGAAGAGGTTAATGAATATCACAGGTATGAGCGAATAGTGGGTTGCAGCCAGAATTCAGAAGAAAGGTAAGGGTGAATGCATTCCTTGGATTAGTTTGAGAGATCTGATCTTAGCCCATCCAGAGCAAAGAAGAAGGTTGACGTCTTTTCCTTGTGTATCTATGGTTTGGTAATCTTCCCTAAAGCTCTAAGACATATGGATGAAGCAGTCACGATTTATTCGATCGGCTTGACAAATGAGTCACACATGTACTTGCGATCTTAGCCGAGACGTTCAAATCTTTAAATACATGTAGGAAAGCAGGTGAAGGTAGATTCATCGGATGTGTGCAGTTGCTATTAGCTTGGTTTCACAGTCATTTTTGGAAGGTGGAGAAAGTTTCTTATCGGTTTTCTCAAAGAACTATTATCTGTTAAAAAAGATAGTGGCAACACTAAGGAAAGAGGACGTGTCTGAGGAGAACTGGATGGCGCTCCTTCAAAACCTTCGAGAGGAAGAAGTCAAGTGGAGAGCCCCTTGGATGATTCTAGATGAAATTCTTTATCGATGTGGGAATTTTGACTAGGTTCCTTTACTTGGAATTTGGGGAGCCGTTGGGTACGCTCATTTGCTCGTACTAAGGCAACATAGATCGAGACAATTCGTACCTGCAACATATGGGTTGGCTCAGTGTGAGTTCTAGTACAAAGGAAAAATTATAAGAAGAGGGTTAAGGAGATTTTGGTGTTTGAAATCAGATTCTTAGAATGAAGAGATTACCCGTAAGCTCAATGACGACCTCAGAATACAGTGGATGGAGGATCAGAAGGATTAATGATAACATCCTCGAGTTGAATACAGAAGGCGTCCGAACAAGAGAAGAATGCTTGCAAGTGGTCCCATCAGAGTTAGAAATTGTAAAGCAAGATTTTGAGAGGATGAGTTCTGAGCTTGGAAAGAGGATGGAGAAGTCGGAAGAAGAGAAAATGTATCTGAGACTAGACGTGAATATTTAGAAATCAGAGGCTGAAAAGTTAAGAAAAGGAAGAAAAGGGTCGAAAAGATCTGAACAACTTAAAGACAGAGTATAAGAAGCTGCGTCTATCAATGAAAAGTGCCGGATTGGGAAAGACTTCGGAATAGTGGCAATAGGAAGTTTAAGAGGAAAAGGCCAAAGCTGACCATTAGGAGAAGAAGTTCCTAGAGATGTAGATGCAAAACGAGGCCCTAGAAAAGAGGTTAGCAGAAAGCCAAAAGGAAAAGAGTGGATTAAATGCTAAAGTTGCTGAACTGGGACGATCTCTTTACCACCATCGGCTGTAATTCTACAAACGAGCAGAAGACGAGTCTGAATAAGATTGAGAAAATGAAGGGCAAGATTGAAACATTAAAATCGACATTGCAGAATTGTGAACTCCGAATCGAGCATCTTGAAGCAAGAGAATGGCATTAGAAGGAAGAGTTCCATCATTCCCATGACCAAGTTAGAAGTTGGGATTACCTCATGGGTGAAGCAATAGTTCTGATTCAAGAAGTAGCTGATCATCTACAGACTTTGGCAGTGCAGGATGATATATTGAACATGAAGTATGAGCTACAGTCGGATCGTGGTCAAGAGCTAATCTCTTTGTTTAGGAAAATCATAACTTTGGGCCTTAGGGCGAAAGCATATTTATAGTCCGTTTTATGTAAAGAATTTTGTTTTCTAATAAAGTTTTCTAGAATGAATTTGAATCTGAATTGATACCTTCTTTTTACATTCATGCATTTGCATTACATCATATCATATGCATCTAAGTCCATAGAGAGAGCCTAATTAGTTAAAATTATTATAGAGAGAGAGAAAAAGAAAAGAGAGAAGAAAAATTTGGAAGCTGAACACCATTACGGTACACATGCCAAGACAAAGAAAATGGATCAAAGACTTGAACAATTCCAGAGAGATATTCAAGACCAGATGTAAGATCAGTAGGCAAAGATCCAATAAGATATGAGGGAACAAATGATGGAGGCCTAAAGAAATATGGTGGCTCAAATGATTCAGCTACTGAATGGGGCAATGGACAAAGGAAAAAGTCCCATGACTAATGCTAGAGAAGATAATGAGGATTACCCTCCGGGTTTTACCCCACTGCAAGCATATCCTCAAAGGCCATCTGTTACAATTAGGCCTCAACAAGGTCAAGCTGATACTTGGGTACCCATGAATGTCCGAGTTGGTTCAGGATCTAACCCAGGAGATAACCCTGCTAATCTTGTTATCCCTAATTTAGATATAGCAGAGAGGAACTGGGGAATGAAGTTTCTAAACCCTTGAATACTTAAGAGTGTTTTGAACAATGGGACTATGGAAGAGATCCTTGTACTGTTAGGGCTGATCTAGAGTAATATTCAAAATGTGCTTGTTGCCTTAAGCCTATAGACAATAAGAATCCTTTTGTGAAATAGGCTTATGTCCAAAATTTTTATTTCAATAAAATGCATTTTTTTAAGCAAATATTTTTTCATTCTTTACATTTCATATTGTACATTCTTTTGTTTCTTTCAAGTATTCTTTCATTCTCCATTTATGATCATACAAATGGTCATTCTTTCAATCATTTATTCTTTGAAATATTCCTCCAAACCTATAATAGGTCTCCAGATATCAACGATGTGAGCAACACTGCTACTAACTCAGAGTCTCCTTTTGAGTAAGATATGTGTCTAAAAGGATCTCGGGACTTTGAAGATGATAGAGATTGTAACCTATCTTTTGATTTGTTAAGAATGATAGAACAAGATGAAAAACAGACCTTACTCTACAAAGGGTCAGTGGATATTATGAGCCTAGGAAAGGGGTGAAGATTGAAGCCCAGCTCATCACAGAAATAAGGCAAGACATCATTGAGTTATTTTTGAAAATTCAAAGATATTTTCGCACGATCATATCAGGACATGCCTAGGCTACTAAGACATGGGCTAAACATGAGGATCGGGCACTGTTGGTCTACCATGGAAGGAGATTGCATCAGTTATACCGCAAATACTGAATTGAAGAAGATGAGATTTATGTGACGCAAATACTGAATTGAAGAAGAAGAGATTTATGTGACTCTTCCATTTTCTTCACAGACTTTTCTATATGTGGGGCATGGATATTATGGGGCTAACCTCATCAAAATCTTATAGTCGATATCGATTCATCTTTGTGGTCATTGATTACTTTACTAAGAGGGTGAATGTTGCTTCATATGCTAATATTGCAAAGTCGACAATCATCAAATTCTAAAAAAAAAATAGGCGCCTACAAAGAATACCAAAAAAGACAAAGTCAAAAGTTTGTAGTCTGTTCAAAGATCAGACGCCATATTATAGAGCAACAAAAGTAGCCAAAAAAATAAGGATTGTAGAAAAGATGACCGAGACTTATAAAGATTGGTATAAAGAAGTTACTATTTATCTTCTATGATTATCGAACGTTGGCCAGGACTTTTTTCCGGGGCAACATCTTACCCATTGGTTTATAGAATGAAAGCATTTTTGCCAATTGAACCTAATCGAAGAAAAGGTTAAAAGTTATTCATCATGGTCAGATGATGCAAGCTTACGACAAAGATGTTTATCCTAGAGAATTCCATGAGGGGAACCTGATCTTTCTTTTACAAAAGGATTTCGAGAAAAGAATATGCCAAAGCGGGAAGGACCTTATGTTGTAGAAGGCACATTACGGAGGAGCATTGATATTGACCGAGATGGATGCCAAAGACTTGCCCAATCCGGTGAATTTAGGTTCATTCAAGAAGTATTGTACCTGAAAAGGAAAAGGCCAAGTGAAAACCCGCAAAGGGCACCTTGAGTTCAAGTTCAAAAAAAAAAAAATGAGAGGCCAAGACGAAAACTCTTAAAGGGCGCTTGGGGACCAAAAGGGTTTTGAGCCGAAAACCCAAAAATGGCGGCTCAAATTTTGATCAAAAATAGGGCATGTGGTAGTCTTGTTATGCCTGAATTAACAGTGAGGAAGTATGCTACGTCTTGGGGCATTGACGAAGAACTTCGGATCCTCTAAACACGTATTGAGCTCAAAATGGTCATCAAGAAGTTTGTACAGAGAAGTTCAGGCTGCGATATTTGGGGCACCTAGCTTCTATCTTACCCATTTTAAATTTGCTATCTTTGATTACTTTATTCTTTTCAAAGA
Source organism: Gossypium rotundifolium (assembly GCA_025506655.1). Lineage (NCBI taxonomy): Eukaryota > Viridiplantae > Streptophyta > Magnoliopsida > Malvales > Malvaceae > Gossypium > Gossypium rotundifolium. The sequence continues at coordinate 159,668,282 of CP106731.1, read as the reverse complement.
TACATCCTAATCAATTTTCTTTTATAGCTTTGGCTATCTTTACTTACTTTATTCTTTTTAAGATACACCAATTAATTTTCTTTTATTACCTTAGTTATTTTTGATTAGCTTATTTGTTTCGAGCTATGCTCCTGATTAATTCCTTTTACGTCCATTGTTGTGATCTTTTTCAAGCATTTTATATTGAAATAACGATGAATGGACTAATAATACTTTCATAATAGGCGTTTCACATATTACTCTGAAAGCTTCTAAATAATATGAGAATCTGAAACAGGACTATTGTTTAGAACTCATCAAGCCTAAGGGATTGGAAACATTGAAAGATGATTATCTCTTCAGATTTTATTGGATAAGATATTTCATCGGTGATACCATTTCGACAAATGACAAGCAATGTCAATCTAGGTGTAGAAGGGGATCTTTCTCGGGAAAAGAAAAAGATACCCTGCATTCATGCAAATTTTAGGCACATACATCTGGTCATTACATCCAGGGAATGGTGTAACAGATCAAGTTGATTGAAGATAATACAAATTCCATACCTCTGAATGGTAACTGGATGGATGGAATAAACCAATTGTTATTCCCCTAAAGATGCAGTGGGAGGTACAAATTTTATGTCCTAAGGTTCAAGGAAGAGATTCGAAATTACGGTGGAGACGGGTTTCTTGAAAGCGAACATGATCGTTTCTTTGGATTTTCTGTCAAAGATACCAGATGAACGAGAAAATAGGGTAACGCTTCACTAATAGAACCGTGATGAACAATGAGCAATGACAACCCAAACATTAAAAACGCCCAATTTGCGGGATTATTTGAAGCCTTGGAGATAGGGAGACCATAGGGAGAATTTTATTTTTCTTGCTTAGTGGACCCTAGTCTCAGGCGTGAGGCCTCTTAAGTTAATTAAGTGAAAATAGGACACAAATGGGCTTGTGGTCCAGTGGCAAGTGGCGTTATATAGGGGCAATGAGGTGGCGTGTGTAAAATCGAAGAGGTACAAGGTTGACGGGGAGGAGTGTATTTTGGAGTGTTTTATTTTGCATAGGTGGACGGTAAGAGTTGTGTTTGTTTTGTACTCTTACCGTGGAGAGTTTGTAGTAAGCAGGACTGATGGATGTGGAGGAGATTTCGGATAAGATTAAGGTGTTATCAGAAAGAAAAGTTAGGAGCTAAGAAATGTGAAGAGTTGGTGCCGTTTTGGGAAGTGGAGAGTGTATAAATTCAGCTTAGGAGGGTAGATGAGTGCCGTTTTTGGGGCTTTTAGGGGGTATTACGAATTTTCATTGTGGCTTTCAGCATTTGGAGAGTTTTGCAAATAGGTCAGTCTTTCTTTTCTTTGCCGAATTCATTGAAAGGTTCGTTGGGTTCTATTATTTCTTCCTATTCTCCCCCTCACCAAATTCTTTCATTTGCGAAAATAAAACCAATCATTCTTTTGCCAAAATTCCCATTAGAGTTGTGTTCTTCTTCTTTCTCTGAAGTAAATCCCCTAAAGCCGAATTTCTTTTGTTGAATTCTCTCTAGCCAAACCCTCTATTGTCAATTGCCAACATCTTCTCTTGTCAAAATTTCTATTTTGCCAAACCCTTGTTGTTTCCTCCATCACAAACCGATTGTGATCCACTTTCAGTCATGGTTAAAAGTCGAATCTTGTGCGGTAGTTATCTAGGCCGCAAGATCTAAGGTTGGATTCGGTAAGTATTTTGTTAACTCCCCTTAGTACGTTTTGTTAAAAGTCGATGGGCGATCTAATTTTTCATTATCGTTGATTTTGTATTAATAATGGTAAGGTTCGGAGATCGCAAGCATGGTAGGATCATTAGCAAGGGTAAGTATACTCAACTCCGTTATGGTTGAAGTGAATGGCTGAATGTGTGGATGACTTGTGTGGATTACGAGTCGCTCGGATTTTGATGGTGTACATGTGAGTGCAGATCTAGGGAAAACTTGATATTAGTAGCTAAGGAAAGGCTATTAGAACCCGATGGCATACGGTAAGGTTACGGTAAGGTTTCGGCTTTTGAGTAAATATTTTGATTAAGTATGAGTGGTTGATTGAAGGTTCGTTTGTTGTAGGATCAAGGCTAAGGATAGGATAGCACATCGCAGTAACCAGGTGTGTATAAACACTACACACACGATATCGGCAATGCCAAAAAGTCGAAAGTGGCTAAATGGGCTTGGGCCCCGAGGCTAAGATTGATGAAATGGTTTGGTTGGTTACACAATTGAAATAGCCATGCATGATACATGAATTGGATTTATTTTGGGCCTAATGGTAGTAAGGGAGTGATTTGGGCTTGATGGGCTTATGAGGACGTAGACATGTATGTTAGGGTTTATGGACCTTAGGCCTAGTTTGAACAACTCTTAAATTCCATAAGACTTAATTTCTCTAATTAAACATGCACGTGAACAAGTCATTTGGGTTAGGGTGTGGCAACTGGCATCATGTGTTTAGGATTGGATCTAGGGAGAGCTTGGTACTTAAGCGCCCTAGTGGCCCACCTCCTCTTCTGCGGAATCCTACCAGTGCGTGAGTGTCATTCACTTTAGGCATGAGGACTTGTTGATGGGCCAAAGTTCATAGCTAAAACCCGAAAGGGACCGAAATACCTTAATTTGCAAAATTACCAAAATACCTCGATTGCAAAATTACTAAAATACCCCTATTTTGCAAAAGTACCAAAATACCCCTATTTTGTAAAAGTACCAAAATACTCCTATTTTACAAAATTACCAAGATACCTTTATTACCCCTGGTTTGTAAAATTACCGAAATACCCTTGGTTTGCAAAATTATCGAAATACCCTTGGTTTGTAAAATTATCAAAATACTATTGGGTAGTGAAATGACGAAAATACCCCTGGTTTGTAAAATTACCGAAATACCCCTGGTTTATAAAATTACCAAAATACCCTTGGTTTGTAAAATTATCGAAATACCCTCGGTTTGTGAAATTACCGAGTTAGCCTTAGTAGGTAAATTACTAAAATACCTCAAGAGGTAAAATTATCGTTATACCTCGGGGTTGATTAAGCGTGATTGTGTGTAGATTCTTAACACATAAGTATTCTTGTAATATATGTGTATGTTATGGGCTAAAAGTAGAAAAGAGAGGTCAGTATGAGCAATCGTATTACCCGAAGGGTAGGCAAGAGATGCCGATCGTAATCATAGAAACTTTTCTATGTGTATCGAAGCATGTGAAAGTATGAGATCTGTTTAGATGGCTTAATATTTTGATTCTTGTATGTATGTATGCATGGGATGGGATTGATGGCTTGATTACGGAAGGGGAGCGGTCGCGAGGCGATCATGGATCATTCTCATTCATTTATGTAAATATCATTCATACACTTTCAATTAGGAGCATTTGGTTCATTTCGATCATTGTGTCCTAATCGTTGTACATAAAAAAAAAGAAAAAAGTAGGAGATCATTCTCATAACATTCTGCATTCATGCAAATGTCATCCCTAATATCATTTAGTCAAGAGTATTAGATTCATTCCGATCATTGCATCCTAATCGTTATACATTAAAAAATAGGATCATTCTTATGACATTCTGTATTTATGCAAATGTTGTCCATAATACATTCGAATCTACAGGACATATCCCCCAAAGGATGGTGTAGCAACATCGATGAATTCACCAATCCTATCTCCCTGACAGTAGGGGAATAGGTCGAAGATTGTAAATCTTGTCACCCTAAGCAGTAGTGGAATAAGATCAATGACGAATTTTATCTCCATGAAGCAGCGAAGTAGATTTAAGCCATTAGTCTTATCTCCCTCGAGATGTTAGTGGAACAGACTGAAGATTGAAGTCTTCTTGAGATAGTAAGGAAGCAAATTGGAAAGTTCAGATTTTGTTCCATCGAGATGGTAATAGAGCAGACGGAAGATTGAAGTCTTCTTGAGATAGTAAGGAAGCAAATTGAAAGTTCAGATTTTGTTCCCTCAAGATGGTAGTGGAGCAAACTAAAGATTGAAGTCTTCTTGAGATAGTAAGGAAGCAAATTGAAAAGTTCAGATTTTGTTCCCTCAAGATGATAGTGGAGCAGACTAAAGATTGAAGTTTTCCTGAGATAGTAAGGAAGCAAATTGAAAAGTACAGATTTTGTTCCCTCGAGATAGTAGTGGAGTAGACTGAAGATTGAAGTCTTCCTGAGATAGTAATGAAGCAAATTGAAAAGTTTAGATTTTGTTCCCTCAAGTTAATAGTGGGGCAGACTGAAGATTGTAGATCTTATCTTCCTAAGCGGTAGCCGAGCAGGTCGAATTTGGCGAATCTTATCTTCTTGATGTAGCAAGGGAGCAGATTTTAGCTACTACCCTTATCTTCCTGAGGTAGCAAGGGAGTAGGTTGAAGATTATAGTCTTATCTTCCTGATGTAGCAAGGTAGTAGACTAAAAATGATAGATCTTGCCTCCTCGAGATAGCAGTGGGGCAGATCGAAGATAATGAATCTCATCTTCCCGAGGTAGTAAGGGAGCAAATTCAAACCACCAGCCTTACCCCCTAAGCAGTAGTGGAACAGGCTAAAAATTACAAGTTTTATCTCCATGTATTGGCAATGGAGCAGACTAAAGACGGTAAATCTTATCTTCCCGAGGTAGCAGGGAAGCAGATTTTAGCCACCAGCCTTATCTCCCTGAGGTAGCAAAGGAGCAGGCTAAAGCTCGTAGTCTTATCTTCCTGATGTAGCAAGGGAGCAGACTAAAAATTGTAGATCTTTTCTCCTCGAGATAGCAGTGGGGCAGACCAATTTTGGTGAATCTTATCTTCTTGATGTAGCAAGGGAGCACATTTTAGCCACTAGCCTTATCTTCCTGAGGTAGCAAGGGAATAGGCTAAAGATTATAGTCTTATCTTCCTGATGTAGCAAGGGAGCAGACTAAAAATGGTAGATCTTGTCTCCTCGAGATAGCAGTGGGGCAGATCGAAGATAACGAATCTTATCTTCCCGAGGTAGCAGAGGAGTAGATCCAAACCACCAGCCTTACCCCCTAAGCAGTAGTGGAACATGCTGAAAATTACAAGTCATCTCCATGTATTGGAAATGGAGCGGATTGAAGACGGTGAACCTTATCTCCTTGAGTAGTAGTGGAGCAGGCTGAAGACATCAGATCTTGTCTTCCTGAAGTTGCAGTGAAGCAAATCAAAGATAGCAGATCTGGCATTCTTGAAGTTGCAAGAAGCAGATCAAAGACATCAGATCTGGTCTTCCTGAAGTTGCAGTGAAGCAGATTGAAGCCATCAGACTCATTGAAATCAAGATGAAGTTTCACTACCATTGAAGTTGCAGTGGACTTGGAAGCCATTTGAAGAAGACGAGGACCAAGAAGTCGATGCTCGGCCAAGACCGGGCAAAATTGGTCGCTCCATTCTCGTTTCACGATAATGAGCAAAGAGGGGCAGCTGTAAGAGGTCCATTTTCCTCGGGCCCTTGAAAACCAAAATGAGAACAAAAAAGGAAAATAATAAAAAATAAAATGTCCATTTTACAAGTCCATTTTAGTACAAACACAAAACCAGTTAACAGCAGCCCTAGTTACAAGCCAAAATAGATTACAAACTCAAAACCCAATTGCCCCATTAACCCATTGCCCATAATGCCTAAAACCCTAAACAAACCCAGAACCTAAACCGGCCTAAAAAGGCCCAAACTTAAAACAGTTTCAGAGACCTAGGGTTTCCCAAAAACCCTAGGCGCCACAAGCCTTTCCCAGCAGCCCTTCGGTCACGCCGCTGGTTGCGCCGCAGCCTGCGCGAATCATTCCACTACCGAGATCTCATCGTCTTTACCTGCAAAAAGGGAAAGAAACAAGCAGCAAACATGGCAAACAAAACTAAATTGATGTATTTCCTTTTTTTCATTTTTTTCGGGTTATAAAAACCCTATAAATCTGTAAAACGAGGATAAGGACACGTACACATACAGACGAACAAATACACAAAAAAATACAGAATAAAAAAAATTGAGCAAAGTTTTTTTTTTGAATCTGCCTACATGTAAAGTTTTCATTTTTATTCTTATTTTACTACATATATATATATTGAAATAAATAAACTAAAAAAAAAAGGACTGGAAAAATTACATTTTTTGAGTTCCGACTGCCATGCACGGCGGCGATCTGCGCCGGAGCCTCACCGGGGAACTCGTCGAAAATCGCCCAAGGGAGAGCATTTTTGAAGGCTCTCCATTTTTTTTTTTTTTGAAGTAAGAAATGAAAAATTTTTTAAATTTTTTTTTTATATAGGCAACTAAAACGGCGTCGTTTTGGGGTTGGTTTCTATAGCCCAAAACGACACTGTTTCATCCAAGATCTGCACACAGTTGACCCAACTCGAAGGATCCACGTGTTTTGTTTAAAAATGGGCTATTTGTGCATCAAGCCCTTCCGCATTTTTTTAGTTTTTTAATTGAGTTTTCTTTTATTTTTAATTCAGCCCTTAAATTTTGTTGCTGTTTCAATTCGGTCCCCCTCAGGCATGCAAAGACCAATAATCGAAACGGCATCGTTTAGGAGATAAGACGTAATTTCCTAATAAGTCCCTAAGATGTGACGTGCGTTCTGATTTGATCCTTTTGCATTTTTTTATTTCTAAATCCTTTTATTTTAGTTTTTAAATCATTTTAACATTATTTTAAATTATTTCATTTTATAAAAATTGTGTATTATAATTTAATATTTGTATAACGGATATTAGTAATAATATAAAGTTTTTACATTGTTTATTTTGAACACTTATTATTTTTATGTATTCATTATTTATATTAGGTTATTAATATTATTTATATATTATTATTTTTAAATATGTACATTAGTTATTATATTGTTTTTGTATATTATATATTATCATATTATTATATATAACATTTAAAATCATTTTACTTTAATATTATATATGATTTTGTATATTGTATATTGTTCATATTATTTTTAAATGTGTAGTTTTATACATATATATTATATTATTATATCAAAATATATTTTATTTATATATCATTTATTTATTTAATATATATTTTACTTATTTTCTCATGGATATATGTATTATTTTAGATTTTGCCATATCACTTTTTGTTGATTCTTAATTTACAATATTTGTTATAATTTATTCTATATTGTTATTTTATCTTACATACATGTAAAGTTTATGTTTTTTTTTTGGTTATTTAATGCATTATATCTCATATTTGTTTATCTTTTTATTCATTTATCATTTGTATGCTTTAGTATAATTATTCTATTATTTGTATCACTTGTTGTTTATATTATTCTTTCTTTAATTAGTAGTAATTGTCAATATGATTTGTAGTTATGATAAATTGTTATTTGGTATGTATGTTGTAATATTTGTAATATCTTACTCAAACCATTGTTTTATAAAAACACCTTTTGAATTGACATATTTTTATTCAAAGAGCTTTAAAAAATATGGTGATATCTAATATTTAGGGACTTCGAGAAAAATTGTGCCCTAACTCATTAGGTTTCGATTTTTATCGTTGAACTTAAAATATTAAGTATCCCTTTGCTTTTAAAATTGAAATTTATAAATTTCTAAATCAAAACTTATTCTCGGGAATTCAAAATGTTATATCCTTATTTATTGGATATGATGTTTTGTGTCTCGAGATAAGAATTTTCTTCAAATAAAGGCAAGCCTAGCTTCGAAGTCATGAGATGTTACATCCTAACTTATTGGGTATAGCATTTTATTCCGTTGAAATAGGTAAGTCTTGTTTTTTTCTTGTCATATAAAAGGATCATATTTCAAAGTTTTCAAATTTTTAACATTAGGACATGATTTTATCAATTAGGTACCAATTTTTGGGCTTTATGAGGGTGCTAACCCTTCCTCATACGTAACCAACTCCCGAACCCATTTTCTTGTATTTCGTGGACCAAAACCAATGTTTTGAAATAAAATGTTTTACGAGGTGATCCAATCACACCTAAATAAAAAAGATTGGTGGCGACTCCATTTTCGTTTTTAAAGTCAATCCCCGTTTTTAAAAAATATAAAAATGGTTTAGATATGAAGGATGTTCGATTATTTAGGACCAACGAGAAAATCGAAACCCCGTGTAACACCCCAAACCCAGTCTATGCGTTAAGACTGGATTTGGTTTGTTACACAGATCGAACTATCTTAATAATTTCAGATGAATCGGTATTTCAAAACCCTTTTGAAATTAGAGTTTAATAAAAACCAAGAGAAATAATTTTAAGTTTGATATATTTGAGAAATAAGAATAGTTAAAAAAATTTCTCGTATGTTTAAAAACCCAATTTATTTTAAGTAAACATTATATAATAATCATAAGCCCATATTAAAATATCCAAAACAAAATTTTAAACCAACCACACATAAAAATCCATAAAATAATAATAATAGAGGCATTATTACATCATACCCAAAATAGCAATTTAAAGAAAGTACTTATTTAAAAGTTCAAAGTTTATTTAACCCATGTTTGCGGTATGGCCTCGACAAAGTCATCCTCGCCCAAGTCCACATCAATTTCCATTACCCGAGAGAAAAAATTTGAGGGTGTGAGTTACTCGAACTCGAAGTATAACTTACTTACTTAATCCATCGGGCCGATCATCAAGTCATAATTTGGGTTTGAGCCCATTATCAAGATTAACGAAGATAAATAATGGAATGCATGCAAAAAATGAAAATTTCCCACCCAAACCTAATTTCCATCCGCTACACACCACCCGTACCATCCATCACACCTGTGGGGATCAAGTCAACCCACCCCGCCATCACACCAATCGTAGGCATTAAGCCATTTTATATTTGTGGCAGAGCCACCGAACTAGATTGTGACAAAGTCACCGAACTAGAGGCATTGAGCCATTAAAATATTTGTGGCATAGCCACCGAACTAGAGGCAATTAGCCGTTTAATTATTTTGTGGCAAAGCCACCGAACTAGATTTTGGCAACAGGCCTTTCTTCTCTTCATCGTTAATCCCAACCCATGCAACATGTATGCAAAATAGCTTATGTACATATGATGATTTTATCAAAAAGGCCCAATATATATAAAAGTCAATATTTTAGGTTTTTATTAAGGCCCATAATACAATATATCATTTATTCCATATAACTATTTAGCATCTTTGGCCTATTTAGTGATCTAGCAAAATTTCTGGCCCATTTAGCGATCTAGCGTAGATTTTGGCCCATTTAACAATTTAATGTAAATTACGGCCCATTTACGATCTATGAGATTTCGCCCATTTTCAATCTAATGTAGATTTCGCTTATTTTCGATCTAATGATTTCGACCATTTTCGATCTAATAGAGATTTTGGCCCATTTAGCTATCTAGCATACTTTTTGGCCCATTTTTACGAGACATAAAATTTACATATTAACAACTAACTCATCGAGGGCTTTTTCATAATTTTTACAATTTTAATCGTTTTCATGTTATTTCACCAAAATACCAATTATTACGTATTATACCGATTTTGTCGTTTTTACGATTTTACTCAATACCACGAATGACATCCAACCCGAGAAAAGTGTGAAGTTACACACCTTGATATCGTGAGTACTAAACCTTCCCGCCATCAACACCTAAACGTAATCGAACCATTATAACACTATCATTTATCAAAAATACACTATTGATATTCGATCTAAATCCTTACCCTTTGATTTTGAACCACTTCTATTTTTGGTTTCTCCTTGTTTATTGATTCGTTGCTCATGAGAATCCACGAACGCATAAGGGCTCGGAGTACTGAATAACCTCGAACAATTAATTCTCCTCGGTTGAAGGTCCGTAACCCGGTGGAAAATCTCGGATTCAAAATGACCTTCGTTTATAAATAGGGATTTATGAACCGCCTCTTTCGAAGGCTATGGATCGCCTTTTCGCGCCTATCTTGAATGTCTCTAAAGACATAAGATTATTATTAGTCTGATTTATTAGTATCGAAATATGACTAACGTTTATAAGATTTTAGATTTGGCTTACCACGATTTGTCTTCGTTCTACGAGAATCGATCGAGCGATTGTGTCCCTAAAATGAAATCGATTAATTACTGACTATACTAAATGAATAAGAATCCTTAAAGAAGATCACTTTACCTTGATTCTTGGAATCGATTCCAAAGTTCCAAAAAAAAAAAATACTCAAGAACACCTTGAGTTTCTACCCTCCAAAATCTCACTAATGCTCACGATTGGAAGAAATTGTGTGAGAAGAATTCGGTTTTGATCAAGAAAATGAAAGAAATTTTGGCACAAGTACAAATTAACATTCGGCCATGAGAGAGATTATTGTGGAGATTTTTAATTGAGAGAAAAGTAAAAGAATGGAACAATGGAGATAGTATGATTCGGTTCCAAGTGAGAAAGGGAGAAGGAAAGAAAAAGAAAGGAGAAAGAAAAGAGAAGAAAAAAGAATTGAGTTTTTGGAAGGATTGTGTAATCGATTTTGTGAAGAAGAAAGAAAAAGATTAACCTTCTTTGTGTGATGATGGTGTCGGCATAAGGGGAAAAGTTTTTTTGAGAATAGGTGAATTAAGACCTAAATGGTCAAAACCCGAATGACCAAAAGAAAAAAGAACAAAACAAAAATTGTTTACCTTTGTCCAATAAACATTCGGCTAAGAGGAGGAAATTTGAGAGAAACAAGCTTTGAGAGGAAAAAGAAAAAAATTAACAAATGACCAAAAGAAGAAGATATGCCCAACTAGCCCCTAATTCATCTAAATGCCTTCAAAATTTCGGCCAGCCCCTTGCCCAAAAACCGTCCAAGTACTTGGCTATCAAATGCCAACTTTTGCCACCCTTTCTTTCCATAGCACACTCCCCAATTTAAGCCATTTGTTCCCCTTACTTACCTTATCCTATTGATTTCTTTCCTCAGCTTAAATATTTCCTTAATCCTTTAGCCATCATACCAAAAATAAAGAAGTCAAACTTTCCATGTTTGCTTCTTGGCCGACACTTGATAGATGAAAGCAAAAAAATAAAAATTTTTCGAGTTGCAAGCTAGGAGATTCGAACCTCTTCCCTCATGTCTAACTCATGGCGCTATCACCACTATGCTATTAACTCATCTTATGCCTTCTTTTAATACTTAATTAATTTAAATCTCAATGTCACCTAATTTCTTTGCTCTAAAGTACACTTAACTAATATTTTTATTCTAACTCCAAGTAAACCCGAACCAACATTTAGCAACTTAATGATACTCAAATATTTAGGATGTTACAATTCTACCCCTCTTAAATAAAATTTCGTCCTCGAAATTTACCTGATTAAAAGAGGTGAGGATATTACTGCCGAATAGCTTCCTCAGACTCCCACGTAGCTTCTTCCGCTCCATGGTTACGCCATAAAACTTTGACCAACAAAGACATCTTATTTCTTAGCACCTTAACATCCCGGTCTAAAATTTCCACCGGTTCTTCTTCAAAAGACAAGTCCGAATTTAATTTCACTTCCTCTACGGCACTATATGAGATGGATCCGATCTATAGCATCTCAAAGATGGAAACATGGAAAACTTATGAATTTGACCCAACTCCGGAGGTAATTCAATCTGATAAGCCACTAGACCAACACGCTTCCGTCATACGATATGGCTCGATGAACCTAGGGCTCAACTTGCCCTTCTTTCCAAATCGAAAATTTTCTTCCAAGGTGAGACCTTCAAAGACTCGGTCTCCCACAAAGAACTCGATATCCTTACGCTTGTGTCGCATACGACTTACATCTATCCGAAGCTTCCTTTAACCGTGCTCGAATAACTTTTACCTTTTCCTCTGCTTTGAGATATCATCTCAGACCCAACATCTGCTTGCTCACCCAATTCAGGTCCAACAAGTAGAGTACGACACCTACGACCATACAATGCCTCATAGGGTGCCATTTGAATGCTAGATCGATAGCTATTGTTATCGAAATTCGCCAATGGTAGAAAATCCTCCCAACTACCCCTCAAGTCGATCACACATCCCCTTAACATGTCTTCCAATATCTCGAATTACTCTTTCCGATGACCATCGATCGAGGATGAAAAGCCGATCGAAATTCAACTTTGTCCCCAAGGCTTCATGTAGAGCTTTCCAAAATCGTGATGTAAATCTAGGATCCCTGTCTGATATAATGGACACTGGTACCCCATGCAACCTCACGATTTCGGATACATACTACTTTGCCAATTTTGCAATGAATAATCCGTCTGAACCTAAGAAAATGAGCGATCTTCATGAAACGATCAACTACTACCCATACGAAATTTTTCTTAGTAGGTGTTAAAGGTAACCCACTAACAAAATCCATAGTTATCCGCTCCCATTTCCAAAGAGGAATCTTTACCGGTTGTAACAAACCTGACGGTAATTGATGCTCCGCCTTCACTTGTCGACAAGTCAAATATTTTCCTATAAACTCGTAAATCTTATGCTTCAACCACGCCACCAATATCGTTCACGGAGATCTCGATACATCTTATTTCCTCCGGTGCATAGCATAAGGCTACTATGTGCCTCCCGTAGAATCATTTGTCTCAATTCTGAGTCTTTAGGCATACAAACCCTTCCACGAAAGCACAACACTCCATTCATGTTTATACCAAAATCCTCTATTTCACCCCTTTCAACCTGCTGAAATAAAAGTCCCAACTTTTTATCTGATGTCTGCTTTTCCTTGATTTGTTCCAACCACAGAGGCTTCACCTGAAGTTCTGCTAACAAACTACCATCCTCATACAAACTTAAATGAGCAAACATTGCTCTTAAATCAGATACCGCCTTACGACTTAACGCGTCAGCTACCACGTTAGCCTTTCCAGGATGATATTCGATTGAGAAATCATAGTCTTTTAATAATTCCACCCATATTCTTTGTCTCAAATTCAACTCCTTTTGGGTAAGGAGGTACTTAAGACTCTTGTGATCCGTGTAGATGATAGACTTCTCACCGTAGAGATAGTGCCTTCAAATCTTTAAAGCAAAAACCATCTTTGCTAATTCTAAATCATGAGTAGGGTAGTTTACTTGTATGCGGTCTCAATTGACGAGAAGCATAGGCCACCACCTTTCCATTTTGCATCAAGACACAACCTGCATCAGTGTGAGACGATCACAATAAACAAGAATTTCTTTTCAACCTCCGCTAATTAAAACTGGTGCTTCCTTCGAATCTTCTTCAATTTCTCAAACTTTCTTGTTGTTTTTCACCTAAATATATGGAACTCCCTTCCAATAGCTTTAGTTAGGGTGCAAGAATCAACGAAAACCCTCAACAAAGCGTCTATAATAACCACCAATCCTAAGAAACTCAATTTTAGCTACCGACTTTGGTGGTTTCCAATCCAAGACTGACCTCAATCTTCCGAGGATCCACCTTGTTCCTTCAAATGATACCACATGACCCAAGAAAGTCACTTCCTTTAGCCAAAATTCACATTTATCAATTTGGCATAAAGTTGCTTATCTCAAGTAATTTGTAATACAATACGCAAATGCGTGTCATGTTCCTCATCGCTTCTTGAATAAACCAAATGTCATCTATGAACACCACCACAAATCGGTCTAAATATGGTTGAAAGACTTGGTTCATCATGTCCATAAATGCGGTGGTGCATTGGTTAATCCAAACGGCATCACTACAAACTCATAATGTCCATAACAAGTTCAAATGCCGCCTTATAAATATCCGCTTCTTTCACCTTAAGTCGGTGATAACCCGATCTCAAATCAATTTTTGAGAAAAGCGAAGCTCCTTTAATTGATCAAACAGTCATCAATTCTCGACAAAGGATACCTATTCTTGATCGTCAATTTATTCAATTGTCGTAATCAATGCACATACGCATCGATCCATCCTTCTTTTCACGAACAAAACCGGTGCTCCCACGGAGACACACTCGGTCGAATAAATCCCGATCCAAATAATTCTTGAATTTGAGCTTTAAGTTCATCAACTCCTTCTGTGCCATTCTATAAGGAGCAATGGACACGGGAGCTGTTCCGCAAAAGCTCGATACCAAATTCTACTTCCGATCCGAGGTATACCGAAGTTCATCGGAAATACTTCTAGAAATTCCTTTACCGTTCTCACATCATCCAAAGATAACTCTTTGGCATCCAAAGCACAAATGAAAGCTAGGAATGCTCCATACCCTTCCGTACCAACTTTTCTCGCCTTCAACGCCGATACTACGTTTGCCAAGTAATTCTTTCGCTCACCTATTATTATTACTTCCTTATCATCCAAGTTCTTAATGACATCACTTTTCAAAGACAATCCAAATGCGCGATGTTTGACCAACCAATCCATGCCTGAATGAGATCGAACTCGTGAAAGGCAATTCCATCAAATTCGCCAAGAATACCTCCTCTTGAATTTCTAAGGGTACGCCTCTAAATAGTTTATTTACATTACCGATCGTCCTAAAGGACTAATTATCGCATCTCACTATCGATAATTTCAGATTCTAAATTCAGTTTCAGATATGGCGCTAGCAATATACAAGTGGGTAGAACCAATATCTATTAAGGCGAAGAATGTGTACATCAAAGATGAAGAACGTATCGCTTATTATATCGTGCACCGCCATCCTCGCTGTCTAATCGCATAGACCGATCCGACTGCCTTGCATCCGTGTTACCTCTAGGACCATTGCCTCGACCGGTGCACCTTGACCACGTTCAACCCCATTACCACCACGTCCGGTCCACGACCTCTCGGTGGTCAGCCGAGTACCTCGCCAATCGGCATCAAGATACGAACTTCCCGAGTCGTATCCATACGCCGAGGCAATTTCTATCTTGGTGATCCATTGAACCGCATTTGTAACAAGCGCCCGCTTTTCCTCCAAAGACTCTCCGAATGCCTTTTTCCACATTCAGCACAATCTTGACCTCGATTATTAGTTACAGGTGCTCTACCTTGAGCTAATTCATCATTCCGAGGCCTCTTCTAAAACCTCTTTAAAGAACCCGACTGTTGTATCTCTCTCTTGTTTCTAAATCTTTCCGATTTTGACGTTTCTAAGTTCTTAGCCTCTTCGGCTATCTTGGCCTTCTCCACAAGCGTGGAAAAGTTCTAACTTGTTGTGGGGCAATCGAACCTCAACTCATCATTCACCTATCCTCGAATCGCACACAACGTTCATGATCCGTTGACACTATTGTCCGAGCATAGCGACTCAAGCGTAAAACTCGACTTCATACGCCGCCATCGCCTTACTCCTTGGACAAGATTCGTAAATTCCTTCCTTCTGCGTCTACATAACTCGCTCCAACATATTTCCCTTGGAAGGAAGCTTTAAAGAATTCCCAAGTAATCAAGTCAGACTTGTGCCTTCTCGAACAAGAAGCCACCATTGATACGCCTCGCCTCTTAGCAAGGACACGGCTCCTTTCGCCGCCGCAAGACATTCCATATCATCCATAATTCGCTCCACGACTTGAGCCAATATTCACCACATTCGAGCTACACCGAAACTCCTCTAAAACTTCTACATTATTTGACTTGAGTCGTTTGAAATTGACCCACGAGTTGTTGGCCCAATTCTAGTTCCAAATACCCTTTCTAGGACTCGCACATTGCTTGTGTCAAAGCATTATCTTCTTCCATATGATCCTGTGATCCCATCTCACTTACAAGTAACGCAGGTGCATCCATTTCCGGCATATGATTTGGTACTTCAGTTGCATCACCTCGTCCTCTACCACGGCCACGTCTACCGCGTCCACGACCACGTCCTCTAGTGCTCATGATGACTAATTCGATTTAATCTGATTACAAGTTTTATGAATCAAAAAATTGATTCAGTGTTTATTAACGGTGTTTTATGAGATTTGAGAGATAAAGTTCTTTTTCGCAACACATCCTATAGTCTCAATCTCTATGATTTTTAATATCTAAAACTAGAAGTTCTAGAGTATTCCTATGATCATCATAATAATCATTAAGTAATAAATACTTACTTGACTTGTTGCTTGGGATGCTTGTGGTGCCATATTGATCTTTAGAATATAATTGAAATAATTTTATACCGAAATTATTTATTGAACCCAACCACAGCCGAGTTTTTGAAACTGGCTCTGATACCATTAAATGTAACACCCCAAACCCGGTTTATGCGTTAAGACTAGATTTAGTTTGTTACGTGATCGAACTATCTTAATAATTTCAGATGAATCAGTATTTCAAAACCCTTTTGAAATTAGAGTTTAATAAAAACCAAGAGAAATAATTTTAAGTTTGATGTATTTGAGAAATAAGAATAGTTAAAAAAATTTCTCGTATGTTTAAAACCCAATTTATTTTAAGTAAACATTATATAATAATCATAAGCCCATATTAAAATATCCAAAATAAAATTTTAAACCAACCACACATAAAAATCCATAAAATAATAATAATAGAGGCCTTATTACATCATACCCAAAATAGCCATTTAAAGAAAGTACTTATTTAAAAGTTCAAAATTTATTTAACCCATGTTTGCGAGATGGCCTCCACGAAGTCATCCTCGCCCAAGTCCACATCAATTTCCATTACGAGAGGAAAAATTTGAGGTGTGAGTTACTCGAACTCAAGTGTATAACTTACTTACTTAATCCATTGGGCCAGTCATCAAGTCATAATTTTGGGTTTGAGCCCATTATCAAGATTAACAATATAAATAATGGAATGCATGCAAAAATGAAATTTTCCCACCCAAACCTAATTTCCATCCGCTACACACCACCCGTACCATCCATCACACCTGTGGGGATCAAGTCAACCCACCCCGCCATCACACCAATCGTAGGCATTAAGCCATTTTATATTTGTGGCAGAGCCACCGAACTAGATTGTGACAAAGTCACCGAACTAGAGGCATTGAGCCATTAAAATATTTGTGGCATAGCCACCGAACTAGAGGCAATTAGTCGTTTAATTATTTTGTGGCAAAGCCACCGAACTAGATTTTGGCAACAGGCCTTTCTTCTCTTCATCGTTAATCCCAACCCATGCAACATGTATGCAAAATAGCTTATGTACATATGATGATTTTATCAAAAGGCCCAATATATATATAAGTCAATATTTCGTGTTTTTATTAAGGCCCATAATACAATATATCATTTATTCCATATAACTATTTAGCATCTTTGGCCCATTTAGTGATCTAGCAAAATTTCTGGCCCATTTAGCGATCTAGCATAGATTTTGGCCCATTTAACAATTTAATGTAAATTACGGCCCATTTACGATCTAATGAGATTTCGCCCATTTTCAATCTAATGAGATTTCGCCCATTTTCGATCTAATGAGATTTGACCCATTTTCGAGCTAACGAGATTTCACCCATTTAGCTATCTAGCATACTTTTTGGCCCATTTTTACGAGACATAAAATTTACATATTAACAACTAACTCATCGAGGGTGTTTTCGTAATTTTTCACAATTTTAATTGTTTTCATGTTATTTCACCAAAATACCAATTATTACGTATTATACCGATTTTGTCGTTTTTACGATTTTACTCAATACCACGAATGACATCCAATCCGAGAAAAGTGTGAAGTTACACACCTTGATATCGTGAGTACTAAACCTTCCCGCTCGTCAACACCTAAACGTAATACGAACCATTAGAACACTATCATTTATCAAAAATACACTATTGGTATTCGATCTAAATCCTTACCCCTTTGATTTTGAACCACTTCTATTTTTGGTTTCTCCTTGTTTATTGATTCGTTGCCCGATGAGAATCCACGAACGTACAAGGGCTCGGGAGTACGAATAACCTCGAACAATTGATTCTCCTCGGTTGAAGGTCCGCAACCCGGTGGAAAATCCAGATTCTCAAAACGACCATTCGTTTATAAATAGGGATTTGCGGAACCGCCTCTTTCAAGGCTATGGACGCCTTTTTACGCCTATCTTGAATGTCTCTAAAGACATAAGATTATTATTAGTCCGATTTATTAGTATCGAAATATGACTAACGCTTATAAGATTTTAGATTTGGCTTACCACGATTTGTCTTCGCTCCACGAGAATCGATCGGCGATTGTGTCCCTAAAATGAAATCGATTAATTCTCGACTATACTAAATGAATAAGAATCCTTAAAGAAGATCACTTTACCTTGATTCTTGAATCGATTCCAAAGTTCCAAAAAAAATACTCAAGAACACCTTGAGTTTCTACCCTCCAAAATCTCACTAATGCTCACGATTGGAAGAAATTGTGTGAGAAGAATTCGGTTTTGATCAAGAAAATGAAAGAAATTTTGGCACAAGTACAAATTAACATTCGGCCATGAGAGAGATTATTGTAGAGATTTTTAATTGAGAGAAAAGTAAAAGAATGGAACAATGGAGATAGTATGATTCGGTTCCAAGTGAGAAAGGGAGAAGGAAAGAAAAAGAAAGGAGAAAGAAAAGAGAAGAAAAAAGAATTGAGTTTTGGAAGGATTGTGTAATCAGTTTGTGAAGAAGAAAGAAAAGATTAACCTTCTTTGTGTGATGATGGTGTCGGCACAAGGGAAAAGTTTTTTGAGAATAGGTGAATTAAGACCTAAATGGTCAAAACCCGAATGACCAAAAGAAAAGAGAACAAAACAAAAATTGTTTACCTTTGTCCAATAAACATTCGGCTAAGGGGAGGAAATTTGAGAGAAACAAGCTTTGAGAGGAAAAAGAAAAAATTAACAAATGACCAAAAGAAGAAGATATGCCCAACTAGCCCCTAATTCATCTAAATGCCTTCAAAATTTATTGACCCCTTGCCCAAAAACCGTCCAAGTACTTGGCTATCAAAGGCCAACTTTTGCCACCCTTTCTTTCCATAGCACACTCCCAATTTAAGCCATTTGTTCCCTTACTTACCTTATCCTATTGATTTCTTTCCTCAACTTAAATATTTCCTTAATCCTTTAGCCATCATACCAAAAATAAAGAAGTCAAACTTTCCATGTTTGCTTCTTGGCCGACACTTGATAGATGAAAGCAAAAAAATAAAAATTTTTCAAGTTGCAAGCTAGGAGATTCGAACCTCTTCCCTCATGTCTAACTCATGGCACCATCACCACTATGCTATTAACTCATCTTATGCCTTCTTTTAATACTTAATTAAATTAAATCTCAATGTCACCTAATTTCTTTGCTCTAAAGTACACTTAACTAATATTTTTATTCTAACTCCAAGTAAGCCCGAACCAACATTTAGCAACTTAATGATACTCAAATATTTAGGATGTTACACCCCGTAAGTTAAGGTACAACTTCTCGAATCTCCAAATACGGAACATTGCCTAATTTAAAAAACTTTTTTTAATAATATCAAACGTAATATTTGAAACGATGTGTTTTTCTTATTCAGGATATAACATAAAGCGGCTTATTATTGAAAGATACATTTAAACGCGATTTTTTGACGTGATTTTAACGAAATGAGATAAAATAATGATGTAAAAACGAAACGATGACATAGATGAAATGTCGTGTAAATGATGTATACTAATAAAAACAATCTACAAGTATCATGTAATATACACTATTTTAATTATGAACAATCAAGATAAATGAAATAAATAATAACAATAGAAAAATACCAAAGCATGCATATAAAAAGACAATACTAACTTAAAAACAAAGAAATAAATAAAATAAATACATAAATAATGTAAGATAAAATAATTTATAAAAGTATTGAAAATAAAGAACCAAATTAAAATATAAATGAAATTTAAAGGTACAATTTGGAATAAAATATATAGATGAATAATAATAATAATAATAATAATAATAATAATAATAATAATAATAATAATAATAATAATAATATGTATAAAACAAAAAAAAAAATCTAATTTTAAAGGTATAAAAGGGTAATAAACAAATAGATGAATAGATAACAATGAAATAATAATAGATAACTAAATACCAATAATAATGAAGGCATAAATAAAATGAATAACTAATGAAAGAAAATAAAATGAAAGAATAATAAGTGGATACAACTTACAAGGATAAAAATAAATAAATGAATGAATAAATGTAAAATAAATAAATAAATAAAATAAGGCAAGAACGAAGGTACATATAAAAGAATGAAAGTTTGAAATTAAGCAAATAAAGGATTAAATTGGGATTAAAATGAAATTTAGAGCCCAAATTATAAATAAATAAATGGATAAACACAAAAAGCACTAGATTGAAACTAGAATGGAAGGGGACATATATCAGAATAAAAATGAAATAAAGGACCACATTAAAATGCGCGAATAACATAGAGGGACCAAAAGGGAAAATATTCTTGCCCTCCAAAACGCAGCTCTTTACACGGGGCTAAAATGCAATAAAAGTAAAATTCTAGGGCTAAATCAAAAGAAAAAAGAACCAAAAAGGATCTAATTGAAGTGGGCTGAAGAAGCGGAAGAACTAAACAAGTAAATATCCCTTTCGCTTAAAGAAACACGCGAATCTTTAACTTGGAGAGGGTCGGGTCAGCCCATTTCGCATCAAAACGATGTCGTTTAGCGTCTGAGGACCATTAAATCAAAACGACACCGTTTTGATAGGTTATTAAAACCAAATTTTTACCAAAAATTTCATTTAGCCCATTGTTTTTTTAAAAAAAACTTAACAAACTTTTCAAAATTCTCTCAAGCCTCCCCAGAATCCGGTCACCGTCTTATCGTCGGACCACCGCAGTGGCCGTCAGTTGTCGGCGACAGCCCTGTCGTACGCGGTGGCCGAAAAGCCTAAAAGTCACCCTTTCGAAGCCCGTCACGTGCAGGACACAGATCTAAGGCCTAAACCCCCAAAAAATCGACCTAGCTCGACGGAGAAATAAGAAACTGTTCATTTCTCCTCCTTTCCGGCGCGGCCTTTGACGACGAGGGAACCATCCGATTCCGGGTCAATTTTTTTATATTTTATAAAATAAAAATATAAAAAATGGGCGGAGATATGCTAAAAATTCACCTTTTGGCTTCGAAAATCCTTTTTTGATATTTGATTTCTCTTTTTTTTTTCTTTTTTATTTCAAAATCCGTAAAAATATTGTTGGAATACAAGGCTTTTATAGCTAGAAAAAATACAAGTTTATTATTTAGTCTCTGTTGCATTCTGGCTCTGTTTCCGTTTCTTTTTCTTTGCAGGCGAGGTCAACGAGCCTTGGGCGGTGTGCATGCTGAGGGCAGACATGAAGGGGGTACGCGCGAAGGAGGCTGCGACGCCTAGGGTTTTAGAAACCCTAAAGTTTTATGGAAACTTTTAATTCATGGGCCTAAAAATGGGCTGTAATTGTTAGGTTGTCTGATTGTTGTTAATGGACTATGGGTTTGTTTTTTTTTTTTGGTTGGGCCCGGGCAAACTGGGCCTGTTACAGCTGCCCCTCTTTGCTCATTGTCGTGTAACGAGAATGGAGCAAAGACTTTAAAAAGGACCAATTTTACTCGGTCTTGCTGAGTCTCGGTGCTTCTTTTCTTCTTCTTGAAGTAGCCTCACTCTAACCCACTGCAACTTCAGAAGTATAGGAATTGGTGCTTCGATTCGCTTGAATGTAATTTCAGGGAGAAGAGGTTTGTAGCTTCGATCTATTCCGTTGGAACTTCAAAGAGATAAGAATTAGTAATTTCAACCTGCTCCACTGCAACTTCAGGGAGATAAGGTTTTCTGGCTTCAATCTGCTCCACTACAACTTCAGGAAGATAAGATCCGCCAAAATCTGTAGCTTTAACCTGTTCCACTCGACGCTAAGGAAATAAGATTCGTTGTCTTTAGTCTGCTCCGCTGCAACTTCAGGGAGATAAGGCTGGTGGCTTTAATCTACTCCACTGCAACTTCAGGAAGATAAGATCTGCCAATTTTTAGCTTCAATCTATTCCACTACATCTTCAGTGAAATGAGATTTGCTGTCTTCAGTCTGTTCTACTGCAACTTTAGGAAGATAAGGCTAGTGGCTTCAATCTGCTCCACTGTAACTTCAGAAAGATAACATCCGCCAATTTGTAGCTTTAATCTGTTCTACTGCAACGCCAGGGAAATAAGATTTGATGTCTTCAGTCTGCTCCACTGTAACTTCAGGGAGATAAGGCCGGTGGCTTCAATCTGCTCCACTGCAACTTCAGGAATATAAGATCCGCCAATTTGTAGCTCCAATCTGTTCCACTACATCTTTAGGAAAATGAGATTTGTGGATTCACCGATCTTGCTACACCATCCTCTAGGGACATGACGTATAGAATCGATTTCATGGGCTTATGCTTATGCTAAATGATTATGATGTCATGATCAGAATGAATCAAATGCTCCAACTAAATGTGTATGAATGATATTTGTATGAATGCATGAGAATGATCCATTTTTTAATGTTTGGGTTGTCATTGCTCGTTGTTCATCAAGGTTGTATCACTGAGGTGTTACCATGCCTTCTTTGCTCAGCTAATGTCTTTGACAGAAAATCCAAAGGAGTAGTCACAATTTAAACTCTTCTTTCTCAAATGTTTCTAACCCTTAAGTTTGGTGAGTTCTAAATAATAGTCATGTTTCAGGTCTTTGTATTATTTAGAAACTTCCAGAGTAATATCCAGAACTCCTTTTATGAAAGTATTAGTCTATTAATCGTTATTTCAATGCAAAATGCTCAAAAAGATCATAATAATGGATGAAACTGAAATTTATTAGGAACAAAATTTGAAAAGAATGAATTAATCAAAGAAAGCAAACATTGCTGGAATACAAAATAGGTGAGAGGAAAAAAATAGATGCCCCAGATATTGCAGTCTGAGCTTCTCTGTATGAACCTCTTGAGGACCATTTTGAGCTCAACATTTGTTTAGGAGATCAAGAGTACTCTGTTGATGCCCTAAGATGTAACATTTTTCCTTCTTGTTAATTTGGGCATAGCAAGACTACCGTATGCCCCACCTTTGATCAAAATTTGAATTGCCCCCTTTGGTCTCAATGCGCATTTTACGGGTTTTCGCATTGGCCTCTCTTTTTCTTTTCTTTTCTTTTCTTTTATTTATTTATTTATTTTTATTTTTAAGTGAAGTATTTCTTGACTGAGTCTGAATTCACAGGATTAAGCAGACTTTTGCTGTCCATCTCAGTTAATATCAACACTCCTCCAGACAAGGCCTTCTTTACCATATAAAGTTCTTCCCAGTTTGACATCCATTTTCCTCTGAAGTCCTTTTGTATGGGAAAGATCTTCTTCAATATCAAGTCTTCCTCGTGGAACTCTCTAGGTTGAATCTTTTTGTGGAAGCTCTCATCATTCGGATAACTCTCAACCTCTTCTTTTCAATCAGATTCAGCTAATCATATCGGGATTGGATCTATTCTACTTTGTCCAAATTCAGCTCTCACAAGATTCGAAGGGAGGGAATCTCGACTTCGATAGGTAAAACTGCTTCCATTCCATAAATCACTAAGAAAAGCGTTGCTCCGATGAAGGTCTTGACAATCGTTCGATAAGCATAGATGGTAATTTCTTATGCTAATCTTTATTAGTCTCAATCATTTTTTCCACAATCTCTTTTTTCTTTCTTTTTTCATTTTTTTGTTTGTTTTTTTTTTGTTGCCCCCTAGTACACCGTTCATTTTGGGGTGATATGGTGCTTTAATCTTGAAGAGACTGCAAACTTCTAATATCATGCTATTGTTCAAATTTAGTGCATTGTCAAATGTGATCCTTTTTGGCATTCTATACTGACATATGATCTCTTTTTCAAGAATTTACTAACTGCCGACTTTGTGCCATTGGCATACGAAGCAGCTTCCACCTATTTAGTGAAGTAACGGATGACCATAAGGATGAGTCGATGCCCGCTAGAAGTCTTTGGTGGGATTGGCCCATTAACATCCATGCCCCACATAGAGAAAGTCTATGGAGATGTCATACATGAAGAGATGAAGGAGGCAAAGGAATCTTGTCTCCATAAATTTGGCACTTATGGCATTTCTTGGTATAACTGATGCAATTCCCTTCCATGGTGGACCAACAGTACCCAAACCTTATGATTTGTCTGGCCATTGTAAAGCCATTAGCATGTGTTCCTCTTCTAAGATTTCCTTAGCCTTAACAACATCCACACGTCTTAGTAGCCCAGGCATATCTTGATACGATCATACGAATACATCTTTTAATTCTTGGAATAACTCAATGGCGTCTCGCTTTGTCTCTGTGGTGATACAGGCTTCGATCTTCACTTCTTTCTCTTCTCCTAGGCTCATAATGACTCTTTGTAAGGTAGGATCTATTTTTCATCTTGTTCTACCATCTTTAACAAATCAGGAGATAAGTTACAATCTCTGTCATCTTCAAAGTCCTGAGATCGCTTTAGACACATATCTTGCTCAAAAGTATATTCTGAGTCAGTAGCAGTGTCACTCATGTCGTTGATATCTAGGAACCTGTTGTAGGTATGAAGGAATATTCAAAGAACAAATAGATCTAAAAATAATTATTTATGTGGTATGAACATGAATAAAATAAATGAATAAAAGATTATTTGCTCAAAGTAAGACACAAAAATGTATTTTCCATTGAAAATAATAGATGTTGAACATAAGCTATTTCACAAAAAGATTCTTATTGCTCCTAGGCTTAAAGCAATAAGCGTGTTTTGGACATTACTCCGAATTTGGCTTTAAAAAATATAAGGATCTCTTCCACAGTCACATTGTTCAAAACACTCCTAAGTATGTAAGGGTAGACGCTTGGAAAATTCTATTCCCCGATTCCATTTTTAGATACGGCGTTAATGTTTAGATTCCCTGATATTTCTTCCGGGCTCTTGACCTCTTCAAGGAATTCCAACTCTTTATTATCCATTAGGCTCTTACTAAAGCTTTGAATTTAGCGCACTCTTGGATTTCATTACCTTCTTCTGCGTGGAATTCACAGTGGCTCATCATCCCTTTGGGTGCCTTATCTGGAGTCTGAATGATTAATCTTATGTCTATCATTTGTTTCAAAAACCATTTCAATGGGGTTTTTACTTCTGCAATATCCTTCTTGATTCTTTTCCTCTTATTCTCGATTATCGCGTTTACCCCTTTGTCAGAATAGTTGGGTAACAATTTTCTACATCAAATAGATCATCGAATTTCACAATACCCATGTTGATGAGTCTTTCGATTATCTTTTTGAAAGCGGTGCAGTTCTCAATCGAGTGTCTTGTGATTCCCGCATGGTATTCACGTTGGCGTTTGCGTCATACCATTTGGAAAATGGAGGCTACATAGGTTTTAGATAGAAAGGGGATACTATATGTGCATCAAATAAACTTTGGTACAAATCCCCATAGGTGATCGAGATAGGCGTGAACCGGAGTTTTTCTGAATTCGGTCTTAGATTGAAATCTTGCCTTGGAGGAATCTGATGACTAGTAATTGACGTCCTTGGCTGGCTTACGGTAATCGACCTTGAATAGCCTTTATTATACATACTCATATTATTCACCATATTTTCCCTCTTCCTCGAGGTCTTTAGAGTATTGATTTGGGAGCTCCACTCTCGTATTTTCTATTTGTAACGATCTTCAAATTATTTTGGAAGCTTCACTCTCGACTTTTTTGTTTCCGCTAGATCATCCAGATCAAGGACGATAGGATTGATTGGATTATCCCTTAGACTAGAACCTGAACCTATCGAGAAGTTCATCGGTGTCTAGGTACCGGTCTGGTATTGTGGTCTAATGTTAACGGACACCTTTTGTGGCTATGCATCTGGTTGTGCTTAGGTGTTTGTCGGGGTAAAGCCTGAATGATAAGCGTCATCCTCGTTATCATCCCCGAAATTAACCATAGGGCTTTTTCCTTTTTTTAACCCTCCAGCTAGCATCTGGGTTAATTGGCTCATCATGTTTCTTTGAAATTCTAGCATCTGATTCTTTATATCTTGTTGAATTTTGGCTAATTGCTCTTGCATCTATATTTGCATTTTCTATAATCTCTTCAACCATTGGTCCATTACTTCAGCTTGTACTGTAACGATGTTCGATTGGTTGGCTCTTGTTGATTTCCAGATTAACTCTGAAATAATTTTATTTTAATTAGGGTCTCTTCATGAAATTTAATGTATATGATGCAATGTAATACAAATGCATGAGATGAATGCAAAAAGAGTCATTGACTTTGATTCAATTCTGTTAGAACAAATTTACTAGAAAATAAATTTCTTTACATAAAATAGATTACATATACGACCTTGCCCTAATACTCAAAGCGAAGACATTGATCATTTTCTTCATATCCGGATGTTAAGATCAAATCTCGCGAATTTTCCAATGGATGCCTCTACTAGTTCATTTTTTCTTGATCCGGGCTGTGACCCATTGCTCATTCATCCACATGATGCTTGCTAGATTCTTTAAGAAAATCGGGACGTTAACGGCTCTCGAATAATATTTGTCGGCTTGAATCCTTGGGTAACAAAGTAAAGTCGTGTACTCCTCTGTCAGACCATCACTTTTCTCTTGTTGTGTTTACTCGGACCATATTCAGAAGGTCGCATTATCCTCCACTTTATTAAGAAATCCATTTTCCATGACTAGCTCTCTATTTAGAAATTGAACGTGAATCAACACCTCTTTTCTATGATGAAAATACAATGCAATCGTAACTAGAATAAAGCAAAATAGGTTAGTACAAAGCAAAATCAAGCAAAAAAGAAATAAATAGAGCACCTATTTGGGTAACCACTAGGTTTTGGTATGGTTCTTCCTAGGGTAGGCTCTTAGGGCTCATTGTATGTGGTTCGATTCTAAAGTAAGGGTACCTGAACCGGCAGATTCCTCGATCCTCACCCATTATAGGCTCATACGGACCGAGTTCAATTCGGGAATACATTTTTCTATGGCTATATGGAGATGAAAATCTCATGAAAACATAGGTACGATGTATCCCGAAAGCGATCCACTATCCTATACGGAGGTGAAGACCACACAAAGGAATAGCTTCCCGCTCCCACTTAAAGGGGTAAAATCGAGCGAGTGCGATGCAATGTGCAGAAACATATCAAAAAATTCAAACCAGAAAAGCAAACCAAAATGATGAAAGTCGTAAAAAACGGATGAAATGTAACAAAAGGATCGTACATTTAAACCGAGTTTTCAATTTTCAACAAAAAGACAAAAAATAATCAACTCATGGCTTGACTCTCTTATTTGGGTCCCTAGTGGAGTCGTCAAGCTGTCGAAATCATTTTTTTGACAAACGGGTTTACTTTATATTCTGGAAACGAAAATGAGAAAACGGGAGTCGCCACCAATCCTTTTTTATAATGTGTGATCGAGTCACCTCGTAGTTCAGTCATTTTAATAAAAATTTAAATTTACTAAAATGACAATTGTTGGTCTACGAAATCTAGAAGATGGGTTCGGGAGTCGGTTACGCACGAGGAAGGATTAACACCCTCGATACGCCCAAAATTGGTACCTAATTGATTATTTGATTTCTTTATGTTGAAAGTTGAAAATTCGGAAAGAATTTAAAATACGATCCTTTTTTGTATTATGCATTTTAATAAAATCTCTTGGATTAATGAAAACATGTAAAATGACCTTTTTCTCGAAATAATTAACAGGTCGTACCCCGTAAGTTAGGATACAACACATTAAATCCTCGAAAATAAATTTTCTCTTTTACTTTATTATTTGATCGAATCTCATGTATTTGAAAATTTGAAGGGTGTTCGATTATTTAGGACCAACGAGAAAATCGAAACCTCGTAAGTTAGGGTACAACTTCTCGAATCTCCAAATACGGAACATTGGCTATTTTGAAAAACTTTTTTGAATAATATCAAACGTAATATTTAAAAAGATGTATTTTTCTTATTCGGGATATAACATAAAGCGGCTTACTATTGAAAGATACATTTAAACGTGATTTTTTGACATGATTTTAACGAAATGAGATAAGATAATGATGTAGAAAACGAAACGATGACATAGATGAAATGTCGTGTAAATGGCGATACTAATAAAAACAATCTATGAGTATCACATAATATACACTATTTTAATTATGAACAATCAAGATAAATGAAATAAATAATAACAATAGAAATAATACCACAAGCATGCACATAAAAAGACAATACCAACTTAAAAACAAAGAAATAAATAAAATAAAACATAAATAATGTAAGAGAAAATAATTTATAAAAGCATTGAAAATAAAGAACCAAATTAAAATTTAAATGAAATTTAAAGGTACAATTTGGAATAAAATATATAGATGAATGAAATAATAATAATAATAATAATAATAATAATAATAATAATAATAATAATATATGTATAAGTATAAGTAACACAAAAAAAATCTAATTTTAAAGGCATAAAAGGGTAATAAACAAATAGATGAATAGATAACAACGAAATAATAATAGATAACTTAAATAACAATAATAATGAAGGCATAAATAAAATGAATAACTAATGAAAGAAAATAAAATGAAAGAATAATAAGTGGATACAACTTACAAGGATAAAATAAATAAATGAATGAATAAATGTAAAATAAATAAATAAATAAAATAAGGCAAGAACAGTGTGCATATAAAAGAATGAAAGTTTCAAGTTAAGCAAATAAAGGATTAAATTGGGATTAAAATGAAATTTAGAGCCCAAATTATAAATAAATAAATGGATAAACACAAAAGCACTAGATTGAAACTCGAATGGAAAGGGGCATAAATCGGAATAAAAATAAAATAAAGGACCACATTAAAAGGCGCGAATAACATAGAGGGACCAAAAGAGAAAATATTCTCGCCCTCCAAAACGCATCTCTTTACACGGGGATAAAAAGCAATAAAAGCAAAATTCTAGGGCCAAATCAAAAGAAAAAAGAACAAAAAAGGATCTAATTGAAGTGGGCTGAAGAAGCGAAAGGACTGAACAAGTAAATATCCCTTTCGCTTAAAGAAACACGCGAATCTTTAACTTGGAGCGGGTCGGGTCAGCCCATTTCGTATCAAAACGACGTCGTTTAGCGTCTGGGACCATTAAATCAAAACAACGCTGTTTTGATAGGTTATTTAAACCAAATTTTTACCAAAAATTTCATTTAGCCCATTGTTTTAAAAAAAACTTAAAAAAAATTCAAAATTCTCTCAAGCCTCCCAAGAATCCGGCCACCGTCCTATCACCAGACCATCATCAAGGGCACACGGTCGTCGAAAACCAAGACCGACGTCGCGATGGTGAAAAAGCCCAAAAGTTACCCTTTCGAAGCCCGTTACGTGCAGGACACATATCTAAGGCCTAAACCCCCAAAAAATCGACCTAGCTCGGCGGAGAAATAAGAAACCGTTTGTTTCTCCTCCCTTTCGGCGCGGCCTTCAACGGCGAGGGAACCATCCGATTCCGGGTCAATTTTTTTTATATTTTATAAAATAAAATATAAAAAAATGCGAGAGATATGCTAAAAATTCACCTTTTGGCTTCGAAAATCCTTTTTTGATATTCGATTTCTTTTTTCTATTTTTTTTATTTCAAAATCCGTAAAAAATATTGTTGGAATACAAGGTTTTTATAGCTAGAAAAAATACAAGTTTATTATTTAGTCTCTGTTGCATTTTGGCTCTGTTTCCGTTTCTTTTTCTTTGCAGGCGAGGTCAACAAGCCTTGGGCGGTGTGCATGCTGAAGGCACACATGGATGGGTGTACGTTGCGAAGGAGGCTGCGACGCCTACGGTTTTAAAAACCCTAAAGTTTTTTGGAAACTTTTAATTCGTGGGCCTAAAAATGGGCTGTAATTGTTGGGTTGTCTGATTGTTGTTAATGGACTATGGGTGTAACACCCCAAACCCGGTCTATGCGTTAAGACTAGATTTGATTTGTTACATGGATCGAACTATCTTAATAATTACAAGTGAGTGGAAATCTTCAAAATAATTTTTGATTACACGGTTTAATAAAAATCAAAAGAGTATTTTAAATTTTGATGTATATTAGAAAATATTAGTTGAAAACATCCTTAATATTGTATTATCAAAATCCTTAAGTAAATTTTATAAGAGTTCCAAATACTAAAAAAAATTTATAAAGGAATTTTATATATTTAAAACCCAAATTATTTTAAGAAAACATCATATAATCATCAGCCCATATTAAAATGTCCAAAATATAGTTTAAACCAACCACACATAAAATCCATGAAATATTAATAGAGGCCCTTATTACATCAACCCAAAATAGTAATTTATAAAAATACTTATTAAAAGTTCAAGTTTAATAAACCCATGTTTTGCAAGATGTGATGCGTCGTTGAATGCACCAAAATATATCCTACTCCCCGCAAAATAATGAAAATAACAATAGAAGGGAAAGTAGGGTAGAATCCACGTGGATCGGATTATACAAATGCTGTTTTGAGATCCCAAGCGTAATCGTGCCCAAGAAAACTCGCTTCTGAAAATAAATAAAAAACAAATTAATAATTTTCGATCCGAAAAATAATAATAAAAATGTAATTTAAGACTAATTGAAATTACGAGAATAAATTACAAGAATTAAAATGAAGAAAATAAAAGAAAGTTTAGAGAAAGTTTCTTATGTGGAGATATTCCACCTCCGGTTGTCTCGCTCCTCCTTGGCTCTGCCTTCGCTTTTGGATGACCCTTCTCTACCCAAGTAAGCCGCTTATAGTGGAAGAGGACGCCACGACCACCAACTCCAAGAATTTAAACTTACTGATTTAGGGAGCCCGACTCTAGCTTGCGATTGCTTTTGTGGAGTCTTTTACGCTAGATCAACGTTTCTCAATGGCGAATCCCACGCCATTTTGTCTCTTGGGCTCGCTAACCTCTGACGCAGAAGATCACGAACCGACGGTGCAATCCTCCCAAAACACACAAAGCGGCCGCTTTGCATACGTTGAAAGGGTTACTTTTAAAGGGACACGGACTAAGGCCGGCCCGTAATGCGAGAAACGATGAATACTTGCGTGAGAAAGTTGAGTACGGGTTATAAGCCTCAAGAACCTTTTTCGGGATTTTGGCAACCTTCGCTAGATGGAATTTAGTGGCTCATATTTGTGGTGGAAAATATAAAATATGGAAAAGGGAATTTTATTGAAAGAAAAATAAATGAAACACAAAAGAATTATGGGGAGGAGGTATGTAAAAGATGCACCCCAAATGAGTTACTCCATCCCTATTTATAGTGCTTAAGGTAGATAGTCTAATTCTACTCAAACTCCCAAAGATAATTACAATTTAATTAAAGATAAAAAAGATAAATAAAGAAATTAAATAATCCTAGATAATTATCCTAATATTAATTATCCTAATATAATTTAAAATAGAATTTGATAAAGCAAAGTCTCTTCTTTTGCATTTCATCCCTCTCGCTCTCCATGTCTGCACTTTTGGCACCATCTTTTTCCTTTGTTGCACATTGGTCCATTTTATCTTTAATTTCACGATTTTGGCCCTCAATTTTGCATTGGTCTCCAATTTAGTCCCTATGAGAATAAAGTCCATAAATAACCCAAATTAGTAGAGTCACATTCAAATTAATATATAATTAGAACATAAAACATGTCGCTCTAAAGTGTTATCAAATCCCTACTTAGCCCATGCTTGCCCTCAAGTATGGTTCCTATCCACCGTGAAAATTAGATCCCGAAAGAAATTCTACTCCAAAGTTTTATAAAGATTAGTCAAAAATGCATATGAAAAATAAGAGAACTTAAGCTTGCTTTAAGTAAAATAGAAAAAGTTTTCTAATTAACACAAACAAAAATTAAAATCGCCTTGAATTATTTCATGCTATTTAGGTAAATTACCAAACCTACCAAGACACTCTATTTATTTCCTCCCTTAGTCCCCAATTGTAATTTTATTAGTACTATTTTTCTTTTTTTCTTTTTTTTCTCTTTTCTTTTTTATTTATTTGAATATATCGAACCTTTTTACGCAAGAGAGATGACAACCCAAGCACCCCACCCGTTACTACTCACCAACATATTCTTAAAATTTTTATTTCCGGTCAATGAGTTTTACTCACACGTCACACAACCTTTTGACGCCAAGTAGAATGACAACCCAAGCACCCTACCCCTTTACTCAATCACCACGTTCGAGCCATACTCATAACCTTGGCTAGCGGAGTTTTACCTATTACGTCACACAACCTTTTGACGCCAAGTAGAATGACAACCCAAGCACCCTACCCCTAAGTTACTCACCACCACGTTCTAAGTCAGACTCATAACCTTGAAATATTTATTAATCACAATTTTCGCGAAAATATAAACTTCAAGAGGACCTAAGAGAAATAATCAAGTGTCAAAATAAGTTTTAGTAACCACCTAATAGTCATGAACATAACTTAGGCATGCAAATATATTAAGTGTCCACTTGATATTAAACTTGATCAATTTTACTAAAAGCAAGATATAATTAACTTATTAATCATAATTATTTTTAGCCTAATAAGAATAAAACAATGGAGATAAAATCAAATGCATGTAATCGAATTTACTCAAGGCCAAGAATCATGCACGTGGGTCAAATAAAGGGCAAGTCGTGGCAAATTCTTGGGCATGATTAGCGATGTAATGTTCTAAAAAAAATATGGACAACCTAAAAGAGCCTCAAGCAACAAACACAAATCTCAACAGAATATGACAAGAATACTAAGAGTACCTCCCCTACTTAAAGCACATTGTCCTCAATGTGGACGCAAAACAAATAAATAAGAAGAAAAGTTTAGAAAACTCCCCGTAGCTACCGTCGAATGCGAAGGATAGCAATGAGTTTCGGTGAGTTGCTTGGCTAAAAGTGTTGAGTCAAACCTCAACACGCTCCATTTTAGCTAAGCAAAGAAGAGAAATTTATTGATATTTAAATAAAAGAAATTAAAAGAAAAGAAAATAAAATAAATCAAAATAAATAATAAAATAAAATAAATAATAAAAGAAAAATAAAGATTGGGTTGCCTCCCAACAAGCGCTTGTTTAACGTCATTAGCTCGATGACTTAAATGGTTCTACTATGGCTCAAAATAAATCTTTTTAATCGTGTGAGCTTGGAATTTCTCGTTTTTATCACATCCACCATATTTGGGTTTAATTGTCCTTGCGCCTTTTCATTGGTTTCATATTTTCCTCCAAGGGTCAATCCTTTTAAGTCGGCAATGGTCTCATCATCCTCCAAAATGTGAATTTGAGATGCTCGAGAGGTGGTTTTAATTTTGGATCCGCTCCTCGCACAATGTAAGGTAAAAGCTTAGTACACGGGATAACAACTCATTAACTGATTCAAATTTATCAAAGTCAAATTTAAAATCATAAATGGATTCAAAATTTTCTTCCACTAATGAGTCAATTATATCAACACAATTCACGCTCAAAATTTCACCGGGTGGCTAATGGCATTGTAGACGTTAAATTTCACGATCTCCCATCAAACTCCATCGTGAGAGTTCCACTCGAACGCCAATTTTAGTACTAGTCAGTACTAAGGAATGGTCGTCCCAACAAGAGATCCAAGATCCCGAGCACCGTCCTCCTCCATTTTTATCACGTAGAAATCTACAGAAAAATAAGTTCGTTAACTTTTACCAACACGTCCTCGAGGACTCCTTCGGGATGCACAACGGACCTGTCTGCCAATTGAATGCTAACACCTGTTTTTGTCAAAAAACCTGCGTTAAGTGATTCATAAATAGAATAGGGCATTACATTTATGGAGGCTCCTAGATCACACATAGCCTTTTTAATTCCCAAATGACCTATTTTGCATGGTATTGCAAACATGCCCCTATCCTTACATTTTGCGTGCATTTTCGTTGTAACATCGCAAACACATTTTCACCAACATTCACCCTTTCATTACCCGTTAACTTTCGCTTGTTGGTGCAAAGCTCTTTAAGAAATTTAGCGTGCACTGGTATTTGCTTGATGGCATCCAACATGGAATGTTGATTTCGACGTTCCTAAATGTTTCGAGGATTTCCTTGTCCCGCTTACCTTTTCGACCTTTGGTGGAATCGTTCGAAATGGAGGTTGAATTATGGGCAATGGGGTTTCGCTCGACCTATTCGTCTTTTGGGTTTTTCCTGGCGATTTCTTGGGCATGATTTACCGAATCGATTCCAAGATTTTCCACTTCGCAGCACACCGTGCATTTGCGTTTTGCCTTGGGTTTGGTTCTGCTTTGTGACGGCAGCTTCCTTGAGAGTTTAATTTCAACCGATATGGTCAATTCTCTTATAGATGCCTCGCTTTTCTGTTGAAAATCAAGCATATTAGCCGCTAATTTATTGACCAAAGTTTCTAGAGAATTACACAATCTTGTGGTCATTGTGGAACTCGATTTTGATAAGGTTGATTATATTGTGGGTTGGCCCCATAACCTAAGTTAGGTGATCCTCCATCCCGGGTTGTAGGTATTAGAGTAAGGGTCGACGCCTCTGGTGGGCCGGAAAATTTCCCACCGCACCTAAGTGAGCCATAGAGTCATCATACAAACCGGGACATGCATCGGTTGTGTGCTCGGTGTAGCACATATTCCACATAACCGAAATGTTTTTGTTTTTTCTCGCAAGAAGAGTATTCATCATATTAGTAAGTTTATCAAGTCTATCTTCTATGGAAGAATTACTTAGCCGGTGAACCCTTCGGGAGGTTCAGATTGGCTCTGAATCGCCGAGAATTTGCGCCATTGTGGAAATCAAGTCCCTTGCTTGTTGGGGTCATGTTAACCAACGCCTCCACTAGCAAATCTACCATATTCATCTCCATCGGTTTCAACCCTTCATAAAAGTAATGGAGAAGAGATTGCTCATATACCGTGTTGTGGGCGCTTGCACACAACTTCTTAAACCGCTCCCAATAATCATATAGAGTCTCCGCCTTTTTCTCGCTTAATCCCTACGATCTCCTTCTTAGCTCAAATTTCTAGATGTTGGAAAAACTCATTGAGAAACAAACGAGATAGATCACCCAAGTAGTTATAGATCCGGAGGTAAATAAAATAACCATTCCCTAGTGAATCGCTAGGAAAAAGGAAAAGCGCAATTTAATCGATCCTCGATTCGCCTTGAGGTTTCATACTGGACAAACCATATGAAACTCTTTTAAGTGTTTGTGGGGTTTTCATTTTGTAACCCTTGAAAAGTTGGCAAAGAATCGAATTAACCCCGATTGCTCAAAGTCGGTATCCATGGTAGGATATGCGATGCACATGGCGGTTGTTCCGTCGGAGCTTGACTTAGTTGTCGAATCGTTTGAGCCATTGGTTCTTGTACCAAATTAGGGTTTTCGCCAACCCTAGCGTTGAACACTTCTTCAAATGGATCGACTTCTTCCGCTTTACTTTCAAGCGTTTGAGTAGGGTTTTCGTTAACCCTAGATTCTCGCTTCGTCGTCACCCCATTTCGGTGGTGGATTGCTTGAGTTACTACCACCGCCGACCGCTTTTCTTCAACTTAGTTTCTTTTCGATTAGCTTTGCAGCCTTTTTCGATCTCGAATCAAACGCAAGGATGCTCGGAGCAGATCGGTCATAGAAAACAAGAAAGAACAGATTAGTATGCGTTACTCGATCCCCAAGAACGGCGCCAAAATTTGATCGTCGTTGAATGCACCAAAATATATCATACTCCCGCAAAATAATGAAAATAACAAAGAAGGGAAAGTAGGGTCGAATCCACGAGGATCGGATTATACAAATGCTCGTTTTTGAGATCCCGGCGTAATCGTGCCCAAGAAAACTGCGTTCTGAAAAATAAATAAAAAATGTAATTAATAATTTTCGATCCGAAAAATAATAATAAAAATGAATTTAAGACGAATTGAAATTACGAGAATAAATTACAAGAATTAAAATGAAGAAAATAAAAAGAAAGTTTAGAGAAAAGTTTCTTCGTGGAGATATTCCACCTCCGGTTGTCTCGTTCCTCCTTGGCTCCGTCTTGACTTTTGGATGACCCTTCTCTACCCAAGTAAGCCGTTATAGTGGAAGAGGACGCCACGACCACCAACTCCAAGAATTTAAACTTACTGATTTAGGGAGCCCGACTCTAGCTTGCGATT
Organism: Gossypium rotundifolium; assembly: GCA_025506655.1. Classification (NCBI taxonomy): domain Eukaryota; kingdom Viridiplantae; phylum Streptophyta; class Magnoliopsida; order Malvales; family Malvaceae; genus Gossypium; species Gossypium rotundifolium. Next base: position 159,632,203 of record CP106731.1, on the reverse strand, counting down.
GCTTTTGTGGAGTCTTTACACTAGATCAACGCTTCTCAATGGCGAATCCCACGCCATTTTGTCTCTTGGGCTCGCTAACCTCCGACACAAGAAGCTCACGAACCGACGGTGCAATCCTCCCAAAACACACAAAGCGCCGCTTTTGCATACGTTGAAAGGGTTACTTTTAAAGGGACACGACTAAGCGCCGGCCCCAGAATGCGAGAAACGATGAATACTTGCGTGAGAAAGTTGAGTACGGGTTCTAAGCCTCAAGAACCTTTTTCGGGATTTTGGCAACCTTGACTAGATGGAATTTAGTGGCTCATATTTGTGGTGGAAAATATAAAAATATGGAAAAGGAATTTTATTGAAAGAAAAATAAATGAAACACAAAAGAATTATGGGGAGGAGGTATGGAAAAAGATGCACCCCAAATGAGTTACTCCATCCCCTATTTATAGTGCTTAAGGTAGATAGTCTAATTCTACTCAAACTCCCAAAGATAATTACAATTTAATTAAAGATAAAAAAGATAAATAAAGAAATTAAATAATCCTAGATAATTATCCTAATATTAATTATCCTAATATAATTTAAAATAGAATTTGATAAAGCAAAGTCTCTTCTTTTTGCATTTCACCCTCCGCTCTCCATGTCCTGCACTTTTGGCACCATCTTTTCCTTTGTTGCACATTGGTCCATTTTATCTTTAATTTCACGATTTTGGCCCTCAATTTTGCATTGGTCTCCAATTTAGTCCCTATGAGAATAAAGTCCATAAATAACCCAAATTAGTAGAGTCACATTCGAAATTAATGTATAATTAGAACATAAAACATTCGTTCTAAAGTGTTATCGAGATGGCCTCCACGAAGTCATCCTTGGCCCAAGTCCACGCCAATTTCCATTACCCGAGATGAAAAATTTGAGGAGTGAGTTACTTAGAACTCAATGTATAACTCACTTACTTTATCCATCGGGCCGATTATCAAGTTATGGATTTGGGCTTAAGCCCATTAGCGTAATTAACAACATAAATAATGATATGCATGCAAAATGAATTTTCCTCCCAAACCTAATTTCCATCCGCTACACACCCCGCACCAACCATCACACCTGGGATCAAGTCAACCCACCCGCCATCACACCAATCGTAGGCATTAAGCCATTTTATATTTGTGGCGAGCCATAGAACTAGATTGTGACAAAGTCACCGAACTAGAGGCATTGAGCCAATAATTATTTTTGTGGCGAGCCACCGAACTAGAGGCAAATAGCCATTTAATATTTTTGTGGCGAGCCACCGAACTAGATTTTGGCAATAGGCCTTTCTTCTCTTCATCATTTTCCCAACCCATGCAATATGTATGCAAAGTAGTCTATAATCATACCATGATTTTATTAAAAAGGCCCATTAACAAGAGTCAATATTTCCAATTTTTATTAAGGCCCAAAAATTACAAAATAACATTTGGCCCATTTAGCAATTTAACATCTTAGGCCCAAATTTACGATCTAGCAAGAGTTCGGCCCATTTATCGATCTAGCAGGGATTTCAGCCCGTTTAACAATTTAACAGAGATTACGGCCCATTTACGATCTATCAGAGATTTTGGCCCAAATTATCGATCTAGCAGAGATTTCGACCCAATTATCGATCTAGCAGAGATTTCGGCCCATTTATTATTTATCAGGGATTTCGGCCCATTTTACTAACAAGCAATATTTTTCGGCCCATCTACTAATTATCAAACTTATCGGCCCATTTTACGAAGACATGAAAATTTATATTTTACCATCTAACTCATCGAGGCTTTTTCGTAATTTTCACCATATTAATCGTTTTCATGTAATTTCACCAAATACCGCTTATTACGTTTTATCTTGATCTAGTCATTTTACGATTTTACTCAATACCACGAATGACGTCCAAACCCGAGAAAAGTGTGAAGTTACACACCTTGATATCGTGAGTACTAAACCTTCCCGCTTCTTCAACACCTAAACATAATACGATCTATTAGGACACTATCATGTATAAAATATGCTATTGATATTCGATCCAAATCCTTACCCTCTTGATTTTGAATCACTTCAATTTTCGGTTTCTCCTCGTTTATCGATTCGTTATTCACGAGAACCCACTAACGATAAAAGGCTCTAAGTACGAACTACTTCAAATAATTGATTTCCTTGGTTGATGGTCCGCAACCCGGTGGAAAATCCGGATTCTCAAACCGCCTTCGTTTATACTTAGAGGAAATAGTGGATCCGCCTCTTACGAAGACTAAACACCGCCTTTTCTTCCCTATTTTGAATGTCTTTAATATCAAAAGATCGTTAATCCTAATAATAATATATCGAAATAATACTAAAGATTTTAAAGGCGAGATTTCCTTACCACAAAGATTCTTGCTCCTCAATAAGAGAGTCGACCAAAACGCTCCTCAACACCTTAAATCGATTCCAATGTTCTAAGATACACACGAACACTTGAGTTCCTGTCTTCCTCTATTGTACTACAGTATAACGAAAGAAAACATTAATAGATTGAACGATAAATTCGATCTAAGAGATCCTTCTTATCATCCTCAAGATTCGCCAAAACCATCATCAACTAAAATAAACTAAAATAACTCTTACCTAATGTCCACGATTGAGAAGAACGATTGAGAAGGATGTTTATGAGTAGAGATAGATTCGGCTATGAGAAACCAAAGAAAAGAGAAAATGGTTCGGGAAAGGCACATTAACAATCGGCCATGAGAGAATATAATGGAGAAGGTATGATTAAAAAGAAAATAAAGGGTGAGAGGAAAAGATGATGATGATGGTGATTCGGTTTTCAAAGAGGAGAAAAGAGAAAGTAAGAGATGTGTTTAGGGGCAAGGTACATTCGGCAATAGAGAAAGGAAGAAAAAGAATGATCTTTGGTGTTGGTAATTTCGGCACTAAGAAAAGGCACACAAAAGAATACTAAAGTGATAGCAAAAATGACCAAATGGTCAAAAGAATTTAGGCTTACCAAGAGCTCAAATTTGGCCAAAGGAGAAAGGTTGAGAGAAAATGCAAAACTTGCACAAGATGATAGGAATGACCAAAAACAAAATCCCTACCCTAGCCAAGCTACTAGCATAATCGGCCAACCTCCCCCTTAGCCATATTGCCGTCCAAATTCATGGTCAAATGGCCATGAATTTGTTTCCAAAACCTTTTCCTTGATACTTGCCTCATGTCCCCATATCTTTCCAAAGTTTCTTAATTCCATACCATAAGTTAAAAATTACCTTTTTCCTTTAGTCTACTTACCAAAAATAAAACAATACAACTCATCCATCCTTATCCCCTTGCCGACACATGCATAGATTAAAGCAAAAAAATAAAATTTCCTAGATGCTAACCAAGGATTCAACCACTCCCTCATGCCACAACTCATGCGCCAACACCACCTTACCATTACTCATCTTATGCTACACTTTGACACTTATTTTTCCTTAAGTATCAATGTCACTTAATCCACTTCATTAATTTCTCAAAATTAAAAATTTATTCCTTTCCCGAATAATTCTAAACTCTTCTTCAGAACTATAATAAACACGAAAAGAAGTAAGAAAATTTTCCTTCATAATCTAAGCACCAAAAACATGCATTAAAATCGATACTCGAATTTTAGGGTGTTACAACTCTACCCTCCTTAAAGAAAATTTCGTCCTCGAAATTTACCTGATTAAAAGAGGTGAGGATATTGTTGCCAAATAGTTTCTCGGGCTCCCACGTAGCTTCCTCCGCTCGTGATTACTCCATAAAACTTTGACCAACGCACGCTTTTCTTTCTTAGCACCCTAATATCTCGGTCCTAAGATTTCCACCGGTTCTTCTTCAAAAGACAAGTCCAATTCAACTCCAATTCTTCTACCGGTATTATGTGCGAAGGGTCCGATCTATAGCGCCTCAACATGGAAACATGAAAATATTATGAATTTGACCCAACTCAAGGTAACTCAATCGATAAGCCATCGGACCAATACGCTTCAAAGACACGATATGGTCCAATGAACCTAGGACTTAACTTACCCTTCTTTCCAAACACGAAAATCTTTTTCCAAGGTGAGACCTTCAAGAAAACTTGATCCCCACAAAGATACTCGATGTCCTTACGCTTGTGTCCGTGATACGACTTCATCTATCTCGAGGCTTCCTTCAACCGTGTTCGAATAACTTTTACCTTTTCCTCTGTTTCAGATATCATCTCAGACCCAACAAGCGCCGTTCGCCTAACTCGCCTAACAAATAGGAGAACGACACCTACGACCATACAATGCTTCGTAAGGTGCCATCCGAATGCTAGATCGATAATCGTTGTTATATCGCAAATTTCGCCATGGTAGAAAATCCTCCCAACTACCCTCAAGTCGATTACACATCCTCTTAACATATCTTCCAATATCTCAATTACTCTCTCGACCGACCATCGACCGAGGATGAAAAGCCGTCTTGAAATTCAACTTTGTCCCCAAGGCTTTATGCGAGCTTTCCAAAATCGTGATGTAAATCGGGATCCCGTCGATATAATAGATACGGTACCCCATGCAACCTCACAATTTCGAGATACGTACTTCGTCAACTTCGCAATGAATAATCCGTATTTAACCGGAAGAAAATGAGCGATCTTCGTCAAACGATCAACAATTACCCAAACAGAATTTTTCTTAGTAGGTGTTAAAGGTAACCCACTAACAAAATCCATACTTATCTGCTCCCATTTCCAAAGAGAAATCTTTACCGGTTGTAATAATCCAGACGATAATTGATGTTCTGCCTTCACTTGCTGACAAGTCAAACATTTTCCCACAAACTCTGAAATCTCACGCTTCAACCCTGGCCACCAATACTGTTCAAAGAGATCTCGATACATCTTATTTTCTCCAGGGTGCATAGCATAAGGGCTACTATGCGCCTCCCGAAGAATCATTTGCCTCAGATCTGAGTCCTTAGGCATACAAACTCTTCCTCGAAAGCACAACACACCTTCCGTGTTTATTCCAAAACCCTCGATTCCACCATTTTTAACTTGCTGAAGTAAAGGTCCCAACTTTTCATCTGATGTCTGTTTTTCTTGATTTGTTCCAGCCACAACGGCTTCACCTGAAGTTCTGCTAACAAACTCCCATCCTCATACAAACTCAAATGAGTAAACAATGCTCTCAAATCAGATACTGCTTTACGATTTAACGCGTCAGCTACCACGTTAGCCTTTCCAGGATGATATTCTATTGAGAAATCATAATCCTTTAATAATTCTACCCATCTTCTTTGTCTCAAATTTAACTCTTTTTGGGTAAGGAGGTATTTAAGACTCTTGTGATCCGTGTAGATGATAGATTTCTCACCGTAGAGATAGTGCCTCCAAATCTTTAAAGCAAAGACCACTACATTAACTCCAAATCATGAGTAGGGTAGTTTACTTCGTGCGGTCTCAATTGACGAAAAGCATAGGCCACCACCTTTCCATTTTACATCAACACACAACCTGCACTGTGTGAGACGATCACAATAAATGTTGAATTCTTTTTCACCTCAGTCAGATCAAACCTGAGCTTCGTCGAATCTTCTTCAATTTCTCGAAACTCTCTTGTTGTTTTTCAGTTCAATTATACGGAACTCCCTTCCGCAATAGTTTAGTTAGGGGTGCAGCAATCAACGAAAACCCCTCTACAAAACGTCTATAGTAACCAGCCAAACCCAAGAAACTTTGAATTTTAGCTACCGACGTTGGTGGTTTCCAATCCAGAATAGCCTCAATTTTTCGAGAATCCACCCTTATTCCTTCAGCTGATACCACATGACCTAAGAAAGTCACTTCCTTTAGCCAAAATTCGCATTTACTGAATTTGGCGTAAAGTTGCTTATCACGAAGTAACTGCAATACTATACGCAAATGCGTGTCATGCTCCTCATCATTTCTTGAATAAACCAATATGTCATCTATGAACACTATCACAAACCGGTCTAAATATGGTTGAAAGACTCGGTTCATCATGTCTATAAATGCGGCTGGTGCATTGGTTAATCCAAACGGCATCAGTACAAACTCATAATGTCCGTAACGAGTCTGAAATGCCGTCTTATAAATGTCCGCTTCTTTCACCTTGAGCTGGTGATAACCTGATCTCAAATCAATTTTGGAGAAAATTAAAGCTCCTTTTAATTGATCAAACAGGTCGTCAATTCTCGACAGAGGATACCGATTCTTGATCGTCAATTTATTCAATTGTCTATAATCAATGCACATACGCATCGATCCAACCTTCTTCTTGACAAACAAAACCGGTGCTCCCACGGAGACACACTTGGTCGAATAAATCCCGATCTAGCAATTCTTGAATTTGAGCTTTAATCTCGCCAACTCCTTCGGTGCCATTCTATAAGGAGCAATGGACACCGGAGTCGTTCTGTGCAAAAACTCAATGCCAAATTCTACTTCCGATCCGAGGTATACCGGAAGTTCTTCGGAAAACATCCGAAAATTCCTTCACCGTTCTCACATCATTCACGAGATAACTCTTTGGCATCCAAAGCACGATAAAGGCTAGAATGCTCCATATCCTTTCCGAACCAACTTCTCTGCCTTCAACGCGGATACCACATTTGCCAAGTAGTTCCTTCGTTCACCAATCATGATGACTTCCTTATCATCCGAGGTCCTTATTGACATCTGTTTTTCGGCACAATTCAATTGCGCCCGGTGCTTAACCAACCAATCCATGCCCAAAATGATATCGAACTCACCGAAAGGCAATTCCATCAAATTCGCCAAGAACACCTCCTCTTGAATTTCCAAGGGCACGCCTCTAAACATTTTATTAACAATTACCGACTGTCCTAAAGGACTAATTACTGTCATCCCACTATCGGTAATTTTAGATTCTAGATTCAGGTTTCTAGATATGGCGCTAGCAACATATGAGTGGGTAGAACCAATATCTATCAAAGCAATAACAGGTACATCGAAGATGAATAACGTACCAGTTATCACATCTGGTGCATTGCCATCCTCGCGGCGTCTAACTGCATAGACCAGTCCAGGCTGTCTTGCATCCGCGTTCCCTCTAGGACCATTGCCTCGACCCGGTGCACCTTGACCACGACTAGCCCCATTACCACCACGACCTCTCGGTGGTCTGAAAGTACCTCCGGCTCACTGCATCATTATTACGAACTTCTTGAGTCGTATCCATATGTCAAGGATAATTTTTATACTGATGATCCATTGAACCGCATTTGTAACAAGCGTCCGTTTTCCTCCAACACTCTCCAAAATGTCTTTTTCCACATTCAGCACAATCTCGACTTCGATTATTAGTTACCGGTGTTCTACCTTGAACTGGTTCATCATTCTGAGGTCTCTTTTGAAATCTCTTTGAACAACTAGACTGTTGTGTCTCTCTCTTGTTTCTAAATCTTTCTCGGTTCTGACGTTCTAAATTTTTAGCCTCCTCGGCTATCTTGGCCTTCTCCACAAGCATGGAAAAAGTTCTAACTTGCTGTGGGGCAATCAGAACCCTCAGCTCATCATTAAGCCCATCCTCGAAACTCACACAATGTTCATGATCTGTTGATACTATTGTCCGAGCATAGCGGCTCAAACGTAAAAACTCAGCTTCATATGCTACTACTGTTTTACTCTCTTGTACAAGATTCAGAAATTCCTTCCTTTGGGCGTCTACATAACTCATTCCAACGTATTTTCCTTGGAAGGCAGCTTTAAAGAATTCCCAAGTAATCAGTGCAGCTTCGGTGCCTTCTCGAACAGTGAGCCACCACTGATACGCCTCGTCTCTTAACAAGGACACAGCTCCTTTCAGTTTTTGCTCAACAGTGCATTCCATATCATCCATAATCCGTTCCACAGCTTCGAGCCAATATTCAGCCACATTCGGAGCTACACCGAAAACTCCTCTAAAAACTTTCGCATTATTTAACTTGAGTCGCTCAAATTGACCCACGAGTTGTCGCCCAATTCTAGTTCCCATGACCCTTTCTAGGACTCGCAGATTCTTGTGTCAAAGCATTATCTTCTTCCATGTGATCGCGTGATCCGTCTCACTCTCAAATGACGCAGTGCATCCATTTTCGACATATGATTTGGTGCTTCACCATAGCACCTTGGCCTCTACCACGCCCACGCCTACCGCGGCCCACGACCACGCCCTCTAGTGCTCATGATGGCTTATTCGCTTTTATCTCGATTACAAGTTTTATGAATCAAAAATTGTTTCGGTGTTTATTAATGATGTTTTATGAGATTTGAGGATAAAGTTGTTTTTCGCAACATATCCTATAGTCTCAATCTCTACGATTTTTCACATCTAAAACTAGAAGTTCTAGAGTGTCCCTATGATCATATCATCATCATAATAATCATTAAGTAACAAATACTTACTTGACTTGTTGCCGGATGCTTGTGGTGCCATAACGATCTTTAAACATAATCGAAATATTTTTCCTACTGAAAATTATCTGTTGAACCCAACCACGTACCGAAGTTTTTAAACTGGCTCGATACCATTAAATGTAACACCCCAAACCCGATCTATGCGTTAAGACTAGATTTGATTTGTTACATGGATCAAACTATCTTAATAATTACAATGAGTCGAAATCTTCAAAATAATTTTTGATTACAAGGTTTAATAAAAATCAAAAAGAGTATTTTAAATTTTGATGTATATTAGAAAATATTAGTTGAAAACATCCTTAATATTGTATTATCAAAATCCTTAAGTAAATTTTTATAAGAGTTCAAAATACTAAAAAAAATTATAAAGGAATTTTATATATTTAAAACCCAAATTATTTTAAGAAAACATCATATAATCATCACCCATATTAAAATGTCCAAAATATAGTTTAAACCAACCACACATAAAATCCATGAAATATTAATAGAGGCCCTTATTACATCAACCCAAAATAGTAATTTATAAAAATACTTACTAAAAAGTTCAAGTTTAATAAACCCATGTTTTGCAAGATGGCCTCCACGAAGTCATCCTCGCCCAAGTCCACGTCAATTTCCATTACCCGAGATGAAAATTTGAGGGAGTGAGTTACTTAGAACTCGTGTATAACTCACTTACTTTATCCATTGGGCCGATTATCAAGTTATGGATTTGGGCTTAAGCCCATTAGCGTAATTAACAACATAAATAATGATATGCATGCAAAATGAATTTTCCTCCCAAACCTAATTTCCATCCGCTACACACCCCGCACCAACCATCACACCTGGGATCAAGTCAACCCACCCCGCCATCACACCAATCGTAGGCATTAAGCCATTTTATATTTGTGGCGAGCCATGAACTAGATTGTGACAAAGTCACCGAACTAGAGGCATTGAGCCAATAATTATTTTTGTGGCGAGCCAACCGAACTAGAGGCAAATAGCCATTTAATATTTTTGTGGCGAGCCACCGAACTAGATTTTGGCAACAGGCCTTTCTTCTCTTCATCATTTTCCCAACCCATGCAATATGTATGCAAAGTAGTCTATAATCATACCATGATTTTATTAAAAAGGCCCATTAACAAGAGTCAATATTTCCAATTTTTATTAAGGCCCAAAAATTACAAAATAACATTTGGCCCATTTAGCAATTTAACATCTTAGGCCCAAATTTACGATCTAGCAAGAGTTCGGCCCATTTATCGATCTAGCAGGGATTTCAGCCCGTTTAACAATTTAACAGAGATTACGGCCCATTTACGATCTATCAGAGATTTCGGCCAAATTTTCGATCTAACAAAGATTTCGGCCCAATTATCGATCTAGCAGAGATTTCGGCCCAATTATCGATCTAGCAGAGATTTCGGCCCATTTATTATTTATCAGGGATTTCGGCCCATTTTACTAACAAGCAATATTTTTCGGCCCATCTACTAATTATCAAACTTATCTACCATTTTACGAAGACATGAAAATTTATATTTTACCATCTAACTCATCGAGGGCTTTTTCGTAATTTTCACCATATTAACCGTTTTCATGTAATTTCACCAAATACCAGTTATTACGTTTTATACTGATCTAGTCGTTTTTACGATTTTACTCAATACTACGAATGACGTCCAAACCCGAGAAAAGTGTGAAGTTATACACCTTGATATCATGAGTACTAAAACTTCCGCTCTTCAACACCTAAACATAATACGATCTATTAGGACACTATCATGTATAAAATATGCTATTGATATTCGATCCAAATCCTTACCCTCTTGATTTTGAATCACTTCAATTTTCGGTTTCTCCTCGCTTATCGATTCGTTATTCTCGAGAACCCACTAACGTTACAAAGGCTCTAAGTACGAACTACTTCAAATAATTGATTTCCCTGGTTGATGGTCCACAACCCGGTGGAAAATCTCGGATTCTCAAACCGCCTTCGTTTATACTTAGGAAATAGTGGATCCGCCTCTCTTACGAAGACTAAACACCGCCCTTTTCTTCCCTATTTTGAATGTCTTTAATATCAAAAGATCGTTAATCCTAATAATAATATATCGAAATAATACTAAAGATTTTAAAGGCGAGATTTCCTTACCACAAAGATTCTTGCTCCTCAATAAGAGAGTCGACCAAAACGCTCCCTCAACACCTTAAATCGATTCCAATGTTCTAAGATACACACGAACACTTGAGTTCCGGTCTTCCTCTATTGTACTACAGTATAACGAAAGAAAACATTAATAGATTGAACGATAAATTCGATCTAAGAGATCCTTCTTATCATCTTCAAGATTCGGCCAAAACCATCATCAACTAAAATAAACTAAAATAACTCTTACCTAATGTCCACGATTGAGAAGAACGATTGAGAAGGATGTTTATGAGTAGAGAGAGATTCGGCTATGAGAAACCAAAGAAAAGAGAAAATGGTTCGGCAAAGGCACATTAACAATCGGCCATGAGAGAATATAATGGAGAAGGTATGATTGAAAAGAAAATAAAGGGTGAGAGGAAAAGATGATGATGATGGTGATTCGGTTTTCAAAGAGGAGAAAAGAAAGTAAGAGATGTGTTTAGGGGCAAGGTACATTCGGCAATGGAGAAAGGAAGAAAAGAATGATCTTTGGTGTTGGTAATTTCAGACTAAGAAAAGGCACACAAAAGAATACTAAAGTGATAGCAAAATGACCAAATGGTCAAAAGAATTTAGGCTTACCAAGAGCTCAAATTCGGCCAAAGGAGAAAGGTTGAGAGAAAATGCAAAACTTGCACAAGATGATAGGAATGACCAAAAACAAAATCCCTACCCTAGCCAAGCTACTAGCATAATCGGCCAACCTCCCCCTTAGCCATATTGCCGTCCAAATTCATGGTCAAATGGCCATGAATTTGTTTCCAAAACCTTTTCCTTGATACTTGCCTCATGTCCCCATATCTTTCCAAAGTTTCTTGATTCCATACCATAAGTTAAAAATTACCTTTTTCCTTTAGTCTACTTACCAAAAATAAAACAATACAACTCATCCATCCTTATCCCCTTGCCGACACATGCATAGATTAAAGCAAAAATAAAATAAAATTTCCTAGATGCTAACCAAGGATTCAACCACTCCCTCATGCCACAACTCATGCGCCAACACCACCTTACCATTACTCATCTTATGCAACACTTTGACACTTATTTTTACTTAAGTATCAATGTCACTTAATCCACTTCATTAATTTCTCAAAATTCAAAAATTTATTCCTTTCCGAATAATTCTAAACTCTTCTTCAGAACTATAATAAACACGAAAAAAAGTAAGAAAATTTTCCTTCATAATCTAAGCACCAAAAACATGCATTAAAATCAATACTCGAATTTTAGGGTGTTACAATGGGTTTTTTTTTTATTTGATTTTTGGTTGGGCCCGGGTAAATTGAGCCTGTTACAGAAAGTGTAAATACTTTTTAAATATTTATAGTCAACCCTAGTCGATTAGCCGCCCCTCCCCTCTCCCCGAGGAAAAATCAACATGTTTGATTTAAATTTGTTTATTTCAGAAGTGAAATTACAAAATTATTGTTCAAATTTAAGTAAGGTGAAACTTTTAAACATGGTTGTCTAATATGTATAGGATAGGGTTTGTTAGAGATAAATGGAATAAGAAAATTAATGAAGAAAAAATTGGACTCACAAATTTTACATGAAAAACTTTTCTGAAGAGGATAAAATCATGGATGAAGATAATTTCACTAAATCAACAAAAACAAAGAGTATAAAAATGAAGATAAAAATTATATCTCGAAACCCAAAAATAAGAACACTTAAAACTTAAACACAAAATTCCTTAAAAGCTTGTAAAAGCTAATACTTAAATGCGTTATGGGTTAATCTTTTAGGTAAAAAAAGATCTATTTATAGGCTAAACTTATAGATTAAATAATCTTAAAATAATCTATATTAATCAGAATTCAACAGGGACAAATAATTAGAATTTGACTGTTGTCATGTCACGACGTCTCTATCGTGTCGTCGCAATGCCATTTCTTTTTTCTCCTATTTAGTCATCGCGATGTCGCTCTCTATTTGTGTCTTAATTTGACCGAAATGAGAGGCATTCTCCGTGTGAGTAGCTAGCCTTATTCTTTTAAAACTCAAACCTAATTTACCATTCAAATAAATTATTATATAATTGAAAGTAGAAATAATATTGGTAGGTATTAGACGTCGATGCCATACACCAGAATATTCTTACCATCAGCACATGAGGCTGTTTCATTTCGATGAAAAGCACATGAGGGTGCTGGCCAAGTAAATTATACAACTTGCTTAATTATATTTAAACATTTGTTATTATTAATAAATAAAAGAGTAAGAAGCTTAGATTAAGCCTTAATTGAAGCCACATGTATAACCATATCTAAGGCTGCTAAAAATATAACCCTAGCAGTAGCAGCTTTAGAGGCGGTTTTAAGGTAAATTTCCCACAACTTTAGTTTATGTTTCATTCATCATGGTTGGATTAACCAAGGTTGTTATAATAAAAGTCAACCCGTAAAACAGTGAGTTATAAAATATTAAAATGGACATCTTCACGTAAACTAAAATGCGGTCATGGATTTGACAAACTAAAATACAATGGAAATGTCAGCAATTTCTTTGTTATTTCTCCTTCAAGTTTTCTAATGACAGCTTTCAGTTTTCGTTTTTCTAGGTATATTTCACTTCATTTTCATCATTATCCTGCCAAATTATGCATTTTTTGTTTCTCCTATAAATGAGAGTTGTCAACTTCTCATCCATCCCAATCCCCCACTCTGCAAAACATGGCCAACTCTAATGTTTCCTTCTTTTTCTTCTTTGCTTTTTTGATTGGACATGGAATTGTGGAGCTTGAAGCTTCACACCATGTTTACAAACACCTTCTAGGTCTTCTATCTTCTGCACCTGCAAATCAACCTTACAGAACTGGCTATCATTTTCAACCTCCCAAGAATTGGATTAATGGTAATATATATATGTTTCCTCATATGATGAACTCTTTCAAGTCCCTTATTTGTTTTTCTTTGACGACTAACTATTTGGTTTCATGTTTTATTGTCATTTGATCTGCTTTGACTTTGGAATTTGGCAAATGGTTACCTATGGATGAACAGATCCTAATGGTGAGTACTTTTTTACTGATACTTTTTCATCTTTTTTGCTTCATGATTTGCAGTATAATTCTAAAGTATTATCCTACATTTCTAAGATAAGATTATTAAATTACAGGAGTTATAATTTACAAGGGAATTTACCACTTGTTCTACCAATAACCAATACAATCCAAAAGGTGCAGTGTGGGGCAACATTGTGTGGGCTCACTCTACATCAAATGATCTTGTGAATTGGACCCCCCACGAGCCAGCCATCTTTCCATCCCAGCTATCTGATATCAATGGTTGCTGGTCTGGTTCAGCCACTATTCTTCCTGGGGGCAAACCAGCAATACTTTACACTGGAATTGACCCCCTCAACAGACAAGTCCAGAATCTAGCCATCCCCAAGAATTTATCCGACCCTTACCTTAGAGAATGGGTTAAATCTGCTAAAAACCCTTTGATGCAACCCACTGCTCAAAATCAAATCAATTCAAGTTCATTCAGAGATCCAACAACTGCTTGGTTAGGCCCTGACAATAAATGGAGGGTCGTCATTGGAAGCAAAGTGAATCAGCTAGGCTTAGCAATCCTTTACAAAAGCAAAAATTTTGTAAATTGGTATCAATCTAAAACCCCATTGCATTCTGCTAACACTGGGATGTGGGAATGCCCTGATTTTTACCCTGTTCCAATTCATGGCCAAAACGGTGTCGACACCTCTCTTAATGGCCCTTATGTCAAGCATGTACTTAAGGTCAAATTAGATAATACCAGGCACGACTGCTATACTATTGGCTCGTACGACAATGTCAAGGACAATTATAAACCGGATGAAGGATCTGTGGAGGGTGATTCGGGGTTGAGATACGATTATGGCAAATATTATGCTTCCAAGACTTTCTTTGACGATTTCAAGAACCGGAGAATCTTAACAGGTTGGATCAATGAATCATCAAGTGTGGCAGATGATATCAAGAAAGGATGGTCTGGAGTTCACGTAAGTTTTGGTTTAGTTATTGCTTGTTTATCAAGTAATTTAAGTTGACAGCTACGAAGTCCATAATCAAATCGATATTACGGTCTCTAATTTTGCAGGCAATTCCTAGGAAAATTTGGGTAGCCAGATCTGGCAAACAATTGGTGCAATGGCCAGTAACTGAAATAGAAAAGCTACGTACAAACAGCATTAGCTTGGCCAACAAGTTATTCAAGGGAGGATCTGTAATTGAAATTTCTGGTGTCACTGCTGCACAGGTGAGTTTGTTTTGCTTCTACTTTCTTTATTCATTGTTGCTGGTCATAAAAACCAGACAATGGGTTTTCACCACGTGTCTCGTATTCATTCATCTTCCTTTCCGTTCGTATTTGTACAGGCAGATGTTGAGGTCTCGTTTGAGATAAAAGACTTTGAGAAAGCTGACGTGCTAGAACCAAGCTGGACTAACCCACAGCTCCTATGTAGCCGAAGGGGTGCATCGGTTAAAGGGAGTCTCGGTCCATTTGGGTTGCTAGTTCTTGCTACGGAGGGCCTGAAGGAGAGGACTGCAGTGTTCTTCAGAATATTCAAAGGCCATAACAAATATGTGGTTTTAATGTGCAGTGACCAGTCCAGGTCTGAAAAAACATTCTCAAACCCCTTTTCAATTTTCTCCCAAACTAAACAAATTAAATTCATTAACTCTTGGCTTTGTTCATCTATCTGACAGATCTTCCGTAAATCAAGATAATGACATGACAACATATGGAGCTTTCCTAGATGTAGACATTCGACATCACAAGTTGTCATTGAGGAGCTTGGTAAGTTTTAGTTGATTCTTCATCTGAGCTTTGAAGTAACCATTTCATCATTTTGAGACCCTTTTTTTTTTTTTTTTTTTTAAACAGATAGATCATTCCATAGTGGAGAGCTTTGGTGGAGGTGGGAAAGTTTGCATCACATCTAGAATTTATCCCACGTTAGCAATTAACAAGGCCGCCCGTTTGTATGCATTCAACTATGGAAGTCAATCTATAAAGATTTCAAAGTTGAATGCTTGGAGCATGAAGACAGCTAAAATCAATTGAAACTATATTATAGGTTCAAAAATGGCATCAAAGTATGGCATCTGATGACATTTAAATGGACAAATTTAACGATGCAATGAACAAGAAATGGATAGAGAGAAACAATTTCATGTTATTACAGACCATTTCTACCTTTTTCATTTCACTTGTAATTTAAACTAGTACCCTTACACCATATGTTCATCTCTTTGTATACGAAATAAAAATAAAAAAAGTGTCAAATTGATATGTTGGGTTTTTTACACAAATAGATTAAAAAAAAATCGAAAATGGTATGGCAAATAGATTATTTACCAAGTGGTATGGCTGTGGTGGTCACGCCACTCCCATAGGCGCACCACCCCGGCACTGACACAAACACTGCTCATGAACAAGAAAAGTAAAACGGCAGAGAACAGTGGCATGAAGGAAAGCAGAGAGAGCCTGAACAATGCTATCCCATAGGCGACCAGGCCTGGACAATGGCCTGCCACAGGCGGCACCAGGCCTGGACAATGCGATCCCATAGGCGGCACTGCATGCCTCTATCTGCTCATGGGGACCTTAAAATGGTCCCCTCCCCCCCACCCCACCCCACCCGAAAATTGAAGCAAAGAAGAAGAAGAATTTGGAGAAGAAGCGATGAGAAGAAGAAGAAGAAGAGGAGGAAGAAAAGAGGAAGAGGAAGAAGAAAGGGTGGTACCGAAAGAGAAAAGAAGAAAGGAAAGGAAGAAGAAATAGGAGGAAGAAGAAGAAAGGAGGAGATAACGGGAGAAAAAAATTTTAGTGCAAATTAGGTATTATTTTTTAAAATTGTTTATGTTGTGTTTTGATGTTATTATTTTATTTTATTATATATTAATTATTTTATTATTTATTTGTTGTTAGTTAATTTAAGTATAGTTTAGTTTAATAGTTTATATTATAAGAATAAGTATGTTAGTTAGGATTAGTAGGTTAATTAATTTAGTTAGTTAGTTAGTAAGTTATAGTTAGAAATTTTAAATAAATATTTAACTAGTTAGTAAAGTATGTATATATAAATAAATATATATATATATAAATATATATATATATATATATATATATTAATATGTTAGTTTTAACTCTAACATAATTTTAGGTAGTATATGGTTATTAGTTAATCCTTAATGATTAATTTATAGTTAGTATATATATAAAACTATTACTATTATTGTTAGTGTAGTATTATTGTTAGTAAAAATGGTAAATGTTATTTTATTTAGTATTATATTATTATTTTAGTAAAGAAATATTATAATTATTGTTAGTATAAAATAACATTAAAATAATACATGTTTGAAACATTATGTATTAAAATAAATAATATAAAATAATGAAATATGAAAATAATATATATTATAATTATTGTTAGTATTATGAGAAAAGGAAAATACAAGTAAATAGTGAAAATAAGTGGTTTTACTAAATCTAATAATATTTTATTGAAAGTTATAGAATTTGAACACTTAGGAAATACTGAACTAACATTGTGTTAATAAGAGGGTTTTACTAAATTTATATAAAATAAATAGTAAAACCCTATATTTGAATCATTATGTCTTTGAAATAATATAAATTAACACGAACAAATGCTCGTAATATATAATTATTATAATAAAATGAACAGGGCTCAGTAATATATAAAATAAAACGAATAAATGCTCGTATTATATAATAATTATGTACTAAATTATTACGTGATAATAACTCGATTTTATTAGAAAGAGGTATATGATATCGTAATATTATTATTAAGGAATTCTAAAATTATTATTATTATTACTTTAGCTATGTTAATATAATATTATTTTTATAAAACCGTAAATATTATTTTAGTTAATATTATTATTATGTGAATATGATTATTTGAGGTATATTATTTGTCACTAATTTAATAAAGATTTATTGTTTTTTATGTAGGTAAAAATTTATTTGAGATGTAAATGGCTTCATTGATTAGTGAAAATCCTCACATATCGTACGCTAATAAAATGGTAATGTATTGTTATTTATTTATCGCAGTTGTATTAATAAAACAAAGAACATAATAAATTATGTTATTAATCATATCTAATTTTTTATGATTTAACACCTGCAGACTCGTCATCAGTATTAAGGGCCCGGTGAATGGCTTAAGGAATCCCGGATGAACGATTGATGCCATATATTGAGCAAGCTAGATTTGGGTCGCTAAAGACCGATCCGGACGCTTGACTTATAGATGATATCATATCCGCACTAGTCGGCGGTGGCGCCCGGAGACCCATACTTTCCATTTCCCGTGTGGAGAGTGCACAGTCACTCTAGAGGATGTTGCGTTGCAACTTGGGCTCCCAATTGACGAGAGACCCGTTACGGGCTTCAGTGCGATAGATGACCCACATACGCTTTGTCAGAGCCTACTAGGGAACTCGTACGGCGATGATGGAAAAAATTTTACAGAGTTGAAATTGACATGGTCGAGGCGAGATATGAACAGCTTATCACCGATCCCACTCGCAATGAAGTTGATGTGCGCTAGTCGAGCGTACATTATGCACGCCATAGGGGTGTACCGATGCCCAATGCAAATAATAATAGGTTCATATTCAAGACCTACCCTATTAGTGATATGAGGAATACTCGCTCAGATAGTTGGGGTTCCGCATCCTTGCGATGTTGTACCGTGAGCTTTGTCGACCATTTAGATCCAAGGATGAGATATAGGCGGATGTCTAATACTATTGCGGTCATGGGCTCAGACGGATGCCATTCTTGGCATCGCCACCCCACCAACCATATGTATATCCGCCGTAAACAGTGATAAAATATAACTTGTCATTAATTAAAATTTCTTAATATTGATATTATTGACTTGAAATTTATTTTTTGTAGGTGGAGTATTTATCCTGCATCGGAGGTCGATAAGTGTCCCGATATCCCGACTTATGATTGAACAACATGCCGGGAAGGGTAAACGATTCCAATATTGGTTATGTAGTAGTTTTTATATTTTACGACACCGTGTTTAATTTTAACAATGTTTTTAATCATGCGCTTTATATGGATACCATACCGTAGACCGGAAATTGCATCCGTTATACCCCTACCTCGTATATTCACTCAGATATGTGGTGCACTAACGCACCAATTCTCTGTTTCAATGTAGTCGAGTGGTATCATGGGGACCGAAAGTCGCGCCAATTTGGTTGCATCCAATATATCCGGATCCGCCATGCAAAGTGGGAAAGGTTCATGGCAAAACTAAGAGAGGAGACAGATCGCGATTGGGGGTTAGGCACCAGGAATTTATTGCGGTGTGGAGTGCTCGCGTTTCTCGAATACCCCGGATGGATATGGCTTCCGATCTTCAACCTCCATTAGAGTACATACAATGGTACTCTAGTATGGGGAAGCCATATTTACTGGGAGGGCGATCATCGTAGTCCCCGTCTGACAGCGTGAGATGGGGCATACGAGCCAGTGGCCGATATGGAGGCGGAGGTAGCTGCGGATCCTAATCCCGAGCCAGAGCCGGGGCCCGATATGGAGGCGGAGGTAGCTACGGATCCTAATCCCGAGCCAGAGCTGGGGCCCGAGCCCGAGGAATCACATTCACATTCGGAGTCACATTCATATCATCCATATATGCCGGGCTTGTTAGGAGGTGCATACCAGTACGGGGTTGATATATTTGGATCGTACCCACCGAAGATAAAGACTCCGGCCAGATCCACTGCCGGACACCAGGCCTCCCGGTCGTATCCACTGCATCAGGGCACTGCTTCTGGCTCGAGTTCATCTACACCCTTCGAGCCATATGATTTTTCTGCCATGTTTAGCACACCTCCACCCGTACCCCCACCCGGACCCCCACCGGAGACTGAAGAGGATGTTGGACGTCGCGGGCACCCACGACGTGAACGTCGAGCACCGCAGAAGTACACACCAAGGACTACACCATCGAACCATCAGTTTTAGGTGTTTGTTGTGGTTTTGATTTTATTGCATTTTGTATTTGCAAATATTATAATATTTGTAATTTATTTGTATACATTTAAATTGATTATTTGGACTGCAACATTTCGTAACAAGATTTGACCACGCGATGGAATATTTCATTTTGATTTTTGGTCATGTATATGGTCACTATGATTAGTTAATTTTGCTATTCAAAAATGTTAAATGGTACAATTGGTATTTAAGTGAGTTTGATTAGGTTTTTAAAATTAACGAAGTGTATTGGTTATATTGATTAGATTTGAATTGGCAATGTATGTTATATTAATTGTCCGATAGTAGATTAACTTAGTTTGTGGTACTAATGAAATTAATTTTGCATACAAATCCATAGATTACTATATTAATAAAAATACATACATGTTAATCTTCCACAAAATTACCAAAAATCGAAATACAAAACATATTACTCGAATAAGCTCAATTCCACGTCGTCATGACGATTGTCCAACATGATAGTTTCATTGCGGTCATTTACTTGATTATGACCACCTAACCCGTGCATATTCCACAGCTTACAGTTGGATTTCTCCCAAAGTCCATTTCATTACGGATTCGGATGATTGCGACGGCCTCTTGATTCTGCGTGGCGCTTTGTCGTGACAAGCTCAAAAGTCGTTCGAGGCACCTCCCATGTAGACAAGTCAGGCAGAGACAGAACTCATTTTCCCAGACACGTAATGTACGCTTCTAGCGTGTACACATCATCGACAAAATGTTCAACACTAAGGTTCGCTTTAGCACACGCCGCCACAACATGTGCACACGGATAATGAAGTGTTTGGAACCTCCGCATTCGCCTTGTCTATTCAAGATTGACTCCATAAGACTTAGGTGGCAAACCGGTCGACGAATCGATAGACTCCATAACTCGAAAAGTTTCCATTTGTCTTGAATATATTTCTACATCATTGACCTCGCAATCCGCGGTTTGCAATCAATGCATTCTTACATCTTCCACAAACACGTGTCCCGCATCCATCCGATTGACTTGTTGTTCACCCATTCTTGGCATCAAGGTTGCCAACCCGTAGAATGTAGCCGAGAAGACAGATGAAATCGGTAGATGTCGTGTTTTCAACAACACAATGTTGACCCTCCACCAAGTTTGTGGTCATTTGACCATAACGAAAGCCCTCACAAAACTTTGAGCCCATTGCCACGGCTCCATTATACCCAACCACTCCGAAAAGATTTGTTCGTTTGACCTTCCATGTCACTCTCAAGTTGAGTCATCATTCGGTGAAAAATATGTGGTTTCAACTCAGCAACTGTACATGTTTTAAAAATGTAAGTTACTAGAATCGAATAACTAAAATATTAAACTTATATTGAAAATATAAGGTTATCATTTACCTATTTTCACCACTTCTCTTTTCGGCTTGATGCTTATACTCGAAGAAAGTTAGCCGCAATGTGACGGATGCAAGAAGCGGATCTCCATGGCACAACGGAACGCCTAATTGCGTAATTAGTCCTTTCCTCTATCGAGATGATGCAAATATTATCGCTATAATAACATACCTCCGCAGTTGGTAAGGAAGAATTTCCAAGATTCCATATTCTCCTTATCTACTATTGCAAACGCTATTGGGAGCATCGCCTATTGCCATCTTCAAAGAATCGCAATAAGTAAGATCTGTATATTTTCCGTATAGCCATGTCCCATCCACCTACACAAACGGCTTGCGGTGGAAATGCCCGTGCACATGGATCAAACATCCGAACATCCGATGAAAAATTCTTTTCCCCGATCGTAATTGGTTATTTGGGCCGTAAAAGGTCGTGTCAGTAACTCAATCACAGCTTCAATATATACTCGTATAGCGACTATCCATCCTCAGCTCGTTGTATGAAGAATCGTAGTCCCCATACAATTTTTCCATTGCCATCTGTTTAGCTATCCACGCTTTCGATATGATACTCTATATTGAAATTGTGCTTGTATTTCAAAGAATCGATCAAAAACTTTAATAGTCGGTGGCCCTTCACCATTGGCATAATACATATATATAGTTTTTGAATCAAGTTTTCGATGATCTTCTATCATACCGTCAACTGCATGTGTGAGGCCCAACCAATTTTCTTATCTCTCACATCTGCGAATTTTGTATGAATGCGCTCAGATCCGCCAATTACGATATTCCGCCACCTTCCAACACTCCGCAATATAAACCGTCGATTTAGACGTCGCGACTTTGTAATCCATCGATATATCCATGCTATACCGCTTAATAGCGATCGCACTCTTCTTTACTTCTAAATCTCCGCCTACGAATAACTCCTCATGATCTAATTTACTGACGGTCGGTGAGCAAGATATATTTCAGGTACTCGGAACTCACCATACGCCTTGCTTGACGGGTCTATGAGCGACATGTGTGGCCCAGATTATTGTGTATCGCAATACATCCCACCGGTTCCCGATCGGACGCGCTAATGTTTACATCGTCATTCACGCCTTCATCGTCAATATCATCGTATATCATCCATATCCGGATCATCATCACTATCGACCTCATCCCCGCAATGATCACTACTATCATGTCTATCATCACCAACCACATCAATATCGGTGTAATATTCAGATCGATATCGATCCTACGATATTCGATTCGCATCAACATACGATATTGGACGCACATGGACGGTTCTTGAGTTCCATGTTCTTCTCCATATACATTCTCGTCTTCATTTGGCTCAATAACCGCTAACTCAAAGAAATAAGTGGATCGTTGCATTTACATTACTCCGTTCCCACAATAAAGACCGATCATTGTCTCCACGTCTTCGTCATCTACAAGTTCCATTTCGTGAATTTGATCGGATCTGCGAAACCGGAAACTTGTAGAAAATTCTAGATCGTTCTCTCACACCGCCTAACAATTTTTGCGTTTATCCTTCGCTTCATATCATCCAATGAGACATTTTATTAAATCTCATTGCTATTTGTTGCCAACATTCAAATATGCATCCAACGGTTGTTGTCAAGATGATTCCATCGAAATAAACGATACTGAAAAACCGATCATCCATCTTCAATATTTAACTGCTAAAAATAAACAAAATTGCTCGTAAAATTTTTATCAAGATATACTATTCTTAAATAAAAAACTTAATGTTTGAATATGCTATTTTTTTCATTCTTAAGCTCACACTATTAGAATTATCATTTTGTACATGAACAACATTTATCTTTACATCTAATCACTTTATCATTTTTTCATTATTTTAATATTTAGGGTTCCTTACTAACAATATTTACTAATACTAACTAAAATATTAATATACTAACATAGTCAATATATGATTTTTGGGTTTTAACTAACATATCAACATACTAATAACAATATACTAACTAGTTACATATTTAATAAAATATTAATGATATTATGATATTTTAATTATACTACTACCAATATATTACTATTATAGGGTTTTTAACTAACATATTAATATACTAATACATTAATATACATACTAACCATTTATTTTGACTATTTACTTGTATTTTCCTTTTCTCAAATTACATTACTAACAATAATTATAATCTATATTATTTACATTTTCATATTTTATATTATTTATTTTAATACATAATGTTTCATGTATTATTTTAATGTTCTTTTATACTAACAATAATTATAATATTTTTACTAAAATAATAATATTATATTACTAAATAAAATAATCAATAATACTAACCTAACAATAATAGTAATGCTTTTATATATATATAATAACTATAAATTAATAATTAAGGATTAACTAATAATAATATACTAACTAAAATAATGTTAGAGTTAAAACTAACATATCAATATATATATAGTTTACTAACTAACCAAAATAATTTTTAGGGTTTCTAACTACCTACCATAATATAACTAATTAGTTACTAACTAACTAAATTAATTACCACTTAACCTACTAATCCTAACTAACAATATTTAGGATATAAATTAAACTAAACTTAAAATAACTAACAACAATATAATAAGTAATAAAAAATTAATATATAATAAAATAAAATAATAACATCAAAAATAACACAAACAATTTAAAAAATTAATACCTAAATTTTACTAATTTTTTTTCCTCCCCGTGATCTCCTCCTTTCTTCTTTCTTCCTCCTTATTTCTTATTCCTTTCTTCTTTCTCTTTCTTTTTCTTCTTCCTCTTCTTCTTCTTCTTGTCGCATCGCTTCTTCTCCAAAATGTCACTTCTTCAAGTTTCGGGTGGGGGAGGGGGAGGGGACCATTTTAAGGTCCAGAAGCATGCAGGTGCCGCCTATGGGATCGCATTGTCCAGGCCTGGTGCCACCTGTGGCATGCCATTGTCCGTGCTCTGTGTCATTTGTGGCATGCCATTGTTCCAATGTTCTCTGCCGTTTCACTTTTTATCGTT
The DNA here is from genome assembly GCA_025506655.1 of Gossypium rotundifolium. Taxonomy (NCBI): domain Eukaryota; kingdom Viridiplantae; phylum Streptophyta; class Magnoliopsida; order Malvales; family Malvaceae; genus Gossypium; species Gossypium rotundifolium. The sequence goes on along the minus strand of CP106731.1, from coordinate 159,608,115 downwards.
CATGACCTTTGTTTGGGTGCAGTGCGAGGTGGTGCCGCCTATGGGAGTGGCGTGACTACCCTGGCCATACCACTTCGGTAAATAATCTATTTGCCATACCATTTTCGTATTTTTTTTAATCTATTTGTGTAAAAAACCCTGATATGTTCCTTATTATTCTATGGGTGCTTTTGATTTCATTTTCCTCAAATTATTTGTTATGATTACTGCTTGTATTAAAAAGTAATGCTAAATGGAACATATAATTAAATCAAGTATTTTCAGCAACCAAAATCTAAAATTTGATAAATCGATATTTTGGTAGTAAATGAGAAATTTGGTAACCCCTAAAACTGGAATTAATTTTAGATGTTATTGATATTAGCTAAGATCCTACATGATTTTCTTCCTATTATAGCATGCGACTTGCTTATTCTTCACAATATTTAATTATCAACTCCATTTATTTATTGGTGAAGTTTCAACAAAATTGACGAAATTTAATAACCTACATCATCTTTAAAATTAATTACCCATATCTCTTTATTCTAGATTTTATATTAACCGAATCCGTAAATATTAATATTATATTATCAAGTCTTTCCATCAATTTAATGTCACAATAAATGTTAAAAGTTAAGTCAATTAAATTTGATGTAAAACATATTTAAAGTACACGTATATATTCACTATATGAACAATTTAGATTTGATATGTTACAAAAAACAAATATTGTCATTGAAATTTAAAGGGCTACTTTTTTCTTCTTCTTTTTTAATCCGTTGGATCCAAATTATCAACATGATAGTTCCATATGTTTTTAAATTTCGATTGATGTATTTTAAATATACTCCAAGACATATTTAATCGAACATCTAACATAAAAATAACTACTAAACGAACAATGAGACTTAATTAGTACAATATTAATACTCTCATTAAATCATTTTAAATTTTAGAAGATAAATTATAATCTAAGCTGTAGTTGGGGACATCTACCCTAATATTTAAGCACTTTTTACACAATCTTTGGCCATCCCATCCAAGTTTTATTTTAAAATTTATCATATAAAATAAAATTTTAAATATTTAATTAATTATTAAATAAAATAAAATTATTCTTAAATTAAGTCTTAATTTACATTTTTATTTTTTATAATTAATATTTTAACGATGTAATTATTTATTTTAAGTAAAAAATCAATTATTATATAAAAATATTTTAAATTAATATAATAAATATATTGAATCAATTTAAAAATATTTAAGGAATAATGTTTATACATAAAATAATAAAATAATAATGTTGCCATATAGTTGGCCTATCAGTTGGACAAAAAATTAGAAAAAAATGAAAATTTTAAATTTTCATTTTTCATATATATATATATATATATATCACTCCATCCTGCGAAATTATGCACTTCTTTCTCCTATAAATAGTGTCTTCAACTTCTCACCCGTCACAGTCCCACCTTTTCAAAGCATAAATGACTAACTCTAATCTTGGCCTCTTTTTTGTCTTTGCTCTATTGGGTATTGTGGAGCTTGAAGCTTCACACCATGTTTACAAACACCTTCAAACTTTTCAATCTTCTTCATCTGCAAATCAACCTTATAGAACTGGCTATCATTTTCAACCTCCCAAAAATTGGATTAATGGTAATATGATATATCTTCACATAATAAATTCTCTCAATTCCTCTTTTTTTTTTTTTTTTTGCTTTTCTTTGTATCTAACCATTTGTTATTTTTTTTTTTTTTTTATTGTTTTATTGTCATTTGGTATGCTTTGGTTGATGGCTACCTCTGGATGAACAGACCCTAATGGTTATTACTTCCTACTATTACTTATCTTTCTTTTGCTTCCTGATTTTCTTTATATCTAATGTATTATATACAAATTATAGGAGTTATGATTTACATGAGACTTTATCACTTCTTCTATCAATACAATCCAAAAGGAGCAGTGTGGGGCAACATTGTATGGGCTCACTCTACATCGGAAGATCTTGTGAATTGGACCCCTCACGAGCCAGCCATTTATCCATCCCAGCCATCTGATATCAATGGTTGTTGGTCCGGTTCAGCCACTATCCTCTCTAGTGGCAAACCAGCTATGCTTTACACTGGAATTGATTCCCAAAACAGACAAGTTCAGAATCTAGCCATCCCCAAGAATTTATCGGACCCTTACCTTACAGAATGGGTTAAATCTGCTAAAAACCCTTTGATGCAACCCACCGCTCAGAATCATATCAATGCAAGTTCATTTAGAGATCCAACGGCTGCCTGGTTAGGCCCTAACAAGATATGGAGGGTCATCATTGGAAGCAAAGTGAATCGCCAAGGCTTAGTCATCCTTTACAAAAGCAAAAATTTTGTAAACTGGTATCAATCCAAAACCCCGTTGCATTCTGCTGACAACACTGGAATGTGGGAATGCCCTGATTTTTTTCCTGTTCTACTCCATGGCCAAAATGGTGTCGACACTTCTCTTAATGGCCCTAATGTCAAGCATGTGCTCAAGGTTAGCTTTGATGATACCAAGCATGACTGCTACACTATTGGCTCGTATGACAATGTCGAGGACATTTATACACCGGACGAGGGATCTGTGGAGGGTGATTCGGGGTTGAGATACGATTATGGAAAATATTATGCTTCCAAGACTTTCTTTGACAATGTTCAGAATCGGAGAATCTCAACGAGTTGGATCAATGAATCATCAAGTGTGGCAGATGATATCAAGAAAGAATGGTCTGGAGTTCACGTAAGTTTTGGTTTAGTTATTGATTGTTTATTAAGTAACTTAAGTTGAAAGTCTATAATCAAATCTCCATTATGGTGTCTCATTCTGCAGGCAATTCCTAGGAAAATTTGGCTGGATGAATCTGGGAAACAATTGGTGCAATGGCCAGTAGTTGAAATAGAAAAGCTACGTGCAAACCACGTTAGCTTGGCGAACAAGTTATTCAAGGGAGGATCCGTAATTGAAATTTCTGGTGTCACTGCTGCACAGGTGAGTTTGTTTTGCTTCTACTTTCTTTATTCATTGTTGCTGGTCATAAAAACCAGACAATGGGTTTTCACCACGTGCCTCGTATTCATTCATCGTCCTTTCCGTTCGTATTTGTACAGGCAGATGTTGAGGTCTCGTTTGAGATAAAGGACTTTGAGAAAGCTGAGGTGCTAGAACCAAGCTGGACTAACCCACAGCTCCTATGTAGCCAAAAGGGTGCATCGGTTAAAGGGAGTCTCGGTCCATTTGGGTTGCTAGTTCTTGCTTCGGAGGGCCTGAAAGAGAGGACTGCAGTGTTCTTCAGAATATTCAAAGGCCATAACAAATATGTGGTTTTAATGTGCAGTGACCAATCCAGGTCTGAAAATTTTTTCTCAAACCCCTTTTCAATTTTCTCCCAAACTAAACAAGTTAAAATCATTAACTCTTGGCTTTGTTCATCTATCTGACAGATCTTCCCTAAATCAAGATAACGACATGACAACATATGGAGCTTTCCTAGATGTAGACATTCGACAGCACAAGTTGTCATTGAGGAGCTTGGTAAGGTTTAGTTGATTCTTCATCTGAGCTTTGAAGTAACCATTTCATCATTTTGAGACCTTTTTTATTTTAAACAGATAGATCATTCCATAGTGGAGAGCTTTGGTGGAGGTGGGAAAATTTGCATCACATCTAGAGTTTATCCCACGTTAGCAATTAACGAGGCTGCCCACTTGTATGCTTTCAACAATGGAAACCAATCCATAAAGATTTTGGAGTTGAATGCTTGGAGCATGAAGACAGCTAGAATCAATTGAAACTATGTTATAGATTAAAAATGGCATCAAAGTATGGCATCTGATGACATTTAAATGGACTAAGTTAACGATGCAATGAAAAAGAAATGGATAGAGAGAAACAATTTCATGTTATTACAGACCATTTCTACCTTTTCATTTCACTTGTAATTTAAACGAGTACCCTTACACCATATGTTCATCTCTTTGTATACGAAATAAGAATAAAAAAGGGTCAATTTGATATGTTGGTGCTTTTGATTTCATTTCCCCCAGATTAACATGGTTGTATTTAAAAAAAAATAATGTTAAATGGAACATATAATTAAATAAAGTAGTTTTAGTAACCAAAATCTAAAATTTGATATGATTGAAGATATTCAAAATGAAATATGATGGATTAATTGATTGTTGCAATAAAATAGAAATATATTCTGGAATGAGAGTTAAAATACAAATCCACCCTGGCACCTCCATATGTTGATGGATTTTCTTCTCTAAGTTTATGTTAACAACAAAAATGATAGGGTGGTCAATGGTACTTATCACAAAATCTGTGGACCAAGTTAGCGTCACTCACTTGCTGTTTATTTTTATTTTATTTGAAAAGGCTGTTTTTTATTTGTTGCACATTCCAAACTTTAGACTATTAAATTATCAGTCACATCATTTCCTATATTTCATTACCAACGTCTCATGATTTGTTTTTTTATATCATTCTGTTCTTTTAAGATTTTTAGTATTTTCAAATTAATTGTTTTCCTCCCTACGCTTTTTTATTACTATTCCATATCACATTATAATCTTTTCAATTATATTCAATCAATTAATAAATTTACAGGCTAGCTAAACACTTAAAATTATGTTAAGAAAATTTATATTAGGCACCATCTTGAAATTATCATTATTGAGACGGTTTTATTTAAATTATATCTCGTCGAAATATAATTATGTTCACATCATAAAACGGACCAAAACACTTCTAATTAAATAAAAAATATTATAAAATTGAGCTTTTAACTCATTGACATCAATAATACAAAAATGATATAGATTCAAGTGCAATTAAGCTTATATTATTTTTCTTTGATTTAAGAGTTTGGAGGGTATAGATAAAATTAAGTATTGTATTTATGCTAATTTAAAAAATATTAAAATTTTAAAATTCAATAGGGTAGCTAGAGGGGACTAATTTGGCAAAAAGGAAAGACATAGGGGGACTAAAATCTGAATTAGACCGTTGGATTTTTGAACAGGCCATGAACTGAACGTAATAAATTGCATCGGCTCTTCAGGAAAAAACCCAAAAAAAGCATGTAATTGGTAGATGCACTATGGTGTAGTTTAGTTGTATGACACGCCATTTTTCAAAGCTCCATTCCATCCCGACATTTTTCAATTCTATCTCCTGTAAGTAGTGAAACCAAAAAGAGTAGCAAAAATGGGTACGAAATGGAAGAATGTCTTCTTCGTTTTTTGGCTGTTGTCATCAACTGCACAATCCTTCTATCTCCCTGGGGTCGCCCCTCGTGATTTTCAAAGGGTACCCCTCTTTCTCTCTTCCCCTCCCTGAGTTTATCATTAATGTTGTGTGTTGATTTTCCATTGATTTTTTTTCTTTTTGTTAATGGAGATTGGTGTTGGATCTTTGGGTTTTTATGGTTTGATCTTAATGTGTTGGCGTCTCATTTTTTCTTTTCAGATCTGTGTTGTGCTCTTTATTCTTTTGGGTTTTCATTTCTTTCTTTTTTTTTTTCTTCCTTTTGGAAGTAGATTTGATTTTCCTTTCGCTGTAATAGCCTTGCTTGTTTTGGCTACTGTATCATTTTTTCATAAACAATGTGCAACTTATTTTGCCTTAAGTGCAAGGCCAGTATTGCTTTCTTGCAAGGATCTTATGGTTTAATCATTGCTTGAATTCTTAAAAGTGATCTAGTTTTAAATTCGTAGTGTAATTAATTTTGATGCTATGATTAGTTTTTAACATGGCTTATAGCTTATAATTTTATCATGCCTTAACTCTGTAATTCACTTTTAGCTTATTAATTGTATCATGCCTTAAATTGTCCTTTTTTCTGATTCTGAACAGGGTGATCCCCTGTCTGTTAAGGTGAACAAATTGTCATCTACAAAGACACAACTACCATATGATCATTACTACTTAGACTACTGTAAACCAGCCAAGATTGTGAACGGTGCTGAAAATTTGGGGGAGGTACTACGTGGTGACCGCATAGAGAATTCAGTCTACACCGTGAGCCTCTGTTACCTTTTTTGGTGTTATGTACTTGCTGTTGGTGACAAGTGGTATATAATGAAAAGCTTAATAGATTATATCCGTAATTCTTATTTTGTTGTTCATCGTGCATTTTACTTTAGTTTGAAATGAGGGAGGATCAGCCTTGCAAAGTAGTCTGTCAAAAAAACTTGATGCTGAATCTGCGAAGAATTTCAAGGAAAAAATTGATGATGAATATCGAGTTAATATGTAAGTAACAAAGATGATGACTATGATTCAGTTTCCTTGCTCCTTTCTCTTCATGGAGATTCTTTATGGTGTTTTTTTAACCTCTATTACCTTTGTTGTTTGTTGCTCTGCGAAGCTCCTCCCTCTCCTTTCGCTGCTAACAAGTTTGTGCTGCCTGTTTATACTGAACTATCTGAACTTGATGCATAGGATTCTTGACAATCTTCCAGTCGCTGTTCTTAGACAAAGGAGAGATGGAAGTCAGTCAACAACATATGAACATGGTTTCCGTGTTGGATTCAAAGGGAATTATGCTGGGGTATGGTCAGGGGCCGTAGCATTATTCCAAAGTTTTATGTTTTCTTTACCTTAATCTTAACCATTTTGCCTTTACAGAGCAAGGAGGAGAAGTATTTTATCAACAACCACTTGAGCTTCAGAGTCATGTTTCATAGGGATACTGAGACCGATGCTGCTCGAATTGTTGGGTTTGAGGTTACCCCTAACAGGTTTTCTACCAATTTCTTGAGTCTATTTTTGTTCATTTTGCATTTGTTTTGATTAGTCTAACTTTGTTAATTAGTAGCTTTTGTGGTTTTGGATTTTGAACTAGCCATAAGCATTGTTCTATAGGTTTTCTTTTTAATATTGATCGAAATATAATGTTCTTTCGAGATATTTTGGTTGTATGCTTTACTTGGATATTCTCGATGAAGATCAATTGAATCATATCTGAAGATTTAATAAATATACAACATATGCCAAACCATGTAATTTATGTGTTCTTCTACGTCCATTATTTCTTTGTTTCATAATTTCAAAACTCATCATAATAGGTATTCTGAATACTTGTACTCACTGAAAGTTCTTAACTACTTGAGAGTTTTTATGTGCTTAAAATAGATTATTCTTGAATTTCTTTAAAATATAGTTAAAGTAGTAATTTGCATTTTTCTTTTGAAATATGCTATTGAAAAAGAGGTATTGGAACTATGTTTCATTTGTGTAACGGAATATAAGAAACTAGTTAGTATCATAGTCATTTTCTGTTGGTTGTCAAATAACTGGCTTACGTATGCCACTATTTGTTCATTGTGTGGCTCTTATTTACAGCATTAACCATGAATACAAAGAATGGGATGAGAAGAATCCCCAGATAGCAACATGCAATAAGGACACCAAAAATCTAATTCCAGGTAGTACTGTTCCACAAGAAGTTGACGCAGGCAAGGTGATTGTGTTTACATATGATATAACTTTCAAGGTATTTGCATTTCCTTCATCTTTCTTTCATTGTTTTCTTTCCACTGTATTTCTTATCAATGAAATGCAAAGCCAGAGACCTCATATCAAACCGGTGTGACATCCAGCTAGTCCGACTGGATTATTCAATTAAAATGTAAAATAAATATTAAATATGTCGTTTATACATTAAGTGTTGAATATAATAACTGGTTAACATAAATGCTTATTTGGCTTAATAATATTGTCATTAATATGATATTAAGATGTTAAAAATTCAAATCCTATTATTTTCAAAAATAATTTTAATAGAAAGCAAAAAATTAACAAAAACCAGTTTTACAGGTTTAATTCAGTTTTATGTCCTCTGTTACCGATTGAACTGTTTTCTAGCGGTTCATTAGATCCTGGTTTTTGGGGATGTGCTGGACTGGATGGACCCTGGTTGTCAGTTGAACAAGTTACCGGCCTATCCAGTCTGTATTTTCTCAGTGCTGGTCTTAGTGTATAGGTTAACTTGTGGCTTTTTGTAGGAGAGTGATATCAAATGGGCTTCTCGTTGGGACACATACCTTCTGATGAATGATGATCAGATTCACTGGTTCTCGATCGTAAACTCTCTGATGATTGTTCTCTTCCTATCTGGCATGGTAGCCATGATCATGATGAGAACATTGTATAAAGATATTTCAAACTATAATCAGTTGGAAACCCAAGATGAGGCGCAGGAAGAAACAGGATGGAAACTTGTCCATGGGGATGTCTTTAGGGCTCCAATCAATTATGGTTTACTCTGTGTTTATGTTGGTACAGGTGTCCAGATCTTCTCAATGACGCTTGTGACAATGATATTTGCATTGCTGGGTTTCTTATCTCCTTCCAATCGTGGAGGACTTATGACTGCTATGGTTCTCTTGTGGGTTTTCATGGGAATATTTGCCGGCTACTCTTCAGCACGTCTATACAAAATGTTTAAGGGCACAGAGTGGAAGAGAAATACTTTGAAAACTGCATTTATGTTTCCCGGTATCCTCTTTGTTGTATTCTTTGTACTGAATGCACTAATTTGGGGAGAGCAATCCTCTGGGGCAGTGCCATTTGGGACAATGTTTGCTCTTGTTTGCTTATGGTTTGGTATATCAGTTCCATTAGTCTTTGTTGGAAGTTACTTGGTTTCAAACGGCCGGCCATCGAAGACCCTGTGAAGACCAACAAAATTCCCAAGCAGGTACCAGAGCAGACATGGTATATGAAGCCAGTCTTTGCTATACTCATTGGAGGCATTCTTCCATTTGGGGCCGTTTTTATTGAGCTCTTCTTCATCTTAACGTCAATTTGGCTGAACCAGTTCTATTACATCTTTGGCTTCCTTTTCATAGTGTTTGTTATTCTAATAATCACTTGCGCTGAGATAACAATCGTGCTATGCTACTTCCAGTTGTGCAGTGAAGATTACCATTGGTGGTGGAGATCTTACTTGACGGCTGGCTCCTCTGCTCTCTACCTTTTCCTATACTCTATTTTCTACTTCTTTACAAAGTTGGAGATCACAAAGCTTGTCTCAGGCCTCCTTTATTTTGGCTACATGGTAATAGTTTCATATGCCTTCTTCGTCCTGACTGGGACAATTGGCTTCTATGCGTGCTTTTGGTTTGTTAGGAGGATCTACTCATCTGTCAAAATCGACTAAGATGAGTATATAGAAAGAACACAAGACCTATGCGAATTACCGACTGGATGAGGGGAAAGCCTTGATGTGGACTATGTCAAGTCGAAGATACTTGCTACTGAAACTTTTATTTCCCACCTACAATCACTTTATTGTTTGTCATTGAAGGTAGGCTAGGCTTGTTAGTTTCCCTACACTGTTAGAAGTCCAATACTGTTAACTCTTTAAGTAGTCTCTGCAAGAAGTAAAATTGGTGATCTAGCCTGTAGATATTTCGATACTCCAGATATCTACTCCCCAAAAAACCATTAGCGTTGCAATGCATCTTCATGACACCACCAGAGAACCTGATGTAGAAATGCCCTGGTACAACTATAAGTACTGTTACCTTTATTTACTATTTTTGCAGTAAATAACTAAGAGCCTTTTGGAGACAAGTTCCTTTCTCCATTTTAGCTTCTACTTTCCATTTTTCTCAACTATGTGAAATTGAGAACCTTGGATGGTTATTTTCCCTTGTTTATTTGTCTCTGTAGTTAATGCTTTATGTTCATTGGCTTTGTCTTGGCAAAGTGGGGGTTATTGCTGGTTTTGGAATGTAATATTGTGACTTTCTTTGGATGGTTGAATTCCAACAAATGCAAAAAAGTTCTATTTTAAAATCAACTATATAGGGTAAGAATCTTGGATACGAGTTCATCGATAGGAGGATACATGAAAAAGCATGTCTAAATCAGCTTTGTACCCCAAGAATGACAAACAAAAAACATACGGTCAGGCAGTGTCCTGAGATTTAGCTTTTAATGCTTCAATAACAGCTGAAAAATCTTCATCACTGAGGCCATATGATTTTGCAACCTTGTACAGTTCATTTGCAGCAGCTGCAATTGGAGTGGACTGAGAAACAGATTCTGCCAATCCCAATGCAAGTCTAAGGTCCTGTGTCAACATTAGCTTCTGTTATAACATGAATATTAACAGCATGTCTTTCGAAATATGTTGGATTATTTGGGTAACTTACATACCTTCTGTTGATGCTTTAAGGGAAAGGCTGTGGGATATTGGGATTTAACCATTGATGGACCTTTAAGCGAGTACATTGGTGCACTGATTGCACCCTGCGAAACCACCTGCAATACCACAAGATAATGTAACCCCCCAAAAAAAACAACAGAGAACATTCAATCATCCAATTATGCATTTGGATCTCAGGAATACCTCAACTAGAACACTTGGGTCGAGTCCTACTTTCTTGCTAAGAAGTATTCCTTCAGAAAACGATGCCATCATACTACAAAGTGGCAAAAGAAAAGCATTGTCATCATACTAGCTATCCCAATCATCAAAACAAAGGACTTTAAAGGTTAAAGAACTACACGTAACCTTCCCATGATCATGTTAACAACAAGTTTCATAGCAGCTCCATTTCCAACCTCCCCAAGGTAAAATCTTGACTGGAGAAGAAACAAATATATCAAGAATTACTTGCAATGACTAGTTCAATTACAGGTTTCAAGATACCACCTATGAATATTTGTGTGTTGTGAGAGACGAGACAAAATACCTTGCCCAATATATCCAACAGTGGAGAAACTAACTCATATAAAGATTTGTCACCTGAAAGAGGAAGCTATTGCCTCAGTTTTAAGAGGAATACATTTGAAGCTAAGCTAACCTATGACATAACAATCAAACATCAAATGTTGCAAATAGTTTAGCATCTTGCTACATTGTTGGAACTTATTTCATATCGGATTCAACATCATACGTAGCATACTAAAAGATAATGCAAGACTTTTTACCAGCAGTAAGGAATATCAGTTGTCCATCTTCCGCTGGCTTTTTTGAACCTGAAACTGGAGCCTGTAAAGGAAGCAAATGAAGCTTAGTTATAGAAATTTTAACATTATCAAACTGCTGAAGCATACTCAATTTATTTGTGTTTAGGATGAGTTGCAAGAAATATAGAAAGCAGAAAGCCTGATTGTAACTTTTACCTCCAGAAATAATGCCCCTTGCTTTGATATGTTCATTGATTAATTTAGAAGTGGCAACATCAACCGTTGAAACGTCTACATAGCTGTCAATGCCAATGCCATTCCATATGTCATCAATTCAAGTCTGGAAACCTTTCAACTAACTAAAGGAAGAAGACGGTTTTCTGCTAAAATGCTTTCATACGAAAATATGGGAGAAAGGATACCCTTTTCCTGGACCCATTCCGCTCACAGCTCCGTTCTTTCCACAGGCAACATCAATCTGGTACAAAGCAACAATGAGTTGCCAGATCTTAATAATAGGTCAAGCAAAACAAATGTAGCAATGAAATTTATAACAGAAACATACGCACTGCACTTTCAGGATCGGCAAGCATGGCAAAAGTGACATCACAGTTTGCAGCTACTTCCTCAGGAGAGGAACTATACCTGCACCCCAGGAAAAAAAAAACCTTTTATTCAATAACTTTTAAGATTAAATCTGGTTATCTTGAAAAGCTCTAGTCAGAAACACCAATAACAACACAAAGCTGCTTCTGCAGATGAAGCACAAAGGCTGAAAGATTCAGTCAAGAATTATAGAATGCATTTGTTTCTTTTGTAGAGGATATATAAAGTCAGGCATCCTCTTTTGCCTCTTTTCATTCAGCTTGCAAATGCATCGAGACAAGAGACAGAAAAAGCAAACATAGAGCGCAGTCATATCCACTAAAGAATATAAAGTGGTTGTCTTGTAAGGGAAGTGACTGACCCTATAAGCACGTCTACCAACAGTCAACAGAATGACCAATCCACCTAATTAACTTAGTATTAGCTCATGTTATATAAGAATGCATGTCAATATGTCGTGAAGAAGAGGGAAAATGTTAAGGATAACAACATGGTAATGCTATGAAAACCTAATTTAAGAGCAGGGATATTCAAAACTCACTTTGCACCAAGGCTGATGAGAGGATCACATTTGCTCTTCGTTCTATTCCATACTATTACATCACATCTGCAACATGTTAGAGGATCGATTTTAGAGTCGAATCATCTCTGGTGCTTAAGAACTGAAAATTACATAGTCTGCTGTCGTGAATGAAAGCAGCATGTTTTAAGACAATTTCATTTCAGTTTGATGGTTCTAGCAGTAGTAATTAGGAAGATGAACCAGGTCATACCCAGCTTTTATGAGATTCTGTGCCATTGGTGATCCCATAATCCCAAGACCCAAAAAACCAACTCTGCCTGAAAATTTATCTGTTACATTCAACATAATCATTGTAAGAGTTAGATAGCACCTAGTGGCAATTGTACCATACACAGATATGAAACAAGTTAAGCCAGTATTACTTTCCAACTTTAGCATCAATATCAAAGGACCTGCCATGAGAGTACTCATGGAAACATACAATTCAAAATTTAGTGAGAATCCTTAGCACCCAATACCTTTTAATGCATTTTGTATAATAATCTATGAACTCAACCATTACCAAATCCATGTATTTCAAATTCCAAATAATTTCTCAAGTTGTTCTTTTCCTTGTTGGAAAGACACAAAATACCCTTTAATGCATTTTGTATAATAATCTACGAGTCTAAGTACTTACGGAGGACAATTCAAAGAAGAAAGGAAACAAACTGTACAAAAACACACAATACAACATGAAAAGAAGTAAAGGAAGAGGTAACCCCCAAAAGGAATACCTTGGGATGAAGCATCAGTGGCCTGAGAAGAAAAAACCTTGAAAGAAAGAGAAAGCAGAGGCTTTGAAGAAAAAGAAGAAAAGGGTTTGGGTCTGAAGTTGGTGGAAATACGAGGGCAGAAAGCTGAGCACAATGCCATGGCTGTTGAAGATAACAAGTTGTTGATGTTGGGATTAGCTAACAAAGTGGTAGGCAGTCAGCCCCTTTTTTATCTTTGGGAAAATTTAAAATTTAATCCAAAGTCGGAGTGAGAAGTTGGCATTTCAATGCCATGCTTTGCTTTTGTCTGCAAGTGTTGGGATAAACAGATAAAGAATCAGAGCTCAGCTGACCCTTGCTTGATCAAAACTAGTTACAAATATTCCTTTTTTAAATTATGGTAATATTGGTTGTATTTCAATGGGTGACCATAAATAATGAATTTATATTTGATACACTTACCATACATAACTATACACCACATAATTTGTATTTATTCCGTCACGTCGGAAGTAAATTAAGTTGCACATCGTCTTACTTAGCATGCATTGCTGACTTGTCTTTGGTTATTTCAATCGAGATGTATTTATCTGTGGAAGTTGTGGGAACTTCTGATTATATCTTGTGAAATGAAAGCCAGCAATGTAGTTCTTTTCCAGTAGTGCAAAATTTTAGTTCATCATCTCACACCCACCCTTTCTGTAACTGCATCAATTCTAAATTCAAATAAAGTTGTTATTTTCATTTTAAATGTAATTGTCTGTTAACAAATGAAGTGGAACCATTCCATAAAGAACCAACCACATGGTTCCACTACCCTCTTAAGTAACCGTTACAATAAATTTTCTTTCTTTACTTGCTTTGCCATTTAGATTATTAAAAGCTTCTAGACTCTTTTGTTGTTGCAAACTGGTTGGTCCCTTCAATTTCTAGGTGTTACTTTTTAATCCATTATCTTCACTCTCCCAAAATAAGAAGTACCTACTGAATAAAACAAAATCTCTTCATCTTAATTCAATAATGAAATTATATAATTTGATGCTCTTAAAGTGCATAATTATATATTATCAATAAATCACACCATGACACCTCATTTTCTTTCCAAATACAACTACAAATTAAATAATATCTGCTTGGTCAGTTAATTGAGGAAATTATTGAAAACAAAGTTTCAATTTTATTTAAAAAAATAGAGTCACCACCGATTTTTTTTTAGGTGTGATCGGACACCTAATAAATCATCTTTTTTAAAGAAAAATTATTTTTTGAATTTTCTTAAAAAAAGGGGGCCGAATTTAGGTCTACGTCAAAATTCTAGAGAAAAATAAGATTCGGGAGTCGGTTACGCGCGAGGAAGGTATTAGCACCCTCGCGACGCCCAAAATTAGTATCTCGTTAAATGCGTGTTGTCTTAATTTTCAAAAATACGAGTTCAATTTAATATTTAATCGTGATCATATTGAAACACAAGAATTTTTGAAAACACAAAATTTTTGAAACTCAATATTTTTTTAAAACAAGAAAATTTTGAAATACGAGAATTTTTGAAACACAAAAATCTTTGAAAACACTAAAATTTTTGAAAACTCGAGAATTTTTTGAAACCCGATAAATTTTTAAAAACACGAAAATTTTTGAAAACACAAATTTTTTTTTTTGAAACTCGAGAAATTTTTTTTAAAACCCGCGAATTTTTGAAAATACGAAGATTTTGGGAAACACGAAAATTTTGAAATACGAGAGTTTTTGAAAACATGAAAATTTTTAAAAATATGAAAAATTTTTAAACTCGAGAATTTTTTTTAAAAAAATACATATTGACGTATTATAATCTAAAAATGAAATTTTAATAATTTTTGAATAAACCTCTTATTACTATTACTTTAAAAAAATTAAATTTTCTATTTTCTCGAAAGGCATTTTATATTTGACACAAAATCAAAGATATTCACCCAAGCCCAATATAGCAGTGAGATCGATGATTTAATGCCAAATTGATTTGTTGCTTAAAAATGAATTTATTAAAAAATTAAAATTAATAAATAAAATCACACCATAATACTAAAAATGAAAATAATATTAATAAAACAATATAACAAAATGGGCCCAATATTCAAAGTAAAAGGTTAAAAATATACCAAGGCTAAAGAAATTTGGGCTAAGTGGACTACCGAAAATAGGCCTTTGTTGGGTTTCTGCACTATTTTTTTTATTGGGCTTGCTCCTTTTCTCTTTTTTCTGGATTGTGATGGGTTGCTGACTTGGGCCTGCTGCTAGTGCCGGTCGGGTCGGGTCGGCCTTTTTTTAAAATTTTTTATTTTTTTATTTCTTTTTTCTTTCTTTTTTTCTTTCTTTTTTCTTTTTTCCTTCTTCTTTCTTCTTCTTCTCCTTTCTTCTTCTTCTCCAACCACCGCCGTCGTCGCTACTTCCTCGTTAGTGGTGCGACGCCTTCCCCTTCTTCTCCTCTCTTCTCTTCTTTTTCTTTTTCTCTTCTTTTCCTTTCTCTTTTTTTTCGGGTTCTCTTTTTTGAATGTTGTTGATTGCCGATTTTTGGGGGGTAAGAGTCCCTTTTATAGTTTTTTTTTTTTGCAGGTATTAGGTGGCTAGGGAGGAGGGAGGCCATGCCCTAGGCTGGTGGCCGGAAAATTCAGGAAGTGGGTGCCCCAAATCATGCAATCTGCCAGAAGGACCAAATCACAAATGCAGTAAAACTAGTAGGGCCGAAGTGTAATTTCAAGAAAGATGAGGGGTCAAAATATAATTTTGAAAAGTCTAGAGGTTGAAAGGCAATTTTGGAAAAGATGAGGGGTTAAAATGTAATTTTAGAAAAGTTAAGGGTCAAAATATATTTTTTATATTTTATATTTTATTAATTTTTTAATAAATTTGAAAATTAAACACGAATATTGATCCGGACAAAATTTAGTGCTTACAGCTGCCCCTCTTTGCTCATCGCTGTGAAACAGGGATAAAGCAAAGACTTTAAAGCACTAAATTTTGTTCGATTATCCAATCTTTATTCTTTATTCTTTATTGAAAAACAGAAATCAAAAATAGCTCGGCATGTGTCACGAAGCTCAACTCACCTCTTGGATTATGAGTTGATCTTTGAAAAAGAAGAAATTGAAAATACCTCAGCGTGTGACCCGAGTCTCAACTCACCTCTCGCAATATGAGTTTTTTTTTTTTTTGAAGAACAGAAATTGAAAAATACCTCAGCGTGTGACCTGAGACTCAACTCACCTCTCGCAATATGAGTTGATTTTTTTGAAAAACAGAAATTAAAAATACCTCAGCGTGTGACCCGAGGCTCAACTCACCTCTCGCAATATGAGTTGATTGACCCGAGGCTCAACTCACCTCTCGCAATATGAGTTGATTTTTTTGAAAAACAAAAATTGAAAAATACCTCAGCGTGTGACCCGAGGCTCAACTCACCTCTCGCAATATGAGTTGATTTTTTTGAAAAACATAAATGAAATAATTAATTTTTTTAAAATATCAGAATTTCAAAACATATCATCTGATGGAACTCGGATGTCTTCTTTTTCCTTGGTTCAGTACAGATATCATCAAAACCTCTTGCTCTACTGGAGTACCTGTATATGTCATGCATGATGTTATCATGATATGCATGTGTTTGTCTTAAATGATTTTATGCCTACATAATTATGCCATGCGCATTGGGCTTGTTTGTCATATATCCCTTTTCGTTACGATTTTCGTGTTAACCTGCATTCATTGCTTCGATTCTTGACTTTCCTTTCAGGTTTTGTACCCGTCCTCAAGCTTTATGAGTAATCTGAGTTTCTCGTATATTATCCTTTTGCCCCATGATGAACTTTGTCCTTGCTTTGAGGCTCTTGTACTTACCAAATTCTCATCCGGGTAATGCTCAACATTCCTTTTGTTTAAAGTATGTCATTTTACTATTTATTATTTAAATAAACCATACATGAGATGCATGAAAAATGGCAAAGTAGGTATGAAAGGGATATCTCACATTCATATTTATTTTCAAAAGCAAGACAAGGAATAGTTCAATAAAGAAAACATTATAAAGAAAGGAAAGCAGATTCAATTGTCACAAATGCTCTAGTTATCCAACGCATGAACTTCTCCACGTTTCTTCATCCTAGATCATTTCGAGCACAACTTCTTGTGTAGAAGATTTTGAGCTTCTTAGAATGCTTTAAATATTGTCACTTCGTCCTTTGACTCTCCGTTCAAAATGTCTTACTCCTTGGGTCCGAACCCCCTTCATTAGGACGCCCTTTCAGGTTTTCATCCTAATCTTTTTGTTTATCAAGATGCCCTTTTCAGGTTTTTATCTTGATCTCTCTTTTTTTTTCTTTTTTTTTTTTTTTATCAAGACACCCATTTCGGGTTTTCATCTTGATCTCTTTTTTCTTTTTTTTTTTTATCAAGACGCCCTTTTCGGTTTTCATCTTGATCTTTTTTTTTAGACATAATATTTCTTCACAGCATCTGAGTTCATTGGATTAGGTAACTCTTTCCCATCCATCTCAGTAAGAATCAAAACTCCACCCGAGAAAGCCTTCTTTACGACGTATAACCCTTCCCAATTTGATGCCCATTTTCCTCGAAAGTCTTTTTGTGTTGGGAGAATTTTTCTCAGTACGAGTTCTCCATCACGGAATTCTTTTGGCCACACTTTCTTGTTATGGGCCGTGATCATTCTCTTCTGGTACATCTATCCATGACAGATTGCCTTCAAGCGTTTTTCTTCGATAAGATTTAGCTGGTCATATCGAGCTCGAACCCATTCTAATTCTTCTAGTTTTGACTCTATTAAAACTCGTAGAGAGGGAACCTCAACTTCGATGGGCAGCACAGCTTCCATTCCATAGACTAGAGAGAAAGGAGTTGCTCCTTAGATGTCCGCACAGATGTGCGATATGCATCAAAGCGAATGGTAGCTTCTCATGCCAGTCTTTATATGTCTCGGTCATTTTCCCAATAATCCTCTTAATATTTTTGTTAGCCGCTTCTACTGCTCAATTCATCTTTGGGCGATAGGGTGAGGAATTATTATGTTTTATTTGAAATTGCTCGCACACTTCTTTCATCATCTTATTGTTCAAATTTAAAGCATTATCTAAAATAATTCTCTCAGGCAAACCATATCGACATATGATTTCCTTTTTTAAGAACGTGCAAACTGTAGTCTTCGTCACATTAGCAAAGGAAGCAGCTTTTACCCATTTTGTGAAGTAATCTATAACCACAAAAATAAATCGGTGTCCATTAGAAGCTTTTGGGGAAATTGGCCCTATAACATCCATGCCCCACATAGAAAAAGGCCACGGAGAAGTCATGACATGAAGGGGCGAAGGGGCTGCATGAATTTTATCGCCATAAATTTAACATTTGTGGCACTTTCGTGCATAACTAATGCAGTCATTTTCCATCGTCAGCCAGTAATAACCGAGTCTCATAATCTGCCTAGCCATAGTGAAACCATTTGCATGCTTCCCACAAATTCCTTCATGGACATTTTCAAGTATTTTCCTGGCTTCAACAGCATCCACACATCTCAGGAGCACTTGATCTTTTCCTCTTTTATACAGG
The DNA here is from genome assembly GCA_025506655.1 of Gossypium rotundifolium. Classification (NCBI taxonomy): domain Eukaryota; kingdom Viridiplantae; phylum Streptophyta; class Magnoliopsida; order Malvales; family Malvaceae; genus Gossypium; species Gossypium rotundifolium. The sequence goes on along the minus strand of CP106731.1, from coordinate 159,589,700 downwards.
ATGTCCCCATCAAGAATAAATCACACCGCCATTCTTCTGATTGTTCTTTTATCGTTTTCATTTGCTTGCTCGGGATACTTTTGATTCTTGACATATTCTAAGATATCATAGAACCACGGCCGTCCATCTGCCTCTTTTTCAATGCTAAAATAATGTGCAGGGACCTCATATATGCTCATTTGGAGAGGTATTGTTTCTTTTTCTCTGTTTGCTTTGAACATTAAGGCCAAAGTGGCCAGGGCATCAGCCAATTGGTTTTTTTCTCGTGGGAAGTAATTAAAAGTCACTTCTTTGAATTCTTTAATTAGTTCCACAACGAGGTCACGATATTTAACTAATTTCGAATCTCTCACTTCCCAATTTCCATAGATTTGGTAAATCACCAATGTTGAGTCCCCGTACACCTCTAAGATTTCAATGTTTCGTTCAATAGTTGCATGAAGTCCCATGATGCAAGCCTCATATTCCATTACGTTATTGGTACAGAAGAAATTTAATCTGGCAGTGAGCGGATAATGGTTCCCTTTTGGTGACACTAAGACTGCTCCAATCTCATGCCTTAATGCATTCGATGCACCATCAAAGCTCATCTTCCATGATTTCTCTTTTGACGACTCACATTATTTTTTTGTAATGCACATCAAGTCTTCGTTTGGGAAATCAAATCTCAATGGCTTGTATTCCTCCGTTGTTCGAGTTGCTAAGAAGTCAGCTATAGCACTCCCCTTTATCAACTTTTGGCTCACATAGACGATGTCGTACTCCGATAGTAGGATCTGCCATCATGCCATTCTTCCTGAGAGTGCAGGTAATTCCATCATGTACTTTATTGGGTCCAGCTTTGAAATTAACCATGTCGTCTGATACAACAAATATTGCCTGAGCCTCCGAATTACCCAAACCAAAGTGCAATAGAATTTTTCAATTGACGAATACTTTGCCTCATACTCTGTGAACTTCTTGCTAAGGTAGTAAATCACCCTTTTTCTTTTCCTTGACTCATCATGTTTCCCCAGTACGCAACCCATTGAGTTTTCAAACACAGTCAGATACAATATTAATGGTCTTTAGGAAGTTAGCGGTACTAGCAACGGAGGGTTAGACAAATATTGTTTTATCTTGTCAAAAGCCACTTGGCACTCCTTGTTCCATTCTCCCGGATTATGTTTTCAAAAGAGTCAAAAAATTGGGTCACACTGGTTGGTAAGTTGAGCAATGAATCGAGCGATGTTGTTCAACCTCCCTAAAAATCCTCTAACTTTTTTTTGTGTGCGCGGATGTGGTAGTTCTTGTATGGCTTTTATCTTATCTGGATCAACCTTAATACCTCTCTTGCTGACAATGAAGGCTAGTAATTTTCTCGAGGTATTCCCAAACGTGCACTTGGCTGGATTAAGTTTTAGTTGGAACTTTCTTAGTCTTTCGAACAACTTTCTGAGGTTCCCAACATGCTCTCTTTCCCCCCGAGATTTGGCAATCATATCATCGACATAGACTTCTATTTCTTTGTGCATCATGTCATGGAACAACATCACTATGGCCCTCTGATATGTTGCCTCAGTATTCTTTAATCCGAACGGCATCACCTTATAGTAGAATATCCCCCACATCGTTACGACATAGTTTTCTCCATATCCTCGGGAGCTATCTTTATCTAATTATAACCCGAGAATCCATCCATGAAAGAAAAAATAAATGTTTTGTTGTGTTATCCACCAATGTATCGATGTGTGGCAAGGGAAAATTATCTTTAGGACTTGCTCGATTCAGATCACGATAATCCACGCACATTTGTACCTTGCCATCTTTTTTCAGTACCGGGACTATATTAGATACCCATTCTGGATATTTAGAAACTTGTGGGAAGCCAGCATCAAATTGTTTTTGACTTCTTCTTTTATCTTTAACAGCATTTCAGGTCTCATTCATTTTAGCTTCTGTTGAATTGGCTTGCATTCTAGTTTCAGTGGGAGTCTATGGACCACTACATCCTCGTTCAAACATGGCATGTCCTGATATGACCATACAAATACATCTTTATACTCATGAAGCAAGGCGATCAAATAATGTTTGGTGTTATCTGAAATGAAAATCTCAATCTTCACTTCTTGCCTCTTTTCTTCGTTTCCCAAGTTTACTGTCTCAACACATTCTTGATGGGGTAGAATCTGTTTATCTTCTTGTTCTACCATTCTTAGTAGGTCAGGAGATGAGACATAATCTTCAGCATTTTCCTCAGCTTCGAATTCTCCTAAACAAATAGCTTTCTCGAAATCGATTTCAGGACTTGTAACGGGATTGCTCATGTCGTTGATAACTGAGCACCTGAAAGGTGAATGGAAAAGAAAACTATAGAGGAGCATCAAGGTATTGGTACCAACAAACATAATGTTATGGCATGATATGAGATACATGTAAGGACAGGCTGTGAGAAGAGGGAATAATTATGAAGTTAATGAGAATAAAAAGACCATGACAAAATGCATCTCCATTAATGTTCATTTAAATAAAAAAAAAGCAAACATAAGCTCTTACAAAAAATCCCACTATTACTTAGGGGTACACAAAAAGAGAGTTAACATTGAGCATTACTCTGGAGAGGACTTAGAAATTACGAGAAGATCCACAGCAGTCCAATTGTTCAAAATGAATCCAAGAGGACAAAGGCGTATCATTGAAACATCTTTAATTGTATCATCTCCTTTGTCAATAACATTTATACTAACATTCTGAAGACCCTTTCAATCAATAATAGCGCTTTGTGAATTATCTCGCCTGGGTACATCATTCCTGCAAATGTAAATGTTTTTAACAAAGGAGGGTACACTATGGGCTCCCATTCTAATTTCTGACCTGATGCTCTTGCAACTCTCTTTGTGTCTTTTCCATCCTTTCAATTCTCTCATTGAATTCACCTCCATAATTCTAGCTCTTAACCACGTCCCATAAGAATGACGTGATTCCAGATTCATAGTGTCGCAACTATGGATTATACGGTTTTAGCCTCAGTGAATGATTAGGGTCATATGCACATGCAATGAATGGATGAATGAATAAATGACAAATGCATGTCAGTCATGAATAAATATGCAAGAATTTGGTGTTGATTTCAAGATAGCCCCATTCTTAGGCATTTCATTAATCAAAAGAGTCCATTACAACACGTTTTGCCATCTCTGATTTAACAGTTACACAAATTTCTTAGTCACATCGCCTTGTTTCTTCACTCGTTCTAGAACTCTGACATATTTGATTTTTGGCTCGGAATCATATCTTCTTGATTGAAAGTAAAACATTGGTAAGCTGGGTCCCAAAATTGAATCATGGCTTGAATCAGCTATTCGTCTACGTTGACAGTGATCAAGTGAGCTATATCCCCGTACTTTTCAGTGAAGATGCCCTTAGTGTCTGAGTCCCACTGTTTCCAGATTCTAGTCAAGTCTTCGAGGTTATTCCGACGAGCATTCAAAGTTACATGCTCGGGAAGATTGGAGAGACATCCTTCTTTTAAACTATCCCTTTTGCTTTCTGGATTTTCAAAGACCAGTCTCGAGCCATAGCATTTTTCTCGGTTACTGTGTCATTGACTCCTCCATCAAAAACCCATTTTTGGCAACCAATCTCTAATCAACACCTTCCTAATAAGATGCCTATAATGCATGGTAAAAATAATAATAATAATAAAATAAAATAAAGACAAATAACCTTGATTAGTAATCATAACAAATATAAACGGAGAAAAACTATGGAAAATCTAACAAATTAAGCTATTCAATCGTGCATTTTGGTGAAACTGACCTAAGTTTTTTTTATTTGCCCCATCATGTTTTACAAAAACCTACCCCACATACTCATCAGATAATCTACCTGATCCAATTTATTAAACGGACCTGATTCCCTTGCATAAAAAGTGTAAATGTAAAAGAAATAAAAGGCGAGAGGCGTTTCTCCCATGTACTTATTTGGAGACTATTAAACGGACGAAGGTTCGGCATGGCTCTAGTTAGGTGGCTCATATGGTTCACTATATGCGGCTTCGATTCTAGAAAGGTAGTTGAATTGTTCGTATTGTCGTCTACTAAGATTTGTACGAAGCCTCGGTCATTGCCCATCATAGGCTCACGAGTTCAATTCGAGTTTATTTATGCCTATGCGGAGGGACAATTTAACTCACGAAAGCATAAGTCATATGTAACCTAGAAGTACTCACTAACCTGTGCGGATGGAGGAGTTAACTCACGAAGGCATAGCGTTTACTTCCACTTAAGCGGACAGAGCCCGAGTAGAGAGCTCATGTTATGCAAAAATGGAAGTGCACGGTGTGTGGGGAGAAACTCACAAACCTTTTCGTTTTATTTTAAAACTAAAAAAAACTAAAACCGTAAAAACTTAGAGCTGAAAAACAAAAAGATAAAACAAGTTAGAAAAATATTTACAATATGATGCAAATGCATGACTTTTCAAAATTTAAGGATCACGACTCAAAATTAATTTGAACAAGGAGTTTCGAAAATTTTGACAACACGCGTTTAATTCTAGATTTGACTCTCAAAAAAAAGTCCCCAGTGGAGTCGCCAGCTGTAGCGACCTAAAATTTGCTTGGGCGCTAATTGAGGAAATTATTGAAAACAAAGTTTCAATTTTATTTAAAAAAAAGGGAATCGCCACCGATCTTTTTTTTCTAGGTGTGATCGGACACCTAATAAATCCTCTTTTTTAAAGAAAAATTATTTTTAAATCTTCTTAAAAAAAAGGGGGCCGAATTTAGGTCTACATCAAAATTCCAGAGAAAAATAAGGTTTAGGAGTCGATTACGTACGAGGAATGTATTAGCACCCTCGCGACGCCTAAAATTGGTACATCGTTAAACGTGTGTTGTCTTAATTTTTAAAAATACGAGTTCAATTTAATATTTAATCGTGATCTGATTGAAACACAAGAATTTTTGAAAACACAAAAATTTTTGAAACTCGAGAATTTTTGAAAACAAGAAAATTTTTGAAATACAAAAATTTTTGAAAATACGAAAATTTTGAAACACGAAATTTTTGAAACACAAAAATTTTTGAGACCTCGAGAATTTTTTGAAACCCAAGAAATTTTTAAAAACACGAAAATTTTGAAACACGAAAATTTTTAAAAACATGATTTTTTTAAAACTTGAGAAATTTTTTTTAAAACCCACAAATTTTTAAAAATACGAAGATTTTGTAAAACACTAAAATTTTGAAATACGAGAATTTTTGAAAACACAAAATTTTTGAAAATACGAAAAAATTTTAAACTCGAGAATTTTTTAAAAAATACATATTGATATATTATAATCTAAAATAAGATTTTGATAATTTTTAATAAACCTCTTATTACTATTACTTTTAAAAAATTAAATTTTCTATTTTCTCGAAAGGCATTTTATATTTGACACAAAATCAAAAATATTTACCCAAGCCTAACATAGCAGTGAGATCAATGATTTAATGCCAAATTGATTTGTTGCTTAAAATGAATTTATTAAAAATTAAAATTAATAAATAAAATCACACCATAATACTTAAAATAAAAAATAATATTAATAAAGCAATATAACAAAATGGACCAATACTCAAAGTAGAAGGTTAAAAATATACCAAGGCTAAAGAAATTTGGGCTGCTGAAGTGGGCTACCGAAAATGGGCTTTTGTTGGGCTTTTGCACTATTTTTTTGTTTTTTTTATTGGGCTTTCTCCTTTTCTCTTTTTTTTGGATTGTGATGGGCTGCTGATTTGGGCCTACTGCTAGTGCGGATCGGGTCGGGTCAGGTCGACCCGACTTTTTTTTAAAAATTATTTTTTTATTTCTTATTTCTTTTTTCCTTCTTCTTTCTTCTTCTTCCTTCTTCTTCTTCCTTCTTCTTCTCCTTTCTTCTTCTTCTCCAACCGTCGCAGCCGTCGACGTCATCGCTGCTTCCTATCCGGTGGTGCGATGCCTTCCCCTTCTTCTCCTCTCTTCTCTTCTTTTTCTTTTTCTCTTCTTTTCCTTTCTCTTTTTTTGAATGTTGTTGCTTGCCGATTTTTGGCTGGAAAGAGCCCCTCTTATAGTTGTTTTTTTTTTTGCAAGTATTAGGTGGCTAGGGAGGAGGGAGGCCATGCCCTAGGCTGGTGGCCGAAAAATTCGGTGAGTGGGTGCCCCAAATCATGCAATCTGCTAGAAGGACCAAATTACAAAAGTAGTAAAAATGGAAGGGCATAAATGTAATTTCTAGAAAGATTAGGGTCAAAAGGTAATTTTGAAAAAATAAGGGGTTAAAATGTAATTTTAGAAAAGTTGAGGGTCAAAATATATTTTTTATTTTTTAATTTTTAATAAATTTGAAAATTAAACATGAATATTGATCCGATAAAATTTAGTGCTTACAATATCCATATGAATAATTATGATAAGATTTTATTTTAAAGTAAACAGTTAAAAGATTTATTAAGTTGAAGTCAAACAAAGAAAGATTAAAAATAAAAGGAAACCAAGATATTAAAAACCCATCATTTTGCCCTGGCAAAACCAAATATTAGGAAACCAAAACTACCTATTGTTTTGCCTCTCCAAAACCAGAATAAAATAAATGAAAAAGTCTTTCAACCTCAAAAATGGTGTTTCTTCCTCAACCAAGAGGATCGTTTCAAGCAATTTTCAAGAAACACTCAACATATGATAATGAATTTATATTTGATGCACTCACAGTGCATAATTATACATTGTCGACAAATCACATGATTATACTTTTTTAAATTACAATTCAAATAATATACATTCCGATAACTATGACAAATGTGCATAATCAAAATAATATCCAAAGTTTCTATAGCCTCAACCCTAGCATCAAACTAGAGTCTCATAATGAGAGGGGGAATCATGTGGGTCATAATTTGTATTCTCATAATAAATAATTATATTTTTTTCGTGTTAGCTGTTCTTGTTTATTCCATCATATTCGTTGAGAAGTAAATTAGGTTGCGAATCTTCTTACTCAACACTCTCTCCCAACCAGTCATTTTTTGAGTGGAAATATGCCATGCATGTATTGCTTAATGTATTAAAGAGAATAGTAGAAGAATGAGAGAATTTATAGGATATATAGCCTCTTCTTTTCTTTTCTTTTTTCTTTTTCACATTCTCATTTAGATTAGGTTAAACTATACAAATGATGACCCAACTATGTCCACGTTTCTATTTTGGTCACTCAACTTTAATTTTTTTCAATTTAAGCATTAACATTTGAATTTATTCCTGTTTTGGTCACTTAAAGTTAAATTGATAACGTAAAGCCTTTTTCTAATTGATATAACAACACATTTAGTCCTCAATATTTACCTATTTTATCAATTTAGAATGCTATCTAAAATTTTTATCACTTAACCCAAACTATATGATTTGTAAGCAATACAAGGAACATCCTAAGAAAACAAAGACACCATGCAATAAAATATACTTGTACAATGCACAGGCTAGATGTGTGTATATCTTATTAAAATATATTTAATCATTTTGTAATTTATAGATGTGAGTTTCTAGTGTTCTTTTAGGATAAACTACATTAATAACCATCCAACTATTAATAAACTAAAAATAATTTTTTTTTTTGCTAGTACACTTACATTTTTTTTTTTGCCAAAAGTAGCATACTTAAATAGATTAATAAAATTAAACTTTTAAAAATTGAAAACAGGTTTCTTAGAAAATTAAACAAATTTTATAAACACTTTTTTTAAAAAAATAAAATATTTTTACTAATAGATTTTATAAACACCTTTCCATATATGTTTAATCTAGGAAATTATATATACCATATACATATAATTATGATTTAAGACATTAATTTTATCAAATAATATATCGAAACACAAATTATATAAAATGATTTAAACTTAATTATAATATTGATTATACAATTTATATAAAATCATAAAATATATTAGAAAATATATTTTAATTGATATATACAATCAAATTTGTGCATCAATTAATTAATATATCCAACTATTAGGATAAATTGCACTAGCTAGATGTGTGTGTATCAATTAAATCTGTTCTTTTTTTTTTTTTTTTTTTTTTTGGGTTTTATAAATTTATAGACGTAGAATGCTAATGTTTTAAAAGTCGAAAACTTTAGTTAGAAAGTTTGAGGATCAAATTGTTAGAACTTAAAAATATAAAAGGTTAAATTTAAATTATTTAGAATTAGGATCAATTCTAAATTGATAGAATATGTAAATATTAAAGAGTAAATTTATTATTATACCAGTTAAAGAAAAATTTTCTGTTATCAATTTAATAACGAGTGACGAAAATATGAAAAGTTAATATTTAAATTATTATTTTTTAAATTAGATGACCAAAAAAGGAACAATTATATAATAAAAGTCTTGTAAAATCTCTATTTGTTACTGTTGTGAATGGAATACAAAAATTCATTCAGATTGATGGTTCTAGCAGTACTAAATAGGAAGATGAACTAAGAGATACCCAGCTTTAATGAGACTTTGTGCCACACCAACTCCGCCTCATAATTCATCTCTTACATTCAACATCATCTTTGTAAGAACTTGTTGGCAGTTGTACTGTTTACATATTACATTCCCACGTTAGCATCAATATCAAAGCCCTGCCGTGTGAGCAGAGGCAGATCCTTTTCGGGCCTAGAGGCAAATTTTGGGAAATTTTGATTTTTTTTTTCTTAAAAGTTTTAGAAAATTTTAATTAAACTTCTCAATTTTTTTTAAAAAAATTTCATTTTCCCTCGAAGTTTTAAGATAATTTTAATTAAGCTCTTTCAAATTTTTGAAAATTCTTATTATACCTTTTAATTTTTTTTAAATTTCAATTAAGCTCTCTGATAATTTTTTAAAAATTCTCATTATTCTCACAAAAACTTCAATTAAACCCCTAATTTTTTTTAAAATTCTCATTGAACTCTTAAATTTTTTTTACTAGGCTCTCTAAAACTTAATCTCACGATCTGCCACTGTATAAGAGTATTCATAAAATGGAAACATGCAATTCAAAATTTAGTGAGAACCGTAGGACCTTAATTCAACACAAACTCAACCATTACCAAATCCATGAATTTCAATTTCCAATTAATTCCTCTAGTTGTTCTTTTTCCTTGTTGGAAAGACACCCAATACTTCTTAATGCATTTTGTATGACCCTAGGCACTTATGGAGATGACAATTCAAAGAAGAAACACACATCAAAGACGAAAGGAAACAAATTGTACAAAAACACACAATACAACATAAAAACAAGTAAAGGAAGAAGTAACTAGAAAGGGAATACCTTGGGGTGAGGCATCAATGGCCTGGGAAGAAAAAACTTTGAAAGAAAGAGAAACAGAGGCTTTGAAAGAAAAGAAGAAAGGGGTTTAGGTCTGAAGTTGGTGGAAATATGAGAGGGCAGAAGGCTGAGCACAATGCCATGGCTTTTGAAGATAACTAGTTATTAATGTTGGGCTTAGCTAACAAACTACCCTTTTTTCTTTTTTCGTAATTAGGATATCAACCACCAGCAACATTATTCAATCCTCTCATTGCAGGTGTTCTCCAAAGAATTAAATGGCAGGCCATGAAATGTGTAGCCATTTCATAAGCTTTTATTTACTGCAATAGAAACTAATGCTTACAAGGGAAGGAATCCATGAATTCTCATAAAGAACCAACCACAAGATTACTATATAGTTCGAGGATAGTCTTAAGTAACCGTTACAATGAACCCTTGTTTGCAAGTTGTGTCCAACTGTGGCCTTGTAATAGTCAAATTTTCAGTGGTGTCGGAAACAGTGGTTTGAGACCACTAAATTCGACAAGTGAATTCAAAATTTTATAATTTATTATTTACGAGTTAAGTGTGATTTTAGAAAGATTTCTAATTTGGTGGTTTGTGTTTTAGAAGAAATTATTAGGAAAAGTGGTTTTGAAAATGAGGTATCAAGACCTCGATTTCATAAACTAAGTTAGTATTAAAATTTTGTTTGAAAATTTTAACGTTTTGATAGTTAATTAATTAAAAGGACTAAATTAAAAAGATGTAAAATTTGCTAAAGTGATTAAATAGCTTAAGTGTTTAATAAGGGAGGATTAAAAGGAAAATTAATCCAAAGTGGAAGGCTTGGGCGGCATAAGCAGAGAAAAACCAAAGAATTGGTGTGAACAAGGGGTAAAATTGGAAAAGAAAGAAATAAAATAGTTAAAATTGGACTAAATTGAATCTCTAGACATTTCTTCACATTTCTTCAGCCAAAAACACCATAGAAGGTCTCTAAAAGCTGGATTTTCATATTTTTCTACAAGTGAGTTCAATTATTGCTCTTTTCTTGAAATTTTTATGTTTTTAAGACTTTTACAATTAGGTCCAACTATCCATTTCATGGGTAATTTTGAAAGTTACCATTGATGAGTGCTGGATTTTTATGATTATTTAACATGGAATTGAAGCTTTAATTTTGTTATGTGATGATTTTATCAAGTAATTTCAATAGAAATTGATTTTAGGACCAAATTATCAAAAGATTGAATCTTAGGGTTTGGTATTAAATTATGCTTATCAAAGGCTGTGTAATAGCTTAGAATATTTAGATAAAGTGTTAATTGAGAAAAATTAGCTCATTTGATGGGCTAATTAGTGAGGGACTAAATTGTAAAAATTGTAAAAGTTAGGGTAATTGTGCAATTTTGAAAATTGAGAGGTATAAATTGTGAAGTGAATTAGAATTGAAATATGTGTTAATGAATGAATAATTTTATATTCTAGATCAAAAGCCCGTAAGAGAAATTAGCAGAATAGTCCTTAACTGCTGAAAACTTACAATTTAACTCAGGTAAGTTTGAATGGTTAAATTTTTAATGTTATTTGTTAAATTGATGAATGGTAATATATATTTATTCATATTATTTGTTGAAAATAAAATTATTGTAAAAATTATGAAATTAAATTGAATATTCAAAGTGAATGGAACGCAGGATTGAGTACAGTCGTTCAATGCAAAAGAGGAATTGACGAAAAATTACCCAAGTAAATCGAGGTTTAGCATTTGTTGTGAAATTTTGTGTTGGCTTTCCGTTTGCTTTCCGTTTAGCTCTCATGAGCTTCAGTCAACTTATATGAGTTTCAGTTCAACCCTTCTGGGTTTCAGTTTAGCTCTTTTGAGCTTCAGATTAACCCTTATGGGTTTCGTTAAGCTCCTATGAGCTTCCGTTTAACCCTTACAAGTTTTCGATTAGCATTTATGTGCTTCTGTGCAGCCTTCGGGCTTCTTTTTACGATGTACTCAAATTCATAAGACATTCTCTGGTTTGATAAGGATTGGTAAGTGCCACATGGAATTATGTGGAAGATTTTAAGTTATTATTGTTATTGATCTTAAATAAGTGACTTCATCAATTGAGTTGTGACTGGCAGGAAATATTTATGAAATGATTTACCTAAATGAATTGTTATAGTATGTTCGGTAAGATTTATGTTAAAGCCAACGAACTTACTAAACTTCATTAAGCTTACTTGTGTCTTCTAATGTTCTTCGTAGATTTTCAAGAAGTTCAAAGGATCGGATCAACACGTCGGGTCACACTATCCAGATGCTCCGGTAGATTTTGTTATACACTTTATGGTTTATATGGCATGTATAGGGATGAATTGAAAAAGAGCTAAATTGAAGTATGGTTATGTATGATATATATATATATATATATATATATATATATATATATATATATATATATATATGTTTGTGTGAATGTATTTAGTAGTAGATTTTGGTAAATCAATGAAGGGAGTTATTCTAGTAAGTTTAGCCAATTAAGTTTCGTGATGATATATTATGTTTAAAACATGTTTTTTGGCATGTGTTGATTGTTTGATTGGGGCTATTTGATGTATTGAAATATTGTGTGTAGGTTGATGTCAAAAAGCGTAAGAAAAGTGGCTTTAAAATAGCCTATTTTCGTCCACACAGTAGAGACACGGGCGTGTGTCTCAGGCATGTGTGACACACAGCCTAGCACACGAACATGTGGCTTGGCTGTGTGACCTCTGCACTTCATACATGGCCTAGCACATGGGCGTGTGGTTGGCCGTGTGACCCAAGTCAGTAGCCACCCTAATTTGAACACGAGTTGGGACACGGCCATGTGCCTTGCATCGAATGCCCACACGGCCTAAGATACGGGCATGTCACCTGGCTGTGTGAGCCACACGGCCTGACCACATGGGCGTGTGTCCCCTGTTCTTAATTTTTTTTTTTAAGATTTTGGGAAAAATTCCCTGAGTGTTCGGTTTAGCCTCAATTCACTTCTAAAGTGTATTTAAGGAACAATATAAGTATTATATGAATGATTCTTGATCTGATAATAAAGGTAATGAAATATTTGTAAATTAGTCTGAAAATCTAGTAATGCTCCAAAACCCTATTTTGCCGACAGATAAAAGTTAAGGGTGTTACATGCCTAATTTTTCTCACTTAATTCAGGTAAAAGTTTTTAGATTGAAGAAAAAGGTAGAAGGCTGATAGAGTGTGTAGGACAGTCTTTTCTTTTCTTGTTTTGACGTTTAGATCATTAAAGTTTCTAAAATTTTCTGTTGCTAGAAGCTAACTGGTCCCTTTAATTTCTAGGTGTTACTCTCTAATGGGCTTTTGTTACTTATTCCATATCTTAATTGCCCTATTTTCTTTCTAAGGTAATGAAAAGTTATTTTAGTAAAAAAAAAATAGTAATTTATTAGTGTTAATATTTTTCAATTATATAAATAATGAATTTATATTTTATGCAATTATAGTGCATACTTATATATTATCAATAAATCACATGATGACATCTCATTTTTTATGTTACAAGTACGTATAATCATAATTGTAAAGTCAATTAATATACATTTGGATAAACTATGTCAAGAATTAATTATTCCACAGCATAACCAGAATGATAAGGAGAATAATGTCAAAAGTTTCTAAAGCCTCATCCTTAACATTAAACCAAGGTCTTGTTGGCATACAAATTTAATTAAAAAAAAAAAACGGAGAAAAATCATGTGGTGGTAACATGTGTAATCATAATTTGTATTCTCATTATTAATTGATTTCCTAAAGAGTTATGGGTTCTTTGTTATCTTCCATTCTTGTTCGTTCACCATGTTTGTAGAGAAGCAAATCAGGTCATGTTTGTAGAGAAGCAAATCAGGTCACACATCCTCTTACAAACATGTGTAATCATAATTTCTAGGCGTTACTTTTTAATTGACTTTTACTACTTACAGATTGTACTATTATCTTTATGAGGTAATGACAATTTATTTTAGTACAAAAATATCTTACTCGTTTATTAATGTTAATTTTTATTATATAAATAATAAAATCATATTTGATGTGTAATATTATAATCACATGATGGCAGTTCATTTTTTAAGTCACAAGGACAAATATAATCACAATTTTAAGTCAATTAATACACATCTAAATAACTATGGTAAGAAATAATTATTCCAGAGCATAATCAAAATAATGTCCAAAGTTTATATGAATTTATTTGCATCCAAAAATTTTTTAAAAAAGAGAGGGGAAATCATACGGTGGTAACATGATGGTCATAATTTGCATCCTCATAATTAATTGATTTCTTAAATAGTTATGGTTTTTCTTTGTTATCCTCCATTCATATTTATAGAGAAGCAAATCAGGTCATGCATCTTGTTACTCAACATGTTACCTCCCTTGACGATGATTAATTCTGGGTGCAAGAAAGCCCTACATGTGTTGCACTGCAGATTGCAGAAAAAAAGACAGAGAGTGTGTGTGGATAGTTTCTCTATTCTCATTTTGTCATTTAGATTATTAAAAGTCTTTAGATTCTTGAAAGAGATTAAAGAGGACAACAAAAGACTCAGAGATGTAGAATGCGAATTAAATTAATAAAAGTCTCTAAAATCTTCTATTGCTGAGTATCGGTCCCTTTAATTTCTAGGTGTTTATTACTTGCTCCACCATCGGTCCTCTTATTTTTTATCTCAAGGTTGTAAATTATATAATACCTTAAACATAATATGACATGAGAACACACTATACATATACATGAGTCTGCAGTTAAACATAATAGCTACTGAAGGCATTTATCAACTACGTTAAAACAGTAAACTTGATATTAAAGAGTAGGATACATTTTCAAGTTCTGATAATCTACAATAACACCAACCCCTCTATTCATAGCTGATGCAGATGTTTAAGCTATATATATAATTAGCTTTACTCACCGCTCAACTCCTCAACCATATTAACTGAAGCCCCCGCACCATTGATGCTATATAAAGTTTTAAGCTATAGAATAAGCCAATGTCTCGATCTCGAAAGATTGTGTTGGCTGCTAAACATGGTGGAGAATGATGAGAGCTTTGTCATTTAATAGCTTCCATGAGAGAGCCTGTTAAAACAAAGGTCATGACACTGATTTGCTACAAAAAATTATGGAAAAATAATAGTGTTAGGTATTTGAAGGTACATACTACAAAAAGTGGTGTGGTTTAAAGTCAAGTTAGCTAAACAAATGAAGTCATCAGTTTGAGCTTAATTTTGATTTCCCATTTTTCTGCCTACACGGAACATTCGAAGAAAGGTCAAATCGTAAGTGGTGAAAACAAAATTTACAAACCAGGAGTTAAAAAGATGAGAAATCAACCAAAACGAATCCTTCTTTTCCTGAGCTAGTAACTCCTCGAAAGAAATGTCAGCAAATTCAGGATCCGGGTCTTCCATTGGCTCACTGGACTTGCCCTTTGACTCCATGCAAGTACAAACTTCTAGCATCTAGAAGACAGGGAGAGAGATTAGAACCATGATAATGTCTGTTCTGATTGCAATAAGAGACTGAATTAACATAATAGGGGAGCAGAAAAAGATTTCAATAATCCTTTTTGCTCATCTAGTTGCAGAAGCTGTACGAAGCTATGTCAGAACAAATAAAGCACTGAATTGTACCCTCTTATAAGCCGGAGATAGTTTAAGTTGCTGTTGGAGCCAGTTATAGACAAATGCATCCTCTTCTAATCTCTTCTGTTCCATTTCTAGCTTGTATATCTAAACATGCAAATCTTTATTAGAGGGAATCAAGATTAATGATAACAACCAGCTCACACCAAAAGCATAAGTTAATTTCCATATGGTTGCTCACTTGCTGTCTCAGGCGATCAAATGATGATCGATCTGCTTTGAATAGTAGAGCCTTTGTTATTGTGAACCTACGTTTGACCACCTCAGACCTGCAGTAAGATCGTAGCAGTAAATTAAATAGGATAGCCAACATTTAAAAAGCAGATTAATGGTAGAAATATGAGTCAAGGAATAGGAACCGGTGCCGAGGGTAAAACATTAAGAAAATGTTAGAGCTTAAAGGAGTGAAGAAAGAAATAGAAAGCATCTCAATATTCTGAGAACAAATGGAGCGGACTTGGAAGAAAGAAAAAAAAATGTGGGCAAGCTAATTACATCAGATTAAAATCGAGCAGCATGTTTTCCAGAAACAATAACAACAAAACTAAAAGGAAACACTCAAAAAGCCAAAATAAAGATGTAGCTTAGTAAAACATGACAATAACTATGAACTTACTTGTGCTGCAACTCATTCCTAGCCTCCATCAAGCAATTAGCAAATTCTCCAACCTACATAAAGGGTGGATGGCATGTTACAATTGTGGGTATTAGAACTACAATAAATTCCATAGAAGGTATCAGAATTCAGAATTTTATTTTCCTTATAAAAAAAGGGCAGGGGAGATTAAATAAAGAGAGTGAGCCTAAGAATTTGCCTTGGAGAAGTTATTTACAATCAACTTTCATTTGTAAGGTATACTCATAGGATTAACTATGATCACAATGTACAAGCAACTTTCTTTGATACCATAACTTTTAAAGTATACTCATAGGATTAACTCATGCATAATCTAGAAGTTTCGGGACTAATTCAGAATCTATTTTCTAAACTTTTGTAATCAAAATGAGAACATATGTCTCTCTGCCTGTCTCAAATGCCAGCAAGAAAGAAAGCCAGCGATCTAGTTCTTTTCCGGAACTAGAAAATTTTAGTTACTCCAACTTGCAATTTAATTAAGACCAGCATCTCACATTCGATGTATCTGTAACAGCATCAAAGCTATTTTCATGTGTAAATGAAAAGAACTTGAAACCAGAGCATCAAAGCTATGTAAATGAAAAGAACTTGCAAAAAAGGGTTTATTGTAATGGTTAGTTAAAACCGTCCTTGAACTATGCAGTTGGTTCTTTATGGGAATTCACCAATTCCTTCCCTAAGTAAGCATTGGTTTCAAGTTCATTTCATTTAGAACCGACCACATAGTTTGAGGACTGTATTAAGTAACGGTTACAATAAACCCTTGTTTGCATGTTATGTCCAAATGTGACCTAGATTTCAATTGACTGATTCCTTCCCTACGTAAGCATCGGTTTCAAGTTCATTTCATTTAGAAGCAACCACATGGTTCGAGGACTGTCTTAAGTAATGGTTACAATAAAACCTTGTTTGCAAGTTATGTCCAAGTGTGGCCTAGATTTCAATCCACTGATTCCTTCCCTACGTAAGCATCGGTTTCAAGTTCATTTCATTTAGAAGCAACCACATGGTTCGAGGACTGTCTTAAGTAACGGTTACAATAAAACCTTGTTTGCAAGTTATGTCCAAGTGTGGCCTAGATTTCAATTCACTGATTCCTTCCCTACGTAAGCATCGGTTTCAAGTTCATTTCACTTAGAACAGACAATATAGTTCGAGGACCGTCTTAAGTAACCGTTACAATAAGCCCGTCTTAAGTAACCGTTACAATAAGCCCTTGTTTGCAAGTTATGTCCAAGTGTGGCCTAGATTTCAATTCACTGATTCCTTCCCTACGTAAGCATCGGTTTCAAGTTCATTTCACTTAGAACCGATAATATAGTTCGAGGACCGCCTTAAGTAACGGTTACAATAAGCCCTTGTTTGCAAGTAATGCCCAAATGTGGCATAGATTTCCTCACTTAATTCAAGCAAAAGTTTCTAGATTCTGCTCCCTCTCTTTATTAACATTTTATTGCAGAAAAGATATAACACAAGTTCATAAAGTTACAAATGGGATAGTCTTACCTCCTAAGCAAAGAAAACAAATATTTAAACTTTAAAATATTGATTGAAATGAGAAAAGACCTGACCAAATTATTCTCCAGATAGCTTAATGATAGTTAGAGAACTAAAAAAGCATTAATTAAAATATGAAGCAACAATGAGACTTGCTTTAGTATCAAGATAAGCCATATATTTAAGCAACAAACTACACAAGATTTGATTATTACTAGCTAAAAAAAACAGATAAATGAAAAACATCAAAACTTTAAAAAAATTAAGGTGATAATAAGAAGGCAAAAAAAGAAGATACCTGAGCTAATGTTAATCCTTTGTTTTGATGACACTTAACAAGCTGGTCATAATGTTGCTTAATCTTCCTCTGCGTAGCACTACCTGTTGATGTAAATGGGTACAAGCAAACCAGCTCCGGTTTGATCCGACAACCCGGATCCCCCCGACCCGATTCTTCCTTTTTCTTCTTCTCTTGCGCTGAACAACTACACCTTCCGTCACCATTTTCTTCTTCACTTTTGGAATCCAATCTCTTCTTCTTCCCTCTTCTCTTCTTCTTCTTCGTCCTCTGATCCTCACCACCTGATTCACACCGCTCCCCATCTCGATCCGACCCGACCCGACTGGCATCCCCATTTTGTGGGTTTTCCCCGGTAAACAAACCAGCCCATTTTGCAGAATCGGAAGGCATAATCTGTAGAAGAAGAGTATGGGGCAAATGAGTAGAGTCGTTTCCCCGGGTTTGTGCCCTCGTATCAACAATATCGGGAAAACAGCAGTTCAAAAGGGCAGATTCATTCTGGGGGTTGCCTTCTTCCTGTAGTTGTTGTTGTTTATGGAGTTTTTTATAGTGAAAAGAAAAGAATAAGAATAAGAAAGAGAGGACGAAAGAAAGGAGAAAGAAGAAGAAAAACATTGGGAAAGGATAGGAGCAAAGCAAAGTAAAAATATGGAAGGAAAAGAAAGGAAAAGGAATGTTATATATAAACTATTTTTTTTTTTTTTTTGTCTGTTTAAAAGATAAAAAGGAAAACTATGGGAGAAGAAGAAGAAGATTTGAAGGTTTAGCCGCATTAAAACGCGTCATCACGACAAAACAATATACAGAGCGAGAGAGAGAGAAAATGCTTTGATGTTTGGTTACAAAGAGGTTTATGTTCCTTCCTAGTACTAATGCACAAATGAAAATTGTTTCTCAATTCTGATTTCTTATCATATCTAATATAATCATGCTTTTTCTAAGCATTCACTACTTCTCTTTTCATTTTATAATAAGATTTAAATCAATGTTTGTCTCAACATAATTATTTTATAAATTTTTGTTTTTTTTCACTTACACGCTTCATTAAGCCTCTCTCACCCTCAATTCAGTTTTGAAATTATTAAAATATTTTTTATAAAATAAATGTTATTTTTTTGATAATTTTATATATGAGTTTCAAACCCAAAATATTATAATTTTAATATCTTAATTCTTTTAACCAATATAATATCTAAGCTTTACTATAGTGTTTTTACTCATTTTGTGGGTGTATCATAATCTAGTATTTGGTTACGTTAATATCACCTATCAACTAGATCTCAGTTTAATTGTGAAATCACCAACAACTCATTTCTTTTACAAAGTAAGAAATATTACAATAAAACTTCGGTACATTCAACCATAACGAGCTTTAGATAAAATTATTATATTTTATTACTCATAATTAGATTTTCATAATTAAATATTTTGCTTTCAACCCTTTTGATAGAGATGATGGCAAAAAATATCACAAAGATTATAAATTAATAACTTAATCCCTTTTTTATTCATATGAAATATAATATTTTTTTATTCACAATCTCAATATGAGATCCATTATGAATATCTTTTAAAACCAATGGATTAACCATCACAACATATTAATATATTAGCTCTTCTAGAGCTTTCGACTAATTTTGTACTACCAAATATTAGAATAATATTAGTTTGTTTCAATACCAAATAAGATAAATATTTTTCTATCTGTAATGATAGAATTCATTATTACATTATCATATCATATAATTTCTCAAAGAATATTAATGGAAACAAAATATTTGGGCATACGTCACATATGTGGCCAATAATATTTTATATCACATTGATAACATAAGTTATCTTAAGAACTCTCATTGTTCTCTTATTTATTACTATGTTCCCACTTTTAGTGATCCACTAGTATATATTTTATTTTCTTTATGTTTACATTTACTTTGGGGAATGCAAAAAATCTAGTAGGACGAACTTATAAACATCTCAATAAATTCTTTATTTTATAATCACCATCGCAAACATGCGTGGATTTTAAATTAAAATATATCTATTCATGTTGTTATGATTAGTCTCTAATTATAATAAATATGATATAATAAATAAATCATAGTAAAATATACCTGGAGATCTTTAACATCATTGTCATCACCTTGACTATTATCACAAGCACTATTACAACTTACAAGTAGTAAAACAACTTTGTTTTCGTAATAACATTTATAATTTAATAGTAAAATTTATTTAATAAATAATCAAAATTTTCATGTACGATGCTTGAAAATTATCCGATACACATTGTATCAAATTTTAATACCACATATATATTATAAAATCTTATCTTGCTCTAATAAAATATTTATAAGTTCAATTTAAAAGATATCATACAATCATTCAACATTAGCAAGTTAATAAGACTCAATAGATCCTATCAAATTTCCCTTTAGTCAAGAATGGTAGGTTAATAACACTTTCCACCATAATTAAAATTTCAAGAATATTTAATAACAAGAATTTAATAATCAAAACATCTAAATATTATGAATAATATAACTTAATTAAAAAAACTTCAAAAGAATGATTTACCATAAAAATAATATAGAAAACATACCATATTAATAGCAAACATATCTAATCAACAATTATGTCTTTTACATAAAAAAATTAACCTAGAAAGGCAAAAATCAAATACCATCAGAACGTGAAATTTATGTCAAATAAAAATTAATAGTAGTCATACCTTAATTGAAAAAGAAAATATAATCGAAATATAAAAGTTTCTTACCAAATCTATACTTTACCCATGCTTGTACAATAAATCAAAGATCGGGAATAAGAACCATAATCCATTCTGAGATTGAATCTTACTTCACGATTTCATATAGATAACGATATCAAATCTTTCACCATCCTTAAGAACAAAAAGTAAAATAAGTTAATCAAAACAATGATAACGTTTAATGGAAAAAGAATGAAAAATAATAATCAGATATGAAACATTATAGGGTCCGTTTGTTTACATGTAAAAGGTTTTACAGAAAATATTTTCTGTATTTTCCTGTGTTTGTTTCACAGAAAACAGCCTGGTCAACGGAAAATGACTTACGGTCAACGTAAAATAAGGCATTTTTCCTATAAAATGACTTATCATTTTGAAAAGCGTAAGTTATTTTCCAAAAAAGAATTCTTTTATAGATAATTTTATTTTTATATAAAAATCAACTTAAATCAAGCTTAATGTTATTATATTGATAATAATTTTTATTTTTAAAATAATTAAAATATTATATTTTTCAATATTATTAAACATACATATTTAATTATTTATTTTAGTCATATAATAAATTATTAATATAAATAAATATAATTTATTATTTTAATAAATTATTTAATATTTCATTTTATTTTAATAATAAATTTTAAAATAATAATATTATTCACATATTATTGAAAATATTCAATATTAATATTTTAATAATAAATATTCGTTATAATTATACATATATTAATAATAAATATTTTGTAGTATCAAGGTTAAAATATATCATAAGTCTATGTACACTTCATAGGTTTGCAATTTAGTTTTTGTACTTTTATTTTTAAGAATTTAGTCCATTTACTTTTCAAATTTGAAAATCAAGTCCAATTGTTGACATCGTTAAATTTTTTGTCAATTTTGTTTATGTCACATTTTAAATAAAAATACTCACTTTCGGTAGTCATGTAATTAAAAATGACATTGTAATGAATCTAAATTTAACATAATATTTTTAATATATGCAAAAACAATGTAAAATAAAAATTATAGATAAAAATAAATTCAATTAAACAATGAAAAAATAAGAAAATTTCAAATGTATATTTGTTTCATTAAAACAACTTTTATAAAATATTTTTAAGAAATCTACCAAACAATGTAAAATATTTTACACAGATTCATTCAAACACCAGAAAATATTAGCTTTTTCAAAAAAATAAATTATTTTCAGAAATTATTTTGCGAAAGTCATTTGCAATAAAACAAACAGAGCCATAGTATTATTACCTCATCATGAACCCTAAGAATAGCGAATGAAAAAAAAAACCAATTTCTTTAATACTCAAATTTTTGACATACTTTTAATTTATTAATGTTAAAAGTTAAAATGACCATCGAAATCTAACAAAGAATACTAAAATTAATGATACTACTTCAAAATTATAGTGCTAAATTAAGTTTTAATTGTTATATAATTGTAATATTGGTTTAATTATAATTATTAATTTAATAAAATAGAGATATTATTAGCTAATCTTTTGACAAGAAAATCAGAACATAAGTCTAAGCATAAATTCTACACGCAACTATTACTAGTATTAGCACTATCCATTTATATAAGATTATTTTTAGGTAAACTATAAAAAGTCACTTTTATTTATTTTAAATTATATTTTAGTAATTTATATTTAAAATATTATATTTTAGTCACTTATGTTATTGTTTTATTACGAAGTGGTCATTCTACCATTAAGCTCTGTTACATTCCTAACGGTGGTTCTATGTGGCAATCTAAATTAAATTTATTTAATTAAAAACCTATTTTCATCCCAACAACTGAACATCAAAGTTGGCATTTAAAACCTATTTGGACTGCCACGTAGGACTGCCGTTAGGGAGGTAATAGAGTTTAACAGTAGAGTGATCACTTTGTAACAAAACGAGAACGTAAGTGACTAAAACGTTACATTTCAAATATAAGTGACTAAAATGTAATCTGAGGTAAACAAAAGTAACTAATTTTACTGTTTACCCGTTTATTTTAATATTATCTATATGGTTTTGTAAATATTACTTAGATTTAACAAGTTTAGACATTAACATTAAAAAAGAATAATATGAACTAATTCTTTTATATATATATATATATATATATATCACTACATCAAAACAGACTTTTAGCGGCGTTTTTAGTGGCGCTTTAAAGAAAAAAGCCACAAATATTAAACGCTGCAAAAAAATGAGCAATAGCGGCGTTTCTATCCAAAACGCCGCTAAAAACAATAAATAGCGGCGTTTTTCTAGAAAAAGCTGCTAAAGGTCCGAGCATTAGCGGCGCTTTTAGAAAAACACCGCTAAAGGTCCCAGCACTAGCGGCGCTTTTAGACAAACGCCGCTAAAGGCCCGAGCATTAGCGGCGCTTTTAGAAAAACGCCGCTAAAGGTCCGAGCATTAGCGGCGCTTTTAGAAAAATGTTGCTAAAGGTCCGAGCATTAGCGGCGCTTTTAGAAAACGCCCTGAGATTAGCGGCGCTTAGACAAACGCAATAAGGTCCGAGCATTAGCGGCGCTTTTAGGAAAACGCCGCTAAAGGTCCGATCATTAGCGGCGCTTTTGTAAAAAAGCCGCTAAAGATCAAACTTTTAGCGGCGCTTTGACTAAAACGCCACAAAAATCTATTAAAACTATTTTATTTAAAAATAAAATGTCGTCGTTTCGGTTTAATATAAAAATTGAAAAAAAACTCAACATTAGTGGCGTTTTGTTCAAAAACGCCAGTAAATGTATAGCAATGCAAAAAATTATTTTATTTCTAAATAGAACGGCGCCGTTTTGGTATCAATATAAAAATAAAAATAGTGGCTTTTGTTAAAAACGCCGCTAAATGTTTAGAAATAGCGGCACTTTACCTAAAAATGCCGCAAATACCTATTTTATTCCAAAATATAAACGACGCCATTTTGGTATCAATATAAAAATTGGAAAAAAAAAACTTAGCATTAGTGTTTATAATTTAGTGGTTCAATTGTTTAATGTTTAGGGTTTATAAGTTTAAAAGGTTATGAGTTTAGGGTTTAGAGTTCATGATTTAAGATTTAAGGTTTATAGTCCATGATTTAAGGTTTAAGGGTTATTTGTTGGGGATTAAGGGTTAAAGGATACATTTTTAGGGTTTATGGGTTTAGATGTTATGGGTTTAAGAGTTAAGAAGATAGAGGTTAGGGTTTAGAGTTTTAAGGGTTGTGATTCTAAAGTTTATGGTTTAAGGTTTAGGATTTACTGTTTAGGATTTAGGGTTTGAAGTTTAGGGTTTTAAGATTTAGAGTTTAGTGATTTAGGGCTGAGGGTCAAGGGTTTATGGTTTAAGGTTTATAAGTTTAAAATGTTATGGGTTTAGGGTTTAGATTTTAAGATTTAAGGTTTAAGGTTTAGAGTCTATGATTTAATGTTTAGGGGTTATTGGTTAAGGATTAAGGTTTAAATGATATGGGTTTAGAGTTTTTGGGTTAGGTGTTAGATGTTAGAAGTTTAAGGGTTAAGAGGATGGAGGTTAGGGTTTAAGGGTTAATGGGATAAGGGTTAGGTGTTTAGGGTTTTTTGTGTGAAAAATATATATTAACAATTGAAATACTATTATTAAAATAAATTTAAAGTTTTTGAGTATATGACTACTTTGTTTTTAATTTATATTAAATAAATTCAAATTTTAAATAATTTTAAGATTTCAAATTTGATCTAATTCTTTTAAATATTAATTAAATTTAAAAAATTATCTATTTAAATGAAAAATTAAAATACTATTAGTAAATAATTTTATATTGTTTTTATTTTATATATTCTTTTAAATATTGTTTTATTTAAATAAAAAATTTATATTGTTTTTATTTTATATATTAAATAATTTTAAATTTTAAAGGCATTAGAGGCGTTTTGTTTAAAAAGCGCATAAAAGATATATTTTAAACAAAACGGCACCGCTTTTATTAGAATTTTAGTGGCATTTTGGTAAAAGTCATAATAGGTTCCTTTTAGCGGCGCTTTTGGTTAAAAAGCATACAAATATTAAATATCTTTAAGCAAAACGGTGTCGTTTTGCTCTCTTATTTTTTACCCACACGATCACACTTACCTTGTTTCCCATTTCGTCGTTCTGCCTGCAGGTTCAGTTCCCCCCTTTTCCCTACTCCTAAATCCCTAAGTATTTTCACCCCTTTTTCCCCCATTGACATCCGTTTTGCTCTCTTGTTCACCCTTTTCCCCAATTTTAAATCCCTAAAGTTCACCCTTCCTACCGGCCATTGATTTCCCATATAGAAAATCCCTAAACTATTTTATACAAATAAAATTATTTTTGTTGTTCAATAAAATCCCCTTCTTCTTTTATTGTATCTCTAGCCTTTGATAATCGATATCTTTAGATCCTTAAAATCATCTCTCAAATGCTTTCCACAACTTAAGCTATATATATACCATTTTTTTCCCGTAGATCTGTTTCAAGCTTTCCCTTTGCTTTGCTTACGAGATTTTGAGCTTCAACTTGTATTTTTCTTATTGGTAAGTTTGTTTATAACTTTGATTTTTGTTATCAGCGGATTTGCATTTCGATTAATTTTTAATGGTTGAAAATTGAGAAAATTGAAGCTTCGTTGTAATGGGTTTTCTGTTTTAGTAAAGTTAGAAGTGATTTAGCTAATTTTTTCCCCTTTTGTTTTTTTTTTTGACATTTATTGATATTTTATTGAGCAATGGTAGATTTATTATTTTTTGAAAATATTAGTTACTTAAAGTTAGAAGTTAGAATCGTTGGCTTTCTTAATTTTCTGTCTTTTATCTTAGATTATTCCATATTATGATCGGCTTTGTGTGGTCCCTTTACATAGATTTTAGGGATTTGTAATTTCTATTTGTCTTGGGACAGATTTGAGAATCGTGTTTACACTTTGAAGAGCTACTAGTCCCCCTCCCCCTGTTAATTGGAATAATTTCCGTTTCGAATGTAGCAATGTTTCAAAATTGAAGAAGCTACTGGGTTGTGTTCGATTTTGATGTACGAAACATTGAAAAATTGAAGTCTTTCATTGTTTGTGATGCTTTTGATGTTTGAAAATGGAAACATTTTTTTTCATTGTCTAAGCAAAACTGTATTGAAAAAAAGCACAATTTGCAGCCAAATAAGTTAAGGGAAACATTTTTAATCATTTTTAATCATTAAATGTGTTACTGGTCGTCCTTTCTACAATACTATTTCTTTTTTTTTATCACTAAAATCGAAGTTCATGTAAAAAACAATTTGCAGCAGTACTCATTGATGAGAAATTCTGATGCTATTTATCTTCTTTTACCAGGTTCAGAAGCATTTCCAATGGAATACACCGTCGGTAAATTTTGTTGATTTATTTAGTTAATGTAAGATCTTCTTCACTTTTATATATGTTCAAAGGTTGATTTCTATTTTCTAACACCCAGAAGTTTGTATTTTATGTGCATACTGCTCAAAATTATTAAGTCCCAAAGATCAATTATTTGTTTATTCTTCCAATTACTCTTTTGCATTTTAGTACGATCGCTTCACTTTATATGCAGACATGATGAAAATAGAGTTGGTTTTGTAAACAATGTTATTCAAAGGCATGTATAGCTCAAATTTAATTATGATTTTTAGGTTAATGGCCAAAAATAGTGATGTCAAGTGGTTTGGTGCGCTTATTTTCAGTGGGATTTTATTTGGAAGAGTCTTCTCATTAAGGTATTCATTTATAATTTCTTTTTGCCCCCTAAAGGTGCTAGTGTCCTACCTATAAAGGGCATAATATAAACAATAATAGATTATTGTTGTAGAAATACTTTTGTTGTATTTTTGACCAAATTTAATACTAGTTGGTAAGGACTTTATTATTACATTGAAGTGGTATTATGTTAGGTGAATTTGCTTTGGCTTTATATTGAATTTTACAATGCAAAATGAAAGAACAAAAGTAATCATCTACCCTGTTCTTGATGAATATGGTTTTGGGTATACTGCCTTCCCGTTTATTTTGTTTTGTCAGAATATGTTAATCGAGATTGGTTTTATTTAAATGCATAATTTTATATGCTTGATTCCTTTTCTTTCCTTTTCATTCCAGCAAAAAGCATTGGAGGAGTGTAGGAGTGTAGAAGTGTCAATCAATTGTAGATCCTCTTTTTTTGTAAAGGTCAGTTTGGCTAAATGATTCGCACTTTGATTATGTTCCATAAAAATGTAGCGTAGTGTCCATTATTCTTCTTGAGATGGAAACATTTTATTGCTCCTTTTTAGCAAATGATATTTATAATCAAATAAAAACTAAATACATTTATGATACATGCATACAAAATTTTATATGTATTCTATAGTCGACTATATTACTAAATCAAAAAGTAATTATATACTACGGTAATTATGAATTAATTATACTTGCTTTGACATATATTTGTATTTACTTGTGAATGTACTTTGCTTTTTATAGGAGATGAAGTAAGTTGATTGCTTTTTATAGTTGAAATGTTTTTTTTTTATTGTAAGTTATGCTTACTTTATTTTACATATTTGTCATCCAGTTTTCTGCCTTCAAATCTCTGTTGTCTGCAATCCAGTTTTCTTGTCTTCAATCCATATTGTCTCAGGTAAGAAAGTTGTTACGTTGAATATGGATAATCTCTGTCATCACTATGGGATAATTGAGTTTGACTTATTTATGTTATTCAGATTTAAGTGTGAGAGTTAGAAATTTATGTTATTCATTGTTGGATTCAAGAAAGGGATTAATTATTATTAGTAACAATAAAAGAAGTTGTTCACGCTCATTTTGTCTAGTTAGGTCAATATAAAATAAGAATACTAATTTGTTCAATCTATTTCTGTTTCTGTTGATGTTTTTATCTGATTTTCCATATCTTATTGAGGTAAATGAAAAATTAACTTCTGTATTGGGACTGATTAGGAGCGGACCCAATCTGATTATGATAACAATTGTTGAGCGGAGGCAATAACGAGGGAGGCGAGGGAGGCGAGCGAGCAAGTAAAGTATGAAGAACTCCACTACTGACTTTAGACTATGATGCGATTATTCCAAGAAGACTCAGAGGCCGCCATCTTAAACATTTCTTTTCTTGTTGTAAGATGATTTTTAACATTGTTACAATTAACATTATTGTAAAAATTGTTTGAATTATACTTCATTTATTAATGTATATCATATATCTTTTATTAAATTTGAAGTATCGTTTAGATTTAATGCTTTTGGTGAGATTTAAATATTTTATTTGCTGTCTTGGGTTGAAATTATATGCAATTGCTGCTGTTTTTGGTTGGTTTTAATGCAGGGAGGGTAGGATATTGGACAAAAAGAGCATTGCAAATCTGTGCAAATTAACAAAAATGCCACTAAAAGTCTCCATATTTAGCGTCGTTTTTTAGAGAAGCGCCGCTAAAAGTCCCTACCTTGGCAGCGTTTTTTAGAGAAGCGCCGCTAAAAGTCCATACCTTTAGCGGCGTTTTTAGAAACGCCGCTAAAAGTACCAACTTTTAGCGGCGTTTTTTCACAATAAACGCCGCTAACTTTTGCGGTGCTATCTTTAGCGGCATTTTTTGCGGCGCTTCCAAAAGCGCTGCAAATACTATTAGTGACGCTTAAAAACGCCGCTAAAAGTCTATTTTGTTGTAGTGTATATATATATGCATCAAATATTTATATAACTACGACTATTATAATTAAATTATTGTCACAATTACAATGTTAATGTAAACAAGGGCAAAGTCAGAAAATTTTTTAGAGGAACCGAAATGAAATTTTAATTTTAAAAGTTTAAATATTTATAATTTTTAAAGGATTAAATCAAATTTTATAATTTTAAAGGGTAAAGTATAATTTTACCTTTATTAAATTAAAATTTAAATTTTTTAAAATAACCTAAATAGTAATTTTTTATTTTAGGCTAACCCTTACCAACCCTTAGATTTTCCTATGAATATAAAATAAAATTATGTTACAAATATATAAAATTTATTTTATAATTTTTGTTATGTATTATTTTTCTTAAATATGTTTTACTTTATTTTTAGTGTATTAATCTAATAGGTATACATACATATAAATGTCCAATAAGAATTAATAAACAATCTAACATGGTGTAAAATAAGAACATCAAGGCAAGCGCCCATAAAGGGAAAAAAAATAAGTGGGTTTATGTGAATATTTTAAACAATACTTGTTTTTTTAAACTTTGATATTTAAATTATTTTTAATCTTATTTTAATTTTTATATTTTTTATATCCGTTTTATTATTTATATGTGATATACTTAATTTATGAAAACACATCACATGTCATTCTTTTATATATGATCTCGCAACCATTAAAAATTAAAATTGAAATTTATAATATTTAAATATATATAAATTATAAAATTTTATTAAATTCATTTTATAACATACAAATTATAGAAATTATAAATTATAAAACATTATATAAAATAGAAATAATTCAAAAAGAACAGAAGGTAAAATTATAAAAGTAAAATATATACTAAAAGTGACAAAATTAATTAAAATTTTAAAATATAAAAAGTCAAAAAATAAAATTATATAAATAAAACTAAAAATGAAATACATTTAATTTCTAAAAAAATTAAAATTAAAAGAAATTAGATAAATAGATTAAGAATTGAGGGTTCATTGGTCGGACAATAACTGGACAACAAAACCAAAATGTAAACTCTTTGTGCGTTCTCCTTCACTGGGTATGTCACCATTTTCTTCAACGCTATTAACTTTTTAGACTAAAATCTACAATGAATGTATAGTTTAAATATTAAAATTGCACAAAAAAAAATTCTAAATACCAAAATGGAGAAAGGTGTAATATAAAAGTAAAATCATGATATAAACCCAAAAAAGTATAAAACTTAATATACATATATAATATTTGAAATACACTATAATACATCAAAAGGGTAGGCATATAAGTAGAGGTGGCAGGCAGGCTGGATTTTGAATTTTTGAATTCCAAGTTATTTCGATTTTAGTGAATTTAGGGTTTTACAAGTTGGGGTTTTGGATTGAAGCCGTATATAAATCCGAATTTTGCTGAGTTGAGCATTGACATCATGTGAGCAGTAATTAAAAGTAGTCACCCCAACTGGTCCAGCATAAAACATCAATGCTACTTCTTGGCTTTCAAAGTGAAGCAAAATAACTGTTGCTTCTTCTTACTTACTGTCTACTCTCCTTCAACCTTCATTTTTGGGTGGGATAAAGCTTTATATACATTGTTCTAGAGATTGAAGAAAAAGACTTTAAACTCTTTTCTTTTCTCGTTTGGTTGTTTAGATTATTAAAATCTTTTAAGGAGTCTATTTTTGGGTACTAGTCTCTTTAATTTCAAGTCATTACTTTTTAACTTGGTTCAATTTTCTCGATTATCCTCTTATCCTCTCGAGATGATAAAAATTATTTTAGTTAAAAAATCTTAGTAATCAATGAGTGTTAAACCTTTTAAGCTATATGAAATTATATTTGATACACTTACAGTGCATATTTATATATTATCCGTAAATCGTATGATGAAACATCATTTTTTTTTTTAAGTTACAAGTACAAATATAATCACAATTGCAAATCAAATAATATACATTCGAATAACTATTACAAGGATCAATCATTGTAGAGTATGATCAGAATGATAACTAGAATAAGACCCAAATTTTCTAGAGCTTCAACTTTATCGTTAAACCAATGCCTCGTTGGGATCCAACTCTTTTTTTTTTTTTTTTTAGAAGGGAGAAATCATGCGGTGGCATAGATAACATGTGTGATCATAATTTGTACTCTCAAGGTACATGTGTTTCATTGAATATGACTTACAGAAAATATTTTTCGTATTTTATTGTGTTTGTTTCACAAAAAAATGGCTTAGTCAACAGAAAATAACTTAAAAGTCAACGAAAAATAAATCTCTTTTCTTACTCTAGTGGACGATAATGATGTTAGATGATTAATTTAGAAAAAGTATAGTTGATTAAGATAAAATGTATTTTCTTACTTAGCATAAACCCTCCCTCAACGATGATCATTTTAGGTGGAAGAAAATCCAACATGCATTGTTTAACAGATTGAAGAGAAAAGCAAAAGACTAGATTACTAGAACTGGTCCCCTTAATTTCCAGGTCTTACTTTCTAACTAGATTTTATTACTTGCCCCATTGTCTTGGTTGTCTTTCAACAAAAAAGACTTAATAAACCATTAGTATTAACCCTTTTCAGTTATATTACAGTGCATAATTATATACTATTAATAAATCACATGATAAAAATATCATTTTTCTAAGTTATAAATATAAATATAATCACAATTACAAGTCAAATAATAATATACATCCGAATAACTATGACAATAATTAACCATTGCAAAGTAACTACAATAATATCCAAAGTTTCTAATGCCTCAATAGTAAACCAAGGCTTCGTTGGCATCCAAAATTAAAAAAGATGGGGAAGGGGAATCGTGTAGTGGTCACATGTGTAGTCACATTTTGTATTCTCATCAGTAATTGATTTATTACTTATTTACTAAATAGCTATGTTTTTTCTTTATAACCTTCCATTATTTTTCACTTCATCTTGTTTGTAAAGAAGCAAATTAGATCCTGCATCGTCTTACTCAGGATGGATCCTCAGAAAACTTTATATGTAACACCCCACACCAGACCCAATCGTCTAATTTAAATGCCTAATGCGACATTAGGTTTCTGAAGTAACTCAAGCTACTATAACACAAATATATTCAATTTAATCATCATATAATCTAAAATCTAAATACATGTATTTATAAACTCAATGACTTATTTCATCAATTTACAAAATTATATGGGTTAATATCAGAATTAAGACTTAAATCCAAACTCAGATACCAAATTTCAATTAAAAATTTCAAAATTTCTTCATTTAAATTTTATTTAAAACCAAATAACCTGCAAGAAAAGAGATACACTGAATTATCCAAAATTTCGAGTGATATTTTCCCTACATATTTTTCAAACTATTTTTGAAGACAGACGAAGGCAAGACTACTTGTAATGGCCCAAATCTGTCCAGCACAAAATAACCCAACAAAAAATAAAATAAAAAAACACAAATAAATTCATTAAAGAGTCCAACCCATTATAAGCCCAAATTACCTAAACCCTAAAGCCCGAAACCTTAAAAAATTCAAAAACCCTAGCCACCCTAAAGCCTCCAGCCGCCGCTCCTTGCCACCGAAGACACCCACGCCCCAAGGTCTACCCCTCTGCCATTGTTTCACCAAAATGGCTAACGGGCACACCTTCCCTCATCGTTGACCTCCACCATGGATACCTGCAGAGAAGAAAGAATAGAGAACAAAAGACAGAAACAATAGAAATAGCAAAAAAGAAAAGGAGATAAATGTAATATACTTGGCTATAAAAGCCATAGCAACGAGATGTAATACACAAGCAACCGAATAGATTCAGAAAAAAAAAAGATACAAAAAAGAACAAGTTTCAAAAGAAAAAGGTAGCATTTTTATTTCTTTTACTTCGAAGCAAAAAAAGAAAGAAACAAATCTTACTTGCAAAACGCCGTCGTCGTCGCCGTTGCTGTCGCCAGTCCCTTTCCTTCGACTCGTGAAGCCTCAGAACCCTTTAGGGTTCCGTCGAGGGCCTCATCGGAAAAGGGAGAAACCTTTAGGTTTCTTTTCCTTCGGCCGAGCATCGGTTAAATTTTTGGGGATTTAAACCCCAGATCTATATTATAATTGAAGAGAGGGTCTAAAAAGGGATTTTTTTTGTTTTTCGGCCACCGGAGGCGGCGGTTGCCGTCGTCGATGACCGGTGGCCACGGTAGACATGCGACGGCCTTGTGGCCGGAGTGGGAGAGAATTTTGAGAGAAAAAATTAAGAGAAGAGAGTTTTTTTTTTTAACAGGGTTTAAAGTGTTTTTTATTTATTTTTTTATTTTTATTTATATAGGGCCCTATACGACGTCGTTTTGGGCTTGACTTTCAAACGCCCAAAACGGCGTCCTTTTGACGCTTAGCTCGACAACCCGACCCGAACTGCACAAGATCCGCTTGTTTTTGATTTGGTGGTCCATTTATTTCCTTGGTGCTTCCGATTTTGTGGATATTTTCAATTTAGTCCTATTCCTTTTTAGTTATTTTATTTCTTGCCCCATAATTTTGATCTACTTACAAATCAATCCCTTGACTCAACCTTGACCTGCCAAGGGAATGACACGCTTGTTGGGCTTAGGAAAATAACTCTTTAGAGCCCTGTACTTTTTATTTTGTCCTGATTTAGTCCTTTTTCTGTTGTTCCGTTTTTTAAAATTTATACTTCGAATTTCACTTAGATTTCAGTTTAGTCTTTTGCCTATTTACTATTATTATCATTATTATTTTTTATTATTGTTATTTTTATTATTTCTTTTATTATTCTCGGCACTTTCATGTCATTCATATTTACCCTTTTAATTATGCATCTTTCATTTTTATTTTCATTTTCAATTATCATATTTATTTTATTATCAAATATGGTATTATGATTATTATTGTTATTCTTATTACTATTGATCAATGTTTATTATTATAGTTATATTATTAATGATGCACTATTATTGCTATCGCTACTATTATTTTATTTCTTATATTTAATTCATAATATTATTTGTACTTGTATAGCGATTCCATTTTTGCTAAGTATTCTATTACGCTTGCACATAATCATATATTGCTTAAATAAATTAATGGCACATCACATTAAATATTATATTTATTTTTACCCAACGTATAGGAAATAATCAAAATTGAGGCAATGTTCATTGTTTTTGGAATTTGAGGAGTCGTACTCTTAACTACGGGAGTATGGTCTCTTTCTAAAACTGAAGTAATTGAATATCCTATTTAAAAAAAAAAAAAGAGATTTAAGTAATGATCAAATCGTGATTATTCTTGTTTTCGAGGATTTAAAGAATCGCGTCCTAACTTACGAGGCATGATCTTTTCTTCTCGACTAACTCAAAGTAAGGCCTTTTCATAAAATTTAATTTAGTTAAGTGATATTTTAATCGAAAACAATATTATGCAAAAAGGGATCGTATTTTAAATTCTTTTCAAATTTTCAATTCTCGACACTAAGACATCAAGTAATCAATTAGGTACTAATTTTGGGAGTTATGAGGGTGTTAATCATTCCTCATACGTAACCGAATCCTGAACCCATTTCTTGGATTTTGGTAGACCGAAAATAATTTTAATAAATCTAACATTTTGTTAAAATAATAAAGTTTTGAGGTGATCCGATCACACCTAATTAAAAAAGATTGGTGGCGACTCCACTTTCGTTTTTTTCAAAATAAAAAGTCGATTTCCAAAAAGGTTTCGACACTATTGTTTGTTGGTCACTATAGCCATGCTACTGCCGTGCTCATCTTGTTTTTTTATCCTGGGAGACAGTCGACCAACGTTTCTCCAGCACCAAATGAGCGGTGAATCTGTCTTAAGGAAATTGTGAAAACAGGTCTCAACTACCAATTCGTTTTTCCTGCCTACCTACGAGTATAATATTTTGATCCAGTCTTTATTTCTATTCTTTTCGATTATTATATATATATATATATATATATATATGCATATTTTTGTTCTCATTCGATCGTGTGATTTAAATAAATATTTTATATTACTGTTTATTTTACTAACATGACTACAACAGTCTTGAGGCACTACACATTGTGTCTCAAGGTAAGGTCTTTTATGTCTCGAGACTAACCTATCATGTTTTTCTATTTTTGCTTCGATGTTTGGTTGTCTCAAGACAAGGGGTTTCTATCTCGAGACTTGAAGCATGACAAAATCTACATAGCTTTGATGTTCATCTGTCTCGAGACAAAGGCCACTTGTCTCAAGACATAAGATCAAATGTCTCGAAACTATACAAATATATCTCGAGACCTCAAGTTCTTGAATACACAATTTAAATGAAATTTGTTTCATCGATCTTAAGACATGTTCTTTTTGTCTCGAGACCTAATGGTCAAATGGACAAAAAAGCACATTTTTAAATATTCAAACCTCACCAATTTGTACCTAAAACATACCCCAAATATTATACCAATACAAAATCATCAATTTAACACATGTGAACACAATTAAACATCATCAAATCATAGTATCCAAAGCATTAAGACTTAGACTACTAATTAACACATTCAAACTTATTTAAACAAGCATAGATAATCACCATTCAAGTGAAAAAACTTAACCTTAAAAATTTTATATGTCATAATGCCAAAAGTACCAAATATAAACTTAAAACATACCAACTAAACCAGGTATATGCCATAAGACCGAAAACACTTGCATACATATAAAATAACATGAGATGATTTCTAAGTTGAGTGGGAGAAATTGGATACTTGACCCTGGATCTACTAAGCTCTCATATAAGACCTACACACAAAAACAAATAAAATCATATGCTAACAACAAGGCTAGTATACATTTCATATGAAATTCAACCATAAATTATATCATGCATACATTTTGTGTCTCATGCTTTTAATATCATGTTTTTATGCTTATTATTATGATATATATCAATATTTGAATTCAACTATAATTACATCTCAATTGCATGTAAATTAAAGAATATCATTAACAATTTCACTTTCTCATTTCATACTCAAATCCAGTGATTCGTTTTATATCTATATCGGTGCTCAAGGCTTGTAATAATCATATCGCATGGTCTTTTATATGATATTACCAATACTACAATGTTCATTTACAAATTCAACATCATCATTCAATAGTCATTATCATTTATCAATTTTCATATTTTATAATCCCTATTAACCAGACACGAACTCAAGACGGATACATGAATCATCCAACCATCAAACCAATATATTTGGCACTTAGTGCATCATCGGTACATCTGAATAAACTGAAGTAATATATAAATGTTCCTAGCACCTTATCGGTGTCTGAAGTAAAATGTGTGCTCCACACCTCATCGATATAAGCCTAAGCAAAACCCATACATTAAATCATATGACATGCCAACTATACCTGACTCTATCTAAGACCGTTAATAGCGTATTTAATGTTTCAAAGCATATATAATTCTCATGTTAAAAGACATTATATAACAATTTCAAATCACACTCAAATCATTATATGCCATTGCATAAAATCACTTAATATTTCCTACTCAAATCTTTGCACCAAAGCATCTTATTCATATCATCATACATACATATATTCATCAATTAGCCATAATGCATATACTTACCAAATCATGAGACAAGCATCTAAATATTACTTTGCTCAATTTAACACCTATCAAGTTAATATATATTAGAATCAAATCATGAAAGCATAAATCAGAATAGACTACTTGTCTACGACATTTACCTTTCATTTATCTTGAAACAGTCCGACGTCATCTTTAGTTACATATGATAAATTCGATAATAGAAATAATATTAGTTTCGCACAAACACATGAAAACACAACAATTTAGCATAATTTGTATTTTATTCATTTTAGTTCCTATATCCGAAATGCTCATATATCTTGATATTTAGCATCGAATCAAAATCTGATTTTATATTTATTCACTCGTACTTTTAATCTATAGCATAATTTCTTAACAAATTTTAATTTATTCAATTTAGTCCCTAATATAAAAATTAACTACATGGTTAGACTTTTAATTCCAATCTAATTTCACTATCTTCAAATACAATCTTAACAAAATCTAAGCTTGACAATTAAACAACCATCATCTTCAAGTTTTGATCCTAACAACTCTTTAATGACAACTTGATAAACATTAATCAATTCAAAATTCTAACTCATAGGCATGTTAAACTAAGCTTATATGATTAAGATTTTGTAAAACTCATGAAGAGAAAATTCGTTTACCTTAATTAATTTGGTGAATGAATGGACAATGAAAGACTTTTCTTTATCTCTTAAATTTGCTACAGTTTGGAGAGAGAGAGAGAGCATGTCTCTTTCCCACTAACATTTGATATTTATACTTAGATTAGTAAATTAAGCTTAATTAATCACCATTAACTAATTATTAATGTAAAGTTAACTTTAATAAGAACAAGTTAGTGATAATAGATGAATATAATCATATCAACCCACTAACATTATTTTTAATGGTCAAATAACTATTAAGTCTCTTGCATAATTGTTTAATAAGCCACATGCATTGATTTAGCTTAAAATTTAATTGCGATTGTACTTTTCAATTTAGTCTTTATATTAAAATTATCCGCTTTTTCTATTTAACTATTTGACTGTCCACAAATATATATTTTCAAATTAAATATACAAATTATTCTATTCATAATTACAGTGACTCGATTTTACTAAATTTGATACTAAAATTACATTTTCCAACACCTATTAAAATTAGGTTGTTACACTACATGAATTGCTGAACAAATTGAAGAAAAAAGGTTGAAGATGAGAGAGTTATTGTAACACCCTTAACCCGTATCCGTCGTCGGATTAGGGTTACTAGGCATTACCAGACTTAACACCGGTCATAGCATATAATTACTATTTTCGAAGCCATCACCAATCGCATTTAAGATAATGAAGTACTATTTAAGTATACTTTAACACTAATATATATATGGCTTAAGTTTATTCAACCAAATTCATATATAGATATAGGTTTATTTCAACAATTTTTATAAGTCACTATTTATTTGATCATTTTAAAAGCAAAGTTCATTAGCCGAATATACTCATGTTTATAAAGACCTTACTAAAGCAAATCAACAATTACTAAAAACCGAACATGAAACTTCTATATACATATTCCTTCAATTCCTCTTAACAATAAATATACCAACTTCTATATCAATTATCGAATATCAAATCATAATATAGAACACTTTTCTTAGAAGATCATAGTTAAACAACAAGACCAAACATAACTCACATTAACTAAAACATGTGAATCTAAACTCGTTCCACAATGCACATAAGAACCATGACCGAATATGCCCAACCCAAATACATGACCCATAAAATCTTTCATACCAAATATGCAAGTTTGTTTGCCACATTATACAAACACCATGATCAAGTATCATAACTATAGTTTAGCTCAAATCAATCAAGCCATTTAACCTAAATACCAAACATACATGCCATGAAATGTATTTAATCACAAAATACTATCATGAACAAATATCCCCGAATTTAAGCATCATGTTCAAATATAATAGAACTCAAACTTAGAAATTAAACCATTTAATCAATCACCAAAATCAAGCATGATTAAACCATATTCAAGCATAAAAGTATAGCCATTTTCGCATGGCCTTTATACATCATATTCGATACAAAACTCCAAAAGTGGTATAATTTAACCTATACATGCCATAGTTCTCATAATTTAACTCATCAAAAGAGTACCAAAAATAGATGATAGTATGATGAGCTTCCAAGGTGATCCCCAAGCACGAGCTGAGCTCCCAAAAAAAAATCTAAAATTTTAAAGAACAAACGAGAACAAAGTAAGCTTTCATAGCTTAGTAAGATTTAAGCAATTCATATGCAAATAAGCTTATTCAAGATTTCATAACTAATTTCATTTGTAATATCCTTGCCGAATAGCCAAATAATCAAGAGTAGAAATCAAAGCAACATATATATATATATATATATTTACATATACTTATACCTATTTCCATACATCACCATCACATAATAATAATTGGCATACACATCTTCTACTTACCGAATCATATACTTCCATTTCGAGTTACCATCAATTTCAAGATAATATATATATATAACACATACCTTTAAGTTACTTACCTTTCACAACTTAACCGTTCATGCATAACATATGATACTATATTCGATCCTTTCCTTATACTTAACAGCATTAGCAACTAAGGTCGTTTATCAAACCTCTTACCTGCACACTTAGTAATAAGATTTAGTAACGTATCGCACACTCAGTGCCGTTACTTAACATTTTCGCACACTTAGTGCCAATTTCCCAATAATGTATCGCATTATCATTTCCGCATTACGTGCCAATTTCCACTTATCATTTTATCATTTCTGCACACGTAGTGCCATGTGACCGGTTTTGCACACTTAGTGCCCGGTTATAGGTTTGTACACTTAGTACCTTTCAGAGACACGTAAGTCATTTAAAAGTGCATATATATAAATAACTGTGATCTAATCCACAAGAATGCATATAAGAGCATACGATAAACATAATTTTATTATTTCATACCCCAAATAGATATATCATATTCGGCTAAATCAATAGCATGTAACTAAATTATCATTGGATATATTCATGTCATAATTTAATGTCTCTCAATCCATATACATCATTAACATTTAAAAATTCATCTCATGAATTCATATTCAAATTCCAAGAAATATCATATTAAGCTATTTTATACCAAATTCACCATCACATTTGGCCATATGCCATTCTTTATACTTACCTTCATTATCATAGATACATATATAAAAGACATTATTTAACTCAATTTCTTAAAATCTTACCTCGGAAGTTGCCGAATTAAGCTTCCCGACTATTCGTTTAATTTTGCTTTTCCCCGATCCAATCCCGTTTCCTTTTGTTCTTGATCTAAATAATTCCAATTTAAACTCATTCAAATTTATATTTATTCAATTTGATCCAAAAACACATAATTATGCAATTTACTATTTTACCCCTGACTTTTATAATTTTTACAATTTAGTCCCTAATACACAACTCACAAATTACTCAAAATTTGGTTAACTTTCTTTAGGGCCGAATCTTTATAAGGACTATATAAGTCCATATATTTCATAAATTTCTCAATTTAACCCTCAAAAATATATTTTCACAAATTAATCCTTAATTAACTACATTCACCAAAGACTCAAAAATAAGATAGGTTCATCTAGTTCAACTCTCTCATTTTATACTAAAAATCATCATAAAACTAAACTTATCATCAATGGCATATCTCACACACATGACCAATACACAAAATTAGTACATGGTCTTGAAAGTATAATGAACAACAATCTCAAAAATGCAAAAATCATCAAAAATCCAAAGCTTAAACTTACCTAATTTTGGTTGATGAGTGCCGAACCCTTATTGAGTTTTTCTCTTCTTTTTCTTTTGCTAGTTTCAGCCAAGAAAGCTCAAAAAGATGAACATGCAATGGCTCTCTTTATTTTATTATGTTTTATTCCATTATGCATTATTAAATATAATATATCATTAACATATATTTAACATATATCACTAACTATCATATAATATAATATAGTACATATGACACCACATTGCCGTCCACTAGAGTAATAATAGGGGTAATTGCAACATAAAACCCCTTAATTAAAAAGACACATTATTTTAACCCTCCAATCAAGCAAATGGCTAATTTTACCACTCATGCAATATAGTTTTTTTCTTGAATTGAATATACAAACAATCAAATTATCTCACGATATTTTAACACATGCTCAAATATATATAAAAATATTAAATAAAATATAAAAATATTTTTCTAACTCGGATTCGTGGTCCCAAAACCACCGTTCTGATTAGGGCCAAAATCGGGCTGTTACAGTTATGGTGTACTATTTTCCATTTTCACTTTGCCGCTTAGATTATCTACCAAGTCCCTTTAACTTCTAAACCTTATTTTCTAAGTAACTTTTGTTACTTACTGCATCTTATATTTTTTAGATAATGAAAAAAATATTTTAGTAAAAAAAAAGGAACTTCACTAATCTGAGTGTTTAACCATGAATAATGAATTTATATTTGTTAGGATTTGGTAACCGCCAGCCTAAATGACCCATTAGGGCCCAGGTCTCCGACCCGGAAGAAGAATGTTCGCCGTAGAGATTGTTTGCTGAGGACCCCGTTAGGATGCTGGATGTTTGCAAAGATAGCTTGCGAGGAGAGCTCGCGTAAGCCTCGCAGGAATGGGGTCACGAGCTATGTCCGCAGAAGGGATCGCGAGCCCTAAAGGGACCCCCGCTCATGACCAGTAGGTATGGGGCTCATTGGAGGTGTCAGTCCCAGGATCAAAATGAACCGCGTGCTCCGCAGACATGAGTCCAATAAGGCAAGGGATGCCCAGAGAATGTCAACACCAGAGACAGGGAATGCTAGTGCCATCAACCCCAAGACCGAGACAAAATAGTGGGCCCTATTATGAGCTGTAACAGTAGCAGTAGGAACATGTATAAATACCCCTTACGTTTCCCTTAATACGACACGAGAAATACTAATAAGCATCATATGGTTACATGCATATATCACCCGCTTGCACACTTATAAACTAAGAAATAGCATTCCTTTTCAATTACATATATCGAATGCGCGATCATCTTAGCTTTTAATGCCATAAACACAAATTAACTTTGCATGATATATGCATATGATCAAAGAACGAATGTACTAATTAAACTTCCATAATTCATGAATTCTATGTCACAATTTGTACACTATTGACCATTCATAAACGTAGATCTCAAACTAAATTAACATAGAAATATAAGCATATTTAATCATGCCTAGACCGAACCTTCTATACCACCTTTCCATACAATTTATAACTACCTATACTTATCATTAACAAATGAATCTAACAAATCAACTTACATATACAAAATTTCATTATGAGATTATTATTATCACCTAACCGTAACAACCATATTTAACATTCAATAACCCAAGTTATGATTTTACAACTATATACATAACACTCATATCACCTACCACATTTCCAATAATATCTAAACTTCAACCGAATACAAACATTCATTAATAGCATGAGCAAGCCATTTTATCCAAGCATATTGATGAAGTTTAACCCAAAATAAGTAGCCATTTTCGCAAGGCTATAATTATATACACGATTAAGTATCATTAGTAATACAGCTTAGTCTAACCTATACATGCCTTTTGAATTAAAAACCAAGTTTATCAGTACCAAATGAGAGTGGATAGTGTGGTTAACTTCTTTAAAGATCCTTCGAGTCCGTAGCTTGAATCAAAATCTATAAAACAGAATGATGAACACACGGGATAAGCTAACTTAGCTTAGTAAGTCTTAAGCAATCATAATATACCAATTGGACATTCAAGCATTTTAAAATACTCAAGAAATAATATGGAATAAAATAGCTTAACTCGAAAATTCTTCAAAACTGAATACTTTTATCATTTCCTTACCATTAGTATACAACTTATCAACTCAGCATCAAATTCAAAATATAAAACATCCTTTCTTTATAATATAATCGTAATACCCATACGCGAAACTCAATAAATTCACATAAATATTCGAGCAAGTAAAGGGCCGTGTACATCCGAATTACCTTTTCAATTACATAAATATATGTTCATTTAAACTCTCATATATCCAAGCATCTAATATCAATATTTCAAAGTTTAGTACTTAAATGATCTACTAATATCGAATCTTGATGCTCATTTAGATTAACCATCATCACTATTTTACCTTTAAACTTCAATTTATATCTCATTAGATAGTTCACATATTATAGATTAAATACTCTTTTCCAACTACTCATATTTTCGATACACATAATTCTATAGGATCACATATTAATGATATACAATAAGTATATACTTTACACTTAGTAACTTCACATAAAAGGAATATATATATTCACATATATTTGTATGTATATCCATTTGACATTTCATACATTCGTATACATGGCATCAAAGTAATCCCAATATGTCACGTAATCATAAGCATAAGGCCAAATATCCAGGATTAGTTTGTATCCTTCATCTCAATATACTTATACGAATACCTTTAACCACATTATGCTTTCATCTACCAATTTGCATCTACCAATTGTATACCACATTTCATTCATCAATTCATTTACTTATTATCATCACATGTATATATGTATAATACATGAATATGAATAACACATACCTTGTAGCCGAATTTAACCCATTTCATCTTCAAATGCTTAGGCTCACTTAATTCATTTCATGACTTTACTAGTACATAATCTAAGCTTGGGATTTCAACTCACTGATATAAAACCTGCTAGGCATTTGCCCGAATCTCACATCTTGACATTAGACTTGCTAGACTCAAGGTCCAGTAGTTCAAACACCGCATTTAGCCCTGCTAGGCAATAAGCCGATATAATTCACCCAAGACGAAGCACGCTAGGCATTTAGCCCGATAAAGATCACCCAAGACAAGGCTCCTAGGCTCGAAGCCCAATATAAATCATGGCAGACGAGGCACGCTGGGCATTTAGCCCGATAAAGATCATCAAGCACAAGGCACGCTAGGCTCGAAGCCCGATATAAATCAAAAGACGAAGCACCGCTGAGGCAATAAGCTCGATATAATTCATCAAGACGAGGCACCGCTAGGCTCGAATCCCGATATAAATCAAGCAAGACGAAGCCCTGGCAATAAGCTCGATATAATTCAATCAAGACGAGGCCTGCTAGGCTTGAAGCCCGAACATTCATATTATTGAGTCATCCCATTCACATCACATACTATCAATATCACATATATTTCATATAATTCAATATCACTTTCACACCATACCAATATTACATATATTCTATATAATTCAATATCACTTTCACGGATTACCTCAATGAGCTCGATTACGTAAAATGCTAAATTGCTTCCTCACATTCGGTTTTAACATGTTTAACTCCACAAGTTCATAATTCAACGTATACGATAAATTATAATCAATTATTATGGAATTAATTTGCTTAAAGACTTACCTCGATTTTGTTTGACAACGAAGACCTAAGTTGTCCGTGAACTTGAGTTTTCCCGATCCAAAATCGATTTTCTTTGTTCTTGATCTAGAAAGTTACAATTTAAACCCATTCAATTACTTTCCTATTCAATTTAATCCACGGACAAATAAATGGGTAATTTATAAATTCGTCCCTGATATTTCATATATTAACAATTTAATACATAATTTATACTCATTCGAAACATGCCATTTATACCTTAATGAGCATAAAGCCGATTGAACTTTAGGCACATTACAATCCATATATGCCTCTAATTTTGAATCCAATCACAACATTTGAAATTTTACCAAATTCACCCCTTATTGAAACCATGTATTCAATTTAGTCCATATTATGATTTTCACCGAATTACACCTAATTGCATATACATCCCTATAGCTGAATCAATCCATGAACTACATAAGTTCATATACTATCATATTTTCTATGTTTAGTCCTTCTACGATTTGTTCATAAAATTACCTAATATTAAGTAACTCTTCAAATTAGCCCCTAATCAACCTCATTCATCAAAAACCCCAAAGCAACAATTGTTCATCTAAAATAAATCTTCCATTTCATGCCAATAATCATCTCAAAGCTCAACTTATGTTCAATGGCACATCTATCATACTAAATCAATGTACAAAATTGATGTATGGGCTTGATAAAAGAGTACATACCAATCACAAATTCATGAAATTTATCAAAATTCAAACTAAAACATACCTTAAATTAAGCCTAGCTAAAGCCGAACCTTGTTGAAGTTTTTCTCCCCTTTTTTCTTTCTAGTTTCGGTCAAGATAGAAGAAAATAAGAACATGCAAATGTTTTTCTCTATTTTTATTTTATCTAAACATGTTAATCATTATATTATAACATAATATAAGATAAAATAATATATATAATGCCAACACTATTACATGCATAATGATGGCCATCCACTATCCACCTTTTTATGGTCTAATTTTATTTAAACCTTCAATTTATAAAGCCATCAACAATTCGCACTCACACATTTAACCACCAAGTTTTCTTTTTATGTGATTAAGCCCTTTTTCATAATTATGCATTAAAATAATTAAATTTTAACATGAAAATTTTACACACACTAATTCACACATTCTAAGCATTTAAAATAATAGTAAATTATTTTTTTCTGACTCAGATTCGTGATCCCGAAACCACCGTTCTGATTACGGTCAAATTCGGACTGTTACAAAAATATTACTCAACAATTGATGAGATGAATGTGGACTATTTCTGACCGAAAGATTTTCTCCAGTTTGATTTAGTTCTCTTCAACTCTAAAAAACCAAATGGCACACCCAAATGAGACTTTTCCTTTTATCGCCACCTCCGGTCAAGTAGGAGTGTTGAGTTCTGGCCACGACACAACAAAACAGACTTGTTCACTACTTGGTTCACTGACAGACCCAAAAACCTCAACAATGCAGTCTACCGAGGGCCTTCCCCTTCACTGGACCTTAATCTCTCCTTGGGTTAGGGAATGCCCTCTTCTGTTAACCAGAAACCACCCCACTGTAGTTCTTGACCCTCTAGAGATGATGAATTTTATGAGGGAATAGATGGCCGTGCAAGAAGAACGGTTTGTGGAACAACAAACCTTCCAGTAGGAGTTACTAAGGCAGAACAAGAAACTACGCAGATATATATATACTGACAACTCGGGGTCCCAAGAAAACACCAACACCAAGATGAAGCCCCGAGTACCTAGGTGAAGGAGTGGCTGAATGAAATGGACAAGTTTCTCCGCGACGTGCGAGCATTGCACCCTGAGTCACGAGATATGGATTGGTTATTCTACTCCAACAACCCACTCGCTCCAAAAACTGTAGCAATGGGTTTGCCCCGAGATTTCAAGGTACCTAAAGATATGTTTGAAGGAAGAAAGGAC
Organism: Gossypium rotundifolium; assembly: GCA_025506655.1. NCBI lineage: Eukaryota > Viridiplantae > Streptophyta > Magnoliopsida > Malvales > Malvaceae > Gossypium > Gossypium rotundifolium. The sequence goes on along the minus strand of CP106731.1, from coordinate 159,544,723 downwards.
CCACGAGCCCACCTGATGCAATAAAATAACTATATGAACGTGTTAGAAATGTCGAACGCAGCCAAATGCAAGGCCTTCTCTACAATGCTGAAAGCAAGCGCCAATGACTAGTATATCTCCCCCCATAAGGCTCAGTTAGCAACTAGGGTAAATGTTCTTCGATAGGCTCAGGGCCCATCGAATGATCATGAACACACCCATGGGGCTGATATCAGTAAAGCGGTGGGAGGGTGAGTCCTTTCAAGACTATGTAAAGAGGTCCCATGCGGCTATACTTAAAACAAAAAACTTGAAAGACTAGTGGACGATAGACGCCTTTATTATAGGAGTGCAAAATGACCACGTACAGTACTCATTCATAGATAACAAGTCGCAGAGCCTAGCCGACCTATATGAGTGGATCCATAAATTCATAGAGGTAGAAGAAATTAAGAGCGCGTCACGAGCCAATTTTCAAAGGGAGGACCAACAACCCAAGAGTAGAGAGAGACAGTGCGGTAGGAAATCTCTCATCAAACAGTCCTTACATGTCAATATTGATAGGCCGTATAGGACCTTAGCCCAAGATGACACACTTAGAAACCCGTAGAGGCCCTAACAAGAACACGCGGGGCTTTACCCTCCCCAAGGACAGGTTTGAGGCTTACACCTCATTGAATGCCACGCAAGCCTGCATCCTCAACCAAGTAAAGATCCTGGCATCCTTCCTAAACCACCCCGATGAAGAGTACCAGTAGAAGGATGAACTTCAAGGATCGATGTGCTTTCCACGATAAAATAGGGCATAAGACAGAAGATTGTTTCACGGTAAAGGATACCATACGAAAAGCGATCCGAAATGGCAAACTTGTTGAGTTTGTAAATCAGGAAGGTTCGCAGCAAAGTCCAAAACTTACGATGACCGGATGCCAAGGGTAAGAAAAAGGTGCGAGGAACCATTCATGTAATCGTAGGCACCAATGACGATTGGATGCAGTCAAGCGTAAAACGGTGAGCATAAATGAGAGGTGTGATGTCACTCAGTGCTCCGAAGAGGCCCTGACACCAAGAAAAATAGAGTGTGGGCTTGGGAGCGATGATGATGAGCTAATCTTTGATAAGGAGAGAAACGACCCAATGGTAGTTTCAAATATAGTCGCAGGCTTCGAAGTTAAAAGGATACTTATCGATAGCGGTAGTACGATGGAAGTCATATCTTAAGAAGCGTATAAGAAAATGAGTTTAAAATAATAGTCATTTTTCGAGGCTACCCCCTTGTATGACTTTATGAAACACCCTATAGAGGTAAAAGGCGCAATCACCCTATCGGTCACCTTAGGTGACGATGAGCATACGACCACAAAGTGTGTCCAATTCTATGTGGTTGTGTAACAGCCTGATTTTGGCCTTAATCGAAACGGTGGTTTCGGGACCACGAATCCGAGTCAAAAAATATTTAAATATTATTTTTCATGTTTATTATATGTGAAATTGCATGTGTGAAAGTTTCGTATAAAAATTTGATTGTTTGTATGCTTAATTTAATAATAGGACTTAATCGTGCAAAATGAAAATTTAGTGGTTATTTGTAAAAGGGCCGAATAGTGATTGTTCTATTAATTTGGAGGCTTTAAGTGGTAAATTACCCATGATAGTTTGTAGTGGGCGGTGAAAGAAAACCATTATATGTTTTATTATTATTTTATAAAGGTTTATTAAATTTATAATTATATTAATAAAGTTTTAAAACATAAAAATATATTATATTAAAACAAAGCCATGGTTTTCTCATTTTTGGCATGATCGAATAAAAAGAAAATAAAGAAGAAACAAGAGTTCCTTAGGTTCGGCCATCTTTGGAGCTTGATTAAAGGTATGTGTTTAGCTCGGTTTTTGATAATTTTTACGTTTTTGAGATCGTTGCTTCGAATACTATCCGAACCATGCTAGAATTTCTGATTTTGATGCATGTTTGGAGTTCGGCCATTGATAAAAATTGTGTTTTGTGATGTTTGATGACTATATATTAAAGATATGTTTTAGATTTACATGTTTTGTATTGGAAATTTTGATGATTTTGAGTAATTAGGACTAAATTGTGAAATTTGTAAATTGAAGGGTCAAAATGTGAAATAAATGAAATGTATGAGTTTGTATAAGAACTATGAATATTCGACCCTAAAGGAGTGTGGTCAAATTTTGAATATTTTGTGTTTTATGCTATAGGGACTAAATTGTAAAAAGTGTAAAATGTCAGGGGCAAATTTGTAAATTTGCTGATTATGTGTTTTGGATTAAATTGAATGAAAATACATTGAATGATCTTAATTTGTAATTTATTTAGACCAATAACAAAAGGGCTCGGGATTGGATCTGGGAAATGCGAAGTTGATGAATAGTCGGGAAAACAAAATCTGTCGATACTCGAGGTAAGTTTTTAAGAAATTGGGTTGATATGAATATCTATTCATAATGATGGTTATAAATTTTATAGAAGTATTTATGGAATATATGGTAATGTCGAATGAAATAATTGATGGAAATGTAAATTTAGTTGAATGAGATGTATGCATATATGATAATGATAATTATGTGAGATATATATTTAAGTGATGAAATTGATTGAATGTGATGCATATTTGCATATTAATAGTCTAATTGAATGTGTTGTTGGAAAGTGGATGTAATAAGAAAAATTGAATGTTTAAGTATATATGTGTCTGTTGAAGTGAATAACAGTTTCAAGTAAAGTACTAGGTGTGCGAATCTGAATACCGAGCACTGTGTGTGCGAAATCGGTCATTTGGCAGTAAGTGTGCGGAATGTAAGTAATGGCACTAAGTGTGCGATACATTACAAGTAATGGCACTAAGTGTGCGATACATTACAAGTAATTGGCACTATGTGTGCACTTTATCAAAGTAACGACACTAAGTGTGCGATACGTTACATAGTTTGAACTAAGTGTACGGGTTTGCGGATCCTCCAAGAATATCAACTAGTGAATTGTGATAAACCAAATGAAATTAAATAGGTATGTGATTCATGATAGTTGGGAAATTTAGTACTAATGTGGTAAGTTATATTGCTTATGAAATGAAAGAAATGATATGTGAATATTAGTTTTTGAGTTTGTTTTGAGATGAAATAATGATGCATAGTTTAACATGAAATCTAATGAGGAATGCATGAGTATTTGATTTTGAAACTTCTAAATATGGTAGTTAATGAATGGTAATATGATTTATACTTATGATTATGAGTTTCGTTGATTATCATGATAAATTGGTTTAATTTGTATAATGTTAAATTGTATGCTTTACAATTGCTTATAACTTACTAAGCTATGTTAGCTTACTGTGTGTGTTCGTTTGATTATTTTATAGATTTTGAAGCCTAAGTGCGAGCTCGGGGATCATCATCAAAGTCAATCACACTATCAACTACTTTTAGTACCCTTTTATAAGTTGAACTTTTGAAACTATGGCATGTATAGGCTATATTACTCTTTTGAGTTTATTATGAACGAGATGTATATAAAATGCCATGCGAAAATGGCTATGTTTCTATGCTTGGGTTTGATTTGAATATGTTTGATCATGGTACTAATTTTTGTGTATGTTTGGTTTTGTTGTAAGCTTATTTTGGAAGTTCATTTCTTGATATTTTATATATGTGATATATGAGTGCACGAATATGGTTTTGAGTGAGACATATAGTATATTTTGGTTGTTGGATGAACTTATGCTTATTTATGTATATGTACCGCATGTTAAGTTATGAAATGACTATGTTATGTTCTATTTATATGACTATTGGATGTGTTTTGTTAATGACTAAATTATGGCATATACGTATGAATATGTAAGTATGATTACATAATTGGGAGTAAATGACATTATGAGTTATGTTCTTGGGTTGTGTATATTCGAACATATTATGTGTGAGTTCTTGAATGGAATTTGATATTATTTGATTTAGGTCATGTCTATGAAAGTAAGAGTTTTGAGTATTTTGGTTGTGTCATTTAAAAGAAATTGAGCACTAATGTAGTTAAAGGCTTTCGGCAATTAATATTGTATTTGAACTATGTTTGATTTGGTGTGGTAAAGTTTTGGCATTTGTATAATTGTCTTAAAATGTTGGGTGCATTGTTGGTAAATTGAACAATAGTAAATGTGCATATTCGACTATTGTAACCAAAATGACCAAATGCATAGTACTTTTATTATTTGATCAAAATTTGTTTATATATGAAATTGATGATATAGATTTGTGATATGTAAGTTAATGTTTAAAGCATGTCATGAAAGTACATCATTATCTTTAATGCATTTGGCTATGACTTTATAATAGAAACTAGTTGCTATGATCTGTGTTAAGCTTGGTAATGCCTTGTAACCCTAATCCAGCGACGAATATGGGTTATGGGTGTTACAATTTAATTGGTATCAGAGCTACGGTTTAGTCGGTTCTCGGACTAACGTAGCGCGTGTGAGTCTAGCTATACATGCCATAATTTTTACTGTGATAGTGTGATGACTTCTGACCACGAAATGTGTTTTTTTCTTCTTTCATATAGTAATGGATCCTGATCTCGAGTGAGTCGTAGCGATGTCGTTGAGAGTGTGGCGCCTGCTCCCACGCAAGGGACCGCGTCGGTTGAATTTCAACCAGCTACGAGTAACCAAGATGAGGGGGCTAAACAAGCCTTCTTTAGTATAATGAACGACTGGTTCAATCAATACATTCAGACCAATCCGGCTGTTCAACCACCTCTGAATCCGAATACTCCACCTGCAGTACCTGTGGTACCCCCAATCATTAATCCTGACAGAATAAATAAGCCTCCAGTAAACAGAATCAGAAAACACGGGGCTCAAAAGTTTAGAGCTGAAGATGATGATGATGCTGGATGAGCTAAATTTTGGCTCGATAATACAATTCGTGTTTTCGATGAACTATTCTGCACACCTGATGAGTGCCTGAAATGTGCTATATCTTTATTACGGGATTCGCCTACTATTGGTGGAACATTCTCGTATCGGTAGTCCCAAAGGAATGAGTTACTTGGGACTTCTTTCAGATAGAGTTTTGCAAGAAATACATCAGCCAGCGATTCATAGATCTGAAATGCAAGGAATTTCTCAAGCTTAAACAGGGTCGTATGACTGTATCTGAGTCTGAGCGCAAGTTTGTGAGACTTAGTCGATATGCCCGCGAGTGTGTTTCATCTAAGGCTGCTATGTGCAGAAGATTTGAAGAAGGGTTAAATGAAGATATAAAATTACTGGTTGGCATACTTGATATAAATGAGTTCGTGGTACTTGTTGAGCGAGCTTGTAAAGCTGAAGAGCTGGGGAAAGAAAAACGAAAAGCTGAGTTTGAAGCTAGAGATTTTCGTAAGAGATTTGCGTAAATTTCCTCAAACATCATCAAAGAATTTCAAAAATGACAGTAGCTGATTCAGAGCTAATACAGGGATCTCTATACGAGAAAGACCACCAGTGAGTTCACGAGCTACCTCGATTGCTAGTGTCTACAATACTCGACCGAATAAGCTCGAGTGTCAACAGTGTGATAGGCGACATTTTGGTGAATATTGGGCAAATCCAACAACTAAACTTGCTACAAGTGTGGTTCGCAGGATCATTTTATTCAGGATTGCCCGAGATAGCTGAAAAGACAATGCTCATAGTGCAAGATCGAGCGATACTGCAACTAGAGGTAGACCATCTCAAAATATGAGAGGTAGGAGCGACACTCAGAGAGAGACTACGGATATAGCTATTCGATCAGAGGCTCGTGTGCCTGCTAGAGCATATGCCATTCGTGCCCGAGAGGAGGCTTCATCTTCAAATGTCATCACCGGTATATTTACTCTCTTTAATATTAGTGTAATTGCTCTGATTGATCCCGGTTCAACCCATTCTTATGTGTGTGAAACATTAGTATCCAACAAGACTCTACCTGTTGAGTCTACTGAGTTTGTGATTCGAGTTTCAAACCCCCTGGGCCGGTGTGTGTTAGTTGATAGAGTGTGCAAGGACTGCCCTTTGATGATTCAAGATTCATATTTTTCGGCTGATTTGATGTTACTACCGTTTGATGAGTTCGATATTATCCTTGGTATAGATTGGTTAACCGTGCACGGTGCAGTAGTGAATTGCAGACGAAAGACTATTGATATGCAATGTCAGAATAATGAGATAAGTCGAATTGAATTTGCAGATTTGAATGGGCTACCAGCAGTGATATCTTCAATGATGGCTCGACTGTATTTGAGAAAGGGTTGCGAAGCTTACCTTGCTTATGTGATTTATAATAAAGTGACCAAAAAAAAGATTGAATCTGTATCTGTTGTATGTGAGTATCCGGACGTGTTTTCGAAAGAATTATCGGGTTTGCCATCTGTTCGGGAAGTAGAGTTTGGTATTGAGTTAGTACAGGGATGACTTCGATCTCGATAGCTCCGTATAGAATGGCACCTACTAAATTGAGAGGGTTGAAAGCACAGTTGCAAAAATTAACAAATAGAGGTTTTACACGACCGAGTTTCTCTCCTTGGGGTGTGCCAGTTCTATTTGTGAAAAAGAAAGATGGAAATATGCGAATGTGTATTGATTACTGTCAGCTAAATAAGGTAACTATAAAGAATAAATACCCGTTGCCACGGATTGACGACTTGTTTGATTAGCTGAAAGGGACTTCAATGTTTTCAAAGATAGATTTGAGTTCGGGTTATTATCAGTTGCGAGTCAGAGATTCTGATGTGCCAAAGACTGCTTTCGGACGAGATACGGACACTATGAGTTTTTGGTTATGCCTTTCAAACTTAGTAATGCACCTGCTGTTTTCATGGATTTGATGAATCATATTTTCAGACAGTATTTGGATCGGTTTGTGCAGGTGTTTATAGATGACATTTTGATTTATTCCAGAGATGAAACTGAACATGCCGAGTATCTAGACTTGTGCTACAAACTTTGCAAGATAAATAGTTATATGCAAAGTTTAGTAAGTGTGAATTCTGGTTACGTGAAGTCAGTTTTCTAGGTCATATGGTTTCAGCATCAGGTATTCGGGTTGATCCGAGTAAGATCTCAGCTATACTTGATTGGAAACCCCCGCGAAATGTTTCTGAAGTTTGGAGTTTTCTGGGACTTTTCGGTTACTATAGACGCTTTGTAAAAGGATTTTCAATGATTGCAGCTCCGATGACAAAGCTGTTATAGAAAGATGTCAAGTTCAAGTGGTCAGAAAGGTGCCAGAAGAGTTTTGATCAGCTAAAAATCTTGTTAATGAAGCTCCAGTGCTTGTTCAGCCAGATTGAGTAAAGAGTTCGTTATCTTTAGCGATGCATCCTTAAATGGTTTGGGCTGTGTTTTGATGCAAGAAGGTAAAATTGTAGCCTATGCCTCGAGACAGTTGAAGCCGCACAAAAAGAACTATCCGACGCATGATCTCGAGTTAGCCGCCATAGTTTTTGCTCTTAAAATATGGCGTCACTATTTGTTTGGTGAAAATGCCATGTCTATTCCGATCATAAAAGTCTAAAATATTTAATGACTCAGAAAGATCTGAATTTGAGACAAAGACGATGGTTGGAATTGTTAAAAGACTACAAGCTTGTGATTGATTATCACTCGGGAAAAGCTAATGTGGTTGCTGATGCACTAAGTAAAAATCACTATTTGCTCTGCGTGATATGAATATGGATATAGCTATGACTAATGACGGTGCGATTATTGCAGAGTTGAAAGAGAGACTGTTATTTGTTCAACAGATTTGTGAAGCTCAAAAGGTTGATAATAATTTATTAGCAAAAAGGAATCATTGTGGTTCGAATATTGATTCAGAATTTCAGATTGATGCTGAGGGATGCTTAAGATTCAGAAACCAAATATGTGTGCTAAAGGATCCCGAGTTGATTCGGATGATTTGTAATGAAGCTCATAATAGTAGATTGTCTATTCACCCAGGTAGCACAAAGATGTATAACGATTTGAGACAACATTACTGGTGGTTCGGTATGAAACGAGATATTTCAGACTGTGTCGAAGTGTTTAATATGTCAACAAGTAAAAGCCGAGCATCAAGTGCCATCGGGATTACTTCAGCTGATTATGATACCTGAGTGGAAATGGGATCAAGTCACAATGGATTTCGTAGCTGGGTTATCGTTGACACTGAGCAAGAAAGATACAATCTGGGTTCTTGTTGATAGATTGACGAAATCGGCCCATTTTATTCCGGTACGTATAAATTTCTCGCTTGACAAGTTAGTTGAAATGTACATTTCTCAGATTGTACGATTGCACGAGTGCCTATTTCTATTGTTTCGGACAGAGATTCGAGATTTACATCGCGGTTTTGGAAGAAACTACAAGATGCTCTAGGTACTAAATTACATTTCAGTACTACTTTTCACCCTCAGATGGATGGTCAATCTGAACGTATTATTCAAATACTTGAGGATATGTTGAGGTGTTGTGTTCTTGAGTTCGAGGGTACGTGGGAACGATACTTATCTTTGATTGAATTTGTGTACAATAATAGTTTTCAATCGAGTATCAAAATGGAACCTTATGAAGCTTTGTACGGTCGTAAATGTCATACACCTTTATATTGGACCGAGCTAAGTGAAAGCAAGATACACGGGGTTGATTTAATAAAAGAGACCGAACAGAAAGTAAAAGTAATCCGAGAAAGTTTGAAAGTCGTGTCAGATCGTCAAAAATCATATGCGGACTTGAAATGTCAAGATATAGAGTTTCAGGTGGGTGACTGAGTATTCTTGAAAGTCTCATCGTGGAAGAAGATACTTAGGTTTGATAGTAAAGGAAAGTTGAGTCCGAGATTTATTGGGCCGTACGAAATTATTGAACGTATCGGGCCGGTTGCATACAAGTTGATGTTGCCACCTGAGTTAGAAAAGATCCAAAATATTTTCCATGTTTCGATGCTTCGACGATACAGATCCAATCCTTCTCATGTAATTAGTCCGTCAGAGATTGAGATATAGTCTGATTTGACCTATGAGGAAGAACCGATTCGTATTTTGGCTCGTAAAGTGAAAGAATTACGTAATAAGAAAATCTCGTTGGTGAAAGTAATGTGGCATAAGCACGGGGTTGAGGAAGCAACCTGGGAACTTGAAGATTCAATGAAAGAACGCTACCCACATTTATTCATCGGTAAGATTTTCGGGGACGAAAATCCCTTAAAGGGGGGAGAGTTGTTACAGCCCGATTTTGGCCCTAATCGGAATGGTGGTTTTGGGACCATGAATTTGAGTCAAAAAAATATTTAAATATTATTTTCCATTTTTATTATATGTGAAATTGCATGTGTGAAAGTTTCGTATAAAAATTTAATTGTTTGTATGCTTAATTTAATAATAGGACTTAATCGTGTAAAATGAAAATTTAGTGGTTATTTGTAAAAGGGCTGAATAGTGATTGTTCTATTAATTTGGAGGCTTTAAGTGGCAAATTACGCATGATAGTTTGTAGTGGACGGTGAAAGACAACCATTATATGTTTTATTATTATTTTATAAAGGTTTATTAAATTTATAATTATATTAATAAAGTTTTATAACATAAAAATATATTATAATAAAACAAAGCCATGGCTTTCTCATTTTTGGCATGACCGAATAAAAAGAAAATAAAGAAGAAACAAGAAATCCTTAGGTTCGGCCATCTTTGGAGCTTGATTAAAGGTATGTGTTTAGCTCGGTTTTTGATAATTTTTACGTTTTTGAGATCGTTGCTTCGAATACTATCCGACCCATGCTAGAATTTCTAATTTTGATGCATGTTTGGAGTTCGGCCATTGATAAAAAATTGTGTTTTGTGATGTTTGATGACTATATATTAAAGATATGTTTTAGATTTACATGTTTTGTATTGGAAATTTTGATGATTTTGAGTAATTAGGACTAAATTGTGAAATTTATAAATTAAAGGGTCAAATGTGAAATAAATGAAATGTATGAGTTTGTATAAGAACTATGAATATTCGGCCCTAAAGGAGTGTGGTCAAATTTTGAATATTTTGTGTTTTATGCTATAGGGACTAAATTACAAAAAGTGTAAAATGTCAGGGGTAAATTTGTAAATTTTCCAATTATTTGTTTTTGGATTAAATTGAATGAAAATACGTTGAATGAGCTTAATTTGTAATGTATTTAGACCAAGAACAAAAAGGATCGGGATTGGATAGGGGAAAGGCGAAGTTGATCGAATAGTCGGGAAAACAAAATCCGTCGATACTCGAGGTAAGTTTTTAAGCAATTGGGTTGATATGAATATCTATTCATAATAATGGTTATAAATTTTATAGAAGTATTTATGGAATATATGGTAATGCCGAATGAAATAATTGATGGAAATGTAAATTTAGTTGAATGAGATGTATGCATATATGATAATGATAATTATGTGAGATATATATTTAAGTGATGAAATTGATTGAATGTGATGCATATTTGCATATTAATAGTATAACCGAATGTGTTGTTGGAAAGTGGATGTAATAAGCAAAATTGAATGTTTAAGTATATATGTGTCTGTTGAAGTGAACAACAGTTTCAAGTAAAGTACTAGGTGTACGAATCTGAATACCGAGCACTGTGTGTGCGAAATCGGTCATTTGGCACTAAGTGTACGGAATATAAGTAATGGCACTAAGTGTGCGATACATTACAAGTAATGGCACTAAGTGTGCGATATATTACAAGTAATTGGCACTATGTGTGCACTTTATCAAAAGTAATGACACTAAGTGTGCGATACGTTACATGGTTTGCACTAAGTGTGCGAGTTTGCGGATCCTCCAAGAATATCAACTAGTGAATTGTGATAAGCGAAATGAAATTAAATAGGTATGTGATTCATGATAGTTGGGAAATTTAGTACTAATGTGGTAAGTTATATTTGCTTATGAAATTAAAGAAATGAGATGTGAATATTAGTTTTTGAGTTTGTTTTGAGATGAAATAATGATGCATAGTTTAACATGAAATCTAATGAGAAATGCATGAGTATTCGGTTTTGAAACTAGTAAATATGGTAGTTAATGAATGGTAATATGATCTATACTTATGATTATGAGTTTCGTTGATAATCATGATGAATTGGTTTAATTTGTATAATGTTAAATTGTATACTTTACAATTGCTTATAACTTACTAAGCTATGTTAGCTTACTGTGTATGTTCATTTGATTATTTTATAGATTTTGAAGCCTAAGTGCAAGCTCGGGATCATCGTCAAAGTCAATCACACTATCAACTACTTTTGGTACCTTTTTATAAGTTGAACTTTTGAAACTATGGCATGTATAGGCTATATTACTCTTTTGAGTTTATTATGAACGAGATGTATATAAAATTCCATGCGAAAATGGCTATGTTTCTATGCTTGGGTTTGATTTGAATATGTTTGATCATGGTACTAATTTTTGTGTATGTTTGGTTTTGTTGTAAGCTTATTTTGGAAGTTCATTTCTTGATATTTTATATATGTGATATATGAGTGCACGTATATGGTTTTGAGTGAGACATATAGTATATTTTGGTTGTTGGATGAACTTATGCTTATTTATGTATATGTACCGCATGTTAAGTTATGAAATAACTATGTTATGTTCTATTTATATGACTATTGGATGTGTTTTGTTAATGACTAAATTATGGCATATACGTATGAATATGTAAGTATGATTACATGATTGGGAGTGAATGACATTATGAGTTATGTTCTTGGGTTGTGTATATTCGAACATATTATGTGTGAGTTCTTGAATGGAATTTGATATTATTTGATTTAGGTCATGTCTATGAAACGTAAGGTTTTGAGTATTTTGGTTGTGTCATTTAAAAGAAATTGAACATTATTGTAGTTAAAGGCTTTCGGCAATTAATATTGTATTTGAACTATATTTGATTTGGTGTGGTAAAGTTTTGGCATTTGTATAATTGTCTTAAAATGTTGGGTGCATTGTTGGTAAATTGAACAAGAGTAAATGTGCATATTTGGCTATTGTAACCAAAATGACCAAATGCATAGTACTTTTATTATTTGATCAAAATTTGTTTATATATGAAATTGATGATATAGATTTGTGATATGTAAGTTAATGTTTAAAGCATGTCATGAAAGTACATCATTATCTTTAATGCATTCAGCTATGACTTTTGTAAGTACCTAATTTTGCCCGGGCTTAATAAAAAATAATAATAATGTCCAGTTTTAACAGTCCACTTTACAAGACCAATTTTCAAAGGCCCAAAACCAGACCTATTGGCCCAAACCCGAAAACACACCAGACCCAATCCTGGATCGACTACCCTACCCAGAACCTAGACTAAACCCAACACCCAAATCCTACCCAAAACAGATCCTGACCCAAAACCGAAATGGCCCAAAAAGGCCCAAATACTAAACATCCTCAGTGGCCTAGGGTTTCTGGAGAAACCCTAGGCGCCGCAACAGATTCTTCGCACCCAGGCCACCAATAGTCACGCTGCAAATGTCGCATCCGATAGCCCTCGATCATGCCATCATCAACGCGCATGAGCCCCACATCGCGCCATCGTCGCCAAGATCTTCGCTTATCTGCAAAAGAAAGGAAAGAGAAACAAGTAGCGAAATGGAAACAGCAAAGTTTTCCTTTTTTATTTTCATTCTTTTTAGGCTATAAAAAGCTTGTTGTAAACCTAGAATGGGAGGGGATATACACAGATATAGAGAAACTCAAAAGCATATATGAAATCAATAAAATCAAAGCAAGGTTTTTTTTTTTTCTTTTTTTTATTTACGAGTACATTTACTTTTTTTTATTTTATCTACTTATATAATATACATATAAAATACTTTTAAAAAAAGGAAAGTTTACATTTTAGGGTTTCGACCACTGTCTTGTGGTGGCTAGCGACAACAATGATCGATTTGGCCGAGTCACTTGGAGCATCGCCGGAAATCTCCCAACAAGAGAGAAAAGAGAGAGGCTCTCTCTGCTTTTTTTGAAGAATGAAGGAGAAATGTTTTTTTTTGAAAATTCTTTAACTTATATAACAATATCAAAACGACGTCGTTTTGGCTTAAGGCAATAAGCATTAAAACGGCGCCGTTTGACTTTTACCCGAATTCTGACCCGATTTGACCTGAAGGATCCGAGTGTTTTAAAGCGGAAGGGTTATTTGAGCTTTTAACCCTTCCGCCTTTTTGACTATTTTCAATTAAATTCTTTCTTTATTTTTGCTTTTAATTTTACTGCACAATTTTGATTTTATTTCAATTTAATCCTTCTTTTTTATTTGTTTTGTGTTTTAATTTATTCTAATATTATATTGAATTAAAATGTTGTATTATTATTTATATATTAATTTGTTTTTTTATGTATTAACCTTATATGTATTATTATTTTATGTGGTTTAATTTCATTTAATTATATATTATTTTATAATTTTATATTATTTATTATATTATATTTTTAAATTTATATTCTATAGTATTATGTTATATTAGGTATCATTTCTAAAGCTTTGTTTTATATAAAATTTATTTAATCTATTTTGTTTATATTGTTTATATTATGTATATAATTTTATGATATTTATTTATTATTTATTATTTTATTTTGTTTAATATTATTTTAATTAAATATTATTCTAGTTATTGTATTATATATTTTAAAAATTTTATACATTGTATAGTATTATATAATATCATATTTTTATTTTATATAAAATATATTTATTGAAAAACATGTTTCGTTTATATTGTTTATATTATATTTTAATTATTTAAAAGCATTATATACTATTCTTTTTATTTATACATTATTTACATTGTTATATCATATAAGTATGTAATTTATTTATTTATTTATTATTAATCTTGCATGAAAATTTTCATATTTATTTAATAACTTTTATTTTGATATTTATTATTTTATGTATATATTTTATTTGCCCATATTCTCTCATTTATTTATTTGTGATTGTCATTATGTAGTTATTTTTATTCGTCATTATTTCACAATTGCTTTTAATATTTATGTGATATTTTATATAGATCATTGTGATTAAAATAAAATCCATTTTTTACAAAATTACTATATTCTATTTAAAATTTTTTAAAATAAGGCAATGTTTTGGTATTTAGAAATTAGAAATAGTGCCCTAACGTACTGGGTTGCGATTTTTTCGTTTGGCTAAATAACTAAATATCCTTTTACAAGTTTTATAAATCGTAAGATGACTTTGATTACGAATGTTTTAAAGCATCGTGTCCTAACGTACTGGATGTGATGTTTATATTCCCTCGGAATAAAGAAATCTCAAGTTTTAAATAATAAAAAAAAACCTATTCTTAGAATTCAAAACATTATTTCCTAACTTCTTGATATGATGTCTTGTGTCTCGATATAGGAAATTTCCAAGTTAAAAGCGAGCCGAGTTTCAAAGTCGTGAGGTGTTATTTACTAACTTACTGGATATAACATTTTATTTCTTTGAAATAGGTAAGTCTTGATTTTCTAATAAAATGATCATATTTTAAATTTGTTTATTTTTAGCATTCGGATATAATTTTATCGATTAGGTACCAAATTTTGGGCGTGATGAGGATGCTAATCCTTCCTCGTATGTAACCGAATCCCGAACCTATTTTTGTTTTTCGTGGACCAAAACTAGTATTTTAAAATAAAAACGTTTTTTTAAGGTGGTCCAATCACACCTAAGTAAAAAGGATTGGTGGCGACTCCTTTTTTTTTTTTAAAAGTTGATTCCCATTTTTCGAAACTCGATTAAAAAATGGTTTCGACAACTTTATAATAGAAACTAGTTGCTATGATCTGTGTTAAGCTTGGTAATGCCTTGTAACCCTAATCCGGCGACGGATTCGGGTTATGGGTGTTACAATTTGACTATCTGATAGCATATAACGCCATCTTTGGAAGACCAATCATGAGGATGACGAAGATGGTGATGACGACCTTTTGCATAAAGATCAAACTCCTAACAAGTACTGACATCGGCTTTGTAACACCCCTATACCCAATTTGACCCAAGGAACCTATAGGAATATTACATTTGGTGCCAAAGTGATTTTGGCTAATCACTAATATATTTGAAAATTAAAAAAAATAAATTTTATATAACTTATATTTTATTTCCTACTACTTGGAACACACTTGATCTTCCTAAGTACGTGCCATTCTATTCAAAATTTTGAAACGTACCCTCTTAGCACTTGGAGATGTGATGAGATGGATGCTCACAACCTCAATTACAACTCTTCAAAATCACTATACCTAATCTGCGCATGGAAAATAAAACCATCTGTTGAGTAAAAACTCAGTGGTATTTCTATAATCCGAATATTTAAAGACAATAAATTACAAATATATAATTGAAATACAAACACATATTAATATTTAATTTTTACAACCACCATATCATATTTCATTTGTTTCACAAATATCTCAATTCTCATACTTGCTATATAAATAGCTTTTCACAATTTATTTCACTTTTCTTTATACAATTGCATTATCCATTCCATATTCATTTCATGAGTATATAACTCATATATTCCATATATTTGCAACATATTTCACATTCTATTTTCAATTCACTATTTCACTTCTATTTCTCATACCATGCCATTTCAATATCAATTATAAAACATTATTATTTATTTTCCCCTATTAACACGACTCGGACTCGGACGGATACACGGATCCAACCAAAACACATCAGTTTGGGACCCAGTGCCTCATCGGATAATTTGAATAATAATTTAACACCCAATGTCTCATCGGCTAAACCAAAGTAAATTGACACCTAGTGCCTCATCGAATTAATTCGAAGTAGTAAATTGACACCCAATGTCTCATCAACTCGAAGTTGAAAAAATCCTAAACTCTTCCAATTCTATGGCATGCCATCTATACCCGACTCAGCCTGATACAATTAATAGGGTTTAATTTCGCATTTCAAAAACAACCAATGTTCAATATCAATTTTTCATATAATCACATATACATATGAATTCAATTCAATTCCAATAATCAATAAATTCATAATATATATATATATATATATATATATATATATATATATATATATCAATTCAATCAATTCCTATCAATTTAAAATCAATTCAATATCAAAATGTCAAATACTCACCTCAACTACTTACCATAAGCATTAAATCAAAATTTAATAATTAATGACTAGATTCAGATTATATAAATACAAACCAAAAATTTCGAGCTATTCGATGTCGACTTTATCTTTCCCTTTTTTAGTTGAGGATTCTAGTACGACGTTAGCTACGGAATTAAAACAATTAAAATTCATCAATACAACACAATTCAATCTCATAATTAATATTTCAATTTTTATTCCATATTTGCCTAAATTTCAAGTTAGTCCCTAAACCGAGACTAATTTTTTTCTTCACAATTAATCTTATATTTTCATACAAATTCCACTTTAAACTAAATTTAACTCTCTATTTTCACTTAAATTCCTAAATTTTGATTTTTCACAATTTAGTCCCTATTACTCAAAATTTACAATTTATTCTACAATTTAATCCTTTTTCATTTCTAACTTAAAATCTATCAATTTAATCCCTAATACTAAAATTATTCAACATTAACAACACTTAAAAGCTCAATAATTTCTAAAATTTTGACATGGGTCGGGTAGTATTTAACACTGGGATTCCAAAAATATAAAAATTACAAGATAAAGGGACTAAATTGATTAACCAATTGAACTTTGAAACTTTGAAGCCCTTAAGGCCCTTCATCTCCTTTTTTCTCTTTTTTTTTCCCCTTTTTCTTTTCTTTCTTTTCCTTTATGTTTCATTTTGCTTGTCTTTTTTTCTTTTATTTATTTGTTTTATTATATTATAATATATAATATATATACTTAATAATTAAGTAAGTATAATTTAATATAATATATTTATATATTAAATTTACATACTTTTAACTCATGCCGCCTCATTAATAAAAAATGACATAATTGCTTCTTTAGTCCTTATAATTATTCTTTAATTTATAATTCAACTTTCACCCTTTATGCAATTTAGTCCTTATACCTAATTACTATTAATTCATGCAAATTCACTTAACCAAAACCTAATTAATTACACAACTAACTTCGTAAACGTTTATAAGTATGATTTATGAAAACAGAGTCCCGAAAATACACTTTTCGATACCCCTGACTATCGGGTCGTTACAGGCTTCTTGTAATCCGACCAGTGCATGGCGAGGTAACGTCACATGCTGTCTGTCAGGCAGGCAAATGAGCTTCTAACCGAGAGGCAAAGTTCACAAGAGGAAAAATTAACGAGCCAAGTCATCAACTTAAATGATCTAGATGTAAGAGAAGAGCATCGGGACAAGAAACCTGAAGCAACGAAGCACACCGAAACCCTATAGCTATTGTGCGACACTAAAGAAAAAATAGTTAAGATCTCGTTAGCACTAAATAAGGAAGAAAAAATTATATTGGTCAAATGTCTGAGGGGGAATTTAGAAGTCTACACATGGTCTACAATGGATATGCCAAGTGTAGATTGGCGGGTAATTGTGCATAGGTTGAATGTGCTCCTAGAGGCGAAGCCTGTAAAGCAGAAAAAAAGAATTCACACCATAAGTAATAGAGGCAGTGATGCAAGAAGTCTCCAAATTTTTGGCTGCTGAATTTATCAAGGAGGTGGAGTACCCGGATTGGATCTCGAATGTGGTAATGGTTAAAAAGACAATAGGCAAGTGAAGAATATGCATCGACTTGACCAACCTGAACAAGGCATTCCTCGAGGATATCTTCCCTCTACCGTCAATAGATCGTCTGGTTGACACCTCCGCTAGACACAAATTTATGAGCTTCATGGACACCTTTTTAGGCTACAATCAAATCCTACTAAACCACAACCACTAAGAAAAAAATTTCATCACTAAAGGTCTCTTTTGTTACCAGCCATTTGGGCTTAAGAATGCGAGTGTAACTTACCAAAGGATGATAAACAAGATATTCAATGAACAGATAGGCCACAGCCTGAAGATGTACGTAAATGATATGCTAGTAAAGAGTGAATCCATGAAGAAACATGTGCGGAACCTCTTCTAAGCATTTGCAACATTGAGGGCCCACAAAATGAAGCGTAATTCACAGAAATGTCCTTTCGGTGTGCAAGCCGGTAAGTTCATGGGTTTTATGATCTTAGAAAGATGAATAGAGGTGAATCCGAAAAAAATCCAGGCCATCACAAAGATGCCCCCCAGAAATACAATGACAACCAGTAGAACCCTTCCAGATCATCACAGGACCTTGGCCTCTTGAGACTTGATGAGTCGATATCCTCAGAACATTCCCCATAGCCACGATGAAGAAAAAATTCATTATAGTAGCTGTAGACTACTTCACCAAGTGGATTGAGGTAGAAACCTTGGTAACTATCATAGAAAAACAAATGGAGTCGTTCATATGGAAGTCGATTATGTGTAGATTTAGAACTCTTCATACTATTATCATGGACAATGATACGCAGTTTCAAGTGAAATTTTAAAAGTTTTGCACAGACCTTCAAAAATCCTTAGCCCAAAGCTCGTTGAAGACTTCAGAAACCAATGGCCAAGTGAAAGCTATAAACAAGAAAATTCTAATAGCTCTTAAGAAAATTCTAACCAATTGCCAATGGCGAACTAAAAGGGGCTTGGTTGGAAGAGTTGTTAAGAATCTTGTGGGCATTGCGAACCACGCCCCACATTACGATGGGAGAAATGACCTTCTCACTTGTTTATTGCATAGAAGCCGTAATCCCCATGGAGATAGGCTTAAGATCAAATAGAACGCGACACTACAACGAAAAAGCTAACCATGAGGCATTGAAACTCAACCTGGACCTAATTGATGAGCTCAGAGAAACAATTGAAATTAGAAATGCAACTCACGCCGAACAAGTAGCTCACTACTATAACTTCAAGGTCAGAAGAAATGAGTTTCAAGTAGGCGACCTTTTGCTAAGAAACACTGAAGCTAGCCTACTTGCTTTCCAACGTAGGAAAATGGCTCAGAACTGGGAGAGACCGTATAAAGTGGTAAAGAAAATAGGCTATTGAGCATATAGGTTGGCAAGAATGGAAGGCACGATGATAACGCGAACTTGGAATGCCTGACACCTCAAAAAGTATTATGTATAAATTCCTATCTCATAAATAGAATTCCATTCTAATAAAATTATCATCGGTAAAAACAAGGTTCGCAAGCGAAGAGCCGCAACATCTAAAATAGTTAGCGAGAGCAAAGTTCTTAGCTGTAAAAACAAGGTTTGCAGGCAAATAGCCGCATCCTCTAAAGCAATTAATGAAAACTAAGTTCCCAGCTGTAAAAATAAAGTTCGCAGGTAAAGAGCCTTTAAAACAGTTAGCGAGAGCAAAGCTCCCAACTGTGAAAATAAAGTTCGCAAGTAAAGAGCCACAACCTCTAAAACAGTTAGCGATAGCAAATCTCCCAGCTGTAAAAACAATGTTTGTAGGCAAAGAGCCGTAGCCTCTAAAACAGTTAGCGAGAGCAAAGCTCCCAACTGTAAAAACAAAGTTCACATACGAAGAGCCGCAGCTTCTAAAAAAGTTAGCGAGAGCAAAGCTTCCATTTGTAAAAATAAGGTTCGCAGGTAAAGAATTTTATAACCACTTAAGTATGAAACAGCTCACAAGTTTATACTCCCAGCAAAAAAAAAACCCTTAAATACAAAACAGCTCGCGGATTTGCATTTTCAGCTATGAATTTTAAAATTCTTAAGTAAAGAACAGTTCGCAAATCCACATCCCCAATGCATTATTCTTGGAGCATACTACATAATATGAAGCTCGAAAACAGAGAAAGAAAACCAACAAGAAATAAAAAAAAATTGTTCATTAAAGAAAAACAAAATTACAAAATCATTGCTTGATTACTTATCAACCCCCCAACACCCTGGTTCACGTTAACAAGAGCGATACCCTCACTAGCTTAGGAAACAACACAAGCACCCCAAGTCACCGAAGGAGGAATCAAGTTCACAGTATCATCGATAAAAGTAGGAGCCATGTCCGCAGTGGCAGAACCTTCCCCCTCCTCTAGATAAAGCTCACCCTTCCAAGTAGCCATAAAGGAGTCCCAAGCAAGCCCAAAATGATTGAAAACATCAAAACCTAGGCTACTCATGTCCATATCAGCAAGCGCATCAAAATCCACTTTTTAAACACCAAAAGGACCATAAGCAACCTGGGCATGAAGAAGTAGATCCTCTTCGAACTTAAGGAGGGGGCCTAGGATGTTCTAGGATATCTATTGCTTGAATGTTGTCATAGCCTCATCTTGATTCTGAATGGTGCTATCCACTTGCTCTTGGTGACCTTTTTCGCTCCACCTCCGCAGTTATATGCCTTTCTCTTTCTGAAGCAAGCTCAGCCTCGCACTCCTCTACCTTCATCTCCATGATTGCAAGGCACTTGGTGAAGACCCATTGTTTCTCATTTATTATCTCATTCTCCTCCCTCATTTTGTGATACTGCTCGCACACCCTATTCAGCTCAGCCTTGATGTCCGCGAGCTCCTTATCGTGGGCTCCGTGTACATTAGTCCTAGAGCATTGACTTTAGATAGCAAGCGGTGTAGAGGGGAAGAGAAGTCCTCCACAGCCTCAACATGTACTCTTTTAACAGCAGAAGCTACAGTAGAGTACTCAGGAGTAGGGGAAGAGGATATCCTTAATGATGATAATCGGTGAGTTCACTTAGGCAACATGTGGCAAGCTCGCCATAGGGGAAGGAATGGATTGGGGTGACCGCAGTCAACAAGGCCACCACGATCCACTTTTCATTTTTGGCCTTGCTTCAATAGAGCACCGCTCACCTCCTCCTCGTTGGAAGGGTTAGTACGTAAGACCCCAGCAGAAGCCTTACGCTTCTTGCGACCACTCCTATCAAAGCATCAATATCCATAGCTTCGTTAAGCTCACGCAAGATGCTATCAGTCTCATTGGAATTATCGTCGCAGCCCTGATTGCCCCTTGCACCATCAATAACCCTAGGATCAGTAGAATCGATTAATAAGTCAATACCTCCTATAGCCTTATCCTCTTGCTCGAACTTAAGAAAAGCGAAGGAAGGGCGTCATCCCATAGTAATGGTAGAAGAAGTTCGCAGGATCTTCCAGACGCCTCATTAATATCATGCCCAACTGATCGAGGGAATCATGAGGTGAAGTACTCCTCGTTGGTCGCCCACCAACTGACTATGCAACCTCTTGATTATCGCCACCCTACAACGTTCGGGCTGAGATTCTCTAGGTAGAACATGAAGACATTCCTCGTAGTCAATACCGCCTCCAGGGCCATTATGCGACCAATGCCTAACCTCTGAAATTGCACAATAGTTTCATTAGTGGTAAGACTGTTTTTAAGGTGCACATGTCTTCACTGGGGGAAGACCACATGGCAGGGAACCCAAATTACTTGCTAAGGATGTTACGGACTTGGATATACCTCTCCCATTTCAGCCAAAGTTCTTGCATTGGTTTCATATGATCGTCTGCGCCTTTCGGTAATTGGAAAAGTAGTAGAACCCTATTGACCCCCCCATATCACTCCCCTTCAAATGGTACAGATGCTGAAAGACTGAGAGCATCGACATTTTGCCACGTTGACAGCTATCGAGAAAGTACACAATAGCTAGCCACCACAAAAATCAAAAAGTTGGCCAGGAGCGAAGCGGTAGTCTTTAAGGAGGTTACACAAGAAAGGATATAGGAGGAGGTGAAATCCCGCTTCTAGGACATGCAACGGGAGAAGGAAACTATCTTCCATTGTCTTGCACACACAATGCGACTCTGAAAGGATGAAAAATTCATAGGCAAAGTGGGGGAGCTTTATTCCTCGCACAGCTAGAGCCCGTTCCATTTCCTCCGGTGTGGTGGTGCAAACATAGTGCTTATTAGTTACAATGACTGGAACTAGACGGGCCTCGGTGATGTGGTTTTGGGATCCTCTCATCCTCACCATAATTTGAATAAAAAGAAAACAGAAATGGAAACTAAGTAGAAAAGATTCGTGAGAATTACCTCGATTCTAACTTGCATAAAATACCAAAAAGTGAAAAACCCTAAACCCTCGAAGATCCTCTTTTAAAGAAAGGTTTCTTAAACTGTTTGGATGGCCAAAAATAAATTAACGACCCAGATGCAAGTAAGAAGAAACGATTCATCTCTCAACAGTCAGATGCATGCACCCAATACCAAGGTGCACACGTGGCAAGGCAGCTGTTATGCACCACAGCTCGCGGCGTACCCAACAAGCTGTGTTTGAAATGGACCTAAGGCCTGCCGCTTTATAATATCCCTTAGGCCTACTAAAGGAAGGACTGGATTGTTAGGATTTGGTAACCGTTAGCCCAAATGACCCAATAGGGCCGGGTCTTCGACCCGAATAGACCCGACCCGAAAGAAGAATGTTCGCCATAAAGATAGTTCACTGGGGACTCCGTTGGAATGTTGGAGGTTTGCAAAGATAGCTCGTGGGGAGAGCTCGCATAAGCCTCGCAGGAACAGGGTCGCGAGTTATGTCCGTAGAAGGGATCGCGAGACCTACAAGAGACCCCCGCTCGTGACCAATAAGTACGGGGCTCGTTGGAGGTATCAGTCCCAAGATCAGAAAAGACCGCGTGCTCCGCAGACACGTGTCCAATAAGACAGGGGATGCCTAGGGGATGTCAGCACCAAAGACAGGAAATGTCAGTGTCATCGGCCTCAAGACCGAGACAAAATAATGGGCCCTATTGTGAGTTGTAACAGTAGCAATAGGAACATGTATAAATATCCCCTTTGTTTCTCTTAATATTACACGAGAAAAATATTACTCAACAATATTTATATTTAATCTACTTACACTATGGTAAATTAGATTTGAACATATCATTTTTTTTTACCTCTTTGACATCAAGAATTAAAAAATATCAAAAGAATATCCTTTCCAGGTTTATACACATTATTTTTATCATTTGATATACGTAGTATGAATAAAATAATCAGATCAGAGATGATGAAAGACATGATTTTATTATCTTCCAGAACAAAGCAATGATAAGATTGCTTCCCAGATTGTTCAAATATATAAGATTACAAGACAATCCACTCTTTTACTACCAGAAACTAGAGGCTTCCCTGCTTATCCTAAACAACATAACACTTTGCACATGGACTCGGTACATTGTCTCAAAGGGCAGCTTCTACGGATTTCCATTGCTTCTTCGGTTTTCTGTATATCATGCAGGAATACGTATTTGTGTATATACATTGAGCTTATTCTGCAATCACTTCACAATCTAATAAGCTTTTTGCCAAGGGGCGTGTTGTATAATTGTACAACTTCACCCTGTAAAAGCCGAAATAAATGGTTGCGATCTTAATTTACTTGAAAGACAAGAATATGGAGTGACGGGTTGGATTTAGAGAAAATGATTTGTTTCTTTCATATGTTTCTGATGTGTTGATCAGCTGCAAATGACCTCCACAGAGAGTTTCTTCATCACATTAGGACACGGGTCTCCTCCAAACATTTCGGGTGCTACAGTCACCGTGCAGAAGTTCTGTCCAACACAAAGCTGAAAGCACAAAAACATGTCAATGTTCATGTAGCAATGAACCAAAAAGCAAAGATTTATCGTAAGAAGGTATCATACCCTATTAAAAGCATCATAAGAGTGGTGAGCGTGACAGCTTCCTTCGCGGTAGCTTCCACAGACCCCTTCCGGTGTTCCGAAACTGGCAAACTTAACTGCTGAGATTTTTTGCCCAGCATCGCACTCTAAATGCACTTTTGGCCTTAGGGGTTTGTTGACTTTACCAGAGGCTTTCATCAGGTAATTCATTAGGTTCGGTTGCCACTCGTAGATATCAGCACAGACACTGTCAGTTTCTCGGCGTACCAAAGTAATTCCATTCGGATCTCCACCCCATTCCTCAAACACAACCAACAAATTCCCTTTTGGGTTGAGCCATGAACGAGGAACGTGGTACCTATATTAAGTTGGTAACCACAAGTCAGTCTTTCGAAAACTCCTAGATTGTAGGAGAAACAGCAAAGCAGATTGGTTTTGTTCTAGCTTACCATCTTTGAGAGGCCTCTCCACAATTAGTTCCACATTTCTTCTCGTTAAATGTTCCAGCATAACTACAGACACCACAATTTCCAGATGCTTTATATGCAGGCCAGTGGCGTCCAATGCTCTTTCCATTTATCCAAATCTGGCCTTTGCCCATACTACCCATATCTAAAGCCAATGGAGATTTTCCAGCTGGAGCATTGAAAGCTGTCTGCAAAGTTAAAAAGAGTATCAGAAAAAGCAGACTAAAGGAGACATTCAGGTGCATTTTGAGTTCTACAATTCATATTAACATATGGTTCAGTTTCATTTTGAGATACGTACTTTGTACCATGTAAGTGGTTGTCTTTGTGAGACAAAAGACCTCTGTGCCCACTCCACAGATGAACTACCACTTAGCGAAAGCAGATTCAAGGCTTCTCCCTTAAGGCCAATCTGCAAGTGGATAAATAACCAGATGATTATCTAGCACACCAGGATAACCACAGAACAAAATTTAATACACAAGGAAAAGACCTTGTAAGACCATTTCTGCCATGAGAGATCTCTCCTTCCCTCATTGAGACCATTCAGTGTAACTGGGCCAAGAACACCGGCATTCCATGTCTCAAAGTGTGGACCAACATTCTGCATTTAAAACCACAAAATTAATAATTCAAAAACAAAATCCATTGGCATGAAGCTGTCAGCTGAGAGAGAGAAAAAGAACATACCGGGAGACCAACAGCAATGCTCAGAAGTGAAATTTTATTGATACCAGCTCTCAAATTAACACCTTGGCTGAATGTTAGTTTGGGGAATTCTAGACTTCCATAGGAACTTCCTGAAAAATAAAATAAATGGAAAGAGAAGATATCAAGGGACAAGATACTAACCATCCTTAACAAGTAGGCACTGCAAACCACAATAGTACTATTGACCTAGATTAAGTAATCTAAAATAAGCCGAAGACACCTAAAATTCTCTATGTATATGGTCTTTGTCAACTTAGTTTACTGATTATTGAAATTTAAGGTTATGCAGTAATTTGCATGGCCAAGCATTATGATTTGGAAACTGCTTTTCCATTTTTCCCAAGGATAACATTCCAAAACATTGACCTAAGTGGAAAGCCTAAGTTATAAGCATGTAACACTATAGTTACAGTTTCAAGATATTGCTGACATCTGAAGTAGTCAAAAAGCAACCTAAAACCAACAAGAAGTCAGCCCACCTGATAGTTGACCATTGACAAAAACATGCAAAGCATGGCCAGCTGATAAGACAGTAAGAACAGGAGATTTTCCATTCCTCAAGAATCCTTCACGGGAGTCAATCCTAACGCTGGGGATGGAAACATAACACAAAGAACATTAGAAAGAAATAATACCAGTAATAAAAAGACAGATGACGAAGTACTGCTATGTACTACGTACTCTGTTGTGTACCACAAATAGTCAGTTGCATCTCTGGTTGTATTTATCTGCTCCAACAACCCGACCATTGTGAATGAACTGTCAGCATCTGAAGCAGTCTCTTCATTGTATGCCTGCCAAGAGAGTCCTCCATGCATGGGAACGGGAACCATTTTCTTCCGAGCAATTTGGGCTCCAATCTATTAGGAAGAGTTTCTCAAAAATTTTAAAATTACGTTTGCTGGGAGTCTTATTGTTTTAGTTTTTCACAAGGGCTTCAACATTAAGCAAGAGGATATACGGAAAAAATAGCACGTTATGATATCGAATTTGATCAACCTAATTAGAAATTAACCTTGACACATAGCATTGCTGAAAATAGGGAAAAAAACTGATTTAAAATTCATCAAAATCTTTTATTCTCACCCTTGCAGTGTTATACACAGTATTCTTGCAGTCGGGAAGAATGCTGATAGACCAAGGAGGTAGGTTGTAGTGATTGTTCCTGAAGGAAACTGTTGCATAATCTCTCGGGTTGTAATTTGCCAGGAAGGCAGCACAACCTCCAGCCTTATATTTGAATACATGAGCCTGTATGTTTAGAATGGAGAATGGCATTTATATGTAAGTTCTACGTAGAAACCAATTTGCCATAGGATTAAGGTTCATAGAAATAGGAATCATATTAACCTCCTGATAATTTCCAAGTCGAATCACGGTCGGGTCTCCATATACTAAAGCTGGTTCACAAAGCTTTATTGCTCTATGCAAATCTTTCAAATGACCCCACTTGGGTTGCCTCTTCAGTCCTGCATGAAAAGAAATGTTTCTCCTTCAAGACAATCTCAAAGAACTAATCCTTAAGATATACTTACAGTCTTAAACCACCCTATTATAATTCTAAAAAGCATAGAATGGATAATAGGAACGAGAAGATGGAAAGCTGACTTTAAAAAGGCATCATTTACACTTTTTTGCATACCGTATTCATCAAGAGGGGCATCATAATCATAGCTAGTAGCAATGAAAGGACCCCCAGCAGTTCGGCCAAAATTTGTTCCTCCATGATACTGATATCACGAAAGCCACATATAAGATTCACTCTT
The DNA here is from genome assembly GCA_025506655.1 of Gossypium rotundifolium. Taxonomy (NCBI): domain Eukaryota; kingdom Viridiplantae; phylum Streptophyta; class Magnoliopsida; order Malvales; family Malvaceae; genus Gossypium; species Gossypium rotundifolium. The sequence continues at coordinate 159,518,065 of CP106731.1, read as the reverse complement.
CCAGTGATTGATCATGGTAAACACACACACACAAAATTTGATTACCATATAATAATTAACAAACGATCCTCCTTTTTGTATAAACCTCGCAACTGAAAATGCCAAGTCTTCAGCAGGTCTGTAAGGAACTGCCCCTCCAAACTCAGTATACCTACACCATAAAATAAAAAGAACCATCAGCTAGGAGATAACTTTTAATTGAACTTGAATGGAAGAGCCACAAAACATCATCTCTCGGAAAGGGCAAAAACTTGAGCTTACCAGCCTGTCCAGGCTTCAGTCCACATCTTTGGTTTGTTGGCCTTGTTAGGAGAAAAGTAGTCACAGTAGAACCCATTGCAGGTGTTAATCTGTAGGAAGAAAACAAAAAGTTGAGAAGGCTAAAAATGAAGAATTCAAATGCATACCTCACCATGCGCTTAATACATGGTAAGACTAGCTTATTCCAATAAGTCAAAATGTTCAATCAAACATCAATTCTTGTGCTTCTACGCAATTGGATATCAGCTTAGAAATACCCTACAGCTTTGACATCTCAAAGCATTAAAAAAGCAAAGGTATTATTCACCAACACCACAAACTATGTAAGTTCAAATGGGTGAAGTAATAATTGATGAAAGGAACATGGTCATTAATAGATGACTATGAAAACCGAAAGTCTAAAAGGAATAAAATAAAGACACTTTATCAGACAGGATTATGAAAGAGAAAATTTGAGCTATGTGCAATGAAAAATAATAATTCATTTCTACCATGACCAACAAGTAGACAACACACTGTTCACTAGCAACCCCCACTAAAGATGATTGAACATAATATAAGGTAAATTAGGACTGAATATGAAACATGCCAAGGAAAAGGTTAAAGAAATGGTTTAAAAAATAAAATGTATAGCATACGTACAATAGGGTCTGGTGCATCATCTTGCTTGCACATGACCCAGGGTACACCAGTGGCTAGTCCCAAAGCCATTTTGGCTGACCAGTAACTATAAGCTTTACCAGGTGCACCAAGTTCATATTCCATGGGCCCGTATTCGTTTTCAATCTGTCAAAACCAAACATTATAAAAGACACTATTCTTTAGTCCATCATCATATTCCAATGAATTGACATTTAAACTAAGAACGGATGGCTAATGTCCCATATCTTGAGCTGAGAAAATTTACAACAGTTTCCAGATAGGAACCAATTTGCCTACCTGAGATAGAATAATAGGACCCCCTTGAGACTCATACAACCTTTCAGCTTTCATCATATCCACAATCTTTTTTGTAAATCGTTGCATTTGTGCCTTCATTGTAGTAATTTAATGAGTAAGTTAGTTCCTCCCCAAAAATCAAATTTGTGTTACTAAATAAATACAATGAACTTCAGATTGATGGGTGGAAATAAGCTAACCTTGAAAGGTCCATTGTTTGTTCTGAAAATGATACCTGGAATGTACTTCAGCCAAACAGGAAAACCCCTGAGAAATTTAAAATTAAAGTCATTGCTTGAACTGCACTTTATTCTGAATTTCTTTATATTTATTAGAAAATAATATATTTTTAGCATTACCCAAAGTTCCATTCAGCACAGACATAAGGACCAATCCTGAGATGAACATAGAGGCCTGCCTGCTGCACCAGCTTAATAAATTTGACCAAATCATAGTTTCCTTGGAAGTAATACTACAATAACCAAAATTAGCAAGAAAATTCAGAATTTCTTATGCCATTACCAAAAACACAATCTCTGTAAAGAAAAAAATGCTTTCTTTTCAAGAACATGTTTTTTTTTCTTTAATTACTTTGCCAGGTGCAGGCTCATGTCCATTCCAAAAAACATATGTCTGAATCACATCCAGCCCTCCTTCTTTAGCCTTCTGTATAAGGTCTGGCCACATCTACAGAAAAAAAATTAGGGGAAAAATTAAAATAGCAGACTTGAACATAATAGATTAACAGAATGATATACAGCTATGCAACTATGCATACAGAACGAAGGAAACTTTAAAGGCACCCAAAAGATGAAATGCGTGGGAAAAAAAAAAAGCCGTAATAAAAATTTGACTTTTGGGGAATTAAAAGAGACCCCAAGAAGTATATTTTAGAGAAAAAGAAAAATGAAACAAAGAAATTACCTCAGGAGAGCTTCTTGGGTAGTGAATGGATCCAGAAAGTAGAATCCTTCTTTGCCCATTAATGGTGATAGCTTTATGGTCATAGGAAACAGAACCAGAAACTAAACAAACCCCGGATATTGATAACAGAACAACCAACAAAGCATTCAACACTACAGGAAGCTTGGAGTTTAAGACCATTGCCATGGCCAAAAAAACAAATGACACTCTTTCTTTACACACACACACAAAAAAAAAAAAAAAAAAAAGCAATGCCCTTTTTGCCTAATGCTTTTCTCTTCTACACTTTATTCTTGAGAATAAAAGAAGGGGGAGAGAAAGACAAGAAAAACCAAACAGGCTTTGCTTATGTGCTTGTTTGTCCAATTGAGTCCTCCATTACCTTTGACCTTTATATAAGAGGAAAACAAGCTAAAAAAGCCTAACACATTACAATGTATGTGTTCCCATTAACTTTTTCTTCTTTTAGGGTTACAGAAATGTAAAAGGTTTGATTTTTGCAAAGAGTGAAGGTGGTTTGCAGCTGCATTTAAACTGGGAAGAACTGAGGAACTGAAAGTGAAATGTGGGGACCCTTTCGTGTAGGCCTTTTGACACACCACTCTTCGGCGCCTCTCACTGCCTCTATTTTTATTTTTATTTTTGCAAACTTAACGCCGGATGCTTGAATCCATTGAAGGCAAAAAAGCAAGACCATCAATTTTTCTTTTGAATAATTTAACTTGATTATTATTTTAAAAATGTAATAAAGTTAAATGGATGCTTGGCTTTACTTCTAAATTAAAAACCTCATATCCTCTCTTTCTACACCCTTTTTTCAATTTGTAAAACACAGATTCTCTACGCAATCCCTCTAAGAGTCGGTTCCTAATCAATGGAAGCCTTCATAGCCCATCTTCTTCTTTTTCCACTCGCTATTATCGCGCGTGAGAAATTAAAAGTAGTTTGAAATACATGAAAAAGGGAAAAGGGGCAGGCAGCAGGCACAAGGAGTAAAACCGTTCGCGTGGTATATTAAATACGATATAAACATATTATAATATCATATGCGCTATAATTGTGAGGTAAAAATTAAAATTATATTATAATTATATTAAGTTTGAATAGAGGGAAAAATTATAAAAATAATTACTTTTATTTGTTTTAAATTATATTTTAGTCATTTATATTTAAAATGTTATGTTTATTTATGTTATCGTTTTGTTATGAAGTGATCATTCTATCGTTAGCTCTGTTACCTCTCTAACAACGATCTTACATGGTAGTTCAAATAGGTTTTAAATGTTAATTTGAATGTTTTAAGTGACAATCTAAATTAAATTTATTTAATTAAAACTATATTTTAATCTCAGCAACTGGATATTTAAGTTAGTATTTAAAATTCATTTAGATTGTCACTTAAGACTGTCGTTAGTAAAGTAACGGAGTTTATCGGTAGAATGACCGCTTCGCAACAAAATAATAATATAAGTGACTAAAATATAATTTAAGGTAAATAAAATAACTACTTTTATAGTTTATCCTTATAATAATACATAAATTATTTAGTTCATATGATGTGATTAATAGCGAGAAAACGATATGAAAAATAATAGAAATATTATACAACATTAAAAATGTTAAGGTCGTTTATGATGCTGAAGACTACTACTCCTGCAGGTGGATGAATTAAATTTGAGGCTTCCATGTTGATACACACCAAACCCGCTCTCTAAAACCGTCACTGTGTGTGATTTAAGGCACAATGATGTTTAAGCCAATGAAAAGCATAGTTAAAAAGAGATTAGGTTAATAGTAAAGCTGAAAGTGTAGATTGTGAGAAAAATAAAAGCATTAAAGTTGATTTTTGTGAGTAGATTGATTATGATTGGTTATTTATTTAACTTTGAATGTTGATTTAAAAAGTGAGAGAATTTAAATAAAAATATAATTTTAAAAATAAAATAATTTATTTTTTAAATAGGTCAAGTTTTGGGTACGTACGTAAGATTTTTTTACTCGGTCCAGCTTAGCTCGAATTAGCTATTTGGTTGTTGTTTTACTAGCATTTTGTTATTATATTATTGTTATTATTTAGGTATTATATAACTTTTATTTTTTGTTAAATTTATTATTATTTTAAAGATATTTAATTGTTAAGTTGTAACTATATTAATGTTATTTAAATATAAATATTTTTATTATATTTTTAATTTATTGAGAAATATTTATTTAAATATATTTAATATATTAAATTTTAAATTTATATTTATATAAAAATTTAATATCGACGGACCAAATTGAAATTAAATTTAATTTTTTTTATTTAAGTCCAACTTGAGCATGAATTTAAATCTCAGCCTTAAATAAAGGAACTAAAATTTTTCCAACAAGAATGTGGATCCTAAGCTGTTGGTTAGCTTTCTAACCAACTAAGTAGCAGCTGGATAAACTCAGGACTCATGTTTACCGCAAATAACCCGGTTCTGCATATAACTTTATTTAAATATGACCCCAAGAAAGGGAACTTTATTTATAAAGTGGTATAACGAAATACGAGTAGTGACGACTCGCTGTCCTGTTAAATCTCTCATTCAGCCTTTTTAAGGATCATTAATTATTTCGTTGGGAAACCACTGTAATAAATTATTATAACCACTTCACTGCACGTGTATCGTAAGCGCGTGCACATACATCTTTTCGTCTCCGATTTCAGTAATAAATAATTTGGTTGCCTTACCATACCATGATACAAACGAAGGGTTTGGTCTTAATATCCCTCACGCTATTTATTTGAATTAGGTTCATTGGACTTCACCTCCTAACCTTTTTATTTATATATTAATATGCTAATGATGCATTATTACAAGTGGAGATTCGAGAAAGGTCGGAGTTAGAGTTTTATGTGTGGATGTTGATTAAATTTATTCTAATTTGAATTTTATTATGTGTGTTCTATTTTATATGATATTAACATTTTTCTTACAAATATTGTCTTTTCTACGCACTAAAGATTTATCAATTATGTTCCTTTTATTTACGTGTCACAAAGTTTACTTTTCATGAAACCCGCTTCCATGATAGAATTGTAAAATTTTCTTACTATAATTAAAGTTTTTAATGGATTAGGTTTCGAATCTTTGTTTTTTTTTTTTTTTTTTAATTTCTCACAAATTAACAATGAATAATGTATAGAAATTGGCTTTTTAAGTCATATTGTCCTAATCATTGAATAATCCATTTCAATATTGAGCTCAGGTTGAAGTTTTATATTCATAAAAAGAATGCCTCCAACTAAATGGTTGTAGTAAAATCACACTTGACAAATAAATGTTCAAGGAACTTTGATTCAATATTATAGACATTCCGATACTACATCCAAAGATATTTTTGCCAATTCCTTTTTGACCAATATGCTTTGTTGACATACTTCCTTAGAGAAATAGAATTAATTTAAATAGAAGTTTGAGTCTATAGTGATTAATCCAAATATTATTGTACAATTTTTTTTTTTTAATTTGAATCCAATGTTTAAACATACTATAAGATGATCTAACGAAGAATTTATCATTTGTATCTGTCTTTCACTCCCCTTCCAAACAATGAAAATGAATGGCTAGTAAGATTTTGCCAAGCATCCTCCCCTAAACTAGTCCCTAATTAGATTTCTTGCGCCCACGTTTGTTTTTGTATTAGCCATATCAAGGATCATGGCACCATTTTGACCTTCGAATACTCTTCTTATGTCTCCCAAATTGCACATTTAGCCACATTAAGGATCATGGCTTCATTTTATTTTATTTTTTAAAATTTATCCTATCTCGAATTTGGTGTATTTTTAACCTTATGTAATATAAATCTGATTTTCAACGTATAATTTTTAATTAAACTTGTTTAGAGATTTATGAGGAGGGATAACAATATTAATTAATTAAGATCTAAGGATTTTGTGGTGTAAAACAGGTCAAGTATAGAAATAGGAAGCAAGGTGCCAAACAAATTAAATTGCTTTTCTACAATTATTGCCTTTTATTTTATTTGCATGAACCAACCACTTCGAAAACAATCTATATGAATCATATTCAATTATATGAAGGTTAGCCACAAAAAAAAAAAAATTGAAGTTTCTGAAATATGGGTATTTAATTTTGTTTAAGAATCAGAAAATTGATTTAACAGATCAAAATCTATTTTTAAATATATAAGTAAGTTCCATTTTCAACAAGAATATATGAAATTTCTCTAACCAATCCAATAATTTGGGTGCAAGGTCAATACAATAATTGATTAAGGAAATAAAGAAAGGGCACCTAATTTATGTTTGGTGTCTAACCAAATAACCAATTATGTATGGTCATATTCAACTATTTACCGTCTTTACTTTTATTTTATTTTATTTTTGTTTAGGTAAAACTTATAATTAGAATTAATTGAAATAAACACTAAATTTAAACAACAATCTCAGCTTAATCTCATTCAACAAAATATTTTGAATTAAACTCAAAATTCGAATCACATATCTTAAGAATAATCACTTTATTAACCTTGTTATGTTGGGCAAGAAGTCATGCAAATACATATATATTATTTAATACTCACTTCTATTCATAATTCCTTCTCAATGCTTAAATTGGAAGTAAAATAAGTTGATGTGCGCTCGAATATACGTCCACCTTCTTACTGTAATAACAAATTTGTTAATTGAGTTAAGATTCAATCGACAATAAATCATATTTTAAATTTGACAAACTACATAATGAATAAATAATTAAAATATGATACAACATTATATATAAAAAAAGCAGCAAATATAGAACAAAAACAAGAATGTACCAAATAGTATTTAAGGTAAACTACACACAATGTCACTAAATTATTAATAAGTTTACATCTTTAAAAAGTTAGAAAATGGCCACTAACTATTCGAAAGTTTTTATTCAAGTCATTAGGTTGTAAAGGTTTTTTTTTTTTAAAGAAATCAAACTAGTGAGCTTCAAGCGACGATTCAACAAGTGGTATAATGGATCAGTAGTCATCGATAAGTAGAAGAACATGCTTTAGGTCCAAGATGATTTGACGGTCAATGTTTGAAATCGGAGAAAAAATTATTTGGATTTTGATTTACAGATTCATGACGTTCAAAGTTGTTTAATGGAAAAAAAAAAAAACTAGACTGTAGAAGAGAAGAAAATTAAGAGCTGATGCGTCGCGAAATTAACTAAAAATTTGATTGAGGCAATAGAACAAAACATGAAAATAACCGATAAACAACCAAAAAGCAAAACAATACCCATAAAAGAATTCACCTATTTTATCTTTCATTATCAATCTAAATTATGCAATTTCTTTACTTAGTAACTTGATCCGTAGAAATCCCTAAATTATACTAATATCTCTTTCGAGAGTAAGAGCAACTGACTCTAGATTGATTAATTGAAATTTCTTTTCAATTAAAACCTTTATTATCACATTAACTCGTGCTATGGATTCTCCTATTAGATTTGACTCTAACCTGGTAGATTTATATCGTCCTATTTCTAAGATTGCATACAACTCCACTCAATTATGCAAGATTTACTTTTAAATAAGATCTATTTCTCCTCTGATTTAAACACATCAAACATGGGTCAATAATATAGAAATATCAAACCAAGAATTAAGCACCTATAATTGAGAACAAGATCTAAGTATTTATTGCGGAAAATAAAAATCAAACGATAGAATCCATCATATGGTTCATCTCCCTACGTATTTAGACAATTAGTTTATGCTTGAAAATAAAAACATCTAAGAGACAGTATAACAAAAAAAAAGAAAGAAAAAGAAACTCATTATAATCTCCTAAGAAATCAATTGGGAATCTTTAATATTGATGGAAATTTGTTTCAGAATCGGCTTCAATGGTGTTTTTCGAGTTATTTTCTTGAATATTCTATAACGACTCACTCCTATCTTCTTATGTTTGTTATATATACGTCTTAGAATGCCCAAAAACCTAATAATCACGTTTTTTCGCAGTTCAGAGTGCAAATTTGCAAAATCGACACAACCTGCCACATGGTCATGTGGACAGGCCATGTGGAAGGGTTAACCCGTGTGGCTCCTGTAGCATTCTCCGATTTTCACTCGTTTTTCACTCCAAAATGCTCTCCTAAGTATAAAAACATGAATGTGAAGGATTAGGAACATAAAATTCACCATTAATATCGAATAATCACCCGAAAACGCATTAAGAATGAGATTAAAACATGTTACTTTTAGCACTTATCAAGAGCTTTCAATTGGTGTAGGTTTTGTGAATAGAAAAGAAGATATAATAATGATTTTGATAGCCTGATAATTTTTTTGAATTAGCTGATACTTTTATTGATTTTAGAGAAGCAGTAAGTGTGTTACAGGCCTTAAAATAAGGGAAAACCTGTCAAAAGTTAATTGGTCACCAAAATGGTGCCTTGAAAGTGAAAAAGGAAACATAATTAAAAACTGGTCAACATTGAATGCAAAGAAAAATGAAAAGGCAGAAATGAAAACTCAGCCTTTGTAACACTTCTTCTCCTGCGTTTGAAAGCTAAACCACCTTGTATCAACCATTAAAGAGATTGATTTTCTCTCAACATTAAACATTTCTAGATCCACAGTCTCTGTCAAGATCACAAGTTCTTCGGGCATCCAAAATCACTTAGCCCGGACTCTATTTTTCCATTTAACTGCCATAAGCCCGTTTCTTCTCTCTTGAATCACCAGAACCTCCACCGCGTGCGCGCCTCCTCAATCTAATATCGGGGATGCTCGTATCTAGCACCTTCTTTTGCCATCGCGTGAGCCACTTTGTTGGCTTCCCTTGGTACATGCTTGAAACTCACTCTTCTAAAATTGAAAACTCTCCCATTTATTTCTTTAATCAAACTGCTAATACATGATCTATCCTCTTTGCAGACTTCAATTTTCGTATAATAGTTAGCGCATCTCATTCAATGCAAATATCTTGCCCATCTCTTCTGCCATAATTATAGCTTGCAGACACACCCTAGCCTCAGCCATAACTGGGTCTGAGATGTTTTCCCATGGAAAAGTAAAAGAATGTTGCGTGGTATGGGCTTCATGAGGGCTGGATTTTACTTATTATGAGATGCATCACTAGTGTAGTGTATACATTGGTGATTAATGGGAAACATAGAGAAGAATTCAAACCTCGGTGAGGATTATGACAAGGTGACCCATTAAGTCCATATTTGTTCCTCATTTGTGCGGAAGGTTTCTCAAGATTAATAGCACTAGCCAAGAAAGAATGGAGGATTTCTGGGACAAGAGTGGGAAGAGGAGATGTCTCGGTATCACATTTATTTTTTGCGGACGATAGTGTGCTATTTGGTGAGACTTCAGGGGAAGGGGCATATAATATGAAATGTGTGATTCAAGAGTATGAAAAGATCTCGGGTCAATTGGTCAACTTCGACAAGTCGCTTATCTACTTCAGTGGCAATGTTGATTTGGAAACACAAGCACAGGTGGGAAGAATTTTGGGGGTGAGAATATCTAACAACCCAGAAAAATACTTGGGGTTGCCAAGGATGGTAGGTTGTCAGAAAAAGCACGCCTTTGTGGATATCAAAGAACGATGTGTTAAATTTCTGAGTAATTGGAGCATGAGATTTTTGTCAACTGGGGGAAAAGAGGTATTTTTAAAATCTGTTTACAAGTAATCTCGATTTATGCAATGCAATGCTTTAAGTTACCGATTTCGTTTTGTCAAGAACTCGAGAGTTTAATGAGCAAATTCTGGTGGCGAAATTCTAAAACAAATAAAGGTATTCATTGGTGTAAATAGAGTGAAATGTGTACCCCAAAGCGAAGGGAGTGTTAGGTTTTAAAGATTTGGCAAAGTTCAATTTGACCCTACTAGCGAAGCAGGGATGGAAAATTATCATGCAACCAGACTGTTTGTTTGCGTGTTATGAAAGCTAAGTACTTTCCAACAGGGGATTTTATGAGTGCTCGTTTAAGATATTACCTTTCGTTACCTGGCGAAGTATCTGTGGAGCAAGACAACTTCTCGAGGAGGGGATGGGGTGGCAAATTGGTAATGGAGACTTAGTCAATATATGGAATGATAGTTGGCTCCGGACCTGGCAGTGGCAGAGTAACTTGTCGAATATGGATATTAGGTATACTAAGGTATCGGATTTAATAGATAAGGAAACTAATACCTGGAAGCAGGACAACATTCGATCGCTACTCGGAGAGGAGCAGTTGAAACGCATTCTCACAATCCCATTGGCAAGCAGTAGACCACGAGACGAACTTGTGTGGCGAGGGGATAATACAGGGGTATATACAACAAAGAGCGGATACAGATGACTTATTACAGAGGGGGATTCTAGAATACATAATGAAATTCCTACTATTTTCTTTACAAAATTATGGGAACTTCAGGTGCCAAGTAAAATTCGTATTCTCATGTGGAAAATTGAGAACAAATATTTACCCACGCTACATAATCTTAAAAGATGTCAACTGGCAGTGAATCCTTTATGCCTGGTATGTCAATCTGAGGAAGAATCGGTAGAACATCTTTTTAGGGAGTGTCCCTTCACACATTAGGTGTTGTGGGGAGTAGGAATGCCATTATCAACAGACAACAGAGAAGCCAGTTGGAAAAAATGGTTAGCATCAGAATTTGAAAATCAGAATATTTGAAGCATGCAAAATCAGATCTATTGCCTACTGGGCTATTTGGTATAATCGCAACAAACTCTATCATGAAGGAGTATGAGAGCATGTGAATGATGTTGTTGGGTTCATCAAAGCCTACTATACAGAAATTTCTAGTATTGGGGAGAGATTAAAGAATACAAATGAATCTACATGCTCAGGTTGGAAACCACCGGACAATGATATCATAAAAATTAATTTTGATGCCTCTTTTAATAGAAACACAAGACTCTCCATTTCGAGAATCATTGCAAGAAACAAAGAAGGTCTGACAATGATAGCCAACTTTTGAATAATTAAATAATCATTTTATAAATTTTTAAAATTTACTTACTAATAATTTAGACTAACTTGGTTATAATTTATCCTATTATTAATAAGTTTAGATACATTCATATATATAGATATGCTTTTATATTGAATTGTGCCAAAGAAAGAGAATACAAGTTTTAATTATTGATAGATTCTGCAGCTTCTTGCATTATTCACACATTTTATATGTGGGTATTCATCAATAACCATGTATGCCTTTGCTATGCCAGAATCATGATTAATTAGGTCCTACTTGGGTTTTTTTTTTTTTTAAGAAAAGAAACATCAATATAAACTAGATTATTAGAGAGAGCTTCGAATTCTACTTTTTAAATAATTAAGTTAATGTTCGGATGCCATTTTATTTTAGGATACATTCAAACCTTTTCACGTATATCTACCTTCATTTTGTGTTTCTTCATCCACCAAAACTAAAAGATGGAAAGCAAATAAATTTATCCAGTTTTAAATGAGGATTAAACCCACGCTCAAATTTTTATTGGGTAAAAGTATTATGAAAATCTTGTACTAAGAGTTACATTATATTTTACTTCACTACTTAAAAGATAGACTAATTCATCTATGTACGTTAGGTTAAAGAGTAAACCGATTCTTTTTATTAAATATTTCATCTATTTATTGCATAATAGAATAACTAGACAATGACATGTGCCGTGTCATGTGTATCTCACGCTAACATACATTGACTATTCTTTATCAGTAAAAATGGATGAAAATTTTAACAAAATAAACTAGTTTGCTTTTTGATCAAACATATAAGGACTAAAATGCCCATTTTTTTAGTAGAATGGACAACGCATATATCATGCTAACATACATTGACTATTTTTTAATAGTAAAAATGGATAAATTTTCAACAAAATAACTAATTTGCTCTTTGATCTAACGTATAAGAATTAAGCTGTTCATTTTTTTGAGTAGAATGAATTAAATGCAATCTAACTCTTAGTACAATTGTCTCCATGCATCTTTATTAATATCATGTTTGAGTTCAAATTTAAACAATCTCTTCTCTTTATCCTTTGATTAAAAAGGTTATATAAAAAAATGAAATTATGATTTAAATTATGTGATATATATATATTTTTATTATGATCATAAATTTTTATTTAATTCTATTTGATTTGATTGTTTACATTTTTTTTTTGCAGGAGAAGATGGTTGTACTTCATGTATTAATTGATTTGCTTTTCTACTCCCATGAATCCACCTCTATTGCCTACCAATATAAAGAAGTAGGCAAAATTTTATTTTGCTCAGTTGCATCATATAATCGTTCCTGAGAAAATTGATATTAAGAGCAAAACTAGATGGGTTCATGTGAAAACATGAACATTTATCCCATCGAAACATCTTGATGTTTCAGGAAAAGATGGAAAAATTGTCGCTATCTTTTAATTATATGCCAAAGAAGAAGATAGGAATTTTTGGTAGCCATAAAAACTTAAATACGTTGTCTCTCTAAGAATATGGATGAGTATGCCACATAAACACAAATTTTAGCTAACCATTGAAGTCTACATCTTTACACTTTTGTAGCCACAGGGGGAATTTGGTGGGTCAATTTCAATTCATTTAAAACATCGATTTGATCTTTGTGTAGGCCGAAAAGTGTGAATTTGTGGGCCTAAAAACTGCTTATTAATGATATTTTGTGGACTTACTCTATTATGTTAAAATAAATTCTCCAAAATAACACGACTGTATGCTCTTCTTATACCATTCTTATGTGTTTCACATATCTCATCTTTTGATTTTCTATTTATTTTAATCATATTAGATAAAATATATATGTCACCTTTTTATTTTAGTTTAACAGAATAAAAGATTTATTAGAAATAATCCAATGGTTAAATAATTTGGTAAAGCAATCCCAATATGAAACATAAGAGTTGAATATTAATATAAAATTATTCCTCTGTACATTGTGTTGTGTTCAGTCAGCATTATTTGTAACTTCAATCCTTGCTTTGGAAAAAGAAGATGTTAATGGGAATTCATATTTTATTGGTGGTATTATCATTTGGGATTTTTCTGTCTAAATCAGTGTGTGCCTTTTTCTAATCTATCTTATATTTTAAATTATCATATATTAAGTTGATTATTATATATATATATATCTACTTCGCTTAGCACTGTCGGTTCTTATCACCTACGAGAAAAAATTGGAGAAATTTTAAGATATGATAATTAGGTTGAAATTAAGATATTTAGTACCAAGAAGTTGTTCAATAAAAAATGACTGGTGAGTTTTTGTCGTAAAGCAAAAGGTTGTTAGTAAACTTGAAAACTATAACTTGTTGTTTATTTAAATTAAAAATAAAAATAAAAATATCAAATAATTTTAATGTTTCTAGCCTTAATTTATTTTCATGATCTTATCAATTTAATGAATGGCAACTTCTTTTATTTTAATGCAATATGGACTCACGGGCATCCAAATCTTGATGTATAGACGTAAAAATGTCATGATCACATGGTCATGACATCCCACCAAATTTCATGCAAAATATAAGTTTGATCCAATCCTCTTCCAAAATCAAATTGCAAATGACATAGACATGTAACAAATTTTGATTAATTAAGTGATTAGGGTTCATACGTATCACCATCTTTTAATTTACTACTAACCATTGAATTTTGACCATGCCATTCTCTGTTTATCATTATCCTTCAATTATTGGTTTTGTTTGGATGAAAACAGACATTAAATTTGACCCCCTGAGTCCAAAGTCAGTTAATATTTTTTTCCAACCACTCTTTTCTACTTAATCTTTTATAAATTATTTAACTAAAATCAGATTGGTTGGTTGAGTTTATCCAACCAAAAATTGATACAAGTTTGCAGGGGTGTAGAAAACGGGCAGGTAGTGGGCTTCACTTTCTAAAATGGTAATATTATATTTTAGTCTTTTTGAAATATATGAAATTACAAGTTAATTTCATGGTAATATTGCACTTTAATCTTTTTAAAAATTTATGATTCATCTCTAACCCCAAAAGTAATTTTTGGCTTCGCCCCTGCAAGTTTGATTTACTAAAACCTTGTTGGACACAAAAAAGAGATTGTTAGGACCAAGATTGGCCAAGCACTAAACATTGGATGTCTGATCAATCAAGATGTTGAAACAAATGGGTGTTTAATTGGTTTATTTGACTTGAGAGTTTTTTCACGTGATGTTTTTGTAAGCAAATGGATGTCTAGGGCTTGATTTATGGATGAGATTTATTGTGCTTATTCTTTGCATCTATCTTGGAAAACTTACGGGCTGTTTTTTAAGGAGATTAATTCTAATTTTTTTTGGATAATTATCGGAGATAATTCAGAATTATTTTCAGATTATAATTGAAAGTTTTAGTTTACCAAGATTACAAGGAGAAGATGTCGATTTTAGCCTATAAATAGACTGTTATGCTACACATTTGAAGATGCTTTTGGAGTGATTTTGGTTGGTTATTTGTTTCTTTTATTTGGTATTTTTGCACTCTTATGTTAGGTTTTTATTGGAGTGGTTAATAAAAATATGTAAGCGAGGTCTTTTAAGTGAGTGATTTGTAACAATTGGGGTCAACGTTGAGCTGCAATTACATCTTTGGTTAAGGGTAAAATGAGCTTAAACCAATAGCTAAGGTTGAAAATTGTTAAATAAGAATAATTCATTGAGCGATGCTTCATAGAGTAAAATTATTTTTGAATTGCGTTGACAAACGACCGTGTAAAATTTCTTTTACTTTCTCTATTTTTTACTTCTATTTCATTGTCTAATTAATTTTGTGATTAACTTGGATAATGAGATTAAATTTATAGCAAACTATTATGTTTTTAAGAAATAACATTTTATGTTGACTGGGGTGAAATCAAATCAAATGCATGTGCACTTGCGTAATTCTAATGTTAATCGTGTCCATGCAGAAACCCCACAAGAAATGTGTCCATTCCTAGTGCTGTAAGCGGTTGTGGCTGGTAGGGTTAAAAGCTTTTTATTCAGATTGGAAATGGCTGGTTGAGCCCCAAAGGTGATGAGTGACCCTTTGGAAACAAAGAGTGTCCAGCACACTTCCCTTTTACGTCTCGAACCACTCCCCACCAAATGGGTCCATTCCTCCCACGTTTGATATGCGACCTAATATGTACCTTTAAATCTTGAAACAGAAGTGAACTAATGAGAAAAAAAAATGATTAAAAAAGTCCAATCTAAATGGCTTTTCGTTATGCATAGCCAGATGGGTTTCCTTGATCTTCACCTATTGAAAGATTGAAACAAGCTGAAGTAATTGTTACGTAGGTGGAACAATAAGTTGGGTCTAATTGGGAAGATGATGAGAATGACAACTCAATATCTTATCCATACTGTAAACACCAATTGCACCATTTCTAAACACATCACCACTTTAGTAGTTATCTTTTCTACGAAAAAAATGTAGTTAAAATTAATTTAAGAATAATATCAAAAACAAAACAGACCCTCCTTTTAAATTGGATAGCCGCAAAGTGAAGAGGAGCCTCTCTTTGTGATTGTGCTATCTCATTGGGCTAAGGTTTGTTTGAGGATCAGTTTTAAGCTGCTGTTAACCAGAAATCTCCTCATCAACATATCCCTTCCCTTATCTCTCACTTTCATATTAAGTTTTTAGTGAGCCTAGTGACTAATCATTTACGTTTTATAGGTTCATTAAAGGATAAATACTGGTCACGAGTTTTAAAATTGCTTCATATCCAAGACGAGAATCGAAATCTCGACCACTGATTAGAAGATACCATTATCATCTCATCTAACCCTTAGTTAAATTAATTAATTAGGTAACAAAAATATGACTGTGATAGTTTTAAATACAATGAATAATTTAATTTTTTATTTAAAAAATTGAATTGAGAACCTCTCTTTTTCAATTGGGTTTAGAAAGGAAAAATAAAAAATAGAGGAAACATAACATAGACTATTGTTTTTAAGTGTTGGACTAGTGGCATTATAGGAGTTTGGCATTGAGTGGTAGGCTTCATTGGTGGGTTCAGGAGCTTTCAATTGTGAGGCTGGTAAGCCCAGGAATGGTATTTTTATTTTTCTTATCAAACATCAAAAGTACCCAACACCCATTTTTTATCCATTATTTTTGTTTGATTGCATGACTTAACAAAAAACCAAAAACAAGAAAGAAACAAATGCATCTTAATCAACCTATAGCTTTGTTTCTTCATTCATATTTTTCATTGTATATAGGATAAGAGACCTTTTCATTCTCCTAAAATTCTAATTAATGAAGCAAATTAATCGCATTTTTTTTATCTTTTAAGAATTTCATATGTACGTACAATTCTACTAAATTAATATATTTTTATTTATTTATTTATATGTTCTACATGTGTCTTGATGTTACACCTATTCAATGGTTAAATTATTATCTAAATTTGAAGATTTGAAAAATATAATCTATTTCAATTATGTACTGAGTTTGAGTTCTCATATTCAAAACTGCCATTTAAGAGGTTTATTTTAATTTTTCATTTGATGTAATATGTTATCTATATTTAATATTCTAAACCTAAATATGGGATAATATGTTATATAAGTTGTTTCTATTTAAAAATTTAATAAAAGAAATGTATATATATAATTAATAATTATTCAAAAAATATATTTTAATTATTTTTAAAATTATATGGGACTAAACATTTATAAATATAAATAGGATTCAACTTTTGAATCGGATCGAGATAATTATGAATAATTTAATATCATAAATAAATTTAAGCCCGAATTCCTTTCCAATTGATCCGACTAATAAAATCTTTTGTTGATATTAATGGTTTAAACTATACGTTTCATAAAAGTAGTGTTGAAGCTATAATTGTCAAATCTTATAGCCATGCAAAATTGTTCTACGGTATCCTTCTTTCAACCTTGATAACAATGTAAATTTCTGGAAACAATTGAAGTGTCAAACATTACAACTGGATTTGAATGTGTTTTACTTTTGATAGGATTAAAATCCTGAAATTCAGAATAAAAATGTTGATATAGCATAAATTTATTGGAAATGGATACCAATGATGTAACGTCACTGTTTTATTCAATCCTTTCCCCTGTTGATAGTCCTCAAAGTTTTCCAACCATATCTAGAACTTTTAATGTAATATGTATGATTCAATCTTTTCATTTATTATTTGATGTCTTTTTTAATTTTGGGTTAAAAACTTTCTTATTTCTTATTTTATTTTTCAATTATTAATTAACAACATGTAGCTTTTTCTTAATTTCACTTGTGAAGTTAAAAACTTTACTTTTAGTGTATCAAATATTTTTTATAAATATATATTACACATCTTAAGCATATTAAAATCGTTATTTGTTTTTTCTTTTTCATTTTCATTTTTTCTTTTGTTTTTCTTGTGTTCATTAATTTAAGATTGATTTTTTTAATATTTCAATCATGCGTTGAATTATGATTGAACAGCTTTAAGTTAAAATTTGAGCTACAAGCGACACATGTGACTGTTGCTTGATTGCTAACCTACAAATACAAGCCTCTAACCCCATAAGGGCATGTGTTGTAGGTGCAATGACCACGATGAACAAATCGTGAATATCTTTTTGAAACGAAATTTTCATCGAGCGACAATAAATCAATTGCAATTTATATAGAACTGAGTAGATTTAATGGGGGAAAGTGGAAATATACTCCGAACAGTGCGTTTTTGGAATAGTCGCCCCCCTTGAATACAAGCTTCACGCACTCACAGATTGAAGTATCAACTATATCCCATTAACTCTAAGAACTGAGCATAAACCCCTAGCGCCTTAAGAAGTGCCATTTCAAATACAGCATGCTTATTTAATCACCTTATTATGAACATTAGCATTGAGGTACTGCAACTCCGCATAAGGTATTCTAGGAAAATACCCTGAAAAATCCCCTTCGTTTGTATATATATCTTTGAAATATGAGATAGCTTCAACCTTTTAACTTCTCTTCATCAAAAAAACCAAGTACCCATCACTTACTATGGGGGCTTCAATCTTGCTTCTTTTCTTGTGAGCAATCATTTGTTTATGAAAATATTTAGTATTCTGGTCCCCTAAGTTAACCACTCCATTCCCAATTTTTGTTCCCATGGTAATTCCTCTTGCTCCAGTATTTCTAATTGCTCACCTAATTTCTTCTCCAGCTTTAAAAGATTCTTGGAGTTATGAACTTCCAAAAGCCTTGAATGCACTTAATATTTTACTATATTAAGTAGGATCATATTTTTACTTCCAATTCAAATGGATTTGTCATGGTTGGAAAAGGATGGGCACTAACCAGGCGTTGGTATCCACACGCATGTTTGTAGATATAGACAACATCATTTTGTTTTGTGGTTTGATTCTTGAGTCATCTTGGAAAATGCCTTGTACAGATACACTAGAGTTACTTAACCTTAGTTGAATGTAGAGGTGTCTAAATTTCGGGTCAAATCGAATTAATTCAGTTAACCGATCGAATTCGATTATTCGGTCGGTTCGGTTAATTTTTTGGAAATATAAATTAATCGGTCAGTTAATTTTTTATATGTTTTATACTTGTTTTGACCAAAAATATATAAATTTTGGTTCGGTTAATTTTTTTGAAAGAATTTCGGTTCGGTTAACGGTTAAGGGTTTAAAAGAGTCAGTTAATTCAGTTAATGGTAGGAATTCGGGTCAATTAACTGGTCGGGTAACCGATTGAACACCCCTAGTTGAATGTATTGAACATGTGAAAGTACTCTAATAAATGATAATATATGCAATGGACCTTGTTACCAACTTTGTTTGACATATCAATTCATCTCGTCCATAATTGCATGTAATGGAGGGTTCCATTTGACAAGTCTCTACTTTAAGACCTTGATAACAAAGCCAATTTATAGAAACAATTGAAGAGTCAAACATTACAATTTTATTTGTATGTGCTTAATAAGTTTTTATTATCGTCAATGTTTTGAAACAATATCTAGAATTTTGTGATCTAATAATTAAAAATTAAAACATAATAGAAACTTGTAAAAAAGAATTGATTTATACATATTATTATCTAATTTATTACCGTTATATACCACCAGTAGAGAAAGGATTGTATGAAATAGGAATATTATACCTTTCCAATAGTTTTATGCCACATCAATATTTTTATCCTGAATTTCAGAATTTTAATTTGGATTTGATTTTTTTCAGATGAAAATGTTGAAAATCAGGATGAAAATACTGATGTGGCATAAAACTATTGAAAAAAGGATACAGATGACGTAGCGTCACTGTTTCATATACAATCTTTTCCCCCACCAGTATGATACATGTATTATTAATTTGACGTGAAGTTTAGATTTGATAAACTAATTCAAAAGTTGATGAGGAATACTTATAATAGTTATAATCATATTTTAAATGATTTGTCTGACTTGAATTGCTAAAGGCTCGATTGGTATAGATTTGAATTGTATTAATTTCATTTCTATTTTCTTTTTTATAAGTGTTTTAAATTACCTATTACTCTTCTCAATTTTTAAATAGATTTTAAATGACCTTTATTCTCAACTTTTTTCTTCTTACATTGATAATAATGTATGACCCAATTTTACCCCAACCAAAGCCCAAACAACAAACCAAAACAAAATCAAACCAAACCCAATTAACCAAGCCCAAGTAACCCTAACCCAACTAGACCACTAAACCGACCACTAACTCCACCACCCCACTAAACCGACCACTAACTCCACCACTCCACTAACTCCACCACCCCACTAAACCGACCACTAACTCCACCACTCCACTAACTCCACCATCCCACTAACTCTATCACCCCACTTGCATGCATAAGTTGTAGAATTTGGCTATAAAAGCCATTCAAAACCATTGTAAAGGGGAGGTTTTTTTTCTGTTTTTCGGATAGTTACGGATACACGAGAAATCAAGTACGCATAAAAGAAAAGAATTTTGAGATAGATTCAAAATATTCAAGGTGTTCTTTTTATTTTGTTCTTTTTATTCATTTTTTACACTTGTTTTTAAGAATAAACGCGAAAATACGAAAAAAGAGGTAGAAACGTACCCATTTTGAAATTGTCGGAAAAAGAAGCTTTTTAGTTTGGTAGTTGTGTCTTCTTGATGCCCACAATGACCCGCTTTTGGAGGGTGGGGATATTTTCCTTTAGCCCTCCTTGTTACTCGCAAGTTCTAATTGGTCCATCTTTTAATTTTATTTCGATTTTGCCCAGGATGCTTGTTTTAAATTCAATTTAGTCCCTATTCGCTTTACTTTCAAATCAATTATCTCTAAATATATATTATTGTACTTACTATTTTAATGTGGCCATTACCATTATTATTTTTAATATTTTTTCCTTTTACTTTATTACAATTACTAGGTTCGTTGGCATTATTAGCATCATTTTATTATTGCCACTATTTTACATGTATTATTATTATAAAAATCGTTTTTTATATTACTATTTATTATTCCTATTTTCCATTACTATTATTTTTATCACTATTATTACATATATATTATTACTACAATTATACTTATTATAATTACATTTATTTTACTACTACCATTATTTTTATTATTACCACTATTAATTCTAATATTATTACTATTATTTTCTTATTAATATTTTTATTTTTGCTTTTTCAAAATTCATAAAAAGGGTTTCACAAAGGTAATATTTCATGTTTGGAATTTAGAAATTGTGCCCAATCGTCTTTGGCTTCGATTTTCATTAAATCTGGATCACTAAATATTCTTTAAAGATTTTGATCATGTTTTTGAAAATAAGGCAATGTTTCGTGTTTGGAAGTTCGAGAGATTCGTGCCCAATCGTGCTGGGTCTCGATTTTCTATTCGTCCAAACAACTAAATATCCTTCAAAGATTCTTTGTCGTGTTTTTTAAATAAGGCAATATTTCATGTTTGGAAATTCGAGGGATCGTGCCCAATCGTGCTGGGTTTCGACTTTTCGTTTGACCAAATAACGGAATACCCTTTTTTCAATCGGATGCATGGATTTTGGAAATCATGAAACGATCTTAGTATTGAGGGTTTGAAACATCGTGTCCTATCGTGCTGGATGTGGTATTTCATCTTTTCAGAACAAGAGAGTTTCGATATCCAATGCGAGTTATCCAAACATTTTTAAAGATTCATATTTTAAAATATTTTATAATTTTCGATATTAAGGACATTAATCAATCAACACGGTACCAATTTTGGGCGTTATGAGGTGCTAATCCTTCCTCGTATGTAACAATCTCCGAGCCCGCTTTTTTAAAATTCGTGAGACCACATTTCTAAAGTGACCCAATCACACTTCAAAAATGATTGGTGGCGACTCCGTTTTTCTTTTTAAAGTCGGCTCGTTTTCCAAACAAAAAAATGGTTCCGACAGCTTGGCGACTCCACTGGGGACCAATAAGAGAGTCAAGCCGTAAAATTGGTTGATTAATGTCCTTTTTATCGAAAATAATTTTTTTTTCATTTGCATGAGTCTGTGTCGCGTCATATATCTGCTTTAGTTTGAGACACATAGAACACTTTTGCATTCATATTGCATGACCGTTGTGGTCACACCCTTAAGTGGGAGCAAAAATCTATGCCTTCGTGAGGTTTTCACTTCCTCATGGGCTAGGGGACTGCTTCCGGAATACATCCGTACCTATGGTTCCGTGAGGTTTTCACTTTCGCATGGCCATAGGGAAATGTATTCCCCTGAACTGAACTCAATCAGTATGAGCCTATAATGGGTGAGGATTGAGGAATTTGCTGGTTTAGGTACTCTTTCTTTAGAACTAAGCCACATGTAGAAAACCTAAGGGCCTACCCTAGGTAGAATCATGTCAAATCCTAGTGGTCACCCTGATAGGTTCTATGTTATTTATTTTTCTTGTACTGACGGGTTTTATTCTGTTTTGATTGCATTGCATTCACATCATAGAAAAGAGGTGTTGATTTCAAATTCGATTACTAAATAGAAAAGTTGGTCATAAGAAAATGGATTTTTTGATAAAGTGGATTATAATACGGTCATCCGAATATAGTCCAAGTGAATACTACGAGAGAAGACTGATAGTCCGCGAAGGAATACAAGACCTTATCACCCAGGGATTCAAGTTGACAAGACTATTCGAAGATTACCACGTCTCGGCATTCTTGAAGAAGCTAACAAGTGAACAGGAGTAGCGGTCCAGATCAAGCAAAAGGAGTTAGAGGAAGTATCTATTAGAATTTTACAAGACTCGACTTTTGCGAAGAAGGGATTCATGTTTTCACTTGGACTATGAGGCCAAGGCCGTGTATGTAATCCGTTTTGTGTAAAAAAATTTATTTTCTAGTAAAGTTTTTCTAATGTAACTGAATTCAGAGTCAATGCCTCTTATTTTTTTGCATTCATTCATTTACATTGCATTTCATGCATTTGCATAGCATCACATCGCATCATGTACATTTAATATCATAAAAGAACCCTATTAACTAGAGGTCATATTATAGTTATCCTGGAACACCGCTATTACACTCGAAAAAAGACGAGAGTAATGGATCAAAGGATGGAAAGGTTAGAATAAATGCGAGAAAGAGATGCAAGACCAACTACAGCTCGGATGCAAGAGCGATTAGCCAAGATCCAACAGATATGAGGATCAAATGTGGAATCCCAGAGAAGCATGATGAGCCGCCTAACACGATTATTGACCGGAGGGCCCGAAGCGGAAAAAGGCCTATGGTCGATCATGGAGGAGATAATGAAGATTTTGCTTGCCCTCCGGCCCGGCTCGATAAGTTCCCAAATGCAACCACCAAGAGTATCGGTCAATATCAAACCTCAAGACCAATCCGTGCTCCGAACCTGGAAACTTCCCAGAGCTCGAGCTCTAACCTCAAGTCAATTTGGTAAAACCAATAGTCCTGCACTTGATGAGGTGGCAGAAGGGGAGGAAGTAAAAGCAGAGCTTCCAAAAGAGTTCGAAGATCGATGCAAATGGCTGGAGGAGAAGTTTCGAGCATTGGAAAGTGCTGATCACCAATGCGAAGTGGATGCTAAGAAGTTGAGTCTAGTCCCAGATTTAGTACTTCCTCCAAAATTCAAGATGCCAAAGTTTGAAAAGTACAACGAGACTAGCTGTCCTGAGGCCCATATTATGATGTTCTGTCGGAGAATGACAGGATATGTCAACAATGACCAGTTGTTGATCCATTACTTTTAGGATAGTCTGATTGGGGCTGCAGCAAAATGGTACAACCAGTTGAGTTGTACCCAAATCAAATCGTGGAGAGATTTGGCGCAGGCTTTCATCAAGCATTACGACCATGTGACCGATATAGCACCTGATAGGATCACGTTGCAAAACATGGAGAAAAAGCCAAGTGAAAGCTTCAGAAAGTATGCCCAAAGATGGAGGGAGGTCGCTACGCAGGTCCAGCCACCGTTACTAGTAAAGGAAATGACCATGCTGTTCATCAGTACCCTGAAGGCACTTTTCATTAACCACATGTTAGGAGGCACGACTAAGAGTTTCGTAGACATGGTGATGTCAGGCGAGATGATAGAGAACGCGATCAGGTGTGGGAAGATAGAGGCAGGAGAGAGCACAAGAAGAGCGGCGCCGAAGAAAAAGGAAGGTGAAGTAGGAAATATAAGCTCGGGTTATCCTAAACCTATTACTATTACCCAACCGAGAGCGGTAGCTGTGGGCCAGCAGGTCCGACCAAGACAAGAGCCCAACATGAGGCAAAGGACCGAGAAATTCCAATTTACTCCTATACCGGTGACGTATAAGGAGTTGTATAAAACTTTATTAGATGCACACATAGTAGCCCCTCTCACTCGAATCACGCAACCCCATATCCTAAATGGTACAATGCAAGCACTCAATGTGAATACCATGCAGGGATAGTGGGGCACCCGATAGAGAATTACTTTCCTTTTAAAAAGCTAGTCGAGAGGCTCATCAAAATGGGCATTGTAGAGTTCAATGATGTGCCTGTTGTAGAAAATCCGTTACCCAGTCACATTGATAATGGGATGAATGCGATAATCGAGAGCGCAGGAAAAAGAATTAAGTTGAACGTTGCAGAAATAAGAACCCCGATGAGAGAGGTCTGGAGAAGAATGGTGGAAAGAGGTTTAATCAGACAAGACGTAAGGGGCAAATCCCAGGATACGAGGAACTATTGTGAGTTCCATAACAAGGAAGGCCATGAGATCCAACAAAGGCAAATGAATTGAGCCCTAGTACAAGGGTTAATGGATAATAAAGAGCTGGAGTTTTTTGACTTTGCGGAAGAGAAAAACGTGTGTACCATAGGAAGTGAGTCGGTAGAGAAAGACGTCAAGGTCAAATGGGGATCAATTACTTTTCCATATATATCCAAGGTATTCATATCAGAAAGAATTATCCCTCCTAAACCGAAGATGACAAATGAAGAAACGGCCAAAGACATGTTAAAAGCCTTGAGCATCAACGTCATATTCAAGGAGAGATCGAATGAAGGAAACCTAGGAGGCATTCGCCCCTATGAGCCTGAAAGTGTTTTGAATAATTGGACTGTGAAGGAAACTCCTATAGTTTTTAGAGCTAAAACAGAGTAATGTTCAAAACACACTTGTCGTTTTAAGCCTAGAAACAATAAGGATCTTTTGTGAAATAGGCTCAGGTTCAAACATCTTTATTTTTAATAAAAAATGCATTCTTACGTGTCATGCCGAGCAAATATTTTTTTCTTCTCCATGTCATACTATACATTCTTTTGTTTTTTGGGATGTCTTCCATTCTTCATCATCCTAAGAATCGCTTATTCTTTGGAATTTACTTTCGTACCCACAATGGGTCTCTAGATATCGATGTCATGAGCAACACTATTACAGACTCCCTTCTAAGTGAAATATGGGTCTAAAAGGATCTGAATATTTTGAAGATGTCAGAGATTACAACTTACCCATTGATCTGTTAAGGATGGTAAAACAAAATAAAAGTAGACTCTATCGTACAAAGGGTCAGTGGACATTGCGAGTCTGGGAAAGGAGTGAAGATCGAAACATTGCCCACCATAGAAACAAAACGAGACGATATTGAGTTATTTAAATAATTCAAGGATGTCTTTGTGCGGTCGCATCAAGATATGCCTAGGCACGATGAGGCTACCATGAAAGGGAGATTTCGTCAGTGTTGCCGTAAATGCCAAATTGAGAAGACATGACTTATATGTTTTTTTATATGTGAGGCATAGATGTTACGGGGATGATTTCATCAAAAGTATCTAGTTGATGCCTATTCATTTTTGTGATTGTCAACTATTCCACTAAGAGGGTGAGGGTCGGTTCCTATGACAAAGTTACGAGGTCAATCATCCAAGTTCAATTTCAACTTCGAGTTCAAGTTCGAATTAAAAAAAAAAAAAAAAGAAAAGAAAAGAAAAAGAAAGAAAGAAGAAAAGAAAAGAAAGAAACCATTCAAAAAAATTGTGAAAAATGATGGAAACCTGTAAATATTGGCATAGAAAAGTTACCATTTACCCTCTATACTTCTCGAATGTTGGCGAGGGCTTCCACCGGGGCAACACCTTTCTCATTGGTTTATTGATGGATACAGTTTTGCCCATCGAAGTGGAAATTCTTACTCTTTAGATTTTGTCGGGCCGAAGTTGGACGAAATGAAGGGTTCACTCTCTGTATGACCGATCAAATCGATCGAGAAAGTGGCTAAGAGCCATTCGCCATGGTCAACTGACCAGAAGCGGATGATGCGAGCTTACAATAAGAAAGTCCGCTCCAGAGTATTCCCTGAAGGAGACTTGGTATTGAAACAGATCCTCCCTATGCAAAAGGATTTCAGGGGAAAGTGGATGCCTAATTAGGAAGGACCTTATGTTGTAAAGAAGGTCTTTTCTGGATGAGCTTTGATGCTAGCCGAGATGGACGGTAAAAGTCTGCCAAATCCAATTAATGCAGACTCAGTCAAGAAGTACTTCGCTGGAAAGTGGGCCAAGATGAAAACCCACAAAGGGCATCTTGGATCCAAAAAAAAAAAAACAGAGAGGCCAAGGTGAAAACCCGCAAAGGGCACTTTGAGACCAAAGGGGCTTTGAGTTGAAAACCCGAAAAGGGCGGCTCAAGTTGTGATCAAATCATGATGGGGCTTACAGTAGTTTTGCCACGCTTGAATTGACAATGAGGAAGTATGTTACATCTTGGGGCATCGACAAAGTACTCTCAATCCCCTAAACACATATTGAGCTTAAATGGTCCTCAAGAAGTTTGAACAAAGAAGCTCAGTCGGCGATATCTGGGGCACCTGATTACCATCTTACCCATCCTTAATTTGCTCGTTTCAAAATACACTACCAATAAATTTCCTTCTTGATTGTATTTGTTATCTTATTTGTTTCGAGCTATGCTCCTAATTAATTTCTCTCTTGTCCATCATTATGATCTTTTCCAAGCATTTTTCATTGAAATAATGATTATTGAACTAATAATGCTTTCACAAAAGAAGTTTTGTGTATTACTCTGAAAGTCTCTAAATAATACAAGAATCTAAAACAGGATAATTTTTTAGAACTAACCAGGCTTAAAGGGTTCAGAGCACTTGAGAAAAGGGACTAAGCAGTGACAACATCTTCAGATTCTCTGTTAGAGGTATCAGCTGAACAAAGAAGACATACGTAAAGGATCACCTTAATAAGCAGCAAGTAATGACGCCCAAGTGTTAAAAATGGATCATTCTCATGACATTTTGCATCCATTTATAACATTCATAATACATATGGTCAGGAGCATCTTTTATGACATCCTAATCATTTAACATAAGCATAGACCTATGAAATCAATTCTACAGGTAGGTTCCTCAGAGGACAATGTAGCAAAGTTGATGGGAGTTACAGAAAAATAGCAGACCTTATCCCACTGAGCAGGAGTGGAACAGGTCAAAAACATTGAGCCTCAATTCCCTAAGCAGTAGGGTAGCAGGCCAAAAATAGCAGATCTTATCCCACTGAGCAGGAGTGGAACAGATCGAAACATTGAGCCTTAATTCCCTAAGTAGTAGGGTAACGGGCCAAAATATCAGGCCTTATCCCACTGAGTAGGAGTGGAACAGGTCGAAAATATTGAGCCTCAATTCCCTAAGCAGTAGGGTAGCAGGCCAAAAATAGCAGATCTTATCCCACTGAGCAGGAGTGGAACAGATCGA
The DNA here is from genome assembly GCA_025506655.1 of Gossypium rotundifolium. Classification (NCBI taxonomy): domain Eukaryota; kingdom Viridiplantae; phylum Streptophyta; class Magnoliopsida; order Malvales; family Malvaceae; genus Gossypium; species Gossypium rotundifolium. The sequence continues at coordinate 159,490,718 of CP106731.1, read as the reverse complement.
AACATTGAGCCTTAATTCCCTAAGCAGTAGGGTAACGGGCCGAAAATATCAGACCTTATCCCACTGAGCAGGAGTGGAACAGGTCGAAAACTTTGAGCTTTAATTCCCTAAGTAGTAGGGTAACGGGCCGAAAATAGCAGATCTTATCCCACTGAGCAGGAGTGGAACAGATCGAAACATTGAGCCTTAATTCCTTAAACAGTAGGGTAACGGGCTGAAAATATCAGACCTTATCCCGCTGAGCAGGAGTGGAACAGGTCAAAAACATTGAGCCTCAATTCCCTAAGCAGTAGGGTAGCAGGCAGAAAATAACAGATCTTATCTCTACTGAACAGGAGTAGAGTAGATCGAAAGCAATAGATCTTATCTCCATTGAGCAGGAGTGGAGCAGATCGGAGATTAAAGCCTTATCTCCACTGAGCAGGAGTGGAGCAGGCTAAAGATAGCAGATCCTATCTCCACTGAGCAGGAGTGGAGCGGATTGAAGACAACAGATCTTATCTCTACTGAGCAGGAGTAGAGCAGATCGAAAGCAACAGATCTTATCTCTACTGAGTAGGAATAGAGCAGATCGGAAGTTTATAGCTTTATCTCCACTGAACAGGAGTGGAGCAGGCTGAAGATACGGATCTTATCTCCACTGAGCAGAAGTGGAGCAGATCGAAAGTAGTAGGTCTTGTCTCCATGTAGCAGCAATGGAACAGACTAAAGAAGCAGATCTTATCCCACTGAGCAGGAGTGGAACAGATCAAAGACGATGAGCCTTAATTCCCTAAGCAGTAGGGTAATAGGCTAAAGAAGCAGATCTTATCCCACTGAGCAGGAGTGGAACAGATCGAAGACGATGAGCCTTAATTCCCTAAGTAGTAGGGTAATAGGCTAAAGAAGCAGATCTTATCCCACCGGCGAGTGTGGAATAGATCGAAGACGATGAGCCTTAATTCCCAAGCGGTAGGGTAACAGCTAAAGAAGCGAGATCTTATCCTCTTGAGTAGGAGTGGAGCAGATCGAAGACGATGAGCCTTAATTCCCTAGCGGTAGGGTAACAGGCTAAAGAAGCGATCTTATCCCACCGAAAGGGAGTGGAACAGATCGAAGACGATGAGCCTTAATTCCCTAAGCAGTAGGGTAACAGGCTAAAAATTGTAGATTTTATCTCCGCTGAGCAGGAGTGGAATAGATCGGAACAAAATTTCTATACCCCTGAAGATGCAATGGGTCAAAGCAAGGCTACCTGAAGAGAAGAAGCGCCAAGAAATCAAGACTCAGTAAAACGGGGCAAAATTGGCTCCTTTAGAATCTTTGCTTTGTTCTTACTACAAAGACAAGCAAAGAGGGCATTGTATGACCCAATTTTACCCCAACCAAAGCCCAAACAACAAACCAAAACAAAATCAAACCAAACCCAATTAACCAAGCCCAAGTAACCCTAACCCAACTAGACCACTAAACCGACCACTAACTCCACCACCCCACTAAACCGACCACTAACTCCACCACTCCACTAACTCCACCACCCCACTAAACCGACCACTAACTCCACCACTCCACTAACTCCACCATCCCACTAACTCTATCACCCCACTTGCATGTATAAGTTGTAGAATTTGGCTATAAAAGCCATTCAAAACCATTGTAAAGGGGAGGTTTTTTTTCTGTTTTTCGGATAGTTACGGATACACGAGAAATTAAGTACGCAAAAAGAAAAGAATTTTGAGACAAATTCAAAATATTCAAGGTGTTCTTTTTATTTTGTTCTTTTTATTCATTTTTTACACTTGTTTTTAAGAATAAACGCTAAAATACGGAAAAAGAGGTAGAAACGTACCCATTTTGAAATTGTCGGAAAAAAGAAACTTTTTAGTTTGGTAGTTGTGTCTTCTTGATGCCACAATGACCCGCTTTGGAAGGTGGGGATATTTTCCTTTAGCCCTCCTTGTTACTCGCAAGTTCTAATTGGTCCATCTTTTAATTTTATTTCGATTTTGCCCAGGATGCTTGTTTTAAATTCAATTTAGTCCCTATTCGCTTTACTTTCAAATCAATTATCTCTAAATATATATTATTGTACTTACTATTTTAATGTGGCCATTACCATTATTATTTTTAATATTTTTTCCTTTTACTTTATTACAATTACTAGGTTCGTTGGTATTATTAGCATCATTTTATTATTGCCACTATTTTACATGTATTATTATTATAAAATCGTTTTTTTATATTACTATTTATTATTCCTATTTTCCATTACTATTATTTTTATCACTATTATTACATATATATTATTACTACAATTATACTTATTATAATTACATTTATTTTACTACTACCATTATTTTTATTATTACCACTATTAATTCTAATATTATTACTATTATTTTCTTATTAATATTTTTATTTTTGCTTTTTTCAAAATTCATAAAAAAAGGGTTTCACAAAGGTAATATTCATGTTTGGAAGTTCGAGAAATTGTGCCCAATCGTGCTGGGCTTCGATTTTTCGTTCGTCTGGATCACTAAATATTCTTTAAAGATTTTGATCATGTTTTTGAAAATAAGGCAATGTTTCGTGTTTGGAAGTTCGAGAGATTCGTGCCCAATCGTGCTGGGTCTCGATTTTCTATTCGTCCAAACAACTAAATATCCTTCAAAGATTCTTTGTCGTGTTTTTTAAATAAGGCAATATTTCATGTTTGGAAATTCGAGGGATCGTGCCCAATCGTGCTGGGTTTCGACTTTTCATTTGACCAAATAACGGAATACCCTTTTTTCAATCAGATGCATGGATTTTGGAAATCATGAAATGATCTTAGTATTGAGGGTTTGAAACATCGTGTCCTATCGTGCTGGATGTGGTATTTCATCTTTTCAGAACAAGAGAGTTTCGATATCCGATGCGAGTTATCCAAACATTTTTAAAGATTCATATTTTAAAATATTTTCTAATTTTCGATATTAAGGACATTAATCAATCAACACGGTACCAATTTTGGGCGTTATGAGGTGCTAATCCTTCCTCGTATGTAATCGACTCGAGCCCGCTTTTCTTAAAATTCGTAGACCACATTTCTAAAGTGACCCAATCACACTTCAAAAATGATTGGTGGCGACTCCGTTTTTCTTTTTAAAGTCGGCCTGTTTTCCAAACAAAAAAATGGTTCCGACAAATAATATCGATACTAACCAAGAGACTCAAATGGAAAGAAAATATATTTTTTAAATCACCTTTGCTCCCATCGATTTTCTTCTTAATTCATATGAACAAGGATATTAGAAATTCACTTCATGCAAATAAATTTGATCATTCATATCTATATATTTACGTACTTCACATGATTCAAGTATAAATACCCAATTCCAAAAACACTGTTTTTTTTTTTTTTTTGCTAAGGCCATTTCTATTATAAGGAGCAAAATGCTCTAAAGGCATTACATAAGTAGATTGGCCAGGCCAATACCTTCCAGGATACTTTAAGGCTAATCTCCTATGCTTTCCAGACATAACTAGTGAATCAGCCAAAGAATTGGCTTCCTTAAATATATATATATGATTAGATTAATTTTATTTATTGCAGGACATATATAGTTTTTTTTTTTGAACGATCACAAAGGTTTAATTAAGCATTAACAAAAGGGTAAATTTCATATCTAAAGTTACAACTGCCACCAACGACTCTTCCGCCTTCTTTTCCATCACAGCAGGTCGGAAGCTCCTCGATTATGCCGTCAAGACACTTCTTACACTCAGTGCTGGAAAGGTCCCTGGTGCACTGAGTCAACCCGTAAAGTTTGTTCGATCCGTACAGCTCCGTTTCTCCAACGGCATACATTTTGGGATTTGAATAAGCTTGGTTAGCCAACTCGCTCAGCAGTTCCTTGGTGTTGGCATTGAACGACTGGGGTTCACTCACGTTATTCAAGTTCCACATGTAGAACCTGTTTCGATTATCAATCTGGCCAAAGAACTCCATGCTTGAATACTTGAAAAGACAGTTATCGTACCAGATAATTGCACCTTTGTTGTAGGGGCAGCGTTTTCGTATTTCACTGCCTGCTTCCACAACACAGGTTTTACAATCCGGGGTCGACACATCGCCTCTGCAAAGTGCGAGGCCATAAGCTTGGTTAGGCTTTTGACCTATGGAACCGAGGCCGAACCCTTTGGGAGGGGCTTGGATGGAGAGGTAGCCAGTGAGCTCCTTTAAGTTGGCTTCATAAGGATCATAGGCAGAGAAATTCCCAGAGTTGGAACAAAAATGGAAAAGAGGGTCAGCTCCAAAAGCTGTTTGGACAACGAAAGCAAGGGCTAATAGGTAAACAAAGGAGGCAACTCTTGAAGAAGACATTGCAGAGATTGTATGTAATGTAGCTTATTTGTTTAAACCTTAGGGCCATGCAAAGCTGTTATTTATAGGGAAAAAATTATCCGGGTTTGACGGAGGAGGTTGATAGGCTAAGGGTTGAAGAGGCTGATATTTTCAGTTATTTTTACTGATGAATTAATTAAGGTAATGAGAAATTTTCAAACGCCGGCCGAGAGGCGGCTCTAAGATAATGCTGTAAATAATGGGTTAGGCTGAAGACGCACTTAAACTATCATGGGGGATGTGAGAATTACAATATAGATCCTTTTAAAGTGTATTCTGCATCATTATTGGGTTCTAAAGTCATGCAAATTGCAATGGTTTATGTAAGGAATTAATTACTTAATTATAGTAATTAGTGATTGGTTAAACGTGCATGATGCATGGATAATTATTAAATATTGAGTGTTAAAATTTATAATTTTTAAAAAATACTGAGTGTTTGATACATGATGCTGATTAAGTTCAAATGAAATACATTTAACATTTGGCAAAAGGTTGTAACTATATAGTGTATTAAATGGAATAAAGTTTTTGTTTGAAAGGAATTGGAAGCTTACAAGTTCAATGTGTAATGAGGTTACAGGATATGAATAAGAAGGAAGCAATAATAATCGTTGTTATATATTCATTATATCTAAACTTTATATAACTTGGCATCTATTATGCTAATATATGTTTTGCAGTTCGATGTTTTCGTGGGGTGTAACTCGTATTCTTTTCTTACTTAAATTTTATTATTATTTTTAGTTAAATTCTAATTATTCCATGGATATCTTATTATGATTAGAACTCTAATCTTAACTTATTTAAAGGGGTCTTTTATTTTTGTTTTGAGACGCCAATCAATAAGAGTTTTTCTTTGAGGGTGACAAGATATAATCGTATATCAATTTTGGTGAGAGTTTCGTGATAATTATAAAAGAGTACTTTGTACCTCTTTTGTGAGTACCTTATGAGGTTTAGGGTTTTATTTATTAATTTGCTTTTTGAGATATTGAGCTTTACGTTGGGGGTTTTGAGAAATGTACAGATTATATTAAGTTTATTTTCTCAATATTGTACTCTTATTTGTTTACTCATTTAATAAAAACAAATACCTAATTTACCTATAGTTTTTTCCTCTTTGAGAGTTTTCCACGTAAAATATATTTATGTTCATTTTTCAATTTTTTCTTTACTTTTCTTGTTCGTTGTTTATATGGGTCGATCCCAATAATTTTTATAAAAAGAAATATATGTTTTCAACCATCTTATTCTCTCTCGGAAATAATTATAAACGTTAAATTATTATTATTATTATTATTATTATTATTATTATTATTATTATTATTTAAATGTTATGAATGAATTTTCAAATATGTTACAAGTTCTAGAATTTGCTTTTCTTATTTAAATGAAATGAATTGATGAATATAAAACGAAAGTTGCTCTTGTTTTTATCTTTCATAAGTTAGGCTAGATTTTAAGCAGCAATTTATGGTTAATTCAACTTTGAAGAATTAATATAATAAGTGAACCAATCATGTAAAGAGTTGACTCAGTATTGTCAACCTTATATTTGTCAGCCTCATCAATGTTTCTCCACACATATTTGTCAACCATTTGTTTTTGCTAAATACAATTGACCATAACCTGCACTAGTCACAGTTAATTTTTCTTATTACCTACAAACTCGATTCATCATTTATTAAAAATATTTTCACATTAATATTACATTTTGAAAGTAAATTAAATTTAAATAAAAAGGTTATTTTTTAAAATTATTAAATAATGAATTGAGTTGAATCAAATCGATCTAAATTTACCTCTTATTCTTCGGATCGTCACCAGTTGCTCAACCTCCTGTGAAGACCATTTGTTGGCAACGGGAACGCATCCAACATTAAGCCACCCGCTTTTTAGAGTGAACACTTACTTAAGTGTGAAATCCCCTTTTAGGGGCCACTAGAGTCCACCTAAACATAATAATCTCGTACTACCTCAAAAGAAATAACAGAAGGCCCCACCATGTATGTCTCCAACGCACTCCATGATGACAACCCATTGGTAATGACCTGCCATGTCACCATTAATAGACAATAGGGTCTTCCCTACATAATGATGAGAGTGGGTTCTCCCCCATTAGCAGCTTTATGCACTTACTCTTTGCACTCAATCTCCATATATAACCTTTGAAACAACCATACTCCTCTTCTTGTCTTTCTTTGACTCTCCTCCTGCTTAGGTGAATGAATCTCCTTTGCACCACCACTTTCTCCTATTTGATTATTCACCTCTACAGCACAACACGAACCACATGTGTCCTCCACACGCAAACGCTTGACGATTTAGATTTTAAATGGCATTCAATTCACACTCTAATTTAGGTAAGATTTCATCTCGCTAAGGTCTAAGGAGGACCAGTTGGAAATAGACATGTTTAGATCACATTGCATGTAATTTTCATGTTACACATCCACACTTAATCTATGTCATTTGGTTATGTTAATATACATGATCAGGGATGAATTTAGTTATGATATATGTAACAAAAGTCATCTTGATTCTATGTTAATATAATTAATGGACGAGATTGTTCAGAATATCTTTAGATCATGATAGTAAAGTTTTGAACTCATATGGTTCTATAATGACATGCAATTATAAGGTAATACATATATGTGGTCGAAGTGGGAGATTGTTGGATATATAGACATTACATATAAAATAAGAATAATCATATATTATTTACTATCATAAAAAAGTTAGCCCAAATTAAAATTAATCTAATATGACTAAGGCTTGTTGAGCTTTAGTTAATAAATAAAGTATCGGCCAAATATGTAGAGATATTCTAGTAATTAATTTCGAATTGATGATAGGTGGTGTAATAGTCCAAAAACGACCCTAATCGAAAAGGTGGTTTCGGGACCACGAAATCCAGATTAAAATATAAATAATAAAATTTTTTATTTCTCTTTTACTTCTAATTTGATACATATGATATGTGTTTAAACATGTTTTAAAATGATGAGCTAATTCATTTATTGGATGCTTAATTTGAATCAAGGGATTAGATTGTGTAATGGTAAAAGTAGCTTATATTTAAAATAAGGGATTAAATTGAATTGATTCTTCATAAAGGGACTTGCATGTCAAATAAACAAATTTTCATGCAAGTGGACGGCATCATGATTAGCATGTATATTAAATATCAATTGTTTTTAGTTAGTGGTGTATTATTATATTTTATAATTGAGTGGCTAGATTCACTTATTATTTCATTGTGAGGATCAAATTTGCAATTAAACAAATTACAATTGAAGTGGACGGCATTATGCCCACTATATATATATTTTTTATTGAATTCTTATTAGTAAGTGGAAGATTAAAATAATAAAAGAAAGAAAACATCATTTGCATGCTCATTTTTCTACCATTCATTGCCGAAACCATTAGAGAAGAAGAAGAGAATAAGCTTTCTCTTATTCGGTCATCTCAAGTCAAAAATTGGGTATGTATGTTTTAGATTTTTGGATGATTTTTGCACTTTTGAGATGGTTATTAAGAGCTTTACATAGCCCATATAATAATCTATGTCATGGTTGTGGTTTTCATGAGATACCATTGTTGAAAGCTTGAGATTTTTATGGATTAATGGTGAAATATTAATGTTAGGTGTTAGATTAGTAAGTTCTATTCTTGCATTTTTGATGAAATAGAGTAAATTAGAAATTAAGGTTAAAATAAATAATTGAGGGGTTATAATGCTAAATAGTTACTTTGTATTGATGTATATGACCCTTAGAAAGATTCGGCCCTAAAGGGTATTGGACAAGTTTTGAGTAATTTATGAGTATTGTATTAGGGACTAAATTGTATAGATTGTAAAAGTTAAGGGTAAGTTCATAATGAGCTAAATTATGTGTTATGGATTAAATTGAATGGAAATGATTTTTGAAAGAGCTTAATTGAACTTGTATAGATCAAGGTTCAAAGGAAAAGTGGTTGGACAAAGGAAAGGCTAAAGTAAACGAATAGCCGGGGCACTCGAATTCATCGACCACCGAGGTAAGTTTATAAGCAATTAGGTTTAATCGAATAATATTTGAAAATGAGAAGTATACGATTTGCTAATGAATTATTAGTGGAATTGCTGAATGAAGCATGGGAATATTAAAATACATTGGTTGAATTGAGTCTATTATATGCATGTAAGTATGTGTATATATTGACTAGTTGAATTAAGCATGTTGAAATTGGTTTCTCTTCAGTTGACGAATTTGATGTGGATTGGGGTTTAACATTTATGTTAGCTGAATGTGTGGATGATTTCTATGTGATAATCGGTAGCATTGGTTTAGATAAACAATTGTGATTTGAGTGGTAGTAGTTAAATATGGATATTGGAAGTAGGTGATGGAATTGAATAGTTATTTTAACATATATATACGAGTGTGGCGAATGTGATATAAAGTGATAAAAGATAGAAGTTGTTTGAACTTTTAATTGTAGGGGTATATATATATATATATATATGGATGAAATTGAAATCATATGCATATATACTTTTGATGAGAAAAGGAGCTCAAGGCACTATGTGTGCGAAAAATTAATTAAAAAATCGTGTGCGCGATATCGGTTGAAAGGCACTATGTGTGCGAAAATATATTCACCGAAAAATTAATCACCGAAAGCACCGAAAAATTAATCACCGATATCGGTTGAAAGGCACTGTGTGTGTGGAAAATTAATCATCGAGCACTGTGTGTGCAATATCGGTTGAAAGGCACTGTGTGTACAGAAAATTAATTACCGAGCACTGTGTGTACGATATCGGTCAGGAGGCATTGTGTGTGCAGAATTATAATCACCGAGCACTGTGTGTGCGAGATCGGTAAAAGGTAAGAATAGAGGCAATTATTAAAAGTAAATAAAGACGTCAGGTATGTTTGGCGAATGGTTCATCATTTTAATGCGAATTTAAGTAAGTTAATTTAAATTGGCTATGAAGCATGTAACTATATGGTTACTTTGATTTTTGATTTGGGATTGAATGAATATGGGATTGATGAATGTTAGTTTTGGCTACATGTTGATAGATTGAATTATTCTATAGTTAGTTTGAAAACTAAAGAAATGATGTAATGCATATTTGTGTACTTTACCTTCTTGCTTAAACTTACTAAGCTATCTAAGGTTACTTGGAGTGTTTATTCCTTGGTGTTTAGATCTTGAAGTCGCAGCTTAAACTCGAGAATCCCCGTCGAAGTCAAGCACACTATCAACTTTTGGTACTCTTTTGTAAATGAACTTAATATTATGGCATGTATAAGCTAGCTTCCCTAGAACAAATTTACATGTTATTTTGAAAATGTATATACAAATGCCATGCGAAAATGGCTATATTTCTATGCTTGGGAATGAATTGGTTATGCTTGATCATGTTGTTAGCATCTATGTATGTTCGGTCTTGATATAATCTTAGGTACTAAGTTAAATCATGTATGTTCTAGCAAATATAATATATAAATCATCAAGTCTTAGAATGTAATATGGGAATTATAATAGTACATGTCAAAAGGATATATGATCATATAGTTGTGGTGATTTATATTATCCTTGATCTCTTGATATATCCATAATGGTATATAAGCATAACCATTGATGTGTATACACAAGATGGTTGATTGTAACATGGCGTAGAATTTAAATTTAGGAAGAAGGCGAATGGGAATAGTATCATGTATGCAACTAATGTTTTAATGATTATTTGATTAATATGAATTGAATGAGTAATTGGTTTGCATATGGATTAGGTGTGTATCATTGCAAATGGTTTTGGTTAGGTCGATGAATGAGCATTGAGTAGACGGGAATGAGTTGATAGCATAGCATGGAATAAAATGCCTAGCTTGTACGTTGACTTCTTGTTGTATATTGAAGTGTTTTGCATTTATGAAATGTCTTAAAATTTTAACTTAGTGTCATGGGTGATAAGGGACTTAGTTGTAAGTCAAATGCATGATACTTGGTGGTTAATTATAAAATCTAGTAAGAGTTGCTGCAACAGTTTAACGCTCCGATTTCTCCTCAAAGACTACCTAGGGCTTGGGGCTTCTCGGTATCCTTGCTTCTAGGGACCCATTTGTCTTTGTCCCTCCTGTTGAGGACCCTAAGGGAGATCCCTCATCCAGGTTGCCCTTGGCATTGCTATTTGAAAGTGGAAAAAGTTGATTTCCTACTCTTTATTAATGTTTCAGTGATCTGTGCTAAGTTTTGTAAAGCATAGGTTTGAATGTACGGTTGAAAGTTGAAATTATTGAATGTTGTTTTTATTTAATAATTGAGTTAGTAATGCCCGTAACTCTAATTCGGCGACGGACACAGTTTAGGGATGTTACATTTTATTGGTATCAGAGCTACGGTTTAGTCGATTCTTGGGCTAACATAATGTGTGTGAGTCTAGCTATACATGCCATAAATAATAATGTGATAGTGTGATGACTTTTGACGGTGAAATGTGTTTATTTCTTATGTAGTAATGGATTCCGATCTCGAGTGAGCTATAGCCGATGATGTCGAGAGTGTGGCACCTGTTCCCGTATAGGGGACCGTGCCAGAGAAATCTCGATCGCCTATGAATAATCCTAATGAGGGGGCTAGGAATGCCTTCTATAGTATAATGAACGATTAGTTCATTCATTACATACGAACTAATCCATCTGTTCAACCACCCCAAAATCCGAACGTGCCCCCTATAGTACCGGTGGTACCTTCAGTTGTTAACCCTAAAAGAATAATCAAACCTCCTGTTGATCGCATTAGGAAGCATGGAGCTCAGGAATTTAGGGCTGAGGATGACGATGATGCTGAGAGAGTTGAATTTTGGCTCCATAACATTGTTCGTATTTTCGACGAACTATCTTACACACCCGATGAGTGTTTGAAGTGTGCCATATCATTGTTACAGGATTCTGCTTATTACTGGTGGAATACACTCGTATCAGTTGTTCCGAAAGAAAGGGTTACTTAGGACTTCTTTCAGACAGAATTCCGTAAGAAGTATATAAGCCAGCGCTTTATTGACCCTAAGTGTAAAGAATTTCTCGAACTCAAATAGGGTCGTATAACTGTATCCGAATACGAGCGCAAGTTTGTGCGACTCAGTCACTACGCTCACGAGTGTGTTTCGTTAGAGGCTGTTATGTGCCAAAAATTTGAAGATAGTTTAAATGAAGATATCGAGCTTCTGATTGGTATTCTTGAATTAACGAATTCGTCGTGCTAGTTGAAAGAGCTTGTAAAGCAGAAGAATTGGGGAAAGAAAAACAAAAGGTTGAGCTTGAATCTAGAGATTTCCAGAAGAGATTGGCGGGTAAACCTTCACAAATGGTAACAAAGAAGTTTAGAAATGATGGCAGTCGATCCAAACCCAACATCGGGATTTCTATACAAGAACGACCCCAGTGAGCTCTCGGACTACATCTGTTGCTAGTGTTGATAATGAAAGATCAAGTAAACCGAATGTCAGCAGTGTGGTAGACGACATCTCAGAGAGTGTTGGGATAAATCCATTTCTCGCACTTGTTACAAGTGTGGCTCGCAGGAATATTTCATACGGGATTGCCCGAAAACTGCTGGAGAGGGGTGCTACTCAGAGTGCGATACCGAACGGCACTACAACTCGAGGTAGACCATCTCGTCTTGAGGGGTAGGGGTGGTGCACAGAGAGGGACTACAGATGCAGTTGTTCAATCAGATACTCGCGTACCGGCTAGGGCTTACGCCATCCGTACTAGAGAGGAGGCCTCATCTCTAGATGTCATTATCGATACTTTCACTCTCTTTGATTCTAGTGTAACTGCTTTGATTGATCCTGGCTCAACTCATTCATATGTATGTGAAACTTTAGTATCCAGTAAGACTCTACCTGTTGAGTCTACTGAGTTTGTGATTCGGGTTTCAAACCCCTGGGTCGATGTGTATTAGTGGATAAAGTGTGCAAGAACTGTCCTTTGATGATTCGAGACATGTGTTTTTCGGCTGATTTGATGCTATTACCTTTTGATGAATCGTGTTTTCAGATTGTATCTAGATCGATTTGTGGTTGTTTTCATAGATGACATACTAATCTATTCGCACGACGAAATTAAACACGTTGAGCATTTGAGGCTAGTGTTATAGATTTTACGTGACAAATAATTGTATGTAAAATTCAGTAAATGTGAGTTTTGGTTGAAAGAAGTCAGCTTTTTGGGACATGTCATTTTAGCATAAGGTATTTGGGTTGACCCGAGTAAAATTTCTGCTATATTTGATTGGAAACCTCCGCGAAATGTTTTTAAGGTTCGTAGCTTTCTGGGACTTGCCGAAAATTATAGATGTTTCGTGAAAGGGGTTCTCTATGATAGCATCACCGATGACAAAGCTATTACAGAAAGATGTTAAATTTGGATGGTCAGAATGGTGTCAGAAGAGTTTAAATCAACTGAAAACCTTACTCACGGAAGCTCCAGTGCTCGTTCAGCTAGAATCAGGTAAAGAGTTTGTTATTTTCAGTCACGCATCTTTAAATGGGTTGGGTTGTGTTTTGATGCAAGAGGGTAAAGTTGTAGCCTATGCTTCGAGACAACTGAAACCACACGAGAGGAATTATCCGATGCATGACCTTGAGTTGGCCGCTATAGTTTTTGCCTTGAAAATATGGTGTCACTACCACTTCGTGAGAAATGTCATGTTTATTTGGATCATAAGAGTCTTAAGTATTTAATGACTCAGAAGGATCTAAAATTTGAGACAATGACGATGGTTAGAACTGTTGAAAGACTACGAGCTAGTGATTGAATATCACCCGGGGAAGGCTAATGTGGTTGCTGATGCACTTAGCCGAAAATCACTATTTACTTTAAACGCGATGAATGTAGATATAGCTATGACCAATGATGGGGCGATCATTGCAGAATTGAAGGCGAAACCATCATTTGTTCAACAGATTCGAAAAGCCAAGGGTTTGTTAATGATTTAAAAGCAAAAGGAGTCATTACGACTCGTGTGTGAATTCAGATTTTCTATTAGATGCTGAAGGATGTCTACAATTCAAAAATCGGATGTGTGTGCCAAAAAAAAAATCCTGATTTGATTCGAATGAGATAAAGCTCATAATAGTAGATTTCAATTCATCTGGGTAACACGAAAATGTATAACGACTTAAAATAGTATTACTGGTGGCACGGTATGAAGCGAGACATCTCGGACTATGTATCGAAGTGTTTGCTATGTCAGCAAGTGAAAGCTAAGCATCAAGTGCCATCGGGACTACTTCAACTAATTATGATACCTGAGTGGAAGTTGGACCGAGTCACTATAGATTTTGTATCGGGTTTGCCTTTGACGCCAAGTAAGAAAGATTCAATCTGGGTCGTTGTTGATAGATTGACGAAATCGGCTCATTTTATTTCGGTACGTAGGGATTTCTCACTTGATAAGTTGGCGGAGTTATACATATCATAGATCGTACGATTGCATGGAGTATCTATTTCTATTATATCAGATAGAGATCCAAGATTCACATCTTTGTCTTGAAAGAAACTGCAGGATGCTTTAGGTACCAAATTACACTTCAGTATGACTTTTCACCCTCTGTCGGATGGTCAATTCAAATGTATTATTCAGATACTTGAGGATATGTTGAGGCGCTGCGTTCTTGAGTTTGAGGGTACATGGGAAAGATACTTGCCTTTGATTGAATTTGCATATAATAATAGCTTTCAATCTAGTGTCAAAATGGCCCCCTACGAAGCTTTGTACGGTCGAAATGTCGAACGCCTTGGTACTGGTCCGAACTCAGTGAAAAACAAGATACATGGGTTAATTTGATTAAAGAACTGAGCAGAAGGTGGCGGTAATTCATGATAGTTTGAAAGCAGCATCGGATCATCAAAAGTCTTACGCAGATTTGAAAAGTAAGGACATTGAGTTCTAGATTGGAGATCGAGTGTTTTTGAAGTTTCACCGTGGAAGAAGATATTTAGATTTGGTCGTAAAGGAAAGTTGAGTTCGAGATATATTGGGCCGTATGAGGTTATTGAGCATATTGGGCTGGTGGCGTACAGATTGAGGTTACCACCTGAGTTAGACAAGATTCATAATGTTTTCCACGTGTCGATGCTTAGACGATACAGATCCGACCCTTCTCACGTGATTAGTCTATCGTAAATCGAGATTCAGCTCGATTTAACTTATGAACAAGAACCGATTCGCATCTTAGATCGTGAAGAAAAAGAGTTGCGAAACAAGAAAATATCTTTGGTTAAAGTACTGTGGCATAAGCATGGGGTAGAAGAAGCAACTTGGGAAACCGAAGAATCAATGAAGGGACATTACCCACACCTTTTTACTGGTAAGATTTTCGGGGACGAAAATTTCTTAAGGGGAGGAGAGTTGTAACAGTCCAAAAATGACCCTAATCGAAAAGGTGGTTTCGGGACCACGAAATCTGGATTAAAATATAAATAATAAAATTTTTTATTTCTCTTTTACTTCTAATTTGATACATATGATATGTGTTTAAACATGTTTTAAAATGATGAGCTAATTCATTTATTGGATGCTTAATTTGAATCAAGGGATTAGATTGTGTAATGGTAAAAGTAGCTTATATTTAAAATAAGGGATTAAATTGAATTGATTCTTCATAAAGGGACTTGCATGTCAAATAAACAAATTTTCATGCAAGTGGACGGCATCATGATTAGCATGTATATTAAATATCAATTGTTTTAGTTAGTGGTGTATTATTATATTTTATAATTGAGTGGCTAGATTCACTTATTATTTCATTGTGAGGATCAAATTTGCAATTAAACAAATTGCAATTGAAGTGGACGGCATTATGCCCACTATATATATATATATTTTTTATTGAATTCTTATTAGTAAGTGGAAGATTAAAATAATAAAAGAAAGAAAACATCATTTGCATGCTCATTTTCTACCATTCATTGCGAAACCATTAGAGAAGAAGAAGAGAATAAGCTTTCTCTTATTCGGTCATCTCAAGTCAAAAATTGGGTATGTATGTTTTAGATTTTTGGATGATTTTTGCACTTTTGAGATGGTTATTAAGAGCTTTACATAGCCCATATAATAATCTATGTCATGGTTGTGGTTTTCATGAGATACCATTGTTGAAAGCTTGAGATTTTATGGATTAATGGTGAAATATTAATGTTAGGTGTTAGATTAGTAAGTTCTATTCTTGCATTTTGATGAAATAGAGTAAATTAGAAATTAAGGTTAAAATAAATAATTGAGGGGTTATAATGCTAAATTGTTACTTTGTATTGATGTATATGACCCTTAGAAAGATTCGGCCCTAGAGGGTATTGGACAAGTTTTGAGTAATTTATGAGTATTGTATTAGGGACTAAATTGTATAGATTGTAAAAGTTAAGGGTAAATTCGTAATGAGCTAAATTATGTGTTATGGATTAAATTGAATGGAAATGATTTTTGAAAGAGCTTAATTGAACTTGTATAGATCAAGGTTCAAAGGAAAAGTGGTTGGACAAAGGAAAGGCTAAAGTAAACGAATAGCCGGGACACTCGAATTCATCGACCACCGAGGTAAGTTTATAAGCAATTAGGTTTAATCGAATAATATTTGAAAATGAGAAGTATACGATTTGCTAATGAATTATTAGTGGAATTGCCGAATGAAGCATGGGAATATTAAAATACATTGGTTGAATGGAGTCTATTATATGCATGTAAGTATGTGTATATATTGACTAGTTGAATTAAGCATGTTGAAATTGGTTTCTCTTCGTTGATTTAATTTGATGTGGATTGGGGTTTAACATTTATGTTAGCTGAATGTGTGGATGATTTCTATGTGATAATCGGTAGCATTGGTTTAGATAAACAATTGTGATTTGAGTGGTAGTAGTTAAATATGGATATTGGAAGTAGGTGATGGAATTGAATAGTTATTTTAGCATATATATCTGGTGTGGCGAATGTGATATAAAGTGATAAAAGATAGAAGTTGTTTGAACTTTTAATTGTAGGGGTATATATATATATATATATATATGGATAAAATTGAAATCATATGCATATATACTTTTGATGAGAAAAGGAGCTCAAGGCACTATGTGTGCGAAAAATTAATTACCGAAACAATCGTGTATGCGATATCGGTTGAAAGGCACTATGTGTGCGAAAATATATTCACCGAAACCTTGTGTATGCGAGATCGGTTGAAAGGCACCGTGTGCGAAAATTAATCACCGAAACCTTAAAATGCGATATCGGTTGAAAGTCATTGTGTGTGCGAAAATTAATCATCGAAAGCATCGTGTGTGCAATATCGGTTGAAAGGCACTGTGTACAAAAATTAATTACCGAAACCATCGTAAAAGATATCGGTCAGGAGGCACTGTGTGCGTAATTATAATCACCGAGCAATCGTGTGTGCGTAGATCGATAAAAGGTAAGAATAGAGGCAATTATTAAAAGTAAATAAAGACGTCAGGTATGTTTGGCGAATGGTTCATCATTTTAATGCGAATTTAAGTAAGTTAATTTAAATTGGCTATGAAGCATGTGACTATATGGTTACTTCGATTTTTGATTTGAGATTGAATGAATATGGGATTGATGAATGTTAGTTTTGGCTACATGTTGATAGATTGAATTATTCTATAGTTAGTTTGAAAACTAAAGAAATGATGTAATGCATATTTGTGTAGTTTACCTTCTTACTTAAACTTACTAAGCTATCTAAGGTTACTTGGAGTGTTTATTCCTTGGTGTTTAGATCTTGAAGTCACAGCTTAAACTCGAGAATCCCCGTCGAAGTCAAGCACACTATCAACTTTTGGTACTCTTTTGTAAATGAACTTAATATTATGGCATGTATAAGCTAGCTTCCCTAGAACAAATTTACATGTTATTTTGCAAATGTATATACAAATGCCATGCGAAAATGGCTATATTTCTATGCTTGGGAATGAATTGGTTATGCTTGATCATGTTGTTAGCATCTATGTATGTTCGGTCTTGATATAATCTTAGGTACTAAGTTAAATCATGTATGTTCTAGCAAATATAATATATAAATCATCAAGTGCCGAATGTAGTATGGGAATTATAATAGTACATGTCAAAAAGGATATATGATCATATAGTTGTGGTGATTTATATTATCCTTGATCTCTTGATATATCCATAATGGTATATAAGCATAACCATTGATGTGTATACACAAGATGGTTGATTGTAACATGGCGTAGAATTTAAATTTAGGGAGAAGGCGAATGGGAATAGTATCATGTATGCAACTAATGTTTTAATGATTATTTGAGTGATATGAATTGAATGAGTAATTAGTTTGCATATGGATTGGGTGTGTATCATTGCAAATGGTTTTGGTTAGGTCGATGAATGAGCATTGAGTAGACGGGAATGAGTTGATAGCATAGCATGGAATAAAATGCCTAGCTTGTACGTTGACTTCTTATTGTATATTGAAGTGTTTTGCATTTATGAAATGTCTTAAAATTTTAACTTAGTGTCATGGGTGATAAGGGACTTAGTTGTAAGTCAAATGCATGATACTTGGTGGTTAATTATAAAATCTAGTAAGAGTTAGTGGCATTGCTATTTGAAAGTGGAAAAAGTTGATTTCCTACTCTTTATTAATGTTTTGATCTCTAAAGTTTTGTAAAGCATAGGTTTGAATGTACGGTTGGAAGTAAAATTATTGAATGTTGTTTTACTTAATAATTGAGTTAGTAATGCCCGTAACTCTAATCCGGTGACGGACACGGTTTAGGGGTGTTACAGGTGGATTAGAAATTAAAGTTAATATGAAGAAGTTGTATATTACGTTATGGTCCCTAAATTACACACACATAATTTTTTTGACATCTCATCTTCAAAAAATAGAATCACCTTCTCTAAAATACTTTTGAAGACCAAAACCATAATATTTCAGTATCTTAAGATATTGGTGGATTTCCTTTTCCCTTTTTCCTTACCCCTTTATGTGCACCTTAAATTTCATTGGTCCATGCGTAAGATAACCTTTTATTGTTTGATAGAGTTTTAGTTCAGTCTAACACCATTAACCTTTTTTTTTGTAATTTCAGTTTCTCTTTGTTAAAAAAAAACCTCTAATAAGTGTCAAAAGTAATAGATTTTAACCTCATTCTTAGTACATTTTTAGGGGATTATGTGACATTAATTGTGAATTATATACTCCTAATCCTTTTATATTCATGTTTTGATGCTTAATAGGGCACTTGAGAGCAATAAGAGTGAAAAATGAGTGGAAATTAGAACATTTGAGTATTCCGAAAGTTGTACATATGCAGCAGACTTCCACACGGGCAATCCACACATGCATGTCAATCTCGAGAACTGTAATAGCTCGATTTTCAGTGGTGTCAAAAACAGTGGTTCGAGGCCACCAAATCCGGCAAGTAAGCTTGTAAGTTTTATTATTTAATATTTACGAGTCAAATATGGTTTTAAAAAGATTTTTGAATGGGTAATTTATGTTTTATAATGAATTATTAGGTTCGAGTGATAAAATCCTAAGTCAAGTGGTTTTAGAAAGTGAGGTATCGGGACCTCGGTCCTATAAATCGAGCCATAAATATTTTTATAAATATTTACAAAGTGGAATTAAGGTGGTATTAAATTTTCGTTGAAAAATTTTAACGTTTCGATAGTTAATTAATTAAAAAGGACTAAATTGTAAAAGATGTAATTTAATAACTATTTGATTAAATGGGTAATTGATAAAGGAAAAGGGACTTAAATGGTAATTAAACCATGGTCAAAGTTTCCAAGCGGTGGTTTATGATTGATTCCACTAGCCTTTGGATTAATTTTCTTTTAGTCCTAATAAGTTTGGGATTAAATTGTAAATAAGTTTATTTAGTTAGAATTTAATTAAATTGAAGGACCAATTATGAAATTAAACCTTCATTTGATGGTAATTGTGCCATATATTTATGTGTTGGACAAATATGGACATAGATTTGGAGTTTTAAATTAATTATTAACTAAGAGTAATATGGTAATTTGATGGATTAAATTAAATTAAAATAAAAACATAAAAAAAGTGTGGTTATCATCTTCTTTCCCAATTACAACCGAAATATTCCATGAAAATAGAGCTAGGATTTGGCCAAGCTTTAAAATTCAATCGATCAAAGATCGGGTGGAAAATCAAGGAAAATGAAAAATTACCAAAATACCCCCGAATCTTGGTATTTCTGCAATTTATCCAGGTAAGTTTGTACGGTTAAAAATTAATATTTGTGTTAATTTGATGAATGGTATTATGCAGTAATTTTATTGTTGAAAATGAATTATTGTAGGAACTATAATATTGAATTGAATATTCGGGTTGAATGGAATGCAAGATTTGAGTACATTCGTTATTTGGCTATGACACTATTGAAGGAATATATCGACAAATTACCCAAGTAAACCGAGGTTCAGCATTTGTTGTGAACTCTCGTGTTTTACTTTCTATTTATCTCTTTCGAGCTTTTGTTCAACTCTTATATATTTATGTTCAGCTCTTACGAGCTTCTGTTCAACTCTTATGAGTTTTTGTTCAGCTCTTACGAGTTTTTGTTCAACTCTTATGAGTTTCTGTTAAGCTCTTATGAGCTCTTGTTAAGCTTTCTAGCTTCTGTTGGTGTATCTGGAAGGCCCAGCTCTTATGAGCTTCTGTTAATGATGTACTCTTATCCGTAAGTCGTTCTTCGACTTGGGAAAATTTTGGTAAAGTGATTTATTTAATGAATTTGAAAGTTATCCAACGATATTCTAAATGGTTCAACAAGCAATGTTTTGTTACGAGACGATATGAGTTTGATACGAACTAATACAAGTATATACATGAAATACATGGAAATGATGGCACAGGATATATTGATATATTGATATATTGATATATTGAAATGGATGATATATGTATATGAAGAACTGGTAAGAGAATGATATGAATCATGATATGAAAATATACGAATATCTTTAATATGTTGATACATGGAAATTATCTAAGCTGAGACAAATAATAAACTCAAGTGTGACATGTTGAGATAATAAGGTTATCGATGTTGAATTTATATGAAATATGTTCAAGTATGCTAACAAGTGTTGTAGTTTGATGCTTCGGAAAATGCCAAGCTGTTGGTTGAATGGTAATATGATTAATTATAAGTTGTATTAAAATGGTAAGTGTTCAAATGAAAATATGTTTGAGCTCATGAAAGAGTGGTAAGGTCTAAAGTTATTTAAAATCCTACTATGCTAGGAATGATATGTATAAGTGATGCTGCAGATTTATTCACCTTGTGATTTTTTAAATATAGCTTCATGAATCTTGCAGTATCGATATTCTTGATATGTATAAATTTCATATTTGAAATGAATTGATATTGTAACATCCCGGATTAGGGCCTATGCACTATGACTAAAATTTTATGAAATAGTATGCCTAATGTGTTGTGTGCATTTTAGAACCTATGAAATGTAAGGAAATATAAGGAAATATAAGGAAATGTAAGGAAATGAAAGGAAATGTAAGGAAATGTAAGGAAATGAAAGGAAATGAAAGGAAATGAAAGGAAATGTAAGGAAATGTAAGAAAATGAAAGGAAATGAAAGGAAATGTAAGGAAATGAAAGGAAATGTAAGGAAATGTAAGGAAATGTAAGGAAATGTAAGGAAATGTAAGGAAACTTGGAAATGTAAGGAAATGTTAGGTTAAAGGAGGGAAACGAATGTTTTTGGAAACCTGAAAAATGTATGGAAATGCTAAGTTAAAAAGAGGAAAGTGAACATTTATGGAAACTAGGAAAATGATTTAGAAATGATTCAAAAGAGGAAAGTGAACATTTCTGGAAACTTGGAAATGTAAGGAAATGTCAAGTTTAAAGAGCCAAATGAAAATTTTTGGAAACTTAGAAATGACTTAGAAATGTCGAGTTTTAAAGTTTAAAAGAGGAAATTAAGGCAAGGTGGCATTAAGAGAAAAAGTATGTGAAATTTGACACCCAAACATGCTTGGAAAAGTGGCCTGAAGATACCACTTAAAGCCCAGTGAGTGACGCCACTTAGGTGGATAATTTGGGCCTCGTAAGGCCACAAGGAGTCCAATAGAACAAGTTAAAATTCGGCTCAACAAGGGAAGGGAGTGGACGGCATCTAGCTAAAACTTTAAGTGATTTTTATTTAATTACTTAAAGAGGAAGCAATGGACGGTAATAAGGACTCTTAAGGGAAGAGTTTAATTCTCTTTAAAATTTGGCTAAATAGGTGGATAAATGAAGAATTATTCTTTAATTAGGAGAATGAGGGAAGAGTGATGGCCAAGTAAGGGATTCTAAGTTAGTAAATTCAACTATAAAAGGAAAAGAGGGCCACTCATTCTTCTAACTCTCTCTCTCTACCATTATTCTCTTCTTCTCTTTTCTTTTCTTCTTCTATTACAAACACAATCAAAAGCCGAAGGTACCAATAGCCCTAGCCGATTTCTCACTAAGCCTCAAGAGCTGAAATTGTGATACATATCAGGGCCATAGCCGAATAGTGCTAAGGGTTCAAGCAAGAGTTCCATCGAATTCTTCAGTAAGGGTAAGATTAGGTTCGATTCTTATTCTATTTCATTTAAGTCTGTCGAAATTAAGATTCTAATACCCTCAATATATTGTTGCCAAAACCTTAAAGAGATCTTTCGGGATTTACTAAGTGTCGACTACAAGGAAGGAGAAGTTTTTTTCCCGAAGGTACACTATAGGCCGCGTGTTCCCTAGTTATTCGGTGAGTTTCGGGATTTAAAATTCACAAGGTAAGTACCTATAGCATTCGGTCAAGGCTTATCTTAGTGTTTGGATCTATCTTTTATTATCTTAGAAGCCGAAAACTAACATGTTAAAAGGATCTAAAGTTGGCCGAATACAAGGAAGGAGCATAAGCAAAGTTTCGGGATTTGAGAATTTCAAGGTAAGTGTACTTACATATTCGGCCAAGGCCCTATCTTAAGTACTTAGATCTATTTGTTTTAACCGAAAACTAATTGATTCAAGAGATCTAGTAGCCGATTTCAAAGGGGAAGAATACAAGTTTTCGGGATTTGATTTTTAATTCAATCGGCAACAAGGTAAGTTTTAGTATACTAATCCTACTAGGATTTGGATTTATGGTCAAATGGCTCTTTACTAAGTATTAAGTGATTGAATAAATGTAGAGATCTAAGATCTAAGGCATTAGATCAAGCTTCTTGGGATTTGGATTGGAAACCTTAAACGAATTAGGTGTGTACCCCACACTAAATCTCAATAGATTTACGGTTTTAATTCATTATATATGTTAATATGAAAGTATAAGAATATGGCTAAGGTGCCGTGTGTACCCCACACTAAATCTCAATAGATTTACGGTTTTAATTCATTATATGTGTTAATATGAAAGTGTAAGAATATGGCTAAGGTACCGTGTGTACCTCACACTAAATCTCAATAGATTTACGATTTTAATTCATTATATGTGTTAATATGAAAGTGTAAGAATATGGCTAAGGTACCGTGTGTACCCCACACTATATCATAATATGTTTTATGGCTACGTTTAATTAATATATGTGATATTAAGAATATGAAAGTGGCTAAGGTACCATGTTATGGTACAAAGTACTCAGGTACGTTTCCTACTCCTACTAGGATTATGAAATATGTTAATTGTAACATGAGAATAAGAATAAGAATGTGAACTCTGGCATATTTATGCATATTACTATTATATGAGGCATATGGGTTTATTTTTGGGGAAGTGAATGTGGTGACCTAAGACCATAAACATGGTGACCTAAGACCGTGATATCTAAATGTGGTGACCTAAGACCACAGTAATCTGAATGTGGTGACCTAAGACCACAGAAATCTGAACATGGTGACCTAAGACCACGAATGCGGTGACCTAAGACCGCGATATGGAGTGTAGCGGAAGGAGGGTCGACTTAGTAGTCCCCACGGTGTACAGGTTGGTACGGGGGAGTGTAGCGGATGGCATATAGGTTTGGGTTCGGGTTGCATCATTATTTTATATCTGCTATATGATTATGTATGTGATGTGATAATATGCCTGAATCTATTTGGACATAGTGTTTGTGTACACATTGAGTCTGTTTGACTCACCCCGTTGTGGGAACATTTTTCAGGTGATGATAAGTAATGGACTGGGTCGGCGGGAGCTTAAAGGTGGCCATGCACTGTAAGAAATGTTACGATTCAGACTTTTATTTTTAATTAAGTACTTCCAATTATTTGGATTTATTTGATGTAATAAGGCCATAGTGAACTATTTTATTTTATTTTACTTTTAAAGTATTATGTTACGAAAATTTTTATGAATTAAAGACTAAAAAATTTATTTTAAATTAATTCCTAAGTGTTTTTGTCGCCCAACCTAAAGGGGTTCCCAATAAAAAAATAAACTTGTTTTTAACTCGAGCCCAACCCAAAAATAATCGTTCTTTCAAAAACCCAGATTTTCCAAAGTAACAAAAGAATTTGAAACGGTTTACACCGGGGAACATACTAGATTCGGTCAAGGCTCGTGGGTCGGGTTTGGGGTGTTTCAGTTTGGTATCAGAGCTCAGTTTTAAACTCTCGGCCTTGAGTTTAAGGCCCAAAATGTTTTCAAGGTTAAGCCCAAAAGGAATTTTGTGAGTAAAATAGGTTTTTCTGGCACGGCCCACTAAGTCTCCGACCCGAAGTCCACCAGGTAAGTACTCTGATCTCTTGTGTGATTTATATTATGATTTGTAGAAGGGTAAAAATGGAACGTAGATTAGTATGATAAGTACTTGAACCCTAGGACTAGTTACCACAAACAATTACATAAGACTTAAATGCCTAATCGAACAAACCTGTGGTTAAGTCACCGAGTTAGGGTGTGGCAACCATGGTGCGCATGTCTAGGAGTGGATTCGGTAAGAGCTTGGTACTTAAGCAGTCCTAGTGACTCACCTCCTCTTTACTCGAATCCTACAGTGCGTAGCTACGGTTCACCCTAACCAAGAGGACTTATTCACAAAGCTAAACCGATAATTAAAACCCGAAAGGGACTAGCCATCTTGTTTTATAAACACCTTAGTTTTTTAAAAAATACTTAAATTACCCTTCGATTTGTAACAAAATCTATTTTGAAAATTTCTCAAAATTTTTTCGGTTTGCAAATTACTAAAATGCCCTGTGTTGTAAATTACTAAAATACCCTTAGTTTTAAGATTTTCAAAAATACCCTCGACTTTTGCTAAAATGTTTCTACTTTACAAAAATACCAAAAACTTTTGTTTTACAAATATCAAGATACCCTGATTTGGAGAATTTACGGAAATGCCCCTAACTTCCAAAATTATTGAAATAACCACGATTTCTGAAATTTTTGCAACACCGCTGATTTGGAAAACAAATTTTCAAGATAACCTCGAGTTTTTGTAAATTTTGAAATACTTTTGATTTATAAAGATTATTTTCGAAGTGACCCCGATTTATTACCAAAATACCCTCAGTAAGGGAAATTACCGAAGTACCCTCAAATTAGAAATTTTTAACAATGCCCTTGTTTTGAAAAATCACCAGGAACAATACTTTGCAAAAAAATTACCAAAATGACCCTGGCTTGTGAAATTACAAAAATACCCCTAGTGTATAAATTACCATTTTACCCTTAAAATTTTTTTCCAGCAAGTATTTTAATTTTGTAAAATATCACCAATCACTATTTTGCAACATTTTCAAATACCCTAATTTGAAAATTACCAAAATACCCCTATAGGACAAAATTACGAAAATACCTCTGGGTAATAGAAAACAACAAACAACGACAATTATAACATTTCTCTGTAATGAACGCAAGTTCATGTGTGTGACTAAATGAATAATGTGAGACTGTATGAATCGAAAGAACTACTTCCTAGAACTATTAAACATAAAATTGTTCGTGGTTAATCAAGTGGAGCATCGGGCTGTGTTGGATAGTGCAGCCAAACGAATGGAGTTAAGGACCCCAGAGGATGGAGTGATAGTTATGATAGGAGAAAGACGAAACTACTTGTCTAGCGTAATTTCGGCTTTAAAGGTTGATAAGATGGTTCGGAAGGGGTGTAAGGCGTTCTTGGCTTTCATTAGTACTTTGGATACGAAAGAAGGGGGAGTTAGTGGAGTTAGAACTGTAAGGGAATTCGAGGATGTCTTTCCGGAGGAATTACTCGAAATACCCCCAGACAGGGAGGTGGAATTTGGAATATCCTTCATTGCCTTGTTTGTTATAGAGTTAGTTCGTTCTTGTAATGCTAGTGAAGTGTATGAAACCTTGGATGTGAATTTTTGTAGGAAATGTGTTAGTTTTAAGATCAGAGTGCGTAGCAGTAGTGTAGTGTGGTGAGTTAGGATGTACAATTTTTCGTTAGTAAGTAATTTCGAGGACGAAATTATTTTAAGGGGGTAGAACTGTAACATTCCGGATTAGGGCTTATGCACAATGACTAAAATTTTATGAAATAGTATGCCTAATGTGTTGTGTGCATTTTAGAACCTAGGAAATGTAAGGAAATATAAGGAAATATAAGGAAATGTAAGGAAATGAAAGGAAATGTAAGGAAATGTAAGGAAATGAAAGGAAATGTAATGAAATGAAAGGAAATGAAAGGAAATGTAAGGAAACTTGGAAATGTAAGAAAATGTTAGGTTAAAGGAGGGAAACGAACGTTTTTGGAAACCTGAAAAATGTATGGAAATGCTAAGTTAAAAAGAGGAAAGTGAACATTTATGGAAACTAGGAAAATGATTTAGAAATGATTCAAAAGAGGAAAGTGAACATTTCTGGAAACTTGGAAATGTAAGGAAATGTCGAGTTTAAAGAGCCAAACGAAAATTTTTGGAAACTTAGAAATGAAGAAATGTCGAGTTTTAAAGTTTAAAAGAGGAAATTAAGGCAAGGTGGCATTAAGAGAAAAAGTATGTGAAATTTGACACCCAAATAGGCTTGGAAAAGTGGCCTGAAGATACCACTTAAAGCCCAGTGAGTGACGCCACTTAGGTGGATAATTTGGGCCTCGTAAGGCCACAAGGAGTCCAATAGAACAAGTTAAAATTCGGCTCAACAAGGGAAGGGAGTGGACGGTATCTAGCTAATACTTTAAGTGATTTTTATTTAATTACTTAAAGAGGAAGCAATGGACAATAATAAGGACTCTTAAGGGAAGAGTTTAATTCTCTTTAAAATTCGGCAAAATAGGTGGATAAATGAAGAATTATTCTTTAATTAGGAGAATGAGGGAAGAGTGATGGCCAAGTAAGGGATTTTAAGTTAGTGAATTTGGCTATAAAAGGAAAAGAGGGCCACTCATTCTTCTAACTCTCTCTCTCTCTACCATTATTCTCTTCTTCTCTTTTCTTTTCTTCTTCTATTACAAACACAATCAAAAGCCGAAGGTACCAATAGCCCTAGCTGATTTCTCACTAAGCCTCAAGATTCAAAATTGTGATACATATCAGGGCCATAGCCGAATAGTGCTAAGGGTTCAAGCAAGAGTTCCATCGAATTCTTCAGTAAGGGTAAGATTAGGTTCGATTCTCATTCTATTTCATTTAAGGCTATCGAAATTAAGATTCTAATACCCTCAATATATTGTTGCCGAAATCTTGAAGAGATCTTTCGGGATTTACTAAGTGTCGACTACAAGGAAGGAGAAGTTCTTTTCCCGAAGGTACACCATAGGCCGCGTGTTCCCTAGTTATTTGGTGAGTTTCGGGATTTAAAGTTCATAAGGTAAGTACCTATAGCATTCGGCCAAGGCTTATCTTAGTGTTTGGATCTATCTTTTATTATCTTAGAAGCCGAAAACTAACATGTTAAAAGGATCTAAAGTTGGCCGAATACAAGGAAGGAGTATAAGCAAAGTTTCAGGATTTGAGAATTTCAAGGTAAGTGTACTTACATATTTGGCCAAGGCCCTATCTTAAGTACTTAGATCTATTTGTTTTAACGAAAAACTAATTGATTCAAGGGATCTAGTAGCTGATTTCAAAGGGGAAGAATACAAGTTTTCGGGATTTGATTTTTAATTCAATCGGCAACAAGGTAAGTTTTAGTATACTAATCCTACTAGGATTTGGATTTATGGTCAAATGGCTCTTTACTAAGTATTAAGTGATTGAATAAATGTAGAGATCTAAGATCTAAGGCATTAGATCAAGCTTCTCGGGATTTGGATTGGAAACCTTAAACGAATCAGGTGTGTACCCCACACTAAATCTCAATAGATTTACGGTTTTAATTCATTATATGTGTTAATATGAAAGTGTAAGAATATGGCTAAGGTACCGTGTGTACCCCACACTAAATCTCAATAGATTTACGGTTTTAATTCATTATATGTGTTACTATGAAAGTGTAAGAATATGGCTAAGGTACCGTGTGTACCCCACACTATATCATAATATGTTTTATGGCTACGTTTAATTAATATATGTGATATTAAGAATATGAAAGTGGCTAAGGTACCATGTTATGGTACAAAGTACTCAGGTACGTTTCCTACTCCTACTAGGATTATGAAATATGTTAATTGTAACATGAGAATAAGAATAAGAATGTGAACTCTAGCATATTTATGCATATTACTATTATATGGGGCATATGGGTTTATTTTTGGGGAAGTGAATGTGGTGACCTAAGACCACAAACACGGTGACCTAAGACCGTGATATCTGAATGTGGTGACCTAAGACCACAGTAATCTGAATGTGGTGACCTAAGACCACAAAAATCTGAACGTGGTGACCTAAGACCACGAATGCGGTGACCTAAGACCGCGATATGGAGTGTAGCGGAAGGAGGGTCGACTTAGTAGTCCCCACGGTGTACAGGTTGGTACGGGGGAGTGTAGCGGATGGCATGTAGGTTTGGGTTCGGGTTGCATCATTATTTTATATCTGCTATATGATTATGTATGTGATGTGATAATATGCCTGAATCTATTTGGACATAGTGTTTGTGTACACATTGAGTCTGTTTGACTCACCCCGTTGTGGGAACATTTTTCAGGTGATGATAAGTAATGGACCGGGTCAGCTGGAGCTTAAAGGTGGCCATGCACAGCAAGAAATGTTACGATTCAGACTTTTATTTTTAATTAAGTACTTCCAATTATTTGGATTTATTTGATGTAATAAGGCCATAGTGAACTATTTTATTTTATTTTACTTTTAAAGTATTATGTTACGAAAGTTTTTATGAATTAAAGACTAAATAAATTTATTTTAAATTAATTCCTAAGTGTTTTTGTCACCCAACCTAAAGGGGTTCCCAATAAAAAAAATAAACTTGTTTTTAACTCGAGCCCAACCCAAAAACAATCGTTCTTTCAAAAACCCAGATTTTCCAAAGTAACAAAAGAATTTGAAATGGTTTACACCGGGGAACATACCAGATTCGGTCAAGGCTCGTGGGCCGGGTTTGGGGTGTTTTAGATATGACTAAAGCTTATACGAGCTTATTAAGCATTCATTGCTTACGTGTTTATTTTTCTTTATTTTTCAGATTATTGGAAGCTGGATTGGGTTAGAAGCTTATCGGAGTTATATCACACTATCCATAGGCTTTATCAGTACTTTTGGATGTTTTGATTTTGGTTATAATGGCATGTATAGGTTATTTTGATTAGCCACTTATTTGGCTTATGTTTTGGCACATTTTGGTTTGTTTTAGTGCCTATTTTTTGCTTGTTGATATACACAATGTTAACTGAAGGTACATGCCTTGTTGAGTGAGGAAAAATGGCTTATAAAATAGCCTATTTTTGTCCACACGGGTGTGTGTCTCAGCTGTGTGTGACACACGGCCAGATGACACGGCTGTATGTCCACTGTATCTTTTAAAAAAAATGCAAATCAGTGAGTTACACGGCCTTAGACGCTGGCGTGTCTCTTGACTGTATGAGTCTTATGGCCTGGTCATACATCCATGTGACCCTTGCAATGTTGAAAATATTAAATGTTTCTGAAAAATTTTCTGAGGTTTCGATTTAGTCCCGATTTGTTTCTAATATGTATTTTGAGCCTTGAGGGCTCGTATAAGACAATGTGTTTTATTTTGATTGGTTTTGACATGCATATTATGTGATGTAAAATGTCTGAAATTTCTGTCTATTTGATCTGTAAACTCTGGTAATACTCCGTAACCTTGTTCCAACCACAGACTCGAGTTAGATGTGTTACATTTATTAGTTTCAGAGATACGGTTTAGTCGGTTCTCAGACTGAACGTAGCATATGTGAAGTCTAGAAATACATGCCATTATATCACTAGTGATAGTGTGATATCTCCCGACTCTGATGAGATTTTTTTTTACTTATAGACAGAGATGCTTTCCAACCGAGCTAATTCTGGTAATGCTGAAAGAAATACTCAAGTATCTGATTAAAAAGTTGCTTGTGATGAGTAAAGCAAAAACTTATAAAAGTATGAATAAATGTTTATAATGATTATCTTAATGATAAATGTTATGTTATACTTGTTTATATATAAATGAGAATAAATATTGAGGCTTTACGACCTTTACCCCCTCACCTGTATGTCTTATTTAATGGAATTCACAAGATTTATATTGATTAAGTTCACAAGTGTGAAACTGAAGAGTTCAGTGGCTGAATGATTAATAATGTGGTCAGAGCTGAGAATGGGTTAGTAAGTAAAGACGGTTTCATAAGAGATATCAAATTTTTCTAAAGAACATTCGGATTGCACAATGTCTATAACACCCTAAATCCTTTTCCGTCGCCGGAACAGAGTCACGGAGCATTACCGGATTTTACAGATCAATTACAGAAAAATTCATATCATTTACTATTCTTATCCGAAATCAATCATATTGTCCCTTAAATAGGCCCTCGAGGCCCAAAATATACATTTTGATCAAATCGGGACTAAACCGGGAACTCTAAGAATTTTTCGCGAAATTTAAAAATTTTTCTTAGGTGCAGGGGACACACGCCTGTGTGGCCAGGTCATGTGGCTCACACGGCCAAGTGACACGCCTGTGTCCTAGACCGTGTTCAAATTAGGGTAGCTACTGACTTGGGTCACAAGGCCAAACCGCACGCCCATATGCTAGGCCATGAACAATTTATTTTACATTAATTAGATGCAGGGGTCACATGGCCAAGTCACACGCCCGTGTTCTAGGCCGTGTGTCACACACGGCTGAGACACATGCCCATGTCTCTACTCGTATGAAAATACCTGGGTGTTCTATTTCTCAATTTTAAAGATGCAGGGGACACACGGCCAAACCACACGCCCATGAGCATGGCCGTGTGTCACACACGGCTGAGACACACGCCGGTGTGCCTGTGTGGACGAAAATAGGCCATTTTCAAGGCCATTTTTCTCACCCAAATTTTCCTTCAACCTACTACAACACTTGAATACATTCATCAACCAATTCAAGACATTAAAACCAAGCCACAATCAATCTTATGCATGATATATCATCACATGTATTCATGTATTCAAACTTACCTATTTGAATAAACATATAAATTTACCAAAATTCAATCTAATCATACCAAGAACATATTTATATTAATCATATTATACCCTCATACATTTACATCAAACAAGTCATCACTAGCCATTCTAATGGCTAGTTACAACCAACCATATATATGCCATCATTGGTCAACTTAACCTATACATGTCATTATACTAAAATAAGTTTGCTATTTACACCAAAACAAACTAAAGGATAGAGTGATGATTCTCTGACCGATTCCAACCCTTATGAGCTTCTGAGCACTATAAAATAGAAGAAATTAAACAAAGTAAGCTTTTAAGCTTAGTAAGTTCGTGTAACTGGAAATAAACTTACCATTTATTCACTTTTAAAATAATCATACAAGTGCATCCAAATCAATTAAATCAATATTTAAATACACATACATCCTCATCAAACATTTTAGTTATGTAATTCACATAAGTTTCAAGAGACAAGAATAAGCTCATCCTTATTCAATTTCCGTATACATGTATTTATCATATCAAGTATACAATAATCATGTACATATTTTATCTTTATATTTCAACTATTTCTCATAGTAATTCATATTGAAATTCATATCATCTCATATCAGAACTTTACCCGTTGAATCATTTAAAATATCGATGGATACATGGGCAATACACATGAAGTGTACAATACGGTAAATCTGTCAACTCATATTCAGGAGTGCTTATAAAAGCACATAAATAGGAAGCTTATTCGGGCTAAAACGGGAAGCTCATAAGAGCAATATTTAGGAAGCTCGTGCGAGCCTATAACGGGTAGCTTCGAAGAGGCATTAATCGAGGAGCTCCAGATAGCCACATATCGAGAAGTTCAAGTGAGCCATATTGGGAATCTCACAAAGAGCCAGTTAACGGGAAACTCACAAAGGGCCGTAATCGGAAGCTCATAAGAGCTAAGGTGTGTTCACAACACATGTAGGATCACAACCTATCGAGACGCTCCGAAGAGCTATAACGAGAAGCTCGAAAAAACCATCATATGGGAAGCTCAGGAGAGCTAATGATGGGACGCTCTTTCAAGTTATGGTGTGTCTGCAACATATGCAAGACCACAACCAATACAGGAGCCCAGTATCCAATCAAATTTCATGTATTCAAACGGGATTTAATATTTACCGGGCATTATCGAATTTATGAATTTATTTCCTAAACATACCAAATTCATAATTCAACATTCACATATACAAAATTCCACTCAAACATGTAAATATACACAATTTAGTTACACGAACTTACCTCGACACTTGTTCGTACACGAGAATCTACTAATCCGATACTTTTTGTTTTCCTCGATCTAACTCCGTACTAGGCTTATCCGAATCTATATGAGTAAATTTAACTCAATTTAATAAAATTCAATCCAATTCACATTCTAGGAAAAAATACCATTTTACCTCTAAACTTTTAATTAATGATGATTTCATCCCTAGGCTCGAAAAATGAAATTCACGCAATTGAATCCTTGTTCTAAGCCTAGCCGATTTTTATATGTAACATTTACTGCCCATGTAGTTCACAAAAATTAGAAATTTTCCATGAATTTTTCATCTTTTCTTAGTCCCTAAATTACAATTTCATGAAAATTTCCTTTACAAAAGTTGTTTATCTATCAATAACCTTTCATTTTATACCATAAATTTGAAAATTTCATCATAAACGTCCATGGAAAAATTTTGATACTTTGATAACTTTGCAAATTAATCCCCAAAATAGCTAGATTAGGTTATTACGATCTCAAAATATAGAAATTACTAAAAACGGGATAAGATTCTTACCCAATTAAGCTTGCTTGAATTTCCTTCTCTTAGATAGGGTTTCCATAGAAAATTAGCGAAAGATGATAGTAAAATGATATTTTCTTTTATTTAATTAACTTATCATCTTTTAATTTTTCAACTTTCCAATTTCATCCTTTTTAAATTAATTTTCCACGGATGACTAAGCAGGCTTATCTACTAACTACATTTAATGGTATAATTACCATATAAGGACCTCAGGTTTTGAGTTTCATTGCTATTTGATTCCTCTAGCTACTACAATTCAAATTTTATATTTTATGCAATTTAGTCATTTTATTAATTAATTATGTAATCAATAAAATTTCCTAATGTAATTTTTTATATGATATCCCTAACATACAGTAGACCATAAAATAATTTAAAATAATTTTTTTACAGACTCAGATTTGTGGTCCCGAAACCACTATTCCGATTTAACTAAAAACGGGCTATTACAACTCTCCCCTTTAAAGAATTTTTGTCCTCGAAAATCTTACCATTAAAGAGGTTCGGATATTGCTTTCTCATTGTTTTCTCCGGTTCCCAAGTAGCTTCTTCTGCTCCGTATCGTTGCCATAGAACTTTCACTAAAGCTACCTTTTTATTTCTTATCTCTTTCATCTCATGTGCCAGAATTTTGATCGATTCCTCAATGTAAGTCATGTCAGGCTGAATCTCAACTTTTTTTCAGAGAAATAACATGTGAAGGATCTGACCGATACCGTCGTAACATAGATACGTGGAAAACATTATGAATTCTGTCAAGCTCTATTGGTAATGCTAATCGATACGCAACAGGTTCGATTCTTTCAATGATCTCGTATGGTCTGATGAACCGTGGGCTCAATTTTACTTTACGGCTAAATCAAAGGACTTTCTTCCAAGGCGATACTTTAAAGAATACCTTGTCACTGACTTGAAATTCTATCTCTTTTCGTTTAAGATCGGCATAAGACTTTTGACGATCAAAGGTTATTTCCAAACTATTCCGAATCACTTTCACCTTTTGTTCAGTCTCACGTATTATATCAAATCCATGTATCTTTTTCTCATTGAGTTTAGTCCTGTACAACGAAGTTTTACATTTACGTCCATACAGAGCTTCATACAGTGCCATTTTAATGCTTAGCTGATAGCTATTATTGTATGCAAATTCAACTAAAGGTAAATATTTCTCCCAGTTACCTTCGAATTCTAGCACACAGCAACGAAGCATATCTTCTAAAATTTGTATCACACGTTCGGATTAACCATCAGTCAGAGGATGTAATGCAGTACTAAAATGTAATTGCGTACCTAGAGCTTCTTACAATTTGTTCCAAAATCAGGATGTAAACCGAGGATTTCTATCTGAAATAATGGAGACTGGCACTCCATGCAATCTTACAATCTCAGAAACATATAACTCTATTAATCTATCCATGGAGAAATCCATATGTACTGGAATAAAGTGTGCAAACTTTGTCACAATCAACAATTACCTAAATAGCATCTTTCTTTTTGGGAGATAAGGGTAATCCCGACACAAAGTCCATGGTAATTCTTTCCCATTTCCATTCCGGTACCGTAACTGGCTATAATTATCTCGAAGGCACCTGATGTTTAGCTTTAAGTTATTGTATATCAAACATTTATATACAAATTCAAAAATATCCCGTTTCATTCCCGGCCACCAGTACATCTTTTTCGAATCATTATACATTTTGTTACTCCCCGGATGAACAGACATAGTACCACTATGAGCTTCATGTTGAATCTTCTGTACTAGCTCCGAATTCCTCGGTACACATACTCGGCCCCTAAACATAAGACAATCACTAGACCCAATTTGAAATTCTGAATCAAAAATTGACTTACATTTTACACGTTTAGCTTGAATTCATCATCATTTTTTTGAGCCTCGCAGATCTGTTGCAAAAATGTTGATTTAGCTTTTAACTCAGCTATGATTGAACCATCATCAGACACAAATAATTGGGTATTCATTGCTTGCAAAGCAAACAGAGATTTTCTGCTCAAATCAACTACAACCACACTAGTTTTTCCTAGATAATAATCAATAACCAAATCATAATCTTTTATTAGTTCAAGCCACTTGCGCTATCTCAGGTTCAAATCTTTTTGTGTCATCAGATATTTCAAGCTTTTATTATCAGTGAATATATGACACTTTTCACCAAACAGATAGTATCACCAAATTTTTAATGCAAAAATAATGTCTGTCAATTCTAAATCATATATCGGTCCAAATCATATATCGGGTAATTCTTTTTATGTGGTTTTAAATGTCTAGAAGCATAGGCTATTACTTTACCTTCTTGCATCAAGACACAACCCAAACCTTTCAATGATACATCACTGTAAATTAAAAATTCTTTACCTGATTCAGGTTGATCTAGTACGTGTGCTTCTGTTAGTAAAGCTTTCAATCTGTCAAAACTCTGCTGGCTAATAAACCGAAATAGTAACATATTTTAATCCCACATTTAGCATGTTTTTGGATGATTTTTTTCTTTAATTATGGAAATAGGTGCTCCTAATCCTTTGTTTTCATGTTTTATACTTAATAGAGCGCCGGAGGATGAAAAGAACGAATAACGGGCCGAAAACAAAGAAAATGGGCCAAAGCATGAAATCCACACGGCCTGGGCCCAATACCACAAGGTCGTGCCTTGTGAGAAAAGTCGACCACGGCTTGGACCCCGAAAAACACAGCCGTGCCTCATCAACAGGGTTGACCACGGCCTAGCCACGACTTACACGGTTGTGTGCCATGGGCGTGTCTCTGCCACAGGACATAAGAATTCTATTCAGATTAGGATACTTAGAGGAAAAGAAACATATTCTGAAAGCCTATATAAAGACCCTAGAGGCCAACCTTTAAGAGGGTGTTCAGCTAGGCCAAAGAGCCGAGCCAGAGCAGTTAATTTTAGGGATTTACTCGAAGAAAGCTAGTTGATTCATCTCAAGAAGCCAGGATTATACTCAAGACGGAGGATCTCTTCTTCAATTCCTTTAGGGGGTTTTAGGTATTTCTTATGTTTTGTTTTATCTTTTCTTCTGAGATGTTTTCTTTTACAATTATAAACTAAACCCTCAAATACTTGAGAGGGATGAAACCTAAGATGAATCTTGTTATTGTTATCTAAACTGAATGAAAAATATTTGATTTGTTCTTAACTATGTGTTCTTTATCCTTGTTTTGGTATTTCCGGGATATTAAATCAAGTGTGATGTGCTTAGGCAGAGGAGGAAGAGACCCTGTCTAAGAGTAGATCTAGAATAGTTAAGCAGAGTTGCTCGCGTGCCCAGAGATAGGGTGACGAAAATTTACTGGATTAGGGTCAAACCTAATATGGGAGTCCATAGATCGAATTAATGCAATTCTAGGGGTTTTAATTAGAAAGAGATTTCAATTAATCAACCTAGGATTTGATGTTAATAGCCTTGAAGAGAGGGATTAATATAACTTAGGGAATCCTACGGATCAGGTCAAATGAATATATCGTCGGGTTCAGAGTTAGATAATAAGTGAAGCCTATGTGGATTCTTCCTCAGGTATTGTCCAAGTCAATCGATTTTCTCTCAAGTCTTTTCCCCAATTTCTTCTTTGTCTTCGCATCTTTAGTTTAGTTGAATCGTTAATTTTAGATTAGATAAAAATCCACTTAATTCGCAGGCTAAATAATAGAAAGAGAGTTAATATTAGTACTTTTGGTTTATTTGGGTTCGACAATCTAGTCTTGCCCCTAGCTATACTACTGTTCGATAGGTGCACTTGCCTCCATCGTTGTCTTAGTTAGTTTCCAGGTTTGATCATTCCTTTTATAAATTTTTAAGACTCGACAGACATGATCAAGTTTTTGGCGCCATTGCTGGGGAACTAAAATATTAAGAACGCTCAATTTTTATTACTTTATCCATATTATATTTTATTATTTCTACAATTAAATTTTATTTTTACTTTTCTAAATTTTATTTTTATTTTTCTCTTCTTTTCTAGTAGGTACCTCTAGTTTATGACTAGAAGGAACCCGACAGGACCACTACTTTATGATAGTGATATTGAAGGAACCGCACGTAGAAATCGTAGAGAAGTAAGGCGAGGCTTAAATTACAAACAAGGAGAGCAAGAGGATGAAACCAATACCGCCGAAAGGATGGCTGAGAATAATCAGCCACATCAAGATATGGTTGACCATCATGCTTCTCGAACTATGTATGATTATGCTATGATTATGCTAAACCTAATTTAACAGGAGCTGAATTGAGTACTATTAGGCCTGCTATAGCTGCTAATAATTTTGAATTAAAACCTAACACTATACAAATGATTCAACAGTTTGTTCAATTTGATGGTTTGCAAGACGAAGACCCAAATACTTATTTAGCTAATTTTCTAGAATTCTGTGATACCTTCAAAATAAATGGTGTTTCTGATGATGCCATTTGCCTTCGGTTATTTCCCTTTTCCTTGAGAAATAGAGCCAAATAGTGGTTACATTTTCTTCCACGAGGATCAATCACTACATGGGACCAAATGACTGAAAATTTTTTATTAAAATATTTTCCACCGGCCAAAACGGCCAAATTAAGAAATGATATCTCTTCTTTTGTACAGATGGATTTAGAAACATTATACGACGCATGGGAGAGATACAAAAGATCTGTTAAGAAAGTGCCCACACCATGGTTTACCCTTGTGGTTGCAAGTCCAAACTTTTTACAACGGTGTGAACCCCTCAACCAGGCAGTCAATTGACTTAGCCGCCGGTGGAACCCTGAATAACAAAACTCCCAAAGCAGCTTATGAATTCATAGAGGAGATGTCACTAAATAACTATCAGTGGTAAGTTACAAGGATAAAGCCAACCAAAGCAGCCGAAGTTTTCAATCTCGACGCAGTCACCATGCTATCAAATTAGGTAGAGATGATGAATAAAAAGATTGACGGTTTGTGTGATTTTTTGTAGGTACATCCAGTTATGCAATGTGACTCAAATCTAGGAGGTGTGGTGAATCCTGAGTACCCACCCTACAATCTGGGCGTGGAAAGCGAACAATTAAACTATACGGATAATGATTTTAGACCTCAAAATAACCCCTATAGTAATACTTATAATCCAGGTTGGAGGAACCACCCCAATTTCTCGTGGGGTGGTCAAGGTAATCAGAGACAACAAACACCCCCTTCAAACTTCCAACAACAGCCCTACCCACAGGAATAGAAGTCGAACCTTGAAGAGATGCTTACAAAATTCATGGCGGTGTCTGAAACTCAATTTCAAAACACCGAGACAACACTTAAAAATCAACAAGCATTGATTAAAGGAATCGAGAACCAGTTAGGGCAACTCACAAAGTTGATCTCCGAACGACCACTAGGTAGCCTGCCAAGTAACACTGAGACTAATCCCAAGGAGCAAATTCAAGCCATAATAGCTCATGACAGTGAAAGGATTGTAGAATCTGAATCTAAACCAAGGAAAGAACCTGTGATAAGTGAAGGTAAGATTGAGGCAAGCCAAGAAAAGCCAAAATCGGTAATTAAAGAATACAAACCTCGTATACCTTACCCCAATGCGATAAAGGAAGATGACACAGAAAAATAATTGGTAAGTTCCTTAAACTCATAAAGAAATTACATATTAACTTACCACTTCTTGAAGCTCTTTCGCAGATGCCAGATTCAAGGAAATTTTTGAAAGAGCTCTTAACAAACAAGCAAAAATAAGACGAGAAGTCGCATGTGGAACTAAACGCAATATGCTCAGCAATGTTACAGAACAAACTACCCGAAAATTAAAAGATCTAGGGAGTTTTACAATTCCATGTTTAATCGGTAGTTTATCTGTTGATAATGCTTTAGCTGATTTAGGGGCAAGCATCAATGTTATGCCATCTAAAATGTTTAAATAGCTAGGTCTAGGGAAACCGAAGCAAACTAGGATGAGTATTCAACTAGCTGATAAAACTATTCGCATCCCTAAGGGTATTATTGAAGATTTACTAGTTAAAGTTGACAAATTCATATTCCCCATAGACTTCGTTGTTTTAAATATGGATGAAGACAATAGTATACCCTTAATTTTAGGAAGACCTTTTCTAGCAACTTCCAGATCTAAAATTGATGTTAGCACAAGTGAACTCATACTTTGTGTAGGTGACGAATCAATCAATTTTCAAGCTCTTGACTCAGCTAGGACATCAAGTGAGAAAGGTGAAGACGTAAATTCCCTTGATAAACATTCAATTAAACTTTCTTTTCAGGAAACACCACGGAACTACATTATAGAGCCAGATCCTATAGTTCATGCCAACAAGGAAATATCTCATGAGGAACAACAGCTTCAGACTAATGAGCTAGATAAGTGGGAGATACACCTCGAGGAGGAGTCAAACCCACACGAAGTGAAACCGAAAGAACCCCCAGAAGAACTTAAAAGAACATCTAATCACTTCAAAATAGGAGATCAGGTACTATTAGATAGTACAGACCAGCGAAATGGCCACATCAAACTTGAAGATAGCCGAAGAGATCCCCTTTACGGTACTTGTAACACCCCTAACCCGTATCCATCGCCGAATTAAGGTTACGAGGCATTACTTTACACATCACAACTTAGCACAGTCAAAAAGATCATTTATCAAATTTAAATTTCTTAACTAAAAGAAGTTAAAAACATACTTACGATATTTACGACTAGCACATGGGTATACATGATCACATACCAAACATATATTAGTAATTTTTCTTCACCGAATATGCACATATACACATCTACTATACAAATCAAGATAACAATCATGGCATTTAAACAATTGAATCCAAAATCCCATATCAAATTGATCTATCCATTTCGGTAAACCCACTATACTCCACCAAACAATGCATACCACAATTTATTTGAGGGAATGTAGTCAAACCAAAACACCCCTTAGTAGTACTCATAATAAACGTAGTCCATTACCGAAATATAGCACTTAAGTACATTTTTCAATTTATTTCTCCTATTGCCGAATACAAAGTCCAAGAAGTTGGTTCATATTTCCAAAAATACACATCAAAGGTATGGAACATCAAACCTCATCAAACTTATTAAACTATCGTATACACATATATATATTTAAAAGGATTAACAAAATCATATATAATGATTTTATATCAACACACCTATACAAACATAATTATTAAGCATAAATTATAACTCATTCATATACATCATTTATATATAACTTTCATAACTTTCCAAAAGTTAACAAAATTGTACCTAATGACCTCATTTCAACATTCGCACACAATATACCAACTTAGCATGTAATATAATTATATATGTCACATCCTCATTTATCTTCAATCAAAACTTAAAACATGACTAATTACACATAATAATTCATGCATGAACATATCATTACTCCAAAACATGAAAACAAAATTTCACAAAAGAATTAGCCATTCTCGCAAGGCTAAATTTATATACATGATTAAGTACCATTAATTACAACAAAACCTAGCTTATACATGCCTTTCAAAACAAAGCTAGAATATGAGTACCGAAAGAGTTGATAGTGTGGATGACTT
Source organism: Gossypium rotundifolium (assembly GCA_025506655.1). Classification (NCBI taxonomy): domain Eukaryota; kingdom Viridiplantae; phylum Streptophyta; class Magnoliopsida; order Malvales; family Malvaceae; genus Gossypium; species Gossypium rotundifolium. Next base: position 159,450,353 of record CP106731.1, on the reverse strand, counting down.
TCCTGACGATCCCTTTGAGCACATTGTCTAAACCGAATCTATAAAATAGAGAAAGCATATCACACAAGTAAGCTCGCTAGCTTAGTAAGTCTTAAGCAATTACGAAACAATAATTAAACATTCCAACATTTAGTATATATAAATATACATATAAATCAAATTATTCATGACTTTAAAATCCAAGTAATTTAACTAAAATTTCCATTATGGCCGAATTGTCGATTCTGTAACTTGGCAACTAATTATTTCCCTCATCGAAGGTATACAACCCTTCCAAGCACTTTAAGTCTTAAGTATTCGCATATTCCATCACTAACAAGTATAACTTATATCTCAATCATATACAATTAATCATATATACACATATGCATCTTCGATAACTCTCATCTTTAGCATTTGCACATTTGACCGAATATCAAAGATATAACCAAGTTTATATTTCAATATACATATCGCACTCATTAATGAATAAATCAAATGCACATATCATAAAACTCATTATTAAAAACCTTGACCATTCTACCTCTTATGTAATTCGAAAGGAAAGATAATCACTTACCTTGTTCCTTGCATCTATAAACCTTTATATTTACCCGAGCATTTTGTTTATTGAAGTATTTACATTCCACCCTGTAAAGAATTCATATTACATCACCGGCATTAAGCCTGCTAGACCTGAGGTCTGAATTTGATCACCGGCATTTAGCCTGTTAGGAATCAGCTTGATATACATCACCGGCACAAGGCCGCTAGGCTCATAGCCTGAATTACATCACCGGCACAAGGCCTGTTAGGCTCATAGTCTGAATTACATCACCGACACAAGGCCTGCTAGGCATTTAGCCCGATAAATAACACCGACACGAGGCCTGCTAGGCTCATAGCCTGAATTACATCACCGACACAAGGCCTGCTTGGCATTTAGCCCGATAAATAACACCGGCACGAGGCCTGCTAGGCTTAAAGACCGATATAGATATAATTATCAATTCAACACTCATTTCATAATACCAACAATATAAACAACTCATATAATTCATATTACTTTCACATACCATCCCAAACACACTTATACACTTTTCGTTTTACAAAGTAAATTCAGTTCCAATACCATACCCCTACATTCGGCTATCACCTATAAATATACTTTAAATATTCAAGTTTCATTATTCAACATAATCATAAATATTTCTTTAGCGTATATTTGCTTAAGGACTTACCTCGACTGTCGACGGACCGCGTAGACGAGCTATTCTATAACCTTCGTCTTTCCCAAATCCAATTCTGTTTTTCTTTGTTCTTAATCTAAACACATTAAAATTCAGCTCATTCAAGTACATTTCATTTCAATTTAGTCCCTAAACACATAAATAAGTAAATTACCATTTTACCCCTACTATTTCACATTTTTACAATTTAGTACTAATTACACAAAACACAAAATATACAAAATTTCACTAATACCCCTTAGGGCCGAATGTGCATAGGGACTATACAAGTCCATTTCTTTCATTTATTTCTCATTTTAATCCCTCAATAATTTAACTTTTACAATTTAGCCCAAAATTGTAACATCCTGAAAATAGGGGTTATGCATTTTATTTAATTGTATGTTGTTGCATGTCAAAGTATAATTGAGTGTGTTTTGGAAGTTTTTCAAACTTCATTATGTAAGTGAATGCTTAGAGAAATATTAAGTTTTTAATAAACAAGATGGAGCTAAGCAAGATAGGCTTTAAGAAATATTGACAAGAGGTTTTAAGCATAATAAGTCAATTGGCAAGGTGGTAATGGCTCATGGATGAATGCTTGAGGAGAGAGGTTCAAATCCCCTAGTTAGCAAGTGGAAGGATTTTTAATTTTTTTTGTTTTCTTTCCTATAGTGTCAGCCAAGACTATTCTAGAATGGATGGTTATCTTTTTATTTTTGGTTAGTAGACCATATGAAAAAGGCAAGCTAGAAGTTATGGCATGGAATCATGAAGATATGGTAAGATAGGGGGACAAAAGGCTTGAAGAAAGGATGGTGTTTTGGAAGCTTTTTCATGGTCATTTGACCATGAACCTAGTCGGTTTTAGGGGCTAAGGGGAGAAGGTTTAATTGTGTTTGGAATCAAGGGATTGATGGGGAAGAATTGAGGAGGAAAAAGGGGATTATGTTGGTAAGGTTGGCCAAATTTTTGCATAGGCATTAGGGTGTTAGTTGGCCAAAATTTTTAACCAATTTTCTCTCCAAAACCTTGTTCATAGCCGAATGCCTATCTACACAAAAGAGAAGCCTTTTTCTCTTCTTTTGGTCTTTTGCAATTTACCATTTCGGTTTGAGAAGTCTTTCTAGTTTCTTTTCTCCTAAACAGAACATCTTTCTCTTCACTTTGTAACCGAAAGTATCAAAAGTTTCAAAGACCTATTTTCTCCTCTTTTTCTCTCATGGCCGAATGCACATAAGCCTCTTACCTCATCTCTTTTCTTTTAATCATCATCATCATCTTCTCCTTCTTCACTTTCAACCGAAACCATTTTCTACCAAAAATCAAATCATCCCTTTCTCTCAAATTTCTCCTCTCATTTACCTTGTTAAGGCCGAAACTCCCATTCTCTATTTTCATCTTCTTCTTTCTTTTCTTTTGTTGAAAACCCGAAACCACCATAGCCAAAAACATCATATTTTTTTCTTTTTTTTATTCAAGCCGAAAGCATCATTTCTATTCTTCTACTTTGACAAGGCCGAATCTTCAAGTGGTTAAGTAAGGATTTTTGTTAAGTGTTTTCATTATTTCTTTTAGAATAGCCGATTTAGAAACTTAATTCTCTCATTTTTCTCCTAGGCCGAAACTTTGGAAGGGATTGTTAAGGATCCTTTTTGGTAGCCAACGTTTAAGGAGAGATCTTTCGAAATCATCCAAGGTAAAGATTATCATTTTCTGTTATATCGTTTCTTTTAAATAGTTTATTAATTGACTATATTTTAGGAGAGAGTTCGAGACGAACAAGATAGGTTCGAAAAGAGTGGTACGGAGTGTTTGGAAGAGAGGAGGCTCTATTATACCCTCAAACTTCAAGCGAAGGACTGTATCGGGTATACGAGATTTTCCACCGGGTTGTGGACCCTATGCTAACGAAGATCATTTATTTGAAGTCGTGCGTACAACCGAACCACTTTTCGTTAGTGGGTTGTCATCGGGTTTTGATCCATCTAACAGAGAGAAACCACATATAACGGTAGTTCGAGATTCCGAGGGTAAGGATTTAGATCTCTCATCAATAGTATAGATTATAAGTAATAGTGTATACTAATCAAGTGTGATAATTAACTAGGTGTTGACGAGCGGGAAGGTATCGTTCTCACAGTCATAAGGTGTGTAACATTACACTAAAATCTCATAGATGTGATTTGTATGAAAATATGTGTAATAATGGTTGCGAGTACCATTCAGTGGTATACGATATTCAGGTATGTTTAACCCCAATATTTTGCTAATTTTGCTATATGCCTAAATGTGCGATAAATATGATTTTTGCTATGATTTTGGGGTAAATGGCATGAAAACCTGAATAATATGTATGTGCATGGGCATATGGGTGTTATTGATAAAGGGAAGTATTAGGTGGTTTTAATCCAATATCCGGTGACTTGGTCACATATTTTGAATCCGTAACTTAGGTCACATATGTGAATCTGGTGACTTGGTCACATATTTGAAATCCGGTGACTTGGTCACAATTATCTGTGGCCATGCCACAAAATTATAAGGCGATGTGCATGTTGACTGCGACAATCGCCTTCGATGGTGTGTAGCGGATGGAGGGTCGATTTAGTAATCCCACGGTGTGATTGGTTGAATGCGGGTGGTGTGTAGCGGATGGATATTTAGGTGGGCTCGGGTTTGCATTTCATTATATAAATATCCATGTGACTTCTAAATGATTTTATTTGATTTGCTATAAAATGGGCTTTTGGCTAAATATGACTAAAAATGGGCCTATGGCTATATGTGTTATTAATGGGCTTAAAGGCTATGATCAAATGGGCTTTTTAGTGTTTTTGTTACACATTGAGTTTATGACTCACCCCTTTTGTGGGATAATTTTTCAGATGACTCTTAGCGCGATGGATCGGGTCAGCGAGGACTACGTGGTGGCCAATGCTCAACAAAGTATCTTGAAGTTCCTTACAAATAATATCTATTAAGTTTACTTTTATTACTTAGAATTTATTATGGGTTTGTTAATTTTTGTAAGAAGGCCACTATGAACTGTTTTTAATTTTTGCGTTTTGGACTTTTATTCTGCCATAGACAATATTTATTAATAACTAAATGGTTTTTAATAAATAATTTAAACTGTTTTTGAAAACAAAATATATTTCCACAATATTAATAAATTTTTCATTAAATTTGGTTTTATTTTAACTTATAAATTTCTTTTTAAAAATCATGTTTTAAGAAGATACAAATTTATTTAAATCCAATTTCAACCTGAATATTAAGTTAATCTGTTTTATACGAACTCATCAATTTTTTTTTTACAAATTAAGAAATTGCTAAAGTTTTATTCGAGGAACATATCAAATCAGGTTAGGCTTTTTGGGCCGAGTTTGGGGTGTTTCAACTTGGTATTAGAGCCCAGTTTTAAACTCTCGGCCTTGGGTTTTGAAGCCCACAACGTTTTCAAAATTTGGCCCAAATGACTTTTTGAAAGTTTTTTTAAGTTAAATGGTTTTATAGAAGCATGGCACCCGAAGTTCTCGGCCCAGATCCATCAGGTAAGTACTTTTATTGGTAAAGTGATATGAATGTATGATAAGCCTAAGGAAACTATACTTTAGAGACATGGACCCTAGGTGTATGTGTACTACTACGGAAAAACCACTGAATATCTGTTGCATAAAACTTTCTTTTAATAGGAAGTGAAAAGGCTCTAATGCATAAGACTTTTCGTAAAAACAGATAATACGCGTAGTAGACATGAGTTCTAGGGGCGTGTGCGAGAGAAAGAATGATCGTGTCGAAACCAGTTAGATCTGGTCAAGGTTCCAAAAATGAAGCTCATACCACCTACCGTTGGGGTGGAATTTCAAGAGCAAAATGGAGGAGGTGACGCGATATCACAAGTCGTCTCTGAGTTTTGGAACGATGTAGCAGAAGCTATTACGGGAAATGGGTCTCGAAAGTCAGTAGCTGAGAGACTAGATCAAATAGAGCTGAGGTTTTTAGGGGAGTATCTGGAGTAGCTCCAAATGTAGCTGAATACTAGTTGGAGGCAGTCGAGAGGATCATGGACGATTTAGACTGCACTGCTGAAGAAAAATTAAAAAGTGCTGTTTCACTTCTCCGTGACGAGGCTTATCAGTGGTGGCTCACTGTCAAGGAGAGTATCCCTGTGGATCGAGTGGATTGGGGATATTTTAAGATTAAATTTGAAGGAAAATACGTTGGAGCTAGCTACATCGACTCTCAGAAAAAGGCGTTTCTGAATTTAGTGCAAGAAAATAAGTCGATAGCTGAATATAAAGCAGAGTTTTTATGACTTAGTCGATATGCGGAGGATAGTAGCTCACGAGTATGAGCGGTGTGTCGATTTGAGGATGGACTTAGAGATGAGCTGCAGTGATGATTGCTCACTTAGGAAAGAGACTTTGCAATCTTAGTGGAAAGGGCAAGAATAGCTGAAGAAGTTAAGTGGACTGAGAGACAGAACCGGGACAGAGGCCAGAATAAGAATAAGAGAAGCTTTGGGTCTTCAGGGTCATCCAGGAATTTTCAAAAGAAACCAAGAAATGATGGGCCGCGAAGTCAGCAGACTGCTACGGGTGGACAACATCGTGCGTGTGCTCAATGTGGGAAGATGCACCCGAGAGAATGTTGGAAAAAGACCGAGGGATGTTTCAAGTGCGGGTCTAAAGATCATATGATCAAGGATTGCCCGATGAATTCAGATAAGAACCGTCTAGCAGGTCAGGATATGAATCAGGCTGGCAGAGGTGGACAACAGCCGATAAGGGGTCGTGGTCCAAATGGAAGGGGTAATGGTTCTGGTAGAGGTCGCAGGACTTCAGGCAGAGGCAGTGGTAGCTCTGAGGCAAGACAGCCAGTGTCGGTATATGCGATTCGTCGCAGAGAGGATAGTGGCCTTTTGGTGTTATCACGATGCGTTTTGATTTACGGTTGCCTTTTATTGCTTTGATAGATATAGGGTCAACTCACTCTTATATCGCTAGTGAAGTATCTGGAACTTTGCATGTGACTTACGAGATCGTACCTAGAAAGATGATCGTACTTAGTCCTTTAGGATGAGCGGTAGTAATAGACAAACTTTTTAAGGAAGTGCCTTTAGAAGTTCAAGGGATCTGATTCTGGTGATTTAATGGAGTTGCCATTTGGGAATTTGACCGATCTTAGACATGGGTAGCTAGTGAAATATCGTGCAAATGTGGATTGTCTTTGCTAAGCGGGCGTCCTAAGAACTATTGATAACAAAGAAGTTGTAGTGATGGGCGAGAGACGGAACTACTTATCAAACGTAGTATCTGCTCTTAAGGCAGAAAAGATGGTTAGAAAGGGATGTGTAGCCTTTCTGATGTTGGTGAGTGCCTTGGAGGCTAAGGAGGCAACTGTTAATGAAGTCAGGACTGTGAGTGAATTTGTAGATGTTTTTCCGGAAGAACTTCCAGGATTGCCTCCGGATCGTGAGGTAGAATTTAGGATAGATTTATTGCCTGGAACGACGCCAGTTTCTATTGCTCCATATAGAATAGCACTGAAGGAGTTAGTTGAGCTTAAGGCTCAGATTCAGGAGTTGTTTGATCGTGGATTTATCCGACCTAGTGTGTCTCCATGGGGAGCACCGGTCCTATTCGTGAAGAAGAAGGACAGAATGATGAGGATATGTATAGATTACTGGTAGTTGAATAAGCTGACCATCAAGAACAAGTATCCTTTGCCGAGGATCGACGACTTGTTCGATCAGCTTAAAGGAGCTGCAGTATTCTCAAAGATTGATCTAAGGTCGGGGTATCATCAGCTTAAGGTGAAAGAAGCAGATATCCATAAGACAGCTTTCCAAACTAGATATGGGCATTATGAATTTCTGGTAATGCCATTCAGATTGACGAACGCCCTAGCTGCGTTCATGTATATGATGAATTGGATTTTCCAACTCTACTTGGATCAGTTCGTCGTGGTGTTCATAGATGACATCCTGGTGTATTCTAAGTCCGAAATGGAACATGATAAGCATCTCCGGATTGTGTTGCAAGTTTTAAGGGAGAAGAAGCTAGATGCCAAATTCAGCAAATGTGAATTTTGGCTTAAGGAAGTCACGTTTTTAGGCCATGTGGTGTCGGCAGAAGGGATAAGGGTGGATCCTCGGAAGATTGAGGCTGTGCTTTATTGGAAACCACCTAAGTCCGTAACTGAGGTTTGCAGTTTCTTGGGATTAACAGGCTACTACAGAAGATTCGTCGAAGGATTCTCATCGATAGCTGCACAATTAACGAAATTGTTGAGAAAGGAGGTACCTTTCGTGTGGGCTGATAAGCAACAAGAGAGCTTTTAGAAGCTTAAGAGGGTTTTGACTGAAGCTCCAGTTTTGATTTAGCCTGAGGCAGGGAAGGATTTCGTGGTATACTGTGACGCTTCTCACACAGGATTAGGATGTGTTCTGATGCAAGGCGAAAAAGTAGTTGCGTATGCGTCTCGGCAATTGAGGCCACACGAGGTCAATTACCCGACGCATGACTTGGAGTTGGCAGCGGTGGTCTTTGCTCTTAAAGTTTGGAGACATTATTTATACGGGGAAAAGTCAGTGATATATCGGACCACAAGAGTCCGAAATATCTCTTGACTCGGAAGAAACGAATTTGAGGCAGCGAAGGTGGATAAAGTTTTTGAAAGACTACGACTGTTCTATTGAGTACCACCCGGGCAAGGCGAATGTGGTGGCAGACGCTCTAAGTTGGAAAGTGGTGTCAGATCTAAGGGCGATGTTTGCACATCTTAGTCTTTATGATGACGGAAGCTTGCTGGCAGAATTACATGTTAAGCCGACATGGTTAAGTCCAGTGAAAGAGAGGCAATTGGTAGACGATGATCTGAGTACTAAGCTTCGGTAGGTGCAGAGTGGGGAATTGGAAGATTTTGGTATTAACAATGATGGGGTATTGTGTTTCAAAGGTAAAGTCTGTATGCTGAGGGATCAGGAATTAAGGCAAAAGATTCTTCAGGAGTCGCATGGTAGTCCATATGCTATGCATCCTAGATGAAGTAAGTTATATCGAGATTTGCGAGATCAGTTTTGGTGGCCTGGTCTTAAATGAGAAGTTACGAAGTTTGTAGGAAAGTGCATAGCGATGTCGACAAGTCAAGGTGAACATCAAGTTCCTTGGGATTACTACGGTAGATAAAGATTCCACGATGGAAGTGAGAGAATCACCATGGACTTTGTTAGTGGGCTTCCTCTTACGCCTACTAAGAAAGACTTCGGTTTGGGTGATAGCGGACCGATTGACAAAATCTACACATTTATCCCGATTGGGTTGATTACTCTTTGCGAAATTGGCGAAATTATATGTGGTCGAGATTGTGAGATTGCATGGAGTGCGGCGTCGATTATTTCGAGATAGGGACTCGAGGTTTACGTGTCGATTTTGGAAAGCATTGCATCGGGCTTTGGGCACAGATTGAATTGATGACGGTATTTCATCCACGGTCGGCGGCGGTCTGAGCGAGTAATCAAATCTTAGAAGATATGTTAAGGGGATGTGTGATAGATTTCAGAGGAAGGCGGGAGGAGTTCTTCTGTTAGTAGAATTTGCATACAACAACAGTTACCAAGCCGAGATTCGGATGGCACCATATGAAGCACTATATGGACGGAAGTGTCGCACTCCTACGTGTTGGACAGAACTAGGGGAACATCAAATTCTGGGTCCAGAAATAGTGGCTGAATCCAAAGAAAAGGTTAAAGTAATTCGGGCTCGGTTAAAAGAAGCATCTGATAGGCAAAAGTCGTACGCAGATCTTAAGCAGAAAGAAATAGAGTTTCCTGTGGGGGATCAAGTATTCCTAAAGGTTTCACCTTGGAAAAAGGTGATGAGATTTGGTCGCAAAGGGAAGTTAAGTCCCAGGTTCATTGGGCCTAATCGGGTTTTGAAGCGGGTCGGACCTGTGGCATATCAGTTAGATTTGCCTTCGGAGTTGAAACAAATGCACGATGTGTTCCATGTTTCAATGTTACGTCGTTACCGGTCAGATCCATCTCATGTAGAGCCAGTTGAGGAGGTGGAATTAAGACCAGATTTGTAATATGAGGAGGAGCCAATTTAAATTACATGGCGAGATGTAAAGGTTTTACGGAGAAAATCAATTCCTTTCGTCAAAGTATTATGGCGTAACCATGGATTAGAAGAAGCTACGTGGGAACCGGAGGAAGCGATGCAACAGCAATACCCTCACTTGTTCTAGCCGGTAATTTCGGTCGAAATTATTTTAAAGAAGCGAATCGTAACATCTGAAAATAGGGTTATGCATTTTATTTAATTGTATGTTGTTGCATGTCTAAGTATAATTAAGTGTGTTTTGGAAGTTTTTAATAAATAAGATGGAGCTAAGCAAGATAGGCTTTAAGAAATATTGACAAGAGGTTTAAGCATAATAAGTCAATTGGCAAGGTGGTAATGGCGCATGGATGAATGCTTGAGGAGAGAGTTCGAATCCCTAGTTAGCAAGTGGAAGGATTTTAATTTTTTGTTTTCTTTCCTATAGTGTCGGCCAAGACTATTCTAGAATGGATGGTCATCTTTTATTTTTGGTTAGTAGACCATATGAAAAGGAAAGCTAGAAGTTATGGCATGGAATCATGAAGATATGGTAAGATAGGGGACAAAAGGCTTGAAGAAAGGATGGTGTTTTGGAAGCTTTTCATGGTCATTTGACCATGAACCTAATCGACTTTAGGGGCTAAGGGAGAAGGTTTAATTGTGTTTGGAATCAAGGGATTGATGGGGAAGAATTGAGGAGGAAAAAGGGATTATGTTGGTAAAGTTGGCGAATTTTTGCATAGGCATTAGGGCGTTAGTTGGCCAAAATTTTTAACCAAATTTCTCTCCAAAACCTTGTTCATAGCCGAATGCCTATCTACACAAAAGAGAAGCCTTTTTCTCTTCTTTTGGTCTTTTGCAATTTACCATTTCGGTTTGAGAAGTCTTTCTAGTTTCTTTTCTCCTAAACATAACATCTTTCTCTTCACTTTGTAACTGAAAGTATCAAAAGTTTCAAAGACCTATTTTCTCTTCTTTTTCTCTCATGGCTGAATGCACATAAGCCTCTTACCTTGTAACATCCTGAAAAGGGTCTATGCATTTTCAGTTTAATTGTACGAAATGTCAAGTCTCAGGTACTATGAATAAATTTTTGATACTTTTGGAAACCTAGAAATGGAAATGGAAATGGGAATGAAAATGGAAACGAACATTTTTTGGAACTTGAACATTTTGGAAACCTGAACATTTTTGGAAACTTGAACATTTTGGAAACCTGAACATTTTTGGAAATGATTCAAAAATGGAAAGTAAACATTCTGGAAATTTGGAAATGTAAGAAAATGGCAAGTTCTGAGCCGATCGAAAATTTTAGGAAACTTAGAAATGATGCAGAATGTCAAATTTTAAAGTTCAAAATAGGAAATAAGGGCAAGAGGGCCTTAAAAGAAAAAGTTGGAGAATTTTGACACACAAACAGGCTTGGAAAAGTGGCCTGAAGATGTCACTTAGGGCTTAGAGAAATGGCGCCATATGCAAGAGAAATGGGCACTGGTTCGAGTCACTTGGAAAGCAAATAATGAAGGTTTTATTTTGCTTCCATAAGCAAGAGGGTGGACGGCACAAGCTTCTAGAAATAGAGGTGTTTTAATTCCATAAATATGTGAATAATAAGTGATAAATAAAGGATTTTCTTTTAATATAATTATTGAGGAGATAAATGATGGATTAAACACTTTTATTTTTAATAAAAGAGATAATATTATCACAAGGAAGGGTGGTGGCCAAGTCAAGGACTCTTGGCCTAGTAATTTCGGTTGAAGAAGGAGAATTGAAGGCTTTTCTCTCATCTTTTCCTAAGTGTGCCGAAATTTTCCCTAGCCCCTATTTCTCTCTGCTAAAATTTTTCCTAAGCAAAACCCCATCTTTTCTTCTCCTCTCCTTTGCTATTGTCGAGCCAAAACACTCTTTGATCCCTATTAAATCTCCATAGCCGAATCTCTGTGACTCTAGGCAAGGAAGCAATCGACTACAGCATCAAAAGGGGTAAGATCTGTGGTCAATCGATTTGTATTCTTTCTATTTTTCCCAAAATCAGGGTACTAATCCTATTAGCAATTTTGGCCGAATCTGCAAGGGGTCTCTCAGGTTTCTACAATTACCGAATATAAGGATCAAGGATCTAAGGTAAGGAATATAAATATTCGATCAAGGTTTTGATTATATCTCAATATTAAAATAAATCTGACATGAAGTTATAGGGATTTCGACATATATTCAAGACAAGGGAAACTTTCGGGATTTGGAAACTATAAGGTAAGTACATAGATCCAATCGGCCTAGGGTTATATTGGTATTATTTTCCATTTACTCAAAAGTTAGAAACTGACATAATTACCTGATTTAGTGGCTAGCCGATTTAAGGAAGGAGTACTATCAATTTCCGGCATTTGATTTACAATCTTTCAATTCGGCAACAAGGTAAGTAATACAAATCCTACTAGGATTTGGTTTTTAAGCCAAATAGGTTTGTTAATATGTTTTAATGGTTGGCCGAATATAGGAGTTAAAGATCTAGATTGGTAGATCGTTCTTCGGGATTTCAAGGAATGTATTAAGCAAATCAGGTGTGTACTCACACTAACTTTCGATATATCATATGGCAATTATTTTAATATATGAATATGCATAAGAATGTGAATGTGGCTAAGTACCACAGATGTGGTAAGAGTACCCAGGTACGTTTCCTACTTCTGATAGGATTACGAATATGATATATTTTGAACATAGGAATAGTAACATGAATGAGAATTAAGTATGTTATGCATGATATAAAATTTATGGGGCATTCGGGATCTATGTGAAAGGGAAGAAGGTGTTGACTTGGTCTCACCAGCGGAATATGGTGACTACGGTCACAAAATTTGAATATGGTAACTCGGCTACATTATCTAAATTTGGTAACCCGGTTACATTATTTGAATATGGTGTCTAATGACACAAATTATATAGGCGATGAGCACGTCATTATGTAGCTGACGCCTTCGATGGTGTGTAGCGGATAGAGGTTGACTTAGTAGTCCCACGGTGTGGGCGAATGTACGTGGTGTGTAGCGGATGGACCATTAGGCTTGGGTTTGGGTTGCATCATCATTTATTTTTATATGAATATGAATTTGATGTGAACATGTATGCCCGATTTGTTGAATGTTAATCTTGTGTGCACATTGAGTCAGTTGTTTGGATGTAAGTAAGTACAAAATTTATTTCTTTAAAAATGAACCCTAAAATTATTTTGTCACTTTACTTAAATTGGATTTACAAGATTAATTAAATGGGTTCCCAATCTGAGCCCAATCCACAACAACATTTTTCCAAATATTATACCAATTTTGTCTAAGTAACAAAGAACTTGAAAACCGGTTAACTTAAGGAACAAACCAGATCCGGTTCAGGCTCGTGGACCGGGTGTGGGGTGTTTCAGCTTGGTATCAGAGCCTAATTTTAAACTCTCAGCCTGTGGGCTAAGGCCCAAAACGTTTTGAATTCGAGCCCAAATGATTTTCTTTGAAAATAAGTCAAGCTTCAGCATGGCCCCTAAGTCTCAACCCATGATCCACCGGTAAGTACCCCAACTCTATGTGTGATTACGTGATTTATGAATTGTATAAGGGTAGAAAAGGCATGGAACGTAGAATAGAATGATAGGAACTTGAACCCTAGGACTAGTCTACTCAAACACAAACACATAAGACTTAATGCACTAAACAAACCTATGGCTAAGTCACTGAGCTAGGGTGTGGTAACCCCTGTACGCATGTCTAGGATTGGATCCGAAAGAGCCTGGTATTTAAGCAGTCCTAGTGACTCACCTCCTCTTCGCAGGAATCCTACCTGGTGCGTAGCTTTGGTTCACCCTAACTCAGAGGGCTCAGTGGTGTGGCAACCTCTGTGCGCATGTCTAGGAATGGTTTCGGTGGGAGCTTGGTATTTAAGCAGTCCGCGTGACTCACCTCCTCTCCACACAAATCCTGCCTAGTGCATAGCTTTGGTTCACCCTGACCAAGAGGGCTCGGTCATAGGCTAAACATAATGACTAAAACCCGAAAGGGAACTAGCCATGTTTTTTAAAAAAAAAAGGAAAAGAGAACAAAACAACAAACCCTAGTTTTTCAAACTTTTAAAACTTTCTTTTAAATCTGAGAAAATTATTTTTTACAATATTTTACGAAAAACTCTGATTCTGAAAATTACAAAATTGCCCCAACACAAAATTACCAAAATGACCACGATTTCCAAAATTTTTGCAACATCCCCATTTTGAAAGAACAATTGTCGAAAAGAACCCTCAAAGTTTTACAACTTTTGAAATACTCCTAATTTATTAAATTTACAAATTTACCACGATTAAGTGAAAAATTACCAAATACCTCGGATTTTAAAATTTTCCAAATTACCCGAGACTTTGAAATTTTCAAAATAATTTTGACAAAAACACCAAGGAACGTTTTCTTACGAAAAATTACGAAAATGCCACATGAGGACACAATTACGAAAATACCCACAGGTAGTGGAAAACAACAACAACAAAAACTACAACGTTTCTACGAATGAGCGAAAGTTCATACTTGTCCGATGGACGAATGAATGAATGGAAAAGACTATGTGTTTGTATGAATCTGAAAGAACCACTCTTAAGTCTCTTTTCATAAAACTCCTTCACTGGTAAATAAGTGGAACAATGACTAATCCATAAAATTCCTTAATCGGATCTCGGCGCTGGAAATGAGCTCTAGAGGGCGTGGTCGCCGTGGGCGAGGTAGAGGAAGGATGATCGTGTCGAACCCGTCGGATCGGGTCGAGGTGCGATAATGAAATACCGCCACCACCACCCCTACTGTTAATGTTGAGCGGCAAGCTCGAGACGGAGGAAGATCTTTGTGTCGCAGTCATCTTTGTGAGTTTTGGAATTGGTGGTGGTGCGGGGAGGAAATGGGGAAATCGAAAGTCAGACTGAACGGCTCCGAGCTAATGGAGCAAAAATGTTTTAAGGAGTATCTAATGTGGCACCAGTCTGGTGAGTCTTGGTTGGAAGCAATGGCGCATCATGGATGAGCTGGACTTGACCCCGAGGAGAAGTTGAAAGTGATGGTGGCGTTATTCTGCGATGAAGCGTGTCGATGGTGGTTAATTGTTCGGGATGGTACCACGGCTAAAAATTTGACACAGGAGTATGTTAGAGGCATTTCGGAAGAAGTATGTGGGAACAAGGTATCTGAGATGAACAAAGGAAGGCTTTTCTAGGGTTGGTACAAGGGAGTAAGTCATCATGAGAATATGAGGTGAAATTCCTAAGGTTGAGCCGCTATGCTCGAGGGTAGTGGCAATGAGCATGAACAGCGTGTCCGCTTTTGAGGACGGACTGAGGGACGATCTGAGACTGTTGATAGCACCGCATCAGGAGAGGGAATTCCCTACTTTGGTGGAAAAGGCCAAGGTGGCCGAGGGGATTAAGGATGCTACCAAGCGGTGTGGATAGGAATAAGGCCAAAAGAGGATTTGGGCTATCTGGAAAGGGTCACAAGAGGCCTAGGGTTGACGGCCACAAAATCAACAATTTGGATGCAGGCCGGCAAGTCGCTTTGTGAGCATTGTGGAAAGAAGCACTTGGGAGAGTGTTGGAGAAAGAGGAGGATGTTTCAAGTGTGGGTCTAAGGACCATATGCTTAAGGATTGTCCCAAACAATCTGGATGTGAGCCGACCGACGATTCGAATGCTAGCGACCGTAGTAGGCGGACAACAGACTTCAACGGGTCGTGGTTCGATGTAGAGGTAGTGGTCTTGGCAAAGGTCGTGGAACACGAGGTGAGGTACTACTAATGCCGATGCAAAACAACTGGTTTGGTTTATGCGGTTCATGGGAGGGAAGATGGTGGCGCACTGCAGATGTAATAACCGGTATGTTCTTTATTTTTAACAAACCCTATTTTGCTCTGATTGATGTGGGCTCGACCCATTCCTATGTTGCATGTAGTGTAGTGGAAACACTAGGCCTAGACTCTGAACTTTCTGATAGATGGATGACTATAGTAAGCCCATTAGGCCAAACTGTTGTGGTAGACAAGATCTTTCGAAATGTGCCCTTAGAAATTTAGGGAGTGAACTTTCAAGCATATTTAATGGAGTTACCCTTCGGAGAATTTGAACTTATACTCGGAATGGATTGGCTAGTAGAACACCAAGCCGTGTTGGATTGTGTGGCTAAACGGATAGAACTAAGAACCCCGGAGGATAAAGTGGTAGCCATGATCGGAGAAAGGAGGAACTACTTGTCTAACGTGGTTTCGACACTGAAGGCCGAGAAGATGATTAATAAGGGGTGTAAGGCATTTTTAGCCTTCATTAGTACGATAGGTGGGAAGGAAGAAGGTATTAATGGAGTTAGGACGGTAAGGGACTTCGTGGATGTATTTCCAGAGGAATTACCAGGAATACCCCCAGATAGGGAGGTGGAATTTGGGATAGATTTGCTACCGGGAACAACTCCTTTGTCAATCGCTCCATACCGAATGGCGCCAAAGGAGTTAGTGGAGCTCAAGGCTCAAATCCAAGAACTATTGGATCGTGGGTTCATCCGACCCAGTGTGTCTCCGTAGGGAGCACCGGTCTTATTTGTAAAGAAGAAGGATGGAACTATGCGTATGTGCATAGACTACCGTCAGTTGAATAAGCTAACCATTAAGAATAAGTATCCTTTACCAAGAATCGATGACTTGTTCGATCAGCTGAAGGGGGCCGCAGTATTTTTAAAGATCGACTTAAGGTCGGGATATCATCAGTTGAAGGTGAAGGAGGCTGACATCCATAAGACCGCTTTTAGGATAGGATATGGCCACTTTGAGTTTGTAGTGATGCCGTTTGGGTTGACGAACGCTCCAGCCGCGTTCATGGATATGATGAATCGGGTTTTCCAACCCTACTTGGATAGGTTCGTCGTTGTGTTCATTGACGATATTTTGGTGTACTCGAAGTCGGAAGAGGAGCATGATAAGCATCTCCGAGTTGTGTTAGAAGTGTTAAGGGAGAAGAAGCTTTATGCCAAATTCAGCAAGTGCGAATTTTGGCTTAAGAAGGTGGCATTCCTAGGACATATGGTATCCGCAGAAGGAATAAGAGTGGATCCTAGGAAGATCGAAGCAGTGTTGGATTGGAAACTACCTAGGTTCGTGGTGAGATCAAAGTTTCTTAGGCTTGGCGAGGCTATTACTGAAAGGTTTGTGGAAGGATTCTCGTCAATAGCCGCCTTTAACAAAGTTGCTAAGGAAGGAAGTACCTTGAATGGACTAATAAGCGGCGAGAGCTTTGAAAAGCTTAAAAGGGTGTTGACGGAGCTCAGGTGTTAATTGACCAAAGGCGGGAAAAGATTTTGTGGTGTCTTGTGATGCTTAGCATACGGGGTTAGGTTGTGACTAATGCAAGAGGGTAAAGTAGTCGCTTATGTGTCTCGGAAGTTAAGGCCTCATGAGGTTAACTACCCAACTCATGACTTGGGCTGGCGTGCGATGGTTTTTGCCCTTAAGGTTTGGAGGCACTACCTTTATGGAGAAAGGTCGATTATCTACAGGCACCACAAAAGTCTTAAGTACTTGTTGACTCGAAGGAGTTGAACTTAAGGCAACGAAGGTGGGTGGAATTGTTGAAGGACTCATTGAAACACCCCACACCCTACCACGAGAATGGACCGGATCTGGTATGTTCCTAAAGTAAACGGTTTCAAAAAGATTCGATACTTAGAAAAATTTGTAAAATTTTAGAAAAATGTTGTTTGGATTGGGCTTAGATTGGAAACCCATTTAATAAATTTTGAAAATCCAACTTAAGTGAGGTGACAAAACAATTTTAGGGTTTATTATTTTGAAAGAAATAAATTTTGTTTTCTTAACTTTAATTAAAGATAAATTGTAACATAATCAACATGAATAAGCGGAAATAAAGAAAATCCAATCGGGCCTTATGGCCTTATTACATCAAGTAAAACCAAAATAAAATAAGAGTAACTAAATAAAGTTCAAACTAAATAAATTCTCTGAATGTAGCATGGCCACCTCAACGTCTCACCGCCTCTATTCAGTCCTTTTTCATCACACGAAAATAGTTCCCACAATGGGGTGAGTCAACAGACTCAATGTGCACTGATACTAACCTTCAACAAATCAGCATTCATGTTCAAAACATCAGATCCATATAAAAATGAAATTATGATGCAACCCAAACCCAATCCTAATGGTCCATCCGCTACTCTCCACCCGTACCTGCCATTCACACCGTGGGGACTACTAAGTCAACCCTCCATCCGCTACTCTCCACGTTGTGTCATTAGACACTATAATCAAATTTAAGCGTTGTGTCATTAGACACTATTGTAACCGAAGTTACCAAAATTTACGCAATGTGACCGTAGTCAACATATTTAGTTGGTGAGGCAAAGTCAACACCTGAAAATGGAAACGAACATTTTTGGAACTTGAACATTTTGGAAACTGAACATTTTGGAAACTTGAACATTTTGGAAACCTGAACATTTTTGGAAATGATTCAAAAATGGAAAGTAAACATTTCTGGAAATTTGGAAATGTAAGAAAATGGAAAGTTTACAGAGCCGATCGAAAATTTTAGGAAACTTAGAAATGATGCAGGAATGTCAAATTTTAAAGTTCAAAATAGGAAATAAGGGCAAGAGGGCCTTAAAAGAAAAAGTTGGAGAATTTTGACACACAAACAGGCTTGGAAAAGTGGCCTGAAGATGTCACTTAGGGCTTAGAGAAATGGCGCCATATGCAAGAGAAATGGGCACAGGTTCGAGTCACTTGGAAAGCAAATAATGAAGGTTTTATTTTGCTTCCATAAGCAAGAGGGTGGACGGCACAAGCTTCTAGAAATAGAGGTGTTTTAATTCCATAAATATGTGAATAATAAGTGATAAATAAAGGATTTTCTTTTAATATAATTATTGAGGAGATAAATGATGGATTACACACTTTTATTTTTAATAAAAGAGATAATATTATCACAAGGAAGGGTGGTGGCCAAGTCAAGGACTCTTGGCCTAGTAATTTCGGTTGAAGAAGGAGAATTGAAGGCTTTTCTCTCATCTTTTCCTAAGTGTGCGAAATTTTCCTAGCCCTATTTCTCTCTGCTAAAATTTTTCCTAAGCAAAACCCCATCTTTCTTCTCCTCTCCTTTGCTATTGTCGAGCCAAAACACTCTTTGATCCCTATTAAATCTCCATAGCGAATCTCTGTGACTCTAGGCAAGGAAGCAATCGACTTCTGACATCAAAAGGGTAAGATCGTGGTCAATCGATTTGTATTCTTTCTATTTTCCCAAAATCGGTACTAATCCTATTAGCAATTTTGGCGAATCTGCAAGGGTCTCTCGGTTTCTACAATTACCGAATATAAGGATCAAGGATCTAAGGTAAGGAATATAAATATTCGATCAAGGTTTTGATTATATCTCAATATTAAAATAAATCGACATGAAGTTATAGGGATTTCGACATATATTCAAGACAAGGAAACTTTCGGATTTGGAAACTATAAGGTAAGTACATAGATCCAATCGACCTAGGGTTATATTGGTATTATTTTCCATTTACTCAAAAGTTAGAAACTGACATAATTACCTGATTTAGTGGCTAGCCGATTTAAGGAAGGAGTACTATCAATTTCCGGCATTTGATTTACAATCTTTCAATTCGGCAACAAGGTAAGTAATACAAATCCTACTAGGATTTGGTTTTTAAGCCAAATAGGTTTGTTAATATGTTTTAATGGTTGGCCGAATATAGGAGTTAAAGATCTAGATTGGTAGATCGTTCTTGAGGATTTCAAGGAATCTATTAAGCAAATCAGGTGTGTACTCACACTAACCTTCGATATATCATATGGCAATTATTTTAATATATGAATATGCATAAGAATGTGAATGTGGCTAAGTACCACAGATGTGGTAAGAGTACCCAGGTACGTTTCCTACTTCTGATAGGATTACGAATATGATATATTTTGAACATAGGAATAGTAACATGAATGAGAATTAAGTATGTTATGCATGATATAAAATTTATGGGGCATTCGGGATCTATGTGAAAGGGAAGAAGGTGTTGACTTGGTCTCACCAGCGGAATATGGTGACTACGGTCACAAAATTTGAATATGGTAACTCAGCTACATTATCTAAATTTGGTAACCGGTTACATTATTTGAATATGGTGTCTAATGACACAAATTATATAGGCGATGAGCACGTCATTTATGCTTGATTGCCTTGATGGTGTGTAGCGGATAGAGGTTGACTTAGTAGTCCCCACTTGTGTGTTGGCGAATGCGGTTGGTGTGTAGCGGATGGACCATTAGGCTTGGGTTTGGGTTGCATCATCATTTATTTTATATGAATATGAATTTGATGTGAACATGTATGCACGATTTGTTGAATGCTAGTCTTGTGTGCACATTGAGTCATTGTTTGGATGTAAGTAAGTACAAAATTTATTTCTTTAAAATGAACCTAAAATTATTTTGTCACTTTACTTAAATTGGATTTACAAGATTAATTAAATGGGTTCCCAATCTGAGCCCAATCCACAACAACATTTTTCCAAATATTATACCAATTTTGTCTAAGTAACAAAGAACTTGAAAACCGGTTAACTTAAGGAACAAACCAGATCCGGTTCGGGGCTCGTGGGTAGGGTGTGGGGTGTTTCAACTTGTATCGAGCCTAATTTTAAACTCTCACTGTGGGCTAAGGCCCAAAACGTTTTGAATTGAGCCCAAATGATTTTCTTTGAAAATAAGTGGCTTGGCATGGCCCCTAAGTCTCAACCCATGATCCACCGGTAAGTACCCCAACTCTATGTGTGATTACATGATTTATGAATTGTATAAGGGTAGAAAAGGCATGGAGCGTAGAATAGAATGATAGGAACTTGAACCCTAGGACTAGTCTACTCAAACACAAACACATAAGACTTAATGCACTAAACAAACCTATGGCTAAGTCCTTGAGCTAGGGTGTGGTAACCCCATGCGCATGTCTAGGATTGGATCCAGAAAGAGCACAGTATTTAAGCAGTCCTAGTGACTCACCTCCTCTTGCAGAATCCTACAGTGCGTAGCTTTGGTTCACCCTAACTCGGAGGCTCGGTGGTGTGGCAACCTCTCATGCGCATGTCTAGGAATGGTTTCGGTGGGAGCTTGGTATTTAAGCGGTCAGCGTGACTCACCTCCTCTCCACACAAATCACGCCTAGTGCGTAGTTTTGGTTCACCACGACCAAGAGGGCTCGGTCATAGGCTAAACATAATGACTAAAACCCGAAAGGGAACTAGCCATGTTTTTAAAAAAAAAAGGAAAGAGAACAAAACAACAAACCCTAGTTTTTCAAACTTTTAAAACTTTCTTTTAAATGAGAAAATTATTTTTACAATATTTTACGAAAAACTCTGATTCTGAAAATTACAAAATTGCCCCAACACAAAATTACCAAAATGACCACGATTTCCAAAATTTTTGCAACATCCCCATTTTGAAAGAACAATTGTGAAAAAGAACCCTCAAAGTTTTACAACTTTTGAAATACTCCTAATTTATTAAATTTACAAATTTACCACGATTAAGTGAAAAATTACCAAATACCCTCGGATTTTAAAATTTTCCAAATTACCGAGACTTTGAAATTTTCAAAATAATTTTGACAAAAACACCAAGGAACGTTTTCTTACGAAAATTACGAAAATGCCACAGTAGGACACAATTACGAAAATACCCACGGTAGTGGAAAACAACAACAACAAAAACTACAACGTTTCTCGAATGAGCGAAAGTTCATACTTGTCTCGATGGACGAATGAATGAATGGAAAAGACTATGTGTTTGTATGAATACTGAAAGAACCACTCTTAAGTCTCTTTTCATAAAACTCCTTCTTTGGTAAATAAGTGGAACAATGACTAATCCATAAAATTCCTTAATCGATCTCGGCTAGGAAATGAGCTCTAGAGGGCGTGGTCGCCGTGGGCGAGGTAGAGGAAGGATGATCGTGTCGAACCCGTCCGATCGGGTCGAGTCTCGATAATGAAATACCGCCACCACCACCCCTAGGCTGTTAATGTTGGAAGCAAGCTCGGGGCGGGGAAGATCTTGTGTCGCAGTCAGGCTTTGTGAGTTTTGGAATTGGTGGTAGTGCGAGGAGGAAATGGGGAAATCGAAAGTCATACTGAGCGGCTCCGAGCTAATGGAGCAAAAATGTTTTAAGGAGTATCTAATGTGGCACCCATCACCGGTGAGTCTTGGTTGGAAGCAATGGCGCATCATGGATGAGTGGACTTGACCCCGAGGAGAAGTTGAAAGGGATGGTGGCGTTATTCTGCGATGAAGCGTGTCGATGGTGGTTAATTGTTCGGGATGGTACCACGGCTAAAAATTTGACACAGGAGTATGTTAGAGGCATTTCGGAAGAAGTATGTGGGAACAAGGTATCTGAGATGAACAAGGAAGGCTTTTCTAGGGTTGGTACAAGGGAGTAAGTCTGCGCGAATATGAGGTGAAATTCCTAAGGTTGAGCCGCTATGCTCGAGGGTAGTGGCAATCCGAGCATGAACATGCAGTCTGCATTTTGAGGACGGATGAGGGACGATCTGAGGCCATGATATACCGCATCGGAGAGAATTCCTACTTTGGTGGAAAAGGCCAAGGTGGCTAGGGGATTAAGGATGCTACCAAGCGGTCGTGGATAGAATAAGGCCAAAAAGAGGATTTGGGCTATCTGGAAAGGGTCACAAGAGGCCTAGGGTTGACGGACCACAAAATCAACAATTTGATACGGAGTTGGCAGACGCTCGCTTGTGAGCATTGTGGAAAGAAGCACTTGGGAGAGTGTTGGAGAAAGAGGAGGATGTTTCAAGTGTGGGTCTAAGGACCATATGCTTAAGGATTGTCCCAAACAGCTGGATGTGAGCCGACCACGCCGAATGCTAGCGGTGGTAGAGGCGAGACGACTGCTTCAGCAGGTCGTGGTTGAATAACCGAGGTAGTGGTAAATCTTGGCAAAGGTCGTGGAACACGTGGCTGAGGTACTACTAATGCCGATGCAAAACAACTGGGTTTGGTTTATGCGGTTCATGGGAGGAGAAGATGGTGGCGCACGGATGTAATAACGGTATGTTCTTTATTTTTAACAAACCCTATTTTGCTCTGATTGATGTGGGCTCGACCCATTCCTATGTTGGATGTAGTGTAGTGGAAACACTAGGCCTAGACTCTGAACTTTCTGATAGATGGATGACTATAGTAAGCCCATTAGGCCAAACTGTTGTGGTAGACAAGATCTTTCGAAATGTGCCCTTAGAAATTCAGGGAGTGAACTTTCGAGCATATTTAATGGAGTTACCCTTGAGAATTTGAACTTATACTCGGAATGGATTGGCTAGTAGAACACTTAGCGTGTTGGATTATGTGGCTAAGCGGATAGAACTAAGAACCGGAGGATAAAGTGGTAGCCATGATCGGAGAAATGAGGAACTACTTGTCTAACGTGGTTTCGACATTGAAGGCCGAGAAGATGATTAATAAGGGTGTAAGGCATTTTAGCCTTCATTAGTACGATAGGTGGGAAGGAAGAAGGTATTAATGGAGTTAGGGCGGTGAGGGACTTCGTGGATGTATTTCGAGAGGAATTACCGGGAATACCCCCAGATAGGGAGGTGGAATTTGGGATAGATTTGCTACCGGGAACAACTCCTTTGTCAATCGCTCCATACCGAATGGCGCCAAAGGAGTTAGTGGAGCTCAAGGCTCAAATCCAAGAACTATTGGATCGTGGGTTCATCCGACCCAGTGTGTCTCCGTGGGGAGCACCGGTCTTATTTGTAAAGAAGAAGGACGAAACTATGCGTATGTGCATAGACTACCGTCAGTTGAATAAGCTAACCATTAAGAATAAGTATCCTTTACCAAGAATCGATGACTTGTTCGATCAATTTGAAGAAGCAGCGATATTTTTAAAGATCGACTTAAGGTCGGGATATCATCGATTGAAGGTGAAGGAGGTGACATCCATAAGACCGCTTTTAGGATAGGATATGGCCACTTTGAGTTTGTAGTGATGCCGTTTGGGTTGTGAGCGCTCCACTAGCGTTCATGGATATGATGAATCGGGTTTTCCAACCCTACTTGGATAGGTTCGTCGTTGTGTTCATTGACGATATTTTGGTGTACTCGAAGTCGGAAGAGGAGCATGATAAGCATCTCAGAGTTGTGTTAGAAGTGTTAAGGAGAAGAAGCTTTATGCCAAATTCAGCAAGTGCGAATTTTGGCTTAAGGAGTGGCATTCCTAGGACATATGGTATCCGAGAAGGAATAAGAGTGGATCTAGGAAGATCGAGCGGTGTTGGATTGGAAACTACCTAGGTTCGTGGTTTGAGATCAAAGTTTCTTAGGCTTGCGGAGGCTATTCTGAAAGGTTTGTGGAAGGATTCTCGTCAATAGCCGCCTTTAACAAAGTTGCTAAGGAAGGAAGTACCTTGAATGGACTAATAAGCGGCGGAGAGCTTTGAAAAGCTTAAAAGGGTGTTGACTAAGCTCCAGTTAATTGACCAAAAGGCGGGAAAAGATTTTGTGGTGTCTTGTGATGCTTAGATACGGGGTTAGGTTGTGACTAATGCAAGAGGGTAAAGTAGTCGCTTATGTGTCTCGGAAGTTAAGGCCTCATGAGGTTAACTACCCAACTCATGACTTGGGCCAGCGGCGATGGTTTTTGCCCTTAAGGTTTGGAGGCACTACCTTTATGGAGAAAGGTCGATTATCTACACAGACCACAAAAGTCTTAAGTACTTGTTGACTCGAAGGAGTTGAACTTAAAACAACGAAGGTGGGTGGAATTGTTGAAGGACTCGATCGTTCGATAGAATATCATCCGCAAGGCAAATGTGGTAGCCGATGCCACGAGTAGGAAGGTTGTGTCGATCGAGGGCTTTGTTCGCTCATTTAAGTCTCGTATGATGATGGAAGCTCATTGGCGGAGTTACAAGTCAAGCCCACTGGTGAAGGAGGTGAAAGAGGACAGTTGGTGATAAGGACTTAAGTACTAAGTTACAGCAAGTACAACAATGAGGATTAAAGGACTATGACGTCACTGATGAAGAAGTATTGTGCTAAAAGAGAAAGGTCGTATCTGGGGATAAGGAGTTGAGACAAAGGATTCTTTGGGAAGCGCATGGTAGCCCTTATGCTATGCATCCCGGAGGCCAAGTTGTATAGAGATCTAAGGAACAATTTTGGTGATCCGATCCGAAATGAGAGGTGACCGAATTTGTGGGGAAATGTTTGACGTGTCGATGAAGTTAAGGCTGAACACCAAGTCCCATCGATTGTCTGCAACCAATCGAAGTTCCCCAATGGAAGTGGGAAAGAATTACCATGGACTTCGTTAGTGGGCTTCCCCTTACGCCTACTAAGAAGGACTCGGTATGGGTGATAGTGGACCGTTTGACCAAATCCGCGCACTTTATCCCAGTAAGAGTTGATTATTCCCTTCAGAAGTTGGCCAAGTTATATGTGGCAGAAATCGTAAGGTTATATGGAGTACCGGTGTCGATCATCTCTGATAGAGACCCAAGGTTTATGTCTCGATTTTGGAAGGCACTTCATCAAGCTTTAGGCACTAAGTTAGACTTCACTACGTCTTTTCATCCACAATCGACGGGGCGATCTGAGCAGGTTATCAAGTGTTGGAGGATATGTTGAGAGGCTGTGTAATGGATTTCCGAGGAAGTTGGGAAAATTACTTGCCTTTAGCTGAGTTTGCCTACAACAACTGCTATCAAGCTAGCATTCGGATGGCACCATACGAAGCATTATATGGAAGGAAGTGTAGAACACCTACTTGTTGGACCGAGTTAGGAGAACGCCGAGTTTTGGGTCCAGAATTAGTGGCAGAAACTGAAAAGAAGGTTGAGTTGATTCGGGCACGGTTGAAGGAAGCCTCTGATAGGTAGAAGTCGTACGCAGACCTTAAGCGGAAGGAAATAGAGTTTGAAGTGGGAGACCAAGTATTCCTGAAAGTCTCGCCTTGGAAGAAGGTAATGAGGTTCGGTCGAAAAGGGAAGTTAAGCCCAAGGTTTATAGGGCCTTATCGAGTACTGAAACGAGTTGGGCCAGTGGCATACCAATTAGAGTTGCCACCAGAATTGCAGCGGATGCACGACGTATTCCATGTATCCATGCTACGTCACTACAGATCGGACCCATCTCATGTGTTACCTGTTGAAGAGGTGGAACTAAGGCCAGACTTATCCTACGAGGAAGAGCCGATTCGAATCTTGGAACGTGATGTGAAAGTATTACGAAGGAAGTCCGTACCTCTAGTCAAAGGGTTATGGCGTAATCATGGAACGAAAGAAGCTTTGTGGGAGTCAGAGGAGACCATGCGACATCAATACCCTCAATTATTTTAGTTAGGAAATTTCGGGGACGAAATTATTTTAAGGGGGGTAGAACTGTAACATCCTTAAAAGGGTCTATGCATTTTCAGTTTAATTGTACGAAATGTCAAGTCTCAGGTACTATGAATAAATTTTTGATACTTTTGGAAACCTAGAAATGGAAATGGAAATGGGAATTAAAATGGAAATTAACATTTTTGGAAACTTGAACATTTTGGAAACCTGAACATTTTTGGAAACTTGAACATTTTGGAAACCTGAACATTTTTGGAAATGATTCAAAAATGGAAAGTAAACATTTCTGGAAATTTGGAAATGTAAGAAAATAGCAAGTTTACAGAGCCGATCGAAAATTTTAGGAAACTTAGAAATGATGCAGGAATGTCAAATTTTAAAGTTCAAAATAGGAAATAAGGGCAAGAGGGCCTTAAAAGAAAAAGTTGGAGAATTTTGACACACAAACAGGCTTGGAAAAGTGGCCTGAAGATGTCACTTAGGGCTTAGAGAAATGGCGCCATATGCAAGAGAAATGGGCCTGAGTTCGAGTCACTTGGAAAGCAAATAATGAAGGTTTTATTTTTGCTTCCATAAGCAAGAGGGTGGACGGCACAAGCTTCTAGAAATAGAGGTGTTTTAATTCCATAAATATGTGAATAATAAGTGATAAATAAAGGATTTTCTTTTAATATAATTATTGAGGAGATAAATGATGGATTAAACACTTTTATTTTTAATAAAAGAGATAATATTATCACAAGGAAGGGTGGTGGCCAAGTCAAGGACTCTTGGCCTAGTAATTTCGGCTGAAGAAGGATAATTGAAGGCTTTTCTCTCATCTTTTCCTAAGTGTGCCGAAATTTTCCTAGCCCTATTTCTCTCTCGCCAAAATTTTTCCTAAGCAAAACTCCATCTTTTCTTCTCCTCTCCTTTGCTATTGTCGAGCCAAAACACTCTTTGATCCTGTTAAATCTCCATAGCCAATCTCTGTGACTCTAGGCAAGGAAGCAATCGACTCAAACATCAAAGGGTAAGATCTGTGGTCAATCGATTTGTATTCTTTCTCTTTTACCAAAATCGGGTACTAATCCTATTAGCAATTTTGGCCGAATCGCAAGGGGTCTCTCGTGTTTCTACAATTACCAATATAAGGATCAAGGATCTAAGGTAAGGAATATAAGTATTCGGTCAAGGTTTTGATTACGTCTCAATATTAAAATAAATCGACATGAAGTTATAGGGATTTGACGGATATTCAAGACAAGGAAACTTTCGGGATTTGGAAACTATAAGGTAAGTACATAGATCCAATCGGCCTAGGGTTATATTGGTATTATTTTCCATTTACTCAAAAGTTAGAAACCGACATAATTACGATTTAGTGGCTAGCCGATTTAAGGAAGGAGTACTATCAATTTCCCAGATTTGATTTACAATCTTTCAATTTGGCAACAAGGTAAGTAATACAAATCCTACTAGGATTTGGTTTTAAGCCAAATAGGTTTGTTAATATGTTTTAATGGTTGGTAGAATATAGGAGTTAAAGATCTAGATCGGTAGATCGTTCTTCTGGATTTCAAGGAATGTATTAAGCAAATCGGTGTGTACTCACACTAACTTTCGATATATCATATGGCAATTATTTTAATATATGAATATGCATAAGAATGTGAATGTGGCTAAGTACCACGATGTGGTAAGAGTACCAGTCGCTTTCCTACTTCTAATAGGATTACGAATATGATATATTTTGAACATATGAATAGTAACATGAATGAGAATTAAGTATGTTATGCATGATATAAAATTTATGGGGCATTCGGGATCTATGTGAAAGGGAAGAAGGTGTTGACTTGGTCTCACCAACGGAATATGGTGACTACTACACAAAATTTGAATATGGTAACTCGATTACATTATCTAAATTTGGTAACTTTGTTACATTATTTGAATATGGTGTCTAATGACACAAATTATATGGGCGATGAGCACGTCGATTGCAAAGAATCGCCTTCGATGGTGTGTAGCGGATGGAGGGTTGACTTAGTAGTCCCACGGTGTGTGGCCGGCGAATGCACGGTGGTGTGTAGTGGATGGACCATTAGGCTTGGGTTTGGGTTGCATCATCATTTATTTTATATGAATATGAATTTGATATGAACATGTATGCCGATTTGTTGAATGTTAGTATCTGTGTGCACATTGAGTCTGTTGACTCACCCATTGTGGGAACTATTTTTAGGTGATGAACAAAGGATTTTACCGTGACGGTGAACCTTGAGGTGGCCATGTTTCATTTGAAGATTTTATTTAATTTGGATTTTATTTCTTTTAGTACCTTTAATTTTATTTTGGGTTTTACTTGATGTAATAAGGCCATAAGGCCCAAGTGGATTTTTCTTTATTTTTGCTTTACTTTTAAATATTGTGCTAAGAACTATTTTGGATGTAAGTAAGTACAAAATTTATTTCTTTAAAAATGAACCCTAAAATTATTTTGTCACTTTACTTAAATTGGATTTACAAGATTAATTAAATGGGTTCCCAATCTCAGCCCAATCCACAACAACATTTTTCCAAATATTATACCAATTTTGTCTAAGTAACAAAGAACTTGAAAACCGGTTAACTTAAGGAACAAACCAGATCCGGTTCAGGCTCGTGGGTCGGGTGTGGGGTGTTTCATACCTCATCTCTTTTCTTTTAATCATCATCATCTTCTCCTTCTTCACTTTCAACCGAAACCATTTTCTACCAAAAATCAAATCATCCCTTTCTCTCAAATTTCTCTTCTCATTTACCTTGTTAAGGTCGAAACTCCCATTCTCTATTTTCATCTTCTTCTTTCTTTTCTTTTGTTGAAAACCCGAAACCACCATAGCCAAAAATATCATATTTTTCTCTTCTTTTTATTCAAGCCGAAAGCATCATTTCTTTTCTTCTACTTTGACAAGGCCGAATCTTCAAGTGGTTAAGTAAGGATTTTTGTTAAGTGTTTTCATTATTTCTTTTAGAATAGCCGATTTAGAAACTTAATTCTCTCATTTTTCTCCTAGGCCGAAACTTTGGAAAGGATTGTTAAGGATCCTTTTTGGTAGCCAACGTTTAAGGAGAGATCTTTCGAAATCATCCAAGGTAAGGATTATCATTTTCGGTTATATCGTTTCTTTTAAATAGTTTATTAATCGACTACATTTTAGGGGAGAGTTCGAGACAAACAAGATAGGTTCGAAAAGAGCGGTACGGAGTGTTTGGAAGAGAGGGGGCTCTGTTATACCCTCAAACTTCAAGCGAAGGGCTGTATGGTAGTTCGAGATTCTGAGGGTAAGGATTTAGATCTCTCATCAATAGTATAGATTATAAGTAATAGTGTATACTAATCAAATGTGATAATTAACTAGGTGTTGACGAGCGGGAAGGTATCGTTCTCACAGTCATAAGGTGTGTAACATTACACTAAAATCTCATAGATGTGATTTGTATGAAAATATGTGTAATAATGGTTGTGAGTACCATTCAGTGGTATACGATATTCAAGTATGTTTAACCCCAATATTTTGCTAATTTTGCTATATGCCTAAATGTGCGATAAATATGATTTTTGCTATGATTTTGGGGTAAATGGCATGAAAACTGAATAATATGTATGTGCATGGGCATATGGGTGTTATTGATAAAGGGGAAGTATTCCGGTGGTTTTGCCACAATATCCGGTGACTTCGGTCACATATTTTGAATCCGGTGACTTAGGTCACATATGTGAATCTGGTGACTTCGGTCACATATTTGAAATTCGGTGACTTCGGTCACAATTATCTGGTGGCCATGCCACAAAATTATAAGGGCGATGTGCATGTTGACTGCAGCAACTGCCTTCGATGGTGTGTAGCGGATGGAGGGTCGATTTAGTAATCCCACGGTGTGATTGGTTGATACGGTGGTGTGTAGCGGATGGATATTTAGGTGGGCTCGGGTTTGCATTTCATTATATAAATATCCATGTGACTTCTAAATGATTTTATTTGATTTGCTATAAAAATGGGCTTTTGGCTAAATATGACTAAAAATGGGCCTATGGCTATATGTGTTATTAATGGGCTTAAAGGCTATGATCAAATGGGCTTTTTAGTGTTTTTGTTACACATTGAGTTTATGACTCACCCCTTTTGTGGGATAATTTTTCAGATGACTCTTAGCGCGATGGATCGGGTCAGCGAGGACTACGTGGTGGCCAATGCTCAACAAAGTATCTTGAAGTTCCTTACAATAATATCTATTAAGTTTACTTTTATTACTTAGAATTTATTATGGGTTTGTTAATTTTTGTAATAAGGCCACTATGAACTGTTTTTAATTTTTGCGTTTTGGACTTTTATTCTGCCATAGACAATGTTTATTAATAACTAAATGGTTTTTAATAAATAATTTAAACTGTTTTTGAAAACAAAATATATTTCCACAATATTAATAAATTTTTCATTAAATTTGGTTTTATTTTAACTTATAAATTTCATTTTAAAAATCATGTTTTAAGAAGATACAAATTTATTTAAATCCGATTTCAACCTGAATATTAAGTTAATCTGTTTTATACGAACTCATCAAATTTTTTTTTACAAATTGAGAAATTGCTAAAGTTTTATTCGAGGAACATATCAAATCCGGTCAGGCTTTTTGGGCCGAGTTTGGGGTGTTTCAAAAATACTAAATTTTACCAAAATTTCCATTTCAAAACTTGTTGATTTCTAACATAACTTTAATATTTTTCCATCAAACAAAATAAAACATCAATATTTAGCTATAGCCGAATATCAAACATACTCAAATTCAAAAATTTCAACATGGGTAAGTTACATTTCGAAGCAACGATCTCAAAAATGTCAAAATTAACAAAAACCAAAGTCAAACTAACCTTTAAATCAAGCTTCCACCATGGCCGAATGTTTAAGCTTTTAACTTAAGCTTTTTCTTTTCTTATTTCGGTAGTGAAAGGATGAAGACAACCTTTTTGCATGTTTTTAATTAACATATATTATGGGGTTTAATAATTTACCTATTTAACCTTATAATTTATAATATTATAAAACATATCATAATGGCAAATTTGGACTTTAGCTGTCCACTAACTTTTAGAATGGGTTAATTACCCTTTTAACACCTCATGTTAAAAAGCCACACTCAATTTAGTGTATTTTACTTTGGTTTGCAACTTTTACCGTTAATGCAACTAAATCCTTTTTCTAAATTAAACACACAAACGATTAAATTTTTCTACGAAACTTTCACACACATTAATTCACACATAATAAACACAAATTAATAAATTTAAATAATTCTCGGACTAAGATTCGTTGTCCCGAAACCACCATTCCGATTAGGGTCAAATTCTGTCTGTTACAATACTTAATGTTCTCCCTTATGGAACAGTCGAGGTAAATAATTCTACTTTCGATACTTTTAAAGTAAACTCTACTTGACTCAAATTATATGATGATAGCACAGAAAAAGATTTTTCACTCCTTAAACCACCGTGAAGGTACGAATGAGACGTAAGTCTAGCTTAAGACTTTAAACGAGCACTTCTCTGGAGGCAACCCGAGCACTAACCCATTTATTTTCAATTCTTTCTCTTTTAGCACCTAAACTATAGACTAACCAAGTTAATGAAGTGCAGATTTTCACATCACACGGCCTTACAAACGGCCGTGTGGAAGCTACGGATCTTCGTACAGACATAGCAGAGATAGTACGAGACAGGACGAGAAAAATATCTTTGAATCACAGACTCGCCTAATACCACGGCAGTGCGACATAGCCGTGGCCGACACTGATGAACCAACACGAGCGTGGCGATTTAAAAACTAGGCATGGGAGAAGAGATTGAACCGCCACACGGCCCTGCGACATGGCCGTGTGACACAACACGCCTACGATACATAGGCGTGGGGATGTACCAGAGCCAAAATTTTCTATTTAAAACACCCATTTCCCCTTCTCACCCATACCCCATTCACTCCGCACTTCCCTTCATCTTCACTTTCTTCCTTCCTCACTCCATAAAAGCTTCAATCTACGCTCCAACAATGTCAAAGAAACGGAAAGATCTGAGGCCTGTCTCCCTGTGTGAGACAAATCAGCATAAGCTCATGCCAGCGCTTCATTAACCCGACAAGCCAAGGGTCTTTGAGACCATTTGGCTCTTATTTTACTTTTCTCGTCTCTTTTAATTTCCTTATCTTTATTTTTCGTTCACTAAATTTGGTTTATTTCATTTTAGTTTCTTTGTTTTAGGTTCTAAAGGCTGCTAGGGAATCACAACACCACGGCCTTAGAAACCACACCCACCTCGCGAACCATTTACGAATAAGGACTTTCTAGTCCATTCATCTTCCCTTTTAGTTTTATTTTAATTCATATTTTCTTTCTTTTTATCTTTATTTACTTTAATTATATAATTAGTATAATTTAGATTATTATTACTAGTTCCTAGCTAATTCTTCACGAGTTACCCAATTTCTTCATCTAGCACAGGAACTAGAGGCGCTCCCTCCAACTTATCTTTAAACTCCGAATCAAGTTTCCACACTTCCAACTCAAGGAATCCATCCAAAAATTCAGGAAGTTTCACCTATCTCACTCTCTTTTGATTTTCTTATTATATGATTGTTATCTATCTTTGTACATTGAGGGCAATGTACATCTTAAGTGTGGGGGGGTGAAAGTTTATTAGAAAAAGTGCAAACTTTTTGCATTATTCTCAAATTCCTGAATGATATCATGTCTTAAAGTAGTTTTCTCATATCACTAATTAGAATGAAATTCTTGTTGACTCATGATTTTTATTGATATGTTTTAGATTAAGTCATTGTTAATTAGGCAATGATGATTTAAACTTTAAGATACTAGAGAATCAAGCATGATGAGTCTATTTTCAAAAATTAAAATTCTGTTAGGTTGTTTACCTGAATCTAAGTTGTTACCTTGAAGTTTGAAATTTATGAGGTTAACATTAAAATACCCATAATTTTTGTGAGATTTTGAGCCTTTAGAGCATATATTCTTTTCGTGCTCACTTTATTGATTATGAGTGTGTCAACATTGATTTGTTATTCTAGAACTTGCTTCGATTATACATGTCGAGACTACACTATTGAGTTGATATACAGAGATGATTAAGGCACCTAGGATTCAACCCACTTATTCCACTAAAAAGCCTACCCTCATAATTGACCCCTAGTGAAACCCTTTGATCCTAACAACCCTTTCTTTTTGACTCAACCCACTAATATTAAACTGAAATCCATCTCGTATTTGTTATCACGATTCCTTTTGATTACCCTTCTATCGAGACTTGTTTTGATTAGTTACCTAATTAAATTATTTTAGTTGTAAAAGTTCTATTTTATATTTGATTTGTTCTTAAAAAAAAATCAATCAAAAATCAATTAAAAAATCAAAGTATATTCATTATTAGTCATGTGATTAAGTGAGCCTATACATTTAATTTCAACACCTTGAAAAAGAAGCTCGTATTATTAGTATTACAAGTTTTCAATTATTCAGGTTATTAGTCATTTTTTTAGTTAGGTAATTTGTCAATTCAATCTCGATTTTAACCCTTCTAATTCGGCCTTTATCCACACCATTAACCTAAGCCCCGTTACAACCCTTGTTAAAGACCTTTTGATTTGTGTATCATCTCATTTTATAGTGGTGGAGATTTGATTTTCAAGCAAGCCTATGGCAATAACTTTTCATGTTCGACTTTTGAGAGCTTAATTTTTAAACCTTAAACACCTTGAGTGATTTGAGTGAATCTTTAGTGAGGATGTCAGCTTTTTTTGATTTTGAATTAAATGTGATTATTTAGGTAAGGGGAGACACCTATGTTTTCATGCTAAAAACTCATGACTTTGATTGTTTGAATATTTAGGACTCTTTGAGTTGAATCATCCATGTATAAATTATCTATGAAGTATGATGAGGCATTATTGATAAATATTATGAATTGAGGAAGTTCATTTTAATTGTGAGTTGAGAATTTTGCTTGAGGACAAGAAAAAGCTTAAGTGTGGGGGTATTTGATAAACCGAAATAGTAAGATATTTTAATCCCACATCTAGCATGTTTATGGATGATTTTTTTTCCTTTAATTATGGAAATAGGTGCTTCTAATCCTTTGTTTTCATGTTTTATACTTAGTAGAGCACCTGGAGGATGAAAAGAACGAATAACGGGCTGAAAACAGAGAAAATGGGCCAAAGCATGAAATCCACACAGCCTGGGCCCAATACCACACTACTGTGCCTCGTGAGAAAAGTCGACCACGGTTGGACCCCTAAAAACACAACCGTGCCTCATCAACAGGATTGACCACGGCCTAGCCACGACTTACACGGGCGTGTGCCATGGGCGTGTCTTTGCCGCAAGAAAGAAGAATTCTATTCGGATTAGGATACTTAGAGGCAAAGAAACATATTTTGAAAGCCTATATAAAGACCCTAGAGACCAACCTTTAAAAGGGCATCCATCTAGGCCAAAGAGCCAAGCCAGAGTAGTTAATTTCAGGGATTTACTCGAAGAAAGCTAGTTGATTCATCTCAAGAAGCCAGAATTATACTCAAGACGGAGGATCTCTTCTTCAATTCCTTTAGGGGGTTTTAGGGATTTCTTATGTTTTGTTTTATCTTTTCTTCTGAGATGTTTTCTTTTATAATTATGAACTAAACCCTCAAATACTTGAGGGGGATGAAACCTAAGACGAATCTTGTTATTGTTATCTGAACTGAATGATAAATATTTGATTTGTTCTTAACTATGTGTTCTTAATCCTTGTTTTGGTATTTTCGGGATAGTGATGTGCTTAGGTAGAGGAGGAAGAGACCCTGTCTAAGAGTAGATCTAGCATGGTTAAGCGGAGTTGCTCGCGCACCTAGAGATAGGGTGATGAAATCTATCGGATTAGGGTCAAACCTAATATGAGAGTCCATAGATCGAATTAATGCAATTCTAGGGGTTTTAATTAGAAAGAGATTTCAATTAATCAACCTAGGATTAGATGTTAAAAGCCTTGAAGTGAGGGATTAATATAACTTAGGGAATCCTATGGATCAGGTCAAATGAATAAATCGTCCGGTTCAGAGTTAGATAACAAGTGAAGTCTAGGTGGATTCTTCCTTAGGTATTGTCCAAGTTAATCGGTTTTCTCTCAAGTTTTTTCCCCAATTTCTTCTTTGTCTTCGCATATTTAGATTAGTTGAATAGTTAATTTTAGATTAGATAAAAATCCACTTAATTCGCAAGTTAAATAATAGAAAAAGAGTTAATATTAGTACTTTTGGTTCCTTTGGGTTCGACAATCTGGTCTTGCCAGTAGCTATACTACTTTTCGATAGATGCACTTGCCTCCATCGTTGTCTTAGTTAGTTTCCAGGTTCGATAATTATTTTTATAAATTTTGAAGACTCGACAGACACGATCACTGGCATTTATCAGTCCATTCAAACTTTACATCTTTCTAAAGAAATCGTGTCATCGGAGAAGCTATCATCGAAAATCCTTATACAAATCTCTGATAGTAACCGGCTAATCCCAGAAAACTTTTGACTTTAGACACATTTTTCGGTGGTTTCCAATTAACAAAGCTGAAATTTTATTTGAATCCACCCTGATACCTTTTGCAGATATTATATGTCGAAGAAAGCCGACTTCTTGAAGCCAAAATTCACGTTTATTAAATTTGGCATACATTTGTTTCTCACGCAAAGTTTGCAGCACAATTCTTAAATGATCAGCATGTTCATTTTTATTTTGAGAACATACCTAGATATCATCAATGAATGCCACCAAAAATCTATCCAATTATGGTCTAAAAATTCTGTTCATTACATCCATAAATACTGCAGGTGCATTTGTTAATCAAAATGGCATTACAAGAAATTCATAGTGCCCATGCCTGGTTCTGAAAGCTGTTTTTGCACATCCAAGTCTTTTACCCGTAACTGGTAGTAACTAGAATGAGGATCAATCTTTGAAAATACAGTAGTACCTTTCAACTGATTAAACAAGTCATCAATACGAGGTAGTGGATACTTGTTCTTTACTGTAAGTTTGTTGAGTTGCTGGTAATCAATACATAATCTAAATGACCTATCTTTCTTTTTAACAAATAGAACCGGTGCACCCCAAGGTGAAAAACTAGGTCGAGCAAATCCTCTGTCAGTTAATTCTTTCAACTATGCTTTCAACTCTTTTAAATCTGTATGGGGCCATTCTATAAGGTGCTATAGATATAGAAGTTATCCCTGGAACAATATCTATAGAAAATTCCACCTCTCTGACTTGTGGTAATCCGGGTAATTCCTTTGGAAACACATTAGGAAACTCACAAATAACCGACACTGACTTAATCTTTGATTTAGATACTTTAGTGTCCAACGCATATGTAAGATAGGTATCATACCCTTTTCTAATATATTTTGTGCTGACACGACTAATATAACATTAGATAGCCCATCCAGTTTATCAGATTCAATACAGAGCAATTCACCATTCTAACATTTTAATACAATATGCTTCTGTTTACAATTTACCACTGCATCATGCTGAATTAGCCAGTCCATACCCAAAATTACAGCAAATTCATCAAATGGAAACAACATCAAATCAGCCGAGAAACAATAACCCCGTACCATTAACGGACAATTTTTATAAATTTTATCTACCATCACAAACTGGCCCACAGGGTTTGAAACTTTAACCATGAATTCAGTGGACTCAACAGGTAAATTTTTAACAAATGCTAAATTCGTGCATATGTATAAATGTGTTGAACCAGGATCAATCAAAGTAGTAATATCAGTATCAAGAAGAGAAAAAGTACCAGTAATAATGTCAAGTTCAGAAGCCTCTTCACGTGCACGTATAGCATATGTCCTTGCTGGTGCTTGTGCTTAATATTTGACATTTTAATCTTTTGTCACTCCTTGGCTACCACTAACATTACCGGGGTTACAAGTTGGTCTACCTCTAGAAGTAGAGTTTTTCGGCCTTGAAGTCTGAACAGTATCTTTTTTAGGCTTTTTTGGATAGTCTTTTAGATAATGATCAACAGAACCACATCTAAAGCATGCCCCACTTCTCATGCGGCATTCCAAAAAATGCAATTTATTACAATGTTTGCATCTACATTTGGGGTTACCAACACTTCCTACACTTGCTGTGGATGGAGCCAAAAATCTCAGATTTAAGCCTTAAGTACCTCGATCTCTCCCAGAATACCCCGGAGATGTGACATAAAAATCATGATATTTCATCAAATTCTTTGAAGCTGATGATTGTGACTTTCCCATAAATCTTTTACTCGAAGTCGGGCTTCTATCTCTACTTGCTTCTTTCCTTTGCTTAGCTCTTCGGCTTTATGTGCCTGGTCAACAAAAACCACAAATTCTTTTAGTTCTAGAATCCCAACCAACAACGTAATGTCTTCGTTTAATCCTTCTTCAAAACGTTTACACATGGCAACTTAAGTTGGAACACACTCTCTAGCATACTTGCTCAATCTGACAAATTCTTGTTCGTACTCAGATACTGTTATATTTTCCTGTTTAAGCTCTAAAAATTCTTTTCTTTTCTGATCCAAAAATATCTGACTAATATGCTTTTTTCTGAATTTTGTTTGGAAAAATTCCTATGTAATATTTTCTTTTGATACAACAGAAGTCATGGTATTCCACCACTGATAAGCTGAGTCTTTTACAATGATACAACACATTTTAGACACTCCGTCGGTGTACATGATAATTCATCTAAAACCCTGATGGTATTCTCTAACCAGAATTCTTCCCTTTTTGGATCGTCTTCAGTAGTAGCCCTAAATTCTTCTGCCCCATATTTACTAATTTTATCTACTGGAGGCTTACCAGTTTTAACAGGTTCTGTGTAACACCCCAAACCCGGTCTATGCGTTAAGACTAGATTTGGTTTGTTACATAAATCGAACTATCTTAATAATTACGGTGAATCGGAATTTTCAAAAAAAATCATTTTTAATTACAAGGTTTAATAAAAACCAAAAGAGTATTTTAAATTTGATGTATATGAGAAGACATTGATTGAAAATATCATTGATATTGTATTGTTAAAATCCTTAGAGTAAATTTTTATAAGAGTTCAAAATATTTAAGAAAATGATAAAGGAATTTCATATATTTGAAAACCCAAATTATTTTAAGAAAACATCATGTATTAATCATAAGCCCATATTAAAATATCCAAAATATAGTTTTAAACCAACCACACATAAAAATCCATGAAATATTAATAGAGGCCTTATTACATCAAACCGAAAAAAAAATCCATGAAATATTAATAGAGGCCTTATTACATCAAACCCAAAAATAGTAAATTATAGAAAATACTTAATAAAAAGTTTGAAATTTATTTAACCCATGTTTCACTTTGAAATTTATTTAACCCATGTTTCGCAGTATGGCCTCCACAAAGTCATCCTCGGCCCAAGTCCACGTCAATTTCCATTACCTAAAATGAAAAATTTGAGGGAGTGAGTTACTCAAAACTCAGTGTATAACTCACTTACTTTATCCACTGGGCCAAATCATCAAGTCATAGTTTTGGGCTTGAGCCCATTAGCAAGATTAACAGTATAAATAATAATATGTATGCAAAAATGAAATTCCCAACCCCAAACCTAATTTCCATCCGCTACACACCCCTGTACCAACCATCACACCTGTGGGGATCAAGTCAACCCACCCGCCATCACACCAATCGTAGGCATTAATCCATTTTATATTTGTGGCAGAGCCACCGAACTAGATTGTGACAAAGTCACCGAACTAGAGGCATTGAGCCATTAATATTTGTGGCAGAGCCATAGAACCGAGGCAAATAGCCATTTAATTATTTTGTGGCAGAGCCACCGAACTAGATTTTGGCAACATGCCTTTCTTCTCTTCATCATTAATCCCAACCCATGCAACATGTATGCAAAAATTTGTCTATGTTCATATGATGATTTTATCAAAAGACTTAAATAACATAAGAGTCAATATTTCTAGTTATTGTTAAGGCCCAAAATTTCAAAATAGCATTTAGCCTATTTAACAATCTAGCATCTTAAACCCAATTTACGATCTAGCTAAGAGTTTGGCCCATTTAACAATTTATCAGGCTTTTCGACCCATTTAACAATTTATCAGGCTTTTCGGCCCATTTAACAATTTATCAGGGATTTCGGCCCATTTATCGATCTAGCAGAGATTTTGGCCCATTTATCGATCTAGCAGAGATTTCGGCCCATTTTTACGAGACATAAAATTTACATATTAACAACTAACTTCTCGAGGGCATTTTCATAATTTTCATAATTTTAATCGTTTTCATGTATTTTCACCGAGATACCAATTAATACGTATTATACCGATTTAATCGTCTTTACGATTTTACTCAATACCACGAATGACATCCAACCCGAGAAAAGTGTGAAGTTACACACCTTGATATCGTGAGTACTAAACCTTCCCGCTCTTCAACACCAAATCATAATACGAACCATTAGGACATTATCTTTTATCAAAAATTTACTATTGAAATACGATCTAAATCCTTACCCCTTTGATTTTGAACCACTTCTATCTTTGGTTTCTCCTCGTTCGATGGTTCGTTACCCGATGAGAATCCACGAACGTACAAAGGCTCGGGAGTACGAACTACTTCAAATAATTGATTCTCCTCGGTTGATGGTCTGCAACCCGGTGGAAAATCCTGGATTCTCGAAATAGCCCTTCATTTATAAATAGGGGGATTTGCGGAACCGCCCCTCTTTCGAAGGCTATGGACTGCCCTTTTCTGCCCTATCTTGAATGTCTCTAAAGACATAAGATTATTAGTTCGACTTATTAATATCGAAAAAATGATGAACGTTTATAAGATTTGGGATTTTACTTACCACGATTTGTCTTCGTTCCACGAGAATCAATCGAAAGATTTTGATCCTACAAACGAATCGATTAATAACTAACTATACTAACTGAATAAGAATCCTTAAAATAAAAATCTCCTTACCTTGATTCTTGAAATCGATTGTGGTAAGAGAAAATGAAGAGATTTTGTCACAAGAGCATATTACATTCGGCCGTGGGTGATATAAAATTGAGGAAAATTGTAATGAAGAAGAAAAATGGAGAAAAGGGAGATAGGATGGTATGGTTCGGTTTCAAGAGAGAAAGAAAGAAAGAAAGAAAAAGAAAGGAGAAAGAAAAGAGAAGAAAAAGATACTTAGTTTGGAAGAAAATGCATTCGGCATAGGAGGAGAAAATGAGAAGATGAAAGGAAGAAAAATATTTGCTTGTCTATGTACTTTCGGTCACAAAGAGAAAAAGGATTTGGGAGAGAAAAAGTTTCAAACCGAAATGGTCACAAGAGAATGACTCAAAGAAGAAAAAAAATGAATTGTGTACTCAAATATGCTGGAAATTTTCTATTAGAGAGAATATGGGTGGAGAAAATACTTTGTTAAGAAAATGACCAAAATGAAAGAGTTTCTTACGCCATTCAAGCTACCATACTCTCAACCAAAACCGCCACCCCTTTTGCCTCATTCTTGGTCCAAATACTTGGCTATCAAAGGCCAACCTATTGCCACCCTTTCTTTCCATAGCACACTCCCCTTTCAAGCCATTTGTTCCCCTTACTTTCCTTATCCTAATGATTTCTTTCCTCAACTTAGATATTTCCTTAATCCTTTAGCCATCATACCAAAAATAAAGAAGTCAAACTTTCCATGTTTGCTTCTTGGCCGACACTTGATAGATGGAAGCAAAAAATAAAATTTTTCTAGTTGCAAGCTAGAAGATTCGAACCTCCTCCCTCATGTCTAAGTCATGGCGCCATCACCACTATGCTATTAACTCATTTATGCCATCTTTTAGCACTTTAATTAATTTAAGTCTTAAGGTCATTTAAAATTCTTTACTCTAAAGTACACTTAAATAATAATATTTATTCTAACTCCAAGTAACCCGAACTATCATTTAGCAACATAATGATACTCAATTATTTAGGATGTTACAATTCTACCCCCTTAAAGAAAATTTCGTCCTTGAAATTTACCTGATTAAAAGAGGTGAGGATATTACTGTCGAATAGCTTCCTCAGGCTCCCACGTAGCTTCCTCCACTCCGTGATTACGCCATAAAACTTTGACCAACGGCACAGTCTTCTTTCTTAGCACCTTAACATCCCGGTCTATAATTTCTACTGGTTCCTCTTCAAAAGACAAGTCTAAATTTAATTTCACTTCCTCTATCGGTACTATATGAGATGGATCCGACCTATAGCGTCTCAGCATGGAAACATGGAAAACATTATGAATTTGACCCAACTCCGGAGGTAATTCAATCTGATAAGCCACTGGACCAACATGCTTCATCACACGATATGGTCCGATGAGCCTAGGGCTCAGCTTGCCCTCAAATCTGAAAATCTTCTTCCAAGGTGAGACCTTCAAGAAGACTTGTTCTCCCACAGCGAACTCGATATCCTTTCGCTTCAAATCAGCATACGATTTCTGTCTATCCGAAGCTTCCTTTAACCGTGCTCGAATAACTTTTACCTTTTCCTCTATTTCAGAAATCAAATCAAGACCCAACATCCGTCGTTAGCCCAATTCAGTCCAACGGTAGAGTACAAAGACCTACGACCATACAATGCCTCATAGGGTGCCATCTGAATGCTAGACTGATAGCTATTGTTATACGCGAATTCAGCCAATGGTAGAAAATCCTCCCAACTACCTCTGAAGTCGATCACACATCCCCATAACATGTCTTCCAATATCTAAATTACTCTCTCCGACTGACCATTAGACTGAGGATGAAAAGCCGTACTGAAATTCAACTTTATCCCCAAGGCTTCGTGCAGAGCTTTCCAAAATCGTGATGTAAATCTAGGATCCCTGTCTGATATAATAGGCACTGGTACCCCATGCAACCTCACGATTTCGGATACATACAGCTTAGCCAATTTCTGCAACGAATAATCCGTACGAACTGGAAGAAAATGAGCAGTCTTCATCAAACGATCAACTATTACCCATATGGAATTTTTCTTAGTAGGTGTTAAAGGTAACCCACTAACAAAATCCATAGTTATCCGCTCCCATTTACAAAGAGGAATCTTTACCGGTTGTAACAATCCTGAAGGTAATTGATGCTCTGCCTTCACTTGCTGACAAGTCAAACATTTTCCTACAAACTCAGAAATCTCACGCTTCAACCCTGGCCACCAATACTGTTCACGGAGATCTCGATACATCTTATTTCTTCTGGGGTGCAAAGCATAAGGGCTACTATGCACCTCTCGTAGAATCATTTGTCTCAATTCTGAGTCTTTAGGCATACAAACCCTTCCACGAAAGCACAGCACTCCATTCATATTTATACCAAAATCCTCTATTTCACCCCTTTCAACCTGCTGAAATAAAAGTTCCAACTTTTTATCTGATGTCTACTTTTCCTTGATTTGTTCCAGCCACAGAGGCTTCACCTGAAGTTCTGCTAACAAACTACCATCCTCATACAAACTTAAATGAGCAAACATTGCTCTTAAATCAGTTACCGCCTTACGACTTAACGCGTCAGCAACCACGTTAGCCTTTCCAGGATGATATTCGATTGAGAAATCATAATCCTTTAATAATTCTACCCATCTTCTTTGTCTCAAATTCAACTCCTTTTGGGTAAGGAGGTACTTAAGACTCTTGTGATCCGT
Source organism: Gossypium rotundifolium (assembly GCA_025506655.1). Taxonomy (NCBI): domain Eukaryota; kingdom Viridiplantae; phylum Streptophyta; class Magnoliopsida; order Malvales; family Malvaceae; genus Gossypium; species Gossypium rotundifolium. Next base: position 159,407,801 of record CP106731.1, on the reverse strand, counting down.
GTAGATGATAGATTTCTCACCGTAGAGATAGTGCCTCCAAATCTTTAAAGCAAAGACCACTGCAGCTAATTCCAAATCATGAGTAGGGTAGTTTACTTCATGCGGTCTCAATTGACGAGAAGCATAGGCCACCACCTTTCCATTTTGCATCGTAACACAACCTGCACATGTGAGACGCATCACAATAAGCAGTGAATTCTTTTCCGACCTCCAATTTGAATCAAAATTGGAGCTTTAAATGTAATCTTTTTCAATTTCTCGAAACTCTCCTGTTGTTTTTTAGTCCAAATATACGGAACTCCCTTCCGCAACAGTTTAGTTAGGGGTGCAGCAATCAACGAAAACCCCTCAACAAAGCGTCTATAATAACCAGCCAGACCCAAGAAACTCCGAATTTTAGCTACCGACGTTGGTGGTTTCCAATCCAAAATAGCCTCAATCTTCCGAGGATCCACCCTTATTCCTTCAGCTAATACCACATGACCCAAGAAAGTCACTTCCTTTAGCCAAAATTCGCATTTACTAAATTTGGCATAAAGTTGCTTATCACGTAAGTAGTTTGATACTATACGCAAATCGTGTCATGCTCCTCATCATTTCTTGAATAAACCAAAATGTCATCTATGAACACTACCACAAACCGGTTTAAATATGGTTGAAAGACTCGGTTCATCATGTCCATAAATGCGGCTGGTGCATTGGTTAATCCAAACGGCATCATTACAAACTTATAATGTCCGTAACGAGTTTGGAAGGCCGTCTTATAAATATCTGCTTCTTTCACCTTAAGCTGGTGATAACTCGATCTCAAATCAATTTTGGAGAAAACTGAAGCTCCCTTCAATTGATCAAACAGGTCATCAATTCTCGGTAAAGGATACCTATTCTTGATCGTCAATTTATTCAATTATGCGTAATCAATGCACATACGCATCGATCCATCCTTCTTCTTGACGAACAAAACTGGTGCTCCCCACGAAGACACACTCGATTGTATAAATCCCGATCCAAAGAATTCTTGAATTTGAGCTTTAAGCTCGCCAACTCCTTGATTGCCATTCTATAAGGAGCAATGGACACTTTGGTCATTAGCAAAAGCTCAATGCCAAATTCTACTTCCCGATCCGAGGTATACCAAGTTCTTCGGAAATACATCCGAAATTTCTTTACCGTTCTCACATCATCCACAGATATCTCTTTGGCATCCAAAGCACAAATAAAGGTTAGGAATGCTCCATACCCTTTTCGCACCAACTTTTCTGCCTTCAACGCTGATACCACGTTCGCCAAGTAGTTCATTCACCAATCATTATGATTTCCTTATCGTCTGAGGTTCTTATTGACATCCGTTTCTCAGCACAATCCAAATGCGCCCGATGTTTTACCAACCAATCCATGCCCAGAATGAGGTCGAACTCGTCGAAAGGCAATTCCATCAAATTCGCCAAGAATACCTCCTCTTGAATTTCTAAGGGCACGTCTCTAAATAATTTATTTATGATTACTGACTGTCCTAAAGGACCAATTACTGTCATTTCACTATCGGTAATTTCAGATTTTAGATTTAGGTTTCCAGATATGGCGCTAGCAACATACGAGTGGGTAGAACCAATATCTATTAAAGCGAATGTACATCAAGATGAAGAACGTACCGATTATTACATCGGTGCATTGCCATCCTCGCGGCGTCTAATCGCATAGACTAGTCCAGCCGTCTTGCATCCGTGTTACCTCTAGGACCATTGCCTCGACCGGTGCACCGACTACGTCCAAATTTCCCATTACCACCACGACTGGTCCACGACCTCTCGGTGGTCTGCCGAGTACCTCTGGCGGTACAGGCATCGATATTACGAACTTCCCGAGTCGTATCCATACGTCGAGGGCAGTTTCTATACTGGTGATCCATTAAACCGCATTTGTAACAAGTGCCCATTTTCCTCCAGCACTCTCCAGAATGTCTTTTCCCACATTCAGCACAATCTCGACCTCGATTATTAGTTACAGGTGCTCTACCTTGGGCTAATTCATCATTTCGAGGCCTCTTCTGAAATCTCTTTGAAGAACCTGACTGCTGTGTCTCTTTCTTATTTCTAAATCTTTCTCGATTTTGACATTCTGAGTTCTTAGCCTCTTCGGCTATCTTGGCCTTCTCCACAAGCATGGCAAAAGTTCTAACTTGTTGTGGGGCAATCAGAACCCTCAACTCATCATTTAGCCCATCCTCGAAACGCACACAACGTTCGTGATCTGTTGACACTATTGTCTAAGCATATCGACTCAAGCGTAGAAACTCAGCCTCATACGCTGCCACTGTCTTTCTCCCTTGGACAAGATTCAGAAATTCCTTCCTTCGGGCGTCTACATAACTCGTTCCAACATATTTCCCTTGGAAGGCAGCTTTAAAGAATTCCCAAGTAATCAATGCAGCTTCGGTGCCTTCTCGAACAGTAAGCCACCACCGTCGCCTCGTCTCTTAACAAGGACACAGCTCCTTTCGGTTTACGCTCAGCAAAGGCATTCCATATCATCCATAATCCACTCCATAGCTTCAAGCCAATATTCAACCACATTCGGAGCTACACCAGAAACTCCTCTAAAAACTTCTGCATTATTTGACTTGAGTCGTTTGAAATTGACCCACGCTTGTTGGCCCAATTCTAGTTCAATGACCCTTTCTAGGACTCGCAACATCGCTTGTGTCAAGGCATTATCTTCTTCCATATGATCGCGTGATCCTGTCTCACTCTCAAATGATACAAGTGCATCCATTTTCGGCATATGATTTGGTGCTTCAGTTGTACCTCTAACACCTCTTCCTCTTCCACAGCCACGTCTACCGCGTCCACGACCACGTCCTCTAGTGCTCATGATGACTAATTTGATTTAATCTGATTACAAGTTTTATGAGTAAGAAAATTGTTTCAGTGTTTATTAACGATGTTTTATGAGATTTGAGAGATAAAGTTGTTTTTTGCAACACATCCTATAGTCTCAATCTCTACGATTTTTAACATCTAAAACTAGAAGTTCTAGAGTGTTCCTACGATCATCATAATAATCATTAAGTAATAAATACTTACTTGACTTGTTGCCGGATGCTTGTGGTGCCATACTGATATTTTAGAACACAATTGAAATAATTTCAGAAATTATTTGTTGAACCTAACCACAGCCGAGTTTTTGAAACTGGCTCTGATACCATTAAATGTAACACCCCAAACCCGGTCTATGCGTTAAGACTAGATTTGGTTTGTTACATAAATCGAACTATCTTAATAATTACGGTGAATCGAAATTTTCAAAAAAATCATTTTTAATTACAAGGTTTAATAAAAACCAAAAGAGTATTTTAAATTTGATGTATATGAGAAGACATTAATTGAAAATATCATTGATATTGTATTGTTAAAATCCTTAGAGTAAATTTTTATAAGAGTTCAAAATATTTAAGAAAATGATAAAGGAATTTCATATATTTGAAAACCCAAATTATTTTAAGAAAACATCATGTATTAATCATAAGCCCATATTAAAATATCCAAAATATAGTTTTAAACCAACCACACATAAAAATCCATGAAATATTAATAGAGGCCTTATTACATCAAACCCAAAAATAGTAAATTATAGAAAATACTTAATAAAAAGTTTGAAATTTATTTAACCAATGTTTCGCAGTATGGCCTCCACAAAGTCATCCTCGGCCCAAGTCCATGTCAATTTCCATTACCTGAAATGAAAAATTTGAGGGAGTGAGTTACTCAAAACTCAGTGTATAACTCACTTACTTTATCCACTGGGCCAAATCATCAAGTCATAGTTTTGGGCTTGAGCCCATTAGCAGGATTAACAATATAAATAATAATATGTATGCAAAAATGAAATTCCCAACCCCAAACCTAATTTCCATCCGCTACACACCCCGTACCAACCATCACACTGTGGGGATCAAGTCAACCCACCCCCCATCACACCAATCGTAGGCATTAAGCCATTTTATATTTGTGGCAGAGCCACCGAACTAGATTGTGACAAAGTCACCGAACTAGAGGCATTGAGCCATTAATATTTGTGGCAGAGCCACCGAACTAGAGGCAAATAGCCATTTAATTATTTTGTGGCAGAGCCACCGAACTAGATTTTGGCAACATGCCTTTCTTCTCTTCATCATTAATCCCAACCCATGCAACATGTATGCAAAAATTTATCTATGTTCATATGATGATTTTATCAAAAGACTTATATAACATAAGAGTCAATATTTCTAGTTTTTGTTAAGGCCCAAAATTTCAAAATAGCATTTAGCCCATTTAATAATCTAGCATCTTAAACCCAATTTACGATCTACCTAAGAGTTTGGCCCATTTAACAATTTATCAGGCTTTTTGGCCCATTTAACAATTTATCAGGCTTTTCAGCCCATTTAACAATTTATCAGGCTTTTTAGCCCATTTAACAATTTATCGAGCTTTTGACTGTAACATTAAACCCTACCCAAACGCTAGGGCCGAATATGGGTGAATTACGGAGAAAACTTTTGAAACCTATTTTGAAATCAACTAAATTTCGTTGAAAAACTGCTCATTTAAAGTTATCTTCTTAGAGTATACTTAGTCCAAATTGAAAGTTTAATTAAGTCGAGTTATTACACAAATTTTCGAGATGTGCTGATGGCACGATAAAACATTTTTCGTGTTAATTTAGAAAAACGCATGATTTAAATTTTAATTAAAATAAAAATATCCAACATAAAAGAAGATAACCAAAAATAAAGTTTAATGAGGCCTTATTACATCCAAAATAAAACAAACCAATAACCAAATTTAAAAAAAAACTAAAATTAAAGTCTATTTAGTTTTTAAATCCACCGCATGGCCTCCTCAAGTCCCTCCGGCTCCATGTCCGCGATCTAAGCATCACCTGAAAAATTAATGGAGAAGGTGAGTCACCAAGACTCAGTATGTAACTCTTCCCCCGTTTTAAAAAAAAAAAAATATTTTTTTCATACACAGCATATAATAATCAATATGCAAAATAATGTGTACCCAACCTAGCCAACCATACGCCACTGTCTACCCCGTTGTGGTACCAAACCACTGGTGGTGCCAAACCACTGGTGACATATAGTCACAACGTGTTACCAAAACACCGGTGTCCGTAGAGACACAAATCGGTGATGGGGCCAACCCATCGTGTGATACCAAATCACCGGCGAGGCGATCCCATATCTCAAGTGGGGCCAACCACGGTGGTGTTAACCACGAGGACAAGTCGCTATTGAGGTACCAAACCTCGGAGGTACCAAACCTCTGGTGACATATAGTCACGGTGTGCTACCAAAGACTTTGGTGCCCGTCGGCACAATATCACTTGCCCCTCCACTCATCAATCCCACAGCGGATAAACATACATATATTTCATGCCATCACATTCTTAAATCTCATGTGTCAACACATCATGCTTACCAAAAGCATTAATAATAATAAATCACATTACGGTACTTACCGAATCACCACTTATACCGATTTGGTATTCATTCCAATGCTACATTCATAAAAGATGAGCATTCACAAAGTTAAGCATATTTAATATATTATATAGTGTGTATGTACACACTGTTACCACGATAGTCTCAAATCCGAAGATAACCAATCGGCCACCTTATATCTCTTTGTTCCTATATTAACCATAATAGAGTTAGTGATATGGGCCATTCGCCAAACCAATTAATTTGAGAGGATTCCTTGTGAACGACGTTACCTTTACGCTTTAGGATACTTAACCACAATACCGATTCAGAATCTGCTTCATCAATTACCACCTGGTTAGTAAACAAGCCATTAGCCTTGACTTTTAAATATTGCAAACTAAAACTTATGAGAACCGATTCTTACCAACACTTACCACTTGATTGGTCACGAATGGAACTTAGTTGACGACCTCCAAAATTCGAACACCTAGATGTATTCGGTTAGTACCTTGTAAAATCGACAAGGATAGGAAGAAGGAAGCATAGGTATTCGGCCAATTCTACTTACCATACAATTGATTGAACACCTAGCGAAATCCTGATGTGCCTATGCCTCTTACACCATTCGGCCAAGGTGAGCAAAATAGGAGAAGAGAAAATCAGCCCTTCAAAGGGAGTGATTCGGCCAAGTAGAGCTTTTGGAAAAGGGATTTCGGCACCTTGATGGGAGTTAGATTCGGCTAGTAGGAAAATAAAAGAAGAGAGAATTGAGGAGGGGAATTCGGCAATGGGAGATGCTAGGAGGATTTCGGCCTAGGTTTTGGAGAGAAAGAAAAAAATCTAAGATGAGAGGGTTTGGGAGATTCGGCTAGCAAACTTGGAAAAAAAAGGAAAACAAGTGATCTCTTAAGTGCTTATATAAGCATTCGGCAACTCCCCCCCTCCTTCCATGAGTCCTAGCCGTCCACTCCTCCTCAACAAGGAGTCCAAGATGCCTCAAACTTCCTTGAATCACTCTAGACCACCCATTCAAACTAACATGATTTAATTTGAATTTAATTCCTAATAATCTTTATTAATCCTCAATATTCATCTATTATCCTTAAAATAAAATCCCTATTATCCTTCTTTTAACTTTATTTATTTATCATCAATAAATAAATAATAAGAGTTTAAAGAGGAGAAACTCTCCCCATGTGTAGTCAAAATGAAGTGCAAAAGAGGGACTTAGCTCATGACTCGAACACAAGCTCTCCCTTGCTCCTTGGTGGCGTCACATGTAGCTCTTAAGTGGGCTTGCTTTGCCACTTGGTCTAAGCTCATTTTATGTCCAAATTATCCCCATTTATTCTTATAACACCCTCTTGCCAAGGCTCCCTACCTTAAAAGTTTAAAAACTAAAATTTCCTACCAAATCGAGCCAACACAAAGACTTAAATTGATCATTATTATTCCATAAATAATGACATAGCAATTCTTACATAAGAAAAATAATTAAATTCCAAATAACCCCATTTTTGGGATGTTACAGTTCTACCCCCCTTAAAATAAATTTCGTCCCGAAATTACATAACTAAAACAGATGAGGGTATTGCCGCCGTATCACATCCTCAGGTTCCCACGTAGCTTCCTCAGCACCATGATTCCGCCATAGAACTTTTACTAAAGGCACTGACTTCCTACGTAGAACCTTTATATCTCTATCCAAGATCTGAACAGGTTCTTCCTCAAAAGATAAGTCGCGTTAACCCGATTTACATCACGGGCACCACATGTGATGGATCGACCGATCTGATCTCGATCGATCGTGAAAGGCGTCATGAATCGACTTAACTCTGCTTTGGCGGTTCAAGGCGATAAGCTACCGGTCCTACTCGTTTGATCAGTATATGGGCCAATGAATCTTGGGCTCGGCTTCCTTTTCGCCCAAATCTTAGTACCTTCTTCCAGGCGACACCTTCAGAAGACCTTGTCTCCCACATACTCCATTTCCTTGCGTTTGAGATCGGCATAAGACTTACGCCTGTCGATGCTTCCTTGAGACGAGACCGAATCACTTTGACTTTGTCTTGATCTACGCTACCAATTCTGGGCCCAACACTTGTCGTTCACCCAATTACATCCAACACGTCGGAGTTCGGCATTTCCGTCCATCTGATTGCTTCGTATGGTGCCATCTGAATACTCGCTTGGTAGCTATTGTTGTGGCGAACTCAGCTAGAGGTAAGAATTCCTCCCAACTACCTCGAATTCCAAGACACAACCCTCAAAGATATCTTCTAAGATCATGATGACCCTTCGGATTGCCCGTCCAGATGCGAGGATGGAAAGTCGTCTTTGAAATCCAACCGCGTACCCAATGCTTGATGTAACGCTCTCCAAAACCTCGAAGTGAACCTTGGGTCCCTATCCGAGATAACTGATACCGGTACACCATGCAATCGACTATCTCGACCACATACAACTTTGCTAGTTTACGGGTGAGTAGTCCATTCTCACCCAGATGAAGTGAGTGATTTAGTCGATCGGTCTCGATAACCCAAACCGCATCTTTCTTCTTTGGGCGTAGGGGTAGACCACCGACGAAATCCATAGTGATCCGCTCCCACTTCCATTGAGGGATCTTTACGGTTGAAGTAACCCGATGGTAGCGGTGTTCACCTTAACTCACGACACGTCAAACACTTCCCTACGAATTTCGTTATCTCACGCTTCAACCCGGGCCACCAAAACTGTTTCCGTAGATCTCCATACATCTTGCTACCTCCAGGATGCATAGCGTATGGGCTGCTATGAGCATCATGGAGAATTTTTCGCCTCAACTCCATATCCTTTGGCATACAGGGCCGTCCTTGAAAACATAACACACCATCACCAGTCAAACTATACCCTTCTAAACCACCATCCTGAACTTGCATTCTCTTCGCATTTAAGCCTTCATCTACTAACTGTTTGTTCTTAATCTCCTCGACCCATGTTGGCTTAACTTGAAGTTCTGCCAAAAGGCTTCCATCGTCATATAGGCTCAACTGAGCGAACATTGCTCTTAACTCCGCCACGACCTTCCGGCTCAACGCGTCAGCCACCACGTTAGCCTTACCCGGATGATATTCGATGGAACAGTCGTAGTCCTTTAACAGCTCAATCCATCGGCGCTGTCTCAGATTCAGATCCTTCTGGGTCAGAAGATACCTCAAACTTTTGTGGTCCGTGTAAATTACCGACTTCTCCCCATAAAGATAATGTCTCCATACTTTTAGGGCGAAGACGACTGCGGCTAACTCCAGGTCATGAGTTGGATAGTTAACCTCATGCGGCCTTAGCTGACGGGACGCATAGGCTACTACCTTCCCATCCTGCATCAGCACACACCCCAAACCGGTGTGAGATGCATCACAATAGACTGTGAATAATTTCCCTGCCTCGGGTTGCACTAAAACTGGAGCTTCCGTCAAAATTTTCCTTAGCTTATCAAAGCTTTCCTGCTGCTTCTCTGACCATACAAACGGAACACCTTTCCTTAGCAACTTAGTTAACGGTGCTGCGATCAGAGAGAACCCTTCCACAAATCTTCGGTAATACCCTGCTAACCCCAGAAAACTCCGTATCTCTGCCACCGACTTAGGTGGTTTCCACTCCAATACCGCTTCAATCTTGCGGGAATCCACTCTAATCCTTCCACGACACTCGTGACCTAAGAAAGCCACCTCCTCACCAAAATTAGCACTTCTTGAATTTGGCATACAAGCTATTTTCCCTCAACACTTGTAGGACTATCCGTAAATGCTTGTCGTGCTCCTCCTCCGTCTTAGAGTATACCAATATGTCGTCAATGAACACTACGACGAATTGGTCCAAGTATTGTTGAAAACTCGTTCATTAAATCCATGAGCGCCGCGGTGCATTGGTCAACCCGAATGGCATAACTAGGAACTCGTAATGCCCATACCGAGTTCGAAAAGCCGTCTTGTGAACATCGGCCCCCTTCACCTTAAGTTGATGGTAACCCGACCTAAGGTCTATCTTCGAAAACACCGACGCCCCCTTCAACTGGTCAAACAAGTCATCGATCCGCGGTAATGGGTACTTGTTTTTGATCGTTAACTTGTTTAGCGGCGGTGTCGATGCACATTCGCATAGAACCGTCCTTCTTCTTGACAAACAATACAAAGCGCTCCCCACGGAGATATACTAGGTCGAATAAATCCCTTATCCAAGAGCTCACGAATTTGAGCCTTGACTCCACCAATTCCTTTGGTGCCATTCGGTGAGTGCTATAGACACAAAGTGCTTGTTAAGGTGGCGGTCTATCTCAATTCGACTTCCGATCTGGAGGCGGACCGGAAGTTCTTCGGGAACACATCAAGAAATTCCCCAACCGTTCGGACCTTTCCAACTACTAACTCCTTAGCTTCCAAAGCACAAATTCAACCAAATCGCCTTACAACCCTTCTTGACCATCTTCCACGCCTTCAAGGCAGACACCACATGGATAGGTAATTCCTTCTATCACCTATCATAACCACTTCACCATTCCCACTGTCTTAAGAACCATGCGCTTAGCAGCGCAATCCAAATTGCACGATACTTAGCCACCAATCCATTCCAAGGATCAAATCGAACTCCCGAATGGTAGTTCCATCGATCGACCGAATCGACCCTTGGAGTTCTAGGGTGCGTCCCTAAAAGTTTGTCTACCACTCTGAGTGACCTAAAGGACTCACTACGGTCATCTCCTAGCGGCGAGCCTCGAGTCTAGGTTCAAAGTCTCTACCACACTCATCGGCTATATACGAATGTGTAGACCCCACATCAATCAATGCATAATAAGGGAGACCAAAATTAGAAACGTCTGGTTATAACATCCGGTCGTCACCCTCCTCATGACGCCTTGCATAGACTAATCCAGTTTGTCTAGCCTCATGTTTACTGAACCTCCGCCTGAGTTCCTCGACCTCGGTTAGGACCATTGCTTCTCTGCCATTACCACGACCCTCTGCGGTCCCACATTTGATTCTGAAGTGCAGTTACGCCCTCCGGTGATTCCGAGCTCGCTTTGAGACAATCTCGACCGATGTTCTAAAGACCCACACTCAAAACATCCTCTATCACGGCCGAGCAACCTCCCAATGGGACTTCCCACGGCGATTGCCTTTGGCCGACCTCGATTATTAGTCATGGGCCTTCTTTGCTGATTTGGCCCATTCGCTAGCCTTCTTCCTCGATCATTACCATTTGGATCCGGTGACCCAAATCCTCTCTTGATTATTTCTACTATAATTACGCCTCACACCTCCTTGATCCCTCGGCTACTTTAGCCTTTTCCACAAGAGATGAAAACTCACGAACTGCTTCATGGGCAATTAGTAACCTCAAGTCATCTCGAGTCCGTCCTCAAGCGGACCACGGCGGCTGCGTGTTCAGTGGCTACAATTCCTCGGCATACCTACTCGGCCTCAAAACTCCGCCTCATACTCGCCACGGACTTAGTTCCTTGCACTAAACCGGAAAAGCCTTCCTCTGTGGCGTCAGTGTAGCTGGTGCCCACATACTTCTTCTGAAAGCGGTTTTAAAGTAGTCCCACGTAAGATCATCAGCTGTGGCTCCATCCCGAACTGTCAGCCACCACTGGTACGCTTCATCCTTTAGAAGCGACACCGCCCCTTTCAGCTTTTCCTCCTCGGTCAGGTCAAGTTCATCCATTACCCTTTCTGTAGATTCCAACCAATACTACTACTACTTTGGGTGCCACTCGACATACCGGAACACCTCGGCTCGTTGGACCGAATCCGCTCGGGAGCAGATTTCGAGCTCCTAAATTTCCGCCACCTTGACCACCAATTCAAGGACTGCAATACCGCTATGCGCATCGCCTCTCTCCCGTCGATCCTCGCTCCTCTGCTCCAAAAGTGGAGGTGGTGGTGGCGGTGGTACATCGTTTAAACCTTGTCCCGACTGCGGGTTCGAGACACCGTCATCCTACCCCTACCGCGTCCACGGCGTCCACGTCCTCTAGAATTCATTCTATCTACTGCGCTTTTAATCTGATTAAGAGAAATTTTATGCGTTAGCATTTGTTCCACTTTATTACTCGCGAAGAAATTTTATGGATAAAGTTTAATCAGAGATTCTTTCGTGCAAACAAGGTTTCAGTCTTCTATCCTAGTTCACACAAAGAAGTTCTTGCATCCATTCCCTAATGCTTTCCATACCTATTCACTCTTCGGACATTTCTGCCCATTTCTAACCCAGGGGTATTTTCGTCATTTTCCTACAGGGGTATTTTCGTAATAAAAGAAAATTTAAAACTTTAGTAGAGTATATTGTTTGAAGTTCCCAAAACTAGAGGGTATTATTGAAAATTGACAAGATTTGAAGTTATGGCATTATTTCGAAAACCAGGGGTAGTTTGGTAATTTGGTCCGTCGAGGTAATTTTGTAATTTTGCAAAACAAGGGTGTTTTAACCATTATAAAACTCGAGGTCCTTTTGAGAATTTTCCTTCTTAAAGCGGTGATGTTGCAAAAATTTTTTTTGTACTCGAGGGCATTTTGGTAATTTTGTAAGTTGAGGCGTTTTAATTTTTTCAAAACCAAATATTTTGTTGATGATTTTCAAGGCTAAGTTGTTGAATATTTATAGAATAGTTAAAATTTTGGACAAAATCATTGATTTGATATTTTATGAGCCGAGGGTATTTTAGTAATTTTACCCCTATGGGCATTTTTGTAATTTTTCCGAAATCAAGTTTTCAAGAAAAACGTTGTAAAATGATGTTTTCGATTTGAAAGAGTTATTACGAAATTTTGAAAACATTAGAGTTTTTGTTGTTTCGTTCCTTTCAAAACATGGCTAATTCCTTTCGGGTTTTAGTCATTAGGTTTAGCCTATGACCGAACCTTCTTGGTCGAGTGAACCCAAGCTACGCACTGGCGGGTTTCGTGTGGAGAGGAGGTGAGTCACGGATTGCTTAAATACCAAGCTCCCAAGAACCTTTCTAGACATGCGCATGAGGTTACCACACCATGAGCCCTCTCGAGTTAGGGTGAACCCGAGCTCGCACTGGTAGGATACTGCGAAGAGGTGGTGAGTCACTCGGACCGCTTAAATACCGTGCTCTTCGGTTCCAATCCTAGACATGCGTCTGGGGTTACCACACCCTAGCTCGATTGACTAAGTCATAGATTGGTTTAGTTCTTTAAGTCTTATGTTTAGCTTGTGTGTTTGAGTATTCCAATCCTAGGGTTCAAATTCCTATAAGTCTATCTACGTTCCATGCTTCCTACCCTTCTACGAATATAATTCACAAAGAGGTTTAGAGGTACTTACAGGGCGGATCGGTCTTGGAGACTTGGGCCATCTTTGCTTTAAAACCCAAAACAATTAATAAGGCCTACTAAAACATTTTTGGGCCTTGGGCCCCACAATGAAGTTTTGAACTGGGCTCGATACCAATTTGTAATGACCCAAACCCTACCAAACGCTAGGACCGAATATGGGTCGTTACGGAGAAAACTTTTGAAACCTATTTTCGAAATCCAACTAAATTTCGTTGAAAAACTGCTCATTTAAAGTTATCTTGCCGAGAGTATACTTAGTCCAAATTGAAAGTTTAATTAAGTCGAGTTATTACACAAATTTTCAGATGTGCCCGATGGCACGATAAAACATTTTTCGTGTTAATTTAGAAAAACGCATGATTTAAATTTTAATTAAAATAAAAATATCCAACATAAAAGAAGATAACCAAAAATAAAGTTTAATGAGGCCTTATTACATCCAAAATAAAACAAACCAATAACCAAATTTAAAAAAAAACTAAAATTAAAGTCTATTTAGTTTTAAATCCACCGCATGGCCTCCTCAAGTCCCTCCGGCTCCATGTCCGCGATCTAAGCATCACCTGAAAAATTAATGGAGAAGGTGAGTCACCAAGACTCAGTATGTAACCCTTCCCCGTTTTAAAAAAAAAATATTTTTTTCATACACAGCATATAATAATCAATATGCAAAATAATGTGTACCCAACCTAGCCAACCATACGCCACTTTATCTACCCGTTGTGGTACCAAACCACTTGGTGGTGCCAAACCACCGGTGACATATAGTCTGGCGTGTTACCAAAACACCGGTGTCCGTAGACACAAATCGGTGATGGGGCCAACCCATCGTGTGATACCAAATCAGCGGACGATCCCATATCTCAAGTGGGGCCAACCCACGGTGGTGTTAACCACGAGGACAAGTCGCTATTGAGGTACCAAACCTCTGGAGGTACCAAACCTCTGGTGACATATAGTCACGGTGTGCTACCAAAGCACTGGTGCCCGTCGGCACAATATCACTGCCCCCTCCACTCATCAATCCCACAACAGATAAACATACATATATTTCATGCCATCACATTCTTAAATCTCATGTGTCAACACATCATGCTTACCAAAAGCATTAATAATAATAAATCACATTACAGGTACTTACCTGAATCACCACTTATACCGATTTGGTATTCATTCCAATGCTACATTCATAAAAGATGAGCATTCACAAAGTTAAGCATATTTAATATATTATATAGTGTGTATGTACACACCTGTTACCACGATAGTCTCAAATCCAGAAGATAACCAATCGGCCACCTTATATCTCTTTGTTCCTATATTCTAGCCATAATAGAGTTAGTGATATGGGCCATTCGGTAAACCAATTAATTTGAGAGGATTCCTTGAACCCGAACGTTACCTTTACGCTTTAGGATACTTAACCACAATACCCGATTCGAATCGCTTCATCAATTACCACCGGTTAGTAAACAAGCCATTAGCCTTCGGCTTTTTAAATATTTGCAAACTAAAACTTATGAGAACCGATTCTTACCAACACTTACCACTTGATTGGTCACGAATGGAACTTAGTTGACGACCTCCAAAATTCCAGAACACCTAGACAGATTCGGTTAGTACCTTGTAAAAATCGACAAGGATAGGAAGAAGGAAGCATAGGTATTCGGCCAATTCTACTTACCATACAATTGATTGAACACCTAGCGAAATCCTGATGTGCCTATGCCTCTTACACCATTCGGCCAAGGTGAGCAAAATAGGAGAAGAGAAAAATCAGCCCTTCAAAGGGAGTGATTCTAAAGTAGAGCTTTTGGAAAAGGATTTGACACCTTGATGGGAGTTAGATTCTAGGAAAATAAAAGAAGAGAGAATTGAGGAGGGAATTGACGCAATGGGAGATGCTAGGAGGATTTGGCCTAGGTTTTGGAGAGAAAGAAAAAAAAATCTAAGATGAGAGGGTTTGGGAGATTCGGCTAGCAAACTTGGAAAAAAAGGAAAACAAGTGATCTCTTAAGTGCTTATATAAGCATTCGGCAACTCCCCCCCCTCCTTCCATGAGTCCTAGCCGTCCACTCCTCCTCAACAAGGAGTCCAAGATGCCTCAAACTTCCTTGAATCACTCTAGACCACCTATTCAAACTAACATGATTTAATTTGAATTTAATTCCTAATAATCTTTATTAATCCTCAATATTCATCTATTATCCTTAAAATAAAATCCCCTATTATCCTTCTTTTAACTTTATTTATTTATCATCAATAAATAAATAATAAGAGTTTAAAGAGAGGAGAAACTCTCCCCATGTGCCGTCAAAATGAAGTGCAAAAAGAGGGACTTCCGCGACTCGAACACAAGCTCTCCCTTGCTCCTTGGTGGCGTCACATGTAGCTCTTAAGTGGGCTTGCTTTGCCACTTGGTCTAAGCTCATTTTATGTCCAAATTATCCCCATTTATTCTTATAACACCCTCTTGCCAAGGCTCCCTACCTTAAAAGTTTAAAACTAAAATTTCCTACCAAATCGAGCCAACACAAAGACTTAAATTGATCATTATTATTCCATAAATAATGACATAGCAATTCTTACATAAGAAAAATAATTAAATTCCAAATAACCCCATTTTTGGGATGTTACACGGCCCATTTAACAATTTATCGTGCTCGCTTTAACAATTTATCGAACTTTTCGGCCCATTTATCGATCTAGCGAGATTTTGGCCCATTTATCGATCTAGCAGAGATTTCGGCCCATTTATCGATCTAGCAGAGATTTTGACCCATTTTTACGAGACATAAAATTTACATATTAACAACTAACTTCTCGAGGGTGTTTTCGTAATTTTCACAATTTTAATCGTTTTCATGTATTTTCACCGAGATACCAATTAATACGTATTATACTGATTTAATCGTCTTTACGATTTTACTCAATACCACGAATGACATCCAACCCGAGAAAAGTGTGAAGTTACACACCTTGATATCGTGAGTACTAAACCTTCCCGCTCGTCAACACTTAATCATAATACGAACCATTAGGACATTATCTTTTATCAAAAATTTACTATTGAAATACGATCTAAATCCTTACCCTTTTGATTTTGAACCACTTCTATCTTTGGTTTCTCCTCGTTCGATGGTTCGTTACCCGATGAGAATCCACGAACGTACAAAGGCTCGAGAGTACGAACTACTTCAAATAATTGATTCTCCTCGGTTGATGGTCCGCAACCCGGTGGAAAATCCCGGATTCTCGAAACAGCCCTTCGTTTATAAATAGGGGGATTTGCGGAACCGCCCCTCTTTCGAAGGCTATGGACTACCCTTTTCTGCCCTATCTTGAATGTCTCTAAAGACATAAGATTATTAGTTTGACTTATTAATATCGAAAAAATGATGAACATTTATAGGATTTGGGATTTTACTTACCACGATTTGTCTTCGTTCCACGAGAATCAATCGAAAGATTTTGATCCTACAAACGAATCGATTAATAACTAACTATACTAACTGAATAAGAATCCTTAAAATAAAAATCTCCTTACCTTGATTCTTGAAATCGATTGTGGTAAGAGAAAATGAAGAGATTTTGTCACAAGAGCATATTACATTTGGCCATGGGTGATATAAAATTGAGGAAAATTGTAATGAAAAAGAAAAATGGAGAAAATGGAGATATGATGGTATGGTTCGGTTTCAAGAGAGAAAGAGAGAAAGAAAGAAAAAGAAAGGAGAAAGAAAAGAGAAGAAAAAGATACTTAGTTTGGAAGAAAATGCATTCGGCATAGGAGGAGAAAATGAGAAGATGAAAGGAAGAAAAAATATTTGCTTGTCTATGTACTTTCGGTCATAAAGAGAAAAAGTTTCAAACCGAAATGGTCACAAGAGAATGACTCAAAGAAGAAAAAAATGAATTGTGTACTCAAATATCTTTGGAAATTTTCTATTAGAGAGAATATGGGTGGAGAAAATGCTTTGTTAAGAAAATGACCAAAATGAAAGAGTTTCTTCTAACATTCAAGCTACCATACTCTCAACCAAAATCGGCCACCCCTTTTGCCTCATTGTCAGTCCAAATACTTGGCTATCAAAGGCCAACCTATTGCCACCCTTTCCTTCCATAGCACACTCCCCTTTCAAGCCATTTGTTCCCTTACTTTCCTTATCCTAATGATTTCTTTCCTCAACTTAGATATTTCCTTAATCCTTTAGCCATCATACCAAAAATAAAGAAGTCAAACTTTCCATGTTTGCTTCTTGGCCGACACTTGATAGATGGAAGCAAAAAATAAAATTTTTCTAGTTGCAAGCTAGAAGATTCGAACCTCCTCCCTCATGTCTAAGTCATGGCGCCATCACCACTATGAGATTAACTCATTTATGCCATCTTTTAGCACTTTAATTAATTTAAGTCTTAAGGTCATTTAAAATTCTTTACTCTAAAGTACACTTAAATAATAATATTTATTCTAACTCCAAGTAACCCGAACTATCATTTAGCAACATAATGATACTCAATTATTTAGGATGTTACATTCTGTACCTGGTGGTATATCAAGAACCGGTGGAGTGGCAGGAAGGGGAGGTTGTTGTACAGCAAGATTTGTTCTCAAGAATTCAGTGAACCATTCGTTCATCATTTGAAATAAGGATTCTTTTGCCTCCTCACCTCGGCCCTTAGATACAGACCTTCTACTACTTGAAGCAGCTCTTTGAACTGAAGCTTGAGCATTGCTCTTAGCTTCCTCTGATTCAGCTCCGTTGGACGACATTACCATATGAAAAACATGTTTAAAATGGTCAGGAGTTTTCAAACTATCACAAATTATATAATGGCATGTATAGCTAAGCTCATAATTGCTACATTAGTTTGAGAATCAGCTAAACCGTAGCTTTAATACCAATAAATATAACACCCCTAATCCCTATCCGTCGTCGAAATAGGGTCACGGAGCATTGCCAGAGTATACAGATCAATTATAGAAAAATTCATATCATTTACTATTCTTATCCAAAATCAATCATATTATCCCTTAAATGGGCCCTCGAGCCCAAAATATGCATTTAGATCAAATTGGGACTAAACTGGGAACTTAGGGAATTTTTCACGAAATTTAAAAATTTTTTTTAGGTGCAAGGGACACACGCCCGTGTGGCTCACACGACCAAGTGACACACCCGTGTCCCAGATCATGTTCAAATTAAGGTAGTTACTAACTTGGGTCACATGACTAAACCACACGCCCGTGTGCTAGGTCGTGTGAACAATTTATTTTACATTAATTAGGTGTAGGCATCACACGGCCAAGTCACACGCCTGTGTGCTAGGCCGTGTGTCACACATGGCTGAGTCACACGCCCGTGTGAAAATACTTGGGCATTCTGTTTCTCAATTTTAAAGATGCAGGGGACAAAAGGCAAAACCACACGCCTGTGTGCATGGCCGTGTGTCACACACGGCTGAGGCATACACCCGTGTGTTTACCCGTGTGGACGAAAATAGGCCATTTTCAAGGCCATTTTTCTCACCCAAATTTGCCTTCAACCTACAACAACACTTGAATACATTCACCAACCAATTCAAGACATTAAAACCAAGCCGCAATGAATCTTATGCATAATATATCATCACATGTACTCATGTATTCAAACTTACCTATTTGAATAAACATATAAATTTACCAAAATTCAATCTAATCATACCAAGCACATATTAATATTAATCATATTATACCCTTATACATTTACATCAAACAAGTCATCACTTGCCATTCCAATGGCTAGTTACAACCAACCATATATATGCCATCATTGGTCAACTTAACCTACACATGCCATTATACTAAAATAAGTTTGCTATTTATACCAAAACGAACTGAAGGATAGTGTAATGATGCTCTGACCGGTTTCAACCTTTATGAGCTACTGAACACTATAAAATAGAGGAAATAAAACAAAGTAAGCTTTTAAGCTTAGTAAGTTCGTATAACTGGAAAAACTTACCATTTATTCACTTTTAAAATAATCACATAGGTGCATCCAAATCAATTAAATCAATATCTAAATACATATACATCCTTATCAAACATGTTAGTTATGTAATTCACATAAGTTTCAAGAGACAAGAATGAGCTCATCCTTATTCAATTTCCACATTCATGTATTTATCATATCAAGTATACAATAATCATGTACATATTATATCTTTATATTTCAAGTATTTCTCATAGTAATTCATATTGAAATTCATATAATCTCATATCAAAATTTTACCCGTTGAATAATTTAAAATATCGATGGATACATGGGCAATACACATGAAGTGTACAATACGGTAAATCCATCAACTCATATTCAGGAGTGCTTATTAAAGCACATAAATAGGAAAATTATCCGGGCTAAAACAAGAAGCTCATAAGAGCAATATTCAGGAAGCTCGTGCGACCCTATAATGGGTAGCTCCGAAGAGGCATCCATCGAGGAGCTCCAAATATCCACATATCGGGAAGTTCAAGCGAGCTATATCGAGATCTCACAAAGATCCAATTAATGGGAAACTCACGAACAGTCGTAATTGGGAAGCTTATAAGAGCTAAGGTGTGTTCACAACACATATAGGATCACAACCTATCGGGACGTTCCAAAGGGCTATAACGGGAAGCTCGCAAGAACCATCATATGAGAAGCTCAAGAGAGCTAATAAAGGGACGCTCTTTTGAGCTATGGTGTGTCTGCAACATATCCAAGCCCACAACCAATACAAGAGCCTAGTATCCAATCGAAGTTCATGTATTCAAACGGGATTTAATATTTACTAGGCATTATTGGATTTATGAATTTATTTCCTAAACATACCAAATTCATAATTCAACATTCACATATACAACATTTCACTCAAACATGTAAATTTACACAATTTAGCTACACGAACTTACCTCGACACTTGTTCGTACACGAGAATATGCTAATTCGATACTTTTTATTTTCCTAGATCCAACTCTGTACTAGGCCTATCCAAATCTATATGAGTAAATTTAATTCTCTTTAATACAATTCATATTAAATTCAATCCAATTCACATTTTAGGAAAAATTACCATTTTGCCCCTAAACTTTTAATTAATGACGATTTTGTCCCTTGGCTCGGAAAATGAATTTCATGCAATTTAATCCTTGTTCCAAGCCTAGCCAATTTTCACATATAACATTTACAGCCCATGTATTTCACAAAAATTAGAAATTTTACATGAATTTTTCATCTTTTCAATTTAGTCCCTAAATTACAATTTCATGAAAATTTCCTTTACAAAAGTTGTTTAGCTATCAACAACCTTTCATTTCTACCATAAATTTCTAAATTTCAGCATACATATCCATGGAAAAATTTTGATACTTTGAAACTTTACAAATTAATCCCTAAAATAGCTATATTAGGTTATTACTATATCGAAATATATAAATTACTAAAAATTGGACCGATTACTTACCCAATTAAGCTTGCTTGAATTTCCTTCTCTTAGCTAGGGTTTCCATAGAAAATTAGGGGAATATGATAATAAAATGATATATTCTTTTATTTAATTAACTTATCATCTTTTAATTTTTAACTTTCCAATTTCATCCTTTTCTTTTATTAATTTTCCATGGATGTCTAAGCATGATTAACTACTAACTACATTTAATACTATAATTACCATATAAGGACCTCAAATTTTGAGTTCCACAGCTATTTGATCCCTCTAGCTACTAGAATTTAAATTTTACATTTTAAGCAATTTGGTCATTTTATCAATTAATCATGTAATCAATAAAATTTCCTAATGGAATTTTTTATACGATATTCCTAACATACAATAGAACATAAAATAATTTTAAGATAATTTTTCTTACGGACTCGGATTTGTGGTTCCGAAACCACTGTTTCGATTTCACTGAAAACGGGCTGTTATAATGTTGCTGTTAAAGAAGAAGTTAATCTCGACTAATCAATTTATTTAGGTATGGTATTTAAAGAATGAGTTAACCGGAAATTATTTTGAATTGATTTCTTCAGTGATTGGGATAATGTGGGATCATTGATGATTATAGTAGTCAGTGGGATAGTGTTGAAATTGCAAAGATATCTGAATGCAAGCTGTTATAGTTGAGTATTTTATAGCAATCTCCTCCAGGTATTCTATATGTTCTGTTATTCTCAGAGATATATGTAACTATTCATTTTTAGATGTGATTTATCATATAGAAAAGCTGACTAATCATAATATTTGACGGAATTATTGTAAGTCTGGTTGATTCATGATCGACATTGCTCTATCTTTCTTTGGTTTTCTAATCCATTATGTTTGATAGAAGACTTGATTATAAGATTCATATGATGCTATTTTCTACTTCTACTGGTTGATGCTCTGAATTACATAAATGCAATTTACATTGTCTCTATCACAACTGTTTCTAGTGCGTATGGGCAATATTATTCTTCTGGACTTTCTCTGGGATATCATCGATCTTTTTATCATTCAATGTGGTTTTTATTCTCGAAAATTTAGTATAGCTTCACATCTTGGATTTCATTATCTCGATTTTCTTGTCATTTTTATGGTCTAATCTTATCTATCAAACATGGTTCATCTGTAAAAGATATTTATTGGTCGGAGGTAATTACATTTATTACTGTTATAAATCCTAGTTCGATCATGGGAGCTCGGTGATTTGGATATCAGATTATAGAAGTTGTATTACTACATTGGTTGTTATTGGGACTACTTTCGATTTTCCTCTTCTATTTTTGAGTGCACTATTGATGTCGAGGTATTGTTTTATTTGTACGGTTGAAACGTCGGTCCTATTATAACACTATGGTTTTTAAATTATCTGATGGTTATGGCTTCGATATAGTTCAAAGCTTCGATGTCAATAATTGAAATAGCTTTATTATACATAATCCCTTTCTAGTTTTCGTGAAATGATTGGCATTTACAAAAGTGTAGACGGTGAAAGATCGAGCTCAAACTTGTATATTGGTTTTCATTCCTCAGGTAATCTTGATTAATGTCAACAAGTTAAAACAGGATGTTATGTTTCGTTTAAGTTAATGCAATTTTTAAGGATCTTTTATTAGTATTCTGAGGGATTTGTGATCGGTTGTATGTTTGGGTTGTCTTGACAATAAGAAGAAGGGATCATTCTGAAATGTTATTATCTGATAGATAAAATCGACTCAGTTGTTTTAATCAGAGCGGGTTATTCATTTGAAAGGTTAATTGGGTTATAAGCATTTGGGTTTATCTTCAGGTCCAGGAATAAATTTTGTGCGTTCACGGGCAAATTGATGAACCGTCAGAATGAGGGATTCATATTCTAGTAGACATGATACATAAATTATCTATCAGATCAGTTTTAATCAGGAAATGGTATTATGGATTATAGTCGTCTCGGTAGTTCAAGCTATTGCGCTTGTGTTAAACAATATTGCTTGATGCTTTCCATATAAGGAGAAACAAATATAAGTTGAAAGATTTCAGATGTAAACATGCCAGAATCATTAGTCAGAGTTTGATAATTCAGGTTTCTCGATCATGATTCGTTAGACGATCACTTTGTATTTCTCGGTAATTATACTACTAATGATAAAGTTGTGACAGGAGAACATCATAGTTGTTCAGTTAAACTTAGTATAATATCAAGCTTTGATATGACTTTTGATACGAGTTCTGAATAGAAATGAGTTATGATGGACTTATATGTGGTTTATCATTAATAAGAAAATAGAAAGGCTCGACTTGATGACTTTTATCAGGTGAGAAATTTTGAGGACAAAATTTTTTAAGGGGGAGAGTTGTAATAGCCTAATTTTCAGTAGTGTCAAAAACAGTGGTTTGAGGCCACCAAATCTAGCAAGTAAGCTCATAAATTTTATCATTTAATATTTACGAGTCAAATATGATTTTAAAAAGATTTTTGAATGGGTAATTTATATTTTATATGAATTATTAGGTTCGAGTGGTAAAATCCTAGGTCAAGTGGGATTAGAAAGTGAGTTATCAGGACCTCATTTCTATAAACTGAGCCGTAAATATTTTTATAAATATTTACGGAGTGGCAATAAAATTGTATTAAAGTTTTGTTGAAAAATTTTAACGTTTCGATAGTTAATTAATTAAAAAGGACTAAATTGTAAAAGATGTAAAATTTAATCACTATTTGATTAAATGGGTAATTGATAAAGGAAAAGTGACTTAAATGGTAATTAAACCATGGTAAAAGTTTCCAAGTGGTGGTGTTATGATAGATTCCACTTGCTTTTGGATTAATTGTTCTTTTAGTCCTAATAAGTTTGGGATTAAATCTTAAATAAGTTTATTTAGTTAGAATTTAATTAAATTGAAGGACCAATTATGAAATTAAACCTTCCTTTGATGGTAATTGTGCCATATATTTATGTGATGGACAAATATGGGCATAGATTTGGTGTTTTAAATTAATTATTAACTAAGGGTAATATGGTAATTTGATGGATTAAATTAAATTAAATTAAAAACATAAGAAAAAAAGCTAGGGTTTGGCCAAGCTTTAAAATTCAATTGATCAAGATCGAGTGGAAAATCGAGGAAAATAGAAAATTACCAAAATACCCCTAAATCTTGGTATTTTTGCAATTTATCCAGATAAGTTCGTACGTTTAAAAATTAATATTTGTATTAATTTGATGAATGGTATTATGCAGTTATTTTATTGTTCAAAATGAATTATTGTTGGAATTATAATATTGAATTGAATATTCGGGTTGAATGGAACGAGGGATTTGAGTACATTCGTTATTTGGCGTATAACGCTATTGAAGGAAAATATCGAAAAATTACCCAAGTAAACTAGGGTTCAGCATTTGTTGCAAACTCTCGTGTTTTACTTTCTGTTTAGCTCTTTCTAGCTTCTATTTAGCTCTTTTGAGCTTCTGTTCAGCTCTTACTAGCTTTTGTTCAGCTCTTACGAGCTTCTGTTCAACTCTTATGAGTTTCGGTTAAGCTCTTATGAGCTTCTTTTAGCTTTCGAGCTTCTGTTGGCATATTTGGATGGCCCAGCTCTTATGAGCTTTTGTTAACGATGTACTCTTATCCGTAAGTCATTCTTCAATTTGGGAAAGTCTTGGTAAAGTGATTTATTTAATGAATTTGAAAGTTATCCAACGATATTCTAAATGGTTTAATTGGCAATGTTCTGTTACGAGACAATATAAGTTTGATATGGACTAATACAAGTATATACATGAGATACATGGAAATGATGGCACATGATATATTGATATATTAATATATTGAAATGGATGATATATATATATATATGAAGAACTGGTAAGGGAATGATATGTATCATGACATGAACATATATGAATATCTTTGATATGTTGATACATGGAAATTATGGAAGTTGAGACGAGTAATAAACTCAAGTGTGACATGTTTAGATAATAAGGTTATCGATGTTGAATTTATATGAAATATGTTCAAGTATGCTGACAAGTGTTTTTGTTTGATGCTTAGGCAAATGCCAAGCTGTTGGTTGAATGATAATATGATTAATTATAAGTTGTATTGAAATGGTAAGTGTTCAAATGAAAATATGATTGAGCTCATGAAAAAGTGGTAAGGTTTAATGTTTTTTAAAATCCTACTATGCTAGGAATGATATGTATAAGTGATGCTGTGCATTTATTCACCTTGTGAGTTGTTGAATATGGCTTCATAAATCTTACAGTATCGATATTGGATTATTCTTGATATGTATAAAGTTCATATTTGAAATGAATTGATATGATTAAAGTTTATATGAGCTTACTAGGCATTCATTGCCTACGTATTTGTTTTTTCTTTACTTTTTAGATAATCGAAAGCTCGATTGGGTTGGAAGCTTGTCAGAGTTATATCACACTATCCATCAACTTTATCAGTACTTTTGGATGTTTTGATTTTGGTTATAATGGCATGTATAGGTTATTTTGGCTAAATGTTGGCCTATATGTATTTCATGGAGATTAGCCACTTATTTGGATTATGTTTGGCACATTTTGGTTTGTTTTAATGCCTAATTTTGGCTTGTTGATATGCACAATGTTAACTGAAGGTACATGCCTTGTTGGGTGTGAAAAATGGCTTATATAATAGCCTATTTTTGTCCACACGTGCAGAGACACGGTCGTGTGTCTTAGCCGTGTGTGACACACAACCAAGTGACACGGCTGTGTGTCCCTTGTATCTTTTAAAAAGAATGCAAGTCAGTGAGTTACACGGCCTTAGATACGGGCGTATCTCTTGACTGTGTGAGTCACACAGCATGGTCACACAGCCATGTGACCTCTGTAGTGTTGAAAATATTAAATGTTTTCGAAAATTTTTTTGAGTTTTCAATTTAGTCCCAATTTGTTTCTAATGTGTATTTTGGGCCTCAATGGCTCGTATAAGGGACAATATGTTTAATTTTGATTGGTTTCTTACATGTATATTATGTGATGTGAAATGTTTGAAATATCTGTCTATTTTTTTTGTAAACTTCGGTAATGCTTTGTAACCCTATTCTGGCCACAGAATTGGGTTAGGGGTGTTATAGGAACCACGTGCTCTAATAGCTGAAAGTTACAATTTTTAGGTTTTTGGCACTTTAAAAAGGCATAAATAAGGAAATAAATGAGATAATAAGCAACCATCAACAGATAGCATGGAAATTACCCAAAGAACCCCATTGAAGTCTATTTTCAAGTAGTTCTCTATCAAGATTTAGTGTCCAAGCTGATTTCCAAGGGAGATATCATGGATTTCTTTTATTTTAGTGGTTATATTGTATTTTTTGTGTTTATACTTGCAATTATGAAATAATTCTCTTAATAGTTAGGGGAGATGAATACTAGGATGAATACTTGTAACATCCTGAAAATGGGCCTATGCATTTTTGATTTAATTATACAAAATGGCATGTCTTATGTGTTATGAATGTATGGTGAACATTTTTGGAAACTTGGAAATGTTAAGTTTAAAAGAGGAAAGTGAACATTTTTGGAAACTTGGAAATGTTAAGTTTAAAAGAGGAAAGTGAACATTTTTGGAAACTTGGAAATGTAAGGAAATGTTTTAGAAATGTTAAGTTTAAAAGAGGAAACTAAAACAAGGTGGCCTGAAGAAAATTAGTAGAGGGGATTTGACATACAATTGGGCTTGGTAAAAGTGGCTATAAGGCGCCACTTAAGGGCCTAGCATTTGACGCCACCTACATATGCAAATGGGCCTAGGTTCGAGCAACGTGGGAAGCAAATAAAGGATTTTATTTTGCTACAAGGAGCAAAGGAGGTGGACGGCACTAAGGAACTTAAGTGAAGAGTTTTATTCTCTTTAAAATTCGGCTAAAGGGTGTGCTCAAGTGTGGATTAAATTCCTTTTATTTTAAGTGGATAAAAGAAGAGATAATTATGGATAGAGAGAAAAACTAGAAAATTGATAGAGTTGGCCGATTGGGGGGCTCCCTTAGGTGATAATTTCGGCCAAAGGAGGGAATTTAGGCCATTATTCATACTTCATTCTTTTCTAAGTCTCTGCCGAATTCTCTCTTTCTCTGCAAGTCATCATCCTCTTTTCCTTTTTGATTCTCCAAAAGCCAAACCTTCAACATCAACCTACTCTCCTTCTTTTGCAAATTCAATCAAAGCCGAACCCTCAAGGTAACCATTAGCCGATTTCTTCATAGTTACAAAAGCCAAAATTTGTTGATCACACTTAGTCTATAGCCAAATATTTGTGGGACTTCAAGCAAGGGTGTGTCGACTCCTATAGTAAGGGTAAGGATCTATTATTATCATTATGTTTCTTTTCTTCAAGACCAAGATTAAGATTCTAATGCTATTTGTATCTCTTGGCCGAAACTACAAAGGATCTTTCGGGATTTTGTCTATTGTCGACTACCAGGGAGAAGAGACTACTTTTCGGATTTAAAGATTCAAGGTAAGACATGTGAATATTCGGCCAAGGCCTAGTTTGGTATCTAGATTTATTTCTTGATTATTCAAAAAGCTGAAACTAACAAGTTAATAGATCTAAGGATCAGTCGATTACAAGGAAGGGAGTCTACAACATTCCGGGATTTGAGAATTTTAAGGTAAGTCCATATGTACATTCGGCCAAGGCCTTAATTGTTGATTAAGATCTATTTTTCGTTTAAAAAGGGCCAAATGTAGGGAGTTAATGATCTAAGGCAGTAGATCAGATTTTGGGATTTCAGTGAATTTGTTAAGCGAATCAGGTGTGTACCTTTCCTTAAGTCTTAATAGATTTATGATGATGATTAAGTTAAATGTGTTGTTAAGAATGTGAAAATATGGCTAAAGTACCATGCAATGGTACAGAGTACCCAGGTACATTTCCTACTCCTACTAGGATTATGAATATATGTTATTTTTAACATGTAAAAAGTGATAAGAATGTGAATTAAGGCATGATATTGCATAATGTGTATGATATATGGGGGCATATGGGATATTATGAAAAGGGGAAGTGAATGTGGTGACCTAAGACCACGATATCTGAATGTGGTGATCTAAGACCACGATATCTGAATGTGGTGATGTAAGACCATGATATCTGAATGTGGTGACTCCTGTCACAATTATTTTATCTGGTGGCTATGCCACGAATTTTATAAGGGCGATGAGCACGTCGACTGCAGCGACTGCCTTCAATGGTGTGTAGCGGATGGAGGGTTGACTTAGTAGTCCCCACGGTGTACAGGTTGGCACGGGGGACGTGTAGTGGATGGCTATCTAGGTTTGGGTTCGGGTTGCATCATTTTAATGATATAAGAATATGTATGCTCTGAAATGTCTGAATTTGTTATGACTTAGTGTTGTGGTTACACATTGAGTCTGTTGACTCACCCCATTGTGGGAACCTCTTTCAGGTGACGTTCAGTAATGGACCGGGTCGGCAGGAGCTTAAAGGTGGCCATGCACAGCAAGGAATTTATTTAATTTGGATTTTTATTTCATTAAGTACTTTGAATTTATTTTTTTTGGGAATTATTTGATGTAATAAGGCCATAGTAGAACTATTTTACTTTGCTTTTATTTATTAAGCTTATAAACTTTTATTTATTAAAAGATTAAGTAAATTTATTTTAAAACAAAGCCTAAACGTTTTGTCACCTAAAGTAAAGGATTTTAATAATGAAATAAACTTGTTTTCAACTCAAGCCCAACCCAAAACAATCTTTCTTTCAAAACACACAAGTTTTTCCTAAGTAACAAAAGAATTTGAAACGGTTTACACCGGGGAACATACCAGATCCGATCAAGGCTCGTGGGCTGAGTTTGGGGTATTTCAATTTGGTATCAGAGCCCAGTTTTAAACTCTCGGCCTTGTGTTTAAGGCCCAAAACGTTTTCAAAGTTAAGCCCAAAAAGAATTTTTACGAATTAAGCAGGTTTTTCTAGCATGGCCCACTAAGTCTCCGACCCGAAGTCTACCAGGTAAGTACTCCGATCTCTTGTGTGATTTATATTATGATTTATAGAAGGGTAGAAATGGAATGTAGAATAGAGATTTAGTACTTGAACCCTAGGGCTAGTTACCCCAACAATTACATAAGACTTAAATGCCTAATTGAACAAACCTGTGGTTAAGTCGCCGAGTTAGGGTGTGGCAACCATGGTGCGCATGTCTAGGATTGGTTTCGGGGGGAGCTTGGTATTTAAGCAGTCCGCGTGACTCGCCTCCTCTCCACTCGAATCTTACATGGTGCTAGCCTCGGTTCACCCTAACCAAGAGGACTTATACACGGGCTAAACCCCTAACTAAAACCCGAAAGGGACTAGCCGTAATTTTTTTTATGAAAACCCTAGTTTTATAATCACCAAATTACCCCTTGAATAGTAGCAAAAACTTATTTTGGAAAATTTTCAAAATATTTTCGATTTATAAAAAAATAACAAAAATACCCCTAGTGGTAAAATTATAAAAATGCCCTTGGTTTATGAAAATTTTCAAAATACACACAGTTCTTATCAAAATTTCACTACTTTGCTTAAAGGAACCCTAAATTTACAAAATATCAAAATACCTTGATTATGGAAAAAAAATTTATGAAATTACCGCTAACCTATAAATTACCGAAATACCCCCGGGTTACAAAATTTCCAGAACGACCCCCGATCTTCAAAAATTTTTGCAACAACACTGATTTGGAAAACAAATTCTCAAAAACAACCCTCAAGTTTTGTAAATTCCAAAGTACCCTTGATTTATCAAGATTTACAAATTTACCCGAGTTAATTACCAAAATACCCTCGGATTTCAAAATTTCCAAAATACCCCAGGGAATGCAAAATTTTTAGAATACCCTTATTGACAAAAACACCAAGGAACCTTATTTTGACAAATTACGAAAAATACCCCTATAGGATAAATTACGAGAATACCCCTAGGATAGGAACGGACAGAATGTCCAAAAGTGAACGTGTATATGAGATACTATGGAATAGATGTGCTTTTCTGTGAATTAAGATAGAAGACTTGAAACTTTGAATGATCGAAAGAACCCCTATTAAACTTCCTACCATAAAACTTCTTGTGGATAATCAGTGGAATAAGGGTTAATTCATAAAACTTTCTTAAATCAGATTAAAGCGCGTCGTTAGATGAGTTCTAGAGGACGCGGTCATCATGGACGCGGTAGAGGAAGAATGACTGTGTCAGAACCCGTTACATCGGGTCAAGGGTCTGACAATGAGTTACCACCGCCACCACCACCACCACCAGCTGTTGGTGTTGAGTAATAAGATCAGACGGAAGAAGATGTTGTATCGCAGGCTATGCTGCGAGTTCTTAAAATGGTGGCTGGTGCTGGAGGGAATATGGGAGCTCAAAAATCTATACCCGAGCGACTCCGAGCCAATGGAGCTGAGGTGTTTCGTGGAGTATCTGGTGTGGCACCCAGTACAGCTGAATACTGGTTGGAGGCGACCGAGCGAATTATGGATGAGCTCGATCTGACCCCTGAGGAGAAGTTGAAAGGAATGGTGGCACTGCTACGCGATAAAGCGTATCAATGGTGGTTAACAGTTCGGGATGGTGCCACAACTGAGGATCCGACAGGAATATGTTAAGGCACATATTAGAAGAAGTATGTTGGCACACGTTATCTTGATGAAGCGAGAAAGGCATTTTTGAAATGGTTCAAGGGAATAAGTCTATAGCAGAGTACGAAGCTGAATTTCTAAGGTTGAGCCAGTATGCTCGAGGAGTAGTAGCTACGGTGCATGAGCGGTGTGTCCGGTTTGAGGACGGACTAAGGGATAATCTGAGGTTGGTTGTCGCTCCACATCAAGAGCGGGAGTTTTCTGCTTTAGTAGAGAAAGCTAAGATAGCGGAAGGAATTAAGGACTCTGTGAGGCAGAAAACAGACCGAAATAAGCAGAAGAGAGGATTTGGGTCATCTGGATCATCTGGGAATGCTCAAAAAAGGCCTAGAGTTGATGGGCCGCGAGGCCAGCAAACTGGTACCGGAGGGCAATATCGTACCTGTGAGCAATGTGGGAAGAAGCACTTAGGCGAATGCTAGAAGAAGACAGGGGGATGTTTCAGATGTAGGTCAAAGGATCACATGATTAAGGACTGCCCGATGAAACCGAATGGGAATCGCCCAGTAGCTCAGAATGTCAATCAGGCTGGTAGAGGTGGGCAAATGACCTCGGTAGGTCGTGGTCCGAATAACGAGAGAAATAGTGCCGGTAGAGGACGTGGAACACCAGCCGAGGTGTTTAATCTTGAGGCAAGGCGTGGGGTTGGTTTATACGGATTCACCGTAGGGAGGATGGAGACGCGTCGGACGTCATAATCGGTACATTTCTTATATTTGGGAAACCCTATTATGCTTTGATTGATGTGGGCTCGACCCATTCTTATATTGCCTGTAGTGTAGTTGAAACACTAGGCATAGCCTCTGAACTTTCTAGTAGGGAGATGACTGTAGTAAGCCCACTAGGTCAGACTGTAGTGGTGAATAAGGTCTTTCGAAGTGTACCTTTAGAAATTCAAGGCGTAGTATTTTCTGCCGACCTGATGGAACTTCCCTTTGGAGAGTTCGATCTCATACTTGGTATGGACTGGCTAGTGGACCATCGGGCTGTGTTGGACTGTGTAGCTAAGCGAATGGAATTAAGGACCCCGGAGGATGATGTGGTCATTATGATAGGAGAAAGAAGAAACTACTTGTCTAATGTAGTTTTGGCGCTAAAGGCTGAAAAGATGGTTCGTAAAGGGTGCAAGGCATTTTTAGCCTTCGTAAGTGCGTTAGATGGAAAGGAAGAAGGTGTTAGTGGAGTTAGAACTGTAAGGGACTTTGAGGATGTGTTCCCAGAGGAATTACCAGGAATACCCCCAGATAGGGAGGTGGAGTTTGGAATTGACTTGCTGCCGGGAACAGCTCCTGTGTCAATTGCCCCTTATAGAATGGCACCAAAGGAGTTGGTGGAGCTCAAGGCTCAAATCCAAGAATTGCTGGATCGTGGGTTTATCCGACCTAGTGTGTCTCCATGGGGAGCACCGGTCCTATTTGTGAAGAAGAAGGACGGAACTATACGAATGTGCATAAATTATCGTCAGTTGAATAAGCTGACCATCAAGAATAAGTATCCTTTGCCAAGGATTGATTACTTGTTCGATCAGCTTAAGGGGGCGGCAATATTTTCAAAGATTGACTTAAGGTCAGGATATCATCAATTGAAGGTGAAGGAGGCAGATATCCATAAAACAACCTTTAGGACAAGATACGGCCACTATGAGTTTATTGTAATGCCATTCGAGTTGACTAACGCCCCAACCGCATTCATGGACATGATGAACTGGGTTTTTCAACCTTACTTGGATAGGTTCGTCGTTGTGTTCATCGACGACATCCTAATGTACTCCAAGACTGAAGAGGAGCATGATGAGCATCTCCGAATTGTGCTGCAAGTATTGAGGGAAAAGAAGCTCTATGCCAAATTCAGCAAGTGTGAATTTTGGCTTAAGGAGGTTGCATTCTTAGGGCACGTGGTGTCTGCTGAAGGAATAAGGGTGGATCCTAGAAAGATCGAAGCTATGTTGGATTGGAAACCACCTAAGTCAGTGGCAGAGATTTATAGTTTCTTGGGATTGGCAGGCTATTACAAAAGGTTCATGGAAGGATTTTCGTCAATAGCCGCGCCTTTGACAAAGTTGTTGAGGAAGGAAGTACCCTTTGTATGGACGGATAAGCAGCAGGGGAGCTTTGAAAAGCTTAATAGGGTATTGACGGAAGCTCCAGTGTTGATTCAGCCGGAGGCAGGAAAGGATTTTGTGGTGTACTGTGACGCTTCACATACGGGATTAGGATGTGTTCTGATGCAGGATGGTAAAGTAGTCACTTATGCGTCTCGATAGTTAAGGCCGCATGAGGTTAATTACCCGACGCACGACTTGGAGTTAGCGACAGTGGTCTTCGCTCTTAAGGTGTGGAGACACTAGCTTTATGGCAAAAAGTCGACAATCTACACAGACCACAAGAGCCTTAAGTATTTGTTGACTCAGAAGAAGTTAAACTTGAGGCAGCGAAGGTGGGTTGAATTGCTGAAGGACTATGACTGTTCGATAGAATATCACCCGGGCAAGGCGAATGGAGTGGCGGATGCCCTAAGTCGGAAGGTGGTGTCGGATCTGAGGGCGATGTTCGCACACTTGAGTTTGTATGATGATGGAAGCCTGTTGGCAGAATTGCAAGTCAGGCCGACGTGGTTGAATGGGGTGAAAGAGGGACAATTGGCGGATGAGGACCTAAGTGCTAAGCTACAGCAAGTACAGAATGGAGAGTTGAAAGATTATGGGATTAATGGCGAAGGAGTGTTGTGTTTTAAGAGGAAGGTCTGTATGCCTGAGAATAAGGAACTTAGACAAAGGATTCTTCAGGAATCGCATAGTAGCCCTTATGCTATGCATCCTGGGGGCACTAAGTTGTATAGAGACTTGAGAGAACAGTTTTAGTGGCCTGGTCTGAAAATGGAAGTTACAAAATTTGTCCGCAAGTGTCTAACGTGTCAGCAAGTTAAGGCTGAACACCAGGTTCCATCAAGATTGCTTCAGCCAATCATGATTCTGCAGTGGAAGTGGGAGAGAATTACTATGGACTTCGTTAGTGGGCTTCCCCTTACGCCTACTAAGAAGGACTCGGTATGGGTAATAGTGGACCGTCTGACCAAGTCCGCGCACTTTATCCCGGTAAGAGTTGATTATTCTCTTCAGAAATTGGCTAAATTATATATGGCAGAAATTATGAGGCTACATGGAGTGCCGGTGTCTATCATTTCAGATAGAGACCCAAGATTTCTTGGTTTTAGAGGGCACTTCATCAAGCTTTAGGCACTAAGTTGGATTTCACTATGACTTTTCATCCACAGTCGGACGGGCAATCTGAATGGGTAATCCAAGTTTTAGAAGATATGTTGAGGGGCTGTGTGATGGATTTTAGAGGAAGTTGGAAAGAATATTTGCCTCTAGCGGAATTTGCGTACAATAACAGCTATCAAGCTAGCATTCGGATGGCACCATATGAAGCGTTGTATGGTCGAAAGTGTCGGACTCCTACATGTTGGATGAAATTGAGAGAACGACGAGTTTTGGGTCCAGAATTAGTAGCAGAGTCTGAAGAGAAGGTTGAGATAATTTGTGCACGGTTGAAGGAAGCATCTGATAGGCAGAAGTCGTACGCAAATCTTAAACGGAAGGAAATCGAATTTGATGTGGGAGACCAGGTATTCCTTAGGGTTTCACCTTGGAAGAAGGTGATGAGATTCGGTCGCAAAGGGAAGTTAAGTCCAAGGTTTATAGGACCCTATCGAGTGTTGAAGTGAGTTGGACTAGTGGCATACCAGCTAGAGTTGCCACCAGAGTTGCAGCAGATGCACGACGTATTCCATGTATCCATGCTACGTCGCTATCGATCGGATCCATCTCATGTGGTACCAGTTGAAGAAGTGGAGCTAAGGCCAGACTTATCCTACGAGGAAGAGCCGATTCAGATCTTGGAACGAGACGTGAAAATATTACAGAGGAAGTCAATTCCCCTAGTCAAAGTGTTGTGGCGCAACCATGGATCGGAGGAAGCTTCGTGGGAGCCAGAAGAGGCAATGCGACAGCAATACCCTCATTTATTTTAGTTGGGCAATTTCGAGGACGAAATTATTTTAAGGGGGTAGAACAGTAACATCCTGAAAATGGGTCTATGCATTTTTTATTTAATTATACGAAATGGCATGTCTTATGTGTTATGAATGTATGGTGAACATTTTTGGAAACTTGGAAATGTTAAGTTTAAAGAGGAAAGTGAACATTTTGGAAACTTGGAAATGTTAAGTTTAAAAGAGGAAAGTGAACATTTTGAAAACTTGGAAATGTAAGGAAATGTTTTAGAAATGTTAAGTTTAAAAGAGGAAACTAAAACAAGGTGGCCTTAAGAAAATTAGTAGAGGGGATTTGACATACAATTGGGCTTGGGAAAAGTGGCTATAAGGCGCCACTTAAGGGCCTAGCATGTGACGCCACCTACATATGCAAATGGGCCTAGGTTCGAGCAACGTGGGAAGCAAATAAAGGATTTTATTTTGCTACAAGGAGTAAAGGAGGTGGACAGAACTAAGGAACTTAAGTGAGGAGTTTTATTCTCTTTAAAATTCGGCTAAAGGGTGTGCTCAAGCGTGGATTAAATTCCTTTTATTTTAAGTGGATAAAAGAAGAGATAATTGTGGATGGAGAGAAAAACTAGAAAATTGATAGAGTTGGCCGATTGGGGGGCTCCCTTAGGTGATAATTTCGGCCAAAGGAGGGAATTTAGGCCATTATTCATTATTCATTCTTTTCTAAGTCTCTGCCGAATTCTCTCTTTCTCTGCAAGTCATCATCCTCTTTTCCTTTTTGATTCTCCAAAAGCCGAACCTTCAACATCAACCTACTCTCCTTCTTTTGCAAATTCAATCAAAGCCGAATCCTCAAAGTAACCATTAGCCAATTTCTTCATAGTTACAAAAGCCAAAATTTGCTGATCACACTTAGTCTATAGCCGAATATTTGTGGGACTTCAAGCAAGGGTGTGTCGACTCCTATAGTAAGGGTAAGGATCTATTATTATCATTATGTTTCTTTTCTTCAAGACTAAGATTAAGATTCTAATGCTATTTGTATCTCTTGGCTGAAACTATAAAGGATCTTTTGGGATTTTGTCTATTGTCGACTACCAGGGAGAAGAGACTACTTTTCGGGATTTAAAGATTCAAGGTAAGACATGTGAATATTCGGCCAAGGCCTAGTTTGGTATCTAGATTTATTTCTTGATTATTCAAAAAGCTGAAACTAACAAGTTAATAGATCTAAGGATCAGCCGATTACAAGGAAGGGAGTCTACAACATTCCGGGATTTGAGAATTTCAAGGTAAGTCCATATGTACATTCGGCCAAGGCCTTAATTGTTGATTAAGATCTATTTTTCGTTTAAAAAGGGCCGAATGTAGGGAGTTAAAGATCTAAGGCAATAGATCAGATTTCGGGATTTCAGTGAATTTGTTAAGCGAATCAGGTGTGTACCCTTCCTTAAGTCTTAATAGATTTATGACAATGATTAAGTTAAATGTGTTGTTAAGAATGTGAAAATATGGCTAAAGTACCATGCAATGGTACAGAGTACCCAGGTACGTTTCCTACTCCTATTAGGATTATGAATATATGTTATTTTTAACATGTGAAAAGTGATAAGAATGTGAATTAAGGCATGATATTGCATAATGTGTATGATATATGGGGGCATATGGGATATTATGAAAAGGGGAAGTGAATGTGGTGACCTAAGACCACGATATCTGAATGTGGTGACCTAAGACCACGATATCTGAATGTGGTGACTCCTATCACAATTATTTTATCTGGTGGCTATACCACGAATTTTATAAGGGCGATGAGCACGTCGACTGCAGCGACTGCCTTCGATGGTGTGTAGCGGATGGAGGGTTGACTTAGTAGTCCCCACGGTGTGCAGGTTGGTACGGGGGACGTGTAGCGGATGGCTATCTAGGTTTGGGTTCGGATTGCATCATTTTAATGATATAAGAATATGTATGCTCTGAAATGTCTAAATTTGTTATGCTTAGTGTTGTGGTTACACATTGAGTCTGTTGACTCACCCCGTTGTGGGAACCTTTTTCAGGTGACGATCAGTAATGGACCGGGTCGGCAGAAGCTTAAAGGTTGCCATGCACAGCAAGGAATTTATTTAATTTGGATTTTTATTTCATTAAGTACTTTGAATTTATTTTTTTTTTTGGGAATTATTTGATGTAATAAGGCCATAGTAGAACTACTTTACTTTGCTTTTATTTATTAAGCTTACAAACTTTTATTTATTAAAAGATTAAGTAAATTTATTTTAAAACAAAGCCTAAACATTTTGTCACCTAAAGTAAAGGATTTTAATAATGAAATAAACTTGTTTTCAACTCAAGCCCAACCCAAAACAATCTTTCTTTCAAAACACACAAGTTTTTCCTAAGTAACAAAAGAATTTGAAACGGTTTACATCGGGGAACATACCAGATCTGGTCAAGGCTCATGGGCCGGGTTTGGGGTGTTTCAATACTATTGTTTGATTTCTATTTTTATGCAATAAAACCTTAGTTTCTTTGTTTTCAATTATGAATACTTAATTATTCTTGGGTTGACAATTCTAGAACATTAATTCATGTTTGATGTGCATAAGTCTGAGGTTGAATATGAAACACCCCACACCTGGCCCACGAGCCTAGACCGGATTTGGTATGTTCCTTGATGTAAACCTGTTCAAATTACTTTTGTTACTTTGAAAATTGTGGGTTTTGAGGATAGTTTGTAGTGGGTTGGGCTTGAGTTTGAAAACAAGTTTATATCGTTATTGAAAATCCTTTTGGTCTAGGTGACAAAACGTTTGGGCTTGTATTAAATTACTTAATCTTTTAATAAATATAAAGTTTGTAGGCTTAATGATAATAAAAAAAAATAAAGTAAACGCTACTACGGCCTTATTACATCAAATAATTTCCCAAAATTAAAACCAAAATAAACTTTAAAATACTTAAATTAAAATAAAAGTCCAAGTCATAAACTTCTCATTGCATGGCCATCCTAAGCTTCCGCCAACCCAACCCATTGCTCGTCACACCAAACATGTTCCCACAACGGGGTAAGTCAACAGACTCAATGTGTACACAAGCACTTCAACCTTTATTTGAAGGAATCGATTGCACCTTCACTTCAACCTTCAGAGATTCGGCTATGGCTAAATGATGCTCTCACAACTTTCGGCTTTTGGAGGGATTAGAAAGAAAAGAGAAGGAAGAATAAAGATGGAGGATTCGGTTAGAACACAAGGTATTTTGGCTTGGCAAAAATAAAAGAGGAAGAATAAAACTATAGGAATTTCGGCAGAGAGAGGAGAATCTACTTAAGAAATTTGGCAAAGGAAGAGTGAATGAATGGATGGCCTTCTTTTCCTTTTATAGCTGAATTTACTAACTTAGAATCCCTTACTTGGCCATCACTCTTCCCTCATTCTCCTAATTAAAGAATAATTCTTCATTTATCCACCTATTTAGCCGAATTTTAAAGAGAATTAAACTCTTCCCTTAAGAGTCCTTATTGCCGTCCATTGCTTCCTCTTTAAGTAATTAAATAAAAAATCACTTAAAGCCTTAGCTAGATGCCGTCCACCCCCTTCCCTTGATGAGCCGAATTTAAACTTGTTCTATTGGACTCCTTGTGGCCATACGAGGCCCAAATTATCCACCTAAGTGGCGTCACTCACTGGGCTTTAAATGGTATCTTCAAGCCACTTTTCCAAGCCTGTTTGTGTGTCAAATTTCACATACTTTGAAACACCCCACACCCGGCCCATGAGAATGGACCGGATCTGGTATGTTCCTAAAGTAAACCGGTTTCAAAAAAATATCGATACTTAGAGAAAATTTGTAAAAATTTTAGAAAAATGTTGTTTGGATTGGGCTTAGATTGGAACCCATTTAATAAATTTTGAAAATCCAACTTAAGTGAGGTGACAAAATAATTTTAGGGTTTATTATTTTGAAAGAAATAAATTTTGTTTTTCTTAACTTTAATTAAAAATAAATTGTAACACAATCAACATGAATAAGCGGAAATAAAGAAAATCCAACTGGGCCTTATGGCCTTATTACATCAAGTAAAACCCAAAATAAAATAAAAGTAACTAAATAAAGTCCAAACTAAATAAATTCTCCGAATGTAGCATGGCCACCTCAACGTCTACCGGCCCGGTCCGTCACTGCTCATCACCTGAAAAATAATTCCCACAATGGGGTGAGTCAACAGACTCAATGTGCACACAATACTATCATTCAATAAATCAGGCATTCATGTTCAAATCATCAAGTCCATATAATAACGAAATTGTGATGCAACCCAAACCCAATCCTAATTAGCCATCCACTACACTCCCCGTACCAACACACTTTGCAGTGGGACTACTAAGTCAACCCTCCATCCGCTACTCTCCACGTTGTGCCTTTGACACCTTTGTAACCGAAGTTACCAAAATTTAGCAATGTGACCGTAGTCAACATTTTTCGCAATGTGACCGTAGTCAACATTTTTCGCAATGTGACCAGTAGTCAACATTTTTTAGTTAGTGAGACCGAAGTCAACACCTTCGTTGGTGAGACCAAGTCAACACTGTTCTCCCCTTTTACATAAAACCCAATGCCCAAAAACATATATATTGCATAACTTAATTTCATGTTCATATTCATATATTCGCATGTTATTAAAATAACATTTTCACAATCCTATCGAAGTAGGAAACGTGCACTGGTACTTTTTGCCACATTTGTGGTACATAGCCACAATCACATTATTATTCATATCATATATTAAAATATTTAGCCATAAAATATCGAAGGATAGTAAGGGTACACACCTTTTTAAGCAATAAATTCCTTGAAATCCAGAAGAACGATCTACCGATCTAGATCTTTATCTCCTATATTCGCCAATTATTAAAACATATTAACAAACCTATTTGGCTTAAAACCAAATCCTAGTAGGATTTGTATTATTTACCTTGTTGCCGAATTGGATGATTGTAAATCAAATCCAAAATTACTAGTATCCTTTTTCCTTGAAATCGGCTAATACTAAATCATGTAACCATGTGAGTTTCCGCTTTTGAAATAATGAAAAATAATTCCAAATACCAAAATTAAGCCTTGGCGAATATCACTTACCATACAAATTCCAAATCAAGAGAATTCCTTGCCTATATATTCATCGAAATTTTCATGTTAGATCTAATCTAACATGTACATCATAACCTTTAATCAAATAAAATATCTTACCTTGGATCCTTAGATTTCCCGAAAGAATCCTCCTTGTATTCGACAGTTGTAAAAAGATCCTTAATGCCTTGACCGATTGCTTCCTTGCCTAGAGTTTGAGGGTTTCGGCTATGGAGATTTAATCAGGGATCAAAAGAAAAGGTTTTGGCTTGACGAGATGAAGAAAGAGAAGAAGAAAAGATAGAAAGAAAATTCGAGAGGGGAGAGCAAAGGATTTTGGCTACTTGGAAAGATGAGAGAAAAAGACCTTGGGTTCTCCTTTTATAGCCAAATTTGCTAGGCCAAGAGTCCTTGACTTGGCCACCACTCTCCCTTAAGATAATATTATCTCTTATTATTCACATATTTATGTGAATAAAACTCCTTTATTTATCTCTTATTATTCACATATTTATGTGGATAAAATTCCTTTATTTATCTCTTATTATTCACATATTTATGTGAATAAAACTCCTTTATTTATCTCTTATTATTCACATATTTATGTGAATAAAACTCTTCCTTTCTAGAAACCCATGCCGTCCACCTCAAATATACGGAAGCAAAATAAGGCCTTCATTATTTGCTTCTGGATGTCTCAAACTCAGCCCAAAAGCCTCTTGTATTTGGGCCATTTCCTAAGGCCTTTGTGGCATCTTGAGCCACATTTCCAAGTCCGTTGTTGGGTCAAATTTCCTGTGCTTTATATTTTTAGGGTCACTTGGCCCTAAGTTCCCTTTTGGGCTCTTAAATTCAACATTCCGGGGTCAATTTTAAGTTTCCTAAAATTTTCGCGCGGCTCTGTATTTTCCAGGTTTCCAAAATGTTCAAGTTTCCCAAAATGTTCAGGTTTCCAAAATGTTCAAGTTTCCAAAATGTTCAGGTTTCCAAAATGCTCAAGTTTCCAAAATGTTCAAGTTTCCTATTTTGGCTTGGTTTCCAAAATGTTCACTTTCCTAATTTACTTCGGTTTCCAAAATGGTCACTTTCCTATTTTAGTTTAGTTTCCAAAACTTAACATTTCTAAAGCATTTCCTTACATTTCCATACATCTCCTTACATTTCCACACATTTCCATACATTTCCATACATTTCCTTACATTTCCATATATTTCCATACATTTCCATACATTTCCTTTCATTTCCTTTCATTTCTTTTCATTTCCTTTCATTTCCTTATATTTCCTTACATTCTCAGGTTTCCGAAATCATTCCAAATTTATTCCAAAACACATAAAACATGTCTTTTCGCACAATTTGGCCAAAATGCATAGGCCCTTTTCAGGATGTTACAGTTCTACCCCCCTTAAAATAATTTCGTCCTCGAAATTACTTACTATTGTTCATCCGTACAGTCTAACTCACTGCACTACGCTGTTGTTGCGCACTCTTGATCTCAAAGAACTATCACGTTCCTTAGAACTCATTTCTAACGTCGCGATTTAATTAAAAAAAAATTTATGGATTAGTCAATGTTCCACTTATTTATCAGCGAAGAAGTTTTATGAGAAGGGATTTTAGAGTGGTTCTTTCGTATCATACAAACACACAGTCTTTTCCATTCATTCATCCATCCATCAAACAAATATGAACTTCCGTTCATTCAGAGAAACGTTGTAATTTTTTTTTTTCATTTGTTATTTTTCCACTACCCGGGGGTATTTTCGTAATTTGTCCTACAGGGGTATTTTCATAATTTGTCAAAATAAGTTTCCTTGGTGATTTTGTCACAAGGTATTTTTGGTCCTTTTAAGTTCCTGGGGTATTTTGGAAAATTTTTAAAATCCGAGGGTATTTCAGAAATTTTGGACATTGGGGGTATTTTGGTAATTTTTCCACAAATCGGGGTAAATTGTAAAATTTTAATAAATCAGGGATATTTCAAAGTTGCAAAACTTTGAGGGTTCTTTTGAGAAATTTATTTTCCAAAGACGATGAAGTTGCAAAAATTTTGGAAATTCGGTCATTTTGGTAATTTTGTAAGTTAAGGGCAATTTTGTAATTTTCCAAAATCAAGGTATTTTGATATTTTACAAATTAGGGTTTTGAATGTTTATAAAATAATGAAATTTTGGTAAAATCTGTTGAGTAGTTGAACATTTTATAAACCAAGGGCATTTTGTAATTTTACCACTAAGGGTATTTTAGTAAATTT
Source organism: Gossypium rotundifolium (assembly GCA_025506655.1). Lineage (NCBI taxonomy): Eukaryota > Viridiplantae > Streptophyta > Magnoliopsida > Malvales > Malvaceae > Gossypium > Gossypium rotundifolium. The sequence continues at coordinate 159,366,423 of CP106731.1, read as the reverse complement.
GTAAATCGAAATATTTTAGGAAAATTTATAAAATATTCTTTTCAAATCAAGAGGTAATTTAGAAATTTTAAAATTAGGGTTTCCATAAAAATACGGCTAGTCCCTTTCGGGTTTTAGTTATTGGGTTTAGCAGTGACTAAGTCCTCTTGATTAGGGTGAGCAGTTACTACGCACTGTAGGATTCGAGTAAAGAGGAGGTGAGTCACTAGAATTGCTTAAATACCAAGCTCTTCTTGAATCCACTCCTAGACATGCGCTGTGATTCGACACCCTAGCTCGGTGACTTAATCATAGGTTTGTTTGATTAGGCATTTAAGTCTTATGTAATTGTTGGGGTAACTAGTCCTAGGGTTCAAGTACTTAATCTCTATTCTACGTTCCATTCCATTTCTACCCTTCTATAAATCACAGAATCACACATATAGTTAGGGGTACTTACCTGGTGGACTGCGGGTCGGAGACTTAGGGGCCATGCCAAAAGCACCTTAAAATAAATCATTTGGCTCGCTTTGAAAGCGTTTTGGGCACGAGCCCACAGTAGAGAGTTTAAAATCGGGCTCGATACCAATTGAAACACCCACACCCATGAGAATGGACCGGATCCGTATGTTCCTAAAGTAAACCGTTTCAAAAAATATCGATACTTAGAGAAAATTTGTAAAATTTTTAGAAAAATGTTGTTTGGATTGGGCTTAGATTGGAACCCATTTAATAAATTTTGAAAATCCAACTTAAGTGAGGTGACAAAATAATTTTAGGGTTTATTATTTTGAAAGAAATAAATTTTGTTTTTCTTAACTTTAATTAAAAATAAATTGTAACACAATCAACATGAATAAGCGAAATAAAGAAAATCCAAGCTGGCCTTATGGCCTTATTACATCAAGTAAAACCCAAAATAAAATAAAAGTAACTAAATAAAGTCCAAACTAAATAAATTCTCCGAATGTAGCATGGCCACCTCAACGTCTTCTCTTAAGGCCACCTTGCCTTAATTTCATCTTTTAAACTTTAAAACTCGACATTTCTAAGTCATTTCTAAGTTTCCAAAATTTTCGTTTGGCTCTTTAAACTTGACATTTCCATACATTTCCAAGTTTCCAAAATGTTTACTTTCCTCTTTGAATCATTTCCAAATCATTTCCTTATATTTCTTAGTTTCCAAAAATGTTCACTTTCCTCTTTTAACTTAACATTTCCAAGTTTCTAAAATGTTCACTTTCCTCTTTTTGAAACTTAACATTTCTAAATCATTTCTTACATTTCCAGGACATTTCCCTACATTTCCTTACATTTCTCTAATTTTCCTTACATTTCCATACATTTCCATACATTTCCTTACATTTCCATACATTTCCTTACATTTCCATACATTTCCTTACATTTCCTTACATTTCCTTACATTTCCTTACATTTCTTACATTTCTTACATTTCCTTACATTTCCTTACATTTCCTTACATTTCCTTTCATTTCCTTACATTTCCTTACATTTCCTTTCATTTCCTTACATTTCTTTCATTTCCTTACATTTCCTTTCATTTCCTTACATTTCTTTATATTTCCTTACATTTCCTTACATTTCCTTTCATTTCCTTACATTTCCTTATATTTCCTTATATTTCCTTACATTTCCTTACATTTCCTTACATTTCCTTACATTTCCATATATTTCCTTACATTTCCTTACATTTCCTTACATTTCCAAGCTTCCTCTTAAGACTTAATATTTTCTAAAGCATTTCCTTACATTTCCTTACATTTCCACATTTCCAAGCTTCCTCTTAAGACTTAATATTTTCTAAAGCATTTCCTAGTTTCCAAAAAAATGTTCATAATACATTCATAACACATAAGACATGCCATTTCATATAATTAAATCAAAAATGCATAGGCCCATTTTCAGGATGTTACAGTTCTACCCCCTTAAAAATAATTTCGTCCTCGAAATTACTTACTATCGTTCAATCCTAACTCATCACACTACGCCTTTGTCACAAGACTCGATCTTGACAAAACTAACACATTTCTTAGATACTACCTCGACCACGTCCACTAGAACTCATTACTAACGTCGCGATTTAATCTGATTAAAAAGTTTTATGCTTTAGTTCTTTGTTCCACTGTTTATTCGCGAACAGTTTTATGAAAAGGAGTTTAATAGTGCTTCTCTCGATCAAACAAAGTCTCAATTCAAGTTCACCATTCTAATTCAGAGATTCACATTCACATTCATCCATCTCGATAGAGACACATTTATTCACAACATTCACTTCACTACTTTGGGCATTCCTGATCATTCCCCGTCCAGGGGTAATTTCATCATTTTTCCTATAAGGTATTTTGGTAATAATCGGGGTCACTTCGAAAATAATCTTTATAAATCAAAAGTATTTCAAAATTTACAAAAACTCGAGGTTATCTTGAAAATTTGTTTTCCAAATCAGCGGTGTTGCAGAAATTTCAGAAATCGGGGCTATTTCGGTAATTTTGGAAGTTAGGGGCATTTTCGTAAATTCTCCAAATTAGGGTATCTTAATATTTGTAAAAAAAAGTTTTTGGTATTTTTGTAAAGTAGAAACATTTTAGCAAAAGTCGAGGGTATTTTTGAAAATCTTAAAAATTAAGGGTATTTTAGTAATTTACAACACAGGGGCATTTTAGTAATTTGGCAAACCGAAAAAATTTTTCGAGAAATTTTCAAAATAGATTTTGTTACAAATCGAAGGGGTAATTTAAGGATTTTAAAAAAAACTAAGGTGTTTATAAAACAGTATGACTAGTCCCTTTCGGGTTTTAATTATCGGTTTAGCCTGTGAATAAGTCCTCTTGGTTAGGGTGAACCGTAGCTATGCACCAAGTAGGATTCGAGTGGAGAGGAGGTGAGTCATGCGGACTGCTTAAATACCAAGCTCCCACCGAAACCAATCCTAGACATGCGTACCATGGTTGCCACACCTTAACTCGGCGACTTAATCATGGGTTTGTTTAGTTAGGCGTTTAAGTCTTATGTTTTTCTTGGGGTACACTAGTCCTAGGGTTCAAGTACTTAATCTCTATTCTACGTTCCATTTCTACCCTTCTACAAATCATAATATAAATGACACAATGGATAGAAGTACTTACCTGGTGGACTTCGGGTTGGAAACTTAGTGGGCCATGCCAGAAAAACCTGCTTATTTCACAAAAATTCTTTTTGGGCTTAACTTTGAAAACGTTTTGGGCCTTAAACCCAAGGCCGAGAGTTTAAAACTGGGTTCTGATACCAAACTGAAACACCCCACACCCGGCCTACGAGCCTGGACCGGATCTGGTATGTTCCTCGATGTAAACCGGTTCAAATTACTTTTGTTACTTTGAAAATTGTGGGCTTTGAAGATAGTTTGTAGTGGGTTGGGCTTGAGTTTGAAAACAAGTTTATATCGTTATTGAAAATCCTTTGGGTCTAGGTGACAAAACATTTGGGCTTGTATTAAATTACTTAATCTTTTAAAAATATAAAGTTTGTAGGCTTAATGATAAAAAAAATAAAGTAAACGCTACTACGGCCTTATTACATCAAATAATTTCCCAAAATTAAAACCAAAATAAACTTTAAAATACTTAAATTAAAATAAAAGTCCAAGTCATAAACTTCTCATGTGCATGGCCATCCCTAAGCTTCTCGCCAACCCGGTCCATCACCGTCACACCTAAAACATGTTCCCACAACGGGTAAGTCAATGACTCAATGTGTACACAAGCACTAAAATTAATAATTCAGCATACCATACATATCATGTTCACATAATAACTCAAGATAATGATGCAACCCTAACCCAAACCTAGATGCCATCCATTGCACATCCTGTACTCAACCTCGCACACCGTGGGGACTACTAAGTCAACCTCCATCCGCTACACACCATCGAAGGCGTCATTGCAGTCGACGTGCTCATCGCCTATATAAAAGTTCGTGGCATAGCCACTCGATAATTGTGTCATGAGACACCACATTCAGATAATGTAACCGGTTACCACATTCAGATAATGTGACCGAAGACACCACATTCAGATAGTGGGACCGAAGTCACCACATACACTTCCCTTTCTCAAATAACCCAATGCCCCAAATTATTCATATCATGCATATCATACTTAATTTCACATTCATGTTCACTTTTCACATGTTAAATATAACATATTTCGTAATCCTAGTAGGAGTAGGAAACGTACCTGAGTACTTTGTACCATAACATGGTACTTTAGCCACATTCTTACCCTTTCATATTAACACATATATCAATTTTAAGCCATAAATCAATTAAGATTAGTGTGGGGTACACACTGTACCTTAGCCATATTCTTACACTTTCATATTAACACATATAATGAATTAAAACCATAAATCTATTGAGATTTAGTGTGGGGTACACACCTAATTTGCTTAGCGGTTCACTTAAATTCCGAAAAGCTTGATCTAATGCCTTAGATCTCAAGTTCCTACATTCGGCCAACCTTAGTATGTTAATATAAGGCCTATTCGGCCATAAAACCAAATCCTAGTAGGATTTGTATTCTTAAAACTTACCTTGTTGCCATTTTGATGAATAATCAAATCCCGGAAACTTGTATTCTTCTCCTTTGAAATCGGCTAATCACTAGATCCCTTGAATCGGTTAGTTTTCAGCTTAAAACACATAATAATAGATCTACTACAAAAATAGGGTCTTGGCCGAATATTCATAGTCACTTACCTTAAGGATCTTAAATCCCAAAATTCACCGAATAACTAGGGAACACGCGGCCTATGGTGTACCTTCGGGAAAAGAACTTCTCCTTCCATGATTCGGCCAAGATTAATAATAGGAATTAGTCCCTAAATTTCGATAAGTCTAAAATATAAAAGAATGGAAACCAAACTTGGATCTTACCCTTATTTGAAGGAATCGATTGCACCTTCACTTCAACCTTCAGAGATTCGGCTATGGCTAAATGATGCTCTCACAACTTTCGGCTTTTGGAGGGATTAGAAAGAAAAGAGAAGGAAGAATAAAGATGGAGGATTCGATTAGAGCACAAGGTATTTTGGCTTGGCAAAAATAAAAGAAGAAGAAATAAAACTATAGGAATTTCGGCAGAGAGAGGAGAATCTGCTTAAGAAATTTGGCAAAGGAAGAGTGAATGAATGAATGGCCTTCTTTTCCTTTTATAGCCGAATTCACTAACTTAGAATCCCTTACTTGGCCATCACTCTTCCCTCATTCTCCTAATTAAAGAATAATTCTTCATTTATCCACCTATTTAGCTGAATTTTAAAGAGAATTAAACTCTTCCCTTAAGAGTCCTTATTGCCGTCCATTGCTTCCTCTTTAAGTAATTAAATAAAAAATCACTTAAAGCCTTAGCTAGATGCCGTCCACCCCCTTCCCTTGATGAGCCAAATTTAAACTTGTTCTATTGGACTCCTTGTGGCCATACGAGGCCCAAATTATCCACCTAAGTGGCGTCACTCACTGGGCTTTAAGTGGTATCTTTAGGCCACTTTTCCAAGCCTGTTTGTGTGTCAAATTTCACATACTTTTTTCTTTTAAGGCCACCTTGCCTTAATTTCCTCTTTTAAACTTTAAAACTCAACATTTCTAAGTCATTTCTAAGTTTCCAAAAATTTTCGTTTGGCTCTTTAAACTTGACATTTCCTTACATTTCCAAGTTTCCCGAAATGTTTACTTTCCTCCTTTGAATCATTTCCAAATCATTTCCTTATATTTCTTAGTTTCTAAAAATGTTCACCTTCCTCTTTTAACTTAACATTTCCAAGTTTCCAAAATGTTCACTTTCCTCTTTTTGAAACTTAACATTTCTAAATCATTTCTTACATTTCCAGGACATTTCCCTACATTTCCTTACATTTCTCTACATTTCCTTACATTTCCATACATTTCCTTACATTTCCTTACATTTCCATACATTTCCTTACATTTCCTTACATTTCCATACATTTCCTTACATTTCCATACATTTCCTTACATTTCCTTACATTTCCATACATTTCCTTACATTTCCTTACATTTCCATACATTTCCATACATTTCCTTACATTTCCATACATTTCCTTACATTTCGTTACATTTCTTTACATTTCCTTACATTTCCTTACATTTCCTTTCATTTCCTTACATTTCCATACATTTCCTTACATTTCCATACATTTCCTTACATTTCCTTACATTTCCTTACATTTCCTTACATTTCCTTACATTTCCTTACATTTCTTTATATTTCCTTACATTTCCTTACATTTCCTTACATTTCCTTTCATTTCCTTACATTTCCTTATATTTCCTTACATTTCCTTACATTTCCTTACATTTCCTTTCATTTCCTTTCATTTCCTTACATTTCCTTATATTTCCTTATATTTCCTTACATTTCCTTACATTTCCTTATATTTCCTTACATTTCCTTACATTTCCTTTCATTTCTTTACATTTCCTTACATTTCCAAGCTTCCTCTCAAGACTTAATATTTTCTAAAGCATTTCCTTACATTTCCTTACATTTCCACATTTCCAAGCTTCCTCTTAAGACTTAATATTTTCTAAAGCATTTCCTAGTTTCCAAAAAAATGTTCATAATACATTCATAACACATAAGACATGCCATTTCGTATAATTAAATAAAAAATGCATAGGCCCATTTTCAGGATGTTACAGAATAGATCCTTTTTGTGATTAGATCTTGCATAATTGAATAGAGTTGCATGCAATCCCAAAAATAGGATGGCATAAATCTACTGAATTAGACTCAAATCTAATAGGTGGATCAACAGAGCGAATTAATGCAATAATAGATGTTTTAATTATAAAGAAATTTCAATTAATCAACCTACAGTTAGTTGCTCTTATGCTCGAAAGAGATATTAGCATAAATTAGGATTTGTACGGATCAAAGAGCTAAGAAAAGGAATTGCATAAATTAGATTGAGAATTATAGATGAAATTTAGGTGGATCCTTACCTAGGTATTGTTTTGTCACTTGGTTGATACTTGATTGTTTTTGTGTTTTATTCTTTGGTGCATTCATTAGTTAATTTAGATAGTTTATTTATTTTTAATCAATCATTTGAATTATTAGGTTAAATAATAGAAAGTTGATAATTACTAGTAATTGTAGTCTTGAAAGGAATGATATATATACTTACCAAAGCTATACTATTAATTGATAGGTACAATCGCTTTAGTCAATTTATTAGTTAGTTTAGTGGACATCAACCTCAAATAAAAGAGAGATTTTATTGAATAAAAAACATATCATTTTCTACAATATTTTTTAAACACAATCCAAGTCTCTTCAATATCAATTTCTAAACCATTTGCAACAACCTTCCAAAAACAAAAGAGAAAGAAATTAGAAAGCGAAGAAACCTTCAATTTTTTTTAAAAAAAATTAAATTTAATTTGTGATATATTTCATGAATTCAATATCAAATTCAATGGTAGCCTTAATTTCAGACACCAAAGATCTAGTTGCCTTCCTAGCAATGCAATTGTTGATTTGGGCAAATCTGAAATTGGTAATTTTATATTGTGACCGATGTAAGTGTTTATTTCTTTTGGTAGCCTCCACCAGTGACATTTTCGCATACGCATATTGAAAAGTGATACAAGCCAAAATGAATACCAAGCAAAACGATGTGTTTTGCTTTAGTTATACAGTGTGCAGAAGACTCGATGATATGGGGCATTTCATCCTACTTTTTTTTCTTTTAATTTTTATTTTCTTTTTGTTGTTATCTTCTCTTATATATGATGTCCTATTTTTGGCTGAAATCATTATTTTTTGTTAATGAAAATTGTTGAGGAATTATTCTCTCTCTCTCTCTCTGTTCTGTTTATTCTTCTTCCTTCTTCTCAAATTCTTTCTCCCCTCTCTAGAATATCTCTCTACCTTTCTGATTTTTCTTCCATTTTTTGCTTCTTGATTTTTGTTCGTAACAAAGGTGTAATCAGCCCATTTTTCCGGGCCCATGTAACAAACCAGATTAAAAAATAAAAAAATAAATAAAAGGCCAGTTTATTCTTTACAGAACCAATCCACAAATCCAAAACCAATAAACTACCCGTGGCCCAACTAGCCCAAAACCGGCTAAACCTAATCCCATTACCCAATTAGACCCACTAACCTAAAACCCGATTAGCCCAAAACATTACAACCCAAACTTTATGTGGCCCAATGGCCCAAACTCGTTTCCAAAAACTGGAAACCCCAAACCCTAGGGTTTCTCTAGAAGCCGCAAGTGCCCCGCAGCACCCAGCAACACATCCCTCGTCAAGCGGCGATCCGCGCGCAAATAATGCCCCTATCGCCGCCGCACTCCTCGTCCACGTGCAAAGAAGGAAAGAAACGCAGCAGCAAATCGAACAAAATCCGTGTATTTCTTTTTTTTTTCCTTTTTTCTGGGTTATAAAAACCCCCCAAAATAATCTGTAAATACACATAGAAAGAATACGCAAATATTCACAAAAAATATAGAGAAATAAAATACGAAAATCTATTTACAGAGGTGATTTCCGTCCTTTTTTCGTGTTATTTTTTATTTTTTCCTTCGATTCTTGCATATTTTATATACGAAATAGTATTAAAATAAAAAGGGTGAGAAGACTACCTTCGAAACAGAGAGATTTGACTCTCCGGCCGCCGACTACGGCGGCACGTGTGGCATGTGAGACGGTGGCCCACGAGAGCGATGACCAGACTCCGGACAGATGAGGGGAGGACTTTTGAGAGAATTTTTAAGTTTTTTTTAAAAAACGGGTTTAAATGATTTTTTTTTCTTAAAAACTGCTTTATATAGGCCAAAGAAACGACGCTGTTTTGGTGTGGTCAGTTAATGACCAAAACGATGCCATTTTAAGGCTAGATTCACGCGTTGACCCGAAAACCCAAGGAGGATCCGCGCATTTTTATAAAAAGGGTAATTTCCCATTTTAGTCCATCCGCAATTTTATTAGTTATAATTTCGTCCTAATTGAATTTCTTTTTATTTTTAAATTAGCCCTGAGATCTGTATTTCCTTTCAATTTAGTCCCTTGGGCTATTTAAGGGCTGATAACAGAACGACCCTGTTTAGGAGATATGGCATAATTGCCTAATGGGTCCCTACAATGTGACGCGTATTTTATTTAGTCCTTTTACATTGATTTTTATTTCTATTTAATCCCTGTTTCTTTGTTTATTTTTAAAACCTTTTTATTTTATTTTATTATTTTAACATTATATTAAATTGTTTTATCATATTAAAAAGTTCTATATTATTTTTTACTATCTATATATTAATTCATTAATAGTATAAAGTTTTTGTGTATTGTTTTTCCTTAAATACATATTATTTTATAAATATTAGATTATTATTATTTATTATTTTATTTAGTTTAATTATCTATATATATATATATCATATATTATTTTATAATTTATATATTAGTTATTATATTATATATTTTTAAAATTTTGTATATTATCTAGTATTATATTATATCATATATTATTTTATAAAATTTTATTTTGTATAAAATTTATTTATATAGTATAACATATTTTATTTATATTGTTTATATTATATATGTAATCTTTATATATCTTTATTTGAAATTATTATATGCTATTTATTAATCGTTTTATTATATATTATCATTTATATATGTATTAAATTATTAAAATTTATTATAAGTATCCCTATTTTTTTATGTACACTCTAAGTTTTTATATTATTAATTTAAAATATATTGTTTGTACATATTAATTGTTTTAAAAAATTATCATATTTTTTATTTTTTTGTCTAATGTTTAAATATATTATTGATTTACTTCTCATATTTGATCTTGTTTGTAGAATTTAATATTCATTTCTAATTATTATGTTTCATATAGATTCTTAATTTTGTTACTTATTTTATATCTTGTATTCGTTTATTATGTTCTTTTATTTGCTTAATATTATTTTAGCATAGTCCTTTTATTGTATATATATCATTTGCCATGTCACATTAGTCATTCGTTAATTGTCTATAATTTTAATATGATTTGTAATAGTGAAGAATTGCTATTTGGAATTGATGTTTTGTAATATATATATGCCACATTTTACTCAAACCATTGTTTTATAAAAACATTTTTTGAATTGACGCATTTTATTTGAATATTTAAAAAAAAAAACGATATATGATATTTGGGGACTTCGAGAGAAATTATACCCTAACTTATTGGGTTTTAATTTTTCTCGTGGAACATAAGGTGTCAAGTATCTTTTTCTTAAACCTATAAATTTCAAATTAAAACTTATTCTCAGGAATCTAAACGTTGTACCCTAACTTATTGGATATGATGTTTGTGTCTCGAGATAGGAATTTTTAAAAAATAAAGGCGAGCCTAGTTTCGAGGTCATGAGATGTTACATCCTAACTTATTGGGTATAGCATTTTATTTCTTTGAGATAGGTAAGTCTTGGTTTTCTTTCAAATAGAAGGATCGTATTCTTTTTTAATCTTTTCAAATTCTCGACATAAGGACATTAATTAATCAATTAGGTACCAATTTTTGGGCGTTACGAGGGTGCTAATCCTTCCTCGTACGTAACCGACTCCCGAACCCATTTTCTTGAATTGCGTAGACCAAAATCATTATTTTGAAATAAAACATTTTATAAGGTGATCCGATCACACCTAAGTAAAAAGGGATTGGTGGCAACTCCATTTTCGTTTCGTTTTTAAAGTCGATCCCCATTTTTTTTAAAATATAAAATTGGTTTTGACAGCTTGGCGACTCCACTGGGGACCAATAAGAGAGTCAAGCTGTAAAATCGATAATTTCATGTCCTTTTGTCTGAATTTAAAATTCTGATTTAAAAAAAAACCATGATCCTTTTAATATATATCTTCATTGCATTACATGACCATTGTGGTCGCGCCTTTAAGTGGGAGCGAGAAGCTATGCCTTCGTGAGGTTTTTGACTCCAGATGGGCTAGTTGATTGCTTTCGGGATACATCTGTACCTATGTCTTCGTCAAGTTTTCACTTCCGTATGGCCATAGGGAAATGTATTCCCCTGAACTGAACTCGGTCTGTATGAGCCTATAATGGGTGAGGATCGAGGAATCTGCTGGTTCAGGTACCTCAACTTTAGAGCTAAACCACACGTAGAAAACATAAAAACCCACCCTAAGTAGAACTATGTCAAACCTTAGTAGTTACCTAGATAGGTGTTTGTTTATTTTACTTGCTTTATATTTTATTCTGTGGTACTAACTTGTCGTGTTTTATTTTTGTGCATATCATTTCATATTTTAAGAGGTATCGATTCACGGTCAGTTTCTAAGTTAGAAAGCTGGTTATGGAGAACGAATTCCTTGATAAAGTGGAAGACAATGCAGTCGTCCGCATATGGTCAGAGCAAAGGCAATTAGAGAAAGGGGATAGCTTAGCTGAGGGGTATGTCGGAACTACGGGATTTCGCTCGTATTAGTGTCATGAAAAATGAGCTCTAGGATGATGAGGCAAAGTAGATGTTTTATCGTAGTTATGGCGATCTACCTTACTTACTTGATGTCAAGGTAGATAGGCATCTGTTCTGGGCTATAACTCAGTTTTGGAACTCTGCTTATAGCTATTTCACTTTCGGGAAAATAGATTTAGTGCCCACGATGGAGGAATATACAAACTTACTTCGTTGTTCGAGGATCCAAGTTGACAAAGCTTATTCTAGGGCTACTAACATCCCAAATTTTGTGAAGAAGTTAATGAATATCAAGGGGATGAGTTAACAGTGGGTTACAGCCAGAATTCAAGAGAAAGGTGAGGGTAAATGCATGCCTTGGGTGAGTTTGAGGGATCTGATCCTAACACATCCAGATGTAAAGAAGAAGATTGACGTCTTTGCCTTGTGTATTTATGGTTTGGTAATTTTCCCTAAAGCTCTCAAACATGTAGATGAAGCAGTTATTGATTTATTCGATTGACTTAACAAAGGGGTCATGCCTGTACCTGCGATCTTTGCCGAGACGTTCAGATCTTTGAATACCTGTCGAAGAGCAGGTGAAGGCAGGTTTATTGGATGCGCGCTGTTGTTATTAGCTTGGTTCCATAGTCATTTCTAGAAGGTGGAGAAAGTTTCTTATCGGGTTTTCTCTGAGAATTACTCTCTATTAAAAGAGATAGTGGCTACACTAAGGAGATAAGACGTGTCCGAGGAAAACTGAATGGTGTTCCTTCAAAACCTTCAAGAGGAAGACATCGAGTGGAGGGCTCCTTGGATGATTCCAATGAAATTCTTTATCGGTGTGAGAGTTTTAACTGGGTTCCTTTACTTAGAATTTAGGGAGCCGTTGGGTATGCCCATTTGCTCGTAGTGAGGCAATATGGGTCAAGACACTTTGTACCAACGACATATGGGCTGGCTCAATGTGAGTTCTCATACAGAGGGGAAAACTATAAGAAGAGGGTTTAGGATATTTCTGGTGCTTGGAATCAGATTCATAGAATGAAGAGATTATCCGCAAGCCCAATGACGACCTCAGAATAAAGTGGATGGAGGATTAGAAGGATTAATGATAACATCCCCGAGCTATATCCAGAAGGCGCCCGATCAAGAGAAGAATACTTGCAAGTGCTCCTATCAGAGTTAGAGATTGTGAAACAAGATTTCGAAAAGATGAGTTCAAAGCTTGGAAAGAGGATAGAAAAATTAGAAGAAGAGAAAATATATCTGAGTTAGGCGTTGATGTTCAGAAACTGGAGGCCAATAAGTTAAGAAAAGGGAAGAAAAGGGTCGAGAAAGACTTAGATAGCCTAAAGACAGAATATAAGAAGCTACGTCTATCAATGAAAAATGCTGGATTGGGGAAGACTTCGAAACAGTGGCAACAGGAGGTTCAAGAGGAAAAGGCCAAAGCTGACCATTAGGAAAGGAAATTCCTAGAGATGCAGATGTAAAACGAGGCCCTAGAAAAGAGGTTAGCAGAAAGCCAAAAGGAAAAGAGTGGATTAAAAGCTAGAGTGGCTGAATTGGGACGATTTTTTTCACCACCATCGAAGCCGTAATTCTACAAATGAGCTGAAGTCGAGTTGGAACAAGATTGAAGAAATGAAGGGTGAGATTGAAAGATTAGAATCGGCATTGTAGAATTGTGAACTCTGAATCGAGTAGCTTGGAGCAAGAGAAGGGCATTAGAAGGAAGAGCTCCACCATTCCCATGACCAAGTGACAAATCGGGATTATCTCATGGGTGAAGCAATAGTTCAGATTCGAGAGGTAGCTGATTACCTATAGGCTTTGGCAGTACAGGCTGATACATTGAGCATGAAGTATGAGCTACAGTCAGATCGTGGTCAAGAGCTAGTTTTGTTATTTGGGAAAATTTAAACTTTGGGCCTTAGGGCGAAAGCGTATTTGTAGTCCATTTTATGTAAAAAATTTTGTTTTCTAATAAATTTTTCTAAAATGAAGTTGAATCTAAACCGATGCCTTCTTTTTGCATTCATGCATTTGCATTATATCACACCATATGCATTTAAGTCCATAGAGAGAGCCTAATTAGTTGAAATTATCACAGAGAGAGAAAGAGAGAGGAGGAAAATCTAAAAATTGAACACCATTACGGTACACGTGCCAAGACAAAGAAAATGGATCAAAGACTTGAACAATTCTAGAGAGACATGCAAGACCAGATGCAAGAGCAATCGGCAAAGCTCCAACAAGAAATGAGAGACCAAATGTTGAAAGCTCAAAGAAACATGATGGCTCAAATGGCTCAGATGCTGAATGGGGAAATGGACAAAGGAAAAGGTCCAATAGTTAATGCTGTAGGTAATGAGGACTTTCCTCGGGGTTTCACCCTACCGCATGTGCAAACACAACCGGAGGAATATCCCCGAAGGCCATCTATCACGATTAGGCCTCAACAAGGGCAAAATGATGCTGGAGTGCCCATGAATTTCCAAGTTGTCACAGGATCCAACCCAGGAGATAATCTTGCTAATCCTGTTATCCCTGACTTAGATATAGCAGAGAGGGAGGGGACAAGAATTAAATCTTCAAGGCAGTTGGAAGATCGTTGTAGATGGTTGGAAGAGAAGTTCAAGGCTTTAGAAAATGCTGATAATCATCATGGAATTGACGCTAAAGACCTGAGTTTGGTTCCAGATTTGGTGCTTCCTCATAAGTTTAAAATGCCAGAATTTGAGAAGTACAATGGGACTAACTGCCCTGAAGCCCATATCACTATGTTTTGTAGATGGATGACTGGCTATGTTAACAATGATCAACTCTTGATTCATTGTTTCGAAGATAGTTTGGTAGGGGCAGCGTTTAGGTGGTACAATCAACTTAACCGTGCTAAGATTAGCCCCTGAGAGACCTAGCACAAGCCTTCATGAAGCAATACAATCATGTCACAGACATAATGCCTGACAGAATCATGCTGCTGAATATGGAAAAGAAGTCAAATTAAAGCTTCAGGCAGTATGCGCAAAGATGGAGGGAGGTTGCCATGCAAGTTCAGCCACCACTTCTAGAAAAGGAAACTACGATGCTTTTTATCAATACCTTGAAGGCTCCATTCATCACCCACATGATAGGAAGTACTACCAAGATCTTTGCAGATATAGTGATGGTAGGAGAAATGATTGAAAATGCCATAAGGGGTGGCAAGATTGAAGCAGGGGAAACTACTAAAAGGTCTGCTACTAGGAAAAAGGATGATGAAGTAAATAATACGAGTACATACAACAAAGGGTACTCGAAGGTAATCACTGTTAGCCAGCCAGATGTAATTACGGTTGGGCAACAAGGGTCGACAAGACAAGAATCTGGTGCAAGGAAAAACTCTGAAAAGCTTCAATTTATGCCAATCCTAATGACGTGTAAAGAGCTATACCAAATTTTATTCGATGCACATGTGGTGTCCCCATTTTATTTAAAACCGTTACAGCCCCATATCCTAAATGGTATGACTCAAACGCTCAATGTGATTACCATGCGGGAATATCAGAGCATTCAATAGAAAACTACACCACCTTCAAAAAGGTAGTAGAGAGACTCATCAAGATGGGGATTGTGAAGTTCGATGATGCACTTAGTGCGGAGAACCCATTACCTAACCATGGGGATAAGGGAATAAATACGATTGGTAAAAAGGTCGTGAGAAAGATCAAGGAGGATATCTCGAAGGTAAAAACCCCATTGAGAATGGTTTGGAGAGAAATGATAAGAAGAGGATTGGCAAAATTAGATTCTGTGGAAGGATGTGAAGAAATAAGGGACTACTGTGAGTTCCACAAAGCAGAGGGGCATAAGATTCAGGAATGTGTTGAGTTTAGGGTCTTGGTGCAAAGCCTTATGGACAATAAGGAATTGATATTTTATGAAGAAGGCTCAGAGGGAAGAAACATATGCGTGACAGAAGGAGAGTTGACAAACCAAAAATCAATTATCCAAGGATCATCATTTCCCGACCAAGAAAAATGAAAGGCGGAGCACAAATCACGCCTAAAATCGTAATCTAGAAACCAGTTTCCTTTCATTACAAGGATAATAAAATGGTACCTTGGAATTACGACTGTAATGTGACAATACTAGGAGTGGAAAACTCAGCTAGCACTTCCAAGGAGGTCTAAAGTGAGGGGTATTACACACAAAGTGGAATGCGTTACGACTTGGTAAACGTTAGAATGGTGCCTGTGAAAGCAAAGACTTGGTAGTTGAGCAGGAGAAGGAGGAAGAGGCTAAAGAATTTCTAAAATTCTTGAAGCATAGTGAATACAGCGTGATAGAGCAGCTACACAAACAACCGGGTCGTATATCAGTGCTAGCCTTGCTTTTAAGTTTAGAAGTGCATCGTGAAGCATTGATGAAAGTATTGAATGAAAATTATGTTACTAAGGATATATCTGTCAGCAAACTTGACCGTCTAGTTAGTAATATAAGTGTCGACAACTTCATTTACTTCAGTGATGATGAAATTCCACCTGGGGGTATGGGATCGACTAAGGCTTTGGACATCACTACTCGTTGTAAAGGATATACTCTACCGAACATGTTAATCGATAATGGATCGACTCTGAATGTTTTATCATTGTCTACACTGAAAAGATTACTGATAGACAGTTCTCACATGAAGATATGCCAGAACATAGTGAGAGCATTTGATGGCACCTAGAGAAAAGCGATGGGAAGGATTGACATACCATTTTTTATTGGACCAAACACTTACGAAGTGGATTTTCTGGTGATGGATATTAAGCTTTCCTAAAATTTCTTGTTGGCAAGACCGTGGATTCATTCGGCAGGGTCAGTTCCCTCATCGCTGCACCAAAAATTGAAACTGGTAATAGAGGGTCAGCTGGTAACTATAAACGTAGAGGAGGACATCATAGCAATCGTTACCAATAACGCACCATACTTGGAGGCAAATGAAGAGGCCACGGAGTGCTCTTTTCGGTCTTTAGAGTTTGTAAATACAGCTTTCATTTTGGAGGGGAGTGAGGTGCCAGTCCCTAGGATATCTAAGACCACAAAAATGGGTTTGCAAATGATGGTGCAGAAAGGAGCCTTACCAGGAAAAGGACTGGGCATATATCTTCAAGGAGAGATCTAAGTTCCAATGATGAAAGACAAGAGAGATCATTTTAGCTTGGGTTTCAGACCAGATGTTAGACAAAGGAGAAAGGAAATAGAGAAAAAGCAAGAAAGAAGAAGAGCACAGTTGAATGGGGAAGAAGTCAAGTAGGAATTAATGACATTCCCTCACATATCCCAGACCTTTGTATCAGGAGGGATAATTCACCCTGAGAGAGGGTTATTGAAAAATGAAAATCCTCACATAAATGCCATACACGAGGAAGAAATTGGGCAAAGAAACCTGTTGGGCATTCGCCCTTATGAACCTAGAGCGTTTTGAGCAACTGGACTACAGAGGAACTTCCTGTAGTTTTTAGAGATTACACAGAGTAATATTCAAAACGCACTTGTTGTTTTTAAGCCTAGGAACATTTTGTGAAATAGGCTCATGTTCAGACATCTTTTTTTTCAATGAAATACATCTTTAATGATCAATTCTTGCAAATATTCTTTCATTTTTTATTCTTTTGATTTTCTAATTTCATTCCAAATTTTTTTATTCTTATTCATATTATGTGAATAGTTGTCCTCAAATTCATTTGTTCTTTGTACATTCTTTGGTGCCCACCACAGGTCCCTAGATATCAATGATATGAGCAACAATACTACAGATCCAGAGGTCTATTTTGAGCAAGACATGTGTTTAGAGGAATCTCAGGATTTTAAAGGTGACAGAGATTGTGACTTATCTCCAGATTTGTTAAGAATCGTAAAACAAGAGGAGAAACAAATTTTACCCCATGAAGAGGAGGTAGAGAACATAGCTTTAGAGGAAAGGAAGGTTGTGAAAATTGGAACGTGCATAATCGAAGAGACAAAGTGAGACCTTGTTGAGTTATTACGGGAATTCAAAGACGTCTTTGCATGGTCATATCAAGATATGCTTGGGCTAAGTACTGATATTATAGTGCATCGCCTTCTCATAAGAGAAGAGTGCAAGCCAGTTCAGCAAAAGCTATGAAGGATGAGGCCTGATGTGATGTTGAAAATAAAAGAGGAAGTCAAGAAACAATTTGATGCTGGTTTTCTACAGGTGGTCAAATACTCAGAGTGGGTTGCCAATATTGTTCCTGTCCCTAAGAAGAATGGAAAGGTTTGGATGTGTTTAGACTATAGGGACTTAAATAAAGCTAGCCTGAAGGATAATTTCCCCTTACCTCATATTGACACGCTGATGGATAATACGGCTGGATATTCATTGTTTTCTTTCATGGATGGTTTTTGGGGATACAATCAGATTAAGATGCACCCTGAGGATATGGAGAAAGCTACTTTCATAACATTGTGGGGTACCTTTTGTTATAAAGTAATGCCATTCGGGCTAAAGAATGTAGGGGCAACATATCAAAGGGCCATGGTAACTTTATTCCATGACATGATGCATAAATAGATTGAAGTATATGTTGATGACATGATCGCCAAATCTTGAACAGAAAAGGAACACACTGAGGTTTTGAAGAAATTATTTTTGAGGTTGAGAAAATTTCAATTGAAGCTTAACCTGATAAAGTGTACTTTCAAAGTTCGGTCAGGAAATTACTAGGTTTCATAGTCAGTGAAAGATGAATCGAAGTTGACTCAAATAAGGTCAAGGTTATACAAGAATTACCTCCACCGCCCACTCAAAAGGAAGTTCGAGGTTTTCTGGGAAGGTTAAATTACATTGCTCGATTTATTTCACAATTAACTGAGAAATGTGATCCTATATTTCTTCTTCTTAAGAAACACAACCAAGGTGTATGGAACGACGAATGACAGAGAGCTTTTAACAAATTCAAACAATATCTGTCAAATACCCTAGTACTATCTCCGCCTAATCCAGATAGACCATTGATACTGTACTTGACAGTGTTCAATAACTCCATGGGATGTGTGCTTGGTCAACATGATAAGACAGGAAGAAAAGAAAAGGCAATATACTATCTTAGTAAAAAGTTCACCGAATGTGAAATGAGATATTCGTCGATTGAGAAGTTGTGTTACACATTGATTTGGACAACTCGGAGATTGAAGCAGTATATGCTATATCATACAACCTGGTTAATTTCGAAGCTTGATCCATTAAAGTATATGATGGAGTCAACTGCTTTGAATGGAAGGATGACAAGGTGGCAGATTTTGCTTTCTAAATTTGACATAGTCTACGTAAACCAAAAGGCTATAAAAAGGGAGCGCGATAGTAGAATTTCTATCTAGCAGGGCCTTAGAGGATTATGAACCTTTAAGCTTAGATTTCCTCAATGAAGAGTTAATGTATGTGGAAAATACTGAAGAACGTCCGTAGAAGCTAAATTTCGATGGGGCGTCAAATGCTGTGGGAAATAGAATTGGGGCAATCTTGGTATCACCTAGTGGTGATCATTATCCATTCACATGAAAATTGGATTTTGATTGCACGAACAATATGGAGGAATATAAAGCATGCATCATGGGAATTCGAGCAGCTGTAGAGCTTAAAATCAGAGTACTAAAAGTATATGGAGATTCTGCCTTAGTAATCTACCAGCTTAAAGGAGAATGGGAGACAAGAGATCCCAAACTAAGTGATTACCAAAAAATAGTTCTGGGATTGATTGAGGAGTTCAATGAAATTACTTTTAATTATCTCCGACGTGATGAAAATTAGATGGCGGATGCTTTGGCAACCCTGGCTTCTATGATCAAAGTAAATAGACCAGAGGATGTGAAACCTATTCAGATGAGTATTTTTGAAGTTCCAGCTCATTGTTATAACATGGAAGAGGAGGAAAAAGATGACCACCCTTGGTATCATGATGTATCGCGATACGTAAAAAATCGTGAGTACCTGGAGCTTGCAACTGAGAATGATAAAAGGACATTAAGAAGATTGGCCTCTGATTATGTTTTAGATGGGGATATCTTGTACAAAAAGAGAAAATATCAAGTATTATTGAGATGCGTTGATGCTGTTGAAGCTAGGAAAATTCTAGAGGAAGTTCATGAGGGCGTTTGTGGAACACACGCTAATGGATTCACAATGGCCAGGCAGATAATGAGATTTGAATATTATTGGTCCACAATGGAAAGAGATTGTATCAACTATGCCAAAAGATGTCATAAATGTCAGATTTATGGAGACAAAATTCATGTGCCTCCATCACCTTTGCATGTTATGACTTCCCCATGGCCTTTTTCTATGTGGGGCATAGATGTTATTGGACCAATCTTACCGAAAGCTTTGAATGGGCATCAATTCATCTTTGTGGTAATTGACTACTTCACGAAATGGGTAAAGGCTACTTCTTACGCCAGCATTACTAAGTCAGCAGTTAGTCGGTTCTTGAAGAAGGAGATCATTTGTCGATATGGAATGCCCAATAGAATCATATCAGACAACGCACTGATCTTGAACAACAGTACGATAGCAAAAGTTTGTAGTCAATTCAACATCAAACACCACAACTCATCTCCGTATCATCCAAAAATGAATGGGGCAGTGGAAGCGGCCAATAAAAACATTAAGAAGATAGTAGGAAAAATGACTGAGACTTATAAGGATTGGCATGAGAAACTACCATTTGCACTCTATGCTTATCGGACGTCCGTCAGAACTTCTACTGGGGCAACTTCTTTCTCATTGGTCTATGGGATGGAGGCAATTCTACCTATTGAAGTGGAAATACCTTCTCTCCGAGTTTTGTCAGAAATAAATTTGGATGAAGCTGAATGGATCCAGGCTCGATATGATCAGTTGAACTTAATTGAAGAAAAAAGGCTAAGGGCTATTCGTCACGGTCAGATGTACCAAAAACGAATGATATGAGCCTATGATAAAAAAGTTTGCCTAAGAGAGTTTCACGAGGGGGACCTTGTACTGAAAAAGATTTTTCCCATACAAAAGGATTTCAGAGGAAAATGGATGCCAAATTGGGAAGGACCATACGTGGTGAAGAAAGTTTTCTCTGAGGTGCACTGATTCTGACTGAAATGGATGGGAAAAACTTACCAAATCTTGTGAACTCAAATTCAGTCAAAAAGTATTTTGCTTAAAGAGGAGAAGAAGCCAAGGTGAAAACCCGCAAACAGCGCCTTGAGACCAAAGAGGTTTTGAGTTGAAAACCCAAAAAGGGCAGTTCAAATTCTGAATGGACACGCAATCATCTTGCTATACCTAAATCAACAAGAAATGAAGTACGTTGCATATTGAGGCATCAACAAAGTACTTTGGGTCTTCTAAACATGTGTTAAGGTCAAAGCAGTCTTCATGGAGTTTGTATATAGAAACCCAATCTGCGATATCTAGGGCATCTGATCTTTGTCCTATTCATTTTACTATCTTTGGATTCTTTTTCTTCTAAAAGATATGTTCCCAGTTAATTTTCTTTGTATTTTTTATAGTTTATTTAAACTCTGACTATTTTGGAAGTCAATTTATTTGTTACCCGTTATTCATAAGCATGTTGCATTGAAATAATGATTGATGAACTAATAATTTCACAAAAGAAGTTCTACATATTACTTTGGAAATTTCTAGATAAAATAAGAAACCGAAACAGGACAATTGTTTAGAAGTTCCATGTACATAGATTGGAAATATTTGAGAAATATGAGTCTTGATGGAGACCATTTCTCTGTCTAGTTGGCAATTGGACTGAATAATGAGTTGTTGTGATGAAATAAAGTAATGTCAGCTGGTTATTAGGAGAATGGCATGACAGACCAAGTTGATGGGAAAATTCAAAACTCCTGAATGATGGTGGGATGAATTGTAGTTGAAATAAATCTTGTATCCTTAGATTGCAATAAGGACAGGCTAGAAAAGTTTCGATTCCTAGTGGGACATTTGAAGGTGATAGACGCCCCGTGCCCCAAGGTTCAAGAGGAATGGGCCCTAAAATTTCCATGGGCAAATTATTTGGGCAAGAAAATGATACTTCAGGGGAAACAAAGATGAAACCTTGACAGATAAATGAGTGATAACACCTTGAGCAAGAATCATACTCATATCATTTTTGCATTCATATATCATAGCATGTCTGAATAGAAGCATTTGACTCATTTCGATCATGGCATCCTAATCAATCAGCATAAGCATATACCTATTAAACAGGTCAAGGATGATGTAGTAGGGTAAATGGTCACTTTCAGCCTTGTCTCCCTGAAGTTGCAGCGGAGTAGACTGAAGATAACAAATCTTACCCTCCTAAAGTTGTATTGAAGTAGATTGAAGACATTAGTCTTGTCTCCCTGAAGTTGCAGCAAAGCAGATTGAAGACAACATATCTTACTTTTCTAAAGTTGCAGGAAGAAGATCAAAGACATCAACTTGACCTCCCTGAAGTTACAGTGGAGCAAACTGAAGAAATTAGATCTGGCATTAAAGTTGTAGCGGAGTAGACTGAAGACAACAAATCTTACTTTTTTGAAGTTGCAGAAAGAATATCAAAGACATCAGCTTGACCTCCCTGAACTTGTAGTGGAGCAAACTAAAGAAATTAGATCTGGCATTCCTAAAGTTGCAGTGAAGAAGATTGAAGACATTAGTCTTGTCTCCTTGAAGTTGCAGCAGAGCAGACTGAAGACAATAGATCTTACTTTCCTGAAGTTGCAGGAAGAAGATCAAAGACATCAGCTTGACCTCCCTAAGTTTGCAGTGGAGCAAACTGAAGAAACTAGATCTGACATTCCTAAAGTTACAGTGAAGCGGATCGAAGATATCATTCTTGTCTTCCTGAAGTTGCAGGAGGAAGATTGATGACATTAATTTGATCTCCCTGAGTTTGCAGTGGAGTTAACTAAAGAAAGCAGATCTAGCATTCCTGAAGTTGCAGTGAAACAGATCAAAGACAACAGATTTGGCATTCCTGAAGTTGCAGGAAGCAGATCGAAGATACTAGTCTGACCTCGTTGAAGTTGCAGTGGAGCAGATTAAAAGATAGCAGATACTGCCTTCCTGAAGTTGTAGTGAAGCAGATTGAAGCCATCAGAGTTATTGAAATCAAGATACCGTTAAAGTTGCAGTGGAGTTGGAAGCCATTTGAAGAAAATGAGGACAAAGAAGTCAAGGCTCGGTAAAGACCGAGCAAAATTGGACCTTTTATAGTCTTTGCTCTATTCTCGTTACACGATAATGAGCAAAGAGGGGAAGCTGTATTCAGCTCATTTTGCCGGGCCCATGTAACAAACCAGATTAAAAAATAAAAAAATAAATAAAAGGCCAGTTTATTCTTTACAGTCCATTTTACAAAACCAATCCTCAAATACAAAACAAATAAACTACCCGTGGCCCAACTAGCCCAAAACCGGCTAAACCTAATCCCATTACCCAATTAGACCCACTAACCTAAAACCCGATTAGCCCAAAACATTACAACCCAAACTTACGCGGCCCAATGGCCCAAACTCGTTTTCAAAAACTGGAAACCCCAAACCCTAGGGTTTCCCTATGCGCTGCAAGTGCCCCACAGTACCCAGCAACACAGCCCTCGTCAAGCCGTGATCCACGCGCAAATAATGCCTCTATCACCGCCGGACTCCTCGTCCACCTGCAAAGAAGGAAAGAAACGCAGCAAATCGAACAAAATCTGTGTATTTCCTTTGTTTTTCATTTTTTTCGGGTTATAAAAACCCCCGAAATAATCTGTAAATACACACAGAAAGAATACGCAAATATTCAAAAAAATATAGAGAAATAAAATACGAAAACCTATTTACAGAGGTGATTTCCGTTCTTTTTTTCGTGTTATTTTTTATGTTTTCCTTCGATTCTTGCATATTTTATATACGAAATAATATTAAAATAAAAAGGGTGAGAAAACTACCTTCGAAACAGAGAGATTTGACTCTCCGGTCGCTGACTACGGCAGCGCGTGTGGCGTGTGAGGCTGTGGCCCACGAGACCGATGACCAAACTTCGGACAAAGGAGGGGAGGACTTTTGAGAGAATTTTTAAGTTTTTTTTTAAAACAGGGTTTAAATGATTTTTTTTGAAAGCTGCTTTATATAGGCCAAAGAAACGGCGCCGTTTTGGTGTGGTCAGTTAATGACCAAAACGACGCCGTTTTAAAGCTAGATCTGCACGTTGACTCGAAAACCAGGGGAGGATCCGCACGTTATTATAAAAGGGCAATTTGCCATTTTAGTCCCTCTGTAATTTTATTAGTTATAATTTCGTCCTAATTGAATTTCTTTTTATTTTTAAATTAGCCCTGAGATATGTATTTCCTTTCAATTTAGTCCCTCAGGCTATTTAAGGACTGATAACAAAACGGCGCCGTTTAGGAGATATGGCATAATTGCCTAATGGGTCCCTACAGTGTGACACGCGTTTTAATTTAGTCCTTTTATATTTGTATTTATTTCTATTTAATCTCTGTTTCTTTGTTTATTTTAAAATCTTTTATTTTATTTTATTATTTTAACATTATATTAAATTGTTTTATCATATTAAAAAGTTCTATATTATTTTTTTACTATCTATATATTAATTCATTAATAGTATAAAGTTTTTGTGTATTGTTTTTCTTAAATACATATTATTTTATAAATATTAAATTATTATTTATTATTTTATTTAGTTTAATTATCTATATATATATTACATATTATTTTATAATTTATATATTAGTTATTATATTATATATTTTTAAAATTTTGTATATTATCTAGTATTATATTATATCATATATTATTTTTAAAATTTTATTTTGTATAAAACTTATTTATATAGTATAACATATTTTATTTATATTTTTATATTATATATGTAATCTTTATATATCTTTATTTGAAATTATTATATGCTATTTATTAATCGTTTTGTTATATATTATCATTTTTATATGTATTAAATTATTAAAATTTATTATAAGTATCCTATTTTTTATATACACTCTAAGTTTTATATTATTCATTTAAAATATATTGTTTGTACATATTAATTATTTTAAAAAATTATCATATTTTTTATTTTTTTCTTTGTTTAAATATATTATTGATTTACTTCTCATATTTGATCTTGTTTGTAGAATTTAATATTCATTTCTCGAATTATTATGTTCCATATAGATTCTTAATTGTTGTTGCTTATTTTATATCTTGTATTAGTTTATTATGTTCTTTTATTTGCTTAATATTATTTTAGCATAGTCCTTTTATTGTATATATATCATTTGCCATGTCACATTAGTCCTTCGTTAATTGTCTATAATTTTTAATATGATTTGTAATAGTGAAGAATTGCTATTTGGAATTGATGTTTTGTAATATATATATATGCCACATTTTACTCAAACCATTGTTTTATAAAAATACTTTTTGAATTGACGCATTTTATTCGAATATTTAAAAAAAAAATGATATATGATATTTGGGGATTTCGAGAGAAATTATACCCTAACTTATTGAGTTTTAATTTTTCTCATGGAACATAAGGTGTTAAGTATCCTTTTCTTAAACCTATAAATTTCAAATTAAAACTTATTCTCAGGAATCCAAAACGTTGTACCCTAACTTATTGGATATGATGTTTGTGTCTCGAGATAGGAATTTTTTTAAAAAATAAAGGCGAGCCTAGTTTTGAGGTCATGAGATGTTACATCCTAACTTATTGGGTATAACATTTTATTTCTTTGAGATAGGTAAGTCTTGGTTTTCTTTCAAATAGAAGGATCGTATTCTTTTTTAATCTTTTCAAATTCTCGACATAAGGACATTAATTAATCAATTAGGTACCAATTTTTGGGCGTTACGAGGGTGCTAATCCTTCCTCATACGTAACCGACTCCTGAACCCGTTTTCTTGAATTTCGTAGACCAAAATCATTATTTTGAAATAAAATGTTTTATAAGGTGATCCGATCACACCTAAGTAAAAAGGGATTGGTGGCGACTCCATTTTCGTTTTGTTTTTAAAGTCGATCCCCATTTTTTTAAAATATAAAAATGGTTTCGACAGCTTGGCGACTCCACTGGGGACCAATAAGAGAGTCAAGCCGTAAAATCGATAATTTCATGTCCTTTTGTCCGAATTTAAAATTCTGATTTAAAAAAAAAACCATGATCCTTTTAATATATATATCTTTATTGCATTACATGACCATTGTGGTCGTGCCTTTAAGTGGGAGCGAGAAGCTATGCCTTCGTGAGGTTTTTGACTTCGCATGGGCTAGTGCATTGCTTTCGGCATACATCTATACCTATGTCTTCGTCAAGTTTTCACTTCCGTATGGCCATAGGGAAATGTATTCCCCTGGATTGAACTCGGTCTGTATGAGCCTATAATGGGTGAGGATCGAGGAATCTGCTAGTTCAGGTACCTCAACTTTAGAGCTAAACCACACGTAGAAAACATAAGAACCCACCCTAAGTAGAACTATGTCAAACCTTAGTAGTTACCCAGATAGGTGTTTGTTTATTTTACTTGCTTTATATTTTATTCTGTGGTACTAACTTGTCGTGTTTTATTTTTGTGCATGTCATTTCATATTTTAAGAGGTATCAATTCACGGTCAGTTTCTAAGTTAGAAAGCTGGTTATGGAGAATGAATTCCTTGATAAAGTGGAAGACAATGCAGTCGTCCGCATATGGTCAGAGCAAAGGCAATTAGAGAAAGGGGATAGCATACTGAGGGGTATGTGTCAAAACTACGGGATTTCTCTCATATTAGTGTCATGAAAAATAAGCTCTAGGAGTTGAAAGGAATATGGACCCAGTGGGATAATGAGGCAAAGCAGCTGTTCTATCGTAATTATGGTGATCTACCTTACTTACTTGATGTCAAGGTAGATAGGCATCTATTCCGGGCTATAACTCAGTTTTGGAACTCTGCTTATAGCCGCTTCACTTTCGGAAAAATAGATTTAGTGCCCACGATGGAGGAATATACAAACTCACTTCGCCGTTCAAGGATCTAAGTTGACAAAGCTTATTCTAGGTTGCTAACGTCCCAACTTTTGTGAAGAAGTTAATGAATATCACAGGGATGAGTGAACAGTGGGTTATAGCTAGAATTCAAGAGAAAGGTGAGGGTAAATGCATACCTTAGGTGAGTTTGAGGGATCTGATCCTAACACATCCAGATGTAAAGAAGAAGATTGACATTTTTGCCTTGTGTATTTATGGTTTTATAATTTTCCCTAAAGCTCTCAAAAATATAGATGAAGCAGTTACTGATTTATTCTATTGACTTAACAAAGGGGTCACGCCTGTACCTGCGATCTTAGTCGAGACATTCAGATCTTTGAATACCTATCGAAGAACAGGTGAAGGCAGGTTTATTGGATCTGCATAGTTGTTATTAGCTTGGTTCCATAGTCATTTCTGGAAGATGGAGAAAGTTTCTTATAGGGTTTTCTCTGAGAATTACTCTCTGTTAAAAGAGATAGTGGCTACACCAAGGAGAGAAGACGTGTCCGAGGAAAACTGGATGGCACTCCTTTAAAACCTTCAAGAGGAAGACATCGAGTGGAGGGCTCCTTGGATGATTCCCAACGACATTCTTTATCGGTGTGAGAGTTTTGACTGGGTTCCTTTGCTTGGAATTTGGGGAGCCATTGGGTATGCCCATTTGCTCGTATTGAGGCAATATGGTCAAGACAATTTGTACCAATGGCATATGGGCTGGCTCAATGCGAGTTCTCATACAGAAGGGAAAACTACAAGAAGAGGGTCAAGGAGATTTCTGGTGCTTGGAATCAGATTCGTAGAATGAAGAGATTATCCACAAGCCCAATGACGACCTCAGAATAAAGTGGATGGAGGATTAGAAGGATTAATGATAACATCCCCGAGCTAAATCCAGAAGGCGCCCGATCAAGAGAAGAATGCTTGCAAGTGTTCCCATCAGAGTTAGAGATTGTGAAACAAGATTTCAAAAAGATGAGTTCAGAGCTTGGAAAGAGGATAGAAAAGTTGGAAGAAGAGAAAATGTATCTGAGGTTAGACATTGATGTTCAAAAACTAGAGGCCGATAAGTTAAGAAAAGGGAAGAAAAGGGTCGAGAAAGACTTAGACAGCCTAAAGACAGAATATTAGAAGCTACGTCTATCAATAAAAAATGCCAGATTGGGGAAGACTTCGAAATAGTGGCAACAGGAGGTTCAAGAGGAAAAGGCCAAAGCTGACCATTAGGAAAGGAAGTTCCTAGAGATGCAGATGCAAAACGAGGCCCTAGAAAAGAGGTTAGCAGAAAGCCAAAAGGAAAAGAGTGGATTAAAAGCTAGAGTGGCTGAATTGGGATGATTTTTTCACTACTATCGAAGCCGTAATTCTACAAACGAGCTGAAGTCGAGTTTGAACAAGATTGAGGAAATGAAGGGCAAGATTGAATGATTAGAATCGGCATTGCAGAATTGTAAACTCCGGATCGAGGAGCTTGGAGCAAGAGAAGGGCATTAGAAGGAAGAGCTCCACCATTCTCATGACCAAGTTAGAAATCGGATTATCTCATGGGTGAAGCAATAGTTCAGATTCGAGAGGTAGCTGATTACCTACAAACTTTGGCAGTACAGGCTGATACGTTGAGCATGATGTATGAGCTACAGTCAGATCGTGCTTAAGAGCTAGTTTCGTTATTTGGGAAAATTTAAACTTTGGGCCTTAGGGCGAAAGCGTATTTGTAGTCCATTTTATGTAAAGGATTTTGTTTTCTAATAAATTTTTCTAAAATGAAGTTGAATCTAAACCGATGCCTTCTTTTTGTATTCATTCATTTGCATTATATCACACCATATGCATTTAAGTCCATAGAGAGAGCCTAATTAGTTGAAATTATCATAGAGAGAGAAAGAAAGAGGAGGAAAATCTAGAAACTGAACACCATTATGGTACACGTGCCAAGACAAAGAAAATGGACCAAAGACTTGAACAATTCTAGAGAGACATGCAAGACCAGATGCAAGAGCAATTGGCAAAGCTCCAACAAGAAATGAGAGACCAAATGTTGAAAGCTCAAAGGAACATGATGGCTCAAATGGCTCAGATGCTGAACGGGGCAATGGACAAAAGAAAAGGTCCAATAGTTAATGCTGTAGGTAATGAGGACTTTCCTCGGGGTTTCACCCTACCGCATGTGCAAACACAACCGGAGGAATATCCTCGAAGGCCATCTGTCACGATTAGGCCTCAACAAGGGCAAAATGATGCTGGAGTGCCCATGAATTTCCAAGTTGGCATAGGATCCAACCCAGGAGATAATCTTGCTACTCCTGTAATCCCTGACTTAGATATAGCAGAGAGGGAGGGGACAAGAATTAAATCTTCAAGGCAGTTGGAAGATCGTTGCAGATGGTTGGAAGAGAAGTTCAAGGCTTTAGAAAATGCTGATAATCATCATAGAATTGATGATAAAGACCTGAGTTTGGTTTCAGATTTGGTGCTTCCTCATAAGTTCAAAATGCTAGAATTTGAGAAGTACAATGGGACTAACTGCCCTGAAGCCCATATCACTATGTTTTGTAGATGGATGACTGGCTATGTTAACAATGATCAACTCTTGATTCATTGTTTCGAAGACAGTTTGGTAGGGGCAACGTTTAGGTGGTACAATCAACTTAACCGTGCTAAGATTAGCTCCTGGAGAGACCTAGCACAAGCCTTCATGAAGCAATACAATCATGTCACAGACATGATGCCTAACAAAATCATGCTGCAGAATATGGAAAAGAAGTCAAATTAAAGCTTCAGGCAGTATGCGCAAAGATGGAGGGAGGTTGCCATGCAAGTTCAGCCACCGCTTCTAGAAGAGGAAACTACGATGCTTTTTATCAATACCTTGAAGGCTTCATTCATCACCCACATGATAGGAAGTACTACCAAGATCTTTATATATCTTTATTTGAAATTATTATATGTTATTTATTAATCGTTTTATTATATATTATCATTTATACATGTATTAAATTATTAAAATTTCTTATAAGTATCCTATTTTTTTATATACACTCTATGTTTTATACTATTCATTTAAAAGATATTGTTTGTACATATTAATTTTTTAAAAAAATTATCATATTTTTTATTTATTTCTATGTTTAAATATATTATTGATTTACTTCTCATATTTGATCTTGTTTGTAGAATTTAATATTCATTTCTCGAATTATTATGGTTCATATAGATTCTTAATTGTTGTTGCTTATTTTATATCTTGTATTCGTTTATTATGTTCTTTTATTTGCTTAATATTATTTTAGCATAGTCCTTTTATTGTATATATATCATTTGCCATGTCACATTAGTCCTTCGTTAATTGTCTATAATTTTAATATGATTTGTAATAGTGAAGAATTACTATTTGGAATTGATGTTTTGAAATATATATATGCCTCATTTTACTCAAACTATTGTTTTATAAAAATACTTTTTGAATTAACGCATTTTATTGAATATTTAAAAAAAAAACAGCGATATATGATATTTGGAGACTTTGAGAGAAATTATACTTTAACTTACTGGGTTTTAATTTTTCTCATGGAACATAAGGTGTCAAGTATCCTTTTCTTAAACCTATAAATTTCAAATTAAAACTTATTCTCAGGAATCCAAAACGTTGTACCCTAACTTATTGGATATGATGTTTGCGTCTCGAGATAAGAATTTTTTTTAAAAATAAAGGCAAGCCTAGTTTCGAGGTCATGAGATGTTACATCCTAACTTATTGAATATAGCATTTTATTTCTTTGAGATAGGTAAGTCTTGGTTTTCTTTCAAATAGAAGGATCGTATTCTTTTTTAATCTTTTCAAATTCTCGACATAAGGAAATTAATTAATCAATTAGGTACCAATTTTTGGGTGTTACGAGGGTACTAATCCTTCCTAATACGTAATCGATTCCCGAACCCGTTTTCTCAAATTTCGTAGACTAAAATCATTATTTTGAAATAAATCATTTTATAAGGTGATCCGATCACACCTAAACAAAAAGGGATTGGTGGCGACTCCATTTTCGTTTCGTTTTTAAAGTCGATCCCCATTTTTATAAAATATAAAAATGGTTTCAACAAAAGTTATCAGACCTTCAGTCGATCCTCCATGGCTGATGATGACTCGAATCGAACCCTTTTGATCACAACCCATCATATGATTTATCTTATTACCGTGGAAGCACTCCACCAAGTTTTCTCACCTGATGAATCTGTGGAGAAAATTGTCACATTTCAAAGGTCAACTGGCTTTCAAGCCTTGATCCAATTTGAAGGATTCTTGAATGCTATCTTAGCTATAATTTTTTTGTAGGGCCGTAGTATTTATGATGATTGTTTCCAACTTGATATACAGTTTTATGATGCTGGAACGGTGATCCATAGGTCATGTGCGGGCGAGAATGTGATTGCTACGTCTTTAATGGTGCCTCAAATGCCGATTTCCAAATCTGAATATGGTGATGTGGATGGTGGTGTGGTGGAGCTAAAAAAGCATAATAATCATAGTTCTCTGCCATCCTATTCGACATTGACGATACCGAGTGGCACATATGAGTACCATGCTATCCTTAAGAATAAACTGCACGATTGTTGCTCTCTCTCATGCATCAGCTGTGAAGGTAGAAGGTCTGTCTGCGCAAGTCAAAATTCAAGCGCTTCAATCGGATTTGATGTTCAAAGTTCCTTCGATATAGGAATAGGGTGAACCTGATAATGGTATTTCAACTACACAAAAATATCAGGGACACGAGTGAGGCAAGCCATAATTGGGACAAATGATAGGTGTGCAATGATGGGTAAGGTTCCTCCCAATGAATACTTCTTCAGTAGAGTGCCAGTAGCAAACAATCCAGTTGATTATTTCGACGGGATTTCAGGTGATTCTGTTGTTGGGAATTTAATGGCTTCCACTCGATATTCTGTTCATTAGTATTCGATTAGATTTGATAACCCTTGCAAAACCTTACTTTGGATTACTTAGGCAGTGAGATATTCAAGAGTTCTTCAATTTTCTGTGCTTGTTGCAGTAGACTCATACCTGAAAAAAGTGTGGTTTTGTTAGAAAATGGTGCACTGTTCTTGTTTGATTTAGTTTCTTATGTTAATTTTCAGAAACTCAATGGTTATGTTAAAGGGAGTGAACTTAGAGTTTTATGGGACGATTTAAATGGTGCAAAGAATTATAAATGGTTGGGTATTGAGTTCAATTTGCATCCTAAGATTTTAGTTGTTGCCCGATCATATGTTGCTTTATTACTTGATTTTATACATGACGAATGCGATGTAATTAGTTTAGGTAAGATTGAGATGTTGAGCTCTTATGTTGTAGTTGATGAGGATCCATTCCTATCGTTTTCTAAAGCAGGAGCTGATGGGTTTCAGTGTGTTTTGGCTTCCAAAGGTTTGTTACTTCTTTGTGATGTGCGTAAGCCAATGGTGCCATTGTTGTGTTGGGCTCATGATCTAGATAATCCATGCTTCATTGATGTGATTAGGTTTTTAAAATTAAGGTCACAATCTAGGAATGATACATATCAATAGGCAACTAAAATTAGATTTTTACATAATGTTGGGATCATTTTGGAATTGTGAGTTTAAGTTGTTCTGTTATGGGCCTTTTTCATCCAATGAAGGATATGTTGCTACGGGAATTTCAATACTTTGCAAACTCTTTTTCATGAGAGATCTCTCAAAGTTGGTGTGCGAGCTAAATGAATTTGGTAGGTTTATTTTAATTAGGCTAATGTCTTCAGGGAAGATTGAAGCTCAACGATATTGTGCCTCATAGGATTTGGAGTTGAATTTTGTTGTAGCTCACAGAGAACCATTGTTCAATTTTGAGGATAGCTTACTACACTTTTTGAGTGACGATGGATATGAAATTCCTAAAAGGTTTAAGTATGTAAACCTTAACTATCTTTATGGTTATTTGAATGGCAATCTTGCCGAAGGCCTAGGTTCCAAAATGCAGAAGTCCCATAAGGATTTTTAGCAGAAGGGATATTTTAACTTAGACTTTCATGAAATTTCGTGTAAGAAGTTGACGGTATGCAGATTTGGTCGATTTAGGTCATCTCGTGAACTTTCTTTTGTCTTCAATAACATTAGCTTGCCAACAAGTATATGCGAAGCTGCTTCTAGGCAAATGTGGGCAACCTTTCCTTTGGTGCTTTTACTACTAGTTTTCTCTAGCCATCCTTGTAACACCCTAAAAATCCGAGTATTATTATATTGCATAAATTGATGTTTAGTTTTTAAAGGAAAAATTTTATTAATTGAGAATTTATTGAAGTGAAACAAAGGTGATTAAGACTTAAGCTAAATTATGTGTTAAAGAGTGTCATAAGTGAGTTCATGGTAAGGTGGAGTTGGCGCATGGGTTCTAGTAAGAGGGAAGAGGTTCGAATCCCTTGTATAGCACCTAAATGAATTTTTGTTTTTAATTTTCTGCTCATGGTTAGGAAATGTCGGCAAGAACATATATGGAAGGTGTTGACCATGTTATTTTTGGTTAGTGTATCAATGGATTAAGGAAACAACTAACTTATGGCATGGAATCAAAAACTTAAGGAAAGATAGGGGGAACATAAGGCACTTTTCAAGGGGAAATTTTGGAAACAAATCATGGCCAATTGACCATGTGTTGGGCGGCATATTGGTAAGGAGGAGCCTAATTGTTGAATTAGTTTGGCTAAAATTTCTTTTCTCTCTTTGGTCATTCTTTGCACTTTGTGCAGAATTTTTATTTCCTCTCCTTTCAACTTTCTTCTTGGCCGAATTTTGCAATTGGTAAAGCCAAAGTCTTTTGACCATTTGGTCACTTTTATACATCTTGTGAATTTTCTTTTGTATTTCTCCTTGTGCCGAAATCAACCATACCAAAAATCAGTCTTTTTCTTTTTCTTTTTGCCATGGCCGAATGCACTAACTCCTAAAATTCCATCTTTTTCTTCTCTTCTCTTTGAAATCAAACTACCTCATCATCATCTCTTTTTCATATTTTAATTCTTTCAATCAAAGTTTCTCCATCAAACACTCTCTTGGCCGAATGCTAGAGTGCCATAACCGAATTTATTTTCTCTTTTCTTTGGTTGCATAGCCGAATTCTCCAACTCTCTCAAACTACTCTCTCAATCCTTTCTTTTCGATCGTGGATTATAGGTAAGGGATTCTTTTTCGTTTTCGTTTTATTTAAGTATTATGGCCGAATATCATTGGTTTTATGAGGGCCTTTTTGGATTGATATAACGTTCATTCTAATAACGTTTCTTTCATTATTATTTAGTGCAATAATGGAGATTGGAATTCAAGTGATCGGGAGAATTGTAGAAACGTTGGAAACGTTTTATTGTGGTAAGGAAATCACATCTTTTAAAGCCCTTAGTCTTGTTTGATATTATTTAGATCTAACTATTATCCCTTGGATTTTGAAGACTTTCAAAATAGGGAAGAAAAGGGCGGTGGTTAGTCACGTTAAGAGGCGGATCCGTGAATCCCCATTCAAGCGAAGAGCGATTTGGCGGTCAGGATTTTCCACCGGGTTGCGGGCCATCTTCAAGGAAGTCCATTATTCAGTGGTGCGAACTTCCGAGCCGTTATCGTTGGTGGATTCTCGTTACTAACGAATCAATAAGCGAGGAGAAGCCAAAATCAAGTGATTCAAAATCAAGAGGGTAAGATTTTGGATCTATTATCGATTAAGATTATTTTTACTGAATTAGTTGTCTAACGGATCAAAATATGTTTTAGGTCTTGAGGAGCGAGAAGGATTAGTACTCTCGAACGAGGTGTGTAATTTCACCCTCATTATTTTTGGTTGGATGTCAAATTTGGGTGCGGAAGTAAAATCGTAAAAGCAGTAGATCGGTAAAAACGTAAAAAATGATATTATGACGAAAATACGTAAAAATGATTAAATCATGAAAATTACAAAACGCCGATAAATTATTCGTTATTATGTAAATTGGATATTTCGTGAAAATGAAAATGGTTCATAAATTGGGCCAAAATACTCTAGTTCGATAAATTGGGCCAAAATACTCTAGTTCGATAAATTGGGCCAAAATACTCTAGTTCGATAAATTGGGCCAAAACACTCTAGTTCGGTAAATGGGCCAAAGCCCACTAAAGCTGCTAAATAGACAAATTGCTATATTATGTTTATGGGTCAAATGAAATGATTATCGATAAACCCACCATGTTATGCATTATTAAGAAATTATACTTTATTATACATGCCTAATTGCATAGGGTGGGATATATGAAGAGAAGAATGGCCAGTTGCCAAAAATTTAGTTCAGTGGCTCTGCCACAATATCGACTTATTGCCTCTAGTTCGGTGGCTCGCCACAATATCGACTTATTGCCTCTAGTTCGGTGGCTCTACCACAATATCGACTTATTGCCTCTAGTTCGTGGCTTCGCCACAATATCGACTTATTGCCTCTAGTTCGGTGGCTATGCCACAATTATAAAAAGGCTTAACGCCTACAATTGGTGTGATGGCGGGGTGGGTTGACTTGATCCCCACAGGTGTGATGGTTGGTACGGGGGTGTTAGCGGATGGATATTAGGTTTGGGTTGGGAAATACATTTTACATGCATTATTAATTATTTTAATTTATGATATATTGTTGAATTGTGTAATTGGGCTCAAGCCCAGCATAATATCTTGATGATCTGGCCCAATAATGGTGGTAAGTGAGTTACACACTGAGTTCTAAGTAACTCACCCCCTTTTAATTTTTCCATCTCAGGTAATGGAAATTGATGTGGACTTGGGCCGAGGATGACTTCGTGGAGGCCATACTGTGTTAAGAGGGTTATTTAAACTCTGAACTTTTAATAAATATTTTTTTTACTATTATGGATTATTGTAATAAGGGCCTCTATAAATAACTTAAGGATTTTATGCGTGTTTGGAATTTAAACTATATTTTGGATTTTTTTTTAATCATGGGCTATGATTTTACGATGTTTTATTAAAATAAATTTGAGTTTTCAAGTATATGAAAATCTTTTATAAATATTTTATTATAGTAAACTCTTTAACAAATTATCTAAAGGTTATTGATAATACAATGAATTTTCAACTAATGTTTTCAAATATTTATCAAAATCAAATACTCTTTAAATTTTAAACCCTGAAAATAATATTGTAGTTTTCAACTCATTAAGGTTTTAAGAATAGCTCGAATCATGTAACAAACCAAATCTAGTCTCAATGCATAGACCGGGTTTGGGGTGTTACATTTAGTGGTATCAGAGCCCAGTTTCAAAAACTCGGCTGTGGTTTGGGTTCAAAAATAATTTTTGTATGAAAACGCTCAATGATATTTTAAAGATCAGTATGGCACCACAAGCATCCGGCAACAAGTCAAGTAAGTATTATTGCTTAATGATTACTATGATATGATCATAGGAACACTCTAGAACTTCTAGTTTTAGATATGAAAAATCATAGAGATTGAGACTATAGGATATGTTGCGAAAAACAACTTTATATCTCAAATCTCATAAAATATCGTTAATAAACACCGAAACAAAATTTACGATTCATAAAACTTGTAATCGATAAACGAATAAGCTATCATGAGTACAAGAGGGCGTGGTCGTGGGCCGCGATAGACGTGGCCATGGTAGAGGCCGAGGGCTACGGTGAAGCACCAAATCATATGCAGTGGGCCGACATGCGTCAATTGAAAGTGAGACCGGATCACGCGATCACATGGAAGAAGATCATGCATTGACTCAAGCAATGCTACGAGTCTTGGAAAGAGTCATTGGAACTAGAATTGGGCCAACAACTCGTGGGTCAATTTGAGGCGACTTAAAGCGAATAATGCGAAGTTTTCGAGGAGTCTCGGTGTAGCTCGAATGTGGTGAATCTTGGCTCGAAGTCGTGGAGCGGATTATGGATGATATGGAATGTCTTGTTGAGCAAAAGCGGAGGGAGCTGTATCCTTATTGAGAGATGAGGCGTGTCGGTGGTGGCTCACTTTATTCGAGAAGGCACCAAGCCGCAGCGATTAATCGGGAATTCTTTAAAGCGCCTTCCAAGGAAAATCGTCGGAGCGAGCTATGTAGACACTCGAAGGAAGGAATTTCAATCTTGTCCAAGGAAGTAAGATCGTGGCGAGCATATGAAGTGAGTTTTTACGTCCGAGCCGTTATGCCCAACAATTGTAGCAACAGATCACAAGCGTTGTATGCGTTTGAGGATGGACTTAATGATGGTGAGGGTTACGATTGCTCCACACAAGTTAGAAATTTTTCGACTCTTGTGGAGAAGGCCAAAATAGCCAAGAGGCTAAGAACTCGAATCACGTAGGCAGAAAGATCTCGAAACAAGAGAGACACAGATGATCTGGTTCTTCCAAGAGATTCGGAAAAAACCTCGGAATGATGAATCGGTTCAAGGTAGAACCCGGTAACAAATAATCGAGTCGAGATTGCACCGAGTGTGGGAAAAGACATTTTGGAGAATGTTGGAGGAAAGCAGTAGCATGCTACAAATGCGGTTC
The DNA here is from genome assembly GCA_025506655.1 of Gossypium rotundifolium. Taxonomy (NCBI): domain Eukaryota; kingdom Viridiplantae; phylum Streptophyta; class Magnoliopsida; order Malvales; family Malvaceae; genus Gossypium; species Gossypium rotundifolium. Next base: position 159,329,362 of record CP106731.1, on the reverse strand, counting down.
AATGGAACATCGATATAAAAGCATCCTCGACGAATGGATCGACTCAAGAAGTCCGTAATAATGATGCACACCTGGTCGAGGGTAATCGAGAGCCACCGAGAGGTCGTGGACCGTGTCGTGGTGGTAATGGGGCTGGTTGTGGTCAAGGTGCACCGGTCGAGGCAATGGTCAGAGGAAATGCGATGCAAGACGACTGGGTGGTTTATGCGGTTAGACGCCATGAGGACGGCAATGCACGATGTGATAAGCGGTATGTTCTTCATTTTGATGTACTGTTATTGCTTTAATAGATATTAGCTCTACCCATTCATATGTAGCTAGTGCCATATCTGGAAACACAATTTAGAATTGAAATTACCGAAAATGAGATAGCGGTGATTAGTCCTTTAGGACGATCGGTGATTGTTAATAAAATATTTAAAGGCGTGCCCTTGAAAATCCAAGATGAGGTATTTTTAGCAAATTTGATGGAACTACCTTTCGGTGAGTTTGATCTCATTCTGGGCATGGATTGGCTGGTCAAACATCGGGCGCAATTGGATTGTACTGAAAAACGAATGTCAGTAAGAACCGCGGATGATAAGGAAGTCATAATGATTGGTGAGCGAAAGAACTATCGGCAAATGTAGTATCTGCATTAAAAGTGAGAAGTTGGTGCGGAAAGGATCTGAGCATTCCTAGCCTTTATCTTTGCTTTGGATGCCAAAGAATTATCTGTGAATGATGTGAGGACGGTGAAGGAATTTTTGATGTATTTCGAAGAACTTCAGGTATACCTCGGATCGGGAAGTAGAATTTGGCATTGAGCTTTTGCAGGGACGACTCGGTGTCCATTGCTCCTATAGAATGGCACAGAAGGAGTTGGTGAGCTTAAAGCTCAAATTCAAGAATTCTTGGATCGGGATTTATTCGACCAAGTGTGTCTCAAGTGGGGAGCACCAGTTTTGTTCGTCAAGAAGAAGGATGGATCAATGCGTATGTGCATTGACTACGAACGATTGAATAAATTGACGATCAAGAATTGGTATCCTCTGCCAAGAATTGACGACTGTTCGATCAATTAAAAGGAGCTTGATTTTCTCAAAATTGATTTAAGGTCGGGTTATCACCATTCAAGGTGAAAGAAGCGGATGTTTATAAGGCGGCATTTCGGACACGTTACGGACACTATGAGTTTGTAGTGATGTTGTTTGGATTAACCAATGCACCAGTGCATTTATGGACATGATGAGCAAGTCTTTCAACCATATTTAGACCGGTTTGTGGTAGTGTTCATAGATGACATATTGGTTTATTCGAGAAATGAGAAGGAACATGACCGACATTTGCGGATAGTATTACTGACTACTTCGTGATAAGCAATTGTATGCCAAATTTAGTAAATGCGAATTTTGGCTTAAGGAAGTGACTTTCCTTGGTCATGTAGTATCGGTAGAAGGAATAAGGGTGGATCCTCGAAAATTAAGGCTATTACGGATTGGAAACCACCAACATCGATGGCTGAAATTCAAGTTTCTTGGGTTTAATGGATACTATAGGCGTTTTGTAGAGGGTTTTCGTTGATTCTTTGCACCTAACTAAATTGTTGCGTAAAGGAGCTCTGTATATTTGGACCGAAAAGCGAAAGAGAGTTTTGAGAAATTGAAGAAGATCTGACGAAGCTCCAGTTTTAATTCAATGGAGGCCGAAAAGAATTCTTGTTTATTGTGATCGTCTCACACGGTGCAGGTTGTGTGTTGATGCAAAATGGAAAGGTGGTGGCCTATGCTTCTCGTCAATTGAGACCACACGAAGTAAACTACCCTACCCATGATTTGGAGTTAGGCCGTTGTCTTTGCTCTAAAGATTTGGAGGCACTATCTCTATGGTGAGAAATCTATAATCTACACGGATCACAAGAGTCTTAAATACCTCCTTACCCGAAGGAGTTAAATTTGAGACAAAGAAGATGGGTAGAATTGTTAAAGGATTACGATTTCTCGATCGAATACCATCTGGAAAGGCTAACGTGGTAGTGATCGTTAAGTCGTAAAGCGATATCTAATTTAAGAGCATTGTTTGCCCATTTAAGTGCATGCGAGGATGGCGGTTTGTTAGCGAACTTGGATGAAACCTCGTGGTGGAACAAATCAAGGAAAAATAGATGTCGATGAGAAGTTGGGACCTTTACTTCGGCAAGTTGAAAATGATGAAATTGAAGATTTTGGAATAAACACGGAGGGTGTGTTGTGCTTTCGAGGAAGAGTATGCATACCTAAGGACTCAGATCTAAGGCAACTGATTCTACGGGAGGCGCATAGTAGCCCTTATACTATGCATCCCAAAGGAAATAAGATGTATCGAGATCTCCGTGAACAGTATTGGTGGCCAGGGTTGAAGCGTGAGATTTCAGAATTTGTGGGCAAATGTTTGACTTGTCGACAAGTGAAGGCGAACATCAATTACCGTGCAGGTTGTTACAACCGATAAAGATTCCTCTTTGGAAATGGGAGAGGATAACTATGGATTTTGTTAGTGGGTTACCGTTAACCCCTACTAAGAAAAATTCTATTTGGGTAATTGTTGATCGGTTGACGAAGACTGCTCATTTCCTGCCAGTTCGTACGGACTATTCATTGCAGAAGTTGGCGAAACTATCGTATCCAAAATTGTGAGGCCGCATGGGGTACTGTATCTATTATATTGGATAGGGACCTAGGTTTACATCACGATTACGAAAGCTCGCATGAAGCCTTGGGGACAAAGTTGAATTTCGATCGGCTTTTCATCCTCGATCGATGGTCGATCGGAGAGAGTAATTCGGATATTGGAAGATATGTTAAGAGGATGTGTAATCGACTTGAGGGTAGTTGAAAGGATTATCTACCATGGCGAAATTTGCGATATAACAACAGCTATCGGTCTAGCATTGGATGGCACCTTACGAGGCATTGTATGGTGTAAGTGTCATTCTCTATTTGTTGGTGAGTTGGGCGAAAGCAGATGTTAGGTCTGAGATGATATCCGAGACGGAGGATAAGGTAAAAGTTATTCGAAACGGTTGAAAGAAGCCTCGGATAGATAGAAGTCGTCTGCAGATCTGAAGCGAAGGGACATCGAGTATAGTGTGGGGATCGAGTTTTCTTGAGGTCTCTCCTTGGAAAAAGATCTTGAGTTTGGAAGGAAGGGCAAATGAGTCCTAGATACATTGGACCTTATCGTGTCTTTGAAGCGTGTTGGTCGATGGCATATCGATTGAGTTACCTCGGAGCTAGATCAAATTCATAATGTTTTCACGTTTCCATGTTGAGGCGTTATAGATCGGATCCTTCGCACATTATCTGGTAGAAGAATTGGGTGAATTGATTTGTCTTTTGAAGAAGAACCGGTGGAAATCTTAGGCCGAGATGTCAAGGTGCTAAGAAAGAAAACCGTGCCGTTGGTCAAAATTCTATGGCGTAACCACGAAGTGGAAGAAGCTACGTGGGAGCAGGGGATGCAATTCGCAACAATACCCTCACCTCTTTTAACGAGTAAATTTCGAGGACGAAATTTTCTTTAAGGAGGGTAGAGTTGTAACACCCTAAAAATCGAGTATTATTATATTGCATAAATTGATGTTTAGTTTTAAAGGAAAAATTTTATTAATTGAGAATTTATTGAAGTGAAACAAAGGTGATTAAGACTTAAGCTAAATTATGTGTTAAAGAGTGTCATAAGTGAGTTCATGGTAAGGTGGAGTTGGCGCATGGGTTCTAGTAAGAGGAAGAGGTTCAATCCCTTGTATAGCACCTAAATGAATTTTTGTTTTAATTTTACGCTCATGGTTAGGAAATGTCGGCAAGAACATATATGGAAGGTGTTGACCATGTTATTTTTGGTTAGTGTATCAATGGATTAAGAAACAACTAACTTATGGCATGGAATCAAAACTTAAGGAAAGATAAGGGAACATAAGGCACTTTTCAAGGGAAATTTTGAAACAAATCATGGCCAATTGACCATGTGTTGGACGGCATATTGGTAAGGAGGAGCCTAATTGTTGAATTAGTTTGGCTAAAATTTCTTTTCTCTCTTTGGTCATTCTTTGCACTTTGTGCGAATTTTTATTCCTCTCCTTTCAACTTTCTTCTTGGCGAATTTTGCAATTGGTAAAGCCAAAGTCTTTTGACCATTTGGTCACTTTTATACATCTTGTGAATTTTCTTTTGTATTTCTCCTTGTGCGAAATCAACCATACCAAAAATCAGTCTTTTCTTTTCTTTTTGCCATGGCGAATGCACTAACTCCTAAAGTCCATCTTTTCTTCTTTTCTCTTTGAAATCAAACTACCTCATCATCATCTCTTTTCATATTTTAATTCTTTCAATCAAAGTTTCTCCATCAAACACTCTCTTGGCGAATGCTAGAGTGCCATAGCAAATTTATTTTCTCTTTTCTTTGGTTGCATAGCGAATTCTCCAACTCTCTCAAACACCTCTCTCAATCCTTTCTTTTCGATCGTGGATTATAGGTAAGGGATTCTTTTTCGTTTCATTTTATTTAAATATTATGGCGAATATCATTGGTTTTATGAGGGCCTTTTTGGATTGATATAACGTTCATTCTAATAACGTTTCTTTCGTTATTATTTAGTGCAATAACGAGATTGGAATTCAAGTGATCGGAGAATTGTAGAAGCGTTGGAAGCGTTTTATTGTGGTAAGTAAATCACATCTTTTAAAGCCCTTAATCTTTGTTTGATATTATTTAGATCTAACTATTATCCCTTGGATTTTGAAGACTTTCAAAATAGGGAAGAAAAGGCGGTGGTTAGTCACGTTAAGAGGCGGATCCGTGAATCCCCATTCAAGCGAAGAGCGGTTTCGACGGTCAGGGATTTTCCACGGGTTGTGGGCCATCTTAGAAGGAAGTCCATTATTGAAGTGGTGCAAACTTAGAGCCGTTATCGTTGGTGGATTCTCGTGACTAACGAATCAATAAGCGAGGAGAAGCGAAAATCGAAGTGATTCAAAATCAAGAGGGTAAGATTTTGGATCTATTATCGATTAAGATTATTTTCACGAATTAGTTGTCTAACGGATCAAAATATGTTTTAGGTCTTGAGGAGCGAGAAGGATTAGTACTCTCGGTAGCGAGGTGTGTAATTTCACACTCATTATTTTGGTTGGATGTCAAATTTGGATGCGAGTAAAATCGTAAAAGCAGTAGATCGGTAAAAATGTAAAAAATGATATTATGGCGAAAATACGTAAAAGCGATTAAATCGTGAAAATTACGAAAATGCCTCGATAAATTATTCGTTATTATGTAAATTGGATATTTAAGTGAAAATGGGCATAAAATACTCTAGTTCGATAAATTGGGCCAAAATACTCTAGTTCGATAAATTGGGCCAAAATACTCTAGTTCGATAAATTGGGCCAAAATACTCTAGTTCGATAAATTGGGCCAAAATACTCTAGTTCGATAAATTGGGCCAAAACACTCTAGTTCGGTAAATGGGCCAAAGCCCACTAAACTGCTAAATAGACAAATTGCTATATTATGTTTATGGGTCAAATGAAATGATTATCGATAAACCTACCATGTTATGCATTATTAAGAAATTATACTTTATTATACATGCCTAATTGCATGGGGTGGGATATATGAAGAGAAGAATGGCCAGTTGCCAAAAATCTAGTTCGGTGGCTCTGCAACAATATCGGCTTATTGCCTCTAGTTCGGTGGCTCTGCCACAATATCGGCTTATTGCCTCTAGTTCGGTGGCTCTGCCACAATATCGGCTTATTGCCTCTAGTTCGGTGGCTCCGCCACAATATCGACTTATTGCCTCTAGTTTGGTGGCTATGCCACAATTATAAAAAGGCTTAACGCCACGATTGGTGTGATGGCGGGGTGGGTTGACTTGATCCCCACAGTGTGATGGTTGATGCGGGGTGTTAGCGGATGGATATTAGGTTTGGGTTGGGAAATACATTTTACATGCATTATTAATTATTTTAATTTATGATATATTGTTGAATTGTGTAATTGGGCTCAAGCCCGAAGATAATATCTTGATGATCGGCCCAATAAAGGTGGTAAGTGAGTTACACACTGAGTTCTAAGTAACTCACCCCCTTTTAATTTTTCCATCTCAGGTAATGGAAATTGATGTGTACTTGGGCCGAGGATGACTTCGTGGAGGCCATACTGCGTTAAGAGGGTTATTTAAACTCTGAACTTTTAATAAATATTTTTTACTATTATGGATTATTGTAATAAGGGCCTCTATAAATAACTTAAGGATTTTATGCGTGTTTGGAATTTAAACTATATTTTGGATTTTTTTTTTTAATCATGGGCTATGATTTTACGATGTTTTTATTAAAATAAATTTGAGTTTTCAAGTATATGAAAATCTTTTATAAATATTTTATTATAGTAAACTCTTTAACAAATTATCTAAAGGTTATTGATAATACAATGAATTTTCAACTAATGTTTTCAAATATTTATCAAAATCAAATACTCTTTAAATTTTAAACCCTTAAAATAATATTGTAGTTTTCAACTCATTAAGGTTTTAAGAATATCTCGAATCATGTAACAAACCAAATCTAGTCTCAATGCATAGACCGGGTTTGGGGTGTTACAATCCTGAGCTACTTAATGTGCCCTTCGATGACATGACCATGCCTCTGGAATTTTCAATTGCTCCAGACCTTCCTCAATTGCCTCCATTCCTATTAGGGGAGCCTTCATGCCGCAGCACTATTTGGTCACATAAAATGCAGCCTGATGATTCACTTGTGGGTCCTATTCTTCCTCTCCCCATTTTACTTGCACTTCACGAGTTTCGTAATGGTTATCCAAATTCGGAGAAAATATGTAGATTTTCATTAGACATGGAGTTTGGCTTTAGGTTTAATGAAGTCATGCAAGTTACTACAAAAATGGCTATATCAGATTTTTGCTTGCTTAACAATGATTAATTTGTCTCTCTTGCTAATGATAGGGATGTGATATGGGTTAACTCTCAAAGGCCAAAACAATTCATTTTATATTATCTAGTTGTAGGCAAGGCACGTGGAAACCGAATTTATAACGATGTGAAATTTACTACCATGATTACCAAAGTGCATAAGGTTATTGATCCTAATGACACAATGGATAGTGTTGTGCTAGAACTTTTTGATGATCTATGTCCTATTGAATTCAAGTTTGATGTTACTGTCATGAACTTTATGCTGATGGATGCCCTATACTTGATCGAAGAATGGGTATCTATGGTTATCCTATTGAAAATTCAGGCACTTTTCTTCAGTTTGATCCTTGAGAACAAGGATCATTTTGAGGTGGAGGTATTTGATACGAGCCAAAATGAATACCAAGCAAAACAATGCGTTTTGCTTTAGTGATATGGTGCGCAGAAGACTCGATGATATGGGGTGTTTCATCCATCTATTTTCTTTTACTTTTTATTTTCTTTTTGTTTTATATTTTGTTGTTATCTTCTCTTATATATGATGTTTTGTTTTTGGCTAAGGTCATTATTTTTTGTTAATGAAAATTGTTGAGAAATTATTTTCTCTTTCTCTTCTGTTTATTCTTCTTCTTTCTTCTCAAACTCTTCCTCCCTCTTAGGAATTTCTCTCTTCCTTCCTTCTTTCTCTGCCATTTTTGTTTCCTGATTTCTGTTCATAACAAAAAGCCCGTGGAAAGTGAAAACATAAGATTTTGAATCTCTAAATGTGTGTTAACATGAGATCTGCTGTTGTTTCTGAGTGCCTCTCCTTCTCATGCAAACCTAACTAGTTTTTTCCCCTATTACTCCTTCACTGTTATTATTGTTATTTGTAGACTTCTCTTGCCATTACAATATATGTATAACTGCCTTAAATGTCACCATCTAGAACACGTAGGAAAATCCTAGTTTAACTAGCAACATTGTTGTGAAAGACATTAAAAATTGTGGGTTTGAGTTAATTTAGGCACGTAATGTCATCTCTATTAGATAAATATATAGGTTATAAGATTTCAGAAATTGAAATCAAGTTCGAATCTAGAATGTGAAAAATATAACGTCGGTAATGACAATATATCGCAAAGAAAAGAGAAATAAAATTTAAAGAACATACACAGATTTTACGTGGAAACCCTTTCGGGAAAAAAACCACGAGCAGAGGAGAAGAAAATTCACTATGTCGAATTCGAATCCATTACACGTGGAATAAACTATGTCTAATTATAGGCTTGTAAAGCCATATTCTAATAGGAGTGTAGTAAGATTGAAACACCTTATTCTAATCAATATCAAATAGATAGAGTTTAATAAGGTTTTAAAAAACCTTACTTAAAATAAAATAAGAGAAGTGTAGTTCTATAGGGATTCTTCTTTTATTTTATTTTACCACTGTATTTTATTTAAATAAGGATTCGGGTCACTTAATTCTAACAATCTCCACCTTGACACAAATTTTCAATAAACAAGTTCTTCATCGTGAACTATCAACGAACAAGTTCTCCACCTCTTCCATAAAACCCCTTAAGGATTTAACTTCAACAATAAACACCAACCAAGTCTAAGGAATGCTCAAACTTGGTTATAAGAAGTGACTTAGTCATCATATCTGCATGATTTTCATGAGTACTAATTTTGCTCACAACGATATCACCACCAGCAATAATATCACGAACAAAATGATACCAAACATCAATGTGTTTAGTTCTCTCATGAAACATTTGATCTTTTGTAAGGAAGATGGCACTCTGATTGTCACAAAATAATGTGCTGATTTAAGGTCTTCATTAAGCTCACTAAAGAGTCCCTTCAACCAAATAGCTTCTTTTACAAGCCTTAGTAATTCCCATGAACTCAGCTTCAGTGGTAGACAAAGCGACTGTAGTTTGCAAAGTAGCTTTCTAACTGATTGCACAACCTCCAATTGTAAAGACATAACTAGTGAGAGATCTTCTTTTATCAAGGTCTTCAGCAAAATCAGCATCAACATACCCAATGACTCCATCTCTAGTTTTTCCAAACTGTAAGAAAACATCAGTAGTACCTCGTAAGTATCATAAAATCCTCTGAACTACTTTCCAATGTTCTTTCTGGGATTAGCCATGTATCGCTAAGCTGTCTTGTTGCATATGATAAATCTGGATGTGAACAAACCATAGCATACATGAGAGATCCCACTGCACTCTGCATATTGAACCTGCAAAGAACTTTCTCAATGTACCCCTTCTGACTTAGGTGCAATTTACTTGCTTTTCTATCTTTGAGAATCTTCATACCAAGTATCTTCTTTGCTGGTCCCAAATCTTTCATCTCAAATTCTTCACTTAGTTGGGCTTTGACCTTTCTTATCTCTCCTTTATCTTTTGTTGTTATCAACGTGCCATCAACATAAAGAAGTAGATACACAAAAAAACCATCACTGTTTTTCTTAAAGTAAACACAGCTTTCAAAACTACTTCTTTTAAAATCATGAGAAGTCATAAAGGAATCAAACCTCTTGTATGTCTTGGTGACTGTTTCAAACCGTAAAGGGACTTTTTCAGCAAGCAAACATAGTCCTCTTTTCTGAGACTATAAAACTCTCTGGTTGTTGCATGTAAATATCTTCCTCAAGTTCTCCATGCAAAAATGTAGTTTTTACATCTAACTGCTCAAGCTCCAAATCATGCATGGCCACAATACCAAGCAAAGCTCGAATCGAACTATGCTTCACAACTAGGGAGAACACATCTGTGAAGTCCACTCATAGAATTTGACTGTAACCTTTTACAACAAGCCTTACTTTATATCTGGTTTCTTCTACTCCTGGAGTCCCTTCTTTCTTTTTAAATACCCATTTACAATGAACAACCTTTTTACCTTTAGGAAGTTTCACAAGATCTCATGTTCTGTTTTTATGGAGAGATTCCATCTCCTTTTGCATAGCAAACATCCACTTTTTCGAGTCTTCATAGCTAATCGCCTCAGAATAATTAGATGACCCTTAGTTTGCATCTATATCTTCGGCCACATTTAAAGCATAAGCAACTAGATCAGCCTCAGCATACTTCTTTGGAGGTTTAATTTCTCTTCTAGTTCTATTTTTGGCGATAGAGTATTGTGGTGAAGAAGTAACTCTATTCTCAATTTTTGTACTGGCTTGAGGAGTCGACTCTGTATTAATCTAATACTCCATCTGCTTTTGATTTTCTTTATTGGAAGAGTCTTTAAGAGATAAGTTAGGTAGCATAGTATTTTCATCAAAACAACATCTTTACTATTCACAACTTTTCTATTTTTAGGACGCCATAACTTATACCTTTTTACACTAGCTTTATAACCAAGAAAAAACATATTTAATGGATCTCAATTTTAATTTTCCATTATCAACATGAGCATACGCAGGACACCCAAAGATCTTTAAATCAGAATAATTAGCAGGATTACCAGACCATACCTCTTGTGGAGTCTTTTTCTCAATGGTAATGGATGGAGATCAGTTGATAAAAAAACATGTAGCAGAGGCTGCTTTGGCCCAAAACGACTTTGGTAAGTTGGCATTTGACAGCATACATCGAACCTTCTCCATGATTGTTACATTCATTAGTTCTACAATTTGTTTTCTTTGTGGAGTCTGACGAACATCAAGTGTCTCACGATCCCTTCTGACTTGCACAGTTTATTAAACTCATTAGAACAAAACTCTAAACCATTGTCTGTACGGAGGTATTTTATTTGTTTTCCCGTCTGTTTTTCAATCATAGTTTTCCAAGACTTAAATGTGGAAAACACATCGCTTTTCTACTTCAAGAAGAATGCCCAAACTTTTCTGGAAAAATCATCAATAAAAGTTAGCATATACTTAGATCCACCTCTCGAAGGCACTCTTGATGGCCCCCACAGATCAGAATGAATATACTCCAATGTTCCTTTCATGTTATGGATTCCTCTAGTTAATCGAACTCTCTTTTGCTTCCAAAAAACACAGTGCTCACAAAACTTTAGTTTGCAAATTCCTTTCCCATCAAGAAGTCCTCTTTTGCTCAATTCTGCCATGCCATTCTCACTCATATGCCCTAGGCGCATATGCCAAATTTTAGTAATATCATCATCTGACAAGGAAGAGGAAGTGACAGCTGCATCACTAATAACGATAGAACCACAAAAACATATAACTTGGCGACCTTTCTCGCCCTTTCATCTGTGAGAGAACCTTTGGAAATCTTCAAAATCCCACTTTCATTTGTGTATTTGTACCATTTTGAATCAAGAGTACTTAACAAAATTAAATTTCTCTTCAATTCTGGAACATGTCATACGTCACTAAGTATTCTAACAACTCCATCAAACATCTTAACTTTAATTGTTCCAACACCTGCGATTTTACACGAAGCATTATTTCCCATCAAAACAACACCTTCAGACATTGTTTCGTAATTTATAAACCAATCCCGATTGGGACACATGTGGAAGGTGCAACCCGAATCAAGTATCCACTCTTTGCTCACTTTAGAGTTGTTGACAGAAGCAACTAAAAGTTCACCATCGCTGTAGTCTTCTACAACATCAGCTTCACCAAAATTTTCTGGTTGTTTTCCCTTTTGATTCGTAGCCTCTCTTTTGATCTTTTGTAACAACCCAAACCCGGCCCAAACGCTATGACCGAATCTGGTTTGCTACGGAGAAAACATTTTGAAAATCTTTTAAAAACTGAACTAACTTCTAGACACAAGATAGTGTTATAACAGTTGGGATGTATAAAACCCATACTTAGATTTATTTTGAAGAATATTTATTGAATCAAGTTATTATCTATATCTTAAGATGTACCCGATGGTACAAAAACATTTTTCGCATTACTTTAGAAAAACATGTGATCTTATTATTATCATAATTAAATAGTTTAACTAATATTCAAAGTAGTTAACAATAACAAAATAATTAAAGGAGTTATTGGAGGCCTTATTACAACCCATTTAAAATTTAAACCAACAATAAAAAAGAATAAACCAAAATTCAAAGTCTATTAAATTCAAAATCCTTTGCATGGCCACCTCAAGTCCCTCGGCTCCATATCCAGCGAACTACGTGTCACTGAAAAAATAAAGGAGAAGGTGAGTCACCAAGACTCGATATGTAACCCTTCCCAGGGTAAATACCACATCATACACACTTTATAACAAATTAACATGTATTGAGTCATGTACCCAACCTAGCCATCCAAACACCTTTCTCTACCCGTGTGGTACCAAACCCTTTGGTGGTGCCAAACCACAGTGACTTTAAGTCACAAATGTGATACCAAACCACTGGAGGTGCCAAACCTCGGTGTCCGAAGACACAAATCGGTTGATGGGGCCAACCCATCGTGTGATACCAAATCACTGGCGTCAATCCCATGTCTCAAAGTGGGGCCAACCCACGGTGGTGCTAAGCCACGGGGACGAGGCGCTATGAGGTGCCAAACCTCTGGAGGTACCAAACCTCTGGTGGCCAGTAGTCACAGGTGTGTTACCAAAACACTTGGTGTCCGTCGACACAATATAAGCGCCCCTCCACTCATCAACCCATAACAAATCATTGTATAACAAATCTCATGCCAATGAGATATTTAAGTTACAATTAAATTCATGCCATGCTTCCCAAAAGCATTAAATAGCAACACATATTAATGTGTACTTACAGAATCGTCACTTATACCAATACGGTATTAAATCCAATGCTACACAAATCGAGTTAGCATTCACAGCGTTTAATCTGATTAATAATAGTTATAAGTGTGTATGTACACACTGTCACCAACGAGGAGTCTAAATCCGAAAAGAGAAGTCGGCCACCCTAGATCTACTTGTCCCTATATTAGACCAAAAACATGGGTTAGTTTTGTGGCCTATTCGCCAACCCAATTAATCAAAGGGTCATTTGTGATCCGATTCCTTACCTTCTCCTTTGAGTACACACTTGGTACTAGATATGCGATTCTGCTTCACTCCTACAATCGGCCATCACTAAAGTTATTATCCTTGACTTTTAATCACTTTTAAAGAACAATCTATTAACAATAGGCCCTTACCACTACTTACCAAAGTCATTTGCCAAAGAATGGCCTAGATAAACATTTCCACAAATCTCGAGAATCCTATAATCAATCGGTTTCACAAGAGTGTTAGCATCTTTTGTTTACAAATCTGAAATCGGCCTTACCCTTGTATAAATCGACAAAGACACCAATGAGAAAAAAAATAACATTCGGCCAATACCTATTCTTACCAATCGGTTTGGAGAAGAAATCCCGAAGAACACCTATGACTCCCTGGTATTCGGCCACAGTGAAACTTGACAGGAGGAAGGAATTTCGGCACAAGGTAAGGTAGATTCAGTTAGATATTGATGAGAAAAGAAGGTGGGATTTCAGCAAGAAGTGGAGAGAGTTTCGATTTTGGGAAAATGAGAAAGAAAAGTAGATTGATGTTGGGGGTATAGGGGATTCGGCCAAGGTCTAAGAGAAGGAAAATGGTTTTCGGTCTTAAGAGATTTGAGGAAAAAAAAGAAAATCAAAGATGGAAGAGTTGGGAATTTCGGCTACTTGCAATTTGGAGGAAAAGAAAAGCAAAAAGGATGGAGAGTATGTCTAAAGGAAATTCGGCACCCCCCTTCAACTAGTCCTTGCAGTCCTCCTCCTCAACAAGGAGTCAAAATTCCACCAATTCCTTAATTCACTCTAGGCCACCCATTTGAATTAACTCAAAATAATTTGAATTAATCCCCAAATAATCATTTAATAATCTCTTAACAATTCAAATAATATCCTTATTTATCTTACATTAACTTATTATCTAAATAGATAATAAAAGAGTTTCAAAGAGAAGATCTCTCCCTTCCTATGCCGTCCCTTCCAAGAGCAAAAGAGAACTTTGTGACTCGAACCAAGGCTCTCCTTATCCTCTTGTGGCGTCAACTTCACTCCTAAGTGGCCTCCCTTTTGCCACTTTTCCAAGGCTTATTCTATGTCAAATGTTCCTTCATTTATTCTTATAACCCCTATGCACTAAGGCTCCCTACCTTGAAAGCTTCCAAATAACATTTCTACTAACTTGAGCCAACTTAAGACCCTTAATTAAATCTTATCACTTCATAAATAATTCAAACACAAAGAAAAACATTTAATCACAAATAGCCCGATTTTAGGATGTTACGGTTGTACCCCTTAAAGAACTTAGTCCTCGAAATTACAGCTAGAAGAGGTGGGGTATTCTTGCAGTATCACATCCTCGGGTTCCCACGTAGCTTCCTCTGCACCATGGTTCCACCATAGCACTTTCACTAAGGGCACTAACTTCCTACGCAGAACCTTCACATCTCGATCCAAAACCTGAATCAGTTCTTCCTCGAAAGATAAGTCCGAGTTGACCTCAATTTACGCCACGGGCACCACGTGTGATGGATCGACCAATACCGCCTAAGCATCGACACATGAAAGGCGTTATGAATCGACTTAACTCATCGGCGATTCGGTGATAAGCTACCGGTCCTACTAAACTTCAATCATATATGGGCCAATGAATCTTGGGCTTAGCTTCCTTTTCGCCCAAATCTTAATACCTTCTTCCAAGCGACACCTTGGGAAGACCTTATCCCTCTGCATACTCTATTTCCTTGCGCTTTAGATCGGCATAGGACTTACGCCTATCGGTGATTACGAGCTCGCTTGAGGACAATCCCTCACGCGGTGTTCCAAAGACCCACATTCAAAGCAACCTCGCCCACCAGTCCAACAACCTCCCCAATGGGCTTTTCCACAATGATTACCTGAACTGGTTTCTCATTAGCAATCATGGGCCTTCTTTTGACTTGGCCCACTCTGCGATCTAAAGCGCAAGGAAATGGAGTATGCGATGGGGATAAGGTCTTCTGAAGGTGTCGCTTGGAAGAAGGTATTAAGATTTGGGTGAAAAGAAAGGAAGCTGAAATTAATCATAGGCCCGTATGGGGTCTTGAAATGTCAAGTGAGTTGATTAAGGAATTGAAATGGATGAAAGTTTGATGAAAATGATGGATAAGTCTGAGGATACATGAAGGAAGATAAAATTTTGGATGTGAGGTGAGGTGGGATGTGATTGTGGGATATGTTGATAATTATATCATTCATATTTAATGTACTTTTTCTTGCGAAGTTGCAAGTTTTACCTTTGTTTGAATACTTGATTGTAACATCTGAAAAGGGCCTATGCATTTTGGCTTAATTATGCGAAATGACATGTTTTATGTGTTTTAAATAAATTTTGAATATTTTGGAAACTTGGGAATGTATGGAAATGCTAAGTTAAAAATAGGAATAGACCTAAGAGGGTTATGGATAATCGGGAATGTCTGAGAAAAGGCCCAGGCGATAGGCGAAGAATTGACAAGTTAGTCTGGGAGGGGCAGTATTACCCTTGTGAGCATTGTGGAAAGAAGCATATAGGTGAGTGTTGGAAAAAGGCGAGAGGATATTTTAAGTGCGGGTCCAAGAACCATATGCTCAAGAATTTGTCCAAAGATATCGGATAAAGCGACGACAACTTCGAGAATGTTAATCGAGGTTGGTAGGGAGGGCGGCTGACCTCAGCGAGGTCGAGGTTGAATAACGAGAGGTAATGGTGCTTGGTAGAGGGCGTGGAACACAAAGCGGAGTCTTTGCTAATCTTGAGGTAAAGCGACTTTTAAGACAAGATCTGACCATTTTGAGTTTGTGGTAATGCCGTTCGAGTTGACAACGCATGACCGCATTCATGGATATGATGAGCGAGTGTTTCAACCCTACTTAGATAGGTTAAATCGTAGTGTTCATCGACGATATTTTGGTATACTCTAAGTGCGAAGAGGGCATGATGAGCATCTCGGATTGTGTTGCAAGTATTGAGGAGAAGAAGCTTTATGCCAAATTGACAAGTGTGAATTTTGGCTTAGGGAAGTTGCTTTCTTAGGACCGTGGTGTCTTAGGGAATAAGCGTGGATCTAAGAAAATCGAAGCTATGTTGGATTGGAAACCACCTAAGTCGGTGGCGATTAAGTAGTTTCTTAGGATTGGCGGTATTCTGAAAGGTTAATACACACTTATAACTATTATTAACTCGTGCTAAACGCTGTGAATGCTAACTCGATTTGTGTAGCATTGGATTTAATACCGTATTGGTATAAGTGATGATTCTGTAAGTACACATAATATGTGTTGCTATTTAATGCTTTTGGGAAGCATGGCATGAATTTAATTGTAACTTAAATATCTGTTGGCATGACATTTGTTATGGGTTAATGAGTGGAGGGGGCAGTTATATTGTGTCGACGGACACCAGTGTTTTGGTGACACACTGTGACTACGGTCACTAGAGGTTTGGTACCTCCAGAGATTTGGCACCTCATAGCGTCTCGTCCCTGTGGCTTAGCACCACCGTGGGTTGGCCCCACTTTGAGACATGGGATTGACGCCAGTGATTTGGTATCACACGATGGGTTGGCCCCATCAACCGATTTGTGTCTTTGGACACCAGAGGTTTGGCACCTCTAGTGATTTGGTATCACATTTGTGACTTAAAGTCACCAGTGGTTTGGCACCACCAGTGGTTTGGTACCACACGGGGTAGAGAAAGGTGTTTGGATGGCTAGGTTGGGTACATGACTCAATGCATGTTAATTTGTTATAAAGTGTGTATGATGTGGTATTTACCCGGGGGAAGGGTTACATACTGAGTCTTGGTGACTCACCTTCTCCTTTATTTTTTTCAGGTGACACGTAGTTCGCGGATATGGAGCCGGAGGGACTTGAGGTGGCCATGCAGTGGGATTTTGAATTTAATAGACTTTGAATTTCGGTTTATTCTTTTTGATTGTTGGTTTAAATTTTAAATGGGTTGTAATAAGGCCTCCAATAACTCCTTTAATTATTTTGTTATTGTTAACTGCTTTGAATATTAGTTAAACTATTTAATTATGATAATAATAAGATCACATGATTTTCTAAAGTAATGCGAAAAATGTTTTTGTACCATCGGGTACATCTTAAGATATAGATAATAACTTGATTCAATAAATATTCTTCAAAATAAATCTAAGTATGGGTTTTATACATCCCAACTGTTATAACACTATCTTGTGTCTAGAAGTTAGTTCAGTTTTTAAAAGATTTTCAAAATGTTTTCTCCGTAGCAAACCAGATTTGGTCATAGCGTTTGGGCCGGGTTTGGGTTGTTACACTTATTTTGTAGCTTATATCATTCATATTTAATGTGCCCTTTTTTCTTGCAGAAGTTGCAAGTTTTACCTTTGTTTGAAGACTTCGATTGTAACATCCTGAAAAGGGCCTATGCATTTTTGGCTTAATTGTACGAAATGACATGTTTTATGTGTTTTAAATAAATTTTGAATATTTTGGAAACTTGGGAATGTATGGAAATGCTAAGTTAAAAATAGGAATAGACCTAAGAGGGGTTATGGATAATCAGGGAATGTGCAGAAAAGGCCCAGGCGATAGGTAGAAGAATTGACAAGTTGATGCCGGGAGGACAGTATTACCCTTGTGAGCATTGTGGAAAGAAGCATATAGGTGAGTGTTGGAAAAAGACGAGAGGATATTTTAAGTGCGGGTCCAAGGACCATATGCTCAAGGACTGTCCAAAGATATCAGATGAAAAGCGACCGACAACTTCGTAATGTTAATCGAGGTTGGTAGGGAGGGCAATGACCTCAACGAGGTCGAGGTTGAATAACGAGGTAATGGTCTTTGGTAGAGGACGTGGAACACAAAGCGGAAGTCTTGCTATCTTGAGGTAAGGCGACTTTTAAGACAAGATCTGACCATTTTGAGTTTGTGGTAATGCCGTTCGAGTTGACAAACGCATGACCGCATTCATGGATATGATGAGCCAGTGTTTCAACCCTACTTAGATAGGTTCGTCGTAGTGTTCATCGACGATATTTTGGTATACTCTAAGTCGAAGAGGAGCATGATGAGCATCTCCGGATTGTGTTGCAAGTATTGAGGAGAAGAAGCTTTATGCCAAATTGACAAGTGTGAATTTTGGCTTAGGGAAGTTGCTTTCTTAGGACACGTGGTGTCTTCCGAGGGAATAAGCGTGGATCCTAAGAAAATCGAAGCTATGTTGGATTGGAAACCACCTAAGTCGGTGGCAGAGATTCGTAGTTTCTTAGGATTGGCAGGCTATTACAGAAGGTTCGTGGAAGGATTTTCGTCAATAGCCGCCCATTAACGAAGTTGTTGAGAAAGGAAGTACCCTTTGTATGGACGGATAAGCAATAGGAGAGTTTTGATAAACTTAAGAAAGTATTGGCGGAGCTCGGTGTTGATTCAATAGGAGCGGGAAAAGATTTTGTGGTGTCTTGTGGCGCTTCACATACGGGATTAGGGCGTGGTCTAATGCAAGATGAAAAAGTAGTAAACTACGGCGTCTCGGCGATTAAGGCGCATGAGGTGAACTACCCAACGCATGACTTGGAATTGGCAGCAATAGTCTTCGCTCTTAAGGTATGGAGACACTACCTTTATGGCGAAAAGTCGATGATCTACACAGATCACAAGAGCCTTAAGTATCTGTTGACTTAGAAGGAGTTGAACTTGAGGCAGCGAAGGTGGGTAGAGTTATTGAAGGATTATGATTGCTCGATAGAGTGCCACCCGGGCAAGGCGAATGTGGTAGCTGATGCCCTAAGTCGGAAGGTTGTGTGGGACCTAAGGGCAATGTTAAGCCCATTTAAGTTTGTATGAGGATGGAAGCTTTGTTGGGTGAATTGCAAGTCAAATAGCGTGGTTGAAGGAGGTGAAAGAAGGACGGTTGGTTGATGAGGATTTAAGTGTTAAGTTACAAAAATACGAGCGGAGAGTTAGAGGACTATGAGGTTAATGATGAAGGAGTATTGTGCTACAAAGGAAAAGTCTATATGCCAGGGACAAGGAGTTAAGACGGAGGATTCTTGAGCGCGCATAGTAGCCCTTATGCTATGCATCCGGAGGCATTAAGTTGTACAGAGATCTAAGAGAACATTTTGGTGGCACGATCTTAAGCGAGAATTCTACGAATTAGTGGGAAAATGCGACATGTCGACAAGTTAAAATTTGAACACCAAGTTCCATCGAGTTGCTTGACCAATCCAGTTCCGTAGTGGAAGTGGGAAAGAATTACCATTGACTTCGTTAGTGGGCTTCCCTTATGCCTACTAAGAAGGACTCGGTATGGGTAATAGTGGACCGTTTGACTAAGTCCGCACATTTCATCCCGATGAAGTGGATTATTCCTTGAAGTTAGCCAAGTTATATGTGGCGAAATCGTGAGACTACACGGAGTGCCAGTGTCAATTATTTCGGATAGAGACCCAAGGTTCACGTCTTGGTTTTGAAGGGCACTTCATCAAGCTTTAGGCACTAAGTTGGACTTCACTACTGCTTTTTATCCACAGTCAGACGGGCAGTATGAAAGAGTAATACAAGTGTTGGAGGATATGTAGAGAGGATGTGTGATGGATTTGAGAGGAAGTTGGGAGGAGTATTTGCCTCTGGCGAGGTTTGCATACAACAATGACTATCGAGCAAGTATTGAATGGCACCATATGAAGCATTATGCGATTCGGAAGTGTCGTACTCTTACTTGTTGGACTGAGTTAGGAGAACGTCGAGTTTTGGAACTAGAGATGGTAGCAGAAACTGAAGAGAAGGTTGAGATAATATGAGCACGGTTAAAGGAAGCCTCTGATAGGCAGAAGTCTTACGCCGACCTTAAGCAGAAGGAAATTGAGTTTGAAGTGGGAGACCAAGTGTTTCTGAAAGTCTCGTCATGGAAGAAGGTGATGAGGTTTGGTCGGAAAGGGAAGTTAAGCCCAAGGTTTATAGAGCCTATCGGGTACTAAAGCGAGTGGGACCAATGGCATACCACTAGAGTTGCCACGAGTTATAGCGGATGCACGTATTCCATGTGTCCATGCTACGTCGCTACCAATCGGATCCCTCTCATGTGGTACCAATTGAAGAAGTGGAGCTAAGGCGGACTTAACCTCGAGGAAGAGCCGATTGATTTTGGAACATGGCGTGAAAGTGTTACGGAGAAAGTCGATTCCTCTAGTCAAAGTGTTATGGCGCAATCATGGATCGGAAGAAGCTTCGTGGGAACCAGAGGAGGCAATGCGACAGCAATACCCTCAATTATTTAGCTAGGAAATTTGAGGACGAAATTATTTTAAGGGGTAGAAGCGTAACATCCCGAAAAGGGCCTATGCATTTTGGCTTAATTATGCGAAATGACATGTTTTATGTGTTTTGAATAAATTTTGAATATTTTTGGAAACACAGAATGTATGGAAATGCTACGTTAAAAATAGGAAAGTGACCATTTTGGAAACCTAAGTAAAATAGGAAAGTGACCATTTTGGAAACCTAAGTAAATTAGAAAAGTGAACATTTTGGAAACCTAAGCAAATTAGGAAAGTGAACATTTTGGAAACCTAAGCTAAAAGAGGAAAGTAAATATTTTGGAAACTAAGCTAAAAGGGGAAAGTGAACATTTTGAAAACCTAGGAAATGTCAAGTTTATAGAGCCGAACGAAAATTTTTGGAAACTTAGAAATGACCTAGAAATGTCGAGCTTTAAAGTTTAAAAGAGGAAATTAAGGCAAGGTGGCCTTAAGAGAAAAAGTATGTGAAATTTGATACACAAACGGGCTTGGAAAAGTGGCCTAAAGATGCCACTTAGTGCCTCAGGAAATGGCGCCACATGCAAGTGTAATTGGGCCAGGGATCGAGTCACTTAGGAAGCAAATAAAAGAAATTTTATTTTGCTACAAGAGCAGAGAGGTGGATGGCATGTGGGCTCTTAAAGGAGGAGTCTTATTTCCTTTAGAATTTCAGCTAATTAGGAGATAATTGTTGGATTAAATCTTTTGATAAAAGTGATAATTATCACATAGGAAGAGTGGTGGCCAAATAGAGGACTCTAGCCTAGGAATTTCGGCTATAGAGGGAAAATAAGGGCCTTTCTTCATTCATTCTTTTCTCTTCAAAGAAACCTCTGCCGAAATTCTCTAGCAAATAGCACCATTCTTTTCTTTTCCCCTTAGCCGAATTCTCTCTGCCATAATTCTCTTCTTCTTTTTTCTTCTTCTTTTTCTATTACAAACACAATCAAAAACTGAAAGTAAGCAAGCCCTAGCCGATTCCTTTAATGTTACAAAAGCCGAAACCTTGTGTTACACATAAGGGCCATAGCCGAATACTACTAAGGGATTCAAACAAGAGTTCCATTGAATTCTTTAGTAAGGGTAAGACTAGGTTCGATTCTCATTCGATTTCTTTAAGTCTGTCGAAATTAAGATTCTAATATCCTCTATATATTGTTGCTGAAACCTTGAAGAGATCTTTCGAGAATTACTAAGTGTCGACTACAAGGAAGGAGAAGTTTTTTTCCCGAAGGTACACCATAGGCCGCGTATTCCCTAGTTATTCGGTGAAATTCGGGATTTAAAATCCACAAGGTAAGCACCTAAAAGCATTCGGACAAGGCTTGTATGAATACTAAGATCTATTCTTTAATTATTAAAAAGCCGAAAACTAACCTATGTTGAGATTTAGGGTTGGCCGAATACAAGGTGAAGAAAAAACAAAGTTTTTGGGATTTGAATAGTCATCAAATCGGCACCAAAGGTAAGAAATTGACTACATAAATCCTTCGGGATTTGAGTTATAGCCGATTAGGCTTTAAAAGAAAACACTAAGTTTGGCCGAATAGGCCTTTGCTAAATGTTACCATGTTGGCCGAATGTAAGGACTTAAAAGTCTAAAGCAATAGATAGGTTTTCTTTTTGGGATTTCAAAGAATTTGTTAAACAAATCAGGTGTGTACCTCACACTAATCTTAATATATTTATGGCTTAAATATGATATATAGGTTAATATGAAAGTGTAAGAATGTGGCTAAAGGACCATATTATGGTACAAAGTACTCAGGTATGTTTTCCTACTCCTACTAGGATTACGAAATATGTTATACTTAACATGTGAAAAGTGACATGAATGTGAAATTAAGTATGATATGCATGATATGAATAATATGGGGCATTCAGGTTATTTGAGAAAGGGGAAGTGAATGTGATGACTTCGGTCTCACTAAGTGAAATGTGATGACTTCAGTCTCACTAAGTGAATGTGGTGACCTCGGTCTCACTAAGTGAATGTGGTGGCTTCGGTCACATTATTTGAATGTGGTAACTTCGGTTACATTATCTGAATGTGGTGTCTCATGACACAATTATCTGGTGGCTATGCCACGAATTTTATGTGGGCGATGAGCACGTCATTGCGATGGCGCCTTCGATGGTGTGTAGCAGATGGAGGGTTGACTTAGTAGTCCCCATGGTGTGCAGGTTGGTACGGGTGGAGTGTAGCGGATGGCATGTAGGTTTGGGTTCGGGTTTGCATCATTATCTTGAATTATTATTTGAACATGATGTGTATGGTATGCCTAATTCTATTATATTTTGGTGTTGGTTACACATTGAGTCTATCGACTCACCCCGTTGTGGGAACATGTTTCAGGTGATGAACAGTGATGGACCGGGACGGCAGAACTTGTGGTGGCCATGCTCAGCTTGAAGAATTATTCAATATGGACATTTTATTTTATTTAAGTACTGTATAATTTTATTTTGGGTTTTGTTTATGTAATAAGGCCATAGTGATGATTTTTTTTTTACTAAGTTACGAATCTAGGGTATTTAATTAATAAGTCCATTTAATTTAAAATAAGCTTAAATATTTTGTCACCTGAAATAAATGGGTTTTCGATATAAAAATAAATTTGTTTTCAACTCGAGCCCAACCCACAAACAGACTATCTTCAAAACATACAGTTTTCAAAGTATTCGAAAGAATTTTGAACCGGGTTACTTTGAGAACATACGGATCCGGTCCAAGCTCGTGGGTGGGTGTGGTGTGTTCGATTTAGTATCGAGCCAGTTTAAACTCTCGGCTTTGTGGCCTAAGGCCCAAAACGTTTTCAAAAGCGGCCCAAATGAGTTTTATGGAAATATTTACGAAAATAGCGGGTTTGATGGCATGGCACCTAAGTCTCAAACCCATGATCCACAAGGTAAGTACCCTAACTATACGTGTGATTATGTGAATTATAGAAGGGTAGAAAAGGAATGGAATGTAGAATAGCATGATAGGAACTTGAACCTAGGATTAGATTACTCAAACACAAGTACATAAGACTTAAGGCACTAAACAAACCAATGGCTAAGTCGATCGAGTTAGGGTGTGGCAACCATGAATACGCATGTCTAGGATTGGATCCGGAAGAGCTTGGTATTTAAGCATCCTAGTGACTCACCTCCTCTTGAGAATCCTACAGTGCGTAACCGGTTCACCCAAACCGAGAGGACTTAGTGGGTGTGGCAACCCCGTCGCATGTCTAGGATGGTTTCGATGGGAGCTTGGTACTTAGCGGTCCAGCGTGACTCACCTCCTTTCCACTCGAATCCTACAGGCGTAGCTTTGGTTCATACGACCAAGGAGGCTCGGTCATAAAGCTAAACCCAATAACTAAAACCCGAAAGGGAACTAGCCATTTTTTGAACCCTAATATTAAAAATTCTTAAAATCATTTTTTTCTTTAATTCATGAAAATTATTTCCTTTTACACAAATTTTCGAAAAACTTTTTGATTTATAAAATTACAAAAATACCCCTAGTGGTAAAATTACAAAAATGCCCTTGGTTTATAAAATGTCCAACAACTCAACAGTTTTGCCAAAATTTCATTATTTCATAAATGTTCAAAAAACCCTAATTTGCAAACTATCAAAAAATACCTTGATTCTTGGAAAATTATAAAATTGTCCATAACTTACCAAAATTACCAAAATAACCCTGATTTCCAAAATTTTTGCAACTTTATCGTTTTGGAAAATAAATCTCTCAAAAAGAACCCTCAAAGTATTGTAACTTCTGAAATATCCTCGATTTATTAAAATTTTACAATTTACCCCGGTTTGTGGAAAAATTACCAAAATACCCCCAAGGTCTAAAAATTTCCAAAATACCCCGGGAACTTAAAAATACCAATATACTTTGTGACAAAATCACCAAGGAACCTTATTTTGACAAATTATGAAAATGCCCCTGTAGGACAAATTACGAAAATACCCCGAGTAGTGGGAAAACAACAACAAATGAAAACTACAACGTTTTTCTGAATGAACTAAGGTTCATAATTGTTTGATGGATGTGTGAATGAATGAAAAGACTGTGTGCATGTATGAATACGAAAGAACCACTCCTAAATTCCTTTTCATAAAATTTCTTCGGGGGTAATCAAGTGAAACAAAAGTACTAATTCATAAAACTTCTTAATCAGATCTCGACGTTAGAAATGAGTTCTAGAGGACGTGGTCGTCAAGGACGCGGTAGAGGAAGAATAACTGTGTTAGAACCCATTAGATCGGGTTAAGGGTCTAACAATGAGTTATCACTGCCACCACCACCCCATTTGTTAATGTCGGCGACAAGCTCGAGACGGGGATGATCTTGTGTCGCAGAGCTATGCTACGAGTTTTGGAAATGGTGGTAGTGCGGTGGAAATCTGGGAGCTCAAAATCTATACAGTGACTCACGAGCCAGCGGGGTGAGGTGTTTAAATGGAGTATCCGGTGTGGCACCCAAGATCTGGTGATCTTGGTTGGAAGCAACCGAGCGTATTATGGATGAGCTCGATCGACCGGGAGGAGAAGTTGAAAGGAATGATGGCACTACTACGCGATGAAGCGTACCAATGGTGGTTAAGCGTCCGGGATGGTGCCACGGCTGAGGATCGACACGGGAGTATGCTAAGGAGGCATATCGGAAAAAGTATGTCGGCACTGCGTTATATTGATGAGCAAAGGAAAGATTTTCTAGGACTAGTTCAAGGAACAAGTCGGTATGACACATGAAATTTGAATTTTTGAGGTTAAGCGATATGCTCGAAGAGTAGTCGCAGCGAACATGAGCAGCGTATGCATTTTGAGGACGAATTAAGGGATGACCTAAGGTTATTGATAGCTCCACATCAGGAGCGGGAGTTTTCCACGTTGGTTGAAAAGACTAAGGTAGCTGAGGGAATCAAGGACTCGACTAAGTAGAACTCTGACAAGAGGGGTTATAGATCATTGGAAAATGTGTAGAAAAGGCCCAAAATTGATGGGCCAAAGGGTCAGCAAGTTGGTACCGAAGGACAGTATCATCCTTATGAGCATTGTGGAAAGAAGCATTTAGGTGAGTTGTAACACCCTGGTTTTAGGGGCTATGCAGGTTGTGAGTAATTCGAGTGCTAGTAGGTTTTTGGGAGTGCTTGGATGAGTTTTAGGGATTTTAGAAATGTTTGGATGAAAGGGAAGGCTTTAGAAAATTTTAGATTTTTAGTGTAAAAGGGAAATAGGGCAAGTAGGCTTTAAAATAAATTGGTGGAATTTAGGACACAAGAAAGGAGTTGGCAAAGTGGCATAAGGTCTTGCTTGGGGCTTGGGAAGGTGGCGCCTAAGGGGTAAGGTTAAGTCTTTGGGCAACAATTTTGTGTTATTTTGTGCGTCAAGGGCTGAACTAAGTATGCCTTAAAATTAATGGTGTGGCTTGGTATACATGGAAGTTCGAGTTGGCAAAGTGGCACTCATGCGCTACTTGGTGATGGAGAAACAAGTATTTGGTTCGAGTGGGAGCAATGACATTTGGCGTTTTGTTTTGTTATTTGGTGATAGGTGAAGTAAAATAAGTTAAAAATAAATGTGGGGGCTTTATGTCAAGAAATTCAAAGTGGCCGAGTGGCCTGGGCGTTGGAGGAAGCGGCAAGGTTACAAGTCCTGTGTTCGAATCAGGAATGTTGCATTTGGAATTTTATTTGTTTTGGTCTTTTTGCAGCAGGTTGGAAGGTGTTGGACGGCACCAGGGAGCTAAGGTTGTTTAGTTTTTTTTGGATTCGGTTGGAAGGAGTGATAAGGATGAGTTTTGTATTTTGTTTTTTTTTTTCAATTCGGTGGGATAATGGTTAATATTATTTTATTTTTATGTATTTTAAATTGGAGGGGTGGTCTTTTGCTTTGATTAAAATATGGAAGTGGACTAATTCAAATTAAGTTGAATTAGTGGCCATAGGTGATGGCCGAAACTTGGGTTCTTCAAGGGGGAGCAAGTGCCGAATTTCCTATTTAATGGGCAGCCCTCTTTTTAAATTTCTTTTGGCCATTTGTCGAATCCTTTTAGTCATCATTTGGTGTATTTTTTTTCAGCCATAGTCTTGTGTGCCTAGCCAAATGTTCTAGGGGAGTTCTCTTATTTTTCTTTTTTAACCAAAATCCTCTCAAACAACATTAACCCTTGGATTTCTCCTTTGGCCTTTTAGTCAAATATTTCTATTATTTTCTTTTAATCCCTTGATAGTGAAACTATACTCTTCTAAGCATCCTCTCAACCCTTGTCAAAATTTTCTTTTGATAACCTAGTGTGGTTGGTCGAATATCGAACAAGGGTGATCTCTCTAGTTCTCCTCCATTCGATTCTAAGGAAGGTAAGTGTTACATCTTAAACCATCAACTTGAGTCCTCTCTTTTGATGGCCAAAACCGAATGGTTGGCCTTAGTTTTGGTATGGCGAATGTTCCTAGGGACATGGTGATGTGTTTCGTTTTGTTGTAGCTAGCGCCAAGGAGCTTAAAAGGAGGGTCTCGAGTTTAGACTCATCAAGGTAAGGGTGGTAAGTATTACCAAAGGGCTTTTCCATGGATTTTGGTATTAGCCGATTCTAATAGCGTATAACGAGGATTTTGGCAACTTCAGAGGATCAGTGGTGTTTTGGGATCCAAGTAGAAAGGGTAAGTGATCCATTGGAATTTGGCTTTAGGCCATTGTTTATGTTTTTGTGTTGACCGAGTGGTGGCTATGATCTTTTAGGACCAAATCGACAAGAGCGGAGGAAGCCTTGGGATTTCAATTTATTTTGGTAAGGATGAGTAGTTTATGGTTATTCATTTGAGATCTGTATTAATCGTGTGTTGATTAGATATCGTTATGGATCGAGTGCCGATCAAGAGGAGAAAGGAAAACTCCCATCCGAAGTTCAAGAAGAGATCGGTTTACTGCATGCGAGATTGGCCACCGGGTGTGGGCGTGCAATGAAAAACGATAGGCGGATAACAGTAGTCTCGCTAAGTGATAGCGTCGGGATCGAGGTTTAGAGCTTGAGGTTATAAGGTGTGTGATTAACCCATCGATTTTGGGTATATGATATGTATGCGATAGGTGTATATGTTAAATATGTGTTAATAAGTGCGGTGACTATGTGAGCGGATACCCTTAAAGGGTATGTCGATAAACAGTTAGTATCAAATCTGTTGAGATGTGGTTATTAATCGTGTATGTGAGTATTCTATGAATATGAATGTATGCACGAATATCATGTACATGCTTTATTCATTATGTCATTATATTATGTTACATGTGCATGGGTGGGTTTTGAAAGAAGGTGCGGGTGTACTTGATGCGTGGTTGATGTCGACTTTGTGCTACATCGTGGATTAGCGCCGGCCGAGGTCGCGTTGTGGATCTTCTTGATTTAGTTCGTGGTTACCTTGGTGATATCGAACTTATGCCATATCGTGGCTTGATGGATTCTTGTGTGCTCCATCGTGGTTTGATGTTAGCTCGTGCTACATCGTGGATGGCATTAGTTGCCTTTTGGAGGAAAAGGGAGGGTGACTCGATAGTCCCCGGTGTGTGGTAAATTTGGTTAAGGGGTGTGTAGCGGATGGACCTTAGGATTGGGTTGGGTTTCATATTGCATGGTTTTGTTATAAATTGATATGGAAATGGGCCAAGCCCAATATGGAATATGAATAGGTATGTTTGAGAACATACGTGAAAATGGGCCAAGCCCGATGTCGATGAATTAATGAGAAAAGGCCTAGCCCGGTGCTTGAATATGATTTGATTGTGGGCCAAGCCGGATCGTGGTAATGTCTATATGATTATGTTTACATGTTGCATTTGATAATTGGGTTGATTTGTGGCTAACATGTGGGTGGATATCGGTGGTTTTAATTACACTTTGAGTCAGTGTGACTCACCAATTATTTATCCAACATCGCAGGTGACATGTTGTTCGGGGCCAAGATTGGAGAGGATGCAAGGTGGCCCATGCGAAGGAGATTAATTTAATTATTTTAAGCAATTTTAATACTAAGTGTTTTGTTTAATATTGGTTGTAATAAGGGCCACTTTTGATTAAAGTACTCTTTTTATGGATGACAGAATTTATATCGTTCTTAGGAATATTTTTACAAATGATTTATCTTTTAATAAAATATAATAAAGTTTTAATTCAAACCAAGCTTATTATTTAATAATTTTTAGTGGACACACTTTCCAAAAGTTAACAAAATTTTCAAGTTTTATTCTAAAGACAAAGATTTTCAACCGTCATTCCGCAGTGACATAACCAGATCCGGTCAAGACTCGTGGGCCGGGTTTGGGGATGTTACATGAGTGTTGGAAAAAGACGGGAGGATGTTTTAAGTGCGGGTCCAAGGACCATATGCTCAAGGATTGTCCAAAGATATCAGATGAAAAGCAGCCAGCAACTCAGAATGTTAATCAGGTTGGTAGGGGAGGACAGCAGCCTCAACAAGGTCGAGGTTCGAATAACAGAGGTAATGGTGCTGGCAGAGGACGTGGAACACAAGGCAGAGGTGCTGCTAATACTGAGGTAAGACAGCTTTTAGGGCAAGATACGGCCATTTTGAGTTTGTGGTAATACCGTTCGGGTTGACAAACGCCCCAGCCGCATTCATGGATATGATAAACCGAGTGTTTTAACCCTACTTAGATAGGTTTATCGTAGTGTTCATCGACGATATTTTGGATACTCTAAGTCTGAAGAGGAGCATGATGAGCATATCCGGATTGTGTTGCAAGTATTGAGGGAGAAGAAGCTTTATGCCAAATTCAGCAAGTGTGAATTTTGGCTTAGAGAAGTTGCTTTCTTAGGACACGTGGTGTCTGCCGAGGGAATAAGGGTGGATCCTAAGAAAATCGAAGGCGTGTTGGATTGGAAACCACCTAAGTCGATGGCGAGATTCGTAGTTTCTTAGGATTGGCGAGGCTATTACGGAAGGTTAGTGGAAGGATTTTCGTCAATAGCAGCGCCATTAACAAAGTTGTTGAGAAAGGAAGTACCCTTTGTATGGACGGATAAGCAACAGGAGAGTTTTGAAAAACTTAAGAAAGTTTTGATGGAAGCTCCAGTGTTGATTCAGCCGGAGGCAGGAAAGGATTTTGTGGTGTACTGTGACGCTTCACATACGGGATTAGGATGTGTTCTAATGCAAGATGGAAAAGTAGCCACTTACGCGTCTCGGCAGTTAAGGCCGCGTGAGGTGAACTACCCAACGCATGACTTGGAATTGGCAGCAATGGTCTTCGCTCTTAAGGTATGGAGACACTACCTTTATGGCGAAAAGTCGACGATCTACACAGATCACAAGAGCCTTAAGTATCTGTTGACTTAGAAGGACTTGAACTTGAGGCAGCGAAGGTGGGTGGAGTTATTGAAGGATTATGATTGCTCGATAGAGTGCCACCGGGCAAAGCGAATGTGGTGGTGATGCCTAAGTCGGAAGGTTGTGTGGACCTAAGGGCAATGTTAAGCCCATTTAAGTTTGTATGAGGATGGAAGCTTTGTTGGTGAATTGCAAGTCAAGCCAGCGTGGTTGAAGGAGGTGAAAGAGGACAGTTGATTGATGAGGATTTAAGTGTTAAGTTACAAAAAGCACGAGAATGGAGAGTTAGAGGACTATGAGATTAATGATGAAGGAGTATTGTGCTACAAAGGAAAATCTCGTATGTCGAGGGACAAGGAGTTAAGACGGAGGATTCTTGGGAAGCGCATAGTAGCCCTTATGCTATGCATCCGGAGGCATTAAGTTGTCTGAGAGATCTAAGAGAACAATTTTGGTGGCACGATCTTAAGCGAGAAGTTCTGAAATTAGTGGGAAAATGCGACATGTCGACAAGTTAAGGTTGAACACCAAGTTCCATCGAGTTGCTTGACCAATCCAGTTCATGATGAAGTGGGAAAGAATTACCATAGACTTCGTTAGTGGGCTTCCCTTACGCCTACTAAGAAGGACTCGATATGGTAATAGTGGACCGTTTGACTAAGTCCGCACATTTCATCCCGATGAGAGTGGATTATTCCCTTGAAGTTAGCCAAGTTATATGTGGCGAAAATCATTGAGACTACACGGTGCCAGTGTCAATTATTTCGGATAGAGACCCAAGGTTCACGTCTCGGTTTTGGAGGGCACTTCATCAAGCTTTAGGCACTAAGTTGGAGTTCACTACAGCTTTTCATCCACAGTCAGACGGGCAATCTGAAAGAGTAATACAAGTGTTGGAGGATATGTTGAGAGGATGTGTGATGGATTTCAGAGGAAGTTGGGAGGAGTATTTGCCTCTAGCCGAGTTTGCGTACAACAACGACTATCGAGCAAGTATTGAATGGCACCATATGAAGCATTATGCGGTCGAAGTGTCGTACTCCTACTTGTTGGGCTGAGTTAGGAGAACGTCGAGTTTTGGAACTAGAGATGGTAGCAGCAACTGAAGAGAAGGTTGAGATAATCGAAAGCACGGTTAAAGGAAGCCTCGATAGGCGAAGTCTTCGCCGACCTCAAGCTAAAGAAATTGAGTTTGAAGTGGAGACCAATTGTTTCGAAAGTCTCGCCATGGAAGAAGGTGATGAGGTTTGGTCGGAAAGGGAAGTTAAGCCCAAGGTTTATAGGGCCCTATCAGGTACTAAAGCGAGTGGGACCAGTGGCATACCAGCTAGAGTTGCCACCAGAGTTATAGCAGATGCACGACGTATTCCATGTGTCCATGCTACGTCGCTACCGATCGGATCCCTCTCACGTGGTACCAATTGAAGAAGTGGAGCTAAGGCTAGACTTAACTTACGAGGAAGAGCCAATTCAGATTTTTGAACATGACGTGAAAGTGTTACGGAGAAAGTCGATTCCTCTAGTCAAAGTGTTATGGCGCAATCATGGATCGGAAGAAGCTTAGTGGGAACGGAGGAGGCAATCGACAACAATACCCTCAATTATTTAGCTAGGAAATTTCGGAGACGAAATTATTTTAAGGGGTAGAAGCGTAACATCTGAAAAGGGCCTATGCAATTTTTGCTTAATTGTACAAAATGACATGTTTTATGTGTTTTGAATAAATTTTGAATATTTTTGGAAACCT
Source organism: Gossypium rotundifolium (assembly GCA_025506655.1). Classification (NCBI taxonomy): domain Eukaryota; kingdom Viridiplantae; phylum Streptophyta; class Magnoliopsida; order Malvales; family Malvaceae; genus Gossypium; species Gossypium rotundifolium. The sequence continues at coordinate 159,298,086 of CP106731.1, read as the reverse complement.
GGGAATGTATGGAAATGCTACGTTAAAAATAGGAAAGTGACCATTTTGGAAACCTAAGTAAAATAGGAAAGTGACCATTTTGGAAACCTAAGTAAATTAGGAAAGTGAACATTTTGGAAACCTAAGCAAATTAGGAAAGTGAACATTTTGGAAACCTAAGCTAAAAGAGGAAAGTAAACATTTTGGAAACTAAGCTAAAAGAGGAAAGTGGACATTTTGGAAACCTAGGAAATGTCAAGTTTATAGAGCCTAACGAAAATTTTTGGAAACTTAGAAATGACCTAGAAATGTCGAGCTTTAAAGTTTAAAAGAGGAAATTAAGGCAAGGTGGCCTTAAGAGAAAAAGTATGTGAAATTTGATACACAAACGGGCTTGGAAAAGTGGCCTGAAGATGCCACTTAGGGCCTCAGGAAATGGCGCCACATGCAAGTGTAATTGGGCCAGGGATCGAGTCACTTAGGAAGCAAATAAAAGAAATTTTATTTTGCTACAAGAGCAGAGAGGTGGATGGCATGTGGGCTCTTAAAGGAGGAGTCTGATTTCCTTTAGAATTTCGGCTAATTAGGAGATGATTGTTGGATTAAATCTTTTGATAAAAGTGATAATTATCACATAGGAAGAGTGGTGGCCAAATAGAGGACTCTAGCCTAGGAATTCCGACAATAGAGGGAAAATAAGGGCCTTTCTTCATTCATTCTTTTCTCTTCAAGGAAACCTCTGCCGAAATTCTCTAGCAAATAGCACCATTCTTTTCATTTCTCCTTAGCCGAATTTTCTCTGCCATAATTTTCTTCTTTTTTTTTCTTCTTCTTCTTCTATTACAAACACAATCAAAAATCAAAAGTAAGCAAGCCCTAGCTGATTCCTTTATTGTTACAAAAGCTGAAACCTTGTGTTACACATAAGGGCCATAGCCGAATACTACTAAGGGATTCAAGCAAGAGTTCCATCTAATTCTTGATGAGGGTAAGACTAGGTTCGATTCTCATTCGATTTCTTTTAAGTCATCAAATTAAGATTCTAATATCCTCTATATATTGTTCTTTGAAACCTTGAAGAGATCTTTCAGAATTACTAAGTGTCGACTACAAGGAAGGAGAAGTTTTTTTCCCGAAGGTACACCATAGGCCGCGTATTCCCTAGTTATTCGGTGAAATTCGGGATTTAAATCCACAAGGTAAGCACCTAAAAGCATTCGGCCAAGGCTTGTATGAATACTTAGATATATTCTTTAATTATTAAAAAGCCAAAAACTAACCTATGTTGAGATTTAGGGTTGGCCGAATACCAGGTGAAGAAAAAACAAAGTTTTCGAGATTTGAATAGTCATCAAATCGGCACCAAAGGTAAGAAATTGACTACATAAATCCTTCGGGATTTGAGTTATAGCCGATTAGGCTTTAAAAGAAAACACTAAGTTTGGTAGAATAGGCCTTTGCTAAATATTACCATGTTGGCGAATGTAGGGACTTAAAAGTCTAAAGCAATAGATCGGTTTTCTTTTCGGGATTTCAAAGAATTTGTTAAACAAATCAGGTGTGTACCCCACACTAATCTTAATAGATTTATGGCTTAAATATGATATATAGGTTAATATGAGAGTGTAAGAATGTGGCTGAAGTACCATATTATGGTACAAAGTACTCAGGTACGTTTTCCTACTCCTACTAGGATTACGAAATATGTTATACTTAACATGTGAAAAGTGACATGAATGTGAAATTAAGTATGATATGCATGATATGAATAATATGGGGCATTCGGGTTATTTGAGAAAGGGGAAATGAATGTGATGACTTCAGTCTCACTAAGTGAAATGCGATGACTTCGGTCTCACTAAGTGAATGTGATGACTTCGGTCTCACTAAGTGAATGTGGTGGCTTCGGTCACATTATTTGAATGTGGTAACTTCGGTTACATTATCTGAATGTGGTGTCTCATGGCACAATTATCTAGTGGCTATGCCAAGAATTTTATGTGGGCGATGAGCACGTCGACTGCAGCGACTGCCTTCGATGGTGTGTAGCAGATGGAGGGTTGACTTAGTAGTCCCCATGATGTGCGAGTTGAGTGCGGGTGGAGTCAAATGAATGGCATATAGGTTTGGGTTTGGGTTTGCATCATTATCTTGAATTATTATTTGAACATGATGTGTATGGTATGCCTAATTCTATTATATTTTGGTGTTGGTTACACATTGAGTCTATCGACTCACCCCATTGTGGGAACATGTTTCAGGTGATGAACAGTGATGGACCGGGACGGCAGAACTTGTGGTGGCCATGCTCGACTTGAAGAATTATTCAATATGGACATTTTATTTTATTTAAGTCTTGTATAATTTTATTTTGGTTTTGTTTATGTAATAAGGCCATAGTGATGATTTTTTTTACTAAATTCTGAATCTAGGGTATTTAATTAATAAGTCCATTTAATTTAAAATAAGCTTAAATATATTGTCACACGAAATAAATGGGTTTTGATATAAAATAAACTTGTTTTCAACTCGAGCCCAACCCATAAGCAGACTATCTTCAAAACACACGATTTTCAAAGTATTGAAAGAATTTTGAGCCAGTTACTTGAGGAACATACCAGATCCGGTCCGGGCTCGTGGTAGGGTGTGTGAATGTTCGATTTATATCGAGCCAGTTTAAACTCTCGGCACGTGGCTAAGGCCCAAAACATTTTCAAACAGGCCCAAATGAGTTTTATGGAAATATTTACGAAAATAGGCGGGTTTGATGGCATGGCACCTAAGTCTCCGACCATGATTCACCGGTAAGTACCCCTAACTATCTGTGTGATTATGTGAATTATAGAAGGGTAGAAAAAGGAATGGAACGTAGAATAGCATGATAGGAACTTGAACCCTAGGATTAGATTACTCAAACACAAGTACATAAGACTTAAGGCACTAAACAAACCTATGGCTAAGTCAGTCGAGTTAGGGTGTGGCAACCATGGTATGCATGTCTAGGATTGGATCAGAAAGAGCTTGGTATTTAAGCGATCCTAGTGACTCACCTCCTCTTGAGAATCCTACAGTGCGTAGCTTCGGTTCACCCTAACCCGGAGGACTTAGTGGGTGTGGCAACCCCGTCGCATGTCTAGGAATGGTTTCAATGGGAGCTTGGTACTTAAGCAGATCCGCGTGACTCACCTCCTCTCCACTCGAATCTGCACAGTGCGTAGCTTTGGTTCGCCTCGACCAAGGAGGCTCGGTCATAAAGCTAAACCCAATAACTAAAACCCAAAAGGGAACTAGCCATTTTTTTTGAACCCTAATATTAAAAATTCTTAAAATCATTTTTTTCTTTAATTCACGAAAATTATTTCTTTTTACACAAATTTTCGAAAAACTTTCTGATTTATAAAATTACAAAAATACCCCTAGTGGTAAAATTATAAAATTGCCATTGGTTTATAAAATGTCCAACAACTCAACAGTTTTGCCAAAATTTCATTATTTCATAAATGTTCAAAAAACAGTAATTTGCAAACTATCAAAAAATACCTTGATTCTTAGAAAATTACAAAATTGCCCCTAACTTACTAAAATTACCAAAATAACCCTGATTTCCAAAATTTTTACAACTTCATCGTTTTGGAAAATAAATCTCTCAAAAAGAACCCTCAAACTATTGCAACTTCTGAAATATCCCAGATTTATTAAAATTTTACAATTTACTCCGATTTGTGGAAAAATTACCAAAATACCCCCAAGGTCTAAAAATTTCCAAAATACCCCGAGAACTTAAAAATACCAAAATACTTTGTGACAAAATCACCAAAGAACCTTATTTTGACAAATTATGAAAATACCCATGTAGGATAAATTACGAAAATACCCTCGGGTAGTGGGAAAACAACAACAAATGAAAACTACAACGTTTCTCTGAATGAACTAAGGTTCATAATTATTTGATGGATGTGTGAATGAATGAAAAGACTGTGTGCATGTATGAATACGAAAGAACCACTCCTAAATTCCTTTTCATAAAATTTCTTCGCGGGTAATCAAGTGAAACAAAAGTACTAATTCATAAAACTTCTTAATCATATCTCGGCGTTAGAAATGAGTTCTAGAGGGCGTGGTCGTCAAGGATGCATGAGAGAAGAATAAGCGTGTCGAACCCGTTAGATCGGTCAAGGTGTCGACAATGAGTTACCACCGCCACCACCACCCCATTTGTTAATGTCGAGCGACAAGCTCGAACGGGGGATGATCTTGTGTCCCGAGCTATCTCTGCGAGTTTTGGAAATGGTGGCTAAGCGGGTGGAAATATGGGAGCTCAAAATCATGTCGAGTGACTCCAAGCCAGCGGGCCGAGGTGTTTAAATGGAGTATCTGGTGTGGCACCAGTCTGGTGAATCTTGGTTGGAAGCAATCGGCGTATTATGGATGAGCTCGATCGACCCGGAAGAAGTTGAAAGGAATGGTGGCACTACTACGCGATGAAGCGTACCAATGGTGGTTAAGCTATGCGGGATGGTGCCACGGTTGAGGATCGACACAGGAGTATGCTAAGGAGACATATCGGAAAAAGTATGTCGGCACGTTATATTGATGAGCGAGAGAAAGCTTTTCTAGGACTAGTTCAAGGAACAAGTCGGTATGACACATGAAATTTGAATTTACGAGGTTAAGCCGATATGCTCGAGGAGTAGTCATGATGAACATGAACGTTGTGTCCATTTTGAGGACGGATTAAAGGATGACCTAAGGTTATTGATAGCTCCACATCAGGAGCAAGAGTTTTCCGCGTTGGTTGAAAAGACTAAGGTAGCTGAGGGAATCAAGGACTCGACTAAGTAGAACTCTGATAGGAATAGACCCAAGAGGGGTTATGGATCATCGAAAAATGTGTAGAAAAGGCCCAGGCGATGGGTGAAGAATTGACAAGTTGATGCCGGAGGACGATGTCGTCCTTGTGAGCATTATGGAAAGAAGCATTTAGGTGAGTGTTGGAAAAAGATGGGAGGATGTTTTAAGTACGGGTCCAAGGACCATATGCTCAAGGACTGTCCAAAGATATCAGATGAAAAGCAACCAAACACTCAAGAATGTTAATCGGGTTGGTAGGAGAGGACACAGCCCTCAACGAGGCGAGGTTCGAATAACAGAGGTAATGGTCTTTGGCGGAGGGCGTGGAACACAAAGCGAGGTCTTTGCTAATAATGAGGTAAAGGCGACTTTTAGGACAAGATACGACCATTTTAAGTTTGTGGTAATGCCGTTCGGGTTGATAAATGCCCCAACCGCATTCATGGATATGATGAACCGAGTGTTTCAACCCTACTTAGATAGGTTCATCGTAGTGTTCATCGAAGATATTTTGGATACTCTAAGTCTGAAGAGGAGCATGATGAGCATCTCCGGATTGTGTTGCAAGTATTGAGGGGGAAGAAGCTTTATGCCAAATTCAGCAAGTGTGAATTTTGGCTCAGGGAAGTTGCTTTCTTAGGACACGTGGTGTCTGTCGAGGGAATAAGGGTGGATCCTAAGAAAATCAAAGCTGTGTTGGATTGGAAACCACCTAAGTCGGTGGTGAAAATTCGTAGTTTCTTAGGATTGGCAGGCTCTTATAGAAGGTTCGTGGAAGGATTTTCGTCAATAGCTGCGCCATTAACGAAGTTGTCGAGAAAGGAAGTACCCTTTGTATGGATGGATAAGCAACAGGAGAGTTTTGAAAAACTTAAGAAAGTATTGACGAAACCCCAGTGTTGATTCAGCCGGAGGCGGAAAGAATTTTGTGGTGTACTATGACGCTTCACATACGGGATTAGGATGTGTTCTAATGCAAGATGGAAAAGTAGTCGCTTATGCGTCTCGGCAGTTAAGGCCGCATGAGGTGAACTACCCAACGCATGACTTGGAATTGGCAGCAATGGTCTTCGCTCTTAAGGTATGGAGACACTACCTTTATGGCGAAAAGTCGACGATCTACACAGATCACAAGAGCCTTAAGTATCTGTTGACTTAGAAGGAGTTGAACTTGAGGCAGCGAAGGTGGGTGGAGTTATTGAAGGATTATGATTGCTCGATAGAGTGCCACTCGGGCAAGGCGAATGTGGTAGCTGATGCCCTAAGTCGGAAGGTTGTGTCGGACCTAAGGGCAATGTTCGCCCATTTAAGTTTGTATGAGGATGGAAGCCTGTTGGCTGAATTGCAAGTCAAGCCAACGTGGTTGAAGGAGGTGAAAGAAGGACAGTTGATTGATGAGGATTTAAGTGTTAAGTTACAAAAAGCACAGAATGGAGAGTTAGAGGACTATGAGGTTAATGATGAAGGAGTATTGTGCTACAAAGGAAAAGTCTCGTATCTTGGGGACAAGGAGTTAAGGCGGAGGATTCTTCGGAAGCGCATAGTAGCCCTTATGCTATGCATCCGGAGGCATTAAGTTGTCTGAGATCTAAGAGAACAATTTTGGTGGCACGATCTTAAGCGAGAATTCTGAAATTGTGGGAAAATGCGACATGTCGACAAGTTAAGGTGAACACCAAGTTCCATCGAGATTGCTTGACCAATCCAGTTCGCATGGAAGTGGAAAAGAATTACCATGGACTTCGTTAGTGGGCTTCCCTTACGCCTACTAAGAAGGACTCGGTATGGGTAATAGTGGACCGTTTGACTAAGTCCGCACATTTCATCCCGATGAGTGGATTATTCCTTGAAGTTAGCCAAGTTATATGTGGCGAAATCGTGAGACTACGAATCTGGGGTGTCAATTATTTTGGATAGAGACCCAAGGTTCACGTCTCGGTTTTGGAGGCACTTCATCAAGCTTTAGGCACTAAGTTAGACTTTACTAATGGCTTTTCATCCACAGTCAGATGGGCAGTCTGAACGAGCAATACAAGTGTTGGAGGATATGTTGAGAGGATGTGTGATGGATTTCAGAGGAAGTTGGGAGGAGTATTTGCCTCTAGCCGAGTTTGCGTACAACAACAGCTATCAGGCAAGTATTCGAATGGCACCATATGAAGCATTGTACGGTCAAAAGTGTCGTACTCCTACTTGTTGGACTGAGTTAGGAGAACGTCGAGTTTTGGAACCAGAGATGGTAGCAAAAACTGAAGAGAAGGTTGAGATAATCTGAGCACTATTAAAGGAAGCCTCTGATAGGCAGAAGTCTTACGCCGACCTCAAGCGGAAGGAAATTGAGTGTGAATTGGGAGACCAAGTGTTTCTGAAAGTCTCGCCATGGAAGAAGGTGATGAGGTTTGGTTGGAAAGGGAAGTTAAGCCCAAGGTTTATAGGGCCTATCAGGTACTAAGCGAGTGGGACCGGTGGCATACCAGCTAGAGTTGCCACGGAGTTCTGACGGATGCACGACGTATTTCATGTGTCCATGCTACGTCGCTACCGATCGGATCCCTCTCACGTGGTACCAATTGAAGAAGTGGAGCTAAGGCCAGACTTAACCTACGAGGAAGAGCCGATTCAGATTTTGAAACATGACGTGAAAGTGTTACGGAGAAATTCGATTCCTCTAGTCAAAGTGTTATGGTGCAATCATGGATCAGAAGAAGCTTCGTGGGAACCAGAAGAGGCAATGCGACAGCAATACCCTCAATTATTTAGCTAGGAAATTTCGAGGACGAAATTATTTTAAGGGGGTAGAACTGTAACATCCTGAAAAGGGCCTATGCATTTTTGGCTTAATTGTATGAAATGACATGTTTTATGTGTTTTGAATAAATTTTGAATATTTTTGGAAACCGGGGAATGTATGGAAATGCTATGTTAAAAATAGGAAAGTGACCATTTTGGAAACCTAATTAAAATAGGAAAGTGACCATTTTGGAAACCTAAGTAAATTAGGAAAGTGAACATTTTGGAAATCTAAGCAAATTAGGAAAGTGAACATTTTGGAAACCTAAGCTAAAGAGGAAAGTAAACATTTTGGAAACTAAGCTAAAGAGGAAAGTGGACATTTTGGAAACCTAGGAAATGTCAAGTTTATAGAGCCGAATCGAAAATTTTTGGAAACTTAGAAATGACCTAGAAATGTCGAGCTTTAAAGTTTAAAGAGGAAATTAAGGCAAGGTGGCCTTAAGAGAAAAAATATGTGAAATTTGATACACAAACGGGCTTGGAAAAGTGGCCTGAAGATGCCACTTAGGGCCTCAGGAAATGGCGCCACATGCAAGTGTAATTGGGCCAGGGATCGAGTCACTTAGGAAGTAAATAAAATAAATTTTATTTTGCTACAAGAGCAGAGAGGTGGACGGCATGTGAGCTCTTAAAGGAGGAGTCTTATTTTCTTTAGAATTTCGGCTAATTAGGAGATAATTGTTGGATTAAATCTTTTGATAAAAGTGATAATTATCACATAGGAAGAGTGGTGGCCAAATAGAGGACTCTAGCCTAGGAATTTCGGCAATAGAGGGAAAATAAGGGCCATTCTTCATTCATTCTTTTCTCTTCAAGGAAACCTCTGCCGAAATTCTCTAGCAAATAGCACTATTCTTTTCTTTTCTCCTTAGCCGAATTCTCTCTACCATAATTCTCTTCTTTTTTTTCTTCTTCTTCTTCTATTACAAACACAATCAAAAACCGAAAGTAAGCAAGCCCTAGCCTATTCCTTTATTGTTACAAAAGCCGAAACCTTGTGTTACACATAAGGGCCATAGCCGAATACTACTAAGGGATTCAAGCAGGAGTTCCATTGAATTCTTCAGTGAGGGTAAGACTAGGTTTGATTCTCATTCGATTTCTTTTAAGTCTATCAAAATTAAGATTCTAATATCCTCTATATATTGTTGCTGAAACCTTGAAGAGATCTTTCGGGAATTACTAAGTGTCGACTACAAGGAAGGAGAAGTTTTTTCCCGAAGGTACACCATAGGCCGCGTATTCCCTAGTTATTCGGTGAAATTTGGGATTTAAAATCCACAAGGTAAGCACCTAAAAGCATTCGGCCAAGGCTTGTATGAATACTTAGATCTGTTCTTTAATTATTAAAAATCCGAAAACTAACCTATGTTGAGATTTAGGGTTGGCCGAATACCAGGTGAATAAAAAATAAAGTTTTTGGGATTTGAATAGTCATCAAATTGGCACCAAAGGTAAGAAATTGACTACATAAATCCTTCGGGAGTTTGAGTTATAGCCGATTAGGCTTTAAAAGAAAACACTAAGTTTGGCCGAATAGGCCTTTGCTAAATGTTACCATGTTGGCCGAATGTAGGGACTTAAAAGTCTAAAGCAATAGATCGGTTTTCTTTTCGGGATTTCAAAGAATTTGTTAAACAAATCAGGTGTGTACCCCACACTAATCTTAATAGATTTATGGCTTAAATATGATATATATGTTAAAAGGAAAGTGTAAGAATGTGGCTAAAGTAGCATATTATGGTACAAAGTACTCAGGTACGTTTTCCTACTCCTACTAAGATTACGAAATATGTTATACTTAACATGTGAAAAGTGACATGAATGTGAAATTAAGTATGATATGCATGATATGAATAATATGGGGCATTCGGGTTATTTGAGAAAGGGGAAGTGAATGTGATGACTTCGGTCTCACTAAGTGAAATGTGATGACTTTGGTCTCACTAAGTGAATGTGATGACTTCGGTCTCACTAAGTGAATGTGGTGGCTTCGGTCACATTATTTGAATGTGGTAACTTCGGTTACATTATCTGAATGTGGTGTCTCATGACACAATTATCTGGTGGCTATGCCACGAATTTTATGTGGGCGATGAGCACGTCGACTGCAGTGACTGCCTTTGATGGTGTGTAGTGGATGGAGGGTTGACTTAGTAGTCCCCATGGTGTGCAGGTTGGTACGGGTGGAGTGTAGGGGATGGCATATAGGTTTGGGTTCCGGTTTGCATCATTATCTTGAATTATTATTTGAACATGATGTGTATGGTATGCCTAGTTCTATTATATTTTGGTGTTGTTACACATTGAGTCTATCGACTCACCCCGTTGTGGGAACATGTTTCAGGTGATGAACAGTGATGGACCGGGACGGCAGAACTTGTGGTGGCCATGTTCAGCTTGAAGAATTATTCAATATGGACATTTTATTTTATTTAAGTACTGTATACTTTTATTTTGGGTTTTGTTTATGTAATAAGGCCATAGTGATGATTTTATTTTATTTTTTTACTAAGTTACGAATCTAGGGTATTTAATTAATAAGTCCATTTAATTTAAAATAAGCTTAAATATTTTGTAACCTGAAATAAATGGGTTTTCGATATAAAAATAAACTTGTTTTCAACTCGAGCCCAAGCCACAAACAGACTATCTTCAAAACACACAGTTTTCAAAGTATTCGAAAGAATTTTGAACCGGGTTACTTCGAGGAACATACCAGTCCGGTCCAGGCTCGTGGGCCGGGTGTGGGGTGTTTCATCGATCTACCCTTAAATTTACCGCGAGGATTCCGTTCTTCCACGATCATCATCAGCATTTCGATCTTCTCTCCCACGAACAATGAGACCTTCTCCCTGAGAGTCAGTTTTAACCACAAGATGCTTCATCTTATCATACGAGGTCAAAAAATGATAAACCTCATCAATTGTGAGAGACTTGCGACTATATAAAATCGTGTCTCTAAAGGTTGAATAAGACGAGGGCAACGAACAAAGTAGAATCAACCCTAGATCTTCCTTATCATACTGAACCTCCATGGCCTCCAAGTTTGAGAGAATTTCTTCAAAAACTATTAAGTGTTCTTGTACAGATGCACCTTCCTCCAAATGATGAGCATTTTGCTGGTTAGAGTTTTCGACATATATATTTGTTCTAGCCTCTTCCATAATGCAGCGGCGGTCTTCTCCTTCATCACATCCTACAAAATTTCGTTAGACAAATGCAAATGTAACTGTGTTAACGCCTTTCGATCCTTGCGCTATTTCTCTTCCTCCGTCAGTGTCGAAGGCATCTTATCTACCCCTAGCAGGGCTTCCTCTAAATCCATCTGTGTAAGAACCGCCTACATCTGCCACAACACGAATCTGGTGTTGCGATCCAACAGCGGAATTTCATACTTCAAAGACGCCATTACCGTGATTGAGATGAAAAACCCAAAAGCTTGGATACCAATTTGTGAAAAATATAACGTCGATAATGACAATATATCGCAAAGAAAAGAGAAATAAAATTTAAAGAACACATACAGATTTTATGTGAAAACCCTTTCGGGAAAAAAACCACGGGCAGAGGAGAAGAAAATTCACTATGTCGAATTCGAATCCATTACAAGTGGAATAGACTATGTCTATTTATAGGCTTGTAAAGCCATATTCTAATAGGAGTGTAGTAATATTGAAACACCTTATTCTAATCAATATCAAATAGATGAAGTTTAATAAGGTTTTAAAACCTTATTTAAAATAAAATAAAAGAAGTATAGTTCTATAGGGATTCTTCTTTTATTTTATTTTACCATTGTATTTTATTTAAATAAGGATTCGGGTCACTTAATTCTAACATAGAAATTGAAATTGTTAAAAGAAGTAGGAGTGGGATTTTTTTTTTCAAACATTTCGACCAAATTCAAACCTTAAAACTAAAATTGTTGAGAGAACTTTATTTAAAAACCATCCTAACCCAACAAGATTTTTTTTTAAATGGACTAACACAACTATGATTATTAAAAAGAAAAAGAAAAAGAAAAAAAAATGGTTAGTCTTGATAGAGCACCACAGTGACAGAGCCACACATATCACTGTGGAGTCAATTGACCCACATACAAAACTTAAACAAATATTTAATTATATATTTAGTACATTAATATGCAAGGTATTTGAAAATAATCTCATAAAAATTGATTTTACAAAATTTTGGAAAGGCCTGCAAAATTTAAAAAAAAATTATTTTATAAAACAAATTATTTTATATAAAAATAAATTAATTTCTCTCAACCCAATTCTAAACTCAAAAGTCATTTATATTCTTTCAACACTCATCACTTTTTTCTTATTTTCTCGTATCCTCTCTAAAATTTTTACGAGATAAATGTTCAATCTTTTGGCACTTTCAAGTAAGCCTTTTGATTTAGTGATAATCTTTTTTTTTTCTTTTCCAGCTTCATTGATTAATTTTTAGAAAATTAAGATTGTTACTTTTTTATGTGATCGATTAGGATTTTTATGCACATTTAGTGTTTTATTTATTAAATGATTTTAGGACATTGATTTTGTATAAGATTTTTAATATTGTGATTGGGTAATAATTTTTAAAGGTTGATTAATAAAAATCCTTGAAGAAATTAGAATTGGTTGTATTTATAATCTTAAATTTTTGAATATTAATTAGAAATTATTTAACATTTTATTTAGAAATTACTGTTGATAGAGTGATTATTGTGAATACTTAAATGATTTTTATAAATACTAGTTGTATGTTGACTCCATAAACACTTTTATGTTGTACTTAAGTGATTTTTATTTTTGTAAAAGATTTACTAATTGTATGTTGACTCTGTAAACACTTTTATGTGTTTAAGACTTATCTTTATTTGTTTTAAACATTTAAAAGAATGAAAAAAATAAAAAAAAACATTTTAATTTTAAACGATAATAGGCCACCATTCACTTTATATATAAATATTTTGTTGACTACGATTCACTTGAAACTTCATTTATATTATAAAGCAAAGTGTATATATATGTTATATGAAGTTGATATTTTCGTGGTCTACTTCTTTATTTTCCGCCCTAAAAGGTTTAAGTATTAACAAAACGGTATCTTTCAAATCTGAAGTTGCAGCTGCGACCAATCACTCTTCCACCTTCTTTCTTATCACAGCATCTGGGGAGCTGCTCGATTATACCGTCAAGACACTTCTTACAGTCAGAGCTTGAAAGGTCCTGGGTGCACTGAGTCAACCCATAGATTTTCACTGCCCCGTACACCTCCATCTCTCCACTGGCGTAAAATGATTTAGGATATACAGAAGCTTCGGTAGCCAATGCACTCAGCAGTTCCTTGGCCTGTCGACCATATGACTCAGGTACGTTATTCGGGTTCCACAAGTAGATCGCGATTTGGTTATCAATCTTGCCGAAGATAATCATACCAGATGATTGCACCTTTGTGGTAAGGGCAGCGTTTACGTATTTCGTTACCTGCTTCAAAACGCAGGTTTTACAATCCACGCTTCTCACATCGCCTCTGCAAAGTGCGAGCCCATATGCTTGGTTTGGGTTTTGACCTATGGAACGGAGCCCGAACCACGATGGAGGAGCTTGATTACAGAGGTACTCAGTGAGCTGCTTTAAATTGGCTTCATAAGGACTGCCGGCAGAGAAATTTCCAGTGTTTGAACAAGTATGGAAAAGAGGCTCAGCTCCAAAAGCTGTTTGGACAAGGGAAGCAAGGGTTAGAAGATAAACAGAGGAGGCAATTCTTGAAGAAGACATTGTAATTTGTTTGAAGCTTGGAAGCTTGAAAGGTGTTATTTATAGGCAAAATTTTCCATTCAGATTTTTACTGATGAATTAATATTGTCAGAGGTGGGCTGGTGAGACTAAGATAATGCTGTAAATAATGTGGTAAGCTGAAACGCACTTATTCATAAAACTATCATGCAAGAGGAGTGTAATGGACAAGGAATTACATTTTATATATATAGATATAGACTGGTGTGTGTTTGCATCAAATTAGGTTCTTAAGTCATGCAAATTGCAGTGACACATGTCAAGAATTAACAATTATAATGATTAGTGATTATTTAAACAAATACCTAATTCCCAAGAATTAATCAAATTGCACGTAACTTTTATTTGTAATATATATATATATATATATATGTGTGTGTGTGTTTATATATATATATATATATATATATAACTGCTGCATGCTTTACTATGTATATAATTATGAATTGGTGTAGAGAGGAGATCCAAAGGATCAAGGCCAAGAATCCAGCACTGCTGAAGTTCACTTGGTTGCAAAAACTCCATCAATCAGAACATAGACATTAGTTTTTAAGGTTTCCTATAAAATATTTATGATTATACACGACCTCTTTGTTATCTTTTATTCCTATATTATAGTGGGCGCACCTCCCTCGTATCCATTTTGGGCTGATGCTGGAAACCATCAATCAAACTAAGTTGGATGATGTAAGTAGTTAATCCAATTCCTGATAATACAGTATACCTAAACACATACAAATAAGTATAGTTACGATTTTTTTTTTAACAGTCCATTTACAATCATAGAGTCCAAATCCAAATATTACCCAGTAACCCGAATCAATACCTAAACGAACCCAGAACTAATACCTAAACAGTTGACCTAATTACCCGGTTACACCCTTAGCCCAACACCTAAACTAACTTAGACCCAGGTACAAACGGCCCAAAATGGCCCAATGACTAAATGAAATCAGCAGAAACCTAGGGTTTCTGGGAAACCCTAGGAGCTGCAAGCCTCACACCCAGACCACCAGTCGCGCCGCAATACACGCAAGCCACGCTGCCTTCAACGCATGATAGCCCCGCACCATCGCCAAGATCCTCGTCGATTGTCTGCAAGAAAGGAAAAAGACAGTAGCAAAATTCAGCAAACATGGCAACATTTTTTATTTCCTTTTTATTTTTCATTTTGAAGACTATAAAAGCCTTATAAGAATCTGTAATAGGGGATATATATATATATATATATATACAAAAAGATACAAAAAAAAACAAAAAAAAGACCAAATACGGAGGTGATTTTCGAATTTCTATCTTCGATTTCCTTTTATTATTCTTCTCCAATTTATGTTTTTTTTTTTACAAAAATATTACTAAAATAAAAGAGGGTTACAAATATACCTTTCGATTCGCGTGAAAAAGTGAATTTCTAGCTTCAGGCTGCCGTCTGCGGTGGCGCGTGAGATACACGCGAGACGGCCTGTCACCGGAGTCCACACCGGAGTCTGGTCGGAGACCGAGGGGAGGAGAGAGCTTTTTAAGGGCTCTATTTCTTTTTTTTTGGTTAAATTCTGACTAATATAGGCTAAAAGGAACGACACCGTTTTGAGGTGGTCAGTTAATGACCAAAATGACGCCGTTTTAAAGCTTATGACCCGCGCGTTGACCCGACCCGGGGATGATCCTTGTGTTTTTGTTTAAAGGTCTAATTGCCAAATAGGCCCTTCCACATTATTTCAAATTTATAGTTACGTCCTGTTATATTTTTTTATTTTACAATTGGGCCTGGAATTACTTTGTAACACCCCAAACCCGGCCCAAACACTACAACCGGATCTGGTATGTCACTAAGAAAATTTTGTAAAACATGTCGCATTTTCAGAAAAACATTTTGGTAAAGTTTAACCTTTTATTCGGGAAAAATTTATAATTTATAGTTTTAAATAAAATATGCCTTTATGAATTAAAACTCAAATTTAAATACATGCCTTAGTTCAATTAAAAATAAAAATTTAAATAACTAAAAGTAATAAAAGCCCATAATAAAACAAAATATAAACGGTGGCCCATGGCCTTATTACAACAAAATTTAAAATCCATTAAATAAGAATATAAAATAATAACTAGAGTCTTTTCTTTGGATCCAAATGTTCTTTTGCATGGCCACCTTGCACTCCTCTCGGCCGGTCCAATGCACTAAATGCTACGAAATGTTAATTAATTGGTTGAGTCATGAGACACGATATGCAACCCTCATGCACCATTAGATTTGGGCCTTAGCCCCATACAACTAAAATAATCAGAATTAATATACATAATAAAAATAATATGCAAGCCCAACCCAAATCCTAGGTTTTCATCCGCTACACGCCCCCGTACCAGCCATTCACACCATTGGGGATTTCTACAATCAACCCACACCGCTACACGCCTTGATGGCAGTCGTGCTGCTCATCATCAGATCATGGCCGTAGCCACTACAATAGATCACGGCAAAAGCCGCTACAACAGATCACGGTAAAAACCGCTACAATAGATCACGGTAAAAACCGCTACAACAGATCACGGTGAAAACCGCTACAACATATAACTTCCTTATTTCATCAAACTCAACCCATGCAATCACATAAAATCATTATACTTATATCGTTTAATCAGAACATTCACTAACCTGATGATTTGTTTTTACCCTCTTTGGGTTTCCTCTATTATGCCCGGATTTCGACATTTATCAAAACATATAAGACTTATAATCATATATTAATCAAACAGATCTAGATGGTGGGAAAGTGTTACACACCTGATATCGCGAAATCTAATATTCTTAGTCGATATCCTTGTTATCCCGATCTACAACTTTGCTCAAAAAGCCAAAAAGATGTGAAAATAGGGCCTCTCCTATATTTGGCCATGGTTAGTGTTCTACCCGATTTCATATATTTATAAATAAACCAATCTCCCTACCTTGAAATCCCGAAAATAACACGACTTGAGTGTTACTGATCTTTGACTTTGTAACATCCTAAAATCTAAGTATCGATATGATGTATGTTTTGGTGCTTAACTTGTGTATAATTAAAATTTTGCATGTTTAATATAGTCTTGAGAAGACTTGAGAATTATTCAGAATTAGAATAAAATTTTAGTAATGAGTATTTTAATTGAAGTGGATCAAGTGACTTTGAGGTTTAAGTAAATTTAAGTGTCAAAAACTAGCATAAGATGAGCTAGTAGCAAGGTGGTGTTGGCGCATGTATGTTTGCTTGAGGGAAAAGGTTCGAATCCTTGGATGTGCATTGAGTTTTGTTTTTATTTTGTTTCCTCTTTCAATGTGTCGGTCATGGATAAGGATTAGGATGAGTTGGATATCATTTTTGGCAAGATGACCAAAGGAATAAGGTAAGTAAAAGTTTAAGGAAAAGAATCTCATGATTTAAGGTGATAGGGGGACATAAGACATGAATCAAGGGCTTTGTTTTGCAAACTTTGAATGGCCAAATTGTCCATGAACATGGACGGCATAGGGGACTAAGGGGGATGGCCGGATTTTGGTGTTGGTTTGGTAGGATTAGGTGCTTGATGAGCACACTTTTCCATTTACCAATTGGTGTTTTAGCAAACTTTCTCTCCAATTTTTCCCTCTCCCTAGCCGAATGTACCATGAGCATTGAGGAAGCAATTGTTGCTTTTGCCATTTCTTCTTTTTGACCATTTCGATCTTAATTTGATCACTCTCTCTAAAACTTTTCTCTTTTTTTTTTTTTGTGACCGAAATCATATAGCCATCAAAGACCATTTCTTTTTTTCTCTTTTTTCTCTTTATTGCCGAATGCACAATTGTCCCTAAACTTCTCCCTTTTCTCTTCTCCCTATTCTCTTTTCCTTTCTATTTTACTTATCATTCAAACACATATTTTTCTTTCATCTATCTTCTATGGCCGAATGTTTGTGATCATCATAGCCGAATCTTCCATTCTTCATAACATCTATTTTCAATCATTTTCTTCTATTCAAACTTTGGATCATCGGTAAGAATCATTTTCTTTGTCTTTTCTTTTTTGCTATTTGGTCACCATGGTCGAATTTATAGAATGTCTTGGAAGAGACTTTTAAATCGAATAACCAATCACTTATTCAGATGATTTCTTTCGTTACTTTTAGTGAAATAGTAGAAGGTTGAATCATCATCTTTTCGAAGAAGTCTTGAAGTCCATTTAAGATTTGATCATAACGTTCAAGGGATTCTTTTGAGATCATTCAGAATATTAAGGTAAGTCGAAATCACTCTTTTAAGTCATTAGTCTTAAGATTTTCGATATATTGTTAGGACTAATGATCCATTGTCTTTGAAGACAATCAAGATAGGGACGAAAAGGGTTGTTAATAGTGTTTGGAAGAGGGGTGGTTCTATTATTCCCCCTAAATTCAAGCGAAGGACTGTTTCGAGAATCTGAAACTTTTCACCGGGTTGTGGACCCTCATCCGGTGAAAATCAATTATTCGAAGTCGTACGTACCCCCGAGCCATTGTTTACTCGTGGTTCTGAACGTTTGATCGGAGAGAAACCATAAATAGTTGTTGTTCGAGATTCCGAGGGTAAGATCTAGATCGCTTAACATTAATATAGTTTTATAAGTATTAGTGTTCTAATCAAGTGTGATACGTATATAGGTATCGACGAGCGGGAAAGTGTAGTTCTCACCGTAATCAGGTGTGTAACTTCACACTTATCTCGTGGGTTATACTATATCGTAAGCGTTAAATAAAAATCGTAAATCCGGTGAAATTGAAAAATACGTTATAATAATACTTTTATGTGAATGCATGAAACCGAAATTGAAGTTGTGGAAAATTATGGATTTCCTTAATGGTTATTTTGTGAAAGAAAGTGATATTTGGGCCATGTGAATATTTTGATTAATTGGCCAAGTGTGGAAATTGTGAAAAGGCCTCATGTGTTAAATGGGTCAAAATTACAAAATGTCCTTATGGACTGAATTACGAAAATATGTTGTTTTATGGGCCAAATTGAAATATGTGTTAAATGGGCCGAAATTTCAAAATGTCCCTGTGGACTGGATTACGAAAATATGTTGTTTTATGGGCCAAATTGAAATACGTGGCTTTATGGGCCAAAAGTGATATTAATATATGAGCTAAATGTGATATGAGTTGAAATGGGCCAAGTTGCTAAATCATTAAATGGGCCAAATTGTTATTTTGACTAATGGGCCAAATTGATAAATTGTAATATGGGTTTTTATTAAAATTACCTTACGAATATTTTGTTATGCATTATTATATACATGATTGCATGGGGTGGGATAATTGATGAAGAGAAGAAAGGCCTGTTGCCAAAAATCTAGATCGGTGACTCTGTCACGATGGCCTGTTGCCCAAAAATCTAGATCAGTAGTTCTACCACAAATCTTATAAATGGCCTGTTGCCACAAATCTTATAAATGGCCTGTTGCCACAAATATTATAGTTGGCTTAAAGCCTACTATTGGTGTGTTGGCGGGGTGGGTTGACTTGATCCCCACAGGTGTGATGGTTGGTACGGGTGGTGTGTAGCGGATGGAAATTAGGCTTGGTTGGGAATTGCATATCACATGCATTATTATTTTTATATACTTGATTTATAAATATTTACATTTGCAAAATGGGCTCAAGTCCAATTATATGTTTATATGGTTTTGGCCCAGTGAATACAGTAAGTGGGTTACACATTGAGTTCTAAGTAACTCACCTTTTTTTCTTACCCCTCTCAGGTAATAATAATTGATGGAGACTTGGGTCAGAGATGACTTCGTGTGGAGGCTATACTACAAATGGTGGTTTATATAGCTTTAAAACTTCTTTAATAATTTTTATTAAGTACTATTTTTGAAACACCCCACACCCGGCCCACGAGCCTGAACCGGATCTGGTATGTTCCTAAAGTAAACTGGTTTCAATAATTTCCGTTACTTAGAGAATATTTGTAAAAATTTTGGAAAACTATTATTTTGAGTTGGGCTTAGATTGGAAACCCATTTATTTAATCTTGTAAATCCAATTTGATTTAATATGTCCAAAATAGTTCTTAGCACAATATTTAAAAGTAAAGTAAAAATAAAGAATAATCCACTGGGCCTTATGGCCTTATTACATCAAGTAAACCCAAAATAAAATTTAAGGTACCAAATAAAATAAAGTCCAAATAAAATAAAATCTCCGAATGTAGCATGGCCACCTCAAGGTCCACCGGCCGGTCAAATCCTTTCTCATCACCGAAAATAATTCCCACAACGGGGTGAGTCAACAGACTCAATGTGCACACAGTACTAACATTCAACAAATCAGGCATACATGTTCAAATATCAGATTCATATAAAATAAATTATGATGCAACCCAAACCCAAGCCTAATGGTCCATCCGCTACACACTACCCGTACCTGCCAGTCACACCGTGGGGACTACTAAGTCAACCCTCCATCTGCTACACACCATCAAGGCGTCATTGCGATCGGCGTGCTCATCGCCCATATAATTTGTGTCATTAGACACCATATTCAAATAGTGTAACCGAAGTTACCAAATTCAGATATTTGTGACCATAGTCACCATATAACGTTGGTGAGACCGAAGTCAACACCTTCATATAACGTTGGTGAGACCGAAGTCAACACCTTCTTCCCCTTTCACATAAATCTCGAATGCCCCAAAATCAATAATCATGCATATAATTCAATTCACATTCATATTCAGATTTTCACATGTTATAGAATAACATATTTCATAATCCTATCGAAGTAGGAAGCGTGCACAGTACCTTTGTACCACATTAGGGTACTTAGCCATATTCATATTTTATACATATTCATAAAAATAATTGCCACATGATAAATCGAAGGTTAGTGTGCGTACACACCTGATTTGCTTAATAGGTTCCTTGAGATCTCGAAAATCTCGATCTAACTTTAGATCTGTTAACCCCTATATTCGGCCATCATATAATACACATTAATAAACCTATTTGGCTTAAAATAAAACCAAATCCTAGTAGGATTTGTAAAAAGACTCACCTTTGCCAATTTGGTGTTTATTCAAATCCCGAAAGTTTGGTTTTTCCTTTACCTGATATTCGGCCAACCCTAATCTCAATATGGGTTAGTTTTCGGCTTTTTAATAATTAAAGAACTTGATCAAGCCTTGGCCGAATACTCTTAGATGCTTACCTTATGGACTTTAAATCCCGAAAACTTCACCTTCCTCTTCCTTGGAATCGGCCAAATCCTAAATCTCAATATGGGTTAGTTTTTGATTAATTTGATTTGAATATCTAAGATTTGGCCTTGGCCGAATGAACTCACTTACCTTGGATTCTTGATCCTTTTATTTGATGATGGTAGAAACCTAAGAGATCATGGTAGATTCGGCCATGATCAAGAATAGGGATTAGTACCCGAATTTTGGTAAAAAGAAAAGAATAGAAGTTGATTGACCACAATTCTTACCCTTTTTGATGTTGTAGTTGATTGCTCCTTTACTTAGAATCAAATAAAGATTCGGCTTTGACAGTAGAAATGGAGAAGAAAATAGAAAAAGAGAGGATGGTTTCTTGCTTAAGGAAAATTCGGCAGAGAGGGGGAGAGAGTTAGCAAAATTTCGGCAAGGCTAGAAGAGATGAGAGAATAGTCTCAATTTTCCTCTTTTAACTGAAATTGCTAGACCAAGAGTCCATAACTTGGCCACTATTCCCCACAAGTTATAATTTAATCTCCATTAATTATCACCTAATTAAATTAAAAGTATTTAATCCATCCTTTAACTCCTCACTTATCTTAGTAAAAGAAAATCCTTTATTTATCACTTTAATTTGTCAAGTTTTAATAAAAATAAAACTCTTCCCTTTTAAGCAAATAGGTGCCGTCCACCCCTAGCCTTGGAAGCAAAATAAAACCTTCAATATTTGCTTTCCAAGTGACTTGAACTCAGGCCATTTCCATAAGCCCTAAGTGACACCTTCAGGCCACTTTTCCAAGCTCGATTGTGTGTCAAATTTCACCAACTTTTTCTTTTAAGGCCCTCTTGCCCTTATTTCCTATTTTGGGCTTTAAAATTTGTCATTCCGGCCTTATTTCTAAGTTTCCTAAAATTTTCGATCGGCTCAGTAACTTGCCATTTTCTTACATCTTGAGTTTCCAAAATGTTCGGGTTTCCAAAATGTTCGTGTTTCCAAAATGTTTAGGTTTCCATTTTCATGCATTTCGGGTTTCCAAAATATCAAAAAAATTTATTCTTCATGCTTAAACTTGTCATTTCATACAATCAAACCGAAAATGCATAGGCCCTATTCAGGATGTTCTGATTCTACCCTTTAAACAAAATTTCGTCCCGAAATTTCCTAACTAAAATAGTTGAGGGTATTCTTTGTCTCATAGTCTCTTCCGCTCCCACGAAGCTTCTTCTGATCCATGATTGCGCCATAACACTTTGACTAGAGGAACTGTCTTCCTTCGTAGTGCTTTCACATCACGTTCCAAGATCCGAATTGGTTCTTCCTCGTAGGATAAGTCTGGCCTTAGCTCTACTTCTTCAACAGATACCACATACGACGGATCCGATCGATAGCGACGTAACATGGACACATGAAATACGTCGTGCATCTACTACAATTCTGGTGGCAACTCTAATTGGTATGCCACTGGCCCAACTCGCTTCAGTACTTGATAGGGCCCTATAAACCTTGGGCTTAACTTCCCTTTGCGACCGAACCTCATAACCTTCTTCCAAGGCGAGACTTTTAGGAATACTTGGTCTCCCACTTCAAACTCTATTTCCTTTCGCTTAAGGTCCGCGTACGACTTCTGCCTATCAGATGCTTCCTTCAACCGTGCCCGAATTAACTCAACCTTCTCTTGATTTACGCCACCAATTACGGACCCAAAACTCGGCGTTCTCCTAACTCGGTCCAACAAGTAGGTGTTCTACACTTCCTTCCATACAATGCTTCGTATGGTGCCATCCGAATGCTGGCTTGATAGCTATTGTTGTAGGCGAATTCAGCTAAAGGCAAGTAATCTTCCCAACTTCCTCGGAAATCCATTACACAACCTCTCAACATATCCTCCAACACTTGTATAACCCGTTCGATCGCCTGTCGATTGTGGATGAAAAGTAGTGAAGTCTAGCTTAGTGCCTAAAGCTTGATGAAGTGCCTTCCAAAATCGAGATGTAAACCTTGGGTCTCTATCGGAGATGATCGACATTAGTACTCCATGTAATCTCACAATTTCCACCACATACAACTTAGCCAACTTCTGAAGAGAATAATCCATTCTGACTGGGATAAAGTGTGCGGACTTGGTCAGACGGTCCACTATCACCCATACCGAGTCCTTCTTAGTAGGCGTAAGGGGAAGCCCACTAACGAAGTCCATGATAATTCTTTCCCACTTCCATCGGGGAATCTCGATTGGTTGAAGCAATCTGATGGGACTTGGTGTTCACCTTAACTTGCGACACGTCAAACATTTCCCACAAATTCGGTCACCTCTCATTTCGGTCGGACCACCAAAGCTGTTCCTTAGGTCTCTATACGACTTGATGCCTCCGGATGCATAGCATAAGGGCTACCATGCGCTTCCAAAGAATCCTTTGTCTCAACTCCTTATTCCTCGGCATACGGACTTTTCCTTGTAGCACAATACTCCTTCATTATTGACACCATAATCCTCTAATCCCCTTCTTTGTACTTGCGCAACTTAGTACTTAAGTCATTATCACCAAGCTGTCCCTCTTTCACTTCCTTTAGCCATGTGGGCTCGACTTGTAATTCCGCCAATGACTTCCATCGTCATATAGACTTAGATGAGCGAACAAAGCCCGTAGATCCGATACAACCTTCCGACTTAGGGCATCTGCTACCACATTCGCCTTGCGGATGATATTCTATCGAGCGATCGTAGTCCTTCACAATTCCACCCACCTTCGTTGCCTCAAGTTCAACTCCTTCGAGTTAATAAATACTTAAGGCTCTTGTGGTGCTGTAGATAATCGACCTTTCTCCATAAAGGTAGTGCCTCCAAACCTTAAGGCGAAAACCACTGCTGCTAGTTCCAAGTCATGCGTGGGGTAGTTAACCTCATGTGGCCTTAACTGCCGTGACGCATAAGCAACCACTTTGCCCTCTTGCATTAACACATAGCCTAACCCGTGTCGAGCGTCACATACACCACAAATTCTTTTCACGCCTCCTTTGGATTAACACTGGGCTTCCACAAGACTTTCTTAAGCTTTTCAAAGCTCTCCTGCTACTTATTAGTCCATTCGAAGGGTACTTCCTTCCTTAGTAACTTGGTTAAAGCGCGGCTATCGGCGAGAATCCTTCCACAAACCTTCGTAATAGCACGCCAAGCCTAAGAAACTTGGTTTCAGCCACGGACTTAGGTGGTTTCCAATCCAACACTACTTGATCTTCCTAGGATCCACTCTTATTCCTTGCGGATACCACATGTCCTAGAATGCACCTCCTTAAGCCAAAATTCGCACTTGTGAATTTGGCATGAGCTTCTTCTCCTTAACACTTCCAACACGACTCGGAGATGCTCATCATGCTCCTCCTCTGATTTCGAGTACACCAAAATATTGTCGATGAACATAACGACGAATCTATCCAAGTAGGGTTGGAAAACCCGATTCATCATATCCATGAGCGCGGTTGGGCGTTACAACCCAAACGGCATTACCACAAACTCGAAGTGACCATATCTTGTCCTAAAAGCAGTCTTATGGATGTCAGCCTCCTTCACCTTCAATTGATGATAACCCAACCTTAAATCGATCTTTGAGAATACTGCGGCCCCCTTCAGCTGATCGAACAAGTCGTCGATCCTTGGCAAGGGATACTTGTTCTTAATAGTCGGTTTATTCAATCGGCGATAATCTATCACATACGCATAGTTCCATCCTTCTTCTTCACAAATAAGACCGTGCTCCCCACGAGACACACTGGGTCGGATGAACCCATGATCCAACAGTTCTTGTATCGAGCCTTGAGCTCCACTAACTCCTTTGGTACCATTCGGTATGGGCGATTGACACGAGGCGTCCCCAGAGCAAGTCAATCCCAAATTCCACCTCCCTGTCTAGGGGTATTCTCGGTAATTCCTCTGGAAACAATCCACGAAGTCCCTTACCGTCCTAACTCCATTAATACCTTTCTCCTTTCCACCTATCGCACTTATGAAAGATAAAAATGCCTCGCAACCTTTCTTAACCATCTTCTCGACCTTGGTCTTGAGACTACATTAGATAAGTAGTTCCTCCTTTCTCCGATCATTACTACCACTTCATCCTCCGGGGTTCTTAGTTCCATATATTTAGCCGCACAATCCAACACGGCTTGGTGTTCTACTAACCAATCCATTCCGAGTATAAGTTCAAACTCTTCGAAAGGTAACTCCATCAAGTCTGCCCGAAAGTTCACTCCCTGAATCTCTAAGGGCACATTTTGAAAGATTTTGTCTACCACTACCGTTTGGCCTAATGGGCTTACTACAGTCATCTGCCTATCAGAAAGTTCAGAGTCTAGGCCTAGTGTTTTCACTACACTACTTGCAACATAGGAATGGGTCGAGCCCACATCAATCAAAGCAAAGTAGGGTTTGTCAAAAATAAAGAACGTACCGGTTATAACATCTGGCGCGTCTCCATCTTCCCTTCGGCAAACCGCATAAACCAAACCCAGTTGTCTTGCATTGGCATTAGCATTAGTACCTTGACCCTATGTTCCACGGCCTCTGCCAGAACCACCACCTCGGTTACTCGAACCACGACCCGTTGAAATTGCTGTCGCCTCTACCAGGTGCAGCTAGCATTCTAATCTGCGGTTGGCTCTCATCGATTGTTTGGGACAATCCTTAAGCATATGGTCCTTGGATCCACACTTAAGACATGCTCCTGTCTTTCTCCAACACTCACCTAAATGCTTCTTTCCACAATGCTCACAAGGACGAATCACAACTTGCCAGCCCGTACCAGCTTGTTGATTTCGTGGCCCATCAACCCTAGGCCTTTTGTAACCCTTTCCAGATGGCCCAAATCCTCTTTTGGCCTTATTCTTATCCACGATGCCTTAGTAGCATCCTTAATCCCTCGCCACCTTGGCCTTTTCCACCAAAGTCGAGAATTCCCGCTCCTGATGCGGTGCTATCAACAGTCTCAAGTCGTCTCTCAGTCCGTCCTCAAAACGGACACAGCGTTCATGCTCAGTTGCCACTACCCCTCGAGCATAGCGGCTCAATCTCAAGAATTTCGCCTCATATTATGCGACGGACTTACTCCCTTGTACCAACCCTAGAAAAGCCTTCCTTTGCTCATCTCAGATACCGGTTCCCACATACTTCTTTTGAAAGGCCTCTTTAACATACTCCCAGGTCAAATTTTTAGCCGTGGTACCATCACGAGCAGTTAACCACCATCGATCACGCTTCGTCGGCGTAACAATGCCACCATCCCTTTCAACTTTTCCTCTGGAGTCAGATCGAGCTCATCCATGATATGCTCCGTTGCTTCCAGCCAGTACTCAGCTGTACTGGGTGCCACATTAGATACTCCTCGAAACATTTCGCTCCATTAGCTCGAAGCCGTTCAGGTACCGACTTTCGGTTTCTTGAATTTCCTCTTGCACCTGCCACCAATTCCAAAACTCACAGCACAGCCTGCGACACAGCATCTTCCCCCGTCTGAGCCTGCTGCTCAACATTAACAGCTGGGTGTGGTGGTGGTGGTGGCGGTGGCATTTCATTGTCGGACCCTTGACCCGACCTAACGGGTTCCGACACGATCATCCTTCCTCTTCCTCGACCACGACGACCACGTCCTCTAGAGCTCATTTTCTAGCGTCGAGATCGATTAAGAAATTTTATGAATTAGTCATTGTTCCACTTATTTACCAAATGAAGGAGTTTTATGAAAAGGATTTAAGGGTGGTTCTTTCGTATCATACAAACACACGTCTTTTCCATTCATTCATTCATCCATCAAACAAGTATGAACTTCCGTTCATTCAGAGAAACGTTGTAGTTTTTGTTGTTGTTGTTGTTGTTGTTTTCCACTACCCGGGGGTATTTTTGTAATTTTGTCCTCTGAGGTATTTTCGTAATTTATCAAAATAAGGTTCCTTGGTGATTTTGTCAAAATTATTTTGAAAACTTCAAAGTCTAGGGGTAATTTGGAAAAATTTTTAAAATTCGGGGGTATTTCGGTAATTTTTGACCTCAGGGGTATTTTGGTAATTTTTCACAAATCATGGTAAATTTGTAAAATTTAATAAATTTGGGGTATTTCAAAAGTTGTAAAACTTTGAGGGTTCTTTTCAAAAATTGTTCCTTCAAAAATGGGGATGTTGCAAAAATTTTGGAAATCAGGGTCATTTTGGTAATTTTGTAAGTTAGGGACCATTTTGTAATTCTTCCAAAATCATGGTATTTTGATATTTTACAAATTAGGGTTTTTGAATGTTTATGAAATCATGAAATTTTGGTAAAGTTGTTGAGTATTTGAACATTTTACAAACCAAGGGCGTTTTGGTAATTTTACTGCTAAGGGCATTTTGTAATTTTCGCAAATCGGAGTTTTTCGTAAAATGTTGTAAAAATAATTTTCTCAGATTTAAAAGAAAGTTTTAAAAGTTTGAAAAACTAGGGTTTGTTTTTTGTTCTCTCTTTTTTTTTAAAACATGGCTAGTTCCTTTCGGGTTTTAGTCATTATGTTTAGCTTATGACCGAGCCCTCTTGGTCGGGGTGAACCAAAGCTACGCACTGTGGATTCGTGTGGAGAGGAGGTGAGTCACGCAGATCGCTTAAATACCAAGCTCCCACCGAAACCATTCCTAGACATGCGCACGAGAGGTTGCCACACCACCGAGCCTCCGAGTTATGGTGAGCCGAAGCTACGCACTGTAGGATTCTGCGAAGAGGAGGTGAGTCACTAGGACTGCTTAAATACCAAGCTCTTCTGGATCCAATCCTAGACATGCGTATAGGGGTTACCACACCACTAGCTCAGTGACTTAGCCATAGGTTGGTTCAGTGTATTAAATCTTATGTGGTTTTGTGTTTGAGTAGTCTAATCCTAGGGTTCAAGTTCCTATCAGTCTATTCTACATTTCATGCCTTTTCTACCCTTATACAATTCATAAATCACAGAATCACTCATAGAGTTAGGGGCACTTACTTGGTGGACTGCGGGTCGGAGACTTAGGGGCCATGCCAAAAGCCTGCTTATTTTCAAAGAAAAATCATTTGGCTCGCTTTGAAAGCGTTTTGGGCCTTAGCCCACAGTGCCGAGAGTTTAAAATTGGGCTCGATATCAAATTGAAACACCCACCCTACCCCATGAGCCCAGCAGGATCTGGTATGTTCCTAAAGTAAACCTGGTTTCAATAATTTCCGTTACTTAGAGAATATTTGTAAAAATTTGGAAAAACTATTATTTTGAGTTGGGCTTAGATTGGAAACCCATTTATTTAATCTTGTAAATCCAATTTGATTTAATATGTCCAAAATAGTTCTTAGCACAATATTTAAAAGTAAAGTAAAAATAAAGAATAATCCATTTGGGCCTTATGGCCTTATTACATCAAGTAAACCCAAAATAAAATTTAAGGTACCAAATAAAATAAAGTCCAAATAAAATAAAATCTCAGAATGTAGCATGGCCACCTCAAGGTCCACCGGCCGGTCAAATCCTTTGCTCATCACCTAAAAATAATTCCCACAACGGGTGAGTCAACAGACTCAATGTGCACACAAGACTAACATTCAACAAATCGGGCATACATGTTCAAATATCGATTCATATAAAATAAATTATGATGCAACCCAAACCCAAGCCTAATGGTCCATCCTCTACACACCACCGTACACACCAAATCACCAAGTGGGACTACTAAGTCAACCCTCCATCCGCTACACACCATCAAAGGCGTCATTGCGATCGGCGTGCTCATCGCCCATATAATTTGTGTCATTAGACACCATATTCAAATAGTGTAACCGGTTACCAAATTCAGATTACCAAATTCACCATATATTTGTGACCATAGTCACCATATATAACGTTGGTGAGACCAAGTCAACACCTTCATATAACGTTGGTGAGACCGAAGTCAACACCTTCTTCCCCTTTCACATAAATCCCAAATGCCCCAAAATCTATAATCATGCATATAATTCAATTCACATTCATATTCGTATTTTCACATGTTATAGAATAACATATTTCATAATCCTATCGGAAGTAGGAAACGTACCTGAGTACCTTTGTACCACATTAGGGTACTTAGCCATATTCATATTTTTATACATATTCATAAAAATAATTGCCACATGATAAATCGAAGGTTAGTGTGCGTACACACCTGATTTGCTTAATAGGTTCCTTGAGATCTCGAAAATCCCGATCTAACTTTAGATCTGTTAACCCCTATATTCGGCCATCATATAATACACATTAATAAACCTATTTGGCTTAAAACAAAACCAAATCCTAGTGATTTGTAAAAAGACTCACCTTTGCCGATTTGGTGTTTATTCAAATCCCAAAAGTTTGGTTTTTCCTTTACCTGATATTCGGCCAACCCTAATCTCAATATGGGTTAGTTTTTGGCTTTTTAATAATTAAAGAACTTGATCAAGCCTTGGCCGAATACTCTTAGATGCTTACCTTATGGACTTTAAATCCCGAAAACTTCACCTTCCTCTTCCTTGGAATCGGCCAAATCCTAAATCTTAATATGGGTTAGTTTTTGATTAATTTGATTTGAATATCTAAGATTTGGCCTTGGCCGAATGAACTCACTTACCTTGGATTCTTGATCCTTCTATTTGATGATGGTAGAAACCTAAGAGATCATGGTAGATTCGGCCATGATCAAGAATAGGGATTAGTACCCGAATTTTGGTAAAAAGAAAAGAATAGAAGTTGATTGACCACAGTCATTACCCTTTTTGATGTTGTAGTTGATTGCTCCTTTACTTAGAATCAAATAAAGATTCGGCTTTGACAGTAGAAACGGAGAAGAAAATAGAAAAAGAGAGGATGGTTTCTTGCTTAAGGAAAATTTGGCAGAGAGGGGGAGAGAGTTAGCAAAATTTCGGCAAGGCTAGAAGAGATGAGAGAATAGTCTCAATTTTCCTCTTTTAACTGAAATTGCTAGACCAAGAGTCCATAACTTGGCCACTACTCCCCACAAGTGATAATTTAATCTCCATTAATTATCACCTAATTAAATTAAAAGTATTTAATCCATCCTTTAACTCCTCACTTATCTTAGTAAAAGAAAATCCTTTATTTATCACTTTAATTTGTCAAGTTTTAATAAAATAAAACTCTTCCTTTTAAGCAAATAGGTGCCGTCCACCCCTAGCCTTGGAAGCAAAATAAAACCTTCAATATTTGCTTTCCAAGTGACTCAAACTCGAGCCATTTCCATAAGCCCTAAGTGACACCTTGAGCCACTTTTCCAAGCTCGATTGTGTGTCAAATTTCACCAACTTTTTCTTTTAAGGCCCTCTTGCCCTTATTTCCTATTTTGGGCTTTAAAATTTGTCATTCCAGCCTTATTTCTAAGTTTCCTAAAATTTTCAATCGGCTCTGTAACTTGACATTTTTCTTACATCTTCAGGTTTCCAAAATGTTCAGGTTTCCAAAATGTTCAGGTTTCCAAAATGTTTAGGTTTCCAAAATGTTCAGGTTTCCAAAATGTTTAGGTTTCCATTTTCATGCATTTCCAGGTTTCCAAAAATATCAAAAAAAAATTTATTCTTCATGCTTAAACTTGTCATTTCATACAATCAAACTGAAAATGCATAGGCCCTATTCAGGATGTTACAATTTTAATGGCGATGTAATAAGGCCTCTTTAATTATTTTCATGGATTTTATTATGAGGATGGATTTTATTATGTTTTAGTTTTCCTAAGTTGGACTGATTTAGTTTTCATAAATGTTTTTTTTTAACTCTTCG
Source organism: Gossypium rotundifolium (assembly GCA_025506655.1). Classification (NCBI taxonomy): domain Eukaryota; kingdom Viridiplantae; phylum Streptophyta; class Magnoliopsida; order Malvales; family Malvaceae; genus Gossypium; species Gossypium rotundifolium. The sequence goes on along the minus strand of CP106731.1, from coordinate 159,267,672 downwards.
ATGAAATATTTCGACTAAATAAATTTAAAATTTTAATCAACCACTACTCTGTAAATCAAATGATAAACTCTTGTGTTTTTAATCATGGATTTCAATAATCTTCGATTTTCGATAAATTCATTCTCTTAATCGTTTTCAAGATTTGATTTTCTTACATCATTGATGATTTGAATGTATGTTTAATTTGTGTGGCATGCCAAAATCCAGGCTTTATGAATAGGTCGGGTTTGGGGTGTTACAGACTTAGAGATCTAAGCGTTGGACTCCTCTTCATATCCCAAAATGCCAAAAATAAGAAAAACCCTTGATTAGTCACTAAATAGCCATTCGGCTAGGGACTTTGAAAAGCCGGAGAAATATTGGAAACTCAAAATTGACACATACCTATTGTTTTCTTGATTCGCAGCAGGCAGACTTTCTTGAAGAAAATTCGCAACTTCGGAGGTGAGATCTAAGAATTTCGATTTTAGAAGATTTAAGAATTGAAGAGATGGCTAAGAGAGATTTGGCCAATGAATATTAAGGAGAAGAATAGAATAATAGAGATGTGATTTGACTTTTAGGGATTAGAAGAAAATAACAATAGAGGTTAAAAGATTCACCAACCAGAAATTTTAGAGAGGAAGAAAGGGTGAAGAAAATGGTGGTTTTCGACTTTTGAGAGGAAGAAGATGAGAAAAGAAAATAAAAGAAAGGCTTCCAAAATTTGACACACCCTCTTTATATAGAAAACCGATTCCTCCCTTTAGCGAGATTGATTTTCACCAACAACGCCACACATGATAGCTCCTATCCCATTTCCTTATCTTAATCTATTATCTCCTCAAAATAGTCTTTATCTGCTTATTATCCTTAAAGACTAAATCCTAAATAATAGCCTTTATCCGCTTATTATCCACATAGAATAAATATAATAAAATTCCCCAAAAAATAGCCTTGTGCCGTCTACTTCCCTAATCCCTAATGTCAAATTTAACTAACTTAAATTAAAAGATTTGGGCTCCTTAAAACTTAAAATTTGGGCCCCTAACACTTAAATTAACTCATTCCACATATTCACCCATTAAACGCATAGGCCCAAAAATTTAGGATGTTACATACTTCTTGCGTTTCAATTTAGTCTTTCGGGCTACTTAAAGATCAAAATTAGAACGACACCGTTTTGGAAAGAAGGCATAATTGCCATATTAATCCCTGCAGTACGACGCGCGTTTTGATTTAATATTTTTATATTTATTTTCATTTGCTATTTTATCCTTCTTTATTTATTTATTTATTTTTTATTTTATTTTATTTTTAAAATTATTCTAATACTATATTAACTATTTTATCATATTAAAATGTTATACTTTTTATTATTTTATTAATTTTGTTAATAGTATAAAATTTATATATATATATATATATTTATATGTATTATCCTTATGTATTTAATTATTATATATTATTTTATTTTATTTGGTTTAATATAATTTATATTATATATTATTTTATAATTGTATATAAGTTATTATATTATACAAATTTTTAATTTGTATATAGTATTATATTATATCATATATTATTTTTAAAATTTTTTATAAAATCTATTTATATTATATAACATATTTTATTTATATTGTTTATTATATATGTAATTTTTTATATATCGATTTTTATTATATACTATTTACTAATTATTTTTATTATATATAATCATTTATATATGTATTAAATTATTAAATTATGTATTGGTTATAAGTTTTTTTCCTACTTTAAATTCTTTTTTATTGTTTATATATATATATATATATTAAATCATTTTAAAATCATTATTTTTTTATTTTTAATATTTAAATATATCATTTCCTTTTCATTTGATTTTGTTATTTTGTGAAGATCTTAATTATTGCTACTTATTTCATATCCCATGTTAATTTATTTATGTTTCTTTAATTGTTTATTATTGCTTAATTTTTTGTTCATGTTATATTATTCTTTTATCATTTATTGTTAATATAATGTGTAGTTATGTTGAATTTCTATTAAATATATATATGCCATATGTAACACCCAGCACTAGGCCTAGAAATTAGGCCCTAATCTGTGTGTCACAATGAAGAAAACGATAAAAGGATCTTGTGATTCGTACTAAAATAGGTGTAATTGAAGAAAACAAGTTTGTTTAGAAATATTTGATAAAATACTACTAATTTTTGAAAAGTGATTGAAGAATTGATATTTGAACTAGTGATCCTTTAAAGCGTAACTTTTGAAAATGCCGTTGATAATTTGAAAGAAAGTCCGAGTTAAATCATTTGTAAAAGTTTATTTATAAAATCCACTTATTAATCAATTTGGAAAAATAGTTGATTATGCTTTTAGAAAATTCTCATTTAAAGTAAACCAACAAAATAATAAATCGTCAAACATAAAACAAAATAAAATAATCCAGAGGCCTTATTACAACATAAAAACCCAAATAGTAAAAATAACGAAATAAAGCAGAAAAGTAATTTACTAAAGTTTGAAATATTTATTTCCGAAGTATGGCCTCCACCGAGTCATCCATGGGCCCAAGTCCTCGTCATTGAGATTTACCTACAAGGATTGAGAAAGAAGGGGGTGAGTTACAAGAACTGAGTGTATAACCCCTTACCGTTATCCACTGGGCCTGAGCCCGTTTAGCAATATCTTGGGCTTGAACCCATTTACATAATCTTGGACCTAAGCCCACTTTCATGTAATAAATAAATGATATGAATGCAACCCATCCCACCCCGCCTGTAACACCCCAAACCCGGTCTATGCGTCGAGACTAGATTTGGTTTGTTACATGATTCATGCTATTCTTAAATCTTTAATGAGTTGAAAACTACATTTTATACAGTGGTTTAAAATTTGAAGAGTATTTGACTTTGATAAATATTTGAAACATTAGTTGAAAATCATTGTATTATTAAAAATCATTAAGAGATTTGTTAAAGAGTTTAACAATAAAAGAATTATTTATAAAAGAATTTCATATACTTGAAAACCCAAATTTATTTTTTTATAAGCATCATATAATCATAGCCCATGATTTAAAAGTCCAAAATAAAGTTTAAATTCCAAACACACATAAAATCCATAAGTTATTTATAGAGGCCATTTATTACAACATCCCAAAATAAAAATAATTATTAAAAGTTCGAGTTTTACATAACCCATATATAGCGATATGGCCTCCACGAAGTCATCCTCATTAAGTCCACATCGGTTTCCATTACGAGATGGAAAGAAATTAAAGGGTGAGTTACTTAGAACTCAAAGTGTAACTCACTTACCACCATTATTGGGCAGATTGTCAAGATATTATCTTTGGGCTTGAGCCCAATTCGAATTCAACAATATATCATGAATTTAAAATAATTAATAATGCATGAAAATGTAATTCCCAACCCAAACCTAATATCCATCCGCTAACACCCCTGTACCAACCATCACACCCGGGGATCAAGTCAACCCACCCCGCCATCACACCAATCGTAGGCATTAAGCCTTTTTATAATTGTGGCATAGCCACCGAACTAGAGGCAATAAGCGATATTGTGGCGAAACCACCGAACTAGAGGCAATAAGTCGATATTGTGGCAGAGCCACCTAACTAGAGGCAATAAGCGATATTGTGGCGAGCCACCGAACTAGAGGCAATAAGTCGATATTGTGGCGAAACCACCAACTAGAGGCAATAAGTCGATATTGTGGCAATTTCTTCTCTTCATATATCCCACCCATGCAATTATACATGTACTTTAAAATATAAAATTTATTAACAATACATAACATGGTGGGTTTATCAATAACATTTCATTTGGCCCTTAATTATAGCAATTTGTCCATTTAGCAATTTAGTGGGCTTTGGCCCATTTACCAAACTAGAGTGTTTTGGCTAAATTTTAACGAACTAGAGTGTTTTGGCCCGATTTATCGAACTAGAGTATTTTCGCCCATTTTCACGAACTAGAGTATTTACTACCATTTTCACGAACTAGAGTATTTACTACCCATTTTCACGAACTAGAGTATTTACGCCCATTTTCACGAACTAGAGTATTTACGCCCATTTTCACGAACTAGAGTATTTACGGCCCATTTTCACGAACTAGAGTATTTACGTAATAACAATTAATATCTCGAGGCGTTTTCGTAATTTCACGATTTTGTCATTTTACGTATTTTGTCATAATATCATTTTTTTTACGCTTTTATCGATCTAATCGTTTTACGATTTACTACCATACCGAAATTTGACATCCAACCGAGAAAATAATGAGTGTGAAAATTACACACCTCGATACTAGTGAGTACTAACCCTTCTCGCTCCTCGGCACCTAAAATATATTTTGATCCGTTAGACAACTAACTCGTAAAATAAATCTTAATCGATAATGGATCCAAAATCTTACCCTCTTGATTTTGAATCACTTGATTTTCGGTTTTGCCTCGCTTATCGATTCACTAGCGTAGAGAATCCACCAACGATATACTTGACTCAGAGGTTCGTACTACTTGAATAATGGACTTCTTTGGAAGATGGCCCACAACCCGTGGAAAATCCCTGATGCCAAACCGCTCTTCGTTTGAATGGGGATTTACAGATCCACCCCTCTTACGATAACTAAACACCGCCCTTTTCTTCCCTATTTTGACAGTCTTCAAGATCCAAAGGAATTTAGTTAGATCTAAAATAATATCAATAATACTAGAGATTTAAAGAGTAGGATTTCCTTACCAAAATGAAACGTTTCCAACGTTTCCACGATTCTTCCGATCACTTGAATTCCAATCTCCGTTATTGCACTAAATAATAACAAAAGAAACGTTATTAGTATGAATGCTATATCATTCCAAAAAGACCCTCAATAACCAATGATATTCGGCCATAATATCACTAATTAATAAATCGAAAATGGAAAAGAACCCTTACCTACTTCCCACGGTCGAAAAGAAAAGATTGAGAATGATGTTTAATTGATGGAAGATTCGGCTATATAAGATTAAGAATGAAAAAAAATAATTTTGGCTTATAGACACACTAGCATTCGGCTAAGGGAGTGTAGTTGGAGAAAACTTCGATTGAAAAAAAGAAATAGAATACAAGAAAAGATGGTGATGATGTTGCTTTGATTTCAAGGAGATTAGTAGAAAAAGAAAAGAAAAGACAAGCTTTAGGAGGGATGTATATTCGAAGCAATGGCAAAAATAGAAGAGAAGAATTGGCTTTTGGCATAAGTGATTTTCGACAAGGAGAATACAAAAGAAAATCAACAAGAGGAACAAAAGTGACCAAATGGTCAAAAGATTTTGGCTTTACCAAATGCAAAAATCGGCCGGAAAAATGTTGAAAGGAGAGGAATAAAATTCGCACAAAGTGCAAAGAACAACCAAAGAGAGAAAAGAATTTCTCAACCAAAACTAACTCAAAATTTAGGCTCCCTCCTATACCAAATTGCCGTCCAAAGACATGGTCAATAGGCCATGATTTCTTTCAAAATTTCCCTTGATATGTGCCTTATGTTCCCCTATCTTTCCTTAAACCTTTGATTCCATGCCATAAGTTAGTTGTTTCCTTAATCCATTGATACACTAACCAAAAATACATGGTCAACACCTTCCTTATATGCCCCTTGCCGACACTTCCTTGTCATGAGCAGAAAATTAAAAGCAAAAATTCATTTAGGTGTCATACAAGGATTGAACCTCTTCCTCTTACTTGAACCCATGCGCCAACTCCACCATGCCATATGCTCATTTTATGACACTTTTAGCACATAATTTAGCTTAAGTCTTAATTACCTTTGTTTCACTTCAATAAATCTCAATTTAATAAATTTTATTTCTTCTCCAAATTATGCTTTACCCTTTCTAGGGCTTTAATAAGCACTAAAATAAAATAAAAGATTTTTCCTTTAAAATCTAAACACCAAAATCATGCAAATTTAAATACTCGATTTTTAGGGTGTTACAACTCTACCCTCCTTAAAGAAAATTTCAGTCCTCGAAATTTACAGTTGAAAAAGGTGAGGTATTGTTGTTTAATTGCATCCTCTGGCTCCCATCGTAGCTTCTTCCACTCAGTGGTTACGCCATAGAACTTTGACCAACGGCACGGTTTTCTTCCTTAATACCTTGACATCTCGGTCTAGGATTTCCACCGGTTCTTCTTCAAAGGACAAATCAATTCACTCCAATTCTTCTACCTAAGTATAATGTGCAAAGGATCCGATCTATAACGCCTCAACATGGAAACATGAAAGACATTGTGAATTTGATCTAACTCCGGAGGTAACTCAATCGATATGCCATTGGACCAACACGCTTCAAAGACACGATAAGGTCCAATATATCTAGGACTTAGCTTGCCCTTCCTTCCGAATCAAGATCTTTTTCCAAGGAGATACCTTCAAGAAAACCCGATCTCCCACACTATACTCGATGTCCCTTCGCTTCAGATCTGCGTCGACTTACATCTATCGAGGCTTCTTTCAACCGTGCTCGAATAACTTTTACCTTATCCTCGGTCTCGGATATCATCTCGGGACCTAACATCATCTTTTCGCCCAACTCGGTCCAACAAATAGGAGAGCGACACTTACGACCATACAATGCCTCGTAAGGTGCCATCGAATGCTAGGCGATAGTTGTTGTTATCATAAAATTACGCGGTGGTAGATAATCCTCCCAACTACCCTCAAGTCGATTACACATCCTCTTAACATATCTTCCAATATCTGAATTACTCTCCGTGACCATCGGTGAGGATGAAAAGCCGTCTTGAAATTCAACTTTGTCCCTAAGGCTTCGTGCGAGCTTTCGAATCGTGATGTAAACCTAGGGTCCCTATCCGATATAATAGATACAGGTACCCCATGTAACCTCACAATTTCGGATCGTAAAGTTTCGCCAATTTCGCAGCGAATAATCCGTCTGGCCCGGCAAGAAATGAGTAGTCTTCGTCAACCGATCAACAATTACCCAAGCGGAATTTTTCTTAGTAGGTGTTAACGGTAACCCACTAACAAAATCCATAGTTATCCTCTCCCATTTCAAAGAGGAATCTTTATCGGTTGTAACAATCCAGCACGGTAATTGATGTTACGCCTTCACTTGCGACAAGTCAAACATTTTCCCACGAACTCGTAATCTCACGCTTCAACCACGCCACCAATATCGCTCACGGAGATCTCGATACATCTTATTTCCTCGGGATGCATAGCATAAGGGCTACTATCGCCTCCGTAGAATCGATTGCCTCAAATCTAGATCCTTAGGCATGCATACTCTCCCTCGAAAGCACAACACACCCTCCGTGTTTATTCCAAAATCCTCAATTTCGCCATTTTCAACTTGTCGCGATAAAGGTCCCAACTTCTCATCGATGTCATTTTTTCCTTGATTTGTTCCACCACGGAGGTTTCACCAAGTTACGCTAACAAACGCCATCCTCGTCTGAGACTTAAATGGGCAAACAAAGCTCTTAATTCAGATCTTCGCCTTACGACTTAACGCGTCGGCTACCACGTTAGCCTTTCCGGGATGGTATTCGATGGAGAAATCGTAATCCTTTAACAATTCTACCCATCTTCTTTGTCTTAAATTCAACTCCTTCGGGTAAGGAGGTATTTAAGACTCTTGTGATCCGTGTAGATTATGGACTTCTCACCATAGAGATAGTGCCTCCAAATCTTTAGAGCAAAGACAACGGCAATAACTCCAAATCATGAGTAGGGTAGTTTACTTGTGTGGTCTCAAGCGGCGAGAAGCATAGGCCACCACTTTTCCATTTTGCATCAATACACAACCCAGGACCGTGTGAGGCGCATCACAATAAGCAGTGAATTCTTTTCCACCTCGGGTTGAATTAAAACTGGAGCTTCACGTGAATCTTCTTCAATTTCTCAAAACTCTCTTTGCTTTTCGGTCCGGATATACTGAGCTCCCTTTACGCAGCTTTAGTTAGGGTGCGACAATCAATGAAAACCCTCTACAAAGCGTCTATAGTATCCACCAAGCCTAAGAAACTCGAATTTCACTCTCGATGTTGGTGGCTTCCAATCCGAATAGCCTCAATTTTCCGAGATCCACCCTTATTCCTTGGTGATACTACATGACCAAGGAAAGTCACCTCCTTTAGCCAAAATTCGCATTTACCAAATTTGGCATACAATTGCTTATCACGAAGTAATTGTAATACTATCCGCAAATCTTGGTCATGTTCCTCCTCATTTCTCGAATAAACCAATATATCGCCTATGAACACTACCACAAACCGGTCTAAATATGGTTGGAAGACTCGGTTCATCATGTCCATAAATGCAAATGGTGCATTAGTTAATCCAAGCGGCATCACTACAAACTCATAGTGTCCGTAGCGGTATGCGAAATCTTGTCTTATAAATGTCCGCTTCTTTCACCCTAAGTTGGTGATAACCCGACCTTAAATCAATTTTGGAGAAAACTGAAGCTCCCTTCAATTGATCAAGCAGTCGTCAATTCTCGGCGAGGATACCGATTCTTGATCGTCAATTTATTCAACTGTCGTAGTCAATGCACATACGCATCGATCCATCCTTCTTCTTGACGAACAAAGCTGGTGCTCCCACGAGACACACTTGGTCGAATGAATCCCGATCCAACAATTCTTGAATTTGAGCTTTGAGCTCACCAACTCCTTGATGCCATTCTATAGGAGCAATGGACCTTTGGGCCGTCGAACAAAAGCTCAATGCCAAATTCTACTTCCCGATCCGAGGTATACCGAAGTTCTTCAGAAACACATCGGAAATTCCTTCACCGTCCTCACATCATTCACGGATAATTCCTTGGCATCCACAAAGAGATAAAGGCTAGGAATGCTCCATATCCTTCCGCACCAACTTCGACTTTTAATGCGGATACCACATTTGCCGATAGTTCTTTCGTTCACCAATCATTATGACTTCCTTATCATCCAAGGTCCTTCTCGACATTCGTTTTCAAAGACAATCCAATTGCGCCGATGGTTAACCAACGGTCCATGCCCGAATGAGATCGAACTCGCGAAAGGTAGTTCCATCAAATTTGCTAAGAATATTTCCTCTTGAATTTTTAAGGGCACGTCTTTAAATATTTTATTAACGATTCTTGATGTCTAAAGGACTCATCATCTCATTTTCGGTAATTTGGATTCTAAATTGATTTCCAGATATGGCACTAGATGCATATGAATGGGTAGAGCCAATATCTATTAAGGCAATAACAGTACATCAAAATGAAGAACGTCTGGGTTATCACATCAGTGCATTCTTAGTCCTCATGGCGTCTAATCGCATAGACCGATCCAGTACGTCTAGCATCTGCATTTCCTCTATTACCATTTCCTCGACCGGTGCACCTTGACCACGACCAGCCCATTACCACCACGACCGGTCCACGACCTCTTGGTGGTCATTACCTCGACCGGCATGCATCATTATTACGGACTTCTTGAGTCGTATCCATTCGCCGAGGACAACTTTTGTCTTGATGTTCCATTGAGCCGCATTTGTAGCATGCACCCGTTTTCCTCCAACATTCCCTAAAATGCCTTTTCCCACACTCGGTGCAATCTCGACTTCATTATTTGCTACCGGGTTACGCTTTGAACCGATTCATCATTCCGGGTTTCTTAAAATCTCTTAGAAGAACAGATCACTGTGTCTCTCTCTTGTTTGAGATCTTTCTCGGTTACTGCTTCGAGTTCTTAGCCTCTTGGCTATTTTGGCCTTCTCCACCGTAGTGGAAAAATTTCTAACTTGTCATGCGAGCAATCGGAACCCTCACTCATCATTAAGTCCATCCTCGAAGCGTACACAACGTTCATGATCTGTTGCTACAATTGTCCGGGCATAACGGCTCGACGTAAAACTTCAGCTTCATATGTTGCCACGGTCTTACTTCCTTGGAGAAGATTCAGAAATTCCTTCCTTGAGCATCTACATAGCTCGTTCGACGTATTTTCCTTGATAGGCGACTTTAAAGAATTCCCGATTAATCGATGCGGCTTCAAGCCTTCTCGAGCGGTGAGCCACCAGCGTCGCCTCATCTCTCAATAAGGATACTGCCCTCTCGGTTTTTGCTCGGTAGTGCATTCCATATCATCCATAATCCGTTCCACGACTTGAGCCAATGATTCACCACATTCGAGCTACACGGAGACTCCTCGAAAACTTCGCATTAATTGCCTTAAGTCGCTCTGAAATTGACCCACGAGTTGTTGGCCCAATTCTTGTTCCAAATGACCCTTTCCAAGACTTCGTAGCATTGCTTGAGTCAATGCATGATCTTCTTCCATGTGATCGCGTGATCCGGTCTCACTTCCAAATGGCGCAGTGCGTCTACTTCGCATATGATTTGGTGCTTGGTAGTAGCACCTCGGCCTCTACCACGGCCACGTCTACGCGTCCACGACCACGTCCTCTTGTACTCATGTTTGCTTGTTCGTTTATCGATTACAAGTTTTATGAATCGAAATTTTGTTTGGTGTTTATTAACGATATTTTATGAGATTTGAGATATAAAGTTGTTTTTCTAGCGTGTCCTATAGTCTCAATCTCTCAGCTTTTCACATCTAAAACTAGAAGTTCTAGAGTATTCCTATGATCATATCATAGTAATCATTTAAGCGATAAATACTTACTTGACTTGTTGCTTGGATGCTTGTGGTGCCATTCGATCTTTAAAATATCATTGAGCGTTTTCATCTGAAATTATTTTGAACCCAAACCACAGTAGAGTTTTTGAAATGGGCTCGATACCACTAAATGTAACACCCCAAACCCGGTCTATCGTCGAGACTAGATTTGGTTTGTTACATGATTCGTGCTATTCTTAAATCTTTAATGAGTTGAAAACTACATTTTATACATGGGTTTAAAATTTGAAGAGTATTTGACTTTGATAAATATTTGAAACATTAGTTGAAAATCATTGTATTATTAAAAACCGTTAAGAGATTTGTTAAAGAGTTTAACAATAAAAGAATTATTTATAAAAGAATTTCATATACTTGAAAACCCAAATTTATTTTTTTATAAGCATCATATAATCATAGCCCATGATTTAAAAGTCCAAAATAAAGTTTAAATTCCAAACACACATAAAATCCATAAGTTATTTATAGAGGCCATTTATTACAACATCCCAAAATAAAAATAATTATTAAAAGTTCAGAGTTTTACATAACCCATATATAGCGATATGGCCTCCACGAAGTCATCCTCATTAAGTCCACATCAGTTTCCATTACGAGATGGAAAGAAATTAAAGGGTGAGTTACTTAGAACTCAATGTGTAACTCACTTACCACCATTATTGGGCAGATTGTCAAGATATTATCTTTGGGCTTGAGCCCAATTCGAAATTCAACAATATATCATGAATTTAAAATAATTAATAATGCATGAAAATGTAATTCCCAACCCAAACCTAATATCCATCCGCTAACACCCCTGTACCAACCATCACACTGTGGGGATCAAGTCAACCCACCCCGCCATCACACCAATCGTAGCATTAAGCCTTTTTATAATTGTGGCATAGCCACCGAACTAGAGGCAATAAGCCGATATTGTGGCGAAGCCACCAACTAGAGGCAATAAGTTTATATTGTGGCGAAACCAAGAACTAGAGGCAATAAGTCGATATTGTGGCGAAACCACCTAACTAGAGGCAATAAGCGATATTGTGGCGAACCCACCAACTAGAGGCAATAAGCCGATATTGTGCAATCGCCATTCTTCTCTTCATATATCCCACCCATGCAATTATACATGTACTTTAAAATATAAAATTTATTAACAATACATAACATGGTGGGTTTATCAATAACATTTCATTTGGCCCTTAATTATAGCAATTTGTCCATTTAGCAATTTAGTGGGCTTTGGCCCATTTACCAAACTAGAGTGTTTTGGCTAAATTTTAACGAACTAGAGTGTTTTGGCCCGATTTATCGAACTAGAGTATTTTCGCCCATTTTCACGAACTAGAGTATTTACTGGCCCATTTTCACTAACTAGAGTATTTACTACCATTTTCACGAACTAGAGTATTTACTACCATTTTCACGAACTAGAGTATTTACGGCCCATTTTCACGAACTAGAGTATTTACTACCCATTTTCACGAACTAGAGTATTTACGTAATAACAATTAATATCTCGAGGCGTTTTAAGTAATTTTCACGATTTTGTCGCTTTTACGTATTTTGTCATAATATCATTTTTTTACGTTTTACCGATCTAATCGTTTTTACAATTTACTACCATACCAAAATTTGACATCCAACCGAGAAAATAATGAGTGTGAAAATTACACACCTCGATCTGGTGAGTACTAACCCTTCTCGCTCCTCGGCACCTAAAATATATTTTGATCCGTTAGACAACTAACTCGTAAAATAAATCTTAATCGATAATGGATCCAAAATCTTACCCTCTTGATTTTGAATCACTTGATTTTCGGTTTTGCCTCGCTTATCGATTCACTAGTCAGAGAATCCACCAACGATATACTTGACTCAGAGGTTCGTACTACTTGAATAATGGACTTCTTTGGAAGATGGCCCACAACCCGTGGAAAATCCGGATCGCAAACCGCTCTTCGTTTGAATGGGGATTCTGAGATCCACCCTCTTACGATAACTAAACACCGCCTTTTCTTCCCTATTTTGACGATCTTCAAGATCCAAAGGAATTTAGTTAGATCTACAATAATATCAATAATACTAGAGATTTAAAGAGTAGGATTTCCTTACCAAAATGAAACGTTTCCAACGTTTCCACGATTCTTCCGATCACTTGAATTCCAATCTCGTTATTGCACTAAATAATAACGAAAAAAACGTTATTAGTATGAATGCTATATCATTCCAAAAGACCTCAATAACCAATGATATTCGGCCATAATATCACTAATTAATAAATCGAAAATGGAAAAGAACCCTTACCTACTTCCCACGGTCGAAAAGAAAAGATTGAGAATGATGTTTAATTGATGGAAGATTCGGCTATATAAGATTAAGAATGAAAAAAAAATAATTTTGGCTTATAGACACACTAGCATTCGGCTAAGGGAGTGTAGATGGAGAAAACTTCGATTGAAAAAAGAAATAGAATACAAGAAAAGATGGTGATGATGTTGCTTTGATTTCAAGGAGATTAGTAGAAAAAGAAAAGAAAAAGACAAGCTTTAGGAGGGATGTATATTCGGCAATGGCAAAAAGAAAAGAGAAGAATTGGCTTTTGGCATAAGTGATTTTCGGCACAAGGAGAATACAAAAGAAAATCAACAAGAGGAACAAAAGTGACCAAATGGTCAAAAGATTTTGGCTTTACCAAATGCAAAAATCGGCCAGGAAAAATGTTGAAAGGAGAGGAAATAAAATTCTGCACAAAGTGCAAAGAACAACCAAAGAGAGAAAAGAATTTCTCAACCAAAACTAACTCAAAATTTAGGCTCCCTCCTATACCAAATTGCCGTCCGCACATGGTCAATAGGCCATGATTTCTTTCAAAATTTCCCTTGATATGTGCCTTATGTTCCCCTATCTTTCCTTAAACCTTTGATTCCATGCCATAAGTTAGTTGTTTCCTTAATCCATTGATACACTAACCAAAAATACATGGTCAACACCTTCCTTATATGCCCCTTGCCGACACTTCCTTGTCATGAGCGAAAATTAAAAGCAAAAATTCATTTAGGTGTCATACAAGGGATTGAACCTCTTCCTCTTACTTGAACCCATGCGCCAACTCCACCATGCCATATGCTCATTTTATGACACTTTTAGCACATAATTTAGCTTAAGTCTTAATTACCTTTGTTTCACTTCAATAAATCTCAATTTAATAAATTTTATTTCTTCTCCAAATTATGCTTTACCCTTTCTAGGGCTTTAATAAGCACTAAAATAAAATAAAAGATTTTTCCTTTAAAATCTAAACACCAAAATCATGCAAATTTAAATACTCGATTTTTAGGGTGTTACACCGCCATCTCTCCACCGTACCAACCAATCTCTCTGTGGGGATCAAGTCAACCCACCCATCCAGTCTCTCCAATTTGCGCAAGTCGCCATTTATAATATTTGTGGTGAGCCACGTAATCATATACGATAATATAATCAAGATACTGACCTTAGTCACAATGGCACAAAGCCATATTTAAATTGGCACATAGCCATTATCAGAATTTGTGGCAATGCCACTGATCTACTCTTCTCTTCATTCAAGTTTCCCATCCCATGCAATATGTAAATATGCAACATACATAGCAAATGATGATATTTACAAATATAACAACGATAACTATTTCATACAAAAGTTTAGCACATTAACACTTTGCAATTCGGCACATTAAGGCAATTTATCAAATCGGCCCATTAAGGCAATATATCAAATCGGCCCATTAAGCAATATATTAAATCGACCCATTAGAGCATTTTCAAATTTCAGCCCATTAGGCAATTTCATATTTCGGCCTATTAACACTTTACAAATCGGCCCAATAGGGGCATTCCATAATTCGGCCCATTAACACTTTACAAATCGGCCCAATAGGGGCATTTCCATAATTCGACCCATAAGGGCATTTTTGTAATTTGGCAATCGTACCCGCTAAGGGTATTTTGGTAATTTACCCTCCAAGGGTATTTCAGTAATTTCATAACCAAGGCTTAACTACTAATTTGGGGCATAAAAGTTTGAAACTGTCCAATTGCATCATACCGACTAAATTGACTATAACTTGAGTTAGAAAACTCGAAATCTAAATCCATAAATTTTATTTGAAACTAGGATTATATATATTTCTTCTATAATTTTTCTAGAATTTTTATCTTAACCATTTAGTAAAGTTTATTCCTTAAAATTTCCCTTGTTTCACTATCTAATGATTCTAACCTCTCTTAACCAAAATCCAAATATCTCACTGTACAGTTTTCATATACTGGTCCCACTTGTATCTATTAATAATAGGCTCACTAAGGAATCCATACATATAAATTATGTCCCATAATTCACTTTTTACAATTTTATACGATTTTTCCAAGACAGAACAGAATACCCAAAAGTCATTCAGAACCAGTCTCACTAAAATTAATACATCTCAGAATATAATATTCATTTTCCTTCTTCATTTCTTCCATATTAAAGTAGACACAGTAAGATTTAATCTGATATCTTACTCACTTTGTAATTCATTTTATCCAATTTTTTGTGATTTTTCAAATACACATCACTGTTTCTGACTGAAACTGTTTTATTACAAAACATGATTACCACTACGTACCTACGCACGTCCGAGTGATCATGGATGCCGGATGCCGGTTATCGGTTTTCTTCGGTATTTCTACCGAATCACAGAATATTTCATGTAAACTTTCAAAGAGATGTGAGACTTACTCACCATTTCAAACATATATTCGGAAGGGTATGGGATTACACACCTTGATTACGAGTTGTGCTTTCTACCGATTTCAATACCTATATTGATAGTTGATAGAAGATTAGTCTCAACTTCAATAATCGTAACTAGAAACACTTTATTAGTCTAACTCCACTTACCACGACTGTGATTTCCCTCGATGCACCAAAAATCGATCCTACCAACAATATCAATTAGCCAACCTTCAATCTGATTAACTCAATAACTGAATGGAGATATCGAATGGACTATGAAAGATCTTCCTTACCTTAATGATTATAATCTCGTTTCTCACGATCGTCCTATGACTAGAGATGATTAGGTGATGTTGTGGTATTCGGCCTCCCTCTATATCACGATTGCTTAAGGAATGAGAAAGAAAGAACTATGGAAAGGTTTCGTTTATGGAGGAGAATAAACAATGATATTCGGCTATCAAGGAGATTAGACAAAAGATGAATATGTGACCAATTCAAGAGAAGAGAAAATTGTACTATTGTGCTAGAAAATTTTGACAAAGAAAGTAGCAAAAAGAGAGAAGATGACACAAAGGTTGCAATAGGATTTTTGGCCAAAACAAAACCAAGGCCTTACCAAATGCCAAGGTAAAATTTTCAGCCACCTATCTACCTCAAAACCGTCCACATGCATCCCCCTTAGGATAAGAGTTTGGCCACCCAAGCTTTCCAAAACACCATCCACAAATTAAATCTCATGTCCCCCTTTCATTCCTATTTCTCTTGATTCCTTTCCCAAACTTCAACCTTGCCTTATTCTTATAGCCACCTTACCAAAAATAATGAAGTCAAGCTTGCCATAACTACCTCTTAGCCGACACTTAAGGAAAGAGTGCAAAATAAAAGTCAAAATTTCACACAAAGGGATTTGAACCTCTTCCTTCAAGTTACTTCACTTAATGCCATAACCTCTTTACCAATAGCTCATTTGTGCAAACCATTTATTCATTTATTTCTATAAGCCTCGAAGCTACTTACCTTCTCTCCTTAAAGTGCTAAAATACCAAATTTTTCCTAAGGCCCAATTAAGCCCGAGACTTCATAGAAACCTCGTAGACTCCAAATTCACTTAACTAACAGTCCAATTTGCAATAATGCCATTCTCTTGTTCTCAGAATTTTAAACATTCCTATGCCCAAAGCCCATTGGGCCCAATCCTACTAGGCCCAATTTTGGGATGTTACAATTCTACCCTCCTTAAAGAAATTTCATCCTCGAAATTTCCAATCAACTACTAAACGTATCGCTCAAATCACATCACTAAGCTTTCGCTGCGCACTCTGATCTTAATAACACTAATTTGCTTTCTATCTCTAACCTTGGAAACTCTTCATATCATCAAATATTTAAACCCTAGAAGCAAACAGGTATTTATCACTCATTCATAAAATTTTCTAGATTCAAACATCGCGTCCAACCAAAACATACCTGACTTGATAGTGATGGAACAATCCCTAGAAGACGTGGACGCGGTAGACGTGGACGTGGTAGAGGCCGAGGTGCTAGGGCTAGATCTTTGGCACCAAGGCATGTGCCCGAAAGGGAGACACAAACATCGTTAGTGGCTGAGATGGGATCTCATGATCGAGTTGAGGTTGATGAGCTGACTCAGATAGTTAAGAAAGTATTGAAGGAGGTTAAAGGAGTCAGTGAAGCACTTCGAGTTGGGTCTGTAGACTGTAAGAAGAAAGGAGATCGTGGTTCTTTTGGATCGCAGTCTCGTTCTGTGAAGCGTGTCAAGGCACGTCCAAACTTTCTGGCTTGCGATTATTACGGAAGGTGTCATCCGGGTGAGTGCTGGAGGAGGTCAGTAGCATGTTTGAGATGCGGGTCTAAGGAGCATAAGGCTCGAGATTGTTCCATCACTATCAAGTCAGGTATGTTTTGGTGGGACGTGATGTTTGAAGGTAGAAAATTTTATGAATGGGCGATAAATACCTGTTTGCTACTGGGGATTAAATATTTGACGATATGAAGAGTTTCCAAGGTTAGAGATAGAAAGCGAATTAGTGTTATTAAGATCAGAGTGCGCGGCTGAGGTGTAAGTTGCTAGGTTAGGATTTGCGATTGTTCCTATAGTTGGAAATTTCGAGGACGAAATTTCTTTAAGGAGGGTAGAATTGTAACATCCCAAAATTGGGCTTAGTAGGATTGGGCCCAATAGGCATTGGGCGTAGGAATGTTTAAAATTCTGAGAATAAGAGAATGGCATTATTGCAAATTGGACTGTTAGTTAAGTGAATTTGGAAGGTTACGAGGTTTCTATGAAGTCTCGGGTTTAATTGGGCCTTAGGAAACATTTGGTATTTTAGCACTTTAAGGAGAGATGGTAAGTAGCTTCAATGCTTATTGAAATAAATGAATAAATGGTTAGCACAAGTGAGCAATTAGTAAAGAGGTTATGGCATTAAGTGAAGTACCTTGAGGGAAGAGGTTCAAATCCCTTTGTGTGCAATGTTTGGCTAATATTTTTGCACTCTTTCCTTAAGTGTCGACCAAGGACTATTTATGGCAAGGGTGGACTTCATTATTTTGGTAAGGTGGCTATAAGAATAAGGAAAGGTTGAAGTTTGGGAAAGGAATCAAGAGAAATAGGAATGAAAGGGGACATGAGGCTTAATTTGTGGATGGTGTTTTGGAAGCTTGGGTGGCCAAACTCTTATCCTAAGGGGGATGCATGTGGATTTTTGAGGTAGATAGGTGGCTGGAAATTTTACCTTGGCATTTGGTAAGGTCTTGGTTTTATTTTGGCCAAAAATCCTATTGCAACCTTTGTGTCATCTTCTCTCTTTTTGCTACTTTCTTTGTCGAAATTTTCTAGCACAATAGTGCATTCTCTCTTCTCTTGAATTGGTCACATATTCATCTTTTGTCTAATTTCCTTGATAGCCGAATATCATTGTTCATTCTCCTCCATAACCGAAACCTTTCCATCGTTCTTTCTTTCTCATTCCTTAAGCAATCGTGATATAGAGGGAGGCCGAATACCACAACATCGCCTAATCATCTCTAGTCATAAGACGATCGTTAGAAACGGGATTATAATCGATTAAGATAAGGAAGATCTTTCATAGTCCAATCGATATCTCCATTTGGTTTTTGAGTTAATCGGATTGAAGGTTGGCTAATTGATATTGTTGGTAGGATCGATTCTTGGAGCATCGAGGGAGATCACAGTCATGGTAAGTGGAGTTAGCCTAATAAAGTGTTTCTAGTTACGATTATCGAAGTTGAGACTAATCTTCTATCAACTATCAATTAGGTGTTGAAATCGGTAGAAAGCACAACTCGTAATTAATGTGTGTAATCCCATACCATTCCAAATATATGTTTGAAATGGTGAGTAAATCTCACATCTCTTTGAAAATTTACATGAAATATTTTGTGATTCGGTAGAAATTCCAAAGAAAACCGATAACCAGCATCCGTGATCACTCGGACGTGAGTATGCTCGTAGTGGTAATCATGTTTTGTAATAAAACAGTTTCGATTGGAAACAGTGATGTGTATTTAAAAAATCACGAAAAATTGGATAAAAGGAATTAAAAAGTGAGTAAGATATCAGATTAAAGCTTACTGTGTCTACTTTAATATGGAAGAAACGGAGAAGGAGAAGGAATATTATATTCTGAGATATGTTAATTTTAGTGAGACTGATTCTGAATGACTTTGGGGTATTCTGTTTTGTCTTGGAAAAATCGTATAAAATTGTAAAAAGTGAATTATGGGACATAATTTATATGTATGGATTCCTTATTGAGCCTATTATTAATAGAAACAAGTGGAAGCAGTATATGAAAACTGTACAGAGAGATATTTGGATTTTGGTTAAGAGAGGTCAGAATCATTGGACAGTGAAACAAGAGAAACTTTAAGGAATAAACTGTACTAAATGGTTAAGCTAAAAATTCTGGAAAAATTATAAGAGAAAGATATATGAGCATAGTTTCAAATAAAATTTACGGATTTAGATTTTGAATTTCCTAACTCAAGTTATAGTCAATTTAGTCGGTATGACGCAGTTGGACAGTTTCAAACTTTTATGCCCCAAATTAGTAGTTAAGCCTTGGTTATGAAATTACCGAAATACCCTTGGAGGGTAAATTACCGAAATACCCCTGGGTTGCGAGATTACTGAATTACCCTTAGTAGGTAAAATTACAAAAATGCCCTTATGGGCCGAATTACGAAAATGCCTTTATGGGCCGAATTACGGAATTGCCCTCAATAGACTAAATCGATAAAAGTGATGTATGGGCCAATTGTGATATTTAATATATTGCTTAATGGGCCGATTTAATAGATTGCCTTAATGATACGATTTGATAAATTGCCTTAATGTGCCGAATTGCAAAGTGTTAATGGGCTAAACTTTTGTATGAAATAGTTATCGTTGTTATATTTGTAAATATCATGATTTGTTATGTATGTTGCATATTTACATATTGCATGGGATGGGAAACTTGAATGAAGAGAAGAGTAGACTGGTGGCATTGCCACAAATTCTGATAATGGCTATGTGCCAATTTAAATATGGCTTTGTGCCATCGTGACTAAGGTTGTATGCCAATTATATTACCGTATATGATTCTGGTGGCTCAGCCACAAATATTATAAATGACAACTTGACTGCAAATTGGAGAGACTAGATGGGTGGGTTGACTTGATCCCCACAGAGAGATTGGTTGGTATGGGTGGAGAGATCAAGGGTGGGTTTACTTGATCCCCACAGAGAGATTGGTTAGCACGGTGGAGAGATTGGTGGATGGGATGGGTTGCATTCATATCATTTATTTATTACATGAAAGTGGGCTTAGGCCCAAGATTATGTAAATGGGTTCAAGCCCAAGATATTGCTAAACGGGCTCAGGCCCAGTGGATGACGATGAGGGTTATACACGAGTTCTTGTAACTCACCCCTTCTTTCTCAATCCTTGTAGGTAAATCTCGATGATTTGGACTTGGGCCCATGGATGACTCGGTAGAGGCCATACTTGAAATAAATATTTCAAACTTTAGTAAATTACTTTTCTGCTCTATTTCGTTATTTTTACTATTTGGGTTTTATGTTGTAATAAGGCCTCGGATTATTTTATTTTGTTTTATGTTTGACGTATTTATTATTTTGTTTATATTTTACTCAATTTATTTTAAATGGGATTTTCTAAAATCATAATAAAGGTTTTCCAAAATCGATTAACAAATGAATTTCAAAATAAACTTTTACAAATATTTTTAATACGGAAATTTCCCTCGAACTATCAACGATATTTCCAAAAGTCACAGTTTTATAAAATTATTACTTCAAATTTAATCGATCAATCTTCGAAATTAGTAGTATTTTATTAAATATCTCAAGTCAAACTTGTTTCTCTTGATTTTAACAAATCAACATATATTTTTGTACGAAGAGAAAAGGATCTAACATTTTTTTTATCTCATTTGACATGTTTTCTTTATACGTTATCGGAAAACTTTTTAGTGTGACACACCGGATTCGGGCCTAACTTCTAGGCCGGGTTTGGGGTGTTACATTTTATGGTATCAGAGTCAGTTTCAAAACTCAGCTGTTGTACGAGCCCATTTTCCCGACCCGTTTTGCCAAAGCCAACGAGGCCCAGTAGGCCCATTTTTTTCTTTCCAGCAAGCTAGGGTTTCTGAAAACCCTAGCACCGCAAGCCTAGGCCACTTGCCTTTGCCTTCTGGCCACCCTACCCTCCACTTGCCCTCTGCGCCTGACCAGAGGTCATGTCCACCGCCCTTCCACCGCCTCTGACTTGCAAACATTAAAAGAGAATAGGCAGAAAGTAGCAAAATGTAAAAAAAATGGCTATAAAAGCCGATTCAAAGTATTTGTAAGGAGGTTTTTTTTTCCAATCAATACAAAAAAATAGATTCAAAAAAGCAGAAACCGATTCAAAGAGAAGTAGAAACAGATTCGAGAAATTTCAAACCCAAATACAGAGATCCAAACACGAAAGTGCGAAAAAAATTAAAAAACTACTGAAAACAAAGGCCAAAAGAAAGGTAAATTTTTTTTTTGTATTTTCGAAACTTTCCATTTTTGTTTTTTTGGTACATATATATACATACATATATATATATATATATAACAATAGTCTAATATAAAAAAAAAAAAAAATACTACATTTTTACCTTTTAAATACCATCTTGCGGTGGTCGGCGAACAACAACCATGACGGAACCCACGGCGGACGTTGACCGGAGCTCGCCAGACTCTCCCCGCAGAGAAAAAAAGAAGAGAAAGGAAATTTTTTTTTTAAACTCTCGGCACAAATGCTTTTTTTCAGGGTTTTGGGCCTTATATAGCCCCTTAAAATGACGTCGTTTTGGGGCTGACTTTTAACCCCCAAAACGACGTCGTTTCACCTGGTCCGACCCGAACCCGATCCGCTCCAGATAGGATCCGGGTGTTTTTTAAGCCAAAGGGGAAATTGCGCTACTGGCCCTTCCGCATTTTTGTGTTTTTAAAATCAAATTTTTAGTTATTGCAATATTGGCCCAGAAATTTCACGCGGTTTGCGATTCCGTCCCTTCCTCAAACGCTGCGTTTTACTCACTTGGGAAAATTGCTTCTTTGGCCCCCCTCCTTTTGTACGCGTTTTCTTTTGCCCCTGAACCTCTACTGTATTTGCAATTTGACCCAAAACTTCCATTTTCAATGCAATTTAGCCCCTTTTTTGTTGTTTTGCAATTTTTATTATTATTACTACTATTTAATATTTTATTTTATCATTATTATTATTATCATTATTATGAGATATATTTTCTTAGTTTAATACTATTATCATCCATTTGATTTATTTATCTATTTATATTTATGTTATTATATATATTTTAATTCTCACTTACATAATTATCACATTTATATATTTTTACTTCTATTTTCATGATTAATATTAATATTATTATTATCATTATTATTATATTTATTATTACTACTATTATTATTACTATTATTTACTTTTTTGTTACTATTATTACTATTTTATTATTATCTTTATTACTCTTATTATTGTGTTATTACATATATACTTATTATTATTATTATTATTATTATTATTATTGTTATTACTAGTGTGTTAATACTACTATTATCTATTTTATGTCTATTTATTAATTTGTCAATATTATCATTATTTCTTTTCTCGCATAACATCGATTTGTCGTATCAGTTTACCCAATGCATCAAGTTTTCAAATAATTGATATTTCGTATTAAGGGTTTGAGAAAATCCTGCCCTAACTTATTGGGTTTCGATTTTTCTTGTTCGATCTTAATAACGAAATACCTTTTCTTAAAATCGCAATACAAGTTTTAAATAAAATACTTGTTCCGAAAATTCAAATGTCGCTACTAACTTCTCGGACTCGACATCTAGATACTTGAGATAAGTTTCTTTTCCTAAAATGGAGGCAATATCCCTAATTTGGCTTTTCGAGAAAACAAGCCCTAACTTATTGGATTTTGATCTCTCGTTTGAAAAATGATGGGAGACCCTCTTCAAATATAAAACTAAGTTTTAAAAGGTGAGCTTAGTTTGAGTCTAAAGTATTGCATACGACTTCATCGGACGTGATGCTTTATCTCTTCGAAAATAAGAGAGTCTTAACGTCCCTTTCGATCCCTTCAAGTTTTGGAAATCAAAAGTATCTATTTTCGAATCATTTCAAAGTTTTCAACATTAGGACATCGATCAATCAATTTGGTACCAATTTTGGGCGTATCGAGGGTGCTAACCCTTTCTCATGTGTAACCGACTCCCGAACTCATTTTCTGTATCTCGTAGACCAAAATTGTTGTTTTGATAAATCAAACTATTTATTAAAAATAACTATTTTACGAGGTGGCCCGATCACACCTCATCAATAAAGATCGGTGGCGACTCCCTTCTTTTTATTTTTAAAAAAAAACCCCGAGTCGACCGTATCGTTTACTATTTTATCCAAAAATGGTTACGACAGCTTGGCGACTCCACTGAGGACTCGAGGGTCAGGCCATAGATTGATTGATTCTTGTCCTTTTGATTAAAATGGTTTCGAAAAATCATGCTTCTTTTAATGCACTTTCAATATTGGGTCTCGCAAATACTTTGGCATTGCATTGCACGACCGTTGTGGTCACACCTTTAAGTAGGAGCGAGAAGCTATGCCTTGGTGAGGTTTTCACCTTCGCATAGGCTAGTGGACTGCTTTCGGGATACATCCGTACCTATGTCTTCGTGAAGTTTTCACTTCCGCATGGCCATAGGGAAATGTATTCCCCTTAATCGAACTCGATCCGTATGAGCCTATAATGGGTGAGGATCGAGGAATCTGCTGGTTTGGGTACCTCAAACTTTAGAACTCAACCACATGTAAAGAGCCTAAGAACCCATCCCGAGCTGAACTATGCCGAACCTTAATAGTTACCCAGATAAGCGTTTGTGTATTTTACATGCTTTATATCTCATTCTGTGGTACTAATTGATGATGTTTTATTTCCTCTGCATGTCATTTCCATTTTTAAGAGGCATCGATTCACGGTCTATTTCTGAGTTAAGAACCTGGTTATGAAAAGCGAATTCCTTGATAAAGTGGAGGACAATGCGGTCGTCCGCACCTGGTCAGAGCAAAGCCAATTAGAAAGAGGGGACAGCATAGCTGAGGGATATGTGTCAAAATTATGGGATTTCACCAATATCAGTGTCACGCAGAACAAACTCCAGGAGTTAAAAGAAATATGAACCTAGTGGGATGACGAGGCAAAGCAGTTGTTCCATAGTACCTACGACGATCTACCATACCTGCTTGATGTCAAAATAGATAAGCACCTATTCCGAGCAGTGACTCAGTTTTGAAATGCTGCTTATAGCTATTTCTCATTCGGGAAAGTAGATTTGGTTCCCACGGTGGAGGAATACACAACCTTGCTACGTTGTCTGAGAATTCGACTTGATAAGGCTTATTCCAAAGCAGTTAATAGCCCGACTCTTGTGAGGAAATTGATGAATATCACGGGAATGAGTGAGCAATGGGTTTCAGCTAGAATGCAGAAGAAAGGCGGGGGTAAATGCATACCTTGGATATATTTGAGGGACTTGATCCTAACGCATCCTGATGCAAAAAAAAGATTGACGTCTTGGCCTTGTATATTTACGGTTTGGTAATCTTCCCAAAAGCTCTAAGACACATTGATGAAGCAGTTATTGATCTATTTGGCCGATTAGACGAAGGGGTCATGCCTGTTCCCGCTATCTTGGCTGAAACGTTCAGATCCTTGAATGTATGTCGGTGAATGGGTGAAGACAGGTTTATTGCATGTGTGCAGCTATTATTGGCCTGGTTTCATAATTATTTCTAGAAGGTGGATAAAGTGTCTTATCGATTTTTGTCAGAGAATTGTTCCCCGTTGAAAAGATAGTAGCTACGCCTAGGAGAGAAGATGTGCCCGAAGAAAACTGGATAGCACTCTTCCAAAACCTTCAAGAAGACGTCATCGAGTGGAAGGCTCATTGGATGATTCCCAACAAGGTCCTTTATTGCTGTGGAAACTTCGATTGGGTTCCTCTACTGGGAATTTGGGGTGCCACTGCATATGCCCCTTTGTTGGTCCTAAGATAGTATAGTTCAAGACAGTTTGTACCAATGACATACGGGCTAGCTCAATGCGAGTTCTCATACGAAGGGGGGAGTTATAAGAAAAAGGTTAAAGAGATCTCTAGTGCCTGGAATCAGATTCACAGAATGAGAAGATTATCTGCAGGACCGAGGATGACCCCGAAATACAGTAAATGGAGGGCTAAGAGAATTAATGATAACATTCTCGAGCCAAATCCAGAAGGCGCCCGATCGAGAGAAAAATGCTTGCGAGTGGTCCCGTCAGAATTAGAGATCGTGAAACAAGACTTTGAATGGATGAGTTCGGGACTTGGAAAAAGGATAGAAAACCTGGAAGAAGAAAAGATGCTCCTCCAATTAGAGGTGGACGGTCAAAAATCGGAGGCTGAGAAACTCAAAAAAGAAAAATGAAAGGTAAAAGTAGACCGAGATAACTTGAAGACGGAATACAAGAAGATAAGCCTGACGATAAAAAATGCGGGATTAGGAAAAACTTCAGAGCAGTGGCGACAAGAAATCCGAGAGGAAAAAGTCAAAGTTAGCAATTGGGAGAGAAAGTTTCAAGAAATACGAACGAAAAAAAAGACTTAGAGAAGGGTATGACAGAAAACCAAAAGGAGAAAAAGGGATTAAAAGCTAGAATAGCTGAGCTTGGGCGGTCTCTACACCACTATCGAAGTCAAGACTCGAAAAGCAAACTGAAGTCAAGCCTGAACAGAATCGAGGAAATGAAGGGTAAGGTTGAAGAGCTAGAATCGGCATTACATAGTAGTGAGCTCTAGATTGAGCTTCTGGAAACGAGCGAAAGGCGTTAGGAGGAGGAGCTTTGCCATTCTTGCAAGCAAGTTAGGAGCTGGAACTACCTCATGGGTGAAGCGATAATCCAGATTCGAGAGGTAGCTGATCACCTACAAACTTTGGCTGCGGAAGCTAACATATTGAGCGTGAGATATGAGCTACCGCCGGGTCATGATCAAGAGCTAATCTCCTTGCTTTGGAAAATCAAAACCTTAGGTCTTAGGGCGAAAGCATATTTGTAATCTACTTTATGTAAAGGGTTTTTCCTTCTAATAAAGTTTTCTAAAATAAAGTTGATCAGAATCAATGTCTTCTTCCTGTATTCATGCATTTGCATTGGATCATATTACATGCATTTAAGTTTATAAAAAATGGGCCTAATTAGCTAAAATTATCAGAAAGAGAGAGAGAGAAAAAAGAAGTGAAAGGGGAAAATCTGGAAGCGAAGCATCACTACGGAACGCGTGCTAAAACCAGGAAAATGGATCAAAGGTTCGAACAATTCCAGAAAGAAATGCAGGAACAAATGCAAGAGCAAATGTTAAAACTCTAGCAGGAAATGAGGGACCAAATGTTGGAGGCCCAGAGGGATATGGTGGCCCAAATGGCCCAAATGATGAACGGGGCAATGGATAAGGGGAAAGGCCCTATGCCTCCAGTCAAGGAAAGTAGTGAAGGCATCCCCCTGGGTTTTACCCCGCCACATGCAAGAACAAGGCCTGAGGAGTATGTACTAAGGCCACCAGTTGCGATCAGGCCCCAACAAGGGCAGGACGACGCTAGACCTCCCATGAGCTTCCACGCAGGCTCTGGATCCCAACCAGGAGATAACCCGACCAATCTTGTTGTACCTGATTTAGATATGGCAGAGAAAATGGGGTCGAGAGAAGAATCTTCAAAGCAGTTAGAGGATCATTGTAAATGGCTGAAAGAAAAATTCAAGGCGCTAGAAAGTATCGATCAGCATCATAGGTTTGACACAAAAAAATTTAAGTCTGGTTCCGATTTAGTACTGCCTCATAATTTTAAAATGCCTGAATTTGAAAATATAGTGGGACTAGCTGCCCAGAGGCCCACATCACCATGTTCTGCAGGCGAATGGCTGGCTACGTGAACAATGATCAACTCTTAATCCACTATTTCCAAGAAAGTTTAGTAGGCGTAGCTGCTAGATGGTATAACCAGCTTAGTCAGGCCAACATTAGTTCTTGGAGAAATCTGGCTCAAGCATTTCTAAATCATTACAGCCACGTTACCGACATGGCACTGGATAGAATTACTTTGCAAAGCATGGAAAAAAGACAAAATGAAAGTTTCAGACAATACGTGCAAAGGTGGAGGGAGGTCGCCATGCAGGTTCAACCACCCCTCTTAGAAAAAGAGACTACCATGCTCATCATTAACACCCTGAAGGCCCCTTTCATAACTCATATGATAGGGAGTACGACTAAAAGCTTTGCCGACATAGTAATGGCGGGAGAGATGATCGAACATGCCATAAGGGGCGACAAGATCGAGGCAGGAGAAAGTGCTAGAAGGGCCGCTCCTAAGAAGAAGGACGGTAAAGTAAATAACGTGAGCACACACAAGGTGATCACGGTTAATCGGCCAAAGACAGTCACCTTTGGACAACAAGGTCCGGTAAGACAAGAATCGGGAACCAGACCAAATGTTGAAAAAATTCAATTCACGCCAATTCCAATAACGTACAAGGAGCTATACCAGACCTTGTTCAATGAGCATATCGCGTCCCCATTCTATTTGCAACCATTGCAACCTCTATACCCTAAGTGGTACGACCCTAACGCTCAATGCGATTACCATGCAAGGGTAGTGGGGTATTCGATAGAGAATTGCCTCACCTTTAAAAAGGTAGTCGAGAGGCTAATAAAGATGGAGGTCATAACACTCGATGATTTGATAAAAAAGGGGAACCCACTACCCAATCACGAAGGTAGAGGGGTAAACACGATTGGTGAAGAGGTGGTGAAAAAGATCAAGAAGGACGTCACGGAGGTGAAAACCCCATTGAGAGTAGTCTGGGAGGAAATGGTAAAGAGAGGATTGATAGATTTAGATCCTGCGAAAAATAGAAGGTATATAAAGAACTACTGCGAACTCCATAAAACAAAAGGGCACGAGATTCAAGAATGTGCCCAGTTTAAAATCTTGGTGCAAAACCTTATGGACAACAAGGAACTAGAGTTTTATGAAGGAGTAGAGGAAAGGAATGTATGTGTAACCAAGGAAGAATTGATGAAGCCTGGAGTCAATTACTCGAGAATCATCATCTCGCGAAACACGGAAGGTGGGGTGCAGGAAAGGCCGAAGATTATAATTCAGAGACCTGCTTCTTTTCCCTACAAAGACAGTAAAAAGGTACCCTGGGACTACAATTGTAATGTGATGATACCAAGGGTGGAAATCTCCACTAGCATTTCTGAGGAAGTCAAGAATGAAGGGTCCTGTATGCGTAGTGGGAAACGGTACGACCCTAAGAACAAAGGAGCAGAACCAGTGAAACCAAAGACTGTGCTGACTGGGCAGAAAAAGGAACCCGAAGCCCCTGTCAATGAAACCGTAAAAGAGGAGGAGGCCAAAGAATTCTTGAAATTCTTAAAACACAGTGAGTACAGCATGGTAGAACAGCTGCGTAAACAACCAGCTCGCATATCCGTGCTAGCCCTACTGTTAAGCTCAGAAGTGCACCGTGAAGCACTGATGAAAGTACTGAATGAAACTTATGTTACTAAGGATATATCCGTTAATAAATTGGACCATCTGGTTAGTAACATAAGTGCTGACAATTTTATTTACTTCAGTGATGATGAAATCCCACCAGGAGGCATGGGATTAGCAAAGGCCTTACACATAACTACTCGTTGCAAGGGATACACTCTGCCAAGTGTGTTAATAGATAATGGATCAGCTTTAAATGTCTTACCTTTGGCTACACTGAGGAGGTTGCCTATAGACGATCTCACATGAAAGCATGCGTAACATAGTGAGAGCATTTGATGGCACCAAAGAAGAGTGATGGGAAGAATGGACGTGCCATTATTGATCGGACCTAACACATATGAAGTAGATTTTCTAGTCATGGACATCAAGCCCTCTTACAACCGCTTGTTGGGAAGGCCACGATTCATTCGGCAGTGTCTTGTGCCTCGCCATTGCTGTAAACTAAATCGGTAACGAAAACCGACCGTAACTATAAACGCCGAAGAAGACATCATAGCAACTGTTACCAATGAAGCACCATATCTAGAAACAAGTGAGGAGGCCATTGAATGTTCCTTTCGATCCTTAAAGTTCATAATGCTACTTTTATCTCGGAGGGGAATGAAGTCCCAGCGCCTAAGCTATCCAAGACCACGAGGATGGGCCTACGAATGATGATAGAAAAAGGGACTCTACCAGGAAAAGGATTGGGCAAACATCTCCAAGGGAAAGTTCAGATCTCGATGTTGAAAGAGAAGAGAGACCATTTTGGCTTGGGTTTCAAACCAGATGCAAAACAAATAAGGAAGGAAATATAGAAGAAAAAAGAAAGGAGAATGGCAAGGTTGAACAGAGAGGACGTCAAGTGGGAATCAATGATATTCCCCCACATATCTCGTACCTTCGTGTCAGGAGGAATAATCTACCCGGAGAATCTTCCTCACATCAATGCCATACACGACGAGGAAACCGATCAAGGAAACCGATCAAGGAAACCTGTTGGGCATTCACTTGTACGAACCTGGAAGCATTCTGAACAATTGGACTGCAGAAGAATTTCCTGTAGTTTTTAGAGATTATACAAAGTAATATTCAGAATGCACTCATTGTTTTAAGCCTAGAAACAATGAGATTTTTTTTGTGAAACAGGCTCATGTTCGGATATTTTGTTCCAATGAAACGCATCTTTAATTCTAGCAAACTTTTTTTCATTTCTTGTTCCCATTCATATCATGTGAATAGTTATCCTTCAATTCATTTATTCTTTGTACATCCCTTGATACCTATCACAGGTCCCTAGCCATCAATGATATAAGCAACGATACTACAGATTCATAGGTCCGTTTTGAGCAATACATGTGTTTAGAGGAATCTCAGGATTTTGAAAATGACAGAGAATGTGACTTGCCTCCAGATTTGTTGAAAATGGTAGAGCAAGAAGATGAACATATCCTACCGCATAAAGAGTCAGTGGAAGTGGTGAACTTGGGAGAAGGACAAGAAGTGAATATCAGAGCTTGTATCATGGCAGAGACCAAGCGAGACCTCATCGAATTACTCCAAGAATTCAAGGATGTATTCGCGTGGTCGTATCAAGATATGCCCGGATTAAGCACTGATATCGCAGTACACCGGTTGCCTATAAAAGAAGAAAACAAGCTCGTCCAACAGAAGCTTCGAAGAATGAGATCGGATGTTTTGTTAAAAATAAAAGAAAAAGTTGAAAAATAATTTAACGCTGGATTCTTGCAAGTGGTTAAGTATTCGGATTGGGTGGCTAATATCGTCCTTGTCCCTAAGAAAGATGGGAAAGTGCGAATGTGTGTAGACTACAAGGATCTAAACAAGGCTAGCCCGAAAGACAATTTTCCCTTGCCTCACATCGACACCTTAGTAGACAATACAGAGGGCTATTCATTGTTCTCCTTCATAGATGGTTTCTCAGGATACAACCAAATAAAGATGCATCCTAGAGATATGGATAAGACAATATTTGTGACCATGTGGGGGACATTTTTATACAAGGTGATGTCGTTTGGGCTAAAAAATACGGGAGCGACATATCAGAGGGCCATGGTAACCCTATTTCATGACATGATGCACAGAGAAATTGAGGTTTACGTCGACGATATGATTGCCAAGTCCCGAACTGAAAAGGAACATGTGCAGATCTTAAGGAAACTATTCTTGAGGTTGAGGAAATTCCAGCTAAAACTTAATCCATCAAAGTGTACCTTCGGAGCTCGGTCTGGGAAGTTGCTCGGATTCGTGGTCAGTAAAAAGGGGATTGAGGTTGACCCAGACAAAGTCAAGGCCATACAAGAGTTGCCTCCACCACGTACCCAAAGAGAAGTTAGAGGTTTCTTAGGAAGGCTAAATTACATCGCTCGGTTCATTTTACAACTGACTGAGAAATGTGACCCCATATTCCTTCTTCTTAAGAAACGCAATCCGGGCATGTGGGATGAAGAATGCCAGAAGACCTTCAACAAAGTAAAGCAATACTTTTCCAATGCCCCAATATTGACACCGCCTTATCTAGGTAGGCCATTAATCCTTTATTTGACAGTACTCGATAATTCAATGGGATGTGTGCTTGGTCAGCATGACGATTCGGGAAAAAGAGAGAAGGAAATATACTACCTTAGTAAAAAATTCACTGATTGTGAAACATGGTACTCGCCAATCGAGAAACTATGTTGTGCCCTGATTTGGACAACTCAAAGATTGAAGCAGTATATGTTGTATCATATGACATGGCTTATCTCGAAGCTAGATCCTCTAAAATATATGATGGAGTCTACCGCTTTGAACGAAAGGATGGCCAGATGGTAGATTCTGCTTTCCAAATTTGACATAGTCTATGTGAACCAAAAGGCAGTAAAAGGGAGTGTAATAGCGGACTTTTTAGCCAGTAGAGCCCTTGAAGATTACGAGCCTTTAGACTTCGATTTCCCTAACGAATATTTGATATATGTGGCAAACACTGGAGAGGGTGCCTCAGAAGATCATCCTTGGAAGCTGAATTTTGACGGAGCATCAAATGCCGTGGGCAATGGAATTGGGGCAGTTCTAATATCCCCAAAAGGCGACCATTACCCATTTGCTTGCAAACTGGATTTCGATTGCACTAATAATATGGCTGAATATGAAGCTTACATCATGGGTCTCCGCGCCGCTATCGAACGCAAAATCAGAGTATTGGAAGTGTATATAGATTTTGTCCTCGTAATCTATCAACTTAAAGGGGAATGGGAAACAGGGATCAAAGCTAGCCATCTACAAAAGATTGGCCCAAGATTTGATTAGAGAGTTTGGCGACGTCACTTTTCGTTATTTACACAGAGATGAAAACCAGATGGCTGATGCTCTAGCCACCTTAGCCTCCATGGTTCGAATAAACGAGAATGAGGATATGAAGCCTATACGAATGAGCATTCATCAGGACCCATCCCATTGCTACAATATTGAGGAAGAAGAGAAAACTAGCCTACCATGGTACCACGATATGCTGCGGTACGTGAAAAATCGTGAGTACCCAGACCAAGCAATTGAGAACGATAAAAGGACGTTGAGAAGACTAGCTTGTGAATACGTCCTGTATGGAGAGGTCCTATACAAGAAAAGGAAAGATCAAGTACTACTAAGATGTGTGGATGCCGCCGAAGCTAAGTTAATCCTAGAAGAAGTCCATGAAGGCGTCTGCAGAACTCATGCCAATAGTTTCACAATGGCCAAAACAAATAATGAGGTTTGGATATTATTGGTCCACTATGGAAGGAGACTGCATCAACTATGCCAAAAAATGTCATAAATGCCAAATTTATGGAGACAAAATTCATGTGCCTCCATCACCTTTACACGTTATGACTTCCCCATGGCCATTTTCCATGTGGGGTATAGATGTCATTGGACCAATCTCACCGAAAGCTTCAAATGGGCATCGGTTCATCTTCGTGGTCATCGACTACTTCACCAAGTGGGTAGAGGCCGCCTCATATGCTAACGTCACTAAGTCAGCGGTCAGTCGGTTCATGAAGAAAGAAATTATTTATCGATATGGAATGCCTGAGAGGATCATATCAGACAACGTATTGAACCTAAACAACAGTACGATATCGAGAGTTTGCAGCCAATTCAATATTAAACACCACAATTCGTCTCCGTATCGTCCAAAAATGAATGGGGCAGTGGAAGCGGCTAATAAAAACATCAAAAAAATAGTGGGGAAGATAACCGAGACTTACAAGGATTGGCATGAAAAATTACCGTTTGCGTTCTATGCTTATCGAACGTCCGTCCGAACCTCTACTAGGGCAATGCCTTTCTCATTGGTCTATGGGATGGAGGCAGTTCTACCTATTGAAGTGGAAATACCTTCTCTTGGGTATTGTCCGAAGTGAAGCTGGATGAGGCTGAATGGATCCAGGCTCGGTATGATCAGTTGAACTTAATTGAAGAAAAGAGATTGAGGGCTATCCGTCACGGTCAGATGTACCAAAAGCGAATGATGTGAGCTTACGACAATAAGGTTCACCCAAGGGAATTCCATGAGGGGGACCTTGTGCTAAAAAAGATCCTTCCCATACAAAAGGATTACAGAGGAAAATAGATGCCGAACTGGGAAGGACCGTATGTGGTAAAGAAAGCTTTCTCGAAAGGTGCACTGATTCTGACTGAGATGGACGGGAAAAGTTTGCC
Source organism: Gossypium rotundifolium (assembly GCA_025506655.1). Classification (NCBI taxonomy): domain Eukaryota; kingdom Viridiplantae; phylum Streptophyta; class Magnoliopsida; order Malvales; family Malvaceae; genus Gossypium; species Gossypium rotundifolium. The sequence continues at coordinate 159,234,350 of CP106731.1, read as the reverse complement.
TAATCCCTTGAACTCAGATTCAGTTAAAAAATACTTTGCTTGAAATAGAAGAGGCCAAGGTGAAAACCCGCAAAGGGCAATTTGAGACTTCAAAATAAAAAACGGAGAGGCCAAGGTGAAAACCCGCAAAAGGGCACCTTGAGACCAAAGGGCTTTTTGAGTTGAAAACCTGAAAAGGGCGGCTCGAATTTTAAATGGACACATCACGATCTTGCTGCACTAGAATCAACAGAAGAGGAAGCACATTGCATATCAGGGCATCGACAAAATACTTTGAGTCTTCTAAACACATGACAGGCTCAAAGCAATCTTCTTGTAGTTTGTATATAAAAGCCCAATTGGCAATGTCTAGGGCATCTGATCCATGTTGTTTATTTTACTATTTTTGAGTTCTTTTTCTCCGTAAAAAGGGGATATGTCCCCAGTCAATTTTTCTTTGTTTCATAGATAATTCATTTTAACTCTTTTTGAAATCGACCTACTGTTACCCATCATTAACATGCTGCAGTAATGGATGAACTAACAATTTCACAAAGGAAGTTTCATGTATTACTTTGGAAATCTCTAGATAAAATAGAAATCGAGACAGGACAATTGTTTAGAATTTCCACAAACACAGGATAAAGACATTGGAGGAAGGGGGTCTTAATGGAGACCATTTCTTCAAAGTTCCTTGCCCGATTCAGTAATTGTGATAGGGTGAATAATGTTACTTGGTCACTTAGAAAAGGTATGACAGGCCAATTTTTGATAAGGAAAGATTCAAAAACCCTAAATTACTGAGGAACGAATCCAAAACGAACCAAGTCGGGTATTCTTCAAGTAGGAGTTGTGACTCTTGGGGAAGACAGCTAGAAGTCAAGGCAAGCCCATGTTTCGAGGCCTAAAATAGGCTTTGAAATTTCCACAAGGGCAAGTCATTCATGGGAAAACGATTACTGCAAGGGAAACAAAGATAAAACCTTGACAGATAAACGAGTGATAACACCTTGAATAGGAATCATACTCATAACATTTTAACTCATTCCAATCATGGCATCCTAATCATTAGGCATGAGCATGTATTCATTCTGCAGGTTATGTCCTTAAAAGGACACTATAGGAACAGATGAGGAAGATAGCAGATTTGACCTTCCTGAAGTTGCAGGAAGCAGATCGAAGATATCAGTTTGGTGGTCCTTGAGTTTGCAAGGATCAGATTAAAGATGGTAGATTTGACCTTCCTGAAGTTGCAGGAAGCAGATCGAAAATATCAGTCTGGTGGTCCTTGAGTTTGCAGGGATCAAATTGAAGATGGCAGATTTGACCTTCCTCAAGTTGCAGGAAGCAGATCGAAGATATCAGTCTGGTGGTCCTTGAGTTTGCAGGGATCAGATTGAAGATAACAGATTTGACCTTCCTGAAGTTGCAGGAAGCAGATCAAAGATATCAGTTTGGTGGTCCTTAAGTTTGTAGGGATCAGATTGGAGATAGCAGGTTTGACATTCCTGAAGTTGCAGGAAGCAAATCGAAGACATCAGTCTGGTGATCCCCGAGTTTGCAGGGATTCGATTGAAAATAACATATTTGACATGCCTAAAGTTGTAGGAGGTAGATCGAAGACATCAGTCTGGTGATCCCTGAGTTTGCAGGGATAAGATTAAAATAACAGAGCTAACGATTCCTGATGTTGCAGGAGCAGATTGGATACAAGTCTTATCTCTATAAAGTTACAACAGAATAAATTGGAGCTACAAGTTCTATCTCTCTGAAGCAGCGGTAGAGGGGATCAAAAAAACAAGAGACGGTGGATTGGAATGAGGCTACTTGAAGAATAAGAACACTAAATGAATCAGGTATTAGCAAGGCAGGGCAAAAATGGTCTCTTTTGAAAGTCTTTGCTCCATTCTCGCTACACGACAATGAGCAAAGAGGGGCAGCTGTACGAGCCCATTTGCCCGGCCCATTTTGCCAAAGCCAACGAGGCCCAGTAGGCCCATTTTTTTCTTTCCAGTAAGCTAGGGTTTTTGAAAACCCTAGCGCCGCAAGCCTAGGCCACTTGCCTCTGCCTTTTGGCCACCCTACCCTCCACTTGCCCTCTGTGCCTGACCAGAGGTCATGTCCACCGCCCTTCCACCGCCTCTGACCTGCAAACATTAAAAGAGAATAGACAAAAAGTAGCAAAATGTAAAAAAAAAAAAGGCTATAAAAGCCGGTTCAAAGTATTTGTAAGGAGGTTTTTTTTTCCAATCAATACAAAAAATAGATTCAAAAAAGCAGAAACCGATTCAAAGAGAAGTAGAAATAGATTCGAGAAATTTCAAACCCAAATACAGAGATCCAAACACGAAAGTGCAGAAAAAATATTAAAAAACTACTGAAAACAAAGGCCAAAGGAAAGGTAATTTTTTTTTTTTTGTATTTTCGAAACTTTCCATTTTTCTTTTTTTGGTACACATATATATATATATATATGTATATAAACAATAGTCTAATATAAAAAAAAAGAAAAAAATACTACATTTTTACCTTTTTTGGCCACTGCTTGTGATGGCAGGGCGAACAGCGCTGCTTGACGGAACCATGCAAGGGCGTTGACCTGAGCTCACGGACTCCTGCGCAGAAAAAAAAGAAGAGAAAGGAAATTTTTTTGTTAAACTCTTGGCACAAATGATTTTTTTCAGGGTTTTGGGGCTGGCTTTTAACCCCCAAAACGACGTCGTTTCACCTGGTCTGACCCGAACCCGACCCGCTCTAGATAGGATCCACGTGTTTTTTAAGCCAAAGGGGAAATTGCGCTATTGGCCCTTCCGCATTTTTGTGTTTTTAAAATCAAATTTTTAGTTATTGCAATATTGGCCCAAAAATTTCATGCGGTTTACGATTCTGTCCCTCCCTCAAACGTTGCGTTTTACTCACTAGGGAAAATTGCTTCTTTGGCCCCCTTCCTTTTGTACGCGTTTTCTTTTGCCCCTGAACCTCTACTTTATTTGCAATTTGACCCAAAAATTCCATTTTCAATGTAATTTAGCCCCTTTTTTTATTGTTTTGCAATTTTTATTATTATTACTACTATTTAATATTTTATTTTATCATTATTATTATTATCATTATTATGAGATATATTTTCTTAGTTTAATACTATTATCATCCATTTGATTTATTTATCTATTTATATTTATGTTATTATATATATTTTAATTCTCACTTACATAATTATCACATTTATATATTTTTACTTCTATTTTCATGATTAATATTAATATTATTATTTTCATTATTATTATATTTATTATTACTACTATTATTATTACTATTATTTACTTTTTTTGTTACTATTATTACTATTTTATTATTATCTATATTACTCTTATTATTGTGTTATTACTGTATATACTTACTATTATTATTATTATTATTATTATTATTATTATTATTATTACTAGTGTTATTAATACTAATACTATTATCTATTTTATGTCTATTTCTTAATTCATTCAATATTCTCATTATTTCTTTTCTCGCATAACATCGATTTGTCGTGTCGGTTTACCCAATGCATCAAGTTTTCAAATATTTGATATTTCAGATTAAGGGTTTGAGAAAATCGTGCCCTAACTTACTGGGTTCCGATTTTTCTTGTTCGATCTTAATAACGAAATACCTTTTCTTAAAATCGCAATACAAGTTTTAAATAAAATACTTGTTCTCGAAAATTCGAAATGTTGCGCCCTAACTTACTGGACTCGACATCTAGATACTTCGAGATAAGTTTCTTTTTCCTAAAATGGAGGCAATATCCCTAATTTGGCTTTTCGAGAAAACAAGCCCTAACTTACTGGGTTTTAATATCTCGTTTGACAAATGACGGGAGACCCTCTTCAAATATTAAACTAAATTTTAAAAAGGCGAGCTTAGTTTCAAGAGTCTAAAGTATTGCGCCCTAACTTACTGGACATGATGCTTTATCTCTTCGAAAATAAGAGAGTCTAAGAGAGTCTTAACGTGTAACACCTCAAATCCGGTCAACACACCACGACCGAATCTAGCATGTCACAGAGGAAAACGTTTTGAGGAAAATCAAGTTGCCGATTTAATTTTAGACAAGATTCTTTAATTGTCTCACGTTTGTAGAAATTAGGTGCATGATTAGTAAACTCATTTGCCGTTCAGTTCAATAGAAAACATCCATGTTTGTTGGAACCCGAATGTATTATTCTTAATGATTTAAAAACCGTGTGAACTTGAAATTGAGAAAAACCTTGAGTTTGGAAATCAAATAAAATATATTGTAATCATTTCATGAATGCTGTTACCCGATGGTAACGATTAGAAAACTCGAAACGAGGTAAATTTTGAAAACTTTGGTTATTAGGTTGTTTAAACAAAACAAATAATTTACTTTGCCATATTTGAAATCATATTTAAAGCATATAAAATAATCCAAAACATAATTTAAAAGGCCTTATTACAAACCCAAATAAAAACGAAAATTTAAATGAATACCCAAATCAAAGTTCATGTAAAACCGAATGTATTTAATGCATGGCCACCTCGAGTCCATCCGGCTCCTCATCCGCGATCTACGATTCACCTGAAAAGATAAGGGAGAAGGTGAGTCACCAAGACTCAGTGCATAATCACCCTCCCGGTTAATGCAACATGCTTACACAATTCATAACTAAGCAAATACATCATGCACCCCCAAACTTAGCCATCCATAACTCCGTTTCTACCCTGTGTGGTACCAAACCACTGGTGGTGCCAAACCACTGGTGACCCAAAGTCACGATATCCAATAATAATGTGGTGCCAAACCACTGGTGACCCAAAGTCACGATATCCAATAATAATGTGGTGCCAAACCACTGGTGACCCAAAGTCACGAATAATCCATCTATGGGGCCAACCCACATTGTGATACCAAATCACTGGCGACAATCCCGTCATATCAATTGTGAGGCCAACCCACTGTGGTGCTAAGCCACTGGGACGAGTCGCTATGAGGTGCCAAACCTCTGGTGACCCAAAGTCATGAAACCAAATGTGGTACCGAACCACTGGTGTCCCAAAGACACGGATATCAATTCTTCCTCCTCCTCTCATTATACCCATAACAATGTAATACATGTATAAATCATGCCAACATGCTTTAATAATAACATATATCAATTGTAACATAGGCCATAGTTTCAAGCATCACATATAGCAAAATCATATCGAAACGGACTTACCCGAATCCTTGCTCATACCCATCAAGGTATCATATCATGATCTATACAGTTTTTAGCCTTTAACACATTTAGGTTATTAACATATTTACCAAGTTATAAAGTGTGTAAGTTACACACTTGTTACTAATGAAATCACTAAATCTCGAAGACCCAATCTACTGCACTAGGTCCTTTGTCCTACATTCGGCCAAACCAAAACCATTAGCAAGGCCATTCGGCCATACCAATAAATCCCGAGGAACCTAGGAGATGATTAGAAATCTTGTTAACAAATGCCGAAATTCGGCTTTCACTTCCATGAGAGTCAACAAAGAGAAGAGAAAAGAAGTAATAGGAATTCGGCCAAGATCACTTACCCTTCTCAAAACAGATTGAAGAAGAACCCAAAGGAGATCTATGCTAGACTGATATTCGGCCAAAATAAACAAGAAGAAAACAGGGGAATTTCGGCAATGGTGGAGAGCAACAAAAGAGATTCGGCTAGAATGGATGTAGAGAATAAAAAAAAGTGTAATAGGAGAGAAAAGATTCGGCAAGGGAAAAAGGAGAGGGATTCGGCACAAGGGTTTGAGAAGAGAAAAATAAATGAAAGGGAAGGGGAATGTTTTCGATTTTGAGCAAGAATGGAAGAAAGAAAAAAAAGAGATGGGGGAGTAGGAGATTCGGCCAAGTACTGAGAAGAAAAAAAAAGTAAAAGAAAATAGAATTAAAGAAACTTAGAGGAACATTCGGCTAGGTGCTTTCAAGAGATTCGACAGATGCTAAAAAGGGATTTCGGCTTTCACTTCACTATGGTGCACTAGGGAGAAATTGATGAGCAAAAGAAAGAGGTTCGGTTTACCTCTCAACCGAAAGCACTATAGCCTAGACTAGCCGAAAGTGACCACCTAACCAACCAAGAAATTTCGGCACCCTCCTTACTCAGCTTTCCAAACCGAACACTCCTCCTAACAGGAGTTCAAATTTCGGCAACTTCCTCAAATTCCTCCTGGCCAACCATTCAAATGAGTTTGAATTATTCAAACTCCTACATTTTCTCTTTGCCACCCATTTAAATTAATTTGACTCAATCCATGCTTATCTGATAGAGTTTGTGCTGAGCACAACTCCTCCCCTTTGGCGTCAAAATGCAAAGCAAAAAATAAGATTTCTGCTGCTCGAACCTGAGCTCTCCCTTCCCTACATGTGGCGTCACCCTCAAGGCTCTAAGTGGCGCCTTCTTGCCACTTTACCAAGCCTATTCTTATGCTTAAATTCCCCACGAATTACACTTAAGCCCTAGCTCCTTCAGCTCCCTTTAACCAAAGCTTAAAAATAAAAATTTTCCTATAGCTTGGCCCTACCCTTGGCTTATACCTAGACCCTATAACACTCCAATTAATAAGACCATCAAGCCATACATATACAAAATAGTTCAAACACAATAGCCCCTATTTAAGGATGTTACAGTTCTACCCCCTTAAAAATAATTTCGGCCTCGAAATTACCTGGTCAAAAGGGTTGAGGGTATTGCTGTCTCATCACATCCTCTGGTTCCCATGTAGCTTCTTCCACGCCATGATTTTGCCATAATACCTTCACTAACGGAACTGACTTCTTGCGCAACACTTTCACATCTCGATCTAGAATCTGCACTGGTTCCTCCTCCATAGTTAAATCTGGGCTCACCTCAATCTCCTCCACTGCTAGATGTGCGATGGATCTGAACGATAGCGTCTAAGCATGGATACATGGAACACATCGTGAATCTGACTCAGCTCTACTGGCAACTTGAGCTGGTAGGCTACCGGTCCTACTCGTCTCAACACCTTATACGGCCCAATAAACCTTGGACTTAACTTGCCTTTCCTTCCAAACCTCAACACATTCTTCTATGGCGAGACCTTCAAAAAGACCTTGTCACCCACGGCAAACTCTATATCCCTCCGCTTGAGATCAGCATATGACTTCTGCCTGTCTAAAGCTTCCTTCAAACGAGCTTGAATCAACTTAACCTTATCATCGGTCTCTGTAACCAACTCTGGTCCCAACATCTGACGCTCACCCAATTCTGTCCAGCATGTAGGTGTGCGACACTTCCTGCCATACAATGCCTCATATGGTGCCATTTTAATGCTTGCCTGATAACTATTGTTGTATGCGAACTCAGCCAATGGTAGAAATTCTTCCCAGCTGCCTCTGAAGTCCAGAACACAACCCCTCAGCATGTCTTCTAAGATTTGTATAACCCTTTCCGACTGTCCATCCGACTGTGGATGAAATGCCGTACTGAAATCCAATCGAGTACCCAAAGCCTAATGCAATGCTTTCCAAAACCTTGACGTGAATCTGGGATCCCTATCTGAGATGATCGACTCTTGTACACCATGCAACCTCACTATCTCTGCCATATACAGCTTAGCTAACTTCTGAAGCGAGTAATCAACCCTTACCGGTATGAAATGAGCTGACTTAGTCAAACGATCCACAATCACCCAGACTAAGTCTTTCTTACTAGGCGTAAGGGGTAATCCACTAACAAAGTCCATGGTGATCCTTTCCCACTTCCACTGTGGAATCTTCACCGGCTGAAGTAAACCTGACGACAATTGATGTTCAGCCTTGACCTGCTGGCACGTCAGACATTTACCCACAAACTCAGTTACTTCTCACTTCAGACCCGGCCACCAAAGCTGCTCTCGCAAATCCCGGTACATCTTACTACCTCTAGGATGCATAGCGTATAGGCTGCTATGTGCGTCTTGAAGAATCCTCTGCCTTAATTCGACATCCTTTGGCATACACACTCTCCCTTAGAAACACAATACTCCATCACTAAACAAGCTGTAATCCTTTAAACCACCATTCTAAACTTGCAACCTCCGAGCATTCAAGCCCTTATCCACTAACTGTCTCTCCTTAATTTGCTCAACCCAAGTCGGCTTAACCTGCAATTCCGCCAAAAGACTCCCATCGTCATACAAGCTAAGACGAGCAAACATTGCTCTTAAGTCTGATACTACCTTACGGCTTAACACGTCTGGCACCACGTTAGCCATGCCCGGATGATACTCAATCGAACAATCGTAGTCCTTTAACAATTCAATCTATCTCCGTTGTCTCAAGTTCAAATCCTTCTGAGTTGAAAGATACTTCAGACTCTTGTGATCTGTGAAGACTATCGACTTCTCTCCATACTGGTCCAAGTACGGCTGAAACACTCGATTCATCAAGTCCATAAATGCTGCTGGTGCATTGGTTAACCCAAACGACATCACTAGAAACTCGTAATGCCCATACCAAGTACGAAACGTCGTCTTATGAATATCAGCCTCCTTCACTTTGAGTTAATGGTACCCCGACCTGAGATCTATCTTCGAGAAAATTGATGCACCCTTAAGTTGATCAAACAAGTCGTCAATCCTAGGCGACGGATACTTATTTTTGATCGTCAACTTGTTCAGCTGGCGATAGTCTATACACATCCACATCGTACCATCCTTCTTCTTGACAAAGAGCACTGGCACTCCCTGAGGAGATACACTCGGTCGGATAAAACCTCGATCCAACAACTCCTGAATCTAGGCCTTCAACTCCACTAATTTCTTTAGCGTCATCCTATACGGGGCTATAGACACTGGCGTAGTTTTAGGTAACAGGCCTATACTGAATTCAACTTCCCAATCGGAGGCAGTCCCAGAAGTTCCTTTAAAAATACGTCAGCAAATTCCTTTACTGTTCAGACATTCTCTATAGCAGACTCTTTAGCCTCCAAAGCACACACACGAACCAAAATTACCTTACAACCCTTCTTGACCATCTTCTCAGCTTTTAACGCAGATACCACGTTGGATAGATAATCTCTTCTATTACCTATCATCGCCACTTCTTTACCCTTAGCCATTTTCAAAACCATGTGCTTAGTCGCGCAATCCAAACTTGCTTGGTACCTCACCAGCCAGTCCATCCCAAGAATCAGATCAAACTCCCCAAACGACATTTCCATCAAATCAACTACAAACACTACCCCTTGGAGTTCTAGGGGTGCATCCCTATACAGCTTATTTACTTCTACAGAGTGACCTAGAGGGCTAATTACTGTCATCTCCCTAGAAGTAGTTTCAAAGTCTAGGCTCATGGTCTCTACTATGCTACTAGCAACATACGAATGCGTCGAACCCATATCAATCAAAATAGTATATGGTAAACTAAAGATTAAGAATGTATAGGTTATAATGTCCGATGCGTCGCCCTCCTCTCGACGCCTCGTTGCATATACCAATCCAGGCTATCTTGCCTCAGTGCCCGTACCTCTGTCCGGTGCTCCGCGGCCCGACCAGAACCATTACCCCCTCTACCAGTACCACGAGCCCTCTACGATTGCGGTGCCTCATTTCTGAACTGAGCACGGCCCTGACCCTCTGACTGAATCCTGGCTAACTTATGAGGACAATCCCTCACACGATGATCCAACGATCCACACTCAAAACATCCTTTTCCACCGGTCCAACATCCTCCCCAATGAGATTTCCCACATCGATTACACTGTGCTGGTCCCCGATTAGCAGCCATAGGCCTCCCTGCCTGATTCGGCCCACTCTGCCTAGCCCTTTTCTGAGAATTATTGGCCGACCCAGATGATCCAAAACCTCTCTTATGTCTATTCCTGTCATGATTCTGCCTCACAGATTCTTTTATCCCCTCGGCTATCTTAGCTTTTTCCACTAACACAGCAAACTCTCGCTCCTACTGTGGAGCAATCAACAATCTCAACTCATCCCTCAGTCCATCCTCAAACCTGACACATCTCTCGTGCTCCGTTGCCACAATACCCCGAGCATATCAGCTCAACCTTAGGAATTTTGCCTCGTACTCCGATACAGACTTATTCCCCTGAACCAGCCTCAGAAACGCCTTCCTCTGCGCATCAGTATAGCTAAACCCAATATATTTCTTTTGATAAGCTACCTTAAAATAGTCTCAAGTGAGATCATCCGCTGCTACACTATTTCGAACCGTGAGCCACCACTGGTATGACTCATCCCAGAGAAGTGACACTATCTCTTTCAGCTTTTCCTTAGGAGTCAGATCCAAATTATCCATGATTCGCTCCGTTGCCTCTAACCAATACTCAGTCGTACTGGGAGCCACACCAGAAACACCTCGAAATACCTCGGCTCCATTGGCTCGGAGTCACTCAGATACAGATTTTTGAGCTCTCGTGCCTTCACCTGCTCCAGCCACTCTCTCCAGCACTCGTAGCATTGCCTGCCACACTGCATCATCCCCTGTCTGATCCTGGTACTCTACACCAGTAACTGGTGGTGGTGGTATCTCATTCTCGGACCCTTGACCAGACCTGACCGATTCCGATACGGTCATTCTATCGCGTCCTCGCACATTACGCCCACGTCCCCTAGTACTCATGTATATAATCGCGATTTATCTGATTAAGAAATTTTTATGAATTAGCTTTTGTTCCACTTATTACCCACGGATAAGTTTTATGTAAAGTAATTTGGTAGTGGTTCTTTCGATCATCACAAAGTTTTCATTTCCATTTCTACCCCCATTCCACGTGTAGGGGTATTCTCATCATTTCACTACTCGGGGGTATTTTCATAATTTAACCTATTAGGGTATTTTAGTAATAAAACAGGGTTACTTCGAAAACCTTTACAAATCATAAATATTTCTAAAAATTCCTAAAATTAGGGGTGTTTTGGTAATTTCACAAACCAGGGGTATTTTTGTAATTTTTTTCCAAAATATGGTTCCAGGTGATTTTACCAAAATAAGGGTATTTTAAAAATTTTCACTTCGAGGGTACTTCGGCAATTTTCCATACTGGGGGTATTTTGGTAATTTTTTTTCTTTTTTACAAGTCAGGGGTAATTTGGTCATTTTTTAAAATTAGGGGTACTGTGGTAATTTCAAAACTAAGGTTTAAAGTGTTTCAAAACAAAATTGCTGGTCCCTTTCAGGTTTTAGTTATTAAATTTAGCCTGTGAATAAGTCGTCTCATTTAGGGTGAACCGTCACTACGCACCAGGTAGGATTCGAGTGGAGAGGAGGTGAGTCACTAGGACTGCTTAAATACCAAGCTCCCCCTGAATCCATTCCTAGACATGCGTACAACGGTTGCCACACCCTTAACTTAGTGACGTACTCACAGGTTTGTTTAGCGGATCTTTAAGTCTTATGAACAGTTCTTATTAAAGAGTTTCATTTTCGCGAGTTCCCAAAGTCCTATAAGTTTCAGTCTCTAGGGTAGTCCACTATCACTAGTCGTTCATATCATATATCATCATACTCATAATCATATGCAAATATCAGTTAGGGGTACTTACCTGGGTAGATTGGTGCCGGAGACTCGGTGCCATGCTTCTCAAACCATATATTTCCAAACAAGAACATTTTAGAACCACACTTTAAAACATTTTGGGCCTCGGGCCCACAGTCGAGCCTTTGAACTTAGCTCTGATACCACAATTGTAACACCCCAAACCCGGTCAACACACCACGACCGAATCTGGCATGTCACAGAGGAAAAATTTTTGAGGAAAATCAAGTTGCCGATTTAATTTTAGACAAGATTCTTTAATTGTCTCACGTTTGTAGAAATCAGGTGCATGATTAGTAAACTTATATGCCGTTCATTTTAATAGAAAACGTCCATGTTTGTCAGAACCTGAATGTATTATTCTTAATTATTTAAAAATCGTGTGAACTTGAAATTGAGAAAAACCTTGAGTTTGGAAATCAAATAAAATATCTTGTAATCATTTCATGAATGCTGTTACCCGATGGTAACGATTAGAAAACTCGAAACGAGGTAAATTTTGAAAACTTTGGTTATCAGGTTGTTTAAACAAAATAAATAATTTACTTTGCCATATTTGAAATCATATTTAAAGCATATAAAATAATCCAAAACATAATTTAAAAGGCCTTATTACAAACCCAAATAAAATGAAAATTTAAATGAATTCCCAAATCAAAGTTCATGTAAAACCGAATGTATTTAATGCATGGCCACCTCGAGCCATCCGGCTTCTCATCTGCGATCTATGATTCACCTGAAAAAATAAGGAAGAAGGTGAGTCACCAAGACTCAGTGCATAATCCCCCTCCCGGTTAATGCAACATGCTTACACAAGTCATAACCAAGCAAATACATCATGCACCCCTAAACCTAGCCATCCATAACTCCGTTTCTACCCCGTGTGGTACCAAACCACTGGTGGTGCCAAACCACTGGTGACCCAAAGTCACGATATCCAATAATAATGTGGTGCCAAACCACTGGTGACCCAAAGTCACGAATAATCCATCTGTGGGGCCAACCCACATTGTGATACCAAATCATTGGCGACAATCCCGTCATATCAATTGTGGGGCCAACCCACTGTGGTGCTAAGCCACTGGGACGAGTCGCTATGAGGTGCCAAACCTCTGGTGACCCAAAGTCACAAAATCAAATGTGGTACCAAACCACTGGTGTCCCAAAGACATGGATATCAATTCTTCCCCCTCCTCTTATTATACCCATAACAATGCAATACATGTATAAATCATGCCAACATGCTTTAATAATAACATATATCAATTGTAACATAGGCCATAGTTTCAAGCATCACATATAGCAAAATCATATCGAAACGGACTTACCCGAATCCTTGCTCATACCCATCAAGGTATCATATCAAGATCTATATAGTTTTTAGCTTTTAAGACAATTAGGTTATTAACATATTAACCAAGTTATAAAGTGTGTAAGTTACACACCTGTTACTAATGAAATCACTAAATCTCGAAGACCCGATCTACTGCACTAGGTCCTTTGTCCTACATTCGGCCAAACCAAAACCATTAGCAAGGCCATTCGGCCATACCAATAAATCCCGAAGAACCTAAGAGATGATTAAAAATCTTGTTAACAAATGCTGAAATTCGGCTTTCGCTTCCATGAGAGTCGACAAAGAGAAGAGAAAAGAAGCAATAGAAATTCAGCCAAGATCATTTACCCTTCTCAAAATCGATTGAAGAAGAACCCAAAGGAGATCTATGCTAGACTGATATTCGGCCAAAATAAACAAGAAGAAAACAGGGGAATTTTGGCAATGGTGGAGAGCAGTAAAAGATATTCGGCTAGAATAGATGTAGAGAATAAAAAAGAAAGTGTAATGGGAGAGAAAAGATTTGGCAAGGGAAAAAGGAGAGGGTTTCAGCACAAGGGTTTGAGAAGAGAAAAACAAATGAAAGGGAAGGGGAATGTTTTCGATTTTGAGCAAGAATGGAAGAAAGAAAAAAGAGAAATGGGGAAGTAGGAGATTCGGCCAAGTACTGAGAAAAAAAAAGTAAAAGAAAATAGAATTAAAGAAACTTAGAGGAACATTCGGCTAGGTGCTTTCAAGAGATTCGACAAATGCCAAAAAGGGATTTTGACTTTTACTTCACTATGGAGCACTAGGGAGAAATTGATGAGCAAAAGAAAGAGTTTCGGTTTACCTCTCAACCGAAAGTACTATAACCTAGACTAGCCAAAAGTGACCACCTAACCAACCAAGAAATTTCGGCACCCCCCCTTACTCAACTTTCCAAACCGAACACTCCTCCTAATAAGAGTTCAAATTTTGGCAACTTCCTCAAATTCCTCCTGGCCAACCATTCAAATGAGTTTGAATTATTCAAACTCCTACATTTTCTCTTTGCCACCCATTTAAATTAATTTGACTCAATCCATGCTTATCTGACAGAGTTTGTGCTGAGCACAACTCCTCCCCCTTGGCATCAAAATGCAAAGCAAAAAATGAGATTTCTGCTGCTCAAACCTGAGCTCTCCCTTCCCTCATGTGGCGTCACCCTCAAGGCTCTAAGTGGCGCCTCCTTGCCACTTTACCAAGCCCATTCTTATGCTTAAATTCCCCATTAATTACACTTAACCCCTACCTCCTTCAGCTCCCTTTAACCAAAGCTTAAAAACAAAAATTTTCCTATAGCTTGGCCCTACCCTTGGCTTATACCTAGACCCTATAACACTACAATTAATAATACCATCAAGCCATACATATGCAAAATAGTTCAAACACAATAGCCCCTATTTAAGGATGTTACATAACGTCCCTTTCGATCCCTTCAAGTTTTGGAAATTAAAAGTATATATTTTCGAATCATTTCAAAGTTTTCAACATTAGGACATCGATCAATCAATTTGGTACCAATTTTGGGCGTATCGAGGGTGCTAACCCTTCCTCGTGCGTAACCGACTCCCGAACTCATTTTCTGGATCTCGTAGACTAAAATCGTTGTTTTGATAAATCAAACTGTTTATTAAAAACAACTATTTTACGGGGTGGCCTGATCACACCTCATCAATAAAGATCGGTGGCGACTCCTTTCTTTTTATTTTAAAAAAAACCCGAGTTGACCATATTGTTTACTGTTTTATCCAAAAAATGGTTACGACAGCTGTGGTTTGGGTTCAACAATAATTTTTGTTTAAAAACTGTTTAAATTTCTAGACTTTATGTTTTAAAGGTAGTATGGCACCACAAGCATCCGACACCAAGTTAAGTAAGTATTTGTATATTGAATGTTTATTATTGTGATATGAACATAGGAACACTCTAGAACTTCTAGTTTTAAGTGTTGAAAATGGTAGAGATCGAGACTATAGGATGTGATTGCGAAAATAACTCTATCTCTTATAACTCATAAAATATCGTTAATAAACACTGAAATAGTATTCTGATTCATAAAACTTGTAATCAGATTAAACCAAATTAGTCATTATGAGCACTAGAGGATGTGGACGTGGTAGACGTGGCCGTGGTGGAGGATGAGCTGCTAGGGTTACGTCTGAAATGTTAGGTCATATGCTAAAAATGGATGCACCTGCATCACTCGGGAGTGAGACTGGATCATATGACCATACGAGAGAGGACAATGCTTTGACTGCGAGTCCTAGAATGGGTTACTGGGACTAGAATTGGTCCAACAGTTCGTGGATCAATATCAGAATAACTTAAATCAAATGGTGCTGAGGTTTTTAGAGGTGTCTCCGGTGTAGCTCTGAATGTTGCGAAATATTGGCTCGAGGTAGTGGAACGAATCATGGACGATTTGGAATGCACCACCGAGTATAAGCTAAGAGGAGCCGTGTCCTTGTTAAGGGACGAGGCATATCAATGGTGGCTTACTGTTCGAGAAGGAACTGAGGCTGCATTGGTTACTTGGGATTTCTTCAAAGCTGCTTTCCAAGAGAAGCATGTTGGGACAAGTTATGTGGATGCCCGGAGGAAGGAATTCTGAATTTGGTTCAAGGAAAGAAGACGGTGGTAGCTTATGAGGCAAAATTTCTTCGCTTGAGCCGTTATGCTCGCACAATAGTGTCGACTGATCATAAGTGCTCTGTGTACGCTTTGAAGATGGGCTGAATGATGAGTTGCGGGTACTGATAGCCCCACAACAAGTACGGACTTTTGCCTCACTTATGAAGAAAGCCAAGATAGTCAGGAGGCTAAGAACTCAGAACGCCAGAACTGAGAAAGATTTAGAGGCAAGAGGGACTTTAAATACTCGGGTTCTTCTAAAAAGTTCCAGAAGAGGCCTCAAAATGATGAGCCAGCTCAAGTTAGAGCACCTGTGACTACCAATCAAAGTCGAGACTATGTTGACTGTGGGAAGCAATACCCGGAGGAATGCTGGAGGAAGACTAGTGCCTACTATAAATGTGGTTCCAAGGATCATTAGTGTAAAATTTGCCCTCGACGGACTGATACGACTCAGGAAGCTCGTAACCCTGATGTTCAGCCAGCTAGAAGCACTCAGCAGCCACCGAGAGGCCATGGACCAGGTCATGGTGGTAATGGTGTTAGACGTGGTCAAGGTGCACCGGGTCGAGGTAATGGCTTTAGAGGTAACGCGGAGGCAAGACAGCCAGGGTTGGTCTATGCGGTCAGGTGTCGAGAAGATGGTGATGCACCTGATGTGATAACTGGTACGTTCTTCATCTTTGATGTACCTATTATTGCTTTGATAGATATCGGGTCTACCCACTCGTATGTTGCTAGTGCCATATCTGGAAACCTAAATATTAGATCTAAGATTATCGATAGAGAGATGACGGTAATTAGTCTTTTAGGACAGTCTGTAATCGTGAATAAATTATTTAGAGACGTGCCCTTAGAAATCCAAAGAGAAATATTTTTAGCAGATTTGATGGAATTGCCTTTCGACGAGTTCAATCTTATTTTGGGCATGGATTGGTTGGTGAAGCACCGGGCGCAATTAGATTGTGCTAAAAAGTGGATGTCAATAAGGACTGTGGATGATAAGGAGGTAGTGACGATAGACGAGCGAAGGAACTTATTGGCAAATGTGGTATTTAATTTGAAGGCAGAAAAGTTGGTGCGAAAAGGGTATGGAGTGTTCCTAGCCTTCATTTGTGTTTCAGATGGCAAGGAATTATCGGTGGAAGGTGTGAGAATAGTGAAAGAATTTCCAGATGTCTTTCCTGAAGAACTTCCTAGTCCACCACCAGATCGGGAAGTAGAATTTGGTATCGAGCTTTTACCCGGAACGGCTCCAGTGTTTATTGCTCCTTATAGAATGGTGCCGAAGGAGTTAGCAGAGCTTAAAGCTCAAATTCAAGAATTGTTGGATCGGGGATTTATTCGAACGAGTGTGTCTCCATGGGGAGCACCGATTTTGTTCGTTAAGAAGAAAGATGGGTCGATACGTTTGTGCATTGATTATAGGCAGTTGAATAAATTGACGATCAAGAATCGGTATCCTTTGCCAAGAATCGATGACCTGTTTGATCAATTGAGGGGAGCTTCAGTTTTCTCCAAGATTGATTTGAGGTCGGGTTATCATCAACTCAAGGTTAGAGAGAAAAATATTCATAAGACGACATTTTAGACTCGTTATGGTCATAATGAGTTTTTGGTGATGCCATTTGGTTTGACCAATGCACCAGCTGCATTGATGGACATGATGAACCGAGTCTTTCAACCCTATCTAGACTAGTTCGTAGTGGTGCTCATAGATGATATCTTGGTATATTCGAGGAATGAAGAAGAGCATGACTTACATTTGCGCATTGTGTTGTAAATTTTGCGAGATAAGCAACTTTATGCCAAATTTAGTAAATGCGAATTTTGGTTGAAAGAAGTGATTTTCTTGGGTCATGTGGTGTCAGCCGAAGGAATAAGGGTTGATCCTCGGAAGGTAGAGGCTGTGTTGGATTGGAAACCACCGAGGTCAGTGGCTGAGATTTGGAGTTTCTTGGGTTTGGCTGGTTACTATAGATGCTTTTTTGAGGGGTTTTCGTTGATTGTTGTACCCCTAACTAAGCTGTTGCGAAAGGGAGTACCGTATGTGTGGACCGATAAATAGCAAGAAAGTTTCAAGAAACTGAAGAAGATTTTGACTAAGCGCCAAGATCTTGATTCAACTTTGAGGTCGAAAAGAGTTTATCGTTCTTCGTGATCGTCACACATGTTTTAGGATGTCTGTTGATGCAAGGAGGAAAAGTGGTGGCTTATGCTTCTCGTCAGTTAAGGCCGCACGGAGTTAACTATCCTACTCATGACATGGAGTTGGTTGCGATAGTGTTTACTTTAAAGATTTGGAGGCACTATCTCTACAGTGAGAAATCGATCATTTTTATGGATCATAAGAGTCTTAAATACCTCCTTACCCAAAAGGAGTTGAACTTGAGACAACGGAGATGGGTGGAGTTGTTAAAGGACTATGATTTCTCAATCGAGTACCATCCTGGAAAGGCTAACGTGGTGGCAGACACGTTGAGTCGTAAGGTAGTATCGGAGTTAAGAGCAATGTATGCTCATCTCAGTTTGTATGAGGATGGCAGTCTGCTAGCGGAACTTCAGATGAAGCCATTGTGGTTAGATTAGATCAGGAAAAAGCAGTTATCAAATGAAAAATTGGGTCCTTTAATGCAACAAGTTGAAAGTGCTATAATAAGGGATTTTGGATTGAATAAGGATGGCATGCTGTGTTTTCGTGGAAGAGTTTGTGTGCCCATGGATTTGGATTTGAGACAAATAATTTTACGAAAGGTGCATAGTAGCCCTTATGCTATGCACCCCAGAGGAAATAAGATGTACCGGGATCTCCGTGAGCAGTATTGGTGGCCAGGGTTGAAGCGAGAGGTTACTGATTTTGTGGGTAAGTGCTTGACTTGTCAACAAGTGAAGGCGGAACATCAATTACCATCGGGATTGTAATATCCTGAAATTGGGCCTAGGAGAATTGAGCCCAATGGGCCTTAGGCGTAGTAGCGTTTAAAATTTTTGGAGAATAGGAGATCGGCTTAAGTGTAAGTTGGACCTTTTAAATAAGTGATTTTGGAAGGTTAAGGGGCTTCTATGAAGTCCCGGGATCAAATATTGGCTTTGGGGAAATTTTGGTTTTAGGTGAAAAAAACCCTGGAAGTTGGCAGGTAGGCCTTAAGAATAAAATATGGAGAAAAATGACACAAGTGGAGTGTGTGGTGTAGTGGCAAAGTGACGCCACTTAAGGACAATGGAATGACGCCATAAGAAAGGAAGGAGGTCCAAGGTTCTAGTTGTAGCGTTTGCATTCCTTTTAGATTATTTTTATTAAATGAATTTAGACCTTGGCCATAGGGTTATATTTAGTTGCGCATGGTTTAAGACACAATGAGCTAGTTGGTAAAGTGGCTAGCGGCGTGGATTATGCTACTGAGAGTGCAGGTTCAATCTCATGAGAAGCAAGGAGTATTTATTTTACTTGATTGACGGTAAGAGTTTCATTGAATTTAAACTCTCTTGTGAAGGATCCCACATCGGAAAGATACAAGGAATGAAGGTGAAGAGCTAGCTATATAAAGAGCATGTCAAGAGGAGAGTTAACATACCTTGGTGGGTGTTGGGCACAGGAGTGGTCGCAGCGTGGTTTAGCACCAGATACCTATCAGGTGTGTAACTCTCTCTACTCTAGTTGTAGAGCGGCAAATGCCAAAGTGCCGGTCACGACAATAGTAGCCACACGAGCATGCGAGCGCACGTGTGGGGCTTCGACGCGATAGTTGATACCATCAGTAGTATTCTTGTGGGTTGGGACTGCTTGGGCCGTGATGGGTCGAAGTGAGCCCAATGGGCCTAAGGGCCCCAATTGGAATAAATTGTATGATGATATAGTATATAGTGAACTAGACTAGGTGGAACCTATATACGTGGCTAGATTTGTGTTAGGTAGGCCACACGAACGTGTGGGCCCGAATGGGTTGAAATCGGGTTTTAGGCCCAATAGTCTGGTGATGACCGAAAATGGTAGCCGAGTCGCTCAGGGTAACATTAGACCTCCGGGAGGGCCATTGCAGGTGCGAAATTATGAAAATACCCTTAGTGGGTAAAATTACGATTATACCCTTAGAGGTTGATTAGCATGATTATGTTGTTTTATGTCTATCTGATTATGATGGTAATTCATGTTATACTTATATTTGATATATGTCTAGTATACATGACATCGCATACACAATTATTATGTCATATTGCATGGGTATGATGAGAGGAGGGAAGATTGATATCTGTGACTTTGGGTCACCAGTGGTTTGGCACCACCAAAGTGGTTTGGTACCACAGTTGATATTCGTGACTTTGGGTCACGAGGTTTGGCACCTCATAGCGACTCGTCCTAGTGGCCGCACCACGATGGGTTGGCCCCACATTTGATAAACGGATTGTCGCCAAAGTGATTTGGTATCACAACGTGGGTTGGCCCCACATATGGATTATTCATGACTTTGGGTCACTAGTGGTTTGGCACCACATTATTATTGATATCAGTGACTTTGGGTCACGGTGGTTTGGCACCACCAGTGGTTTGGTACCACACGGGGTAGAATCGAGAGTTTTGGATGGTTAGGTTTTGGGTTGCATGACATGCATATTTTCATATGAAATTGTGTAAGGGTTTAACACCTGTTGGATAGGGTTTAACACCTGTTGGATGGGGATTTACAAACTGAGTCTCGATGACTCACCCCTTAGTTAAATTTTGCAGGTAATCATTAGATCGCGGATTTAGGAGCTGAGGTGGACTCGTGGAGGCCATATATATGTTTAATTGTAAATTCATTTCTTTTATTTGGACTTATTTTTATTTGGATTTTTGTTATGTAATAAGGCCTTGGGTATTTTACATGGTTTCAGCTTTCAATTTGGTTACTGCTTATTATTAAATGTTCAATATGGGAATTTCCTAAACCCTTAATAACCATTTTCCAAAATATTAATAAACCGTTTCTTATTCAAAATTACCTAAACTTGACTTTTCACAACAAATATAACGAACACGAACTTTTTAACGAACACACAGTATTTGGACATTCCTTTCATGTGACATGCCAGATCCGGTCGTAACGTTTAGGCCGGGTTTGGGGTGTTACAGGGATTATTGCAACCAGTAAAGATTCCTCTATGGAAATGGGAGTGGATAACGATGGATTTTGTTTGTGGGTTACCCTTAACACCTACTAAGAAAGATTCTGTTTGGGTAGTAGTAGATCAATTGATTTAAGATCGCTTATTTTCTACCGGTTAAATTTAATTACTCATTGCAAGTTGGCTAAGTCAGTATGTATCTCGAGATCGTGAGGTTGCATGGGGTACCAAAGTCTATTATTTCGCATGTGGATCCTCAGTTTACATCACAGTTTCTAGAAGTTAGGCCCGAATCTGGTGTGTCATAATGAAGAAAACGTATAAAGGATCTTGTGATTCGTACTAAAATAGGTGTAATTGAAGAAAACAAGTTTGTTTAGAAATATTTGATAAAAATACTACTAATATTTGAAAAGCTGATTGAAGAGTTGATATTTGAACTAGTGATCTTTTAAAACTGCCGTTGATAATTTGAAAGAAAGTCCGAGTTAAATCATTTGTAAAAGTTTATTTATAAAATCCACTTATTAATCAATTTGAAAAAATCGTTGATTATGCTTTTAGAAAATTCTCATTTAAAATAAACCAACAAAATAATAAATACGTCAAACATAAAACAAAATAAAATAATCCGAGTCCTTATTACAACATAAAACCCAAATAGTAAAAATAATGAAATAGAGCAGAAAAGTAATTTACTAAAGTTTGAAATATTTATTGCCGAAGTATGGTCTCCACCGAGTCATCCATGGGCCCAAGTCCTCGTCACTGAGATTTACCTACAAGGATTGAGAAAGAAGGGGTGAGTTACAAGAACTCAGTGTATAACCCTCATCACATCCACTGGCCTGAGCCTGCTTAGCAATATCTTGGGCTTGACCCCATTTACATAATCTTGGGCCTAAGCCCACTTTCATGTAATAAATAAATGATATGAATGCAACCCATCCCATCCACCAATCTCTCCACCGCACCAACCAATCTCTCCGTGGGGATCAAGTCAACCCACCCCGCCAGCCTCTCCACCGCACCAACCAATCTCTCCTGTGGGGATCAAGTCAACCCACCCATCCAGTCTCTCCAATTTATAGTCAAGCTTCCATTTATAATATTTGTGGGTGAGCCACCGAATCATATACTGAGTAATATAATCGGCATCTGACCTTAGTCACGATGGCACAAAGCCATATTTAAATTGGCACATAGCCATTATCGTAATTTGTGGCAATGCCACTGCCTACTCTTCTCTTCATTCAAGTTTCCGATCCCATGCAATATGTAAATATGCAATATACATAGCAAATCATGATATTTACAAATATAACAACGATAACTATTTCATACAAAAGTTTAGCCCATTAACACTTTGCAATTCGACACATTAAGTCAAATCGGACCATTAAGCAATATATTAAATTGGCCCATTAGAGCATTTTCATATTTCAGCCCATTAGGCAATTTCGTATTTCGGCCCAGTAACACTTTACAAATCGGCCCAATAGGGGCATTCCATAATTCGGCCCATTAACACTTTACAAATTGGCCCAATAGGGGCATTTCCATAATTCGGCCCATAAGGGCATTTTCGTAATTTGGAAATCGTACCCACTAAGGATATTTCGGTAATTTACCCTCTAAGGGTTCGGTAATTTCATAACCAAGGCTTAACTACTAATTTGGGGCATAAAAGTTTGAAACTATCCAACTGCGTCATACTGGCTAACTTGATTATAACTCAAGTTAGGAAACTCGAAATCTAAATCCATAAATTTTATTTGAAACTAGACTCGTATATCTTTCTCCTATAATATTTCCAGAATTTTTAGCTTAACCATTTATTACAGTTTATTCCTTAAAGTTTCTCTTGTTTCACTGTCCAATGATCCTGACCTCTCTTACCCAAAATCCAAATATCTCACTGTACAGTTTTCATATACTGCTCCCACTTGTCTCTATTAATAATAGGCTCACTAAGGAATCCATACATATAAATTATGTCCCATAATTCACTTTTTACAAGTTTATACGATTTTTCCAAGACGAGCAGTATACCCGAAGTCATTCGAAACCAGTCTCACTAAAATTAACATATCTCGAATATAATATTTCTTTTCCTTCTCCGTTTCTTCCATATTAAAGTAGACACAGTAAGATTTAATCTGATATCTTATTCACTTTGTAATTCCTTTTATCCAGTTTTTCTTGATTTTTCAAATACACGTCACTTTTTCTAACCGAAACTATTTTATTACAAAACATGATTACCACTACGAACCTACGCACGTCCGAGTGATCACGGATGCCGGTTATCGGTTTTCTTCGGTATTTCTACCGAATCACAGAATATTTCATGTAAACTTTCAAAGAGATGTGAGACTTACTCACCATTTCATACATATATTCGGAAGGGTATGGGATTACACACCTTGATTACGAGTTGTGCTTTCTACCAATTTTAACACCTATATTGATAGTCGATAGAAGATTAGTCTCAACTTCGATAGTCGTAACTAGAAACACTTTATTAGGCTAACTCCACTTACCATGACTGTGATCTCCCTTGATGCACCAAAAATCGATCCTACCAACAATATCAATTAGCTAACCTTCAATCCGATTAACTCAATAACCGAATGGAGATATCGAATGGACTATAAAAGATCTTCCTTACCTTAATCGATTCTAATCCCGTTTCTCATGATCGTCCTATGACTAGAGATGATTAGGCGATGTTGTGGTATTCGGCCTCCCTCTATATCAGGATTGCTTAAGGAATGAGAAAGAAAGAACGATGGAAAGGTTTCGGTAATAGAGGAGAATGAACAATGATATTCGGCTATCAAGGAGATTAGACAAAAGATGATTATGTGACCAATTTAAGAGAAGAGAAAATTGTACTATTGTGCTAGAAAATTTCGGCAAGAAAAGTAGCAAAAAGAGATAAGATGACACAAAGGTTACAATAAGGTTTTTGGCCAAAACAAAACCAAGGCCTTACGAAATGCCAAGGTAAAATTTTCAGCCACCTATCTACCTCAAAATG
This sequence comes from Gossypium rotundifolium, assembly GCA_025506655.1. NCBI lineage: Eukaryota > Viridiplantae > Streptophyta > Magnoliopsida > Malvales > Malvaceae > Gossypium > Gossypium rotundifolium. The sequence continues at coordinate 159,210,675 of CP106731.1, read as the reverse complement.
GTCCACATGCATCCCCCCCTAGGATAAGAGTTTGGCCACCCAAGCTTTCCAAAACACCATCCACAAATTAAGCCTCATGTCCCCCTTTCATTCCTATTTCTCTTGATTCCTTTCCCAAACTTCAACCTTGCCTTATTCTTATAGCCACCTTACCAAAAATAATGAAGTCAAGCTTGCCATAACTACCTCTTAGCCGACACTTAAGGAAAGAGTGCAAAATAAAAGTCAAAATTGCACACAAAGGGATTTGAACCTCTTCCCTCAAGTTACTTCACTTGATGCCATAACCTCTTTACCAATAGCTCATTTGTGCTAACCATTTATTCATTTATTTCTATAAGCCTTGAAGCTACTTACCATCTCTCCTTAAAGTGCTAAAATACCAAATTTTTCCTAAGGCCCAATTAAACCCGAGACTTCATAGAAACCCCGTAGACTCCAAATTCACTTAACTAACAGTTTAATTTGCAATAATGTCATTCTCTTATTCTCAGAATTTTAAACATTCCTACGCCCAAAGCCCATTGGGCCCAATCCTACTAGGCCTAATTTTGGGATGTTACAATTCTACCATCCTTAAATAAATTTCTTCCTCGAAATTTCCAATCAACTACTAAACGTATCGCTCAAATTACATCACTAAGCTTTCGCTGCGCACTCTGATCTTAATAACACTAATTCGCTTTCTATCTCTAACCTTGGAAACTCTTCATATCATCAAATATTTAATCCCTAGAAGCAAACAGGTATTTATCATGCATTCATAAAATTTTTACATTCAAACATCACGTCCAACCAAAACATACCTGACTTGATAGTGATGGAACAATCCCGAGCCTTATGCTCCTTAGACTCGCATCTCAAGCATGCTCCTAACCTCATCCAGCATTCTCCCGAATGACGCCTTCTACAATAATCACAAGCCGAAAGGTTTGGACGTGCCTTGATACGCTTCACAGAATGAGACTGCGATCCAAAAGAACCATGATCTCCTTTCTTCTTGCAGTCCACAGACCTAACTCGAAGTGCTTCACTGACTCCTTTAACCTCCTCCAATACTTTCTTAACCATCTGAGTCAGCTCATCAACCTCAACTCGATCATGAGATCCCATCTCAGCCACTAACGATGTATGCGCCTCCCTTTCGGGCACATGCCTTGGTGCCGAAGATCTAGTCCTAGCACCTCGGCCTCTACCATGTTCATGTCTACCGCGTCCCGTCTTCTAGCACTCATGTTCACTAAGTCGATATAATCTGATTAAGAGTTTTATGAATCATTATGCTATTCGATGTTTATTAAACGATGTTTTATGGAGTATGAGTAGAAAAGTTATTTTCGAGAGTCAAATCCGCATCCTAGTGTCTCAGTCTCTATAGTTTCAACTCCTAAAGCTAACAGTTCTAGAGTATTCTACTTTGTAGAATTTTCGTATCACAAAAATTATAAAATGAAAACAAATACTTACTTGACTTGATGTCGGATACTCGTGGGGCCATACTTCCTTTAGAACATATATTTATAAATCAAAATTCTAAACAGCTTTGGAAAATGCTTTTGAACCCAAACCACGTCGAGTTTTGCAATTGGGCTCTGATACCATAAAACGTAACACCCCAGACCCGGCCTAGAAGTTAGGCCCGAATCTGGTGTGTCACAATGAAGAAAACGTATAAAGGATCTTGTGATTCATACTAAAATAGGTGTAATTGAAGAAAACAAGTTTGTTTAGAAATATTTGATAAAAATACTACTAATCTTTGAAAAGCTGATTAAAGAATTGATATTTGAACTAGTGATCTTTTAAAATCGTAACTTTTGAAAATGCCATTGATAATTTGAAAGAAAGTCCGAGTTAAATCATTTGTAAAAGTTTATTTATAAAATCCACTTATTAATCAATTTGGAAAAATCGTTGATTATGCTTTTAGAAATTTCTCATTTAAAATAAACCAACAAAATAATAAATACGTCAAACATAAAATAAAATAAAATAATCCGAGGCCTTATTACAACATAAAAATCCAAATAGTAAAAATAACGAAATAGATCAGAAAAGTAATTTACTAAAGTTTGAAATATTTATTGCTGAAGTATGGTCTCCACCGAGTCATCCATGGGCCCAAGTCCTCGTCACTGAGATTTACCTACAAGGATTGAGAAAGAAGGGGGTGAGTTACAAGAACTCAGTGTATAACCTCTTACCGTCATCCACTGGGCCTGAGCCCGTTTAGCAATATCTTGGGCTTGACCCCATTTACATAATCTTGGGCCTAAGCGCACTTTCATGTAATAAATAAATGATATGAATGCAACCCATCCCATCCAGCCAATCTCTCCACCCGTACCAACCAATCTCTCCTGTGGGGATCAAGTCAACCCACCCCGCCAGTCTCTCCACCCGTACCAACCAATCTCTCCTGCAGGGATCAAGTCAACCTACCCATCCAGTCTCTCCAATTTGAAGTCAAACTTCCATTTATAATATTTGTGGCTGAGCCACCAAAATCATATACGGTAATACAATCGGCATACAGCCTTAGTCACGATGGCACAAAGCCATATTTAAATTGGCACATAGCCATTATCAGAATTTGTGGCAATGCCACCTGTCTACTCTTCTCTTCATTCAAGCTTCCCATCCCATGCAATATGTAAATATGCAACATACATAGCAAATCATGATATTTACAAATATAACAACGATAACTATTTCATACAAAAGTTTAGCCCATTAACACTTTGCAATTCAACACATTAAGGACTTTGCAATTCGGCACATTAAGGCAATTTATCAAATCGGCCCATTAAGGCAATATATCAAATCGGCCCATTAAGCAATATATTAAATCGACCCATTAGATCATTTTTGTATTTTCGTATTTTGGCCCATTAACACTTTACAAATCAGTGCAATAGGGGCATTCCATAATTCGACCCATTAACACTTTACAAATCGGCCTAATAGGGGCATTTCCATAATTCGACCCATAAGGGCATTTTTGTAATTTGGAAATCGTACCCGCTAAGGGTATTTCAGTAATTTACCCTCTAAGGGTATTTCAGCAATTTCATAACCAAGGCTTAAGTACTAATTTGGGGCATAAAAGTTTGAAACTGTCCAACTGCATCATACCGACTAAATTAACTATAACTCGAGTTAGGAAACTCAAAATCTAAATCCATAAATTTTATTTGAAACTAGGCTCATATATCTTTCTCCTATAATTTTCCCAGAATTTTTAGCTTAACCATTTAGTACAGTTTATTCCTTAAAGTTTCCCTTGTTTCATTGCCCAATGATTCTGACCTCTCTTACCCAAAATCCAAATATCTCACTGTACAGTTTTCATATACTGCTCCCACTTGTCTCTATTAATAATAGGCTCACTAAGGAATCCATACATATAAATTATGTCCCATAATTCACTTTTTACAATTTTATACGCACGTCTGAGTGATCACGGATGCCGGTTATCGATTTTCTTCGGTATTTCTATTGAATCACAGAATATTTCATGTAAACTTTCAAAGAGATGTGAGACTTACTCACCATTTCAAACATATATTTAGAAGGGTATGGGATTACACACCTTGATTACGAGTTGTGCTTTCTACCGATTTCAACACCTATATTGACAGTTGATAGAAGATTAGTCTCAACTTCGATAATTGTAACTAGAAACACTTTATTAGGCTAACTCCACTTACCACGACTGTGATCTCCCTCAATGCACCAAAAATCGATCCTACCAACAATATCAATTAGCCAACCTTCATTCCGATTAACTCAATAACCGAATGGAGATATCGAATGGACTATGAAAGATCTTTCTTACCTTAATCGATTATAATCCCATTTCTCACGATCGTCCTATGACTAGAGATGATTAGGCGATGTTGTGGTATTCGGCCTCCCTCTATATCATGATTGCTTAAGGAATGAGAAAGAAAGAACGATGGAAAGGTTTCGGTTATGGAGGAGAATGAACAATGATATTCAGCTATCAAGGAGATTAGACAAAAGATGAATATGTGACCAATTCAAGAGAAGAGAAAATTGTACTATTGTGCTAGAAAATTTCGGCAAAGAAAGTAGCAAAAAGAGAGAAGATGTCACAAAGGTTGCAATAGGATTTTTGGCCAAAACAAAACCAAGGCCTTACCAAATGCCAATGTAAAATTTTCAGCCACCTATCTACCTCAAAACACCCCCCTTAGGATAAGAGTTTGGCCACCCAAGCTTTCCAAAACACCATCCACAAATTAAGCCTCATGTCCCCCTTTCATTCCTATTTCTCTTGATTCCTTTCCCAAACTTCAACCTTGCCTTATTCTTATAGCCACCTTACCAAAAATAATGAAGTCAAGCTTGCCATAACTACCTCTTAGTCGACACGTAAGGAAAGAGTGCAAAATAAAAGTCAAAATTACACACAAAGGGATTTGACCCTCTTCCCACAAGTTACTTCACTTAATGCCATAACCTTTTTACCAATAGCTCATTTGTGCTAACCATTTATTCATTTATTTCTATAAGCCTTGAAGCTACTTACTATCTCTCCTTAAAGTGCTAAAATACCAAATTTTTCCTAAGGCCCAATTAAACCCGAGACTTCATAGAAACCCCGTAGACTCCAAATTCACTTAACTAACAGTCCAATTTGCAATAATGCCATTCTCTTGTTCTTAGAATTTTAAACATTCCTACGCCCAAAGCCCATTGGGCCCAATCCTACTAGGCCCAATTTTGGGATGTTACACCATATCTACTCCAAAACCATTTGTTTTATAAAACACATTTAATTACATTTAGGCATTTTATTCAAAGGCTTTTAAATACAGTGATATATGATTTTAGGGACTTCGAGAGAAATTATACCCTAACTTACTGGGTTTTAATTTTTTCTCGTAGAACTTAAAATATCAAGTATCCTCTCTTTAAAACCTATAAATTTTAAATAAAAACTTATTCTCAAGAATTCAAAATTGTCGTGTCCTAACTCACTGGATATGATGTTTTGTTATCTCGAGATAAGAATTTCAGAAAATAAGGCAATGTTTTGTGTTTGGAAATTCGAGAAATTGTGCCCTAACATGATGGGTTTCGATTTTTCGTACGTCCAAATAACTAAACATCCTTTTAATTTCATGTTTTGGGAAATTAAGGGATGATTTTAGTTTCAAGCGTTAAAATGTCACACCTTAACGTACTGGATGTGATATTTTATCATTTTGGGACAAAAGAGTCTTAATATTCCAAAACAAGTTATATAAAGATTCATTAAAAGAAATTGTATTTTAAAAGCTTTCCGAATTCTCGACATAAGGACATTAATTAATCAATTAGGTACCAATTTTTGGGCGTTACGAGGGTGCTAATCCTTCCTCGTACGTAATCGACTCCCGAACCCGTTTTCTTGTATTTCGTGGACCAAAATCAACATTTTGAAATAAAACATTTTATAAGGTGATCCAATCACACCTAAGTAAAAAAGGATTGGTGGCGACTCCATTTTCATTTTAAAAAGTCGACCCCTGTTTTTTTTTAATCAACTTAAAACTGGTTTCGACAGCCTACCGACTCCACTAGGGACTATAAGAGAGTCAAGCCGTAAAATTGATTATTTCCTATCCTTTTGTCCAAATTTATTGGAAAAAATTGTTATCCTTTTTATTGCATGTGGTTCTATTTTTTTTAAATATCTTTGCATTGCATTGCATGACCGTTTTGGTCACACCCTTTTAAGTGGGAGTGAGAAACTACTCCTTCGTGAGGTTTTCACCTCCATGCAGGATAGTGAATTGCTTTCAGGATACATCTGTACCTATGTCTTCGTGAGATTTTCATCTCCGTGCAGCCATAGGGAAATGTATTCTCCTGAACTGAACTCGATCCATATGAGCCTATAATGGGTGAGGATTGAGGAATCTGCTGGTTCAGGTACCCACCCTTTAGAATTAAGCCACATATAGTGATCCTTAATAGCCAACCCTAGATAGAGTTATATTGAACCCTAGTGGTCACCCAGATAGGTACCCTATTTTGTTATTTATTTCTCTTGTACTAATGTGTTCTCTTTTGTTTTGAATGCATTGCATTCACATTATAGAAAAGAGGTGTTGCTTCAAATTCAATTGCTAAATAGAAGAGTTTGTCATAAGAAAATGGATTTCTTGATAAAATGGATTATAATACGGTCGTCCAAATATGGCCCAAGTAAACACGACGAGAGAAGACTGATAGTCGATGAAGGAATACAATATTTTATTGCCTAATGATTCAAGCTGACAAAGACTATTCGAGAATCACCATGTCTTGGCTTTCTTGAAGAGGCTAACGAGCATTATCGAAATAAGTGAGCAGTGAGTCACTGCCCAGATTAAGCAAAAAGAAGCTAGTGGAGGCATCTATCAGAAGTTTGCAAGATTTGACCTTTGCGAAGAAGGGGATTGATGTTTTTGCTTGGAATATGAGGGCAAGGCCGTATATGTAATCCATTTTATGTAAAGAAATTTTCTTTTTAGAAAAGTTTTTCTAATGGAACTGAATTCAAAATCAATGCCTCTCTTTCTTTTTGCATTCATGCATTTGCATTACATTGCATTATTTGCATTAGACTTTTACAAAAGGATCCTAATTAGGTAAAAATATTTCAGAGTTAACTTGGAAAACATGCAACAAAGGTTGGAGAGAATAGAGCAAATGTGTAACACCCCAATCTCGGCCCATGCGTTACGACCGAATCTGGTATGTCACAGGGTAAAGTAAAACCAAGTCTTAGTTAAATTTTAGAAAGAACCGGCGATTTGGAAGATAACTTTTTCGCTTACTGCGGTGTCTTGAAAACAATGATGCTTAGGTTACTGAAAACTCCACTTTTCACTTTAATATTTAACCGGCTGAGGTGTCGCATTTGATATAAACAGTAAAATAATAAAATAAATTGAAGTACAACCTTGAAAGGCCTTATTACATAGCGAAAATCTCAATTTTAAAAAAAATGTAAACTTATAGTATTGTCGAACTATAAAGAAAGGAAATCAAAATTTATGGCCAAGGAAATCAAAATTTATGGCCTCCACGAGTCTGCCTCGGCTCTTGTATCCACGAGCTACTGTTCACCTGAAAAGTTAAGGAAGGGGGTGAATCACCAAGACTTAGTGTGTAAAAATCTCCCACATTATACATACTGCATCCAATCCACAATCACACATTGGCCTTAGTCCACATATCATCATACACATATGAATGCAATATGCCCAACCCAAACCTAGTTTTTCCATCCGCTACACACCGACCTGTACCAACCAATCACACCGTGGGGATTTCTACAATCAACCCTCCATCTACTACACTCCATCACGACAATCATGCTGCCAATTAAACACGATCACTAGGTGACCAAATAATATTTCGTGGCAGAGCCACCGATCACTATCTAACCAAATAAATATATATATATATATATATATATACATACGTGGCAGCGCCATCGATCACAATGTGACCAAAAAATAATGTATGAACATATGTATATATATCGTGGCAAAGCCACCGATCACTACGTGACCAATTAAGCACTTCCCCTTCATATCAAACCCATACCCATGATCTACATACAAAACCTAACAATGCAACATGATATTCATAACACATCAGTCTGCCACACATACATTCGGCTATGCAAAGAAACGATCATACCGTGCACAGCAATCCTAGCCTTACCTCTAAGGGCATCACGACTGTCTACACAGCTATTTTTTCAGCTTTTCAGCCCATACAAATGTTAGTACAGTTATAGTATAGTGTGTTTAAAAGTTTACACACCTGATAACATGTAAGACGACACTCTCTATGTCGACACTATCGCTAGCCGAAACTACCGCTAACTGCCTATTGTTCTACTCAGAAACTGGCCCACAACACGGTAGCCAATCACGAATAGCAGGCACCGTACGTTTCTTGAACTTTGGGGCTGAGACTACAGATCCAACCCATTCCTTTGATTTTCTGACATTCGAGTCCATGAATGATCTTGGTCAGAAGGTACTATGATGATTGCTTAACGAAACATTAGTGTAAGACCCAAAATTTGCCCGGCCCATTAAACCAATACAAAAGCCAATTAAAAATAAAATCCAAAATAGTCCATCAGTCCATTACAAATCAATAAACCAAGCCCAATGCAAACCCAGACTTAAAGCCCAAATACCTTAAACACTACCCAATTAAAAAACCCAAATCAGATATTAGACCCAACTACAACTGGCCCAACATTAAGCTGTGGCCCAACTAGCCCATTCTCAGAATTCTAGAACCTTCAGGCGCCTTCTCCGCAGCCATTCCCCACACGTGACCCTTGGACTACCACGTATACCTTCACACGCACGACCGTTCGTGTCTCGCTCGTGCCACGCGTTCCACCCATGCTCGCCACTATGCGCTCCACCCATGCGCAGGCATTCACCAGCGTGTGTACGTACTGCTTTTGTCACATCCAAATTGTACGACCCCTTTGCACCTCAGTCGCGTCTGTACCTGCACACAAAGAAACAAGGGCAAACAACAGCAAAGCAAAAATAAAAAAAAGGGAAAAATAGTTGTATTTTTTATTTTTGGCTTTTAAAAGCCCCCAAAAAAACAATGGGGGAGATCCCCACTTTTGTATAGAGATACACAGAGAATACAAAAAGGATATCTTTATCCCATTTTGAATTTTTTTGGTGATTTTTTTAGATACATCAGATACAAAGAAATAGAATCTCAGAGGTTTTTTTTCCTCTGATTACATCTTCTTCTTGTTTTTTAATCTATTTCGGTAGCATTCTCTTCTATTTCAACGCGCGAATATATAAAAAAAGGGAATAAGGGACTTACGATTGGAGTTGCGCCGTCGATCTTTGTCTTCTCCGTCGTAATCAGAGTTCAGATGAAGATCTCAATTTAGATCTTACTTTTGTTCTCTCCGCTACAATCGAGGTTGGACGGTGGTGGATCGAGTCAAGTCTGGCGAACCATTTCTCGCCCGTCACAACAGCGATTCAGGGGTTAAAGAAAGGGGTTGCGATTGCGGCTGAATAAAAATGAAAAAGGGGCTTACGGTTTTGTTTTTCTTAAAAAAAAAGGGAAGGGCAAATGAAACCTTAAGCTATTTTAATTAGTTTTTTTAACCTATTAGTGAAACGGCGCCGTATAAGATAAGCTTCGAATCGACTCGACCCTATGCTCCGAAGATCCGCGTGCTTTTGGCAACGACGGAATATTTGTGCACCTGGTCCTTTGATTTTCGCATTGCCGTTCAATTCGATTTATTATGTTCTCTTTATTTTCTTAATTAATCTCTTTAATTTCCGCACTGTTTCGATTTGGTCCATTCCATACACTGCATTTTGCAGCGAGGGTTATTTTCTGGTTTAGTCCCTAATCATTTGGGGCACATTTATATTGATCCCTAATTTTGTTTAAATGGTTTTATTTATTTATAAATTAGCCTTGGAATTTCATTTTTTCTCAATTAAGTATTTTTTAATCTTTATTTAAATTCTTGTACTTTTTCGTATTAAATTTATTATTCAAGTTATTTTAATACAATTCCTTTGAAATTTATTCTACCATATTTTAATTTGTTATTTTCATTAGCTATATGTATATTTAGTTCCTTTTAAAATTACTTATATATATATATATATATCTATTTTAATATTTAGTATATACAATTTATCACTTTAAAAGATTGCATTTCATGGTATATTTTAATCTATTTACGATATTTTTATATATTATTACGTATACATGTTTTATATACATTCAAGTTCATACATTATGTTTCTTTAAAATTCATTTTGTTCACCATTGATTTAATGTTTGATAATTATCGCCATTATGTGTTTTAATTCTCATTTTATATTTACTTGCTATTTGTGATTCAATAGTTTGAATTTCACTTGTTAATATTTGTTTATAGCTATTATGTGTTTTAAATTCTCATTTTATACTTGTGATTCAATAGCATTGTATTTTGCTTGTGAGTAATTGCTCCATATTGTATGTTATTATGCCATAGCATTCACTTAAAAACATCATGTTTCAACACTATTTTGAACTTTAACACCATTTTATACAAAACTTTAAATCACAAGGCAATGCCCGTGTTTAGAGGTTTCGAGAAAATCGTGCTCTAACTTACTGAGTTTTGATTCTCTTCGTTTAAAACCTAGTAACCGAGTATCCTTTTCTCTTTTAAATCAAAATGCACTATACTTTAAATAAAAAAAACTTATTCTCGGGAATTTGAGATATTGCGCCCTAATTTACTGAGTGTGATATTTCGTCATCTCAAGATAAGAATTTCAAAAGGACAAAGGCAATATTCCATATTCAAAAATTTTGAGAAATAGTGCCCTAACTTACTGAGTTTCGATTTTTCATTTGACCCAAATAATCGAATATCCTTCTTAATTTTTAAATGTACGAGTATTGAATGTCGAAGGATAAATCTAACTTTGAGAATATAAGATGTCATGCCCTAACTTACTGGTACGGCATCTTATTTCTTCGAAATAAGAAGCTTTAGCATCCAATATGATTTTGTCCAAATATATATGAAGTAAATGGATCGTAATCTAGAATCTTTTTGAAATTTCGACATCAGGACATTAATTAATCAATTATGTACCAATTTTGGGCGTATCGAGGTGCTAGCCCTTCCTCGTATGTGAATCAATTCCGAACCCATTTTTTGGATTTCGTAGACCAAAATTATTGTTTTAATAAATCAAAATGTTTTATTAAAATAATCCATCTCAAAGTGATCCGATCACACCTCGAATAAAAGATCGATGGCGACTCCATTTCCATATTTCTAAAGTCGATCCCCGTTTTTCAAAACAATTCGATTTTAAAAATGGTTTCGACAGCTTGGCAACTCCACTGGGGATGTAAAGAGAGTCAAGCCATAAAATTGATTAATTTTTGTCCTTTCGTCGAAAATCAAAAATTTGATTTGAAGATTACGATCCTTTTATTGCATTCATCTCATTTGATTGTTATGGTTCGAGTCTTGTAAAATACTTTGGCATCATATTGCATGACCGTTGGGTCACACCTGTAACACCCCAAACCTGGCCCACGAGTCCTGACCGGATCTGGTATGTCACTGGGTAAAATATTTTGGGCCAATTTGAAAACTTGATAAAAACTTGGTAGAATTTGGCTGAAGTATGAAAACGGGGTTTGAAAACTTAGTTGGGCTTTTATAACATAGTTGGGTTGATAGACCCTTTTGAAAACGTTTGATCATGTATATTTTAAAAACATCAAGTTGTAGTTGACTAAGTCTATTTTTGGTTACCCGATGGTAACGTCTTTGAAAACTCATAGAAGTTATTAAGTTTGAAAAATTTCTTTTAATCGGTTCATTTAATATTTATAAAATTCCATTTGTATGAGTAAAATAAAGCCATAAAATAAAACATCCAACAATAATAATAGCGGCCTTATTACAATCCCAAAATAAAAACTTAGAAAATAAATGACTAAAACTGAATTAAACAAGTTCCAAATATGAAAAACAAGCATGGCCGCCTCGAGTCCTCTCCGGCTCCATCTCCGCGATCTACTCATCTGCAAAATGTTAAGGGAAAGGGGTGAGTCACCAAGACTTAGTGTGTAAATCCCCCACCCGGAAAAACACTCATACACAAGATATTAATTAAGATGCAAATATGCAACCCAACCTAACCATCCATACTCCTCAGCTACCCCGTGTGGTCAAAACCACTGGTGGTCAAAACCACTGATGACTTAGAGTCACAAATCAATTGATGGGGCCAACCCATCGTGTGGTCAAAACCACTGATGACCATAGGTCACAAAATATCAAAGTGTGGTCAAAACAACTGGTGGTACCAAACCACTGGGACTTAGTCGCAAATATTCAATCGTTGTGGTCAAAACCACTGATGACCATAGGTCACAAATAATCTGATGGGGCCAACCCATCTTGTGGTCAAACCACTGACGACAGTCCATATTTCATCCCCCTCCTCTCATCAATCCCACCATCACATGCTTTTATATCAATTTTCATAAATCATGTATTTAGGCATAGCATTTTAAATCATGTGATGGCATGAAATATCATATATCAAAAATTACAAGTTAGGGGACTTACCCGAAATCCATGATTATGCCACAAGCTAATCACAACCAAAAAGATTTAAGGCAACAATAATGTCATGTTAATTAATAAAGTGTGTAGAGAAATCTTACACACCTGTTTCTACCGGAACTCCTAGATCCCGAAAAGCCGATCTATAACGTTAGATCTCTTATCCTATAATTAGCCATTAACATAATTAGGGACATTAGGCCTATTCGGCCAAACCAAGTAGTATCAAAGGGACTTACCTTAAACGGATTTGATTTCCTAACAAATCCCGAAGCCTTAATTAGTCCCTTGGAAAATAAAATCTGAAAACTTCCCTACAATTGGTTTTAATCAGTTAATACGAATCGTAGACCATAATTTTAATTCCAAAAGAGATGATTACCCATTACCACACTTATTTGAGAAATTGGCAGCACCTTGTTGGAGATATGATATTCGGCCTAATGCACGATTGGAAGGGCTGGAAATTTTTGTGAAGGAGGAGGGTGTATTCGGCTAAGGGAAACAATAGTGCTGGAATTTTCTGAACAGTTTTGGCTAAGAGTTTAAGGGAGATTTTGGCAGCATAATGAAGAGAGGAAGAAGAGAAAGAGTTTGCTGGAAATTTTCTCTTAAAAGAAGAGGTATATTCGGCTAAAAGAAGCAAGGAAAAGCTGGAAGTTTTGAATAGTTTTGGCTAGGAAACAATTGTGAATTCGGCAGCAGCAAAGATTTGGGGAGAAGAAAAGAAAATTTTGAAGAATTTTTGGCCTCTTCCTCTAGATGTTAACTGAAAATTTGACAACCCCTAAGGAGTCCTATTGCTGGCCAATTCCTCTCTTTTAGGTGATAATTCCAACTCTTAATTATCACAAAAAAAAACAAGTTTTATCTTATTTCTATCACTTAATCTCCTTTAACAATTTAATAGCAATTAAACTACCTATAATCACCCCCTTCCAGCCGAAATTGAGAGTTCAAAATTGAACCAAACTCTCCCATTCGCCAGCAGCAAAGAAAAGGGAAAAAAAATAAAAAAACAAGGTGTAGGGCCTGGGATTCGAACCAACAACCTCATGAAGGGGGCAGCAACAGCAGGCCCCCCCTTCTTAAGTGCCCTCGAACCAACTCTCCCCTTTAAACTTTCATGTCAAATAATCCCACCCTTTATTCATAAAGCCTTATTCCTGAGCCCTTTTCTCTTTTAGCACCAAAGCCCAAAAATAAAAATCCCCAGATGCCACCCCTAAGTCTCGAACCAGAGACCTGGAGAAAACTCTCCACGCCTCCAGCCACTCGGCCACTGCTCAATTCATGTCCGTTCCTTACTCACAATTTATTTAGAGCCTTTCTTACCTGGACCCTTCCTTTAACGCCCAAAAAAAAATTCTCCTTGCTTCTTCTGCGGATCGAACCCAAGACCACTAGCAACCCTTAGGCGCACCACGCCACTTATACTAGGCCCATCCTTTGTGCTATAACTCGCCCAAAATTTTATTAAAGCCCTAACTAACCTAGCTCCTTCCTTTTACACACTTAATAATAAAATTTTTAATACTGGGTCAGGCCTAGCTCGAGTTATTTTTGGAACCTAAATCATGCCAAATAGAATCATATTTATTTATTTCTTGAAGCCCACATGGAATTTATTTAAATTACAAATAACCCCTAATTCAGGGTGTTACAATTCTACCCCCTTTAAAAATAATTTCGTCCTCGAAATTACTTACTAACGAATAGTCGTACATCTTAACTCACCGTACTATGCTTATGCTGCACACTCTGATCTTAATAAAACTATCTTACTTCCTAGGCACAATCTCTACCACGTCCTTGACGACCGCGTCCTCTAGAACTCATGTCTAACGATGCGCTTTAATCTGCTTAAGAATTTTATGCATTAGTATTTCACTTGATTATCCACGAAGGAATTTTATGGCAAGAGTTTAGGAGTGGTTCTTTCGTAATCATACATGCACACAGTTTCCCACTACTCGGGGGTATTTTCGTAATTTGTCCTACAGGGGTATTTTCGTAATTTTTCAAAAATATAGGTTCTCGGATGATTTTGTCAAAAATTATTTTTAAAACTCTTAATTTCTCGGGTATTTTGAAAAATTTTGAAAATCGGGGGTCTTCCGGTGATTTTGAAACTCAAGGGCATTTTGGTAATTTTTCACAAATCAGGGTGAATTTGTAAAATTTAATAAATCAAAGATTTTTTAAAAGTTGTAAAACTTTGGGGGTTCTTTTTAAGAATTTATTTTCCAAGTTGATGGTGTTGCAAAAATTTTGTAAACCAAGGTTGTTTTGGTAATTTTGCTAGTGAGGGCAATTTTGTAATTTTACAAATCATGACGTTTTCGATAGTTTGCAAAGTAAGGTTTTTGGGCACTTTGTATATAATGGAAATTTTTTTATTGTAACTATGGGCATTTTGGGAATATCATAAATCAATGGCGTTTTCGTAATTTTACCCCTTAGGGGTATTTTTGGTAATTTCACAAAATCAGGGCATTTTTACAAAGTGATTTCCAAAAATTGGGTTCTAAGTGATTTCACAAAACAAGGATATTTTGAAAATTTCTATTTGAAAGGAGGGTATTTTGGTTATTTTTTCAAACTGAGGGGTATTTTGGTCTTTTTTTTTTAAAAGCTAAGATTTTATTTATTTCCAAAATCAAAACGGCTAGTCCCTTTCGGGTTTTAGTTATCGAGTTTAGCCTGTGAGTGTGTCGTCTCAACTGGGATGAACCGTTACTACGCACCAAGTAGGATTCAAGTGAGTAGGAGGTGAGTCACGAGGACTGCTTAAATACCATGCCCCCACCGAATCCAATCCTAGACATGCGTATAACGATTGCCACATCCTTTGCTTAGTGACAACTCACAGGGTTGTTTAGGTAATTATTAATTCTTATGCATAGTTGAGGTATACTAGCCCTAGGGTTCAACAGTTCTACCCTAGTAGTCTACGTTCCCAATTTACCCTCCTACCCCACATCAAAAGAATTCAAAAAAGTGGATAGAAGTACTTACCTGGGCGGATAGGTGCCGGGGACTCGGTGCCATGCTGTTCAAATCACAACCACTTTCTCAAAACATCATAATAAGGCCTACTATCAAAAACCAAACATTTTGGGCCTTGGGCCCCCCACAGCTGAGTTTTGAACCGGGCTCTGATACCAATTTTGTAACACCCCAAACCCGGCCCACGAGTCCTAACCGGATCTGGTATGTCACTGGGTAAAATATTTTGGGCCAATTTGAAAACTTGATAAAAACTTGGTAGAATTTGGCTGAAGTATGAAAACGGGGTTTGAAAACTTAGTTGGGCTTTTATAACATAGTTGGGTTGATAGACCCTTTTGAAAATGTTTGATCATGTATATTTTAAAAACATCAAGTTGTAGTTGACTAAGTCTATTTTTGGTTACCCGATGGTAACGTCTTTGAAAACTCGTAGAAGTTATTAAGTTTGAAAAATTTCTTTTAACCGGTTCATTTAATATTTATAAAATTCCATTTGTATGAGTAAAATAAAGCCATAAAATAAAACATCCAACAATAATAATAGCGGCCTTATTACAATCCCAAAATAAAAACTTAGAAAATAAATGACTAAAACTGAATTAAACAAGTTCCAAATATGAAAAATAAGCATGGCCGCCTCGAGTCCTCTCCGGCTCCATCTTCGCGATCTACTCATCTGCAAAAAGTTAAGGGAAAGGGGTGAGTCACCAAGACTCAGTGTGTAAATCCCCCACCCGGAAAAACACTCATACACAAGATATTAATTAAGATGCAAATATGCAACCCAACCTAACCATCCATACTCCTCAGCTACCCCGTGTGGTCAAAACCACTGATGACTTAGAGTCACAAATCAATTGATGGGGCCAACCCATCGTGTGGTCAAAACCACTGATGACCATAGGTCACAAAATATCAAAGTGTGGTCAAAACCACTGGTGGTACCAAACCACTGGGACTTAGTCGCAAATATTCAATCGTTGTGTTCAAAACCACTGATGACCATAGGTCACAAATAATCTGATGGGGCCAACCCATCTTGTGGTCAAAACCATTGATGACAGTCCATATTTCATCCCCCTCCTCTCATCAATCCCACCATCACATGATTTTATATCAATTTTCATAAATCATGTATTTAGGCATAGCATTTTAAATCATGTGATGGCATGAAATATCATATATCAAAAATTACAAGTTAGGGGACTTACCCGAAATCCATGATTATGCCACAAGCTAATCACAACCAAAAAGATTTAAAGCAACAATAATGTCATGTTAATTAATAAAGTGTGTAGAGAGATCTTACACACTGCTTTCTACCTGGAACTCCTAGATCCCGAAAAGCCGATCTATAACGTTAGATCTCTTATCCTATAATTAGCCATTAACATAATTAGGGACATTAGGCCTATTCGGCCAAACCAAGTAGTATCAAAGGGACTTACCTTAAACGGATTTGATTTCCTAATAAATCCCGAAGCCTTAATTAGTCCCTTGGAAAATAAAATCAAAACTTCCTACAATTGGTTTTAATCGCCAATACTTAATCGTAGACCATAATTTTAATTCCAAAAGAGATGATTACCCTTACCACACTTATTTGAGAAATTGGCAGACCTTGTTGGAGATATGATATTCGCCTAATGCACGATTGGAAGGGCTGGAAATTTTGTGAAGGAGGAGGTGTATTTGGCTAAGGGAAACAATAGTGCTGGAATTTTCGAGCAGCTTTTGGCTAAGAGTTTAAGGAGATTTTGGCAAAGATAATGAAGAGAGGAAGAAGAGAAAGCAGTTTTTTGAAATTTTCTCTTAAAAGAGGAAGTATATTCGGCTAAAAGAAGCAAGGAAAAGCTGGAAGTTTTGAATAGTTTTGGCTAGGAAACAATTGTGAATTCAAGAAGAAGAAAGATTTGGGGAGAAGAAAAGAAAATTTTGAAGAATTTTGTCCTCTTCCTCTAGATGTTAATCGAAAATTTGATGACCTCAAGGAGTCCTATTGTTGGCCAATTCCTCTCTTTTAGGTGATAATTCCAACTCTTAATTATCACCAAAAAAAACAAGTTTTATCTTATTTCTATCACTTAATCTCTTTTAACAATTTAATAGCAATTAAACTACCTATAATCACCCCCTTCCAGCCGAAATTGAGAGTTCAAAATTGAACCAAACTCTCCTATTCGCCAAAGAAGAAAGAAAAGGGAAAAATAAAAAAAAGCGAGGTGCGGGGCACTGGATTCAACCAATGACCTCATGAAGGAGCAAGAACAACAGCCGCCCTTCTTAAGCGCCCAACCAACTCTCCCCTTTAGACTTTCATGTCAAATAATCCCACCCTTTATTCATAAAGCCTTATTCCTGAGCCCTTTTCTCTTTTAGCGCCAAAGCCCAAAAATAAAAATCCCCAGATGCCACCCCTAAGTCTCGAACCCGAGACCTGGAGAAAACTCTCCACGCCTCCAGCCACTTAGCCACTGCTCAATTCATGTCCGTTCCTTACTCACAATTTATTTAGAGCCTTTCTTACCTGGGCCCTTCCTTTAACGCCCAAAAAAAAATTCTCCTTGCTTCTTCTACGAATCGAACCCAAGACCACTAGCAACCCTTAGGCGCACCACGCCACTTATACCAGGCCCATCCTTTGTGCTATAACTCGCCCAAAATTTTATTAAAGCCCTAACTAACCTAGCTCCTTCCTTTTACACACTTAATAATAAAATTTTTAATACTGGGTCAGGTCTAGCTTGAGTAATTTTTGGAACCTAAATCATGCCAAATACAATCATATTTATTTATTTCTTGAAGCCCACATGGAATTTATTTAAATTACAAATAACCCCTAATTCAGGGTGTTACAACACCTTTAGGTGAGAGTGAGAAACTACTCCTTCGTGAGGTTTTCACCTCCGTGCAGGATAGTGAATCACTTCCGGAATATATCCGTACCTATGTCTTCTTGAGATTTTTATCTTCGTGCAGCCATAGGGAAATGTATTCCCCTGAACCGAACTCATTCCATATGAGCCTATGATGGGTGAGATCGAGAAATCTGCTGGTTTGGGTACCTCTCTTTAAAACCAAACCACATGTAAAAGACCCTAGGAGCCTACCCTAGATAGAGCCTTGCCAAACCCTAGTGGTCACCCGGTCAGGTGTTCTATGTTGTTTATTTCTCTGGCACTAACGTGTTTTCTTTTGATTGCATTACATTGCATTCATTCCATGTATTTTTATATTAGAGAGAGATGTCGATTTGGGTTTGGTTGCTAAATTAGGGAGCTCGACATGGAGAATGAATTTCTTAATAAAACGGAAGACAATACGGATGTTTGTATATTTGTAGTCTGTTTCATGTAAAGAGCTTGGTCCTCTAGTAAAGTTTCCTAAAAGAAATTGAGTTAGAATCGGCATCTCTTTACATTCATTTCATACATTCACATAGCATTACATCACATGCATTAGATTTCATGAGATGACCCTGATTAAGGTGAGATATTTTTAGTTAACCTAGAAGACATGGAACAAAGGTTGGAGAGAATAGAGCAAAGACAAATACTGATACAAGAGCAGTTGGCCAAAATTCAACAGGACATGCGAGATCAAATGAATATGATGCGCCAGATAACCCAAGTACTAGTTGGAAGGCTTGAAAAAAAGAGTTGCCCAGTAGTCAGCAGTGTGGATGATGATGAAGACATTGTTTATTCCCTGATGAATACCCCGACTCAATCAGACACGCATTCACATGGGAGACCCGTCAGTATTGGACCCAATGTCAGACTGATGCTTCGGCCCCATTCAAACTCCCGATAGGTTTAGGTTTTAACCTGGAGAATGATTGAACCAAACCGGTACTAATAGAAAAGAAGGGAAAGGGAGAGTGGACTTCAAAGGCCCTGAGAAATAGGGAAAATGAAGTGAAGAACCTGAGCAAGCATCCCAAATTAGTCATGGTAGATCAACCAAGGGCTATGATGACTGGTCATCAGGGCTCATCAAGACGAGAATCCAGTACAAAGTAACTCCAGTTTACACCAATTCTGATGACGAATGGGGAGTTATATCAAAGCCTATTTGATGCACATGAGGTGGCTCCTCACTACCCAAAATCGAAGCAGCCTCTATATCCAAAATGGTATGACCCAAATGCCTAGTGTGAGTATCACGCGGGGGTCACAGGGCATTCGATAGAAAATTGCCTTACTTTCAAGCAATTGGTGGAATAGTTCATCGGCATGGGTATCGTGAAATTAGATGATATGCCAAATGCAGAAATTTGAGCATGGGGGTGTTTTGAACAATGGAACTGTGAAAAAAATCCTTGTATTTTTAGAGCTATTCTAGAGCAATATCCAAAACATGCTTGTTGCTTTAAGCCTAGGAGCAACAAGAATCTTTTTGTGTAATGGGCTTGTATCCAGAATCTTTATTTCAATGAAATGCATCTTTTTAAGTAAATATTTTTTTTCATCATTTACATTTCATACAGTACATTCTTACATGTCTTGGAATATTCTTTCATTCTTTATTCATGACCATACCATAAAAATAATCATCCTTAGAATCAATTATTCTTTGGGATTACCTTTGTAACTAGGTACCCAGATATCAATGACAGGAGCGATGTTGTTACTGACTCCCTTTTTGAATGAGATGTGTGTCTAAAGGATCTTAGGACTTTGAAGATGACCAAAATTGTCACCTATCTTCTGATTTGTTAATACTGGATGAAAAAGAAATCCTACGTCATGAGCCAAGAAAGGAGATGAAAAGCAAAGCCTAGCTCAATACAGAAATAAGATTTCCTACATGTGGGGCATGGACAATATCAAGCCAATCTCCTCAAAAGCTTTTAGTCAACATTATTCATTTTTGTGGACGTCGATTTCTTCACTAAGAGGGTGAGGGTCACTTCATATGCCAATATTACAAAGTCGATGGTCATTAGACTTAAAAAAAAAGAAGAAGAAGAAGAAGATAAAAAAGAAAAAAAAAGAAAGAATACTAACAAAAAAAATGTCAAAAAGATCAACATTTAACCGTACAATGTCAAAAGTCTGCAGTCTGTTCAAATATCAGTTGCCACATCACAGTAAAGGCAACCAAAATAAAAAAAAAGATAAAAAAAAGAGGTCGAGACTTTTAAAGATTGGCATATAGAAGTTACTATTTACCCTCTATGCTTGTCGAACATTGGCCAAGACTGTCACCGGGGCAATACATTTCTCGTTGGCTTTACCCATTGGAATCAAAATTTTGTCAGAGCTGAAATTGGATGAGGTAAAACGCGTTTAATCTCAACGTGATCAATTGAATTTGAAGAGAAAATGTTAAAAGCTATCTATCACGGTCAGATGATGCGACCTTACAATAAAAATGCTTCACCCTAGAAGATTTCATGATAGGGCTTTGAAGAAGATTCTTTCCCATGCAAAAGGGACTTCAGAAGAAAGAAGATGTCAAATCGAGAAGGACCTTAGGCAACAAAGAAGACCTGTTCTAGGGAAGCATGGATATTGTTTGAGATAGATGACAAGGACCTACCTAATCCAGAAAATTCAGATTCAATAAAAAGAATTCAAAAAAAAAAGAAGAAAAAAAGGGAAAAAGAAATTTTCAGCAAAAAAGAAGAGGCCAAGGTGAAAACCCGTAAAGGGCGCTTTGAGACCAAAGGGGATTTGAGTTGAAAACTGTAACACCCCAAACCCGGCCCATGAGTCCTGACCGGATCTGGTATGTCACGGAATAGAATAATTTGAAACATTTTAAGAATTTGGTGAAAACTTGATAAAATTTGGCTAAGGTATGGAAACGGTGTTTGAAAACTTAGTTGGGCTTTTTTAAATATAGTTGGGTTGACAAACCCTTTTTGAAAAATGGTTGATCATGTTGCATTTTAAAATCGTCAAAGTTATAGTGGACTTGGTTTATTTTTGTTACCCGATGGTAACATCTTTAAAAACCTGTCGAAGTTTATTAAGTTTGAAAGTTACTTTTAACCGGTTCAATTAATATTTATAAAATTCCATTAATATAACATGAGTAAAATAAAGCAATAAAATAAACATCTAAACAATAATTATCGGCCATTATTACAAACCCAAAATGAAAACTTAGAAATAAATAATAATAACTTTAATAAAATGAACTTAAATCCATCGACAAGCATGGCCGCCTCGAGTCCTCTCCGGCTCCTTCTCCGCGTTCTACTCATCTGCAAAATGTTAAGGGAAGGGGTGAGTCACCAAGACTCAGTGTGTAAATCCCCCACCCGAAAAATACAACTCAAACACAATTCATTAATAAACATGCACATGCAACCCAACTAGCCATCCATACTCCTTTTTTACCCCGTGTGGTCAAAACCACTGGTGACTAGTGTCACAATTTAAATGATGGGGCCAACCCATCGTGTGGTCAAAACCACTGATGACCATAGGTCACAAATAATCAAGTGTGGTCAAAACCACTGGTGGTACCAAACAATTGGGACTTCGTCGCAATTTATCAATCGGTGTGGTCAAAACCACTGATGACCATAGGTCACAAATAATCTGATGGGGCCAAACCATCTTGTGGTAAAAACCACTGGTGACAGTCCATAAAATCATCCCCCTCCTCTCATCAATCCCACCATCATCATGCTTTATGTACAACATATCATTTAATCATGTATTTAGGCATGGCATTTAACAGCATGTGATGGCATGCAAAAACATATATCAAAGATCACAAGTTAGGGGACTTACCCGGAGTCCATGCTTAAGCCCACAAGCATATATCATAGTTCACTATCATATTTATTAACAAGGCAACAAAATAGTCATGTTATTAATAAAGTGTGTAGTGAATTGTTACACACCTGTTTCTACCGAAATTCCTAGATCCCGAAGTTTTCAATCTTTAGTGCTAGATCTTGACCCTAAATTTGGCCAATTACCAAAGTTAGTGCTATGGACCATTCGGCCAAACCAAAAGAAATACCAAGGGCTCTTGTGGCACTTACCTTGAACAGATTTGATTTCCTAACAAATCCCGAAGCCTTAATTAGCCTCTACAATCGATTTAAGTACATCATTAAGAGTCATAGGCCATTCGCCATAATCTTAATTCCTAAAAGAAGTGATTATCCCTTACCACACTATGAAATTCGGTAG
Organism: Gossypium rotundifolium; assembly: GCA_025506655.1. NCBI lineage: Eukaryota > Viridiplantae > Streptophyta > Magnoliopsida > Malvales > Malvaceae > Gossypium > Gossypium rotundifolium. Next base: position 159,188,334 of record CP106731.1, on the reverse strand, counting down.
CACCCTAGTTGGGGATGTGAGATTCGGCCTAAGCCCCTTTTTATGAGAGAGATATTCAGCTAGTCACAAGATGAGAAGGCTGGAATTTTTGACAAGAAAAAGGGGTATATTCGGTTAAGAAGAAACAAGAGAAGCTGGAAATTTTTGAACAATTTTGGCTATGAATCAATGGAGAATTCGGCAGCAGCAATGGAAAAAAGAGAAGAAATTTGCTGAATGATTTTCGGCACTCCCTTGTTTAATCATTAAACCGAAAATGGATGGCCCTAGAGAGTCCCTATTTCGGCCAACAACACCCCTCCCTATGATGATAATTCCAGCTTTTAATTATCAAAAATAAAGCAAAATTATCTTACATTATCTCCTAGCTACTCTCAACAATTTAAATGAAAATAAAATTACTAAAACTACTCTCTTCCAGCCGATCAAGTGTAAAAAAAATAAGCTTTATCCTTATCATTTAAAGAACCCAAAATTAAGCCATCATTTCCCTCTCCCAATCACGCTGGCAGCATAAAAAATAAAACCCATTTGCTACCTCTTAGGTTCGAACCAACGACCTCACTAACGCAGCCCTCACTTCCAACGCCCCAGGCCATTTCTCCTATCTGACTTTCATGTCAAATATCCTCACCATTTAATTTTTAAAGCTTCCCTACTTAAGCCCATCACCGCATATAAAAATAAAACACAAAACACCCCTCCAGTTACTCGAACCTGTGACCTGCGCGCATTCTCTCCTCCAGCTCTTAAGTGGCGTTCGGTTACCACTTTACCAATCCGATTTTTATGTCCATTCCTTCCCGAAAAATTCTTTAAAGCCTTCCTTACTTGGCTCCTTCCTTTAACACCCCAAAAACCCAAAACAAAACGAAATCCCCTATTCCAAGAATCGAACCCAAGACCTCCCATTCATCACCCCCAAGCCTTTAAGTGGCGCATGCAAGCCACTCTGCCACTTAATTCTTTGAGTCATGTTTCTACCGAATTTTTACTTAACCCCTATCTCCTAGCTTTCTTCCTTTAAACACTAAAAAAATAAATTTTTAGCTCCAAGTCTGACTTAATTCGGGTTATATCAAGACCCTAAACATGCTTAGCAATCAAAATATTTATTCCTTCAAGCACACCTATGGAAAATTAATCAAATTTTCAACAACCCCTAATTTAGGGTGTTACAGTTCTACCCCCTTAAAAATAATTTCGTCCTCGAAATTACTTACTAACGAATAGGTGTACATCTTAACTCACCGTACTACGCTTATGTTGCGCACTCTGATCTTAATAAAATTATCTTACTTCCTAGGCACAATCTTTAAGTTCACAACCAAAGTTTCAGGCACTTCCCTATCAGAACAAGAAAACTCTACAATAATCAAAGCAATTAAGGGTATTCCAGAAATAAGGAACATACCCGTTGACACATCTGGCACATCTTCCTCCTCGCGACGACCAACTGCATAAACCAACCTTGGTTGCCTCACCTCTGCACCTTCAGCACCTCGGCCACGCCCGTTACTATTTCTATTACCCCTAACTGCACCTCAACCCCTCTGTGGCTGTTGGTTATCCTTCCTATTTGGTGCACGATCCTGACCCTCTGATCCCAGTCTAGCTGCCTTTTTCGGACAGTCTCTAACTCGATGCTCCAAGGACCCACACTCGAAGCATCCCCGATTACCATTCCAACATTCCCCCGTGTGAGACTTGCCACACCGAGCACACCGTGGCGGCCATTGAGGATTAGCAGCAGCAGCTGGCCTAGTAGCTTGATCTGACCCATCAAACCTCATCCTCTTCTGCTCATTACCCGAGAATCTTGAAGGTTCCGAGCTCCTCTTATTCCAATTTCTATCTTGGTTTCGTCTAACCAACTGTCTTACCCCTTCAAGAACCTTCGACTTCTCCACTAAGACAAGAACTCCGCTTCTGTTGTGGAGCTATCATCATCCTCACTCATCCTCACCCCATCTTCAAATCTAACACGCTGCTTCATGCTCGGTACCCACAATACCACGAGCATACCTATTCAACCGAGAAACTCAAATTTCATATTCCGCCACTGTCTTATTGCCTTGAACCAGGTTCAAGAAAGCCTTCCTCTGTGCATCCACGTAACTAGTTCCAATATACTTCTTTTGATAAGCCTCTCTGAGGAATTCCCAGGTGAGATTTTCTGCCACCGTTCCATCCCTTACGGTGAGCCACCACTGATATGACTCATCCCGAAGTAGAGAAATTATACCCTTCAACTTCTCCTCAGCTGTGAAATCCAAGTCACCCATAATCCTTTCAAGGATTCCAACCAATATTCGCCAAGACTGGCACCACTCCGAAACTCCTCTCAATACTTCGCTCATAGTCGAGTCATTCAACCACAGATTTACGGGCTCCTGCACCTGCGCCTACCTTAGCAACCCGTTCTAAAACCCATAATACAGCTTGAGACACGACGTCATTACCACCGTCGATCTTGGATCTCGAACTCGTCACCACGTAGATCCGGCATCTCATTTCCAGACCCGTGACCAGACCTTGCTGGCTCGAACAAAGTCATCCTATCCCTACCACGGCCACGCGGCGGATGTCCACAACCTCTTGAACTCATTCTAACGATTGCGTTTATCTGTTTAAGAATTTTATGCATTAGTACTTGTTTCACTGGATTACCCGCGAAGGAATTTTATGACAAGAGTTTAGGAGTGGTTCTTTCATAATCATACATGCACATAGTTTTCCATTCATTCATTCAAAGAGACGTTGTTGATTTCGTTGTGATTGTTTTTCCACTACCCAGGGGTATTTTCGTAATTTGTCCTACAGGGGTATTTTTGTAATTTTTCAAAAATAAAGGTTTTCAGATGATTTTGTCAAAAACATTTTGAAACTCTTAAATTCTCGGGTATTTTGAAAATTTTTGAAATCTGGGGGTCTTTCGAAAATTTTAAAACTCAGGGGCATTTTGGTAATTTTCCACAAACCAGGGTGAATTTGTAAAATTAATAAATCAGAGATATTTCAAGAGTTGTAAAACTTTGAAGGTTTTTTTTAAGAATTTATTTTCCAAGTTGATGGTGTTGCAAAAATTTTGCAAACCAATGTCATTTTGGTAATTTTACTGGTGAGGGGCAATTTTGTAATTTTACAAAATCATGACGTTTTTGATATTTTGCAAAGTAAGGTTTTTGGGCACTTTTTATGTGATGAAATTTTTGATTAAAACTGTGGGTATTTTGGGAATATCATAAATCAAGGGTGTTTTCGTAATTTTACCCCTAAGGGTATTTTAGTAATTTCACCTAATCAGGATATTTCATAAAATGATTTTCAAAAAAATTTAGTTCTAAGAGATTTCACATAAGAAGGGTATTTTGAAAATTTCTATTTGAAAATTTTTCATATGGAGGGTATTTTGGTAGTTCACAAGCCAGGGGTATTTTGGTCTTTTTTCAAATTGAGGGGTATTTTGGTTTTTTTTAGGCTAAAGGTTTAATTATTTCAAAAATAAAACGGCTAGTCCCTTTCGAATTTTAGTTATCGAGTTTAGCCTGTGAGTGTGTCGTCTCAGCTAGGATGAACCGTTACTACGCACCAGGTAGGATTCGAGTGAGTAAGAGGTGAGTTACGAGGGCTGCTTAAATACTAGGCCCCCACCGAATCCAATCCTAGACATGCGTATAATGATTGCCACATCCTTTGCTTAGTGACAACTCACGTGGTTGTTTAGGTAATTATTAAATCTTATGCTTAGTTGAGGTATGCTAGCCCTAGGTTCAACAGCTTACTACTAGTAGTCTACGTTCCCAATTTACCCTTCTACCCTCATCAAATATTCACAAAATGGATAGAAGTACTTACCTGGGCGGATTGGTGCCGGAGACTCGGTGCCATGCTGTTCAAGCCAAAATAGTTTCTCAAAACATCTCAATAAGGCCTACTATTAAAAACAAAACATTTTGGGCCTTGGGCCCCCCACATCTGAGTTTTGAACCGGGCTCTGATACCAAAAATATAACACCCCAAACCCGACCCATGAGTCCTGACCGGATCTGGTATGTCACGGAGTAGAATAATTTGAAACATTTTAAGAATTTGGTGAAAACTTGATAAAATTTGGCTAAGGTATGGAAACGGTGTTTGAAAACTTAGTTGGGCTTTTTTAAATATAGTTGGGTTCACAAACCCTTTTTGAAAAACCATTGATCATGTTGCATTTTAAAATCGTCAAAGTTATAGTGGACTTGGTTTATTTTTGTTACCCGATGGTAACATCTTTAAAAACCCGTCGAAGTTTATTAAGTTTAAAAAGTTACTTTTAACCGGTTCAATTAATATTTATAAAATCCCATTAATATAACATGAGTAAAATAAAGTAATAAAATAAACATCTAAACAATAATTATCGGCCTTATTACAAACCCAAAATGAAAACATAGAAATAAATAATAATAACTTTAATAAAATGAACTTAAATCCATCGACAAGCATGGCCGCCTCGAGTCCTCTCCGGCTCCTTCTCCGCGTTCTACTCATCTGCAAAATGTTAAGGGAAGGGGTGAGTCACCAAGACTCGAGATGTAAATCCCCACCCGTAAAATACAACTCAAACACAATTCATTAATAAACATGCACATGCAACCCAACTAGCCATCCATACTCCTTTTCTACCCCGTGTGGTCAAAACCATTTGGTGGTCAAAACCATCGTGACTAGTGTCACAATTTAAATGATGGGGCCAACCCATCGTGTGGTCAAAACCATCGATGACCATAGGTCACAAATAATCAAGTGTGGTCAAAACCATCGGTGGTACCAAACCACCGGGACTTAATCGCAATTTATCAATCGGTGTGGTCAAAACCATCGATGACCATAGGTCACAAATAATCGATGGGGCCAACCTATCTTGTGGTCAAAACCACTGCTACATCCATAAAATCATCCCCTCCTCTCATCAATCCCATCATCATCATGCTTTATGTGCAACATATCATTTAATCATGTATTTAGGCATGGCATTTAACAAAGATGTGATGGCATGCAAAACATATATCAAAGATCACAAGTTAGGGACTTACCCGAGTCCATGCTTAAGCCCACAAGCATATATCATAGTTCACTAACATATTTATTAACAAGGCAACAAAATAGTCATGTTATTAATAAAGTGTGTAGTGAATTGTTACACACCTGTTTCTACCGAAATTCTTAGATCCCGAAGTTTTCAATCTTTAGTGCTAGATCTTGACCCTAAAATCGGCCAATTACCAAAGTTAGTGCTATGGACCATTCGGCCAAACCAAAAGAAATACCAAGGGCTCTTGCGGCACTTACCTTGAACGAATTTGATTTCCTAACAAATCCCGAATCCTTAATTAGCCCCTACAATCGATTTAAGTACATCATTAAGAGTCATAGGCCATTCGGCCATAATCTTAATTCCTAAAAGAAGTGATTATCCCTTACCACACTATGAAATTTGGCAGCACCCTAGTTGGGGATGTGAGATTCGGCCTAAGCCCCTTTTTATGAGAGAGATATTCGGCTAGTCACAAGATGAGAAGGCTGGAATTTTTGACAAGAAAAAGGGGTATATTCGGTTAAGAAGAAACAAGTGAAGCTGGAAATTTTTGAACAATTTTGGCTATGAATCAATGGAGAATTCGGCAGCAGCAATGGAAAAAAGAGAAGAAATTTGCTGAATGATTTTCGGCACTCCCTTATTTAATCATTAAATCAAAAATGGATGGCCCTAGAGAGTCCTTATTTCGGCCAACAACACCCCTCCCTATGATGATAATTCCAGCTTTTAATTATCAAAAATAAAGCAAAATTATCTTACATTATCTCCTAGCTACTCTCAACAATTTAAATGAAAATAAAATTACTAAAACTACTCTCTTCCAACCGATCAAGTGCAAAAAAAATAAGCTTTATCCTTATCATTTAAAGAACCCAAAATTAAGCCATCACTTCCCTCTCCCAATCACGCTGGCAGCATAAAAATAAAACCCATTTGCTGCCTCTTAGGTTCGAACCAACGACCTCACTAACGCAGCCCTCACTTCCAACGCCCCAGGCCATTTCTCCCATCTGACTTTCATGCCAAATATCCTCACCATTTAATTTTTAAAGCTTCCCTACTTAAGCCCATCATCGCATATAAAATAAAAGCATAAACGCCTCCAGCATTACTCGAACACGTGACCTGCGCCCATTCTCTCCTCTAGCTCTTAAGTGGCGTTTGGTTACCACTTTACCAATCTGATTTTTATGTCCATTCCTTCCCGAAAAATTCTTTAAAGCCTTCTTACTTGGCCCCTTCCTTTAACGCCCCCAAAACCCAAAACAAAACGAAATCCCCCTTTCTAAGAATCGAACCCAAGACCTCCCATTCATCACCCCCAAGCCTTTAAGTGGCGCATGCAAGCCACTCTGCCACTTAATTCTTTGAGTCATGTTTCTACCGAATTTTTACTTAACCCCTATCTCCTAGCTTCCTTCCTTTAAACACTAAAAAAATAAATTTTTAGCTCCAAGTTTGACCTAATTCGGGGTTATATCAAGACCCTAAACATGCTTAGCAATCAAAATATTTATTCCTTCAAGCACACCTATGGGAAATTAATCAAATTTTCAACAACCCCTAATTTAGGGTGTTACAAAAACCCGAAAAGGGCAGCTCAAATTTAAATTGAAAGCGGGGCATGCAGCAGTCCTACTATGCCTGAATTAATAATGAAGAAGTATGATATGTCTTGGGGCATCGACAAAGCACTTCAAATCCCCTAAACACATATTGAGCTTAAAATGGCCCTCAAGAAGTTGGAACAGAGAAGCTCAGGCTGTGATATCTGGGGCACCTAGTTTCCACTTTATCCATTTTAAATTTTTTTATTTGTGATTACATTATTCCTTTCAAAATATGTTCACAATAAATTTCTTTCTTAATTGCGATTGCTATCTTTGCTTAGCTTATTTGTTTCGAGCTATGCATCTAATTAATTTCCTTCTTGTCCATCGTTAGGATCTCTTTCAAGCATTTCGCATTGAAACAACGATTAGTGGACTAATAATATTTTCATAAAATGAGTTTAACATATTACTCTGGAAGCTTCTGAATAATACAAGAACCAGAAATAGAATTATTGTTTAAAACTCACCAAGTTTAAGGATGAGTCTAATTTGAGGCTGTCTCCTTGTATTTTCTATCAAAAATAGTTGGTGATACAATTTGGACGAAAAATGGGCAATGTCAACCCAAGTGTAAAAGGGGAATCATTCGCAAGAAAAACATGATATTCTGCATCCATACAAATATCATACAGATCTGGTTGGGTCACCCGAAAAGCGATCAATTGATGGAACAAGCTACAGACCTTATACCCCTGAGTTATAGTGGGATAGATGGAAGTTCATACAGATCATATACCTTTGAATAGCAAGGGGATGGATTGAAGAAGAAACAAATCCTACATTTTGAAATCGCAGTGGGGTGGATGGGAAAATATTCAGATCTTATACCCCTAAGTCATAATAAGATGAACCCTGAAGTTATAGTGGGGCAAGTCTGTTGAGTAAGATATTTATTTTCTCGGGTTTTCTATCAAGAATACCAGCCGAACAAGAGGGCAGCATATTACCCTGATGAACAATGACACCTTAAGCAGGGATCATTCTCATGAAATTCTGCATTCATGCAAAACACATTTAGGAGCATTTGATTCATTCTCATCATTGCATCCTAATCATTGTAAGAAGTCATTCTCATGACATTCTGCATTCATACTAATGTCATCCATAAGACACATCTATTTAGGGGCATTTGATTCATTTCAATCATTGCATCCTAATCTTTGTAAAAAGACCATTCTCACGACATTCTGCATTCATACAAATGTTGTCCATAATAGATTTAGTTAGGAGCATTAGGTTCATTCTAATCATTGCATCTTAACTATTTTCCATAAGCATAAGCACAAAACTGATTTCAAGAGCAGGTCCCATAGTGGACTTTATTGCAACATTGGTGAATTCAGATCTTGCCTTCCTTAGTGAGGCAGATCGAAGACAGTAGATCTGGCAACCCTAAAGTTACAGGAACAGGTCGAAGCCAAACAATTTTTATCTCCTCGAAGTTCCAGTAGAGTATGTGGAGGCTATAAATCCCTCCTCCCTGAGTTTACAATGAGGACCAGTTAATTTTTCTTCAGCAGAGAAGATGGAGGTTACAAATCTCTTCTCCCTGAATTTTTAGTTCCTCGAAGCTCCAGTGGAGTAGGTAGAGGTTACAAATCTCTCCTCCCTGAGTTTACAATGAGGACCAGTCAGTTTTTCTTCAGCAGAGAAGATGGAGGTTACAAATCTCTTCTCCCTGAATTCCTAGCTCCTCGAAACTCCAGTAGAGTAGGTGGAGGCTACAAATCCCTCCTCCCTGAGTTTACAACGAGGATCAGGTAGTATTTCTTTGAAGTTTTGACGGAACAGATCAAAGATAGCAAGTCTAGCAATCTTGAGTTTACAGAAGCAGATTAAAGATAACGAATCTGGCAATCCTGAGTTTGCAGGAGCAGATTGAAGACAACCGTCTGCAATCCCGAGTTTGCGAGGAGCAGATTGAAGACAAAAACTGCAATCCCGAGTTTGCGAGGAACAGATTGAAGACAACAACTGCAATCCACGAGTTTGCAAGAGCAGATTAAAGACAACCGTCGGCAATCCACGAGTTTACGAGGCGGATTAAAGATGACAAATTTGGCAATCCACGAGTTTGTAGGAGTAGATTGAAGACAACCGTCGGCAATCTTAAATTTGCAGGAGCAGATTAAAGACAGCAAATCTAGGAATCCTAAGTTTGCAGGAGCAGATTGAAGACAGCAAATCTGGCAATCCTGAGTTCACATGAGTAGATTGAAGAAAGCAAATCTGGCAATCTTGAGTTTGCAGGAGCAGATTGAAGATAGCAGATCTGGCAATTCTGAAGTTGCAGAAGAAGATTGAAAGTCTAATTTCCTTGAGTTGATCGAAGCATCAGTTCCCGAGCCCTTGAAGATGCGACGGGATGGAACGAAGCTACTCAAAGAAGAAAAGCACTGAAAGAGGCACGACCGAACAAAATTGGCTCTTTTTGAGGTCTTTGCTCTATTCTCGTTACACGACAATGAACAAAGAGGGGCAGCTGTAAGACCCAAAATTTGCCCGGCCCATTAAACCAATACAAAAACCAATTAAAAATAAAATCCAAAATAGTCCATCAATCCATTACAAATCAATAAACCAAGCCCAATGCAAACCCAGACTTAAAGCCCAAATACCTAAAACACTACCCAATTAAAAAACCCAAATCAGATATTAGACCCAACTACAACTGGCCCAACTTTAAGTTGTGGCCCAACTAGCCATTCTCAGAATTCCAAAACCTTCAGGTGCCTTCTCCGCAGCCATTACCTATACGTGACCCTTGGACTACCGCGTACCTTCACGTGTGCGACCGTTCGTGTCTCGCTCGCGCCATGCGTTCCACCCACGCTCGCCATTATGTGCTCCACCCACGCGCAGGCCTTCACCAGCGTGTGTACGTACTGCTTTCGGTGCATCCGAGTCGTACGACCCCTTTCCACCTCGGCCGCGTCTGTACCTGCACACAAAGAAACAAGGACAAACAACAGCAAAGTAAAAAAAAACGGAAAATAGTTGTATTTTTTATTTTCGACTTTTAAAAGCCCCAAAAAAAAACAATGCGGGAGATCCCCACTTTTGTACAGAGATACACAGATAATACAAAAAGGATATCTTCATCCCAATTCGAATTTTTTTTGGTGATTTTTTTTAGATACATCAGATACAAAAAAATAGAATCTCAGAGGTTTTTTTCCTCCGATTACATCTTCTTCTTGTTTTTCAATCTATTTCGGTAGCATTCTCTTCTATTTCAACACGCAAATATATAAAAAAAGGGAATAAGGGACTTACGATCGGAGTTGCGCCGTCGATCTTTGTCTTCTCCGTCATAATCGAGTTTAGATGAAGATCTCAGTTTAGATCTTACTTTTTTTCTCTCCGCTGCAATCGGGGTTGGACGGTGGTGGATCTAGTCAAGTCTAGCGAACCATTTCTCGCCCGCCGCAACGGCGATTCAGGGGTTAAAGAAAGGGGTTGCGATTGCGGCTGAATGAAAATGAAAAAGGGGCTTAGGGTTTCATTTTTCTTAAAAAAAAGGGAAGGGCAAATGAAACCTTAAGCTATTTTAATCAGTTTTTTTAACCTATTAGTGAAACGGTGCCGTATAAGATGAGCTCCGAATCGACCCGACCTTATGCTCCGAAGATCCGCGTGCTTTTGGCAACGACGAATTTTTGTGCACCTGGTCCTTTGAGTTTCGCATTGCCGTTCAATTCGATTTATTATGTTCTCTTTATTTTCTTAATTAATCTCTTTAATTTCTGCACTATTTTGATTTGGTCCTTTCCATACACTGCGTTTTGCGGCGAGGGTTATTTTCTGGTTTAGTCCCTAATCATTTGGGGCGCATTTATATTGATCCCTGATTTTGTTTAAATGGTTTTATTTATTTATAAATTAGCCTTGGAATTTCATTTTTTTCTCAATTAAGTATTTTTAATCTTTATTTAAATTCTTGTACTTTTTCTCGTATTAAATTTATTTTTCAAGTTATTTTAATACAATTACTTTGAAATTTATTCTACCATATTTTAATTTGTTATTTTCATTAGCTATATGTATATTTAGTTCCTTTTAAAATTACTTTTATATATATATATATGAATATATACCTATTTTAATATTTAGTATATACAATTTATCACTTTAAAAGATTGCATTTCATGGTATATTTTAATCTATTTATGATATTTTATATATTATTACGTATACATGTTTTATATACATTCAAGTTCATACATTATGTTTCTTTAAAATTCATTTTGTTCACCATTGATTTAATGTTTGATAATTATCGCCATTATGTGTTTTAATTCTCATTTTATATTTACTTGCTATTTGTGATTCAATAGTTTGTATTTCACTTGTAAATATTTGTTTATAGCTATTATGTGTTTTAAATTCTCGTTTTATACTTGTGACTCAATAGCATTGTATTTTGCTTGTGAGTAATTGCCCATATTTTATGTTATTATGCCATAGCATTCACTTAAAACATCATGTTTCAACACTATTTCGAACTTTAACACCTTTTTATACAAAACTTTAAATCACAAGGCAATGCCCGTGTTTAGAGGTTTCGAGAAAATCGTGCTCTAACTTACTGAGTTTTGATTCTCTTCGTTTAAAACCTAGTAATCGAGTATCCTTTTCTCTCTTAAATCAAAATGCACTATACTTTAAATAAAAAAAATTATTCTCGGGAATTTGAGATATTGCGGCCTAACTTACTGAGTGTGATATTTCGTCATCTCAAGATAAGAATTTCAAAAGGAAAAAGGCAATATTCCGTATTCGAAAATTTTGAGAAATAGTGCCCTAACTTACTGGGTTTCGATTTTTCATTTGACCCAAATAATCGAATATCCTTCTTAATTTTTAAATGTTCGAGTATTGAATGTCGAAGGATAAATCTAACTTTGATAATATAAGATGTTATGCCCTAACTTACTGAGTACGGCATTTTATTTCTTCGAAATAAGAAGCTTTGGCATCCAATATGATTTTGTCCAAATATATATGAAGTAAATGGATCGTAATCTAGAATCTTTTCAAAATTTCAACATCAGGACATTAATTAATCAATTAGGTACCAATTTTGGGCGTATCGAGGGTGCTAGCCCTTCCTCGTGCGTAACCGACTCCCAAACCCGTTTTCTGGATTTCGTAGACCAAAATTATCGCTTTAATAAATCAAAATGTTTTATTAAAATAATCCATATTAAGGTGATCCGATCACACCTCGAATAAAAGATCGGTGGCGACTCTATTTCTATATTTCTAAAGTCGATCCCCATTTTTCAAAATAATTCGATTTTAAAAATGGTTTCGACAATTAGGTTAAGGCACGAATAACGAAAAGAAACCGATTGATCAACTTAGGGAGAATTGAAATCCTTACCTTGAAATCCCGAAAGAAATAAAATGGTTCGAATACTACCGATTTCTAACTTAGAAACCTAGGAGATTAGATCTCCTTCAAATCCCGGAATGTCGCCCAAAAAGAACAAGAGGTCAGAGAAAACGTCAAACTAAATATGGCCCTAACAACCAACTAGCCATTCGGCTTTTGCCTCAAAAGCCGAAAAAGATTACGAAAATAATAGCACAAGTTGACGCTTACCTCTACAGAAGATTTCGGCTACCACTTGCAAGAAGATTTGGCAAGAAGATTGAAACATTGAAGGAAATAAAACCAAGCCACAAATGAGATCTAAGAGTTTTCGGCTTTTAAGAAAGATCTGAAAAAAAAGATTAACAGAAAAGAGGCTAGGTAGATTCGACAATGAATAACATAGAAAAGAACTGGATGAGAAAGCCGAAAGAAAAACAAAGATACTCCAAACAGTGACTAGGAGTTTCGGTTTTGGCAGAAGAAGAGAAGAGGAAATCCTCTAATTCCAAAAATAGGAGGAGAAAAGAAGAAGAAAGAAAACTATGCTTCGAGAAAAAAAAAGGTAATTTCGCACACCCTTAACCAAATGAGAATTTCGGCATGCCCTTTGCCACTTCAACCGATTTCCCTCTTGCACATAGTCCCACATTCGGCCACCTCTTCCCCCTCTATCCTATCCCTCATTTTTCTCTTATCCTCATCTTCCTATCTTCTGACTCAATCCACACTCACTCCTTTAGAGTCCTAGCTGAAACCACCTCTCACTCCTCAGGCACATCTATTAAAAAAAAACACTCCTTTTGCTTAACATGGGATTCGAACCTACTCTCTTCAAATCCCTTGTGGCATCACCTTCCTATGCCCTTAGTGGCGCCTCCTTGCCATTTTACCAACTAGATTTTTGTGTTAACTTTCCCATTCAAGTATCCTTAAGGCCCACTTCACCTAGTTCTCCCTTGCAGAGTCTAAAAACAAAATTTCTACCAAGGCTCAGGCTTAACCTCAAGCCTTCCCGAAAGCTCTAAACACACCAGACACATACACACATAGCATGGCATACACACAACACATCACAAATGCAGAGCCCCCAATCTAGGATGTTACAGTTCTACCACCTAAAAAGAATTTCTTCCCCGAAATTACCTGATCAAAAGAGGTGAGGGTATTGTTGTCCTATAACATCCTCCGGCTCCCATGTAGCTTCCTCCGATCCGTGATTCTGCCACAGAACCTTAACCAAAGGAACCAATTTTCTTCGCAAAACCTTAACATCTCGTTCCAAGACCTAAATTGGTTCCTCTTCAAAAGTTAAACCAGGCTTTACTTCGAGTTCCTCCAACGGTATCACATGAGATGAATCTGAACGGTAACATTGCAACATCAAAATATGGAACACATCATAAATCTTACTTAGCTCCGAAGGTTGCTCAAGCTGATAAGCAACTGATCCTACACGCTTCAACACCCGATAAGGCCAGATGAACCTAGGGCTTAGCTTACCCTTCCGTCTAAACCTTAAAATTTTCTTCCACAGTGATACCTTTAAGAAAACTCGATCACCCACTGCAAATTCTATGTCCCTTCGCTTCAGGTTAGCATAGGGCTTCTGCCTATCTGACGCTTCCTTCAACCTAGCCCGAATCAACACAACTTTTTTCTCCGTTTCCAATACGAGTTTCGGACCCAATAACTATCATTCACCTAACTCCGTCCAACACGTAAGAGTATGACACTTTTGCCCGTACAACGCTTCATATGGTGCCATCCGAATACTAGAATGGTAGCTGTTATTATATGCGAATTCTGCCAATGGTAGGAATTCTTCCCAGCTACCTTTGAAATCGATAATGCAACCTCTCAACATGTCTTCCAAAATCTGTATCACCCTTTCTGACTGTCTGTCCTTCTGTGGATGAAACGCCGTACTAAAATCCAACTTTGTACCCAACACTTGATGTAACGCCCTCTAAATTCTTGACGTAAACCTAGGATCCCTGTCCGAGATAATAGACACAGGTACTCCAGGCAACCTCAAAATCTTCGCTATATACAACTTAGCCAACCTTTGTAGAGAGTAATCAACCTGAACTGGTATAAAATGAGAGGACTTTGTGAACCGATCTACGACTACTCATATCGAATCCTTCTTAGTAGGCATAAGAGGTAGCCCACTAACAAAATCCATAGTGATTCTCTCCCATTTCCATTGTAGAATCTTCACCGGCTGCAACAACCCCAAAGGCAACTGATGCTCTGCTTTTACCTGCTGACATGTCAAACATTTACCTACAAATTTAGTTACCTCCCGCTTCAGACCTGGCCACCAAAATTGTTCTCGTAAATCTTGATACATTTTACTTCCCCTCGGATGCATAGCATATGGGCTACTATGCATTTCTTGAAGAATCATCCACCTCAATTCCACGTCCCTTGGCACACAAACTTTTTTCTGGAAACACAGAACCCCGTCATCGTTTAGATTATAGTCCCTTACTTCACCATGTTGCACTTGAGATAGTCGGGCACTCAAGTCATCATCTTGCAACTGCTTCTCTTTAAACTGATTTATCCATGTCGGCTTTACCTGAAGCTCAGCTAATAAACTGCCATCTTTATACAGGCTCAAATGAGTAAACATTACCCTCAGATCCGAGATCACCTTTCGGCTTAGCGTATCCACCACCACGTTAGCTTTTCCCAGATGGTATTCAATTGAACAATCATAATCCTTTAGTAGTTCAATCCACCTCCTCTGCCTCAAATTCAACTCCTTTTGGGTGAGGAGATATTTCAAGCTCTTATGATATGTATAAACAATGGACCTCTCCCCATACAGATAGTGTCTCCAAATATTTAAAGAAAAAATTACCGCCGCCAACTCCAAATCATGCGTGGGATAATTTAGCTCATGCGGTCTTAAGTGTCGGGATGCATAAGGAACCACTCTTCCACCTTGCATCAACACACATCCTAACCCGGTGTGCGAAGCATCACAATAAACCACGAACTCTTTTCCAGCCTCTGGTTGAATCAACACCAGATCTTCCATCAACACCTTCTTCAACTTTTCAAAACTTTCCTGTTGCTTGTCACCCCACACAAAAAGTACTCCCTTCCTCAACAACTTGGTTAAAGGTGCCGCAATCAAGGAAAATCCTTCTACGAACCTCCTGTAATAACCAGCAAGGCCCAAGAAACTCTGAATTTCCGTCACAGACCTGGGTGCTTCCCAATCCATGATAGCTTCAACCTTCGAGGATCAACTCTGACCCCTTCAGCCGACACAACGTGTCCTAGAAAAGTAACCTCCCTTAACCAAAATTCACACTTACTGAATTTTGCGTACAATTTCTTCTCCCTCAGGATTTCTATTACCACTCGCAGATGCGAATCATGCTCCTCCTCTGACCTTGAATACACCAAGATATCATCTATAAATACCACCACGAACCGGTCTAAATAGGGTTGGAACACCCGATTCATCATATCTATAAACGCCGCTAGTGCGTTAGTCAACCCAAACGGCATTACCAAAAATTCGTAATGGCCATAATGAGTCCTGAAAGCTGTCTTATGAATATCCGATTCTTTGACCTTAAGTTGATGGTATCCTAATCTCAAATCTATCTTTGAGAACACTGACGCCCCTTTCAGTTGATCAAACAAGTAATCAATCCTTGGCAATGGATACTTGTTCTTGATAGTCAACTTGTTCAGCTGACAGTAGTCAATATATATACGCATTGATCCATCCTTCTTCTTGACAAATAGCACTGGCACTCCTCAAGGCGATACACTTGGTCTGATGAAACCCTGATCCAATAATTCCTGAATCTGGGCTTTCAGTTCCACCAACTCCTTTGGCGCCATTCTATATGGTGCAATGGATACTGGTGCTGTTCCCAAAAGAAAATCAATTCCAAATTCCACCTCACGATCCGGAGGTAGTTTGAGAAGTTCTTCTGGGAAAACGTCAGAAAACTCCTTCACCGTTCTAACATTTTCCATAGTTGAATCCTAGACCTCCAAAGCACAAACAAAGGCTACGAACGCCTTACACCCTTTTCTCATCATTCTTTCAGCCTTTAGAGTGGATACTACATTAGACAGGGAGTCCCTCCTTTCACCTATTACCACCACCTCATCCTCCAGACTAGTCTTTAGTACCATACGCTTGCCTGCACAGTCTAGATTCGCTCGATATTTCACTAACCAGTCCACACCTAAGATTAGATCAAACTCCCCAAAAGGCAGTTCCATTAAATTCGCCAAAAAAACTACCCCTTGCACTTCTAGAGGTACATCCCTATATAGTCTGTTCACCACTACTGACTGACTTAGCGGGCTAATTACAGTCATCTCCCTAGGAATAACCTCAGAGTCTATACTTAGGGTTCCAGATACTATACTAGCAACATAAGAATGTGTCGATCCAATATCAATTAATGCGAAAAAAAGGTAACCCAAAAATCAAGAACGAACCGATTATGACATCCGGTGCATCCCCCTCCTCTCAACGTCTTGATGCATAAACCAACCCCGGCTGTCTTGCACCGGTGTTCCCTGCACCTCTGCCTTGCGTTCCACGGCCCTGACCATAACCATTACCTCTTATGGCTGGACTGCGACCTCTCTACGGTTGTGGACCTCTTCTACCAGGCTGAGCGTTAGCCTGTCCTACCGACTCCACGCCACCCCGATCCTGTGGACAGTCCCTAACCAGATGATCCGAGGACCCACACCTAAAACATTTCCTGTCACCTACCCAACATTTGCCCGAATGAAATTTATTACACCGACCACACCTCTGATGTTGACCATTACCCCTAGATCTCACACCCTGTCTCGACCCATCCATCTTAGGTCTTTTCTAGAAATGCCCCATTGACCCTGACAATCTAACATTCCTCTTATTCCTATTCCTGTCTCTTTCATTATTTCGCTTCCCAGTTCGCTTAACTTCCTTGGCTATCTTGGCCTTTTCTACTAAAACTGCAAATTTTCGCTCTCGTTGAAGGGCTATCAACACCCGCAGATCATCCCTTAAACTATCCTCAAATCGAACACAACGCTGATGCTCAGTGGCCACTATCCCTCGGGCATAACGACTCAAGCATAGGAATTCTACTTCATAAGCAGCTACTGATCTATTACCCTGGATCAGATTCAGAAACACCCTACGCTGCACATCCACATAACTCGATCCGATGTACTTACTCTAGAATGTTGACTTGAAGAAATCCCAAGTAATGTGGTCAGCCACCGCACCATCCCTGACCGTAAGCCACCACTGGTATGCTTCATCTCGAAGAAGAGACACCACTCCCTTCAGCTTCTCCTCCTCCGTGAAGTCAAGGTCATCCATTATACGCTTCATGGCTTCCATCCAATACTTAGCTGTACTAGGAGCTACACCATAAATTCCCCTAAACATTTCTGCTCCATTAGCCCTAAATCGCTCTGGCACAGATTTTTGAGCTCCCGTACCCATGCCTGCTCCCGTAACTCTCTCTAACACTCGGAGCATTGCCTGGGACACCGCATCGTCTCTGCCCATTTGGTCTTGATACTCTGCCTCCACAGCTGGTGGCGCTGGTATCTCATTCCCTGATTTGTGACCAGACCCTACTGGTTTCGACACAGCAATCCTGCCTCTACCTCGACCACGCACACCACACCCCCTAGTGCTCACATCTAGCGTTCACGATTTATCTGGTTAAAAATTTTATGGATTAATAATTTCTTCCACTGATTAATAACGAACAATCTTATGGAAGGTAGTTTTGATAGAAGTTCTTTCAAATTTGAAATTATATCTACCAGGTTCAGTCTCAAGTTTGTATCTCCTAGTTCTAGAAACCACATACATTCAGCAACCATATGCATTCCCAAACAAATTATCACATAAATGTATCAAATAAGAAAGTAACATCCATAACCTCACCTTCGTCACACAAGGGTATTTTCGTCATTTCACTACCCAGGGATATTTTCGTAATTTCACTCTACAGGGGTATTTTGTAATTTCACAAAATAGGGTATCTTAGTGATTTTACAAAATAAGGGTATTTTTGTAATTTCATAAATTAGGGGTATTTAGGTAATTTTCTCAAACCTAGGGTATTCTGGGTATTTTACAGAACTAGGGATATAAGTAATTTTACAAAAATAGGGTATTGGTCCCTTTCGGGTTTTAGTTATGAACTTTGGCCCGTTAACAAGTCCTCGCGGCTAAGGTGAATAGACACTACGCACCAGGTAGGATTCTAGCGAAGAGGAGGTGGGCCACTAGGACCGCTTAAATACCAAGCTCTCTCTAGATCCAATCCTAGACATGCGTATGCCTATTGCCACACTCCAACCCGGTGACTTATTCACGGACATGTTTAATTAGAGAAATTAAGTCTTATGGATTTTAAGAGTTGTTTAACTAGGCCTAAGGTCCATAAACCCTAGCATACCTATCTATGTCCCCATAAAGCCCATCAAATCCAATTATGGACACTACATCAAAGGTTAGAATACTTACCTGGGTGGATCAGGTGCCGCCAGACTCGAAGGCCATATCCCAACCCAAAGCTTTTTCTTAAACTCACATCAAACTATAAAACACCATCGACCCAATTCACGGCTTTTGAGTTTTGAAACTGGGCTCTGATACCAAAATGTAACACCCCAAACTCATCCCATGCATTACGATCAAATCTGGTATGTCACAGGGTGAAGTAAAACCAAGTCTTAGTTAAATTTTAGAAAGAATTGGCGATTTGGAAGATAACTTTTTCGCTTACTGCGGTGTCTTGAAAATAATGATGCTTAGATTACTGAAAACTCCACTTTTCACTTTAATATTTAACCGGCCGAGGTGTCGCATTTTATATAAACAGTAAAATAATAAAATAAACCGAAGTACAACCTTGAAAGGCCTTATTACATAGCGAAAATCCTAAATTTTAAAAAAATGTAAACTTATAGTATTGCCGAACTATAAAGAAAGGAAATCGAAATTTATGGCCTCCACTAGTCCGCCTCGGCTCCTGCATCCACGAGCTACTGCTCACCTGAAAAGTTAAGGAAAGGGGTGAGTCAACAAGACTCAGTGTGTAAAAATCTCCCACATTATACATACTGCATCCAATCTACAATCACACATTGGCCTTAGCCCACATATCATCATACATATATGAATGCAATAAGCCCAACCCAAACCTAGTTTTTTCATTCGCTACACACCAACCCGTACCAACCAATCACACTGTGGGGATTTCTACAATCAACCCTTCATCCGCTACACTCTATCACGACAGTCATGCTACCAATTAAACATAATCACTAGGTGACCAAATAATATTTCGTGGCACAGCCACCGATCACTATGTGACCAAATAAATATATATACATCGTGGCAGTGCCACCGATCACAATGTGACCAAAAATGATGTATGAACATATGTATATATATCGTGGCAAAGCCACCGATCACTACGTGACCAATTAAGCACTTCCCCTTCATATCAAACCCATTCCCATGATCTACATGCAAAACCTAACAATGCAACATGCTATTCATAACACATCAGTCTGCCACACATACATTCAACTATACAAAGAAACGATACAGTCACGTACCTGGCAATCTTAGCCTTACCCCTAAGGGCATCACGACTGTCTACACAGTCCTTTTTCCAACTTTTCAGCCCATACAAACATTAATACAGTTATAGTATAGTGTGTTTGAAAGTTTACACACCTGATAACACGTAAGATAGCACTCTCTATGTTGACACTATTGCTAGCTGAAACTACCACTAACTGCCTATTGTTCTGCTCAGAAGCTGGCCCACAACTCAGTGGCCAATCACGAACAGTAGACACCTCGCACTTCTTGAACTTTGGGGCTGGGACTACAGATCCAACCCCTTCTTTTGATTTGCTGACATTCGAGTCCATGAATGATCTTGGTCAGAAGGTACTATGATGATTGCTTAATGAAACATTAGGTTAAGGCACAAAAAACGAAAAGAAACTAATTGATCAAATTAGGGAGAATTGAAATCCTTACCTTGAAATCCTGAAAGAAATAATATGGTTCAAATACTACCGATTTTTGACTTAAAAACCTAGGCAATTAGATCTCCTTCAAATCCCGGAATACCGCCCAAAAAGAACACGAGGTCAGAAAAAACGTCAAACTAAAGATGGCCCTAACAACCAACTAGCCATTCGGCTTTGGCCTTAAAAGCCAAAAAATATTACAAAAATAATAGCACAAGTCGACACTTACCTCTACAAAAAATTTCGACTACCACTTGCAAGAAGATTCGGAAATTAAAGAAGAAGATTGAAACGTTGAAGGAAATAAAACCAAGCCACAAATGAGATCTAGGAGTTTTCAGCTTTTAAGAAAGATCTGAAAAAAAGATGAACAGAAAAGAGGCTAGGTAGATTCGACAATGAATAAGGTAGAAAAGAACTGGATGAGAAAGCCGAAAGAAAAACAAAGATACTCCAAACAATAACTCAGGAGTTTTGGTTTTGGGCAGAAGAAGAGAAGAGGAAATCCTCTAATGCCGAAAATAGGAGGAGAAAAGAAGAAGAAAGAAAACTATGCTTCGAGAAAAAAAAAAAAAATTTTGGCACACCCTTAACCAAATGAGAATTTCGGCATGCCCTTAGCCACTTCAACCGATTTCCCCCTTACACACAGTCCCACATTCGGCCACCTCTTCCCCCTCTATCCTATCCCTCATTTTTCTCCTATCCTCATCTTCCTATCTTCTGACTCAATCCACACTCACTCTTTTAGAGTCTCAGCCGAAACCACCTCTCACTCCTCAGGCACATATATTAAAAAAAAAACACTCCTTTTGCTTAACATGGGATTTGAACCTGCTCCCTTCAAATCCCTTGTGGTGTCACCTTCCTATGCCCTTAGTGGCGCCTCCTTGCCACTTTACCAACTGGATTTTTGTGTTAACTTTCCCATTCAAGTATCCTTAAGGCCCACTTCACTTAGTTCTCCCTTGCAGAGTCTAAAAACAAAATTTCTACCAAGGCTCAGGCTTAACCTCAAGCCTTCTCGAAAGCTCTAAACGCACCAGACACACACACAAATAGAGCATGGCATACACATAACACATCACAAATGCAGAGCCCCTAATCTAGGATGTTACAAAATGCAAATACATATGCAGGGGCAATTGGCTAAGATTTAACAAGAAATGCGTGAACAAATACTAGAATTCCAAAGGAATATAATAAGCCAACTAACCTAGTTACTAGCCGGAGGACTTGGAAAAAGGAGTGGCCCAGCGGTTAACAGTGTGGATGATGATGAAGACATCGTTTATTCCCCAATAGGTGTCCCGACTCAATCAAACGTGCATTCGCATGGGATACCCGTCATTATTGGACCCCAATGTCAGACTGATACTTCGACCCTATTGAGTGTCCCGATGGGTTTAGGTGTTAACTCGGATGATAATTGAGTTGTACTTGAAGAAACAAAAGGAAGAGGAGAGTGTACTTTAAAAGCCTTGAAGAAAAAGGAAAATAAAGCGGATAATACGAGAAGGTATAACAATGGCTATTTAGAGCTGATTACAGTAAGCTAGCCAAGGACGGTAATTACCAGCCATCGGGTCTCCCCAAGGAAAGAACCCAATTCAAGACCGAACTCAGAGAAACCTCAGTTCGCACCTATGCCAGTCACATATAGGAAATTGTACCGAGTTCTGTTTGATGCACATGCCATATCCCCTTTTTATATAGAACCAATACAGCCCCTGTACCTTAAATGGTACGACCTAAATGGGCAATGCGAATACCATGGGGGAATCATAGGACATTCAATCGAGAACTGCATCGCTTTTAAAAAGATAATTAAAAGATCGTCAGATTGGGTATCGTAAAATTCGATGATCCCTCTGGTACAGAAATTCTGTTACCCAATTTTTCTATCAAGGGTGTAAACATCGTGAGTTCTATAATAGATGGGGGCATGAAATCCAAGAATACATCGAGCTCAGGGCCTTAGTTCAAGGCCTGATGGATAATAAATTGAAGAGATCAAAGAACTGGTGGGAACATTGGGAAATCCAAACACTAATGATATATCTGAATCGGGGAATAAAAGTTTTCAAGCCCTTAAATACTTGGAAAGATTTTAAACAATGGAACTGTGAAAGGGATCCATGTAGTTTTAGAAGCGGATCAAGAGTAATATTCAAAACACGTTTGTTGCCTTAAGCCTAGAGGTAATAAAAACTCTTTTGTGAAATAGGCTTGTGTCCGAAATTTTTATTTCAATAAAATGCATCTTTTAAGCAAATATTCTTTATTCTTTCCATTTCATATTGTACAAATAATTGTTCTAGGTTTTTTCTTTTGTTTGGACTTTTTTTTAAATATTCTTTCATTCTTCATGCATGACCATACAAATAATTATTCTTTGAATCATTTATTCTTTGGAATCTTTCTTCGAACCTACAATAAGGTCTCCAGATATCAACGATGTGAGCAATGTTGTTATTGACTCAGAGTCTCCTTTCGAGTAAGATATGTGTCTAGAGGGATCTCAAGATTTTGAAAATGACAGAGATTGTGACCTATCTTCTAATTTGTTAAGGATGGTAGAACATGATGAAAAATAGATCCTTCCTTACATAGAGTCAGTGTACATTACAAGCCTAGGAAAGGGGTGAGGATCGAAGCCCAGCTCACCATAGAAAGACATCATTGAGTTATTTTCAAGAATTTAAAGATGTTTTCGCACGATCATATCAAAACATGCCTGGGATAATCTTAAAAGAAATCCATAAGGGTATTTAAAGAACATGATAATGGTTCTACAATAGCCAGGATAATCATAAGGTTTCAAGTACTATTGGTCCACCATAAAAGGGAGATTGCCTCAAAATATCGTATTTAAGGAGACGAGATTTATGTGACTCTTCCATTTTCTTCACAGACTTTTCTATATGTGGGGCAGGGATATTATGGGGCTAATATTGTCAAAAGTTTCTAGTCGATATCGATTAATTGTCGTGGTCATCGTTTACTTCACTAAGAGGGTGGAAGTAGTTTCATATGCCAATGTTACAGTGTCGAAGTCAAAAAAAAAAAAAATCAGGCGCCGACAAAGAATGCCAAAAAGGACAAAGTCAAAAGTTTGTAGTCTGTTCAAAGATCAGACGCCATATTATAGAGCAACAAAGGTAGCCAAAAAGAAAAAAAATAAAGCAATGATTGTAGAAAAGATGACCGAGACTTGTAAAGATTGGCATAAATAAGTTACTATTTATCTTCTATGATTATCGAGCGTTGGCCAGGACTTTTTTCCGGGGCAACATCTTACCCATTGGTTTATGGAATGAAAGCATTTTTGCTAATTGAACCTAATCGAAGAAAAGGTTAAAAGTTATTCATCATGGTCAGATGATGCAAGCTTATGATAAAGATGTTTATCCTAGAGAATTCCACGAGGGGAACCTGATCTTTCTTTTACAAAAAGATTTTAGAGAAAAGTAGATGCCAAACTGGGAAGGACCTTATGTTGTAGAGAAGGCCTGTTCTGGAGGAGTATTGATATTGACTGAGATAGATGCCAAAGATTTGCCTAATCTAAAGAATTTAGGTTCAATCGAGAAGGATTTTACCTGAAAAGAGAAGAGCCATGGTGAAAACCCACAAAGGGCACCTTGAGCTCAAATTTATTCAAAAAAAAAGAAAAAAGAAAAAAATAAAGAAAATACTAATCTGGCATCTTTGAGTTTGCAGTGGAGTAGATTAAAAATAGTAGATCTAGCATTCCTGAAGTTGCAAGAAGCAGAACGAAGACATCAGTCTGGCATCCCTGAGTTTGCAGTGGAGCAAATTGAAGATAGCAGATCTGGCATTCCTGAAGTTGCAGGAAGTAGATCAAAGACATCAAATCTGGTCTCACTGAGTTTGCAGTGGAGCAGATTGAAAATAACAGATCTAGCATTCCTGATATTGCAGCGAAGCAGATCAAAGATATCAGTCTGGCATCCCTGAGTTTGCAGTAGAGCAGATTAAAAATAGCAGATCTGGCATTCCTAAAGTTACAGTGAAGCAGATCGAAGATACCAATCTGGCATCCCTGAGTTTGTAAGGAGCAGATTAAAATAGCAGATCTGGCATTCATGAAGTTGCAGTGAAGCAGATCGAAGACAACAGATCTTACATTCCTGAAGTTGCAAGAAGAAGATCAAAAATGGTAGCTTTGGCTCTCTGAGTTTACAGTAGAGCAAGCTAAAAGACAAAAGATCTAGTCTTTTTGAGTTTGCAGCGAAGCGGATCAAAGATACTAGTCTGACCTCCCTGAAGTTGTAGCGGAGCAAATTAAAGATAGCTGATACTGCCTTTCTGAAGTTGCAGTGAAGCAGATTGGAGTCATCAGACTTATTGAAATCAAGATGACGTTCCAGTACCGTTGGAAGCCATTTGAAGAAGACGAGGACCAAAAAGTCAAGGCTCGAGAAAGATCGGGCAAAATTGGTCCTTTTATAGTCTTTGCTCTATTCTCGTTACACGACAATGAGCAAAGAGGGGCAGCTGTAGGAACCCAATTTAGCCCGGGCATATATAACAAACCAAAATAAAAAAATAATAAATAATAAATAAAGTCTCGATTTTTTAACAGTCCATTTACAACCATAAAGCCCAAACCCAAATATTACCCAGCAACCCGAACCAATACCTAAACTAACCCAAAACCAATACTTAAACAGTTGACCCATTTACCCGGTTACACCCTTAATCCAACACCTAAACCAACTCAGACCGAGGTACAAACGGCCCAAAATAGCCCAATGACTAAACTAAATCAGCAGAAACCTAGAGTTTCTGGGAAACCCAAGGCGCCGCAAGCCTTGCACCCAGACCACCAGTCGCGCTGCAATACATGCAAGCCACGCCGCCTTCAACGCATGACAGCCTCGTACCATCGCCAAGATCCTCGTTGATTGCCTGCAAGAAAGGAAAAAGATAGTAGCAAAATATAGCAAACATGGCAACATTTTTTATTTCCTTTTTATTTTTCATTTCGAAGGCTATAAAAACCTTACAAGAATATGTAATAGGGGATATATATATACAAAAAGATACAAAAAAAAGACCAAATACGGAGGTGATTTTCGAATTTCTATCTTCGATTTCCTTTTATTATTCTTCTCCGATTTATGCTTTTTTTTACAAAAATATTACTAAAATAAAATAGGGTTACAAATATACCTTTCAATTCACATGAAAAAGTTATTTCTCTGGCGTCGGTAGTCAATGCTCATGTGGCATGTGAGATACATCGCTGACGACTTGCACATCTGAGTCCACACCGGAGTCTGGCCGAAGACCGAGGGGAGGAGAGAGCTTTTTAGGGGCTCTATTTCATTTTTTTTTTTGAAGACTATTGAAATGTTTTTTTTTTGGTTAAATTCTGACTTATATAGGCTAAAGGAACGACGCTGTTTTGAGGTGGTCAGTTAATGACCAAAATGATGCTGTTTTAAAGCTTATGACCCGCGCGTTGACCCGACCCGGGGAGGATCTGTGTGTTTTTGTTTACAGGTTTAATTGCCAAATAAGCCCTTCCGTATTATTTCAAATTTATCGTTACGTCCTGTTATATTACTTTTTATTTTATAATTGGGCCCGGAATTACTTCTTACGTTTCAATTTAGTCCTTCAGGCTACTTAAAGATCAAAATCAGAACGGCGCCGTTTTGGAAAGAAGGTATAATTGCAATATTAATCCCTGTAGTACGATGCACATTTCAATTTAATCTTTTTATATTTATTTTTATTTGCTATTTAATCCTCCTTTATTTATTTATTTTTGTAATATCCTGATTTTAGGGGTCTGTGCATTTGGTATGTTGCATGGCTAAATTAGTAGGTTAAGGCCTTGAGGTGTGTATTGGGCTCAGTTTGGGCTTAAACACAAGTTAAATTGATTATAAATAGTGTTAGTTTATGAATTAAGTTAAGTAAGTATGTTTAGTAGCAAGTTGGGCTTGTGGCCCAACGTTTGGAGGTGCTATAAGTGGGCATGTAGGTGGCGTCACAAGGGGGAGGAGTTTGGGCCTAGTGTGGCCGCTTGGGGCCCAAATTGATGGGTCAAAATTTGGCACTCCTAGGGGAAGGGGGAGGACGGCATGTGCTACAATTTAGGAGCTTGAATTCTTTTATTTTTGGATAATTAAAAGATGATAATAGGGAAGGGAAGAGTTGGTTTTAAGGTGGTCTCTTTTAAAGGGTAAGATAATGATTAAGTTATTAGTTGAGATAAGGGCTATCAGGAGAGAGAGAGTTGGCCAAAACTCCAACTCTCTCTGTGTGTGTGTATTGCCGAAATTTAGTAGCCAAAGTGTCCATCTTTTCTTTCATTTTTCTTCTTTTCTTTCTCATCTTTTCTCTCAAGCCGAAATTCTTTTCTTCCTTTTCTCTCTGTTTCTTGACAAAATCGAAATTCCCTAGCCTTATTCTCCTTTCCAAAATTTTTCTAAAGCCGAATACCCTGGTTCCCATCTTCTTCTCCCATAGTCGAACCTCTCCTGGGTAGTCTCTTTTTCCCGAAAGTGCACCATAGCCGAATACACCTCTTTAGTTTGGTAAGTTTTTGGGATTTTCTTCTCTACAATTTCTCTCTACTTCAATTAGTATCTAACCCGAATCATATTTTTCCTAAGGCTCTATCAGTTTCACTCTCTGCTATTGGTAGCCAAATCCTGTCTTACTGTGCCCTGTATTGCCGATTTGTGGAAAAGCTGAAGGTAGGTTGGTGGTTTGTTCGGCCAAATGGCCATTTTCGTATTCTTTCCTCTTTGGCCGAATGTTGTATGGTACTCGATTGGTTGTGATCAGCGCTTTGGTTTAATCTTTTGGGCTTGGCCGAATGTAGGTAGAAAGGCAACAATTTCTTAAGGGCTTTTCGGGATTCGACAAATTAGGTAAAGGTTCGTTTTAAGTATATGATTAGTTTAATTAATTGGATCTAATCGTTTTATTGGTTTGGTGACCAAAGAGTTATTATGGACACTAATAACAGTCAAGCGATAGGAAGGGTTGGATCTGTAAACCCAACGCTAAAGTACAAGAAACAATTAGTATCGGGAGTGTGAGATTGGCCATCCGAGTGCAGGCTGACATCGAAAGTAAATCGTAGGCCGATAGTCGTAGTCTCGAGTGACAGTAGCGTAGAAGCAGTAAAAACACTAGTACGAGAACCAGGTGTGTAACTCTTACACACTTTCTTTACTTAATATGTTAATTGTTATGTGTTGATAAAAGCCAGAGTGATGGCTGTGGTTACCAAAATACCCTTGTGGGTAATAGGCGAGGATGCTTGGTAAGTGGTTATGTTTCTTGTGTTGATTGTGATCTATGAGAGCATGATATTCTGTATACATAATTATGTATGTTAAGCATGATCATACTGATATTGTTCACATGAATATATGTTATTGGTAATGAGAGAAGGGGGAGTATGATCTATCAGACTATCACCAGTGATTTGGTATCACACAGTGGGTTGGCCCCATATATTATAATGATTGTGACTAAGTCTCAATGGTTTGGGACCACCAGTGGTTTGGTACCACATATGTAACACCCCAAACCCAGCCCAAACACTACAACCGGATCTGGTATGTCACTAAGGAAAATTTTGTAAAACAAATCGTGTTGTCAGAAAGCCCAAATGTAATTTATATAAAATATGCCTTTATGAATAAAACCCAAACTTAATTACATGCCTTAGTTTAATTAAAATAAATGTTTGAATAACTAAAAATAATTTATCCCATAATAAAACAAGATATAAACTAGTGGCCCATGGCCTTATTACAACGAGGTTTAAAATCCATTAAATAAAACATAATATAAAAATAATTAACTTGAGTCTTTTTGCCGGATCCATATATTCTTTTGCATGGCCACCTTGCGCTCCTCTCCAGCCCGGTCCGATGCACTAAATGGTACCTGAAATGTTAATTTAATAGGTTGAGTCGCGAGACTTAGTGTGCAACCCTCATGCACCATTAGATTTGGGCTTTAACCCCATAAAATAGAATAAACAGTTTAATATACATAATAAAAATTAATATGAAAGCCCAACCCATTTGCTTAGGTTTCCATCTGCTACACACCCCCGTACCAATCGGTCACACCATTGGGGATTTCTACAATCGACCCACACCGCTACACACCATGATGGCAGTCATGCTGCTCATCCGCATATGATGGCCGAAGCCCTTATAACATATAATGGCTGAAGCCCGTATAACAGTTCACGGCATTAGCCGCTCATCAAATCACGGTAAAAATCGCTACACATATAACGTATAACTTCCTCCTGTCATCAATCCCACCCCATGCAATCATAAAAATAAATACACTTATAACATATCATCAGAATATTCACTAAACTGGTGATTCACTTTTACCCTCTTTGGGCTTCCATCTTTATGCCGGGATTTCGGCATTTATCACAACATATAATACTTATAAACAGGTATTTAACAGACAGATCTAAATGGTGGGGAAGTATTACACACCTGATATCGTGAAATCCAATATTCTTAGTCGATTTCCTTGCTATCCGGATCTATTATCCTCAATCTGTAACTTTGCTTAAAAGCTAAAAAACTGTGAAAATATGCCCTCTCCTATATTCGGCCATGGTTAGTATTCTACCCTATTTTATATATATAAATAAACAAATCCTATTACCTTGAAATCTCGAAAGTAACACGATTCTATAACTTAGAGATCTATGCGATTGGCCTCATTCTTCAAATCCTGAAATGCCGAAAAGAAGTGTGAAATAAGAGATTAGTTTCTAATAGCCATTCGACTAAGGACTTTGAAAAGCCGAAAGAACAATGAAATCCCAAAATCAATACTTACCTATTGTTTCCTTTAGATTTTGGCACAAGTAGACTCCATTAAAGAAGATTCGACAACTTCAGGAGACTAAATCTCACGATTTCAGCTTTTATGAAAAATCCCGAAAAAGATGAACTGATGTGGTTTCGGCTTAAAAGGAAAGTGAAAAGAAAACAAAGAAAGGCTTGAAGATTCGGCCATGCCAGATAAATAGATTTAAATGCCGGAAGAATAAAACTTACAAATAGGGTGAATAAAGAAAAACTATGGAGATTTCGACTTTTTTTTAGAGAAATCGGCTCAAGGGGAAAAAGAATGGAGAAAAGGTTTCGGCTTTTGAAGAAATTGAAGAGAAGAATATTGGGGAGTGAGAGGCTACGAAATTTGGCACAGAGAATGAGAGAAAAGAATAGGGTTCCAATGCCAGATTTGAAGAGCTACTATCCTATTTATAGGGAAATTCGGCACTTACCTACAAATCCCGAAAGTGCCCTTCCTAATAGCCAATAATTAATAATTAATGGGGAAAATTTGGCACCCCCTCTAGGAGATGAAATTTCAGCCAACTCTATACTCAGAAGATAACTCCTATCTTTTCTCCTCTATCCTTCTATCCCTTATCCCTATCAAAATACTCATCCATAAGATGCCACATTTGCACCAACTCTCCCTTTGTTTTATCAGCTTGTTATCCTCATTAATTAAACAAAAATAATCCCTAAATTATAGCCTTGTGCCGTCCACTTCCCTAATCCCTAATGCCAAATTTAACTAAATCCCTAATGCCAAATTTAACTAACTTAAATTAGAAGATTTGGGCTCCTTAAAACTTAAAATTTTGGGCCCTTAACACTTAAATTAACTCATTCCACATATTCACCCATTAAACGCATAGGTCCAAAAATTTAGGATGTTACAGTTCTACCCTCCTTAAAGAAATTTCGTCCCGAAATTTCCAACTAACTAGAAATCATACTACCTAAGTCTCACCACTATGCTTTCGCTGCGCACTCTAATTCTAAAGCCAAAATAAACACTTAGTATACTATGGTAGGGTACGCACCATTATTCGCTTCTGGAGCGTCTTCGTCCCCTTGTTCTCATACTACCGTTTTGCGTTTATCTGTTTAGAAATTTTATGAGTTATTAATTCAATAGTGGTTCTTTTGAATTCAGAATTATATCTGAAGGTTCAATCTCAAGTCTACTACTCCTAGTTCAGAGAATCACATACATTCACACTCAGCATACCAAGAGTATTCATCAACTTACGTTCATCACCTAGGGGCATTTTTGTTATTTCACTACCCAAGGGTATTTTCGTAATTTTATCCAACACGGGTATTTTTGTAATTCTCCAAAATAAGGTATCTTGGTGATTTTTCAAAATAGGGGTATTTTGGTAATTTTTCAAGCCAAGGGTATTTCGGTAATTTTTGTAAA
This sequence comes from Gossypium rotundifolium, assembly GCA_025506655.1. NCBI lineage: Eukaryota > Viridiplantae > Streptophyta > Magnoliopsida > Malvales > Malvaceae > Gossypium > Gossypium rotundifolium. Next base: position 159,157,910 of record CP106731.1, on the reverse strand, counting down.
TTTTGATAATTTCCAAATCAAGGACATTTTAAAAATTTTCAAATCAATGGCGTTTTGGTAATTTTTTTAAGTCAGGGGTGTTCTAAAAATTTTCAATCTGGGGGTGTTTTGGTATTTTTTTTAAACCAAGGGCATTTTTATAATTTTGCAAATTCAAATCAAAACTATTTTGAGAAGTTTTCACAATTCAGGGGGTAATTTAGTAATTTTTTTAAAATAAGGGGTTTATTAATGATTTTGCAAAACAGGGTGTTCGGCCCCTTTCGGGTTTTAGTTGAGAACTTTGGCCCGATTACAAGTCCTCACGGTTAAGATGAACAAATACTCACGCACTGTAGGATTCAGAGAAGAGGAGGTGAGTCACTAGGGGTCGCTTAAATACCAAGCTCTCCTCGATCCAATCCTAGACATGCGTATGCCTGTCACCACACCCTAGTCTTGTGGCTCGTTCACGGGTTTGTTTAGTGAAGTAAAGTCTTATGAGATTTTAGGAGTTGTTTCAGCTAAACCTAGAGTCCATCAGATTCTAATCTAAATAATCTACGTCCCATAAAGCCCATTAAGCCCATATACATATATATATATATATATATACACAAGGAGTTCAGAATACTTATCTGGCGGACTTGGGCCGGAGACGCGGGTGCCATGCTGAGCTAACAAACCTTTACTTAAAACTTCTATCTTTCAAAAGCCCATTTTAAAAAAACATTTCTGAGCCCAAAAACCCCCAGAGCCGAGTTTTGAACTGGGCTCTGATACCAATTTGTAACACCCCAAACCCGGCCCAAGCACTACAACCGGATCTGGTATGTCACTAAGGAAAATTTTGTAAAACAAATCGTGTTGTCAAAAAGCCCAAATGTAATTTATATAAAATATGCCTTTATGAATAAAACCCAAACTTAATTACATGCCTTAGTTTAATTAAAATAAATGTTTGAATAACTAAAAATAATTTATCCCATAATAAAACAAGATATAAACTAGTGGCTCATGGCCTTATTACAACGAGGTTTAAAATCTATTAAATAAAACATAATATAAAAATAATTAACTTGAGTCTTTTTGTCGGATCCACATATTCTTTTGCATGGCCACCTTGCGCTCCTCTCCAGCCCAGTCCGATGCACTAAATGCTACCTAAAATGCTAATTTAATAGGTTGAGTCGCGAGACTCAGTGTGCAACCCTCATGCACCATTAGATTTGGGCTTTAACCCCATAAAATAGAATAAACAGTTTAATATACATAATAAAAATTAATATGCAAGCCCAACCCATTTGCTTAGGTTTCCATCTGCTACACACCCCCGTACCAACCGTTCACACCATTGGGGATTTCTACAATCGACCCACACCGCTACACACCATGATGGCAGTTATGCTGCTCATCCGCATATGATGGCCAAGCCCTTATAACATATAATGGCCAAGCTCAGATAACGATTCACGGCATTAGCCGCTACATCAAATCACGGTAAAACCGCTACACATATAACGATAATCGCTTTGAACATTCTACACCCTACCCACGAGAATGGACCGGATCCGTATGTTCCTAAAGTAAACCGTTTCCAACATTTTCGTTATTTAGAGAAAATACGAAAATTCTTAGAAAATGTTGTTGTGAGTTGGGCTTAGGTTGTAAACCCATTTATTTATACTTGTAAACCCATTTAATTAAATACATCCAAAATAGTTCTTAGCATAAAACTTAATAGTAAAGCAAAAATAAAGAGAAATCCATTTGGGCCTTATGGCCTTATTACATCAAGTAAAACCCAAAATAATAAATTGTACAAGATTTAAAATAAAATAAAGGTTCAAATTAAACTGAACTTCAAGTCGATCATGGCCACCTCAACGCTCACTGCCCGGTCCACACCTTTCATCACCGAAAATAGTTTCCACAACGGGTGAGTCAATGACTCAATGTGCACACAATACTAACATTCAACAAATCGCACTCATGTTCAAATCATCTGATCCATATAAAATGAAATTATGATGCAACCCAAACCCAATCCTAATGGTCCATCCGCTACTCACCACCAGCACCGCCATTCACACCGTAGGGACTACTAAGTCAACCCTCCATCCGCTACACACCATATTCAAATATTTGTGACCGTAGTCACCATATAACGCTTAGTGAGACCAAGTCAACACCTTCAAATATAACATTGGTGAGACCAAGTCAACCCTTCAAATATAACGCTGGTGAGACCAAGTCAACACCTTCAAATATAACGCTGGTGAGACCAAGTCAACACCTTCAAATATAACGCTTGGTGAGACCAAGTCAACACCTTCAAATATAACGCTGGTGAGACCAAGTCAACACCTTCTTCCCTTTCACATAAATCCCGAATGCCCCAAATATATATGTATCATGCTTAACATTCAAATATTCAAATGTTATAAAATAACATATTTCATAATCCTATCGAAGTAGGAAACGCGTGCGAGTACTTTTGTACCACATTAGGGTACTTAGCCATATTCATATAATCATATAATAAAAATAATTGCCATATGAAATATCGAAAGTTAGTGTGCGTACACACCGATTTGTTTAGCGATTCCTTGAGATTCCAAAAGCTAGATCTAAAGTTTAGATCCTTAGTCCCTACATTTGATTCATCCTTTATTACTTAGCATAAATTTATTTGGCTATGATATCCAAATCCTAGTAGGATTTGTAAAAGACTTACCTTTGATGCCGATTTGGTGTTTATTCAAATCCAAAACTTGGTTTTCCTTCACTTGATATTCTACCAACCTTGAATCTCAATATGGGTTAGTTTTCGGCTTTTTAATAATTAAAGAAGTGGTTCTTTCAGATTCATACATGCACACAGCCTTTTCATTCATTCACACATCCATTAAACAATTATGAACCTTAGTTCATTCGGAGAAACGTTGTAGTTTTTTCATTTGTTGTTTTCCACTACCCGGGTATTTTCGTAATTTGTCTTACTGAGGTATTTTCGTAATTTGTCAAAATAAGGGTCCTTGGTGATTTTGTCACAAGGTATTTTTGGTCCTTTTAAGTTCTGGGTATTTTGGAAAATTTTTGAAATTCGAGGGTATTTGAAATTTTTGGACATTGGGGTATTTTGGTAATTTTTCCACAAATCGGGTAAATTGTAAAATTTTAATAAATCGTGGATATTTCGAAGTTGCAAAACTTTGAGGGTTCTTTTGAGAAATTTATTTTCCAAAGACGATGAAGTTGCAAAAATTTTGGAAATTAGGGTCATTTTGGTAATTTTGTAAGTTAGGGGCAATTTTGTAATTTTCCAAAATCAAGGTATTTTGATATTTTACAAATTAGGGTTTTGAATGTTTATAAAATAATGAAATTTTGGTAAAGTCGTTGAGTAGTTGAACATTTTATAAACCAAGGGCATTTTTGTAATTTTACCACTAAGGGTTTTTAGTAAATTTGTAAATCGAAATATTTTAGGAAAATTTATAAAATATTCTTTTCAAATCAAGAGGGTAATTTAGAAATTTTAAAATTAGGGTTTCCATAAAAATACTGGCTAGTCCTTTTCGGGTTTTAGTTATTGGGTTTATTTCAGTGACTAAGTCCTCTTGATTAGGGTGAACTACATACTACGCACTGTAGGATTCAATAAAGACGAGGTGAGTCACTAGGATTGCTTAAATACCAAGCTCTTCTCAATCCACTTCTAGACATGCGCTTTGCCATTCGACACCCTAGCTCGGTGACTTAATCATAGGTTTGTTTGATTAGGCATTTAAGTCTTATGTAATTGTTGGGGTAACTAGTCCTGGGTTCAAGTACTTAATCTCTATTCTACGCTCCATTCCATTTCTACCCTTAAACAGCTTCACGAAATCACACATATAGTTAGGGGTACTTACCCGGTGGACTACTTGCCTGAGACTTAGGGCCATGCCAAAGCACGCTTATTTTTCAAAGAAAATCATTTGGCTCGCTTTGAAAACGTTTTGGGCCTTAGCCCACGTGCCGAGAGTTTAAAGCTGGCTCGATATCAAATTGAAACACCCACACCCCCACGAGAATGGACCGGATCTGGTATGTTCCTAAAGTAAACCGGTTTCAAACATTTTCGTTACTTAGAGAAAATACGTAAAATTCTTAGAAAATGTTGTTGTGAGTTGGGCTTAGGTTGTAAACCCATTTATTTATACTTGTAAACCCATTTAATTAAATACATCCAAAATAGTTCTTAGCATAAAACTTAATAGTAAAGCAAAAATAAAGAGAAATCCACTTTGGGCCTTATGGCCTTATTACATCAAGTAAAACCCAAAATAATAAATTGTACAAGATTTAAAATAAAATAAAGGTTCAAATTAAACCTGAACTTCAAGTCGATCATGGCCACCTCAACATCTACCTACCGGTCCACACCTGTTCATCACCGAAAATAGTTCCCTAACGGGGTGAGTCAATGCACTCAATGTGCACACAATACTAACATTCAACAAATCGAGCACTCATGTTCAAATCATCGGATCCATATAAAATGAAATTATGATGCAACCCAAACCCAATCCTAATGGTGTAACACCCCAAACCCGGTCGATACACCACGACCGAATCTGGTATGTTACAGGGAAAAAGGTTTTTGAGAGGTTTAGGTTAGAGTATAAAAGTTTGAGGAAAACACTTCGCTAAAATTTGTATTTGAAGAAAACCCGAGTAGGTTTGATTGAAATTTGGTGATGTATTTAAAAACCCAGAAATTTTAAAAACTTACTCCGATGGGTAGACAAAACAGGTTTATCTCGTTAAGAAGTTTGAGTTGTTTATTATTGTTACAAAAACATTCTGTCTTAGTGGAAAATCGTGTTTAAGTTAGAAAACATTTGAGTTCTTCTTTATTCCAAATCTTAGTGTGATACCCGATGGTATAGTTTAAAATGTCGCTTTTGTAGTTTTGAAATCGTTATCTTTCCAAATTTTAGCACATTTTAACCCAATTAATTTGTTAAGGCATATTAAATATTTACTTTAAGCATAAACAAGCAAACCATAATTTTTAAAAGGCCTTTTACAACCCAAAATAAAACCACATAGAAATAAATAACTAATGTACCAAATTTTATAAAGTCTGAGCAAATCCTTTATTAAGCATGGCATGAGCACCTCGAGTCCATCCGGCTCCAAGTCCACGCCTATGTGTCACCGAAATGTCAAAGGAGAGAGTGAGTCGCAAGACTCAGGTATAATTCCTCTCCCAGATAACATGCCAACACACATATCATAATAGAATAATGCAAGTAATGCACCGATCCTAACCAACCATATCACCTTTTCTACCCCTGTGGTACCAAACCACCGGTGGTGCCAAACCACCGTGACCCAAAGTCACGATATCCATATTGTGGTACTAAACCACCGGTGACCAAGTCACGAATAATCCAATGATGGGGCCAACCCATCGTGTGATACCAAATCACTAGCGACGATCCCATATCTCATAAGTGGGGCCAACCCATAGTGGTGTCAACCACAGGGGACAAGTCGCAATGAGGTGCCAAACCTCCGTGTCCCAAAGACACAATGTGATACCAAATCACCGTGACCGTAGTCACAAATCCGATGATGGGGCCAACCCATCGTGTGATACCAAATCATGGCGTCCAATCCCAGATAATCAACGTGGGGCCAACCCATCGTGGTACTAAGCCACTGGGACGAGGCGCCGAGGTGCCAAACCTCCGTGACCCAAAGTCACAAAATACGTGGTACCAAACCACCGGAGGTGCCAAACCTCCGTGTCCCAAAGACACAGTGTCCCAAAGACACGGATATCATACTCCCCCTCCTCTCCTATCACCCAATCACATATCTTACTATATGCAAAATCGTGCAATCATGCTATCATGCTCACATGCTCAATATGGCATCTTAATGAATATACACCCATAATCATGATATCGTATATCATCACATATTTCATAGTGAAACGGACTTACCCGAATCCGCATCCATACCTCAATGGGTATCAAAATAGTCAACCACACTGTTTCATTTACGCAACCAGATTATCACATTACTTAGTTAAGATAGTGTGTTGGTTTACACACCTGAAATAGCGAAGATGTTAATCTTAAGAATCAGTCTACGTCCCTTGATCACCTCAACAACCCCGATCCTACATTCGCCAACAAAGGGTTAACACTAACTCATTATACCATTCGCCAAAAGTAGATAACCCAAGGGTTGCGTTAGGCCTTACCCTTGCAAATGGTTCGGTTTCCAACCAACCCGAATTAACACCGGTTCCTTCGATAATCACCTCCCTCTAAAAACACAAACCATTAGTCTTATCAAACTTGGCTTAACAACTCTAAAGAAACCATTAAAGCAACCTCTTACCACCACTTACCGATTGCTTAACAGTAAGAAGCCTCTCCTTGCTTGATTTCAACCTAAGGACCCTATACTGAAAACGATTACCATAACAAGAAGTTAACACCTTTTAACAGATCACCAAATCGGCCCTTAAACATACTAAAAATCGGTAAGGTGCAAGAAAAAAGAGAAATGGCCATACGGCCAAGAACTTACCCCAACACCAACCACTAATCGACCAACCAACCACCACTAGGAGAGAAGAAAGATTCGGCCAAACAAACACAATTGAAGGAAGGGAAATTCGACAATGAAGAACTATAGGAAGAAGAAAAAGATTCGGCCAGCACCCTTTAATCAAGATGGAAAGGGGGTTCGGCCTTGAAGAAATGGGAAGAACGATTGGGAACAAAAGCTAAAGGGTTTGGAGAAGAGAGAAAAAAATAAGAAATTAGAATGGTGAATGGGGTGCTTTGGTTTGTGTGAAAAGAAAAGAGAGAAAGTGTTTGGAGAGTGAAGTTTCACTTACACAAAATAAACAAAAGAAAGGGAAGTGGGAGAAAAGAACTTTCGGCTACCAATGACCAAAATCGGAAAGGGTACGATTGTGGTAGCTTCGGTTTGGATGAAGAAGAAATGGAGCAAGCAATTGGGGCAGCTTGTTTGGTAACACAAAATGTAGAAAATGAAAGTGCAAGATTTTGCAAGTGGAGTTGCTTGGGGTTTCGGTGTTCACAAGATGCAAAAGAGGGGAAATGGGAACAATATTCGGCCACACCAAGTTTAGAGATGCAAAGCAATTTTGTCGCAAAGCTACTTGAGCATTCGGTTTTAGCTGAAAAAAAAGAAGAAGTAACTTAAAATTTTGGCTCGTTTTGACTAGGAGAAAACTTGCTTACCAAAAGAGTTTTGACCGAAAGGAAGAAAGAATAAAAAAAAAAAAAAAAAAAAAAAAAAAAATGCACCCATGCCAAAAGCAAATTCGGCTCACCCCTACTACCCAAACCGGCCACTCAAACCACCCCCCAAAATCTCTCCAAATCCGGCCACAACTTCCCCCCATTTACTCTCAAACCACCAATTCAAACTAGTTGAACTAGTCCACCTCCACAATTTGCTCTCCACCCACCATTTGAATGTGTTGACTTAGTCCATGGTAGAGTTTGAACTACCAACAACTCCACCTCCCCATGCCGTCAAAATGAAGCAAAAAGGTGGGATTTTCGCAGCTTGAACACAAGACCTCCTCCCTTGCACTTGACGCCAAACACAAGCTCTAAGTGGCGCATGCTTGCCACTCCACCAACTCCTTTGTTATGCCACAATTCAACAAATAATATATATAATCCCCAACTCCTTCCGCTCCTATCACCTAAAGCCCAAAAACTAAAATTTACCACCTACTCAGGCTCACTCCTAGCCTACAACTAAGCCCCGAAACCACACAAACAACAACATAGCAAGCCATTAACATGCAACAATGCCAAAAATAAAATAGCCCTTAACCCGGGATATTACAGTTCTACCCCCTTAAAATAATTTCGACCTCGAAATTACCTGGTCAGAAGAGTTGCGGGTATTGCTGTCTCATCACATCCTCGGGTTCCCACGTAGCTTCTTCCACGCCATGATTCCGCCAAAGAACCTTAACCAAAGGCACATACTTCTTACGCAGAACCTTCACATCCCGATCTAAAATCTGTACAGGCTCTTCCTCCATGGTCATATCTGGGTTTACCTCGATTTCTTCCACTGTCACCACATGCGATGGATCTGAGCGATAACGCCGAAGAATCGAAACATGGAACACGTCGTGAATCTGACTTAGCTCTGCTGGCAACTCGAGCTGATATGCAACTGGTCCCACTCGTCTCAGTACCTTATATGGCCCAATAAACCTCGGACTTAGCTTGCCTTTCCTCCCGAACCTTAATACTTTCTTCCACAAGTGAGACCTTCAGGAAAACCCGATCTCCCACAAAGAAATTCAATATCTCTCCGCTTAAGATCGACATAAGACTTCGTCGGTCCAAGCTTCTTACAACCGAGCTGAATCAACTTAACCTTGTCTTGGTCTCAAAGAACCAACTCGTCCCAACAATCATGCGTTCACTTAACTCGTCCAACAAGTAGGTGAGCGACACTTCCTACCGCATAACGCCTCATATGGTGCCATTTTGATACTCGCTTGGTAACTATTGTTGTGGCGAACTCATTAACGGTAGATATTCCTCCCAACCGCCTCGAAATCCAATACACACCTCGCAACATGTCCTCCAAGATCTCAGATAACCTGCTCCGATTGCCTGTCGATCGTGGATGAAATGCCGTGTCTTTGAAATCTAACAGTGTACCCAGAGCTGATGCAATGCTTTCCGTAACCTTGACGTGAACCTCGGATCCCTATCCGAGATGATCGACATGGCACCCGTGTAGTCTTACTATCTCGACACATACAACTTCGCCAACCTCTCAAGTGAGTAATCCACCCTCACCGAATAAAGTGAGTGATTTAGTCGATCGATCCACGATTACCCAAATCAATCTTTCTTGCTCGGTGTAGCGGTAATCCACCGACGAAATCCATAGTTATCCTTTCCCACTTCCAGAGGATCTTCACTTTGGTGAAGTAACCCAGACGGCAATCGATGCTCAAATTTGACCTGCGACATGTTAGACACTTCCCCACAAACTTCGGTTACTTCCTTTTTCGCACTGCCACCGTAATCTGTTCTCCGAGGTCCCTATACATTTTGCTACCTCCGGGATGCATAGCGTAGGGCTGCTATGTGCATCTGAAGAATCTTTTGCCTTAGCTCAGTATCTCTCGGCATACAAGCTTTCCCACGAAAACAAAGACTCCATCACCCTACACACTGTAACCCTCCAAACTAGCGTTCTGCACTTGTGTCCTCTGCGCACTCAGAACCTCATCCAATAACTATTTTTCTCGATCCGCTCAACCCAAGTAGGCTTAACTCAGCTCTGCGTAATACTCCGTCGTCATACAAACTCAAGTGAGCAAACAACATCTTAAATCCAAAACAACCTTATGGCTCAACGCGTCTCGCCACAATGTTAGCCTTCCGGATGATACTCGATTGAGCAATCATAGTCTTTCGGACTCAATCCATCTGCTACCCTCGATTCAAGTCTTTACGAGTCGGAAGGTACTTGAACTCTTATGGTCCGTGTAGACTATTGATCTTTCTCCGCATAAGTAATGCCTCCATATCTTTAAGGTAAAAACTACAACCGCTAACTCCGGATCGTCGTTGGATAATTTACCTCATGTGGCCTCAAGCGTCGGGACGCGTAAGCCACAACCTTCCTTCCCGCATCAAGACACAACCCAATCCGATGTGATGCATCGCGATACACTGTGAATTCCTTACCGACCTCGGGTTGAATCGAAACTCGAGCTTGATCGAAATCTTCTTCAACTTATCGAAGCTCTCCTGCCGCTTCACGGTCAAATGAACGGAACCCTTTTCTCAATAATTTAGTCATCGGTGCCGCAATTAATGAGAAATCCTCTACAAATCTTGGTAGTATCCCGCCAAGCCCGAAAACTCGAATCTCGCTCATCGACCTTGGCGGCTTCCAATCCAAGATCGCCTCAATCTTACGAGGTCCACTCTAATCCTTCATTGATACTACATGACCAAAGAACGTCACCTCCTAAGCCGAAACTCGCATTTACTAAACTTCGCATAGAAACAAGTTTCTCCTCGAAATCTGCAATACCACATAAATGGGCATCATGTTCCTCCTCGGTCCTTGAATATACCAAGATGTCATCGATAAAAACCACTACGAACCGATCTAGATATCGTTGGAACACCCTATTCATCGATCCATGAAAATTTGCCGCTGCGTTAGTCAACCCGAACGGCATAACCAAGAACTCAAAGTGCCCATACCGAGTACGAAATACCGCCTTACTGAGATATCGCCTCCTTTACCCTTAATCGGTGATACCTGACCTTAAGTCGATCTTGAGAAAATTGACGCCTCTTCACCGATCAAACAAGTCATCTATCCGAGGCGGTGGATACTTGTTTTTGATCGTCGACTTATTCGGTTGGCGGTAGTCTATACACATCCGCATGGTACCGCTTTCTTCTTTACAAAGAGTACCGGCACTCCCCATGGTGAAATACTTGGCCTGATAAAACCTCGGTCCAACAATTCCTGTATGTGAGCCTTAAACTCCACCAATTCTTTAGGTGCCATCCTGTATGGAGCAATAGATACTGAGCGCAGATTAAGATAATGATCTATCCCGAACTCTACCTCCCGATCCGGTGGCAAACCCAAAGCTCCTCAGAAACACATCCCCAAATTCCCTAATCGTCCAACCGTCTCCACAAAGCAGACTCCTTAGCCTCCAAGGCATACACATGAACCACATATGCTTCACAAATACTTCGACCATCTTCTCGACTTTCGAGGCGAGATACCATATTGGACGATAATTCCTCCTATTACCGATCGAGAACTACCTCATCACCCTTATTTTTTTGTAACCATGCGCTTAGCACGTAATCCAACTCGCTTTGGTACTTAACCACCACCCATCCTCGTAATCGATCGAACTCCCCAAACGGCGGCCCATCGATCGACCTCGAAAGATACCCCTTGGAGTTCTAGAGGTGCGTCTCTATCTGACTTATCTACAACTCTGAGTGACCTAGAGGGCTTATTACGGTCATCCGCCTAGAAGATATTTCGAGTCTAGATCCATGGTCTTCACTATGCTACTTGCAACATATGAATGTGTTGAACCCACATCAATCAAAATAGTAAATGGAGAACCAAAGATTAAAACGCGTCTGCAGTAATGACGTCCGGTCGTCGCCTCCTCTCGGCCCTCGCAAGATACACTAGCCACGGCCGTCGGCCTCGAAGTACACACCTCCGCCTGGTGCTCCACGGCCCGACCGGACCCATTACCTCCTCTGCCATTACCTCGGCCCTCTGCGGTGGTGGTCCATTATTTCTATCTGAGTACGACCACGAATCTCCGATGAATCCTAGCCAACTTGCGCAGACAGGTCCCTCACACGTGGTCCAGTGAGCCACACTCAAAATAGCCTCTACCATCGGTCCAACATCCTCTCCAATGAGCCTTCCCACAACGGTTACATCAAGCGGTCCCCTGCGCGACAACAAACCTACCTACCCAACCGATTCGCCCACTCGGTCTAGCCCTTTTGCTGATTTCGATGACCCGGAAGATCCAAAACTCCTCTTGTGTCGGTTCCTATCCATACCACCTCACGATTCCTTAATGCCCTCGGCTACCTTCGCCTTTTCAACTAGGGCAAGAAATTCACGCTCTGCTGAGGCACAATTATCAATCTTAATTCGTCCCGCAGTCATCCTCAAACGGACACACCTCTCATATTCAGTAGCCACCATGCCCCTGGCATACCGACTCGACCTCGAAACTCACCTCGTGTTCGACCGATTTGCTCCCCTAAACTAACCTCAGAAATGCTTTTCGCTGCTCATTAATGTAATTAGCCCCACGTACTTTTTCGATAGCGACCGAAATAGTCCCAAGTCGATCTTGACTATAAGCGGCGTCCCGAACAAAGAGCCACCACCGGTATGACTCATCTCGAGAAGTGATACGATCCCTTTAATTTCTCTTCACGAGCTAGGTCTAGATCATCCATGATCCGCTCGTCGCTTCCACCAATACTCGGAGGCTTTGGAGCAACACCGAGACACCTCGAAGAATTCAAATTTATTTGCCCAAGTCGCTCAGTGCTGATTTCCTAGCTCCTACACCTCCACCTACTCCAGCTACCCTTTTTAAAACCCGCGACATCGCTTTGTGACCTGCGTCCTCCCGCTTTGCTCTTGGAACTCACCATCTCCAGCTGGTGGCGGAACCAGTATCTCATTCTCTGAACCCTAACTAGAACCTACGGGCTCAGAAACTGTCATCCTACCGCGACCACGTCCACGACCACGTCCACCTCGGGTACTCATGACTAAATCTCGTCTGATTAAAGAATTTTATGTATCAGTCATTATTCCACCGTTTAAAAGCAAAGTCTTATGAATATTGCTTATTAAAAAGTTTCGTTTTCACGAGTCCACAGAGTCCTATCAGTTTCAGTCTCTACGGTAGTCTTACTATCACTAGCCATTCCATCACATCAACATCATTATCACAAACAATGGTACGGGGTACTTACCTGGGCGGATTGGTGCCGGTGACTCGATGTCATGCCTTTCAAACCATGCTTTCTAAAACATAACGCTTAAAACAGACTTTTGAAAACATTTTGGGCCTTAGGCCCACAGCCGAGCCTTTAAACTTAGCTCTGATACCACAATTGTAACACCCCAAACCCGGTCGATACACCACGGTAGAATCGGTATATTACAGGAAAAAGGTTTTGAGAGGTTTAGGTTTGAGTATAAAAGTTTGAGGAAAACACTTCGCTAAAATTTTGTATTTGAAGAAAACCCGAGTAGGTTTGATTGAAATTTGGTGATGTATTTGAAAACCCGAAATTTTAAAACTTACTCAGATGGGTAGACAAAACAGGTTTATCTCGTTAAGAAGTTTGAGTTAAATTGACGTGGACTTGGTAGGGATGACCGTGGGGCCATACTACAATAAGGGTTAATTAAACTTTGAACTTTTATTAAAGACTTTCATAATTTACTATTATGGGTTTGATGTAATAAGGCCACTATAAATATTTTATGGATTTTATGTGTGGATGGATTTAAATTATGTTTTGGACTATTAATATGGGCTTATAATTATTTTGTTTTCTTAAAATAATTTGGGTTTTCAAATATATGAAATTCCTTTATCATTTTCTTAAATATCTTGAACTCTTATAAAAATTTACTCAAGTTTTATCAATACAATATTAATGATATTTTCAATTAATGTTTTTTTCATATTCATCAAATTTAAAATACTCTTTTGGTTTTATTAAACCTTATAAATAAAACGATGATTTTGAAATTTTATTTACTTTAAATTGTTAAGATAGTTCGATCTATGTAACAAACCAAATCTAAATCTTTTCTGCATAGATAGGGTTTGGGGTGTTACATAAATAATATCGAGCGATTTCAAAAACTTCAATTTGTGGTTGGTTCAATAAATAATTTATAAAATTATTTCAATTATGTTCTAAAAGATCGAGTATGGCACCACAAGCATCTGGCACCAAGTCATGTAAGTATTCATTGTTAAATGATTATTATGATGATGATATGATCATAGGAACACTCTAGAACTTCTAGTTTTAGATGTTAAAGTTTGTAGAGATTGAGACTATAGGATGTGTTGCGAAAAACAACTTTATCTCTCAAATCTCATAAAATATCGTTAATAAACATCGAAACAAATTTTTCGATTCATAAAACTTGTAATCGATTAAATCAATTAGTCACTGAGCACTAGAGGACGTGGTCGTGGGCCAGATGGCGTGGTAGTGGAAGAGGAGTAGGTGTTCTTGGCAAATTTGATGGAATTGCCTTTCGATGAGTTCTACCTCATTCGGGCATGGATTGGTTGGTTAAACATCTAGCATTTGGATTGTGCTGAAAAGCGAATGACAATAATAACCTCGGATGATAAGGAAGTCATAATGATTGGTGAGAGAAGGAACTACTTGGCGAACGTGGTATCGGCGTTGAAGGCGAAAAAGTTGGTACGAAAAGGGTATGGAGCATTCCTAGCCTTTATTTGTCCTTTGGATGCCAAAGAGATATCATGGATGATGTGAGAATGGTGAAGGAATTTCGGATGTATTTCCGAAGAACTTCGGTATACCTCGGATCGAGAAGTAGAATTTGGCATTGAGCTTTTGCGGAGCACTCAATGTCCATTGCTCCTTATAGAATGGCCAGAAGGAGTTAGCGAGCTTAAAGCTCAAATTCAAGAATTGCTAGATCGGGGATTTATTCGCCATCGTGTCTCGTGGGGAGCACGGTTTTGTTCGTCAAGAAGAAGGATGGATTGATGCGTATGTGCATTGATTACGGACAATTGAATAAATTGAAGATCAAGAATAGGTATCCTTTGCCGCGAATTGATGACTGTTTTGATCAATTGAATGGAGCTGATTTTCTCAAAATTGATTTGAGATCGGGTTATCACCAACTTAAGGTGAAAAAGCGAGATATTTATAAGGCGGCATTTGAACTTGTTACGAGACATTATGAGTTTGTGGTGATGCCGTTTGGATTAACCAATGCACAGTCACATTTATGGACATGATGAACCGAGTCTTTCAACCATATTTAGACCGGTTTGTTGTAGTGTTCATAGATGACATTTTGGTTTATTCAAAAATGATGAGGAGCATGACACGCATTTGCGTATAGTATTCAACTCTTACGTGATAAGCAACTTTATGCCAAATTCAAGAAATGCAAATTTTGGCTAAAGGAAGTGACTTTCTTGGGTCATGTGGTATCAGCTGAAGGAATAAGGGTGGATCCTCGAAAGATTGAGGCTATTTTGGATTGGAAACCACCAAAGTCGGTGGCTGAAATTGAGTTTCTTGGAATGGTGGTTATTATAGGCGCTTTGTTGAGGGTTTTGATTCTTGCACCCTAACTAAAGCATTGCGGAAGGGAGTTCTGTATATTTGGATGAAAAGCAACAGGAGAGTTTTGAGAAATTAAAAAGATTCGACGGAGCTCAATTTTGATTCAATAGGATGAAAAATTCAACTTTTATTGTGATCGTCTCATGCGGAGTGCAGGTTGTGTTTGATGCAAAATAGAAAGGTGGTGGCTTATGCTTCTTGTCAATTGAGACCATGAAGTAAACTACCCTACTCATGATTTGGAGTTAGTCTGCGGTGGTTTTTGCTTTAAAGATTACGAGGCCTATCTACGGTGAGAAGTCTATTTCTACCAGATCACAAGAGTCTTAAGTACCTCCTTACCCAAAGGAGTTGAATTTGAGACAAAGAAGATTGGTGGAATTATTAAAGGACTATGATTTCTCAATCGAATATCATCCTGGAAAGGCTAACGTGGTAGTGACGCGTTAAGTCATAAATGATATCGATTTAAGAGTAATGTTTGCTCATTTAAGTTTGTATGAGGATGGTAGTTTGTTAGCGAAACTTGGTGAAGCCTCGTGGTGGAACAAATCAAGAAAGCAGGACATCGAGATAAAAGTTGAAACTTTTATTTCAAGGAGTTGAAAGGGGTGAAATAGGGGATTTTGGTATAAACACGGATGGAGTCTTGTGTTTTAGTGGAAGGTTTGTATGCCTAAAGACTGAAATTGAGACAAATGATTCTCGAGGCGCATAGTAGCCCTTATGCTATACCGGGAGGAAATAAGATGTGTCGAGATCTCGTGAACGATATTGGTGGCCAGGGTTGAAGCATGAGATTTCTAAGTTTGTAGGAAAATGTTTGACTTGTCAGCAAGTGAAGGCGGAGCATCAATTACCGTCAGGATTGTTACAACCGGTAAAGATTCCTCTTTGGAAATGGGAGCGGATAACTATGGATTTTGTTAGTGGGTTACCTTTAACACCTACTAAGAAAAATTCCGTATGGGTAATAGTTGATCGTTTAATGACCTCATTTTTCTTCGGTTGTATGGATTATTCGTTGCAAAAATTGGTTAAGCTGTATGTATCCGAAGTCGTGAGGTTGCATGGGGTACCAGTGTCCATTATTTCAGACAGGGATCCTAGATTTACGTCACGATTTTGGAAAGCTTTGCATGAAGCCTTGGGGACAAAGTTGAATTCGATCGGCTTCTCATCCTCGGTCGATGGACAGTCGGAAAGAGTAATTGATATTGGAAGACATGTTAAGGGGATGTGTGATCGGCGAGAGGTAGTTGGGAGGATTTTCTACCATTGGCGGAATTGGCATATAATAATAGCTATCAGTCTAGCATTAGATGGCACCCTATGAGGCATTGTGGTGGGTGCCTTACTCCTTGGATTGAATTAGGCAAACGACGGATGTTGGGTCTTTGATTTTTGAAGCAGAGGAAAAGGTAAAAGATATTCGAACACGATTAAAGGAAGCTTCGGATGAGCGAATCGTATCTGATTTAAAGCGAAAGGATATCGAGTTTCTTGTGGGAGCAAGTCTTCTTGAAGGTCTCACCTTGGAAGAAGATTTTAGATTTGGAAAGAAGGGCAAGTGAGCCCTAGGTTTATCGGGCCATATCGTGTGATGAAGCGTGTTGGAATGGCTTATCAAATTGAATTACCTCGGAGTTGGGTCAAATTCATAATGTTTTCCATGTTTCCATCTTTGAGACACTATAGATCGGATCCATCTCATATAGTACCGATTGAGAAGTGGAATTAAATGCGACTTGTCTTTTGAAGAAGAACCATGGAAATTTTAGGCCGGGATGTTAAGGTGCTAAAAGAAAGACATGCCATTGGTCAAAGTTTTATGGCGTAATCACGCGGAGGAAGCTACGTGGGAGCTGAGGAAGCTATTCGGCGACAATATCCTCACCTCTTTTCGGTAAATTTCGAGGATGAAATTTTCTTTAAGAGGTAGAATTGTAACATCCAAAATAATTGAGTATCATTATGTTGCTAAATGATAGTTCGAGTTACTTGGACTTAGAATAAATATTATTTTTATTAAGTATACTTTAGAGCAAAATTTAAATGACCTTAAGACTTAGATTAATTAAAGTGCTAAAAGATGGCATAAATGAGTTAATAGCATAGTGGTGATGGCGCCATGATTTAGACATGAGGGAGGAGGTTCGAATCTTCTAGCTTGCTATAATATCCCGGGTTAAGGACTATTTTATTTTTGGCATTGTTGCATGTTAATGGCTTGCTATGTTGTTGTTTGTGTGGTTTGGGGCTTAGTTGTAGGCTAGGGTGAGCCCAGTAGGTGGTAAATTTTAGTTTTGGGCTTTAGGTGATAGGAGCGGAAGGAGTTGGGGATTATATATATTATTTGTTGAATTGTGGCATAACAAAGGAGTTGGTGGAGTGGCAAGCATCATGCTTAGAGCTTGTGTTTGGCGTCAAGTGCAGGGAGGAGGTCTTGTGTTCAAGCTAAAAAATCCCACCTTTTGCTTCATTTTGACGGCATGGGGAGGTGGAGTTGTTGGTAGTTCAAACTCTACCATGGACTAAGTCAACACATTCAAATGGTGGGTGGAGAGCAAATTGTGGAGGTGGACTAGTTCAACTAGTTTGAATTGGTGGTTTGAGTAAATGGGGAAGTTGTGGCGGTTGGAGAGATTTTGGGGGTGGTTTGAGTGGCGGGTTTGGGTAGTAGGGTGGCAGAATTTGCTTTTGGCATGGGTGCATTTTTTTCTTCTTTCTTCCTTTCGGTCAAAACTCTTTTGGTAAGCAAGTTTCTCCTAGTCAAGCGAGCCAAAATTTCAAGTTACTTCTTCTTTTTTTCCATTAAAACCAAGATGCTCAAGTAGCTTTGAACAAAATTGCTTTGCATCTCTAAACTTGGTGTGGCGAATATTGTTCCCATTTCCCTCTTTTGCATCTTGTGAACACCAAACCCCAAGCAACTCCACTTGCAAAATCTTGCACTTTCATTTTCTACATTTTGTGTTACCAAACAAGCGCCCCAATTGCTTGCTCCATTTCTTCTTCATCCAAAGCTACCACAATCGTACCCTTGATTTTGGTCATTGGTTGTGCGAAAGTTCTTTTCTCTCCACTTCCCTTTCTTTTGTTTATTTTGTGTAATTTGAAACTTCACTCAAACACTTTCTCTCTTTCTTTTCACACAAAGCACCCCATTCACCATTCTAATTTCTTATTTTTCTCTCTTCTCCAAACCCTTAGCTTTTGTTCCCAATCGTTCTTCCCATTTCTTCAAGGTAGAACCCTTTTCCATCTTGATTAAAGGGTCTTGCCAAATCTTTTCTTCTTCCTATAGTTCTTCATTCTTAATTCCCTTCCTTCAATTGTGTTTGTTTGGCGAATCTTTCTTCTCTCCTAGTGGTGGTTGGTTGGTCGATTAGTGGTTGGTGTTGGGGTAAGTTCTTGGCGTATGGCCATTCTCTCTTTCTTGCACCTTGATTTTTAGTATGTTTAAGAGTGATTTGATTGTCATTAAAAGGTGTTAACTTCTTGTTATGGTATTTTTCATATAGGGTCCTTGGGTTGAAAATCAAGCAGGAGGCTTCTTACTCTGTTAAACAATGGTAAGTGGTGTTAAGAGGTTGCTTTAATGGTTTCTTTAGAGTTGTTAAGCCAAGTTTGATAAGACTAATGGTTTGTGTTTTAGAGGTGATTATCGAAGGAACCGGTGTTAATTGGGTTGGTTGGAAATCGAACCATTTGCAAGGTAAGGCCTAACGCAACCCTTGGGTTATCTACTTTTAATGAATGGTATAATGAGTTAGTGTTAACCCTTTGTTGGCGAATGTAGGATCGGGGTTGTTGAGGTGATCAAGGGGCGTGGGCGATTCTTAAGATTAACATCTTCGCTATTTCGGTGTGTAAACCAACACACTATCTTAACTAAGTAATGTGATAATCTGGTTGTGTAAATGAAACGGTGTGGTTGACTATTTTGATACCCATTGAGGTATGGATGCGGATTCGAAGTCCGTTTCACTATGAAATATGTGATGATATACGATATCATGATTATGGGTGTATATTCATTGAGATGCCATATTAAGCATGTGAGCATGATAGCATGATTGCGCGATTTTGCATCTAGTATGATATGTGATTGGGTGATATGAGGAGGAGAGTATGATATCCGTGTCTTTGGGACCTTTGTCTTTAGGACACCGGAGGTTTGGCACCTCCGGTGGTTTGGTACCACGTGTGACTTTGGGTCACGGAGGTTTGGCACCTCAGCGTCTCGTCGATGGCTTAATCTGCGATTGGGTTGGCCCCACGATTGATTATACTGGGATTGGCGCGGTGATTTGGTATCACGATGGGTTGGCCCCATTATCGGTTGTGACTACGGTCACCAGTGATTTGGTATCACATTGTGTCTTTGGGACACGAGGTTTGGCACCTCATTACGACTCATCCACTGGTTGACACCAAGTGGGTTGGCCCCACTTAGGATATGGGATGCGTCGCTAGTGATTTGGTATCATCGATGGGTTGGCCCCATCATTGGATTATTCGTGACTTGGTCACGGTGGTTTGGTACCCAGTATGGATATCGTGACTTTGGGTCACAGTGGTTTAGCACCACCGGTGGTTTGGTACCACGGGGTAGAAAAGGTGATATGGTTGGTTAGGATCGGGTTGCATGCATTATTACATTATGATATGTGTGTTGGCATGTTATCTGGGAGGGAATTATACTTAGTCTTGCGACTCTCTCTCCTTTGACATTTGACACATAGGCGCGGACTTGGAGCCGGGATGGACTCGAGGTGCTCATGCCATGCTTAATAAAGGATTTGCTCGGACTTTATAAAATTTGGTACATTAGTTATTTATTTCTATGTGGTTTTATTTTGGGTTGTAAAAGGCCTTTTAAAAATTATGGTTTGCTTGTTTATGCTTAAAGTAAATATTTAATATGCCTTAACAAATTAATTGGGTTAAAAGTGCTAAAATTTGGAAGATAACGATTTCAAAACTACAAAAGCGACATTGTTGTAATAAGGCCGCTTAACTTTTATTTTGGGGACATTTTGTTTGGTTGTTTCTATAACTTTCGTTAAGCATACTTGGTAAATATGAACTGGTTGTTTTCAAAACCTCGATAAGTACTTGTTTTCTGACATGTTCACTGATTAAGTAATAAATGCGGAGTAACAATAAGACAACTATGTTTTTTTTTCTAAATCAAGTTTTAACACGTTTTAAACGTCACAAGATTCAACTTCATTTTCTCTAAAATTATCCAAAAGTTTTCTCCTTAAACAAATTGACAAATCGATTTTCAAAACATTTTCTTCTCCGTGGCACGCCAGATTCGGTTGTAGCGTTTCGACCGGGTTTGGGGTGTTACAATTTTTTATTTTGTTTTATTTTTAAAATTATTCTAATACTATATTGAACTATTTTATCATATTAAAATGTTATATTATTTTTATTATTTTATTAATTTTGTTAATAGTATAAAATTTATATATTTTTTGTATGTATTATCCTTATGTATTTAATTATTATATTTTATTTTATTTGGTTTAATATAATTTATATTATATATTATTTTATAATTTTATATAAGTTATTATATTATACAATTTTTTTAATTTGTATATAGTATTATATTATATCATATATTATTATTTTTAAAATTTTATTTTTTATAAAATCTATTTATATTATAAAACATATTTTATTTATATTGTTTAATATATATGTAATTTTTATATATATGATTTTTATTATATACTATTTACTAATTATTTTTATTATATATAATCATTTATATATGTATTAAATTATTAAATTATGTATTGGTTATAATTTTTTTCCACTTTAAATTCTTTTTATTGTTTATATATATATTAAATCATTTTAAAAACATTATTTTTTATTTTTCAAATATTTAAATATATCATTCCCTTTTCATTTGATTTTGTTATTTTGTGAAGATCTTAATTATCGCTACTTCTTTCATATCTCACGCTTATTTATTTATGTTTCTTTAATTGTTTATTATTGCTTAATTTATTTGTTCATGTTGTATTATTCTTTATTCATTTATTGTTAATATAATTTGTAGTTATGTTGAATTGCTATTAAATATATATATATATTCCATATCTACTCCAAAACCATTTGTTTTATAAAACACATTTAATTACATTTACGTATTTTATTCAAAGGCTTTTAAATACAGTGATATATGATGTTTGGGGACTTCGAGAGAAATTATACCCTAACTTATTGGGTTTTAATTTTTTCTCGTAGAACTTAAAATATCAAGTATCCTCTCTTTGAAACCTATAAATTTTAAATAAAAACTTATTCTCGAGAATTCAAAATTTTTGTGTCCTAACTCACTGGATATGATGTTTTGTTATCTCAAGATCAGAATTTCAGAAAATAAGGCAATGTTTCATGTTTGGAAATTCGAGAAATTGTGCCCTAACGTGCTGGGTTTCGATTTTTCGTACGTCCAAATAACTAAATATCCTTTTAATTTCGTGTTTTGGGAAATTAAGGGATGATTTTTCGTACACCCTAACGTACTGGATGTGATATTTTATTCTTTTGGGACAAAAGAGTCTTAATATTCCAAAACGGGTTATATAAAGATTCTTTAAAAGAAATTGTATTTTAAAATCTTTCCAAATTCTCGACATAAGGACATTAATTAATCAATTAGGTACCAATTTTTGGGCGTTACGAAGGTGCTAATCCTTCCTCATACGTAATCGACCCCCGAACCCATTTTCTTGTATTTCGTGGACCAAAATCAACATTTTAAAATAAAATATTTTATAAGGTGATCCAATCACACCTACGTAAAAAGGGATTGGTGGCGACTCTATTTTTGTTTTAAAAAGTCGACCCCCGTTTTTTTAATTAACTTAAAAATGGTTTCGACAATTATGTCCTTACTTTATTATTTTATATTGATTTTACTATTGAGTTACTATTAATTTAATTACAAATTTTTTTCAATTTTATACAGGTGATGCTTTATAGGAATATGTGTAGGACTATGTTTTGGCTTCACTTTGACTATGTTTGGTTGATTACTACTTAGTTTGGGCTAAATATTTTTTTAATGTTCGGATTATGTTTGGACTATGGATTATATATTTAAATTATATATATTTGGACTATGATTATATTCACATTACTACTTTATTTAAAGCAAGCTCCCGTTAATTTCTAGCAATCACCTGGATGCCTCCTTCTATGACGTTCACAAATAAGCGTAGATACATCTCTCATGCCCTCTGTACTAGCAATTGAGGTAATCTGAGGTCGTTGACTATCTTGCCTATGTCCTTCCCTCCTTAAAGACTATGAAGGAGTGGAAAAATAACCTCTAAAGTCCTTGGCCTTTTTGGTTAAAGATGGTGGCAAGGTGACTACTCGCGTCGTCGATGTGCAAACATCAGGGTACAGAATCAACACTAACACAATCAAATAATAAAAGCAATATATGTAAGTGTGACAGGTTAGTTGTAATATTTATAATGTTCAATGGAACACCAGAGTATTCTAAGGATCGAACCCACAGGAGTCGACAATTAAGCGATTTCTAAACTATGGACATGTAATTAAGGAAGTCTAACCAACTACTCACTAAGCATTATAGTACGGAAGGCCATAAATGAGGTTAATTATGTTAATATACTAACTAATCGCTAAAGAGGGCTAAATCGTAAAATAAGCAAAACTATGAACTTAACCGATTAATAAAAAGCAGTGGTTGATTGACTTCCATGTAGCTAGTTAACCCATGAATTAGGGAAATGACTGGCTTAAACTCCTAAAATGACTCAATTTTACCTCTCGGCCTCAATTTTACCAAGTTAGATGAATTATTCTTGTTTATCTCGACCTCACCCAACTAACCCGGGACTATCAAATTGGTGCTCGATAAGATCTCCTCTTGATCTCACTTATCTTAATTTTTTTCTTAGGGGCGTCAATCCTAAGTTTTAAAATCTATTCGATTTAGTCTAAGTTTTGCAATTTAGTTCCTGAAACAAAAGTTAACTAGCTAACATTTCCACCAACCTCCCACTTCAAATTTAGTTACCAATAATCATACTTAAGCAAAAAAAAAAAAAAACACAATAATCAAATAAAATTTGCATCTAAGCTAAACACAATAAAAATAAGAAAAGCTTGAAAGGAATGAAAATGGTATCAAAGGAAATGTAAAAAAAAAAAACCACTTAAAATCATATTTGTAATGATGAAACTAAAAGGAAATTGAGTTATATTGAAACTAAGGATTAAATTGAAAATAAAAAGAGTTTAAGGTACTAAATAAACAAATAAACACTAGCTACAGTGATAACTAACTTAACTAACTACTCTTGAAAATAAGAAAAACTGGATGAAATCATAAACTAAACGCTATAATTATGGAGCAGAAGATTAAAACCCTAAAAGATGAAGAGAAAAATTGAAAAACATGAAAATGTGTTGAGTATACATTAGCTTTGTAACAGCCTGTTTTTAGTCAAATTAGAACAATGGTTTTGAAACCAAAAATCTGAATTCAAAATAATTATTTTATTATTTATTTAATGTCTACAGCATGATAATATGTTTGTGTGAAAATTTCGTTAAGAAATTTTATCGTTTGATTGGTCAATTTGATAAAAAGAACTAAATCGTGTAAAGTGCAAAAGTGAGTTCTAATAGTTAAAGGTATTAAATAGCTATGGAATAATATCCTAGAAATGGGCTTGTGCATTCATGCTTAATTATGTGAAATATTATTTTTATGAATGTTCTGAATGTGATCTATGAATATCGTGAACTTTAAAATGTAGGGAAAAACCTTAGAAAATTTTTAGATTTTAAGTCTTATTAAGGGAGCTAAGTGAATAGGGCCTTAAGAGAAAAAAGTATGTGAAATATGGCATACAATTGGGCTTGGGAAAAATGGCTATAAGGCGCCACTTAAGGGCCTAGCATGTGACGCCACCTACATATGCAATTGGGCTTGTGTTCGAGCCACAAGGAAAGCAAAAAGAAGTTTTATTTTTGCTACAAGATAGGTAGAAGTGGACGGCATTAAGGCACTAAAAAGGAGGTGTTTTATTTTTATTAAAATTCGGCAAATAGATGGATAAGTGATGGATAATTATTGGTATTTTTTTTAAGAGATAAGAGATAATGAGGAGATTAATAAAGGAGTTGATCAGGAGTTGAGGTGGTGGCCGAATATGGGGCTCTTTGGGTTGGTATTTTCGATTTTGAAAGGGGGCTTAAGTGTTGAATTTTGTTGTTTCACCCCTAAGTCTCTCTTGCCAAATTTTGTAGTCAAGGAAATCCTCTCCTTTTCTCATTTATTTTGATAAGGCCGAAACTCCATTAGCATCCTCCATTGCTGAAATTCTCCTACTCTTCTCCTAATCTTTTTTTTTTCTTTCTTCCAACCCCAAATTCCCTCGTAGCCGAATATTTCTTGTGACTTAAAGCCTTAGCTGAATCTTTGTGGGACCTCAAGCAAAGGGGCTGTCGATTTCTTCAAGTAAGGGTAAGATCCAAATTCGGTTTCCATTCCTCTATATCTTTAGACTTATCGAAATTTAGGGACTAATCCCTATTGTTGTTCTTGGCTGAATTATGGAAGGGAGGCTTCGAGATTTAGTAGTTATCAACTACAAAGAGGAGATCTGTAGGGACTTTCAAGGATCCAAGGTGAGTTAATCGGTCAAAGGCCATTTATCATGTTTAAGTGATTGAAAATCAGATCTAATATGTGAGTTTATAGGGATTTCGACAGAGGTATACAAGGATTTTGGGATTTGAGAATCAAAAGGTAAGTCCATATGCACATTCGGCCAAGGCCTAGTTTGGTATCTAGATTTATTTCTTGATTATTCAAAAAGCCGAAACTAACAAGTTAATAGATCTAATGATCAGCCGATTACAGGAAGGAGCCTAGCAAAGTTTCGGGATTTGATCTTAAATCCAATTGGCAATAAGGTAAGTTTTGGTTTCAAAAGTCCTTCGGGATTTAACAATCTAGCCTAATAAGTTTTACTAACATGTCTACTAATGGCTGACTATAGGAATTAAAGGATCTAAGGCTTTAGATCAAGTTTCTCGGGATTTAAGTGAATCGCTAAGTGTATCAGGTGTGTATCCCACACCATCTTTTAATAAGATTTATGGCTAAAATTTAATATGAGCATGTTTATAAGAATGTGAATATGGCTAAAGTACCATGCTATGGTACAAAGTACTCAGGTACGTTTCCTACTCCTACTAGGACTATAAAAAATATCTGTTAAGGCACACATATGAAACTATAAGTATGTGATTTAAGAATTTGGCATGTTTTGTGTGACATGGGCATATGGGATATTATGAAAAAGGGGAAGTGAATGTGGTGACCTAAGACCACGATATCTCAAAGTGGTGACCTAAGACCACGATATCTGAATATGGTGTCTCATGACACAAAGTATGTATCTGGTGGCTATGCCACGAACTTTATAAGGGCGATGTGCACGTCATTGCAGTGGATATCTTCGATGGTGTGTAACGAATGGGGGTTGACTTAGTAGTCCCACGGTGTGCGAGGATGGTACGGTGATGTGTAGCGGATGGCATATAGGTTTGGGTTCGGGTTGCATCATTATTTCCTATCTCGTTATATGAATATGCATGTAATATGTGAACATATGCCTAAATTGTTAAATTTTAGTGTTGGTTACACATTGAGTCTGTTTGACTCACCCCTTGTGGGATCACTTTTCAGGTGACGATCAGTGATGGGCCGGGTCGGCAGGAGCTTAGTGGAGGCCATGTGAAGTTCAGATTTTTCTTTGTTTTGGACTCTTTTTATTTTGAGTACTTGAATTTATTTTTGGGAATTATTTGATGTAATAAGGCCATAGTTGAATTATTTTATTTTACTTCTACTTACCCTGCTACAAAATATTCTTTAAGAAAAAAAAAAGACTAAGTGAATTTATCATGAACTAAACCCTAAATGTTTTGTCACCTAAAGTCAAAGGATTTCAAATATAAAATTAACTTATTTTCCAACCCGAGCCCAACCCAAAAACAATCTTTCTTTTAAATCACATAGTTCTGTTTCCAATGCCACCAAAGAATTTTGAATCGGTTTACATCAAGGAACATACCAGATCCGGTAAAAGCTCGTGGGCCAGGTTTGGGGTGTTTCAAGGACTAAATCGCGTAAAATGTAAAAGTGAGTTCTAATAGTTAAAGGTATTAAATAGCTATGGAATAATAAATCGAGGTCCCTATTGTAACATCCAAAATAATTGAGTATCATTATGTTGCTAAATGATAGTTCGGGTTACTTGGAGTTAGAATAAATATTATTTTTATTAAGTATACTTTAGAGCAAAGAATTTAAATGACCTTAAGACTTAGATTAATTAAAGTGCTAAAAGATGGCATAAATGAGTTAATAGCATAGTGGTGATGGCGCCATGACTTAGACATGAGGGAGGAGGTTCGAATCTTCTAGCTTGCAACTTGAAAAATTTTATTTTTTTGCTTCCATCTATCAAGTGTCAGCCAAGAAGCAAACATGGGAAGTTTGACTTCTTTATTTTTGGTATGATAGCTAAAAAGATTAAGGAAATATCTAAGATGAGGAAAGAAATCATTAGGATAAGGAAAGTAAGGGGAACAAATGGCTTGAAAGGGGGAGTGTGCTATGGAAAGAAAGGGTGGCAATAGGTTGGCCTTTGTTAGCCAAGTATTTGGACGGCAATGAGGCAAAAAGGGGGGTGGCGGTTTTTGGTTGAGAGTATGGTAGTTTGATTAGAAGAAACTCTTTCATTTTGGTCACTTTCTTAACAAAGCATTTTTCTCCACCCATATTTTCTCTAGCCAAAAATTTCCAGCATATTTGAGTACACAATTCATTTTTTTTTCTTCTTCTTTGAGCCATTCTCTTGTGACCATTTTGGTTGAAACTTTTCTCTCCCAAATCCTTTTTTTTCTCTTTGTGACCGAAAGTACATAGACAAGCAAATAATTTTCTTCCTTTCATCTTCTCATTTTCTCCTCCTATGCCGAATGCATTTTCTTCCAAACTAAGAATCCTTTTCTTCTCTTTTCTTTCTCCTTTCTTTTCCTTTCTTTCTCTCTTTCTCTCTTGAAACCGAACCATACCATCCTATCTCCCTTTTCTCCATTTTTCTTCTTCATTAAAATTTTCTTCAATTTTATATCACCCATGGCCGAATGTAATATACTCTTGTGACAAAATCTCTTCATTTTCTCTTATCACAATCGATTTCAAGAATCAAGGTAAGAAGATTTTTATTTCAAGGATTTTTATTTAGTTAGTATAGTGAGTTATTAATCGATTCGTTTGTAGGATCAAAATCTTTCGATTGATTCTCGTGGAACGAAGACAAATCGTGGTAAGTAAAATCCCAAATCTTATTAACGTTCATCATTTTTTGATATTAATAAGCGAACTAATAATCTTATGTCTTTAGAGACATTCAAGATAGAAGCGAAAAAGGGCAATCCATAGCCTTCGAAGAGGGCGGTTTCAGAAATCCCTATTACTAAACGAAGAAATCGTTTTGAATCCGAGATTTTCCACCGGGTTGCGGACCATCAACCGAGGGAAATCAATTATTTGAAGTAGTTCGTACTCCCAAGCCTTTGTACGTTAGTGGATTCTCAGCGAGCAACGAATCGATAAACGAGGAGAAACCGAAAATAGAAGTGATTCAAAATCAAAGGGGTAAGGATTTGGATCAAATCCCAATAGAATATTTTTGATAAATGATAGTGTCCTAATAGATCGTATTATGTTTAGGTGTTGACGAGCGGGAAGGTTTAGTACTCATGATATCAAAGTGTGTAATTTCACACTTTTCTCGGGTTGGATGTCATCCGTGGTATGGAGTAAAAATCGTAAAAAAATGACAAAATTGGCATAATACGAAATATTTGGTATTTTGGTGAAATATTCATAAAAATTGTTAAAAATGTAAAAACTTACGAAAACGCCCTCGATGTGTAGGTAGTAAAATGAATACTAAAAATCTCATGTGTAAATGGGCCAAAGATGTGTTAGATCATAAAATGGGCCGATAAGTTTGCTAGTTAGTAAATGGGCCAAAAAATATGCTAGTTAGAAAACTAGACCGAAATCTCTGCTAGATCGATAAATGGGCCAAAACCTCTGCTAGATCGATAAATGGGCCGAAATCTCTGCTAGATCGATAAATGGGCCGAATAGCCTGATAAATTGTTAATTGGGTCGAAAAGCCTGATAAATTATTAAATGGGCCGAAAAGCCTAATAAATTGTTAAATGGGCCAAACTCTTAGCTAGATCGTAAATTGGGTTTAAGATGCTAGATTGCTAAATGGGCTAAATGCTATTTCGAAATTTTGGGCCTTAACAAAAACTAGAAATATTGACTCTTATGTTAATTAAGTCTTTTGATAAAATCATCATATGAACATAGACCAATTTTTGCATACATGTTGCATGGGTTAGGATTAATAATGAAGAGAAGAAAGGCCTGTTGCCAAAATCTAGTTCGGTGGCTCTGCCACAAAATAATTAAATGGCTATTTGCCTCTAGTTCGGTGGCTCTGCCACAAATATTAATGGCTCAATGCCTCTAGTTCGGTGACTTTGTCACAATCTAGTTCGGTGGCTCTACCACAAATATAAAATGGCTTAATGCCTACGATTGGTGTGATGGCGGGGTGGGTTGACTTGATCCCCACAGGTGTGATGGTTGGTACTGGGGTGTGTAGTGGATGGAAATTTAGGTTTGGGGTTGGGAACTTCATTTTGCATACATATTATTAATTATATTGTTAAACCTGTTGACGGGCTCAAGCCCAAAATAATGATTTGATGATCTGGCCCAATGAATAAGTAAGTAAGTTATACACTGAGTTCTAAGTAACTCACTCCCTCAAATTTTTCATCTCAGGTAATGGAAATTGACGTGGACTTGGGCCGAGGATGACTTCGTGGGGGCCATACTACAAATAAGGGTTAATTAAACTTTGAACTTTTATTAAAGACTTTCTATAATTTACTATTATGGGTTTGATGTAATAAGGCCACTATAAATATTTTATGGATTTTATGTGTGGATGGATTTAAATTATGTTTTGGACTATTAATATGGGCTTATAATTATTTTGTTTTCTTAAAATAATTTGGGTTTTCAAATATATGAAATTCCTTTATCATTTTCTTAAATATCTTGAACTCTTATAAAAATTTACTCTAAGGATTTTATCAATACAATATTAATGATATTTTCAATTAATGTTTTTTTTTCATATTCATCAAATTTAAAATACTCTTTTGGTTTTTATTAAACCTTATAAATAAAACGATGATTTTGAAATTTTCGATTTACTTTAAATTGTTAAGATAGTTCGATCTATGTAACAAACCAAATCTCGTCTTTACGCATAGACCGGGTTTGGGGTGTTACATTAAATGGTATCGAGCCGCTTTCAAAAACTCCTACTGTGGTTGAGTTCAATAAATAATTTACGTATAAAATTATTTCAATTATGTTCTAAAGATCGAGATGGCACCACAAGCATCCGCACCAAGTCATGTAAGTATTCATTGTTAAATGATTATTATGATGATGATATGATCATAGGAACACTCTAGAACTTCTAGTTTTAGATGTTAAAGTTTGTAGAGATTGAGACTATAGGATGTGTTGCGAAAAACAACTTTATCTCTCAAATCTCATAAAATATCGTTAATAAACACTGAAACAAATTTTTGATTCATAAAACTTGTAATCAGATTAAATCAAATTAGTCACCATGAGCACTAGAGGACGTGGTCGTGGACGCGGTAGACGTGGCCGTGGAAGAGGAGTAGGTGTTCTTGGCAAATTTGATGGAATTGCCTTTCGATGAGTTCAACCTCATTCTGGGCATGGATTGGTTGGTTAAACATCGGGCGCATTTGGATTGTGCTGAAAAACGAATGACAATAATAACCTCGGATGATAAGGAAGTCATAATGATTGGTGAACGAAGGAACTACTTGGCAAACGTGGTATCGGCGTTGAAGGCAGAAAAGTTGGTACGAAAAGGGTATGGAGCATTCCTAGCCTTTATTTGTCCTTTGGATGCCAAAGAGATATCTATGGATGATGTGAGAATGGTGAAGGAATTTCCAGATGTATTTCCCGAAGAACTTCCTGGTATACCTCCAGATCAGGAAGTAGAATTTGGCATTGAGCTTTTGCCTGGAACGGCTCCAGTGTCCATTGCTCCTTATAGAATGGCACCGAAGGAGTTGGCAGAGCTTAAAGCTCAAATTCAAGAATTGCTAGATCGGGGATTTATTCGATCGACTGTGTCTCCGTGGGGAGCACCAGTTTTGTTCGTCAAGAAGAAGGATGGATCGATGCGTATGTGCATTGATTACAGACAATTGAATAAATTGAAGATCAAGAATAGGTATCCTTTGCCGAGAATTGATGACCTGTTTGATCAATTGAATGGAGCTTCAGTTTTCTCCAAAATTGATTTGAGATCGGGTTATCACCAACTTAAGGTGAAAGAAGCAGATATTTATAAGACGGCATTTCGAACTTGTTACAGACATTATGAGTTTGTAGTGATGCCGTTTGGATTAACCAATACACCAGTCACATTTATGGACATGATGAACCGAGTCTTTCAACCATATTTAGACCGGTTTGTTGTAGTGTTCATAGATGACATTTTGGTTTATTCAAGAAATGATGAGGAGCATGACACGCATTTGCGTATAGTATTGTAGCTACTTCGTGATAAGCAACTTTATGCCAAATTCAGTAAATGCAAATTTTGGCTAAAGGAAGTGACTTTCTTGGGTCATGTGGTATCAGCTAAAGGAATAAGGGTGGATCCTCGGAAGATTGAGGCTATTTTGGATTGGAAACCACCAAAGTCGGTAGCTGAAATTCAGAGTTTCTTGGACCGGCCGGTTATTATAGACGCTTTGTTGAGGGTTTTCGTTGATTGTCGCACCCTAACTAAACTGCTATGCGGAAGGGAGTTCGATATTTGGTGAAAAGCAACAAGAGAGTTTTGAGAAATTAAAAAGATTCGACGGAGCTCAATTTTGATTCAAATGGGAGGTCGAAAAAGAATTCACTGTTTATTGTGATGCGTCTCGCACGGGTCTGGGTTGTGTGCTGATGCAAAATAGAAAGGTGGTGGCTTATGCTTCTTGTCAATTGAGACCGCACGAAGTAAACTACCCTACTCATGATTTGGAGTTAGCTGCGGTGGTTTTTGCTTTAAAGATTCTGAGGCACTATCTCTACGGTGAGAAGTCTATTATCTACACAGATCACAAGAGTCTTAAGTACCTCCTTACCCAAAAGGAGTTGAATTTGAGACAAAGAAGATTGGTGGAAT
Organism: Gossypium rotundifolium; assembly: GCA_025506655.1. Taxonomy (NCBI): domain Eukaryota; kingdom Viridiplantae; phylum Streptophyta; class Magnoliopsida; order Malvales; family Malvaceae; genus Gossypium; species Gossypium rotundifolium. Next base: position 159,126,535 of record CP106731.1, on the reverse strand, counting down.
TATTAAAGGACTATGATTTCTCAATCGAATATCATCCTGGAAAGGCTAACGTGGTAGCTGACGCGTTAAGTCATAAGGCGGTATCTGATTTAAGAGTAATGTTTGCTCATTTAAGTTTGTATGAGGATGGTAGTTTGTTAGCAGAACTTCAGGTGAAGCCTCTGTGGCTGGAACAAATCAAGGAAAAGCAGACATCAGATAAAAAGTTGAAACTTTTATTTCAGCAGGTTGAAAGGGGTGAAATAGGGGATTTTGGTATAAACACAGATGGAGTGCTGTGTTTTAGTGGAAGGGTTTGTATGCCTAAAGACTCAGAATTGAGACAAATGATTCTACGAGAGGCGCATAGTAGCCCTTATGCTATGCACCCCGGAGGAAATAAGATGTATCGAGATCTCCGTGAACAGTATTGGTGGCTAGGGTTGAAGCATGAGATTTCTAAGTTTGTAGGAAAATGTTTGACTTGTCAGCAAGTGAAGGCGGAGCATCAATTACCGTCAGGATTGTTACAACCGGTAAAGATTCCTCTTTGGAAATGGGAGCGGATAACTATGGATTTTGTTAGTGGGTTACCTTTAACACCTACTAAGAAAAATTCCGTATGGGTAATAGTTGATCGTTTGACGAAGACTGCTCATTTTCTTCCAGTTCGTATGGATTATTCGTTGCAAAAATTGGTTAAGCAGTATGTATCCAAGTCGTGAGGTTGCATGGGGTACCAAAGGTCCATTATTTCGACGGGATCCTAGATTTACGTCACGATTTTGGAAAGCTTTGCATGAAGCCTTGGGGACAAAGTTGAATTTCAGTACGGCTTCTCATCCTCAGTCTGATGGACAGTCGGAAAGAGTAATTCAGATATTGGAAGACATGTTAAGGGGATGTGTGATCGGCTTCAGAGGTAGTTGGGAGGATTTTCTACCATTGGCAGAATTCGTGTATAATAATAGCTATCAGTCTAGCATTCAGATGGCACCCTATGAGGCATTGTATGGTCGTAGGTGCCTTACTCCTACCTGTTGGACTGAATTAGGCAAACGACAGATGTTGGGTCCTAATTTGATTTTTGAAACAGAGGAAAAGGTAAAAGATATTCGAGCACGATTAAAGGAAGCTTCGGATAGACAGAAATCGTATGCTGATTTAAAGCGAAAGGATATCGAGTTTACTGTGGGAGAGCAAGTCTTCTTGAAGGTCTCACCTTGGAAGAAGATTTTTAGATTTGGAAAGAAGGGCAAGCTGAGCCCTAGGTTCATCGGGCCATATCGTGTGATGAAGCGTGTTGGCCCAATGGCTTATCAAATTGAATTACCTCCGGAGTTGGGTCAAATTCATAATGTTTTCCATGTTTCCATGCTGAGACACTATAGATCGGATCCATCTCATATAGTACCGGTTGAGGAAGTGGAATTAAATGCAGACTTGTCTTTTGAAGAAGAACCAGTGGAAATTTTAGACCGGGATGTTAAGGTGCTAAGAAAGAAGACTGTGCCATTGGTCAAAGTTTTATGGCGTAATCACGGAGCGGAGGAAGCTACGTGGGAGCCTGAGGAAGCTATTCGGCAGCAATATCCTCACCTCTTTTAATCAGGTAAATTTCGAGGATGAAATTTTCTTTAAGGGGGTAGAATTGTAACATCCAAAATAATTGAGTATCATTATGTTGCTAAATGATAGTTCAGGTTACTTGGACTTAGAATAAATATTATTTTTATTAAGTATACTTTAGAACAAAGAATTTAAATGACCTTAAGACTTAGATTAATTAAAGTGCTAAAAGATGGCATAAATGAGTTAATAGCATAGTGGTGATGGTGCCATGATTTAGACATGAGGGAGGAGGTTCGAATCTTCTAGCTTGCTATAATATCCCGGGTTAAGGACTATTTTATTTTTGGCATTGTTGCATGTTAATGGCTTGCTATGTTGTTGTTTGTGTGGTTTCGGGGCTTAGTTGTAGGCTAGGAGTGAGCCTGAGTAGGTGGTAAATTTTAGTTTTTGGGCTTTAGGTGATAGGAGCGGAAGGAGTTGGGGATTATATATATTATTTGTTGAATTGTGGCATAACAAAGGAGTTGGTGGAGTGGCAAGCATGCGCCACTTAGAGCTTGTGTTTGGCGTCAAGTGCAAGGGAGGAGGTCTTGTGTTCAAGCTACGAAAATCCCACCTTTTTGCTTCATTTTGACGGCATGGGGAGGTGGAGTTGTTGGTAGTTCAAACTCTACCATGGACTAAGTCAACACATTCAAATGGTGGGTGGAGAGCAAATTGTGGAGGTGGACTAGTTCAACTAGTTTGAATTGGTGGTTTGAGAGTAAATGGGGGGAAGTTGTGGCCGAATTTGGAGAGATTTTGGGGGGTGGTTTGAGTGGCCGGTTTGGGTAGTAGGGGTGAGCCGAATTTGCTTTTGGCATGGGTGCATTTTTTTCTTCTTTCTTCCTTTCGGTCAAAACTCTTTTGGTAAGCAAGTTTTCTCCTAGTCAAAACGAGCCAAAATTTCAAGTTACTTCTTCTTTTTTTCAAATTAAAATCGAATGCTCAAGTAGCTTTATGACAAAATTGCTTTGCATCTCTAAACTTGGTGTGGCGAATATTGTTCCCATTTCCCTCTTTGCATCTTGTGAACACCGAAACCCCAAGCAACTCCACTTGCAAAATCTTGCACTTTCATTTTTCTACATTTTGTGTTACCAAACAACTGCCCCAATTGCTTGCTCCATTTCTTCTTCATCCAAACCGAAAGCTACCACAATCGTACCCTTGCCGATTTTGGTCATTGGTAGCCGAAAGTTCTTTTCTCTCCCACTTCCCTTTCTTTTGTTTGTTTTGTGTAAGCTGAAACTTCACTCTCCAAACACTTTCTCTCTTTTCTTTTCACACAAACCGAAAGCACCCCATTCACCATTCTAATTTCTTATTTTTTTCTCTCTTCTCCAAACCCCTTAGCTTTTGTTCCCAATCGTTCTTCCCATTTCTTCAAGGCCGAACCCCCTTTCCATCTTGATTAAAGGGTGCTGGCCAAATCTTTTTCTTCTTCCTATAGTTCTTCATTGCCGAATTTCCCTTCCTTCAATTGTGTTTGTTTGGCCGAATCTTTCTTCTCTCCTAGTGGTGGTTGGTTGGTCGATTAGTGGTTGGTGTTGGGGTAAGTTCTTGGCCGTATGGCCATTTCTCTTCTTTCTTGCACCTTGCCGATTTTTAGTATGTTTAAGGGCTGATTTCGGTATCTGTTAAAAAGGTGTTAACTTCTTGTTATGGTAATCGTTTTTCATATAGGGTCCTTGGGTTTGAAATCAAGCAAGGAGAGGCTTCTTACTCTGTTAAACAATCGGTAAGTGGTGGTAAGAGGTTGCTTTAATGGTTTCTTTAGAGTTGTTAAGCCAAGTTTGATAAGACTAATGGTTTGTGTTTTAGAGGGGAGGCTGATTATCAGAAGGAACCAGTGTTAATTCGGGTTGGTTGGAAATCGAACCATTTGCAAGGGTAAGGCCTAACGCAACCCCTTGGGTTATCTACTTTTGGCTGAATGGTATAATGAGTTAGTGTTAACCCTTTGTTGGCCGAATGTAGGATCAGGGTTGTTGAGGTGATCAAGGGACGTAGACTGATTCTTAAGATTAACATCTTCGCTATTTCAGGTGTGTAAACCAACACACTATCTTAACTAAGTAATGTGATAATCTGGTTGTGTAAATGAAACAGTGTGGTTGACTATTTTGATACCCATTGAGGTATGGATGCGGATTCGGGTAAGTCCGTTTCACTATGAAATATGTGATGATATACGATATCATGATTATGGGTGTATATTCATTGAGATGCCATATTAAGCATGTGAGCATGATAGCATGATTGCAAGATTTTGCATCTAGTATGATATGTGATTGGGTGATATGAGAGGAGGGGGAGTATGATATCCGTGTCTTTGGGACACTGTGTCTTTAGGACACCAGAGGTTTGGCACCTCCAGTGGTTTGGCACCACGTATTTTGTGACTTTGGGTCACCAGAGGTTTGGCACCTCAGCGTCTCGTCCCAAAGGGCTTAGTACCACGTGGGTTGGCCCCACGATTGATTATACGGATTGACGCCATGATTTGGTATCACACGATGGGTTGGCCCCATCATCGGATTTGTGACTACGGTCACCAAAGTGATTTGGTATCACATTGTGTCTTTGGGACACCAGAGGTTTGGCACCTCATTACGACTCGTCCCTGTGGTTGACACCACCGTGGGTTGGCCCCACTTATGAGATATGGGATCGTCGCTAGTGATTTGGTATCACACGATGGGTTGGCCCCATCATTGGATTATTCGTGACTTGGTCACCAAAGGTTTGGTACCACAAGATGGATATCGTGACTTTGGGTCACCGGTGGTTTAGCACCACCAAGGTTTGGTACCACACGGGTAGAAAAGGTGATATGGTTGGTTAGGATCGGTGCATTACTTGCATTATTCTGTTATGATGTGTGTTGGCATGTTATACCGGGAGAGGGAATTATACACTGAGTCTTGCGACTCACTCTCTCCTTTGACATTTCAGGTGACACATAGACGCGGACTTGGAGCCGGGATGGACTCGAGGTGCTCATGCCATGCTTAATAAAGGATTTGCTCAGACTTTATAAAATTTGGTACATTAGTTATTTATTTCTATGTGGTTTTATTTTGGGTTGTAAAAGGCCTTTTAAAAATTATGGTTTGCTTGTTTATGCTTAAAGTAAATATTTAATATGCCTTAACAAATTAATTGGGTTAAAAAGTGCTAAAATTTGGAAAGATAACGATTTCAAAACTACAAAAGCGACATTTTAAACTATACCATTGGGTATCACACTAAGATTTGGAATAAAGAAGAACTCAAATGTTTTCTAACTTAAACACGATTTTCCACTAAGATGAATGTTTTGTAACAATAATAAACAACTCAAACTTCTTAACGAGATAAACCTGTTTTGTCTACCCATCGGAGTAAGTTTTTAAAATTTCTGGGTTTTCAAATACATCACCAAATTTCAATCAAACCTACTCGGGTTTTCTTCAAATACAAAATTTTAGCGAAGTGTTTTCCTCAAACTTTTATACTCAAACCTAAACCTCTCAAAAACCTTTTTCCCTGTAACATACCAGATTCGGTCGTGGTGTATCGACCGGGTTTGGGGTGTTACACTTGCAACTTGAAAAATTTTATTTTTTTGCTTCCATCTATCAAGTGTCAACCAAGAAGCAAACATGGGAAGTTTGACTTCTTTATTTCTGGTATGATAGCTAAAAAGATTAAGGAAATATCTAAGATGAGGAAAGAAATCATTAGGATAAGGAAAGTAAGGGGAACAAATGGCTTGAAAGGGGGAGTGTGCTATGGAAAGAAAGGGTGGCAATAGGTTGGCCTTTGTTAGCCATGTATTTGGACGGCAATGAGGCAAAAAGGGGGGTGGCCAGTTTTTGGTTGAGAGTGTGGTAGCTTGATTAGAAGAGACTCTTTCATTTTGGTCACTTTCTTAACAAAGCATTTTTCTCCACCCATATTCTCTCTAGCCAAAATTTCCAGCATATTTGAGTACACAATTCATTTTTTTTCTCCTTATTTGAGCCATTCTCTTGTGACCATTTCGGTTGAAACTTTTCTCTCCCAAATCCTTTTTTTTCTCTTTGTGACCGAAAGTACATAGACAAGCAAATAATTTTCTTCCTTTCATCTTCTCATTTTCTCCTCCTATGACGAATGCATTTTCTTCCAAACTAAGAATCTTTTTCTTCTCTTTTCTTTCTCCTTTCTTTATCCTTTCTTTCTCTCTTTCTCTCTTGAAGCTGAACCATACCATCATATCTCCCTTTTCTCCATTTTTCTTCTTCATTAAAATTTTCTTCAATTTTATATCACCCATGGCCGAATGTAATATACTCTTGTGACAAAATCTCTTCATTTTCTCTTACCATAATCGATTTCAAGAATTAAGGTAAGGAGATTTTTATTTCAAGGATTTTTATTTAGTTAGTATAGTGAGTTATTAATCGATTCGTTTGTAGGATCAAAATCTTTTGATTGATTCTCGTGGAACGAAGACAAATCGTGGAAAGTAAAATCCCAAATCTTATTAACGTTCATCATTTTTCGATATTAATAAGTCGAACTAATAATCTTATGTCTTTAGAGACATTCAAGATAGGGCAGAAAAGGGCAGTCCATAGCCTTCGAAAGAGGGGCGGTTCCACAAATCCCCCTATTACTAAACGAAGGGCTGTTTCGAGAATCTGGGATTTTCCACCGGGTTGCGGACCATCAACCGAGGGAAATCAATTATTTGAAGTAGTTCGTACTCCCGAGCCTTTGTACGTTAGTGGATTCTCAGCGAGCAACGAATCGATAAACGAGGAGAAACCGAAAATAGAAGTGATTCAAAATCAAAGGGGTAAGGATTTGGATCAAATCCCAATATAATATTTTTGATAAATGATAGTGTCCTAATAGATCGTATTATGTTTAGGTGTTGACGAGCGGGAAGGTTTAGTACTCACGATATCAAAGTGTGTAACTTCACACTTTTCTCGGGTTGGATGTCATTCGTGGTATGGAGTAAAAATCGTAAAAAAACGATAAAATCGGCATAATACAAAATATTTGGTATTTTGGTGAAATATTCATAAAAATTGTTAAAAATATAAAAAATTACGAAAATTCCCTCGATGTGTAGGTAGTAAAATGAATACTAAAAATCTCATGTGTAAATGGGCCAAAGATGTGTTAGATCATAAAATGGGCCGATAAGTTTGCTAGTTAGTAAATGGGCCGAAAAATATGCTAGTTAGAAAAATGGGTCGAAATCTCTGCTAGATCGATAAATGGGCCGAAATCTCTGCTAGATCGATAAATGGGCCGAATAGCCTGATAAATTGTTAATTGGGCCAAAAATCCTGATAAATTGTTAAATGGGCCGAAAAGCCTGATAAATTGTTAAATGGGCCAAACTCTTAGCTAGATCGTAAATTGGGTTTAAGATGCTAGATTGCTAAATGGGCTAAATGCTATTTCAAAATTTTGGGCCTTAACAAAAACTAGAAATATTGACTCTTATGTTAATTAAGTCTTTTGATAAAATCATCATATGAACATAGACCAATTTTGCATACATGTTGCATGGGTTGGGATTAATAATGAAGAGAAGAAAGGCTGTTGCCAAAATCTAGTTCGGTGGCTCGCCACAAAATAATTAAATGGCTATTTGCCTCTATTTGGTGGCTCGCCACAAATATTAATGGCTCAATGCCTCTAGTTCTTGACTTTGTCACAATCTAGTTCGGTGGCTCGCCACAAATATAAAATGGCTTAATGCCTACGATTGGTGTGATGGCGGGGTGGGTTGACTTGATCCCCAAAGGTGTGATAGTTGGTACGGGGGTGTGTAGTGGATGGAAATTTAGGTTTGGGGTTGGGAACTTCATTTTGCATACATATTATTAATTATATTGTTAAACTCATTGATCGCTCAAGCCCAAAATAATGATTTGATGATCTGGCCCAATGAATAAGTAAGTGAGTTATACACTGAGTTCTAAGTAACTCACTCCCTCAAATTTTTCATCTCAAGTAATGGAAATTGACGTGGACTTGGGCCGAGGATGACTTCGTGGGGGCCATACTACAAATAAGGGTTAATTAAACTTTGAACTTTTATTAAAGACTTTCTATAATTTACTATTATGGGTTTGATGTAATAAGGCCACTATAAATATTTTATGGATTTTATGTGTAGATGGATTTAAATTACGTTTTGGACTATTAATATGGGCTTATAATTATTTTGTTTTCTTAAAATAATTTGGGTTTTCAAATATATGAAATTCCTTTATCATTTTCTTAAATATTTTGAACTCTTATAAAAATTTACTCTAAGGATTTTATCAATACAATATTAATGATATTTTCAATTAATATTTTTTTCGTATTCATCAAATTTAAAATACTCTTTTGGTTTTTATTAAACCTTATAAATAAAACGATGATTTTGAAATTTTCGATTTACTTTAAATTGTTAAGATAGTTCGATCTATGTAACAAACCAAATCTCGTCTTTACGCATAGACCGGGTTTGGGGTGTTACACCTATGTTATAAATAGACCATTTGAAATAAAAGTGGACATATATGGACATCATTTGGATGATATCAATGAATTATCATTAAGGTTAAAATCGTAATTAGTATAACAAACCTAAAATAAATAAATCAAAATCAAAATTTGTGTCCATCTTCTTCATTTCTGTGAATTTAAGAGTAGAAAGGCCAAATTTTTTTTAGGGTTCATTCAGCTATACTATTTTTACTCAATTAGGTATGATTTTTGTTGACAGCCTGGCAAATAGACATCCACGGGAATTAGCTTATCGACCTCCCGAACAGTACTATAAGAATCAGTACTGAACATCCCTCCTATAATTGTACACGCGCCCATAGCAATAACATATTTAGGTTCGGGCATTTGTTCATATAATCTCACTAAAGATAATTAAATATGTTAATTTTTATTACATTTAGATCAAGAGAAGCAAAACTCAGATTTTGATCGAGGGAAAGACAAAGTTCTCGACTAATCGATCAATTTAGCTATTTTTACATCCGAGATAAGTTCGTATGTAATAAGTTTCATTATAAATCTATTTTAAATGCTTTGATATTGCATAAACTGTGAAAACGAGTCTTCGAACATGTTCGACAATGATTCAACGATGATTCAGCATTGAAAATCTCGATTGAACCTTAGGAATAAATTTGGATACTAGTGACATGTCATTAGGGACTATTGTGATTATGTGATCTGGGTGCTGGCCCTGTACGTCCTACTGGTGGCTGAGTAAATTGGCATGTATTGCGGTTACTTGACAGCTTGTGTGAGCAACACTGTGTAGCTATGTCTTGACCCACAGCTTGTGTGAGCAGGCTCGTTGATAGCTCGAAAGTGAGCATAAATGTGATATATGATTGAGATAGCTTTGGCTATATATGTGGCACTTAGGGTGTGAGTTTCCCATGTATCCGATAGTATTCTGAATGGTTCAACGGGTAAATAAAAGACGTGATTGTGTGAGAGATTGATACGAGATGGTATAGGTATGTTCATGAACCGTATAAGCTTAAATCGAAGAAGTTATGAAGTTCATACATACGATTATGATAGAAAATGTGAAAGGTTTGTTAGTTAAATGAATTACATGTTGTTATGTTCAAATTAATGATTTGTATAATTGTGATTGAGTTACGAGCTTACTAAGCTTTATAGCTTACTTTGTTTAATTTTTCATATTTTATAGTGAAATCAAGCTAGCTCGGATCCAGGGATCGTCGGAGACTACGTCACACTATCCTACTATCACTTGGTACTTTTGAACTTTGGTATTTTAGTATATGGCATGTATAGGGACTTTGGTCATTTTGGTTATGTGTTAATAATGAATTTAGCCATTTGAATTGGCTTGTAAATGTATATGTTTTGGTTTGTATATATATATATATATAGCCATGAGTGATGGCTTAATTTGGGTTATTTTGGTATGTTTGAATCATGTATATATATATATATTTGTGTGTGTGTGTGTGTGTGTGTCTGTCTATGTTTTGTGAAATGTGTTGGATGATGGTTGTGTCATGCTTTATGATAATAGGTATTATGTGTATCAAATGGTTGAATTGTGGTTATTGGTTTGCTTGTGAAATTAGGCTAAATGATGCATATTTGGAAATGCATAAGGAATTGAATTGTATATGTGATTTTGGTCTAAATGGTATGGTATATTTTGTGACTTGTGTGTATTGAGAAAAGTGGTATAGATTTTGCATGAATTAAGCTTGAATTGGTTGGTTATAATGTCATATTATGCTATGTTTTAGTGCTATTTGGGTTGATGTAGGTGTGCACAAGTTTGGGTGGCAAATTGGCTTGGTAAATAGCCTATTTTTGTCCACACGGGCAGAGACACAGGCATGTGTCTCAGCTGTGTGTAACACACGGTCATGTGCATGGTCGTGTGTCCCTTGGTGTTGAAAATAAAACCAAGTCAGTATGCTCCACACGGCTTCACACACAGGCGTGTTACTTTGTAACACCCCAAACCCGACCCAAACATCCCGACCGAATCTGGCATGTCACTAAGAAGATTTTATAAAACATGTCGCATTTTTTTTTAAAAGCATAGTTTAAACATTTATACGGGAAAAACTTAATAATTTGATAATTTGTAAAAGAAATAAGTTTTAATTAATGCCTTAATGAATAAAATCGAAATTTTGCCTCTGATTTTTATTATTTAAACACATGCCTTGGTTTCAATTAATCATAATATCTAAGTGTATGAAAACCTGAAAATCGAAAACATAAAACCAATACACAATAGCCAGTGGCCTTATTACAATAAAATATAAAACCAAACAAATTGAAAGTATTAAGGGAAAATAATTAAAACAACGTCCTTTATTGAGTCAAAATAAATCCATGCATGGCCACCTTGTGCTCCTTTCCATTGATCTACGAAAAAAAATGTTAACAACGGGGTGAGTCACAAGACTCAGTGTGCAATCCCTCTTGCACCATCAGACTGGGCCTTAGCCCCACAGAACAAAATAATAGAATATCACATATCAGAATTAAGCAAAACCCATCCTAATCCTAGATCCATCCGCTACACACCACCCTTACCTGCCAATCACACCAATGGGGATTTCTACAATCACCTCACCGCTATACACCACCGATGGCAGTCATACTGCAGTTAGCTGCTCATCTTCATATTTGTGACATAGTCACCAGAACAGATCGTGGTGGAGCCACTACAACAGATCGTGGCAGAGCCACTACAACAGAACACTTCCCCTTTCGTATACAATAATAGCCCAACCCCGAGAAAACATAGAAAACGGCATGCATATATATCATATCAACTGAATAGAATCATTTTACTTAAATAAAATCACAGAAATCACTAACCTGATGAGTCGCCCTTTACCCTCTACGGGTTTTAAACAGTCATGCCGGGATTTTGGCATTTAACAGAATATAAACAGATTTATATATATATATAACAGACAACAGAGATGGTGTGAAAAATTACACACCTGATTACACTTAATGCTATATTATCGAAATTGAGGCTCTCCCTAGCCGAAATCGCGATTATCAGATCACTATTCTACCGGTCAAAGACTTACTACAAGAGATACGATTTGAGTATCACCTAACAAGGTTAACTGACAGATTGGAGATAAATCGATTAATAAAATGGCTAAGATGAATCTTCTTACCCAAATCGATTAAATTTGGGAAGTAGTATGATTCGAGTGCTACCGATTTAAAAACCTAGGCGATTAGATCTCCTTCAAATCTCAGAATGCCGCCCATGAAAGAAAACACGAGATTAGTCAACTATTTAGCCATTCAGCTATGGTCTCCAAAAGCCGAAAAAGATCAAAAGAATACACAAATCGACATTTACCTCTACAGAAGGTTTCGGCTACCCCTTGCAGAAAGATTCAGCAATCACAGAAAAAGATCGAAGCGTAGAAGATTAGAGATCTAGGAATTTTAGCTTTTAAGAAAATACCGAAAAAGATGAATAAGAGGGGGCTGATGCATTTTCAGCTTTTAGAAGAACTGAATAAGAAGTTTCGATTTTGGCTTAGGAAAAGAAAACAAAAAGAGCCTTAGAGATTTCGGCTAAGAAGAAGTTTCAACAGAAGAAGAAAAAGAATGGAAAAGTTTCGGCATCAGAGAAAACTAAGAGAGAGAGCTTCAGAAAAAAACTCACAAAGTTCGGCTTTGCCTAACTCTATCTAGCCGTCCACCCCCTTCACACACATAGTCCCACATTCGGCCACCTCTAGCCTCTAGATAGCTTCTCCTCCTTTCCCTTATCCTTATCAGAACACATATCCAGAAGAGACCTACATCATACCACTTCTTCCCTCCTTTATCAGCTTATTATCCACTTTTTTTTAACACATTAAATCCCCTATTTTCTAGCCTTGATGCCGTCCTACCTAGCTCCTCTTTAAGTGCCGAAAATGGCCCAATTCTATGGGCTCCATACGGCTCACACTTGGGCCTCCTCCCTTGCCACATGACCCATTTAATGACCTCCCTTGTTGCGCCTTGTTATTTGGGCCACAAGCCCATTTTGCTTATTTAAACTACAGATACCATCCTTAAATCCCTATAGTGTCTAAACAGAATATTTTAACTGAAACCTCGGCCCATTCTTGAGCCCAATCCGAACCCCTAATTTTCAAACTAACACATTAAACCTACAACACACAAAATGCACAGGCCCACTAATTCAGGATGTTACAGTTCTACCCCCTTAAAAAAATTTCGGCCACGAAATTTACCTGATCAGAAGAGATGGGGATACTATTGTTGCATAACATCCTCTAGGTCCCATGTCGCTTCCTCTGCGCCGTGGTTTTGCCACAACACCTTGACCAAAGGGATGGACTTCCTTCTCAACACCTTTACGTCTCGCTCCAAAATTTGCACTGGCTCCTCCTCAAAGGACAAGTCTGGCCTTACTTCAATCTCTTCCACTGGCATAATGTGCGATAGATCACAACGGTAACATCTTAGCATCGAGATATGAAACACGTCATGTATCTGCTCCAACCCTGGAGGCAACTCCAGTCGATACGTCACTGGTCCCACATGTTCTAGTACCCGATAAGGTCCAATAAATCGAGGACTTAGCTTCCCCTTCTGACCAAACCTCATTACCTTATTCTATGGTGACATTTTTAAAAAAACTTGATCACCGATCGCAAATTCCAACTCTTTCCATTTTTGATCCGCATAAGATTTTGGCTAATCAGAGGCTTCTTTCAACCGAGCCCGAATCAACTTAACTTTCTCTTCCGTTTTTAAAACCAGTTCTGGACCCAACACCTGACGTTCTCCAAACTCTGTCCAACAAGTAGGAGTACAACATCTTTGTCCGTATAATGCCTTATAAGGTGCCATCTGAATACTAGATTGGTAGCTGTTGTTGTACATGAATTCTGCCAGAGGTAAATACTCCTCCCAACTACCCCTGAAATTAATTATGCAACCTCTTAACATATCCTCCAAGATCTAGATTACCCTCTCGATCGACTATCGACCATGGATGGAAGGCGATCAAGACTAGCCTTGTTCCCATTTCCTGATGCAGAACCTTCCAGAATCGTGACGTGAACCTAGGGTCTCTATCTAATATGATCGACACAGGTACACCATGTAGTCTCACAACCTCAGCCACGTACAGCTTAGCCAACCTTTGCAGAGAATAATCAACACAAACCGGTATGAAGTGAGCAGACTTCATCAGTTGATCCACAATCACCCAAATCGAATCCTTTTTAGTGGGCATAAGAGGTAACCCACTAACAAAATCCATCGTGATTCTTTCCAATTTCCACTGCGGAATCTTCACCGGCTGCAACAACCCCGAAGGTAATTGGTGTTTCGCCTTCACCTGCTGACACATGAAATATTTACCCACAAATTCTGTTACCTCTCACTTCAGACCTGGCCACCAGAATTACTTTCGCAAATCCCGATACATCTTAACCCCTCCAGAATGCATAGCATATGGGCTACTATGCGCCTCTCGCAGATGCCTTAACTCAACATCCTTTGGCATACAAATTCTCTTACGAAAACACAGAACCCCATCACCATTCAAACTATAGCCCTCTCCTTCACCATTTTATACTTGCCGAAGTCGAGCACTCAAGACCTTGTCTAAAAGTTGCTTCTCTTTGATCTGACTTGTCCACACTGGTCTCACTTGGAGTTCATCTACCAAACTGCCATCTTCATACAGGCTGAGATGAGCGAACATCGCCCTTAAATCTGCTATCGCCTTTTAACTCAACGCATCCGCTAGTTTTCCTTCTGCACTCCCCGAAATGTACCTTCCCATATGAGGAACATGATCGATTCTGACCCCTTGTAGTAGATGTCGGTACCCGAGCTGACCCATCAAACCTAGGCCTTTTCTGAAAACTCCTAGATGATCCCGACAGCACAAAATTTCTCTTGTTCCTACTTCGATCCTTATCCTTATTCTACTTTTTAGTCCGCTTCACCTCCTCAGATATTTTAGCTTTCTCGACCAGAACGACAAAGTCCCTTTCTCGCTGCGGCGCTATCAACACTCTCAACTCATCCCGTAATCTATCTTTGAACCGTACATAGCGTTCATAGTCAGTCGCTACAATTTTTCGAGCGTAACGGCTCAAACGCAAAAATTTTGCTTCATATTTAGACACGGATTTGCTTCCCTGCACCAAGTTCAAAAATGCCTTCCTCTACACATCCACGTACCTAGCCCCAATGTACTTTCCCTGAAATGACTCCTTAAAGAAATCCCAGTCAATCCGGTCTGCGACAGTACCCTCGTTTACCGTGAGCCACCATTGGTAAGCCTCGTCTTGAAGAAGAGACACGACCCCTTTCAACTTCTCTTCCACCGTGAAGTCTACGTCATTCATTATGCGCTCACTCGCTTCTAACCAATACTCAGCTGTGTTAGGGGCTACGCCAGAAACACCACTAAACATCTCCGCTCCATTGGCTCGGAGTAGTTCAGACATAGATTTCTGAGCTCCTGAACCCGTGCCTGCCCCAACAACTCTCTCAAGGACCCGCAACATCGCCTGAGATACTGCATCATCTCCAGCCGTCTGGTCCTGAAATTCTCCCTCCACAGCTGGCAGATTCGACATCTCGTTTCCTGACCTGTAGCCAAACCCTACTGGCTCTGACACGGTCATCCTACCCCTACCACGACCACACGGCGGACGTCCTCGACCTATTGTACTCATTCTTCCGATTGGCGTTTACCTGATTAGAAATTTTATGAGTTATTAATTCTTTCCACTGATTATCCACAAACAATCTTATGAAAAGTCATTTCGATGGTGGTTCTTTCGAATTCAGATTTATGTCTGCAGGTTCCAATATCAAGTCTACTCCTCTTAGTTCTGGGAACTACATACATTCAACAATCAACATGCAAACAACATCTATGAACCCACATTCAACACATAGGGGTACTTTTGTCATTTCACTACATAGGGGTATTTTCAAAATTTTATCCTACAAGGGTATTTTCGTAATTTTTTTCAAAATAGGGTATCTTGGTGATTTTTTTCAAAATAAGAGTATTTTGATAATTTCGTGAAGTAGGGGTATTTTGGAAATTTTACAATCTGGGGGTATTTCAATAATTTTGCAAACTGAGGGTATTTCGATAATTTTGTAAACCGGGGTATTTCAATAATTTTGTAAATTTTGATAATTTCCAAATCAAGGGTGTTTTGGTAATTTTTTTCAAATCAATGGCGTTTTGGGTGATTTTTTTTTTACAAAACTAGTGGCATTGTAGTAATTTTGTGAAAATAAGGTGGCTGGTCCCTTTTGGGTTTTAGTTAGAAACTTTGGCCCGTCAACAAGTCCTCGTGGCTAAGGTAAACAGTCACTACGCACCAGGTAGGATTCCAGCGAAGAGGAGGTGAGTCGCTAGGATCGCTTAAGTACCAAGCTCTCCCTGATCCAATCCTAGGCATGCGTATGCCTGTTGGCACACCCTAACCTTGTGACTTGTCCACGGACAGGTTTAATTAGATTAAGTCTTATGAGAGTTAAGAAGTTGTTTAAGCTAAGCCTAAAGTCCATCAAGTTTTAATTAAGATTATCTACATCCCATAAAGCCCATCAAGCCCACATACCTATATAACACAGTAAGTTTAGAATGTTTACTTGATGGACTTTGGTCGGAGACGTAGGTGCCATGCCAAGAAAACCATCCTGTATTATTTATAAACATGCATGTTTCCAAAACCCATCTTTAGAAAATGTTTTGAGCCCAAAACCCCAAAGCCGAGCTTTGAACTGGGCTCTGATACCAATTTATAACACCCCAAACCCTACCAAACACCCCCGGGGATCGGCATGTCACTAAGAAGATTTTATAAAACATGTCGCATTTTTTGAAAAGCATAGTTTAAACATTTATACGGAAAAACTTAATAATTTGATAATTTTAAAAGAAATAAGTTTTAATTAATGCCTTAATGAATAAAACTGAAATTTTTCCTCTGAGTTTTATTATTTAAACACATGCCTTGGTTTCAATTAATCATAAAATCTAAGTGTATGAAAACCCAAAACCGAAAACATAAAACCTATACACAATAGCCAGTGGCCTTATTACAATAAAATATAAAACCAAACAAATTAAAAGTATTAAGGGAAAATAATTAAAACAACGTCCTTTATTGAGTCAAAATAAATCCATGCATGGCCACCTTGCGCTCCTTTCCAGCCTAGTCCGATGCACTAAGTGCTACCTGAAAAAGAAATGTTAACAACGGGGTGAGTCACAAGACTCAGTGTGCAATCCCTCTTGCACCATCAGACTGGGCCTTAGCCCCACAGAACAAAATAATAAAATATCATATACAGAATTAAGCAAAGCCCATCCCAATCCTAGATCCATCCGCTACACACCACCCTTACCTGCCAATCACACCAATGGGGATTCCTACAATCACCCTCACCGCTACACACCACCGATGGCAGTCATGCTGCAGTTAGCTGCTCATCGTCAAATTTGTGACATAGTCACCGAATGATCGTATGAGCCACTACAATGCATCGTGGCAGAGCCATTACAACTGAACACTTCCCCTTTCGTATACATCAATCGCCCAACCCTGAGCAAACATAGAAAACGGCATGCATATATAACATATCAACTCAACAGAATCATTTTACTTAAAGAAAATCACAGAAATCACTAACCTGATGAGTCACCCTTTACCCTCCACGGGTTTTCAACAGTCATGCCGGGATTTCAGCATTTAACAGAATATAAACAGATTTATATATACTAACAGACAATAGAGATGGTGTGAGAAATTACACACCTAATTATGCTTAACGCTATATTATCGAAATTGATGTTCTCCCTAGTCGGAATCGCGATTATCAGATCACTATTCTGCCGGTCAAAGACTTACTATAAGAGATACGATTTGAGTATCACCTAACAAGGTTAACTGGCAGATTGGAGATAAATCGATTAATAAAACGGCTAAGATGAATCTTCTTACCCAAATCGATTAAATCCTGAAAGTAGTATGATTCGAGTGCTACCAATTTAAAAACCTAAGGCGATTAGATATCCTTCAAATCTCAGAATATCGCCCATGAAAAAAAACACGAGATTAGTCAACTATTTAGCCATTCGGCTATGGTCTCCAAAAGCCGAAAAAGATCGAAAGGATACACAAATTGACGTTTACCTCTACAGAAGGTTTCGGCTACCCCTTGCAGAAAGATTTAGCAATCACAAAAGAAGATCGAAGCGTAGAAGATTAGAGATCTAAGAATTTTGGCTTTTAAAAAAATCCCAAAAAGATGAACAAGAGGGGGCTGATGCGTTTTCAGCTTTTAGAAGAACTGAGTGAGGAGTTTCGGTTTTTACTTAGGAAAAGAAAACAAAAAGAGCCTTAGAGATTTTGGCTAGGAAGAAGTTTCAACAGAAGAAGAAAAAGAATGGAAAAGTTTCGGCATCAGAGAAAACTGAGAGAGAGAGCTTCAGAAAAAAACTCACAAAGTTCGGCTTTGCCTAACTCTATCTAGTCGTCCACCCCTTCTTCACACACACAGTCCCACATTCGGCCACCTCTAGCCTCTTAGATAGCTCCTCCTCCTTTGTCTTATCCTTATCAGAACACATATCCATAAGAGACCTACATCACACCACTTCCTCCCTCCATTATCAGCTTATTATCCACCTTTTTTTAACATATTAAATCCCCTATTTTCTAGCCTTGATGCCATCCCACCTAGCTCCTCTTTAAGTGTTGAAAATGGCCCAATTTGTAACACCCTAAAAATTCGAGTATTATTATATTGCATAAATTGATGTTTAGTTTTTAAAGGAAAAATTTTATTAATTGAGAATTTATTGAAGTGAAACAAAGGTGATTAAGACTTAAGCTAAATTATGTGTTAAAGAGTGTCATAAGTGAGTTCATGGTAAGGTGGAGTTGGCGCATGGGTTCTAGCAAGAGGAAGAGGTTCAATCCTTGTATAGCACCTAAATGAATTTTTGTTTTTAATTTTCGCTCATGGTTAGGAAATGTCGGCAAGAACATATATGGAAGGTGTTGACCATGTTATTTTTGGTTAGTGTATCAATGGATTAAGGAAACAACTAACTTATGGCATGGAATCAAAAACTTAAGGAAAGATAGGGGAACATAAGGCACTTTTCAAGGGAAATTTTGAAACAAATCATGGCCAATTGACCATGTGTTGGACGACATATTGGTAAGGGAGGGAGCCTAATTGTTGAATTAGTTTGGCTAAGAATTTCTTTTCTCTCTTTGGTCATTCTTTGCACTTTGTGCGAATTTTATTTCCTCTCCTTTCAACTTTTTTCTTGGCGAATTTTGCAATTGGTAAAGCTAAAGTCTTTTGACCATTTGGTCACTTTTATACATCTTGTGAATTTTCTTTTGTATTTCTCCTTGTCGAAATCAACCATACCAAAATCAGTCTTTTCTTTTTCTTTTGCCATGGCCGAATGCACTAACTCCTAAAAGTCCATCTTTTTCTTCTCTTCTCTTTGAAATCAAACTACCTCATCATCATCTCTTTTTCATATTTTAATTCTTTCAATCAAAGTTTCTCCATCAAACACTCTCTTGGCCGAATGCTAGAGTGCCATAACCGAATTTATTTTCTCTTTTCTTTGGTTGCATAGTTGAATTCTCCAACTCTCTCAAACACCTCTCTCAATCCTTTCTTTTCGATCGTGGATTATAGGTAAGGGATTCTTTTTCGTTTTCATTTTATTTAAGTATTATGGCCGAATATCATTGGTTTTATGAGGGCCTTTTTGGATTGATATAACGTTCATTCTAATAACGTTTCTTTCGTTATTATTTAGTGCAATAACGGAGATTGGAATTCAAGTGATCGGGAGAATTGTAGAAACGTTGGAAACGTTTTATTGTGGTAAGGAAATCACATCTTTTTAAAGCCCTTAGTACTGTTTGATATTATTTAGATCTAACTATTATCCCTTGGATTTTTGAAGACTTTCAAAATAGGGAAGAAAAGGGCGGTGGTTAGTCACGTTAAGAGGGGCGGATCCGTGAATCCCCCATTCAAACGAAGAGCGGTTTCAGCAGTCCGGGATTTTCCACCGGGTTGCGGGCCATCTTCCGAAGGAAGTCCATTATTCGAAGTGGTGCGAACTTTCGAGCCGTTATACGTTGGTGGATTCTCGGCGGCTAACGAATCAATAAACGAGGAGAAGCCGAAAATCGAAGTGATTCAAAATCAAGAGGGTAAGATTTTGGATCTATTATCGATTAAGATTATTTTTACGAATTAGTTGTCTAACGGATCAAAATATGTTTTAGGTGCCGAGGAGCGAGAAGGATTAGTACTCTCGGTAACGAGGTGTGTAATTTCACACTCATTATTTTTGGTTGGATGTCAAATTTGGGTACGGAAGTAAAATTGTAAAAACGAGTAGATCGGTAAAAACGTAAAAAAATGATATTATGACGAAAATACGTAAAAACGATTAAATCGTGAAAATTACGAAAATGCCCTCGATAAATTATTCGTTATTATGTAAATTGGATATTTCGTGAAAATGGGCCGCAAAATACTCTAGTTCGATAAATTGGGCCAAAATACTCTAGTTCGATAAATTGGGCCAAAATACTCTAGTTCGATAAATTGGGCCAAAATACTCTAGTTCGATAAATTGGGTCAAAATACTCTAGTTCGATAAATTGGGCCAAAATACTCTAGTTCGATAAATTGGGCCAAAACACTCTAGTTTGGTAAATGGGCCAAAGCCCACTAAACTGCTAAATAGACAAATTGCTATATTATGTTTATGGGCCAAATGAAATGTTTATCGTTAAACCCACCATGTTTGCATTATTAAGAAATTTTATATTTTATACACGCATAATGGCATGGGGTGGGTTATATGAAGAGAAGAATGGCCATTGCCAAAAATCTAGTTCGGTGGCTTTGCCACAATAATGGCTTATTGCCTCTAGTTCGGTGGCTCTCGCCACAATAATGGCTTATTGCCTCTAGTTCTGGTGGCTCGCCACAATAATGGCTTATTGCCTCTAGTTCGATGGCTTTGCCACAATTATAAAAAGGCTTGATGCCTACGATTGGTGTGTTGGCGGGTGGGTTGACTTGATCCCCACAGTGTGATGGTTGGTACGGGTGTTAGCGGATGGATATTAGGTTTGGGTTGGGAATTACATTTTACATGCATTTTAATTGTTTTAAATTCATGATATATTGTTGAATTTCAGAATTGGGCTCAAGCCCAAAGATAATATCTTGATGATCCGCCCAATAATGGTGGTAAGTGAGTTACACACCGAGTTCTAAGTAACTCACCCTTTAATTTTTCCATCTCGTAATGGAAATTGATGTGGACTTGGGCGAGGATGACTTCGTGGAGGCCATACTGTGTTAAGAGGGTTATTTAAACTCGAACTTTTAATAAATATTTTTTACTATTATGGATTATTGTAATAAGGGCATCTATAAATAACTTAAGGATTTTATGCGTGTTTGGAATTTAAACTATATTTTGGATTTTTTTAATCATGGGCTATGATTTTACGATGTTTTTATTAAAATAAATTTGAGTTTTCAAGTATATGAAAATCTTTTATAAATATTTTATTATAGTAAACTCTTTAACAAATTATCTAAAGGTTATTGATAATACAATGAATTTTCAACTAATGTTTTCAAATATTTATCAAAATCAAATACTCTTTAAATTTTAAACCCTGAAAATAATATTGTAGTTTTCAACTCATTAAGGTTTTAAGAATAGCTCGAATCATGTAACAAACCAAATCTAGTCTCAATGCATAGACCGGGTTTGGGGTGTTACATTTAGTGGTATCGAGCCCGCCAAAAACTCTCTACCGTGGTTTGGGTTCAAAATAATTTCGTATGAAAACGCCAATGATATTTTAAAGATCAAGATGGCACCACAAGCATCCCAACAAGTCAAGTAAGTATTATTGCTTAATGATTACTATGATATGATCATAGGAACACTCTAGAACTTCTAGTTTTAGATATGAAAAATCGTAGAGATTGAGACTATAGGATATGTTGCGAAAAATAACTTTATATCTCAAATCTCATAAAATATCGTTAATAAACACCGAAACAAAATTTCTGATTCATAAAACTTGTAATTAGATAAACGAACAAGCTATCATGAGTACAAGAGGACGTGGTCGTGGACGCGGTAGACGTAGCCGTGGTAGAGGCCTAGGTGCTACTACCAAGCACCAAATCATATGCTGTATGGGACGACTGCGTCAATTGAAAGTGAGACCGGATCACGTGATCACATGGAAGAAGATCATGTATTGACTCAAGCAATGCTACGAGTCTTGGAAAGGGTCATTGAACTAGAATTGGGCCAACAACTCGTGGGTCAATTTCAGAGCGACTTAAGGCGAATAATGCAGAAGTTTTCAGAGGAGTCTCTGGTGTAGCTCCGAATGTGGCTGAATACTGGCTCAAAGCTGTGGAACGGATTATGGATGATATGGAATGTACTGTCGAGCAAAACCGAGAGGAGTCAGATCCTTATTGAGAGATGAGGCGATCGCTGGTGGCTCACCGCTCGAGAAGGCACTTGCCGCATCGATTAATCGGGAATTCTTTAAAGCGCCTTCCAAGGAAAATACGCCGAACGAGCTATGTAGACGTCAAGGAAGGAATTTCAATCTTGTCCAAGGAAGTAAGACCGTGGCAAGATATGAAGTCGAGTTTTTACGCCCGAGCCGTTATGCCCGAACAATTGTAGCAATGATCACGAACGTTGTGTACGCTTCGAGGATGGACTTAATGATGAGTCGAGGGTTACGATTGCTCCACAAAGAAGTTA
Source organism: Gossypium rotundifolium (assembly GCA_025506655.1). NCBI lineage: Eukaryota > Viridiplantae > Streptophyta > Magnoliopsida > Malvales > Malvaceae > Gossypium > Gossypium rotundifolium. The sequence goes on along the minus strand of CP106731.1, from coordinate 159,104,532 downwards.
AAAATTTTCGACTCTTGTGGAGAAGGCCAAAATAGCCAAGAGGCTAAGAACTCGAATCACGTAACCGAGAAAGATCTCAAACAAGAGAGAGACACAATCTGGTTCTTCCAAGAGATTCGGAAGAAACCTCGAATGATGAATCGCTTCAAGGTAGAACCCCAGAATAAATAATCGGAGTCGAGATTGCACCGAGTGTGGGAAAAGACATTTTGGAGAATGTTGAGGAAAACAGCGATGCTACAAATGCGTTCAATGGAACATCAAGATAAAAGTCGCCCTCGACGAATGGATACGACTCAAGAAGTCCGTAATAATGATGCACACCGGTTAGGGGTAATCGACCATCGAGAGGTCGTGGACCGTGTCGTGGTGGTAATGGGCTGGTCGTGGTCAAGGTGCACCGGTCGAGGCAATGGTCCGAGAGGAAATGCGATGCAAGACAACTCGGATGGTTTATGCGGTTAGACGCCATGAGGACGCAATGCACTGATGTGATAACTGGTATGTTCTTCATTTTGATGTACCGTTATTGCTTTAATAGATATTGGCTCTACCCATTCATATGTAGCTAGTGCCATATCTCGAAACCCAATTTAAAATCCAAATTACCGAAAATGAGATGACGGTGATTAGTCCTTTAGGATGATGGTAATTGTTAATAAAATATTTAAAGACGTGCCTTGAAAATCCAAGAGGAGGTATTTTAGCAAATTTGATGGAACTACCTTTCGCGAGTTTGATCTCATTCTCGGCATGGATTGGTGGTCAAACATCGCGCAATTGGATTGTCTTTGAAAAACGAATGTCGATAAGAACCGGATGATAAGGAAGTCATAATGATTGGTGAACGAAAGAACTATCCGGCAAATGTAGTATCTGCATTAAAAGTCGAGAAGTTGGTGCGGAAAGGATACTGAGCATTCCTAGCCTTTATCTGCTTTAGATGCCAAAGAATTATCTGTGAATGATGTGAGGACGGTGAAGGAATTTTCCGATGTATCTCCGAAGAACTTCCCGGTATACCTCAGATCGGAAGTAGAATTTGGCATTGAGCTTTTGCTCGATGACCCGGTGTCCATTGCTCCTTATAGAATGGCATCAAGGAGTTGGTGAGCTTAAAGCTCAAATTCAAGAATTATGGATCGGGATTTATTCGACCAAGTGTGTCTCCGTGGGAGCACCCGCTTTGTTCGTCAAGAAGAAGGATGGATCGATGCGTATGTGCATTGACTACGACATGCTTGAATAAATTGACGATCAAGAATCGGTATCCTCCGCCAAGAATTGACGACTGTTTGATTAATTAAAAGGAGCTTCGCTTTTCTCCAAAATTGATTTAAGGTCGGGTTATCACCATTCAAGGTGAAAGAAGCGGACATTTATAAGACGGTATTTCGGACACGCTATTACGGACACTATGAGTTTGTAGTGATGCCGTTTGGACTAACCAATGCACCAAATTGCATTTATGGACATGATGAACCCAGTCTTTCAACCATATTTAGACCGGTTTGTGGTAGTGTTCATAGATGACATATTGGTTTATTCGAGAAATGAGGAGAAACATGACCAGATTTGTGGATAGTATTACGCCTACTTTGTGATAAGCAATTGTATGCCAAATTTAGTAAATGCGAATTTTGGCTTAAGGAAGTGACTTTCCTTAGTCATGTAGTATCACCAAGGAATAAGGGTGGATCCTCGGAAAATTAAGGCTATTCGATTGGAAACCACCAACATCGAGAGTGAAATTCAAGTTTCTTGGGTTTGGTGGATACTATAGACGCTTTTGTAGAGGGTTTTCGTTGATTGTCGCACCCCTAACTAAATTGTTGCGTAAAGGAGCTCCGTATATTTGGACCGAAAAGCACAAGAGAGTTTCGAGAAATTGAAGAAGATCCCGATGAAGCTCCAGCTTCTAATTCAAATGAGGCCTAAAAAGAATTTACTGCTTATTGTGATGCGTCTCACACGTGTCTCGGTTGTGTGTTGATGCAAAATGGAAAGGTGGTGGCCTATGCTTCTCGTCAATTGAGACCACACAAGTAAACTACCCTACCCATGATTTGGAGTTAGTGCCGTTGTCTTTGCTCTAAAGATTTGGAGGCACTATCTCTATGGTGAGAAATCTATAATCTACACGGATCACAAGAGTCTTAAATACCTCCTTACCCGTAAGAGTTAAATTTGAGACAAAGAAGACGGTAGAATTGTTAAAGGATTACGATTTCTCGATCGAATACCATCCCGGAAAGGCTAACGTGGTAGCCGACGCGTTAAGTCGTAAGGCAAGATTCGATTTAAGAGCATTGTTTGCCCATTTAAGTCTCAGACGAGGATGGCGCTTTGTTAGCGTAACTTGTGTGAAACCTCCGTATCGGAACAAATCAAGGAAAAACAGATATCAAATGAGAAGTTGGGACCTTTACTTCGGCAAGTTGAAAATGATGAAATTGAAGATTTTGGAATAAACACGGAGGGTGTGTTGTGCTTTTGAGGAAGAGTATGCATACCTAAGGACTCAGATCTAAGGCAACTGATTCTACGGGAGGCGATAGTAGCTCCTTATGCTATGCATCCCGAGGAAATAAGATGTATCAAGATCTCCGTGAATGATTGGTGGCTGTGGTTGAAGCGTGAGATTTCGTAATTTGTGGGCAAATGTTTGACTTGTCGCAAGTGAAGGCGTAACATCAATTACCGTCAGGTTGTTACAACCGATAAAGATTCCTCTTTGGAAATGGGGAGGATAACTATGGATTTTGTTAGTGGGTTACCGTTAACCCTACTAAGAAAAATTCCGCTTGGGTAATTTTGATCGGTTGATTAAGACCGCCATTTCCGCCAACAGACGGACTATTCATTGCGTGTTGGCAAAACTATACGATCCGAAATTGTGAGGTCGCATGGGGTACCAGATTAGGGACCCTAGGTTTACATCACGATTCGAAAGCTCGCATGAAGCCTTGGGGACAAAGTTGAATTTCAAGACGGCTTTTCATCCTCACCGATGGTCACCAAAGAGAGTAATTCAGATATTGGAAGATATGTTAAGAGGATGTGTAATCGACTTGTGGGTAGTTGGGAGGATTATCTACCATCGCGTAATTCACAGATAACAACAAATGACTATCGGGCCTAGCATTCAGATGGCACCTTACGAGGCATTGTATGGTCGTAAGTGTCGCTTCTCCTATTTGTTGGACCGAAGGGCGAAAGATGATGTTAGGTCCCGAGATGATATCCGAGATGAGAGGATAAGGTAAAAGTTATTCGAGCACGGTTGAAAGAAGCCTCGATAGATGTAAGTCGACGCAGATCCGGCGAAGGGACATCGAGTATAGTGTGGGGATCAGTTTTCTTGAGGGTCTCTCCTTGGAAAAAGATCTTCGTGTTTGGAAGGAAGGGCAAGTCGAGTCCTAGATACATTGGACCTTATCGTGTCAAGCGTGTTGGTCCAGCTTGCATATCGATTGAGTTACCTCCTGAGCTAGATCAAATTCATAATGTTTTCACGCTTTCATGTTGAGACGTTATAGATCGGATCCTTCGCACATTATACCGGTAGAAGAATTGGAGTGAATTCTGATTTGTCTTTTGAAGAAGAACCGGTGGAAATCTTAGACCGAGATGTCAAGGTGCTAAGAAAGAAAACCGTGCTGCTGGTCAAAATTCTATGGCGTAACCACGGAGTGGAAGAAGCTACGGGGAGCCCGAGGATGCAATTAACAACAATACCCTCACCTCTTTTAACTGTGTAAATTTTGAGGACGAAATTTTCTTTAAGGAGGGTAGAGTTGTAACACCCTAAAAATCCGAGTATTATTATATTGCATAAATTGATGTTTAGTTTTAAAGGAAAAATTTTATTAATTGAGAATTTATTGAAGTGAAACAAAGGTGATTAAGACTTAAGCTAAATTATGTGTTAAAGAGTGTCATAAGTGAGTTCATGGTAAGGTGGAGTTGGCGCATGGGTTCTAGCAAGAGGGAAGAGGTTCAATCCTTGTATAGCACCTAAATGAATTTTTGTTTTAATTTTCGCTCATGGTTAGGAAATGTCGGCAAGAACATATATGGAAGGTGTTGACCATGTTATTTTTGGTTAGTGTATCAATGGATTAAGGAAACAACTAACTTATGGCATGGAATCAAAAACTTAAGGAAAGATAGGGGGAACATAAGGCACTTTTCAAGGGGAAATTTTGGAAACAAATCATGGCCAATTGACCATGTGTTGGACGGCATATTGGTAAGGGAGGGAGCCTAATTGTTGAATTAGTTTGGCTAAGAATTTCTTTTCTCTCTTTGGTCATTCTTTGCACTTTGTGCAGAATTTTATTTCTCTCCTTTCAACTTTCTTCTTGGCCGAATTTTGCAATTGGTAAAGCCAAAGTCTTTTGACCATTTGGTCACTTTTATACATCTTGTGAATTTTCTTTTGTATTTCTCCTTGTGCCGAAATCAACCATACCAAAAATCAATCTTTTTCTTTTTCTTTTTGCCATGGCCAAATGCACTAACTCCTAAAAGTCCATCTTTTTCTTCTTCTCTTTGAAATCAAACTACCTCATCATCATCTCTTTTCATATTTTAATTCTTTCAATCAAAGTTTCTCCATCAAACACTCTCTTGGCGAATGCTAGAGTGCCATAACCAATTTATTTTCTTTTTCTTTGGTTGCATAGTTGAATTCTCCAACTCTCTCAAACACCTCTCTCAATCCTTTCTTTTCGATCGTGGATTATAGGTAAGGGATTCTTTTTCGTTTTCATTTTATTTAAGTATTATGGCCGAATATCATTGGTTTTATGAGGGCCTTTTTGGATTGATATAACGCTCATTCTAATAACGCTTCTTTCGTTATTATTTAGTGCAATAACGGAGATTGGAATTCAAGTGATCGGAAGAATTGTAGAAACGTTGGAAACGTTTTATTGTGGTAAGGAAATCACATCTTTTTAAAGCCCTTAGTACTGTTTGATATTATTTAGATCTAACTATTATCCCTTGGATTTTGAAGACTTTCAAAATAGGGAAGAAAAGGGCGGTGGTTAGTCACGTTAAGAGGGCGGATCCGTGAATCCCCATTCAAACGAAGAGCGGTTTCATGGTCGGGATTTTCCACCGGGTTGCGGGCCATCTTCAAGGAAGTCCATTATTCAAGTGGTACGAACTTCCGAGCCGTTATATTGGTGGATTCTCGTACTAACGAATCAATAAACGAGGAGAAGCTGAAAATCAAGTGATTCAAAATTAAGAGGGTAAGATTTTGGATCTATTATCGATTAAGATTATTTTTACGAATTAGTTGCCTAACGGATCAAAATATGTTTTAGGTGCCGAGGAGCGAGAAGGATTAGTACTCTCGGTAATGAGGTGTGTAATTTCACACTCATTATTTTTGGTTGGATGTCAAATTTGGGTACGGAAGTAAAATCGTAAAAACGAGTAGATCGGTAAAAACGTAAAAAAATGATATTATGACGAAAATACGTAAAAACGATTAAATCGTGAAAATTACGAAAACGCCCTCGATAAATTATTCGTTATTATGTAAATTGGATATTTCGTGAAAATGGGCCGCAAAATACTCTAGTTCGATAAATTGGGCCAAAATACTCTAGTTCGATAAATTGGGCCAAAATACTCTAGTTCGATAAATTGGGCCAAAATACTCTAGTTCGATAAATTGGGCCAAAATACTCTAGTTCGATAAATTGGGTCAAAATACTCTAGTTCGATAAATTGGGCCAAAATACTCTAGTTCGATAAATTGGGCCAAAACACTCTAGTTCGGTAAATGGGCCAAAGCCCACTAAACTGCTAAATAGACAAATTGCTATATTATGTTTATGGGCCAAATGAAATGTTTATCGTTAAACCCACCATGTTTGCATTATTAAGAAATTTTATATTTTATACACGCATAATGGCATGGGGTGGGTTATATGAAGAGAAGAATGGCCAGTTGCCAAAAATCTAGTTCGGTGGCTTTGCCACAATAATGGCTTATTGCCTCTAGTTCGGTGGCTCTGCCACAATAATGGCTTATTGCCTCTAGTTCGGTGGCTCTGCCACAATAATGGCTTATTGCCTCTAGTTCGGTGGCTTTGCCACAATTATAAAAAGGCTTGATGCCTACGATTGGTGTGTTGGCGGGGTGGGTTGACTTGATCCCCACAGGTGTGATGGTTGGTACGGGGGTGTTAGCGGATGGATATTAGGTTTGGGTTGGGAATTACATTTTACATGCATTTTAATTGTTTTAAATTCATGATATATTGTTGAATTTCAGAATTGGGCTCAAGCCCAAAGATAATATCTTGATGATCCGCCCAATAATGGTGGTAAGTGAGTTACACACTGAGTTCTAAGTAACTCACCCTTTAATTTTTCCATCTCAGGTAATGGAAATTGATGTGGACTTGGGCCGAGGATGACTTCGTGGAGGCCATACTGCGTTAAGAGGGTTATTTAAACTCTGAACTTTTAATAAATATTTTTTTACTATTATGGATTATTGTAATAAGGGCCTCTATAAATAACTTAAGGATTTTATGCGTGTTTGGAATTTAAACTATATTTTGGATTTTTTTTTAATCATGGCCTATGATTTTACGATGTTTTTATTAAAATAAATTTGAGTTTTCAAGTATATGAAAATCTTTTATAAATATTTTATTATAGTAAACTCTTTAACAAATTATCTAAAGGTTATTGATAATACAATGAATTTTCAACTAATGTTTTCAAATATTTATCAAAATCAAATACTCTTTAAATTTTAAACCCTGAAAATAATATTGTAGTTTTCAACTCATTAAGGTTTTAAGAATAGCTCGAATCATGTAACAAACCAAATCTAGTCTCAATGCATAGACCGGGTTTGGGGTGTTACACAATTCTATGGGCTCCATACGGCTCACACTTGGGCCTCCTCCCTTGCCACTGACGCCACTTAACAGCTCCGCTTGCCGCCCCTTGATACTAGCCACAAGCCCATTTTGCTTATTTAAACTACAGATACCATCCTTAAAGCCCTATAGTGTCTAAACAGAATATTTTAACTGAAACCTCAGCCCATTCTTGAGCCCAATCTGGACCCCTAATTTTCAAACTAACACATTAAACCTACAACACACAAAATGCACAGGCCCACTAATTCAGGATGTTACAGACTTGGCCGTATGACATAAGTTAGTATACCCTACAGGTTTGGCACGGCCTAGTACACAGGCGTGTATGGCCATTTTTAGGGCACACGGGCGTGTGTGTTGGCCGTGTGACCCAAGTCAGAGAGTTACACGGGGTTGGACACGGGTTGGGACACGACCATGTGCTCCCATTTCAAATGTCCACATGGCCTATGACACAAGCGTGTCTTTGGCCGTATGAGACACACCGTCGGGCCACACGAACGTGTGTCCCCTGTTTTTAAGAAAATTTTCTAAGTCTTCAAAAAGTTTCAAAAGATATCGGTTTAGTCCCAAACCACTCTTAAACCATGTTTAAGGCCTCATAGGCTCGTATTAGGGACGATATGATTGTGTTCATTGATATTTGAATGAAATTTGGAAATATATGAGTAAATGTATGTGTAATTGTGTTATAAGTCCGGTAATGCTCTGAAACCCTATCTCGACATTGAATACAGGTGAGGGGTGTTACAAGCTTTTTTTGGTTTAGACTTGCCGACATACGCTTTGGTCAACTTTTTGTATAAGGGTTGGGATATGCATGCTTAAGGCAACGCTTAAATAAGAGTCGGCTCTGTCCAACACTATGCCTACACTTTTCGGCTGACACTTTCCTAAGTGTTGGGATAGAATTGCCAAAATACACTTTGGCCAACTCTTTGTATAAGGGTTGGTATATGCATGCCTAAGGGGTTTAGGTTTTAGGGTTAGTATTTAGGGTTTAGTGTTTAGGGTTTAGGGTTTAAGAGTTGGCTTTGTCCAATAGGATGTCTAAGGCATCACTTAAATTGGCAAATTAATTTATGTAACAAATATATTCATAAATGATTGACACTAAAAAAACGTTTTGATTGAAATATTTAAAAAAATATTAAAGATTATAGATATTAAGTTCATGAATCTTATTATAATTTGTTAATAAGGTAGAAAGAATTTGTTATTTTGTAAAATAATCGTGTTGATAGGTGTTAGCCATCTAATGTATAGTATTTATTTTGAGGAAATATATATTATTGTTATTATTGAACTATTTCTTTGGTTAAAAGGTAAAAAAATTAGGGCAAGGAAATGAATATCTTTGTTATATATTATATCTCTTTGGATGAAATGTTAATGCATTAATGGAATTTTGTAAAAAGGACCGAATTGTTAGATAAATTATGAGCTTTTGATAAATGCTTTCTCTTTGAAGCATCAATGCCAAGCTTGACACATTGCATTTTCTCCAAACATTGGATATGAAGAACATGCCCAAAATACTTGGGCAATATTTCCTTTTTATAATTATAGAGATAAATATATAAACCAAATATGCTCTAAAGATTATATTCTTCGTACATTTGTAATTTATTACATTACTTTTATTTTAAGAAATTGAATTTTGCCGATTGAGTATTAGCTTAATCTGTATAAGTATTGTTGCCAATGTAGGAGGACGTGGGTTCAAAAGTGTTGAAGCCCATTATCCTCGTTGTCGAAACCATTTTAAATGTTGATTTTAAAAATGGGGATCGACTTTTAAAAAAAGAAATGGAGTCGCCACCAATCTTTTTTTTTTACTTAGGTGTGACTGGATCACCTTATAAAATGTTTTATTTCAAAACATTGATTCTGGTCTACGAAAAACAAGAAAATGGGTTCGGGAGTCGGTTACGTACGAGGAAGGATTAGCACCCTCGTAACGCCCAAAATTTGGTACCGAATTGGTAATCTCATGTCCTAATGTCGAAAATTCGAAGAGATTTAAAAACATAATTTCTTTAAAAACTCAAACAATTTGAATTGGAATTGGAGATTCCTTTGTTCCGAAAGCATATAAACATCACATCCAGCATGTTAGGACATGATGTTTTAAACCCTCGTAATCAAAATCATCTCATGATTTACAAAATTCATTAAAAGGATATTTAGTTATTTGGATGAACGAAAAACCGAAACCCAGCACGTTAGGGCACAATTTCTCGAACTTCCAAATATGAAACATTGCCTTGCTTTTTGAAATCCTTATTCCGAAATAACAAAACATCACATCCAGTTAGTTAGGACATTATAATTTTGAATTTTCAAGAATAATTTTTTTATTTAAAAATTTATGAAATTAAAAAGAGGGATACTTAATATTTTAAGTTCAACGATAATAATCGAAACCCAGTAAGTTAGGGCACAATTTTTTCAAAGTTCCAAATATTAAATATCACCTTATTTTTAAAAACTATTTGAAATAAATGCATCAATTTAAAAGGTACTTTTATAGAAAAATGGTTTGAATAAAACATTGCATGAATACATTACAACATATATTTAATAGCAATTCTACATGTCTACTAATTATACTAACAAGAATTAATAAAAGAATATAACAATAAAGAATATACAAAGAATTATGTAAAGCAAGAATATTGATTAAAAGGGACATAAATAAATTAAAATTTCCACAAAATAACCAAAATTAAATGAAAAGAGAATAATATATTTAAACATAAAAAGAAAGTGATGATTTTTAAAATGATATAATATGTATATAAATAAAAATTTTAAAAAACTTATAATAAATATATTTATAAAATTAATAAAAGATACTTATATATATAATTTAATAATTTATATATATATATATAATTACATATAAAAATAATTAGTAAATAGTATAAATATTTCTATGTATATGGAAAAACATATATATATATATATATATATAATATTAATCATAAAATTACATGCATAATAAATACAACATAAATATTAACAATCTCATATAATATTAAAAAATAGAAGTAATATAATAATATAACATAATACTATATAATATAGAAATTTAAAATATATAATATAATAAATAAAAATATGTAAAATAAGTAATATTAAGCTAAATAAAATAATATATATAAGGATATTATATATAAATATAAATATATATATATATAAACTTTATACTATGAATAAATTATAATAAAGACAATAATATGAATTATTTAATATAATAAAATAATTTAATATAATGTAAAATACTAAAATAAAATAAAAAGACTAAAAATTTAAAAAAAAAACAAAGAAGACAAGGGTTAATAAGCAATTAAAACATATATAAAAGGCTTGAAAAGAAACACGCTTTAAATCCCAGAGACTAATATGGCAATTATGCTTCTTTTTTAAAACGGCATCGTTCGATTTTTACCTTTAAATGGCTCGAGAATCAGATTAAAACGAAATAGAAATATCAAGGCTAATTTAATAAAAGATAAAAGTTTGAATTAAACTAAATTGAAAACAATGAAATTGCGGAAGGACTAAATGGATAAATTTCCCATTTCTAAAAACACGCGGATCCTATTCGGGTCTCTGGGTCAACGCGCGGATCTGGCCCTCCGAACGGCGTCGTTCTTCTTTGCTTATATAAATCAGTTTTTTTTTTAAATGTCATTTTAAATCTTTTTTTTTAAACTTCAAAATCCTCTGAAAGCTCCTTTATCCCCTCGCCTGGTATTGGTCGTTAGACCTCTGGACTACCACCTCCACGCACGTCACGCGCCTTCGTTAACATTACCGGAGGCCTAAAACCTCCGTTTCGAAGGTAATTTTCTCACCCTTTCTTTATTTAAAAATATTCACAAATCATGAGAAGAAAAAATAATGCGAAAATAGAGAATAGAAATAACCTCTAAAGATCTTGATATTTTATTTCCGTGTGATTTTTGAATATTTTTGTACTCTCTGTCTTTGAGTATTTGTGTGTAAATCTGTGTATTCTCTCGTCCTCCCTATTACAGGTTTTTGATGGGTTTTTATAACCCGAAAATAAAATACGAAAAGAAAAAAAATGCCATGTTTGTTGTGTTCTGTTACTGTCATTTGGTGTCCTTTCCTTTTTCGTGCAGGCAGTCGACGATGATTGCGGTGGTGAAGGGTGTTACTCGCTCGAGGGTTGCGGCTCTAAGGCTGGAATCCTGCTGGGACGCTTGCGGCGCGAGGGTGTCAGGAAACCCTAGGTTTCTGTTTAGTCATTGGGGCGTGTAGGTTTGGGCTATAGGTTAGGCTAAGGGTGTAATGGGTATGGGTAGGCAGTTTATCGGGTCTGTTAGTAAGTGGGCTAGGGGTAATCTATTTTTAGTTTTGGGTTAAAGTGTAACGGGCCAATATTTGGGCCTGTTTGGTTTAGTAATGAACTGGGCTCTGTAAAAAAAAAAGGACACTAGACATTTTTTTTTGTTTTGTTTTTATTTTGGTTTATTTCATCCCGGGCAAATTGGGCCTATAATTAATATTTAATATGATAAAAAAAGGACTAAATTAAAACACATGTAAATCCCCAGGGACTAATATGGAAATTATGCTTCCTTTTCAAAACAGCGCCGTTCCGATTTTGGCCTTTAAACTGTCTGAGGATTCAATTGAAACAGACTATGAAATTTAGGGCCAAATTAAAAATAAAAAAAATTAAATTAAACGGAATTAAAAATAATAAAAATGCGGGAGGACTGAAATGGCAATTAAGCCATTCAAAGAAAACACGCGGATCCTCTATGCGGTTCAGGTCAGCGCGCGGGTCGTCGGCTTGAAAATGATGTCGTTTTGGTCATTGACTGACCATCCTAAAACGGCATTGTTCCTTCGATCTATAAAAGCAAAAAAAAAAAAACTAAAAAATCATTTTAATCACTGAAAAAAAAAAAAAAGAAACCCCCTTTTCTCAAACGCTCTCTGGCCTTTGGCCTTCGGCTAGGGCTCCGATGATGGACCACTACACGCGTCACTGCAATCGACCACCGAAAAGTCAAATCGTCATGTTTCGAAGGTATTTTTCTCACCTTTTCTATTTTAATGCTATTTTATGTACAATATATGCATAAATCCTTGAAAAATAAGAACACACAGAAAGAACGGAGATCCTCTGTTTAAACTGCTTCTCCTCTTTTATTTCTCTCTCTATATTTTTTGTACCCCTCCTGTTTACAGATTTAATGGGTTTTTATACCTTTGAAAATAAAAAATAAAAAGGGAATAAAAGATTTTGTCTAGTTTTCAGTCATGATCTGCTACTGTTATTTCCTTTTTTGTGCAGCAGAGGCAAAGATCTTGTGACGATGATGTGGGGCTGTCATGCATTGAAAATGACATGAATGAAGGTGGCTGCGACTCGTTGAGAGACTAGGGTTTCAGAAACCCCTGGTTTCTGATTTGGTTTGGGCCTTTTGGGCTTCGTAAGTTGGGTCTGGTGTTGGGTTTAGCTTTGGGCTAATTAGGCCTTGTCTTAGGTATTGGGTAGTCTGTTGGTAATGGGTTATTGGGCTAGGGTGTAACTGGGCCATGGTAGTTTTATTGGTTTTGGGTTTTGTAAAAGACTGTAAAAGACATTTTTTATTTTTTATTTTTTGGTTTATTTCAAAGGTCGGGCAAAATTAGGTACTTACAGCTGCCCCTCTTTGCTCATTGTCATATAATGAGAATAGAGCAAAGACTATAAAAAGACCAATTTTGCCCGATCTTGGCCGAACTTCGACTTCTTGATCCTCATCCTCTTCAAATGGCTTCCAATCTGAACTGCATCTTCAGGGGTAATGGAACTTTATCTTGATAAGTCTGATAGCTTCAATCTGCTTTATTACAATTTCAGGAAAGCAGTATCCACTATCTTCGATCTGCTCCACTGCAAACTCATGGAGGCAAGATCTGATGTCTTCGATTTGTTTCTTGCAACTTCAAGAATGCCAAATCTGCTATTTCAATCTGCTCCCTACAACTTCAGGGATTGCCAGACTAATGTCTTTGATCTGCTTCCTACAATTTCAAGAATCGCTAAATCTGCTATCTTCAATCTGCTCCCTAGCAAACTCAAGGATTGCCAGATTGATCTCTTTGATCTGTTTCCTGCAATTTTAGGAATTGCCAAATCTACTATCTTCAATCTACTCCCTACAAGCTCAGGGATTTCCAGACTGATGTTTTCGATCTGCTCCCTACAAACTCAGGGATTGCCAAATCTGCTATCTTCAATCTGCTCCCTGCAAGCTCAGGGATTGCCAGACTGATGTCTTCAATCTGCTTCCTACAAATTTAGGAATCACCAAATTTGCTATCTACTATCTCTAATCTGCTCCCTGCAAGCTCAGAGATTACCAGACTGATGTCTTCGATCTGCTCCCTACAAACTCAGGGATTGCCAGACCTGTTATCTTCAATCTGCTCCCTGCAAGCTCAAGGATTGCCAAACTGATGTCTTCGATCTGCTTCCTGCAGACTCAGGAATTGTCAGATCTACTATCTCCAATCTGCTCCCTGCAAGCTTAGGGATTTCTAGACTGTTGTCTTCGATCTGCTCCCTACAAACTCAGGGATTGCCAGACCTACTATCTTCAATCAGCTCCCTGCAAGCTCAGGGATTGCTAGACTGATGTCTTCGATCTGCTTCCTGCAAACTCAGTAATTGTCAGATCTGCCATTTCCAATCCGCTCCACTACAAACTCAGGGATGTCAGACTGGAATCTTCAATCTTACTACATTGCCCTTTAAAGGACATAACCTGTAAAATGGATATATGTTTTTGTCCAATAATTAGAATGCCTTAATCGAAATGCATCAAATGCTCCTAATTAGACATGCTATGATATATGAATGTAAAAATGATATGAGTATGATTCCTGCTCAATGTGTTATCACTTATTTATCTGTCAAGGTTTCATCTTCGTTCCCCTTGAAGTGTCATTTTTTTTTGCTCAATTATTTTGCCCTATGGTAATTTTGAGTCCACTCCACTCGAGCCTTGGGACATGAAGTTTGTGCCTCCTACTGTAATAACATTTGGCTTCTTCCATCCAATCTATTACCACTCAGAGGTATCGTCTTCCACCATTCCCTAAATTTACATGAATGTAGGGTCTCCCAACAATGATCCCCTTTTACACTTGGCTTGACCTTGTTCGTCATTTGCCAATATGGTATCAGCAATGAAATTGTCTTATCTAATAAGAATCCAAAGAGATAATCATTTTTCAATGTTTCCAATCCCTTAGGCTTGGTGAGTTCTGAACAATAGTCTTGTTTTAGATTCTCATATTATTTAGAAGCTTCCAGAGTAATATGCGAAACTCCTTTTATAAAAGTGTTATTAGTCCATTAATCGTTATTTCAATATAAATGCACAAAAATGGACGAGAAAGAAATTAGTTAGGAGCATAGCTCAGAAAAATAATTTAATCAAAGATAACCCAGGCAATAAAAAAAATCGATTTGGGTGTATCTCAAAAAGAATAAAGCAATCAAGGAATTCAAAAATGGGTAAGATAGAAGCTAGGTGCCCCAGATATCGCAACCTGAGCTTTTTTTGTTCCAACTTCTTGAGGACCATTTTAAACTCAATATGTGTTCAGGGGATCCGGAGTACTTTGTCGATGCCTCAAGACATAATAAACTTCCTCATTACTAATTCAGACGTAGCAAGACTACTATATGCCCCACTTTTTGGTCAAAATTTGAGCTGCCCTTTTCAGGTTTTCAGGTTTTCGCCTTGGCCTCTCCTTTTTCTTTCTTCGATTTTTTATTATTTTGAATTTGAATTTAGACTCAAGGCACCCTTTGTGGGTTTTCACCTTGGTCTCTCTTTCATGTCAATTATTTCTTAACTGAACCTGAATTCACCGAATTGGGCAAGTCTTCGACATCCATCTCAGTCGATATTGATGCTCTTCTAGAATAGGTCCTACATAAATCCTTCCCAGTTTGGCATATGCCTTCCTTGGGAATTGTTTTGTAGACGAAAAATCTTTTATCATCAAGCTTCTTCAGGGAATGAACTCCTTTAACGTAAGCTTGCATCGTCTAGCCATGACAAATAGCTTTTAACCTTTTCTTCAATTAGGTTCAATTGGCAACATGCTTCAATTCCATAAACAAATGGGTAAAGTGCTGCCCCAGTGAAGGTTCTGGCCGACATTCATTAAGACAGAAGGTAAATGGTAGCTTCTTATGCCAATCTTTACAAGTCTTAGCCACCTTTCATTTTTTTTGGCAACTTTTGTTTCACTGTGATATACTACCTGATCTTTGGACAAACTGTAAACTTTGACTTTGTACAGTTATTTAAACACGATCCTTTATGGCATTATGCTAGCATCTGATCTCTTTTTTTTTTTTTGAGAATTTGATAACTTCGGCCTTGTAACATTGGCATATGAAGCTACTTCCACCCTCTAGTAAAGTAAACGATGACCACGACGATGAGTCGATATTGGCTAAAAGCTTTTGACGAGATTGGCCCCATCATATCCATGCCCCACATATGGAAAATTTGTGAAGAATTGGAGTAGGCACATGAATCTTGTCTCCTTAAATACGGCATAGCTTGTACTATCCCTTTCTATGTAGATTGGTAGTGCCTGATCCTTATGTTTAGCCCCTATCTTATTAGCTCAGGCATGTCCTGATATGATTGTGCGAAAACATCTTTGAATTCTTGAAAATAACTCAATGATGTCTCGCCTTTTTTTCTGTGGTAAGCTGGGCTTCAATCTTCACCCCTTTTCTAGGCTCATGATATCCAATGACCTTTTGTATAGTAAGGTCTGTTTTTCATCTTGTTCTACCATCAGAGGGTAGGTTACAATCTCTGTCATCTTCAAAGTCCTTAGATACCCTAGACCCATATCTCATTCAAAAAGGGAGTCAGTAACAACATCGCTCATGTCGTTGATATCTGGGTACCTAGGTACAAATGTAAGAAATCCAATGAATAAATGATTCTAAGGATGATTATTGATATGGTCATGAATAAAGAATGAAAGAAAATTCTAAAAAAAAAAGAATGTACAGTATGAAATAGAAAGAGTAAAAGAATATATACTCAAATAAATGCATTTTATTGAAATAAAAATTCTGAACACAAGCCTATTTCACAAAAGGGTTCTTATTGCCTCTAGGCTTAAGGCAACAAGTGTGTTTCGAATATTACTCTAGATCTACTCTAAAAATACAAGGATCTCTTCCACGGTCCCATTATTCAAAACACTCCAAGTATCCAAGGGTTTGGAAATATTGTTCCCTCTTCGCTTTCGATCCCTTCAAGGGTTTGGAATTCTTGCATTTGTTCCCTCATTTCTTGTTGAATCTTGGTTAATTGCCCCTGCATCTGTATTTCTATTTGCTCTACTCTCTCTAATCTTTATTCCATATTTTCTAGGTTAACTGAGGTAATTTTACCTAATTAAAGTCTAATGCAAATGATGTAATGCAAATGCATAAATGCAAAGAGGCATCGATTCTGATTCAACTTCATTTTAGAAAACTTTATTAGAAAAAAAATTCCTTTACATAAAATGAACTACTATATGCTTTCGCCCTAAAACCTAAAGTTTTGATTTTCCAAAGCAATGAAGCTAGCTCTTGATTACAATCAGACTGTAGCTCATACTTCATGCTCAACGCATCAGCCTGTGATGCCAAAGTCTGTAGATGATCAGCTACATCTTGAATCTAAACTCATGTGGTAATCCTGACTTCTAACTTGGTCATGAGAATGATGAAGCTCTTCTTTCCAACGCTCCTCTCTTGTTTCAAGAAACTCGATCCAAAGTTCACAACTGTGTAATGCTGATTCTAACTCTTCAATCCTACCCTTCATTTCCTCAATCGATTATAGAATTACAGCTTCGATGGTAGTGAAGCGACTGTCTAAGCTTAGCATCGATCTTCAGAAAAGTATTGATCATTCACCATAGCTAGCGCCATACTTAGAAAGATTCTTCCGCTTCCCTTTTTCAATTCTAACCACAGGTAAAAGGCGTCTATTCTAGTTCATCTCATTGAATATATCAAATAGGGAATCAATACGAATTCTTGTCATTTCTTCATAACGAATCAAATCCCTTGCAACGTTATTTGGATCACAACGAGGAGCCGAGAAGTTTGGTAGCGGATCTATAGTAAATAAACTTTTTTCACCATCATAGGCAAAATTCTTTCCATCCAAATCATTTTTTTGTAGGTCTCTTGCACTCATCAATCACTTTCCTTCCAACAACCTTACCATCCATAGGGCGACCATCTTCATATGAAAGAGAAACGCTGTAATGGTAGAAGTGTCCATCCATATTCCCTACGATCACTTCGAAGTGATTGGTGAGTATAATTACCTTTTGTTCTTTAGTTCCAACACCACACCTTGCCATAGGGTGTCGTACAATCTTCTTCGCATCTGATTTTGCTTTGATCTAAACAACATCAAGTGGCACAGGTGGTAGGGATTCTAGTGCTACCCCATTTCCTTCTTGCTATGTAACACCCCAAACCCGGCCTAAACATTACGACCGGATCTGGCATGTCACATGAAAGGAATGTCAAAAATTGTACGTTTGTTAAAAAGCTCGTGTTCTTTATAGTTGTTGTGAGAAATTGAGTTTAAGTAATTTTGAATAAGAAACGGTTTATTATCATTTTAGGAAAATCCCATATTGATCATTTAATAATAAGCGAGAACCAAATTGAAAGTCAAACCAAATAAAATACCCAATGCCTTATTACATAACAAAACCAAATTTAAAAGTAAATTAACCCAAAATAGTAATTGAAATAAAACCCGAAAACATAGTGCATGGCCACCTCGAGTCCACCCCGGCTCTACATCCGCGATCTATGCCTCATCTGCAAATGTAAGGGAAAGGGGTGAGTCATCGAGACTCAGTGTGTAAATCCCCATCCCGATAATAACAAGGCACTTACACATTTGATATGTTAATATGCAAATCATGCAAACCCAACCTAACCAACCGAACTCCTGTGTCTACCCTGTGTGGTCAAAACCACTGGTGGTCAAAACCACTGGTGATCGTAGTCACAAATCATATAAATGTGGTCAAAACCACTGGTGACCGTAGTCACAAATCATATGGTGGGGCCAACCCACCATGTGGTCAAAACCACTGATGACAATCCCGTAATCAACATGTGGGGCCAACCCACTGTGGTACCAAACCACTGGGACGAGTCACAATGATCCATGTGTGGTCAAAACCACTAGTGACCGTAGTCACAAATAATATCCATGTGGTCAAACCACTGGTGGTCAAAACCACTGAGACTAGTCACAAATAATAAAGAAAGTGGGGCCAACCCACTGTGTGGTCAAAACCACTGGTGACAGTCTAAATCATCCTTCCCCCTCTTCTCATCATACCCATTTTCATGCCATGTTCATCAGTCATAATAATTCGTGTATGTAGTATGACATGTGAAAATTATATATCAAAGATAACGTATGAAACGAATTACCATCATAATCAGAATAATAATATACAACATAATCAAGCTAACCACCTCTAAGGGTATAACAGTAATTTTACCTACCAAGGGTATTTTCATAATTTACCCACCAAGGGTATTTTTGTAATTTACCTACCAAGGGTATTTTCGTAATTTACCTACCAAGGGTATTTTCGTAATTTACAAACTAAGGGTATTTTTGTAATTTACCCACCAATAGTATTTTCGTAATTTACCTACCAAGGGTATTTTAGTAATTTACCCACCAAGGGTATTTTTGTAATTTTACCACTAGGGGTATTTTAGTAATTTTATAAATCAGAAGTTTTTTAGAAAATTGTGTAGAAAAGATAGTTTCCACGAATTAAAGAAAAATGATTTTAAGAGTTTAAAATTAGGGTTCTTATAAAAAAAAACATGGCTAGTTCCCTTTCGGGTTTTAGTTATTGAGTTTAGCCTATGACCGAGTCTTCTTGGTCAGGGTGAACCAAAGCTACGTACTAGGCAGGATTCGAGTGGAGAGGAGGTGAGTCACACTGACCGCTTAAATACCAAGCTCCCACCGACACCATTCCTAGACATGCGCATGAGGTTGCCACACCCACTAAGTCTTCGGGTTAGGTGAACCGAAGCTACGCACTGTAGGATTCTGCGAAGAGGAGGTGAGTCACTAGGACCTGCTTAAATACTGTGCTCTTCCTGGATCCAATCCTAGACATGCGTACCATGGTTACCACACCCTAACTCGATTGACTTACCCATAGGTTTGTTTAGTGCATTAAGTCTTATGTATTTGTGTTTGAGTAGACTAATCTTAGGGTTCAAGTTCCTATCATGCTATTCTACGTTCCATTCCTTTTCTACCCTTCTATAATTCACATAATCACACAGATAGTTCGGGGTACTTACCTAGTGGACTGCGGGTCGGAGACTTAGGTGCCATGCTAGAATAACCTAAAAATTTTCTAAAAAGCCCATTTTTTTTGAAAAGCCCATTTTTGAAAACATTTTTGGGCCCCACAACCCTCAAGTTGAGTTTCGAACCGGGCTCTGATACCAATTTGTAACACCCCAAACCTGGCCCATTCACTACGATCGAATTTGAAATGCCACTGCGGAAAACGTTTGAAACAAATTTGAACTAAAGGATAAAGCTATCAAATAGAAGAGTGGTGGCCAAGTAAGGGATTCCTTAGATGATAATTTTGTCTATAAAAGGAAGGAAGGAGGGCTACTCATTAATTTTCTTCCTTCTCTTCTCTCTTTGCCAAAATTCTTAGGGTTCTCTTCTCTTCTCTTCTCTTTTCTTTTGTCTAGCCGAATTCCCTAGCCTCCTCTCTCTTTTATTCAAAAACAAAAACACAATCCAACCTAGTTGAATTCTTCATAGCACCAAAAGCCAAAATTCTGCCAAAGCCGAATCTTTGTTATGAAGAAGGGTGTTGCCGATTTCATCCAAAAAGGTAAGATCAACTATTATTTGATTTTCAATCTCTCTTTAGCCGAAATATAGGAATCTAACTCTTTTAGAATTCCACGGCCGAAATTTGGAAGGTTTTCTTCGGGATCTAGTAGTTGTCGACTACAAGGAGCGGTTTCGGGATTTAGATCCATAAGGTAAGGCAGTAGTGATTTTTGGCCATAGGCCATTTTGGTATATAATGTTAGCCGATTCTGACTTAAGTGGTGTAGGAAGGAGTTCTACAATCACAAAGTCGCAAATCGTTAGACGGGTTTTAGATTTAGTCAATTGTGCTAATCAAAAGCGTAGTTATCGCACTATTCTCCTGTTATTGTATGTTGTTAAGTATGTTTGATTATGATGTGTATGTTAGCGAAAATAATGGCTAAGATGGTGGATACCCGTAGTGGGTAATCGATTAATCGGTCGATGCTCTATTTTGCCTATGATATATGTGTGATATTTGTGGTGAGCATGTGATAAATATTTACTCTGATTGTTAATCTGACATGATACACATATATGCATGGGACTTGGGATGTGAAAATTGAAGGAAAGGGTGTACATCATTATGTACGTGGTCTAATGCTAGCCTCGTGCTACATTAGCGCTTGATGTTAACTATGTGCTTCATCAAGGGAGGTGTTGGCTAAGTGCCCATCTCGGCGGTTGATAGCTGTGTGCATCACCGTGGACTGATTGATATGTAGGATCCGTATGGGATCGGTGGCTCAGCCACGGCCTTGAGCAGTAAGTCTGCCAAGGTAAGATATGTGGATCATTATGTGATCGGTGGTGGATTAGCCATGGCCTTGAGCAGGGGGTCTGCCAAGATAGGTGTGATGGATGGACCCTAGGTTGGGATGGGCTTCATAATTGCATATTTATGTGTATGGACTGTGTGGATATGGGCCAAGCCCATATGTGGAGATATGTGAAATGACTATGCACTGAGTCGGTTTGACTCACCCAATATTTTAAACCTTTCAGGTGATGCGTAAAGCTTGGACCGGGTTGGAGTGGATACAAAGGTGGCCATGCAGAAGCAGATTTTCATGTAGAAAGATATTTTTAATTAATTAAGCATTTATATCTTCAGTACTTTGATTATTCAATTATTGTAATAAGGCCCCTAAAAGTATTTAAAGTCTGTTTAAGTGTTTCTCATTAAGTTTATTATTGTGTTTTATTATGGATTGACTATTGAGGAATTATTTGCAAACGATTTTTATTTAAATCTATATATACTAAAGTTTTAATCCGGATATTTTTATAAACACCACACCTTACTTAAGAATTTTAATGAACACTGTTTTCTAAACTTAACAAAATTTTCGTGTTTTATCCTTAAGTTCAAATTTGTTTCAAACGTTTTTCGCAGTGGCATTTCAAATTCGGTCGTAGTGAATGGGCCGGGTTTGGGGTGTTACATGCTAAAACGAATCCATACCCTTCTTTCTCTAATTGCCTTTGCTATATGTGAACAATTGCATTGTCTTCCACTTTATCAAGGAATTCGTTCTCCATAACTAGCTTTCTAACTTAGAAACTAACCGTGAATCGTTACCTCTTAAAGTATGAAATGGTATGCATAAAAAAAAACACAACAAGTTAGTACCATGGAATATAAAGCAAGTAAAATAAACACCTATCTGGGTTACCACTAAGGTTTGACATAGTTCTACCTAGGGTAAGCCCTTAGGTTTACTACATGTGGTTTAGCTCTAAAGTTAAGGTACCCGAACCAACAGATTCCTTGATCCTCACCCATTATAGGCTCATACGAACTGAGTTCGGTTCAAGGGAATACATTTTTCGATGGCTGCACTGAGATGAAAACCTCACGAAGACATAGGTACGGATGTATCCCGAAAGCGATTCACTATCCTGCACAGAGGTGAAAACCTCACGAAGGCGTAGCTTCTCACTCCCACTTAAGGGTGTGACCATAATGATCGTGCAATGCAATGCAAAGACATTTTATAAAAATAGAACCTCAAACAATAAAAGGATCATGTTTGTAAAAAAACCAAAATTTTAAATTCAGACAAAAGGACATGAAATTATCAATTTTACGACTTGACTTTCTTAGATCCCCAGTAGAGTCGTCAAGCTGTCGAAACCCTTTTAAAATCGGTTTAGAAAATGGGGATCGACTTTAAAAACAAAAACGGGAGTCGCCACCAATCCCTTTTTACTTTGGTATGATTGGATCACCTTATAAAACATTTTATTTCAAAACATTGTTTTTGGTCTACGAAATATCAGAAAATGGGTTCGGGAGTCGGTTACGTACGAGGAAGGATTAGCACCCTCGTAACGCCCAAAATTTGGTACCCAATCAATAAAATCATGTCCGAATGTTGAAAATAAAAAAATTAAAATATGATCCTTTTATTAGAAAACCAAGACTTACATATTTCAAAAAAATAAAATGTTATATCCAGTAAGTTAGGAAATAACACCTCACGACTTTGAAACTTGGCTCGCTTTTAATTTGGAAAATTCCAGTATCGAGACACAAGACATCATATCCAGTAAGTTAGGAAATAATATTTTGAATTCTCAAGAATAGGTTTTTTTGATTTAAAATTTATAAATTTCTATTTTAAAAGAAAAGAGGTATTTAATATTTTAGATTCTACAAGAAAAAAATTGAAACCCAATAAGTTAGGGCACAATTCTTCTCAAGTTCCTAAATGTCACATATCATCGTATCTTTTAAAAACTATTTGAATAAGATGTATAAAAGGGTATTTTATACAAAAAAAAAAAGTGGTTTAAATAAGACATTATAATATATAATAGAATAATATAAAATAACTAATAATAATATATAAGGATTAGACATGATAAAAATAATTAGTAAATAATATATATAATAATAAAACATATATATACATAATATACTAATCGTAAAAATTATATATGTAATAAATAAAATAGGTTATATATTATAATAGACTTTATATAAAACAACATTTAAAACTAATATATAATATAATATAATACTTAAAAATCTAATATAATAAATAATATATATAATATTAAAATAAAATATAAATTATTAAACTAAGTAAAATAATATATAATGATAATTAAATGTATATAAAGATGATATATATAAAATATATATATATGGATTTCATACTATTAAAGAATTAATAAATATAAGAAAATAATATTTAATATTTAATATGATAAAATAATTAAATATAATATAAAATAAAAGGATAAAAAAAAAAGAGACAGGGGGTTAGATAACAATTAAAACAGATATAAAAGGACTAAATTAAAACACGCGTAAATCCTCAGGGACTAATATGGAAATTATGCTTCCTTTTCAAAACGGCATCGTTTCGATTTTGGCCTTTATACTGTTTGAGGATTCAATTGAAACAGAATATGAAATTTGGGGCCAAGTTAAAAAAATAAAAAAATTAAATTAAACGGAATTAAAAATAATAAAAATACGGGGACTGAAATGGAGATTAAGCCATTTAAAGAAAACACGCGGATCCTCTATACGGGTCGGGTCAGTGTGCGGGTCGTCAGCTTGAAAACAGTGTTGTTTTGGTCATTGACTGACCATCCTAAAACGGCGTCGTTCCTTCGATCTATAAAAGCAAAAAAAAAAACTAAAAAATCATTTTAATCACTGAAAGAAAAAAAAAAAAACCCCCTTTTCTCAAACGCTCTCTGGCGTTTGGCCTTCGGCTAGGGCTCCGATGATGGACCACCACACGCGCCGCCACAATTGACCACCGAAAAGTCAAATCGTCCTGTTTCAAAGGTATTTTTCTCACCTTTTCTATTTTAATACTATTTTATGTACAATATATGCATAAATCCATGAAAAATAAGAACACACAGAAAGAACGGAGATCCTCTATTTAAATTGTTTTCCTCTTTTATTTCTCTCTGTAACATCTTGAAATTGGGCCTAGTAGGATTGGGCCCATTGGGCCTTGAGCACGGAAGCATTTAAATTTCTGGAGAGCAAAAGAACGGCATTATTTCAAGTTGAACTTATTGGGAAGGTGATTTTAGAAAGTTACGGGTTTCTAGGAAGTTCCGGGTTTAAGTTAGGCCTTAGTAAAATTTTGTGTTTAAGCCTATTAAGGAGAGATAGTAAGTGGCATTAAGGCTTATGGAAATAGGTGAGTAATGTACTAGCATAAATGAGCATATGGTAAAGAGGATGTGGTGTCACATGAAAGGCTTTTAGGGAAGAGGTTTGAATCCTTTTTGGCTCAAAATTTTGACTATTTTTTTTTTTTTTTGTATTCCTTCCTTAAGTGTCGGCCATGGGTGTATTTTTGGTAAGGTGGACTTTTTAATTTTGGCAAGGTGACTAAGGAAATATGGTAAGGAAAAATGGATGGAAAGGAGTAAAAGAAAAGGGAAAGAATAGGGAACATGTTGGCATTTTTCGTGGGGGATGTTTTGGAAAGGTTTTATTTTGTCTATGTTCATCTTTTGGTAAAGATGATAATGGTTTGGAAAAGGGAGAGGGTAGCCGAATTTTGATGGGAGAATTTTGATAGTTTTGGTGTTTGTTAGGTCTAATTCCTTTTGGCATCCTTTGTGTTCATTCTTCCAACTTCTCCTCCCATTGCCGCAACTTCAAGACAATAGTGGACATTTTCTCTTTTCTTTCTTGTCTTGCCGAAAACACCTAGCCTTTGTGACCAATTATTTTTCACTCATCTTCTCTTGAAAACCGAAACTACCGATCCTTCTTTGTTGTCTTGCTACTAGTACCAAACCGTGTTCTTCATTTCGGTTCATCCCTATTATTAAGGTATAGGTTCTTTCTTCTTATTCATGTTGTTTGTTCTTTCTTCTCTTGACTTGGCTAAGCCGAAACTCTCATCCCTTGGCTAAGCCGAACCTAGCCACTTGTTATTATTTTAAACTCCTCTTATTCTCTTTTGATGAAGGCCGAATCAAGCTATCCTTTGCTACTACTTATCTTTCTCTTAGCCTTGGTTTCGAAAGTTGATTGGGACTCGTTGCAATAGCCAAGGTGCAAGGCCGTATTTTAGAACCTAGTAGGAAAGATCGCGATTGTGGTAACTGACTCTTGTGAGTGAGAACTTTTGGGCTTTTGGAACCTTTAAGAAATTGAGGCTAACTTTTGATTGATTTTATTTTTATGGGGGGAAACTGAAACACCCCAAACCCGGCCCACAAGCCCTGATCGGATCTGGCATGCTTCTAAGAAAATCCATTCGAATCTTGTTTGAAACTTTGCTAAAAACTTGTTTATTTTTGAAAACTCTTTGATTTGGGTTGGGCTTGAATTAAGAACCCGTGTTGATAAGGTGTTAAAAACAATTTAATAATTATACTTAAGAAAAATTTAACTTTTAAACTTTAAATTCGATAATAAGCGTATCATACTAAGTAATTTAAAAGCATGCATAAACGGTTCAATACTTTGGCCTTATTACATCAAATAAAAACCCGAATAATTCAAAAACTTAAACATAAAAAAAAATAAATTAATCCTTGAGCTTTGCATGGCCACCCTTGAGCTCCGGCCGACCCTGTCCATTACTGATCATCACCTGAAAAATAGTCCCACAAGGGGTGAGTCAAACAAACTCAATGTGTACAATCAACACTAAGCCTCAATCAGATTTAGGCATATCAAATCATACATAAACATATAGCATTAAATAAAATGATGCAATCCCGGACCCAAGCCTAGTTATCCATCCGCTACACATCACCCGTACCAACCATCACACCGTGGGGACTACTAAGTCAACCCTCCATCCGCTACACACCATCGAAGGTAGTTGCTGCAGTCGACGTGCTCATCGACCTTATAAAATTCGTGGCATAGCCACCAGATACATACTTTGTGTCATGAGACACCATATTTAGATATCGTGGTCTTAGGTCACCATATTCAGATATCATGGTCTTAGGTCACCACATTCAAATATCGTGGTCTTAGGTCACCACATTCACTTCCCCTTTTTCATAATATCCCGTATGCCCATGTCATACAAAATCATGCAACATAATGCCTTAGGCCCGATTTCACATTCTTATCATATTCATATTCATGGCATAACAAGTCTTATCATACTCATAGTAGGAGTAGGAAAACGTACCTTAATATCGTGTACCATAACATGGTACTTAGCCATATTTTCCACATTCAGTATAACATACATACATATTAAATAAAGGCCTTTAAACTTATTAAGAGATAGTATGGGTACACACGATATACTTATCAATTTATCAAATCCCAAAAATCATTCTATTGCTTTAGATCTTTAATTCCTATATTCTACCAACCCTAACATGTTACTAAAAGCCATTCGGCTATAAATCCAAATCCTAGTAGGATTGTTGTAATCAAATTCTTACCTTGGTGCCGATTGGATTAAAAACAAATCTGAAACGTTGTGATCCTCTACCTTGTATTCGCCAACATTAGATCACTTAAAGGGTTAGTTTTGGCTTTTGAATAATGACGAAATAGATCTAGATATCACAATAGGGCCTTGGTGAATGTACTCATGCACTTACCTTACGATTTTCAAATCCCAAAAGTGATTGTGGATTGTAGTATCCGTCGAAATACCTAAAACTTATGTTAGATTAATTTCTAACATTAAATCGTAAGTAGATAGCCCTTGGCCGAATATGTCTTACCTTGAATCTTTAAAATCCCGAATATCCTTCCTTAAAGTCGACAAGAGACAAATCCCGGAAGAGTCCCTTAATACAAAAGTCGACAACACCTTTGCTTGAAGCCCCTCAAAGATTCGGCTATGAAGGCTAGCTAGTGCTAAAAGGTTTCGGCTTTTTGAGTTTTAATGGAGTAATCGGTCTCAAGGGGAAAAAGGGAGAGAGAGAGAGATATATGAGCTTTAGGAAGAATCGGCTATGGTGTTCTTTGGGAAGGGAATTCGGCTTTTGATGAAAAAAAAAAGAAGAAGAAAAAGAGGATGAAGAATTCGGCTAGCACAAGGGTACTTCGGCTTTGGAAAAATAAAAGGAGAAGAGGAGATGCACTAGAGAATTCAACAAAGGTAAGAGAGGAAGGAAAGATTTATGAATGGCCTTATTTTCCTCTTTCAGTCGAAATTACTAAGCCTAGAGAGTCCCCTTTCTTGGCCATCACTCTCATATCTTTATTTTCCTAGCTTAGCCGAAATTCTAAAAGAATTTGACTTCAACTTAAACTCCTACCTTAGTCTCCCTATGCCGTCTAACCCCTTACCTTAGGAGTTTTGAATTTTAACCCATTATTTTGGGCTTCATGTGGTCATACTAGGCCCAAGTTATCCTAGCATATGGCGTCATTTCTAGAGCCCTAAGTGGCGTCTCTGGGCCATTTTTTCGAGCTCGATTTTATCACATTTCCAAGGTTCCTTACATTTCCTTACATTTCCTTACATTTCCAAGCTTCCTCTTAAGACTTAATATTTTCTAAAGCATTTCCTTACATTTCCTTACATTTCCTTACATTTCCAAGCTTCTTACATTTCCTTACATTTCCTTACATTTCCTTACATTTCCTTACATTTCCAAGCTTCCTCTTAAAACTTAATATTTTCTAAAGCATTTCCTTACATTTCCTTACATTTCCTTACATTTCCAAGCTTCCTCTTAAGACTTAATATTTTCTAAAGCATTTCCTTACATTTCCTTACATTTCCTTACATTTCCTTACATTTCCAAGCTTCCTCTTAAGACTTAATATTTTCTAAAACATTTCCTTACATTTCCAAGGTTCTAAAATGCACACAACACATTCACAACACATAAGGCATACTATTTCATGTAATTTTAGCCATAGTGCATAAGCCCTATTCTGGGATATTACAGTTCTACCCCCTTAAAATAATTTCGTCCTCGAAATTTCCAACTAACTAGTTATCTTATTACCTAAGTCTCACTACCATGCTTTCACAAGACTCCAATTCTAAACCCAAAATAAACACTTAGTATACTATGGTAGAGTACGCACCAGTATTCACATCTAGAGCGACCTTGAAACACCCCACACCCGGCCCACGAGCCTGGACCGGATCTGGTATGTTCCTCAATGTAAACCGGTTCAAAATTCTTTTGATACTTTGAAAACTGTGTGTTTTTAAAGATAGTTTGTTAGTGGGTTGGGCTCGAGTTGAAAACAAGTTTATTTTTATATCGAAAACCCATTTATTTCAGGTGACAAAATATTTAAGTTTATTTTAAACTAAATGGACTTAATCTTTAAATACCCAAAATTCGTAACATAGTAATTAAAACAATAATAAAATCCTCACTATGGCCTTATTACATAAAACAAAACCAAAAATAAAATTGTAGAGTACTTAAAATAAAATAAAATGTCCAAATTAAATAAAACTTCAAGCTGAGCATGGTTGTAACATCCTAGATTAGGGGTTATGCGTTTGGAGCATAACTCAAGCGTTTGTAGGCTTTAAGGGTGTTTGGAGGTGTTTTAAGAGTTTTTCTAGAATTCTAGGATGGAAAGGAAATGTAAGGAAATATAAGGAAATGTAAGGAAATGAAAGGAATTGAAAGGAATTGAAAGGAAATGAAAGGAAATGTAAGGAAATGTAAGGAAATGTAAGGAAATGTAAGGAAATGTAAGGAAATGTATGGAGATGTAAAGAAATGTATGGAAATGTAAGGAAATGTAAGGAAATGTAAGGAAATGTATGGAGATGTAAGGAAATGTAAGGAAATGTATGGAAATGTATGGAAATGTATGGAAATGTATGGAAATATAAGGAAATGTATGGAAATGTAAGGAAATGCAGGGAAATGTAAGGAAATGTAGGGAAATGTCTTGGAAATGTAAGAAATGATAAGTTTCAAAAAGAGGAAAGTAAACATTTCTGGAAACTTGGAAATGAAAGGAAATGTCAAGTTTAAAGAGCCAAACGAAAATTTTTGGAAACTTAGAAATGACTTAGAAATGTCGAGTTTTAAAGTTTAAAAGAGGAAATTAAGGCAAGGTGGCCTTAAGAGAAAAAGTACGTGAAATTTGACACACAAACAGGCTTGGAAAAGTGGCCTAAAGATACCACTTAAAGCCTAGTGAGTGACTCCATTTAGGTGGATAATTTGGGCCTCGTATGGCCACAAGGAGTCCAATAAGAACAAGTTTAAATTCGGCTCATCAAGGGAAGAGGGTGGACGGCATCTAGCTAAAGCTTTAAGTGATTTTTATTTAATTACTTAGAGAGGAAGCAATGGACGGCAATAGGGACTCTTAAGAGAAGAGTTTTATTCCCTTTAGAATTTCGGCTAAACAAGAGATAAAGCTATCAAATAGAAGAGTGGTGGCCAAGTAAGGGGTTTCAGGTTAGAAATTTTGGCTATAAAAGGAAAAAAGGCCATTCATTCATTCACTCTTCCTTTGCCGAATTTCTTAAGCAGATTCTCCTCTCTCTGCCGAAATTCCTACAATTTTATTCTTCTTCTTTTATTTTTGCCAAGCCAAAATACCTTGTGTTCTAACCGAATCCTCCATCTTTATTCTTCCTTCTCTTTTCTTTCTAATCCCTCCAAAAGCCGAAAGTTATGAGAGCATCATTTAGCCATAGCCGAATCTCTGAAGGTTGAAGTGAAGGTGCAATCGATTCCTTCAAATAAGGGTAAGATCCAAGTTTGGTTTCCATTCTTTTATATTTTAGACTTATCAAAATTTAGGGACTAATTCCTATTATTAATCTTGGCCGAATCATGGAAGGAAAAGTTCTTTTCCCGAAGGTACACCATAGGTCGCGTGTTCCCTAGTTATTCTAAGTGAATTTCGTGATTTAAGATCCTTAAGGTAAGTGACTATGAATATTCAGCCAAGACCCTATTTTTGTAGTAGATCTATTATTATGTGTTTTAAGCTGAAAACTAACCGATTCAAGGGATCTAGTGATTAGCCGATTTCAAAGGAGAAGAATACAAGTTTTCGGGATTTGATTATTCATCAAAACGGCAACAAGGTAAGTTTTAAGAATACAAATCCTACTAGGATTTGGTTTTATGGCCGAATAGGCCTTATATTAACATACTAAGGTTGGCCGAATGTAGGAACTTGAGATCTAAGGCATTAGATCAAGCTTTTCAAAATTTAAGTGAACCGCTAAGCAAATCAGGTGTGTACCCCACACTAATCTTAATAGATTTATGGCTTAAACTTGATATATGTGTTAATATGAAAGTGTATGATTGTGGCTAAAGTACCATGTTATGGTACAAAGTACTCAGGTACGTTTTCCTACTCCTACTAGGATTACGAAATATGTTATACTTAACATGTGAAAAGTGACATGAATGTGAATTTAACTATGATATGCATGATATGAATAATATGGGGCATTCGGGTTATTTGAGAAAGGGGAAGTGAATGTGATGACTTCGGTCTCACTATCTGAATGTGGTGACTTCGGTCACATTATCTGAATGTGGTGACTTCGGTCACATTATCTGAATATGGTAACTTTGGTTACATTATTTGAATGTGGTGTCTCATGACACAATTATCTGGTGGCTATGCCACGAATTTTAAATGGGCGATGAGCACGTCGACTACAGCGACTGCCTTCGATGGTGTGTAGCAGATGGAGGGTTGACTTAGTAGCCCCCACGGTGTGCAGGATGGAACGGGTGGAGTGTAGCAGATGGCATATAGGTTTGGGTTCGAGATTGCATCATTATCTTGAATTATTATATGAACATGATATGTATGGTATGCCTAATTCTATTAAATTTTGGTGTTGGTTACACATTGAGTCTATCGACTCACCCTATTGTGGGAACCTTTTTCAGGTGACGATCAGTAATGGACCGGGTCGGCGGGAGCTTAAAGGTGGCCATGCACAGCAAGGAAATTTATTTAATTTGGATTTTTATTTCATTAAGTACTTCGAATTTATTTCTTTTTTTGGGAATTATTTGATGTAATAAGGCCTTAGTAGAATTATTTTATTCTGTTTTTATTTTACAAACTTTTATTTATTAAAAGATTAAGTAAATCTATATTTTTTTAAAACAAAGCCCAAACGTTTTGTCACCTAAAGTAAAGGATTTTTAATAATAAATTAAACTTGTTTTCATCTCAAGCCCAACCCAAAACGATCTTTCTTCCAAATCACACAAGTTTTTCCTAAGTAACAAAAGAATTTGAAACAGTTTACACCGGGGAACATACCAGATCTGGTCAAGGCTCGTGGGCCGGGTTTGGTGTAACATCCTGAACTAGGGGTTGTTTGCAATTTAATTATTTTTTCCCATATGTGTGCTTAAGAATTATATATGCTTGATTGCTTGACATATTTTAGGGTCTGGTCATAACCCCGGGCTAGGTCTGACTTAGGGCTGAAAATTTCTTTTTAGTGCCTAAGAGGAGGGAGCTAGGTGAGATAGGGGTTACAAGAAAATTTTGGGAGAAGTTGGACACAAGGAATTAATTGGCATAGTGGCTTGGGGCGCTAAGGTGCAGGGGAGTGCAAGAGGGAGGACTCACGTTCGAGTCCTGATGGAAGCGCAGGGATGTTTTATTTTTGCCTTTGGCATTAAGGCAAGGGGGAGCTAAGGAAGGAGCGCTTAAAAAGGATTGTAAGGGGGTTATGTCACGAAATGAATCAGTAGCAAAGTGGCAAGGGACGCAACCTTAAGGGCTTGGAAGGTGGCGTCAAAGGGGAGCTTCAAGGGAAGAGGTTCGAATCTTGGTAGGCTCAAGGGGATGTGTTTTATTTTGGGCTTTTTGGCGTTAAAGGAAGGGGGCTAAGTTAAGGAGGCTTTAAATGATTTTGTGGGTGAGGTTGGGCATGAAAGTCGATATGGTGAAGTGGCTTGGGACGTTGTAAGGGGCTGCGGCAGTGAGGTCCCATGTTCGAGTAGCATGGGCAACAATGGGTTTTTTTTTATGCATGCTGGCATTAGGGGGGTGAGCTAATGGCCTACTCAAGGACTCTTAATTTGATAGAGATAAACTTTGTTTTTTTTTTATTTGAAAGGGGTGATAATTAAAGATAAGAATTATCACTTTAGGTAGCCATGACCGAATGAAAAAGGGAGTCCTAGGGAGTATTTTTGGCTAACACTCTTCTTTTCCCTTGTTGTTCAACCGAAACTTCACAAAGCAACCCTCCTCTCTTCCTCTTTTCTTTTTGCAATCTAGAAGCTGAAATCACCATAACCAAACCCTTACACTCATCTTGCTTTCTCTCAAACTCAAGCCGAATTTTGATCCCATTTTTCCCATCTTTTCTATTTTGTTTCAAAAGCGAAAAGCCATTGTTCTCTATCGGTTTCAAAGAAGAACCCTTGGTCAATGTTTGGCTCACAATCTCTCTTTTCCTTGCGATTTTCCTTCACCATTCTAAGTGCCAAAATCAAGGTTTATTTTTGGGCAATGCCGAATCTATCATTAAGGTAAGGGTGCGGCAACTTTTTCTTTCGAGATTTATGTTATGGCCGAATGGCCTTTAGCTCTCTAATGAAGTGATTAAACCAATTGTAGGGAAGGACTTTAGCAGATTGAAGGAAGCTTTCAGGATTTGATTCCCTAAGATAAGGTGGTAAGTAACAAATGCTTTGGTAGGGATCTCGACAAGTCAAGTGATAATTTTGGGATTTCGGTAAGTTTGGTAAGTGGTTAGTCATATTCGGCCAAAGGCCATTTTTGGTATCTAAAGTATAACCGATTATGTGTCATGGATTTAGGGGCTAATCGGCCAAGGCAAACAAAGGCTTCTGGGATTTCGTTTTGCTTTGGTAAGTGATGATAAGATTCGGCCTAGGGCCATATTTTGGCTATGAGCGCGATGAGTCCTTTGGGATCATTAGTTTAGCCGAATGGCTATTAGATCTAAGAGTTTATGTGTTCGCCGATTGTAGGGGGAAACAACCTCTCGGGATTTCGCTAGTATATTTGGGATTTGTTAGTCTCACGAGTAAACAGGTGTGTAAACTCTTACACACTTTATTAGCATAGACTGTTTATTATGTTGCTGTATAACCTCTCGTGTTGTAACTTTGCCTTGTGGGCATAAGCTTGGATTCTGGGTAAGTCCCCTATTATGTGATCTATGATATACGTTTGTGTATGCCATCATATGTTGTTGAATGCTATGCTATACATAAATGCATGATATATAGGATTATGATAGTTGTTATGTGAGCATGATGATGGTGGGATTGATGAGAGGAGGGGGATGATCTCTATGGACTGTCACCAGTGGTTTTGTCCACAAGATGGGTTGGCCCCATCAGATTTATTGTGACTTCGGTCACCAGTCGTTTTGACCACACCGTTGTTAAATTGTGACTAAGTCCCAGTGTTTTGGTACCACCAGTGGTTTTGACCACATATTGATAAATTGTGACCTATGGACATCAGTGGTTTTGACCACACGATAGGTTGGCCCCGTCACTTGATTTGTGACTCTAGTCACCAGTGGTTTTGACCACCAGTGGTTTTGACCACACGGGGTAGTTAAAGGAGTACGGATGGTTAGTTGGGTTGCATGTTTGCATGTCTATTAATAATTTATGTATGGGTTGCACTTCCGGGTGGGGGATTTATACACTGAGTCTTGGTGACTCACCCCTTCCCATATTATTTTGCAGATGAGTAGATCGTGGAGATGGAGCCGGAGAGGACTCGAGGCAGCCATGCTTGTTCTTTGGATTTGGAATTTTATTTGATTCAGTTCAAGTTTATTTATTTTCTAAATTTTTGATTTGGGTTGTAATAAGGCCGCTAGTTTATTATTTTGGATGTTTACATAGTTGTTTTTATTTACTTATACTATATTACAAATGAAACTATAAAATGTTAAGCGAATCGGTTAAAAGCAACATTTTCAAATTAAGTAACTTTTACGAGTTTTCAAAGATGTTACCATCGGGTAGCAAAATTCACCAAGTTAACAGTAACTCTGATGACTTTAAAATTTTAAATGATCAAATGTTTTCAAAGGGTTTTCAACACAACCATGTTTATAAAAAAAACCAATCCCTCCTGAGTTTTATCAAACACTGTTTTATAACCTTAACAATATTTTCAAAATTTCACCAGAAAATCAAAATCTTTCAAAACGTTTTTTACTCCGTGACATACCAGATCTGGTCAAGGCTCATGGGCCGGGTTTGGGGTGTTACATTTGGGGTGTTTCAATTTGGTATCAGAGCCCATTTTTAAACTCTCAGCCTTGGGTTTAAGACCCAAAACATTTTCCAAAGTAAGCCCAAAAGGAATTTTACAAATTAAGCAGGTTTTTCCGGCATGGCTCACTAAGTCTCCGACCCGAAGTCCACCAGGTAAGTACTCTGATCTCTTGTGTGATTTATATTATGATTTGTAGAAGGGTAGAAATGGAACGTAGATTAGTATGTTAAGTACTAGAACCCTAGGACTAGTTACCCCAAACAATTACATCAGACTTAAATGCCTAATCGAACAAACCTGTGG
Source organism: Gossypium rotundifolium (assembly GCA_025506655.1). Classification (NCBI taxonomy): domain Eukaryota; kingdom Viridiplantae; phylum Streptophyta; class Magnoliopsida; order Malvales; family Malvaceae; genus Gossypium; species Gossypium rotundifolium. Next base: position 159,070,162 of record CP106731.1, on the reverse strand, counting down.
TTAAGTCGTCGAGTTAGGGTGTGGCAACCATGGTGCGCATGTCTAGGAGTGGATTCGGTAAGAGCTTGGTACTTAAGCAGTCCTAGTGACTCACCTCCTCTTTACGAATCCTACCTGGTGCGTAGCTACGGTTCACCCTAACCAAGAGGACTTATTCATAGGCTAAACCGATAATTAAAACCCGAAAGGGACTAGACATACTGTTTTATAAACACCTTAGTTTTTTTTAAAATCCTTAAATTAACCCTTCGATTTGCAACAAAATCAATTTTGAAAATTTCTCGAAAAAAAAATTTTGGTTTGCCAAAATTACTAAAATACCCCTGGCTATAAAATTACAAAAATGCCCTTGGTTTCTAAAATTACCATATTACCCTCGATTTTAGTAAAATTTTTGTAATTTGCAAAAGTGTCCAAAAACTCTATTTTACGAAAAATTCAAGGTACTTTGATTTGGGAAAATTACTAAAATGCCCCTGTGTTGTAAATTAATAAAATACCCTTAGTTTTTAAGATTTTCAAAAACAGTCTCGACTTTTGCTAAAATGTTTCTACTTTACAAAAATACCAAAACTTTTGTTTTAAAAATATCAAGATACCCGATTTGGAGAATTTACTTAAAATGCCCTTAACTTTCAAAATTACCAAATAACCCCGATTTCAAATTTCGCAACAATCACGATTTGGAAAACAAATTTTCAAGATAACCTCGAGTTTTTGTAAATTTTAAAATACTTTTGATTTATAAAGATTATTTTTGAAGTGACCCCGATTTATTACCAAAATACCTTATAGGGAAAAATGACGAAATTACCCTTGGGGGGATGATCAGGAATGCCCAAAGTAGTGAAGTGAATGTTGTGAATGATTGTGTCTCTTTCGAGATGGATGAATGTGAATGTGAATGTGAATCTCTGAATTAGAATAGTAAACTTGAACTGAGACTTTGATTGATCGAAAGAACCACTATTAAACTCCTTTTCATAAAACTGTTCGCGGTTAAACAGTGGAACAAAGTACTAATGCATAAAACACTTTAATCAGATTAAATCGTGACATTAGAAATGAGTTCTCAGGAACGTGAACTTAAAGACTTTGCCTAGGAGGTGTGATAGTATTATTAAGATCAGAATGTACAGCATAAGCGTAGCGTGATGAGTTAAGGATGCACGATTCAACGATAGTAAGTAGTTTCGAGGACGAAACTATTTTTAAGGAGGGTAGAACTGTAACATCCTAGATTAGGGGTTATGCGTTTGGAGCATAACTCAAGTGTTAGTAGGCTTTAAAGGTGTTTGGAGGTGTTTTAAGAGTTTTTCTAGAATTCTAGGATGGAAAAGAAATGTAAGGAAATATAAGGAAATGTAAGGAAATGAAAGGAATTGAAAGGAAATGAAAGGAAATGTATGGAAATGTAAGGAAATGTAAGGAAATGTAAGGAAATGAAAGGAAATGTAAGGAAATGTAAGGAAATGTATGGAGATGTAAGGAAATGTATAGAAATGTAAGAAATGTAAGGAAATGTAAGGAAATGTATGGAGATGTAAGGAAATGTAAGGAAATGTATGGAAATGTATGGAAATGTATGGAAATACAAGGAAATGTATGGAAATGTAAGGAAATGCGGGAAATGTAAGGAAATGTAGGGAAATGTCTTGGAAATTGAAGAAATGATAAGTTTCAAAAAGAGGAAAGTAAACATTTCTAGAAACTTGGAAATGAAAGGAAATGTCAAGTTTAAAGAGCCAAACGAAAATTTTTGGAAACTTAGAAATGACTTAGAAATGTCGAGTTTTAAAGTTTAAAAGAGGAAATTAAGGCAAGGTGGCCTTAAGAGAAAAAGTATGTGAAATTTGACACACAAACAGGCTTGGAAAAGTGGCCTGAAGATACCACTTAAAGCCCAAGGAGTGACGCCACTTAGGTGGATAATTTGGGCCTCGTATGGCCACAAGGAGTCTAATAAGAACAATTTAAATTCGGCTCATCAAGGGAAAGGGGTGGATGGCATCTAGCTAAAGCTTTAAGTGATTTTTATTTAATTACTTAGGGAGGAAGTAATGGACGGCAATAGGGACTCTTAAGAGAAGAGTTTTATTCCCTTTAGAATTTCGGCTAAACAAGAGATAAAGCTATCAAATAGAAGAGTGGTGGCCAAGTAAGGGGTTCTAAGTTAGAAATTTTGGCTATAAAAGGAAAAGAAGGCCATTCATTCATTTACTCTTCCTTTGCCAATTTTTAAGCAGATTCTCCTCTCTCTGCCGAAATTCCTACAGTTTTATTCTTCTTCTTTTATTTTTGCCAAGCCAAAATACCTTGTGTTCTAACCGAATCCTCCATCTTTATTCTTCCTTCTCTTTTCTTTCTAATCCCTCCAAAAGCCGAAAGTTATGAGAGCATCATTTAGCCATAGCCGAATCTCTGAAGGTTGAAGTGAAGGTGCAATCGATTCCTTCAAATAAGGGTAAGATCCAAGTTTGGTTTCCATTCTTTTATATTTTAGACTTATCAAAATTTAGGGACTAATTCCTATTATTAATCTTGGCCGAATCATGGAAGGAAAAGTTCTTTTCCCGAAGGTACACCATAGGCCGCGTGTTCCCTAGTTATTCGGTGAATTTTAGGATTTAAGATCCTTAAGGTAAGTGACTATGAATATTCGGCCAAGACCCTATTTTTGTAGTAGATCTATTATTATGTGTTTTAAGCTGAAAACTAATCGATTCAAGGGATCTAGTGATTAGCCGATTTCAAAGGAGAAGAATACAAGTTTTCGGGATTTGATTATTCATCAAAACGGCAACAAGGTAAGTTTTAAGAATACAAATCCTACTAGGATTTGGTTTTATGGCCGAATAGGCCTTATATTAACATACTAAGGTTGGCCGAATGTAGGAACTTGAGATCTAAGGCATTAGATCAAGCTTTTCGGAATTTAAGTGAACCGCTAAGTAAATCAGGTGTGTACCCCACACTAATCTTAATAGATTTATGGCTTAAACTTGATATATGTGTTAATATGAAAGTGCATGAATGTGGCTAAAGTACCATGTTATGGTACAAAGTACTCAGGTACGTTTTCCTACTCCTACTAGGATTACGAAATATATTATACTTAACATGTGAAAAGTGACATGAATGTGAATTTAAGTATGATATGCATGATATGAATAATATGGGGCATTCGGGTTATTTGAGAAAGGGGAAGTGAATGTGATGACTTCGGTCTCACTATCTGAATGTGGTGACTTCGATCACATTATCTGAATGTGGTGACTTCGGTCACATTATCTGAATATGGTAACTTTGGTTTGTGGTGTCTCATGACACAATTATCTGGTGGGTATGCTACGAATTTTATATGGGCGATGAGCACGTCGATTGCAATGATCGCCTTCGATGGTATGTAGCGGATGGAGGGTTGACTTAGTAGTCCCCACGGTGTGCGATGATGAATGCAATTGGAGTGTAGCGAGATGGCATATAGGTTTGGGTTCGGATTGCATCATTATCTTGAATTATTATATGAACATGATATGTATGGTATGCCTAATTCTATTAAATTTTGGTGTTGGTTACACATTGAGTCTGTCGACTCACCCGTTAGGGAACCTTTTTCAGTGACGATCAAGAATGGACCGGCCCATGGGAGCTTAAAGGTGGCCATGCACAAAGAAGGAAATTTATTTAATTTGGATTTTATTTCATTAATTACTTGAATTTATTTCTTTTTTGGGAATTATTTGATGTAATAAGGCCTTAGTAGAATTATTTTATTCTGTTTTTATTTTACAAACTTTTATTTATTAAAAGATTAAGTAAATCTATTTTTTTTAAAACAAAGCCCAAACGTTTTGTCACCTAAAGTAAAGGATTTTTAATAATGAAATAAACTTGTTTTCATCTCAAGCCCAACCCAAAACGATCTTTCTTCCAAATCACACAAGTTTTTCCTAAGTAACAAAAGAATTTGAAACGGTTTACACCAGGGAACATACCAGATCCGGTCAAGGCTCGTGGGTCGGGTTTGGTGTAACATCCTGAACTAGGGGTTGTTTGCAATTTAATTATTTTTTCCCATATGTGTGCTTGAAGAATTATATATGCTTGATTGCTTGACATATTTTAGGGTCTGGTCATAACCCCAGGCTAGGTCTGACTTAGGGCTGAAAATTTCTTTTTAGTGCCTAAGAGGAGAGAGCTAGGTAAGATAGGGGTTAAGAGAAAATTTTGGGAGAAGTTGGACACAAGGAATTAATTGGCATAGTGGCTTGGGGCGCTAAAGTGCAGGGGAGTGCAGGAGGGAGGACTCACGTTCGAGTCCTGATGGAAGCGCAAGGATGTTTTATTTTTGCCTTTGGCGTTAAGACAAGGGGGAGCTAAGGAAAGAGCGCTTAAAAAGGATTGTAAGGGGGTTATGTCACGAAACAAATCAGTAGCAATGTGGCAAGGAACGCAACCTTAAGGGCTTGGAAGGTGGCGTCAAAGGGGAGCTTCAAGGGAAGAGGTTCGAATCTTGGTAGGCTCAAGGGGATGTGTTTTATTTTGGGCTTTTTGGCGTTAAAGGAAGGGGGCTAAGTTAAGGAGGCTTTAAATGATTTTGTGGGTGAGGTTGGACATGAAAGTCGATATGGTGAAGTGGCTTGGGACGTTGTAAGGGGCTGCGGCAGTGAGGTCTCATGTTCGAGTAGCATGGGCAACAATGGGTTTTTTTTTATGCATGCTGGCGTTAGGGGGAGTGAGCTAATGGCCTGCTCAAGGACTCTTAATTTGATAGAGATAAACTTTGTTTTTTTTTTATTTGAAAGGGGTGATAATTAAAGATAAGAATTATCACTTTAGGTAGCCATGGCCGAATGAAAAAGGGAGTCCTAGGGAGTATTTTTGGCTAACACTCTTCTCTTCCCTTGTTGTTCAACCGAAACTTCACAAAGCAACCCTCCTCTCTTCCTCTTTTCTTTTTGCAATCTAGAAGCTGAAATCACCATAACCAAACCCTTACACTCATCTTGCTTTCTCTCAAACTCAAGCCGAATTTTGATCCCATTTTTCCCATCTTTTCTATTTTGTTTCAAAAGCCGAAAAGCCATTGTTCTCTATCGGTTTCAGCAAGAACCCTTGGCCGAATGTTTGGCTCACAATCTCTCTTTTCCCTTGCGATTTTCCCTTCACCATTCTAAGTGTCGAAATCAAGGTTTCTTTTTGGGCAATGCCGAATCTATCATTAAGGTAAGGGTGCGGCAACTTTTTCTTTCGAGATTTATGTTATGGCCGAATGGCCTTTAGCTCTCTAATGAAGTGATTAAACCAATTGTAGGGAAGGACTTTAGCCAATTGAAGGAAGCTTTCAGGATTTGATTCCCTAAGATAAGGTGGTAAGTAACATTCGGCCATAGGCCTTGATTATGGATAAGTGTACAAGCCGATTCTAACAAATGCTTTGGTAGGGATCTCGACAAGTCAAGTGACAATTTTGGGATTTCGGTAAGTTTGGTAAGTGGTTAGTCATATTCGGCCAAAGGCCATTTTTGGTATCTAAAGTATAACCGATTATGTGTCATGGATTTAGGGGCTAATCGGCCAAGGCAAACAAAGGCTTCCGGGATTTCATTTTGCTTTGGTAAGTGATGATAAGATTCGGCCTAGGGCCATATTTTGGCTATGAGCGCGATTAGTCCTTCGGGATCATTAGTTTAGCCGAATGGCTATTAGATCTAAGAGTTTATGTGTTGGCCGATTGTAGGGGAAACAACCTCTCGGGATTTCGCTAGTATATTCGAGATTTGCTAGCCTCACGAGTAAACAGGTGTGTAAACTCTTACACACTTTATTAGCATAGACTGTTTATTATGTTTCTGTATAACCTCTCGTGTTGTAACTTTGCCTTGTGGGCATAAGCTTGGATTCTGGGTAAGTCCCCTATTACGTGATCTATGATGTATGTTTGTGTATGCCATCATATGCAGTTGAATGCTATGCTATACATAAATGCATGATATATAGGATAATGATAGTTGTTATGTGAGCATGATGATGGTGGGATTGATGAGAGGAGGGGGATGATCTCTATGGACTGTCATTAGTGGTTTTGACCACACGATGGGTTGGCCCCATCACTTGATTTGTGACTCTAGTCACCAGTGGTTTTGACCACCAGTGGTTTTGACCACACGGGGTAGTTAAAGGAGTACGATCCATCACTGTTCATCACTTGAAACATGTTCCCACAACGGGGTGAGTCAACAGACTCAATGTGTAACCAACACTAAAATTTAACAGATTTAGGCATACCATACATATCATGTTCACATAATAATAATGATGCAATCCCGAACCCAAACCTAGATGCCATCCGCTACACATCCCTGTACCAACCTACACACCGTGGGGACTACTAAGTCAACCCTCCTTCCGCTACACTCCATCGAAGGCAGTCGCTGTAGTCAACGTGCTCATCGCCCATATAAAGTTTGTGGCATAGCCACCAGATTAAATAATTGTGTCATGAGACACCACATTCAGATAATGTAACCGAAGTTACCACATTCAGATAATGTGACCGAAGTCACCACATTCAGATAGTGAGACCGAAGTCACCACATTCACTTCCCTTTCTCATATAACCCGAATGCCCCATATTATTCATATCATGCATATCATACTTAAATTCACATTTATGTCACTTTTCACATGTTAAATATAACATATTTCGTAATCCTAGTAGGAGTAGGAAACATACCTAGTACTTTGTACCGTAACACGGTACCTTAGTCGTATTCACATTCTTATAAACAAGCACATATCAAATATTGCCATAAAACATATTAAGAATTAGTGTGGAATACACATCTGATTTGCTTAACGAATTCCTTGAAATCCCGAAAAAAAAACTAATCTATTGCTTTAGATTTTTAAGTCCCTATATTCGGCCAACATGGTAATATTTAGCAAAGGCCTATTCGGCCAAACTTAGTGTTTTCTTTTGAAGCCTAATCGGCTATAACCCAAATCCAAAGGATTTATGTAGTCAACTTCTTACCTTTGGTGCCAATTTGATGACTATTCAAATCCCAAAATCATTGCTATGCTTCTTTTGTATTCGCCAAGCATTGAATCACTTAAATAGATTAGTTTTGGCTTTTTAAACGATTATCAAATAGATCTAGGTATCAAATCAGGCCTTGGCCGAACATACTTATGTGCTTACCTTCCAAATCTAATATCTCGAATTGGATCCTGGCTTCCTTAATACTGTCGAAAACCCTTGAATATTGAAATCCCGGAGTACTCCTCTTTCTCTAGTCGACACCACCTAAATCCCGAAATTCCCTTCCATAGTTTCGGCCAAAATACAATATGAGGGATTAGTCCCTAAATTTTGACAGGCTTAAATAGAAAAGAATGGAAACCAAGTCTAGATCTTACCCTTACTTGGATAAATCGACAGCATTTTTACTAGAAGCTACTTGAGATATTCGGCTATGGCCTTAAAAGGCTTACTTCCAGCTTTTGAGGCTTAATGAGGAATCGGCTAGGGCTATTGGTATATTCAGCTTTTGATTGTGTTTGTAGCAGAAGAAGAAGAAGAAGAAGAAAAAGAGAAAAGAGTTGAGCAATTTGGGTAATAAAGTTTCGGCTGCACAAGGGGTGTTTTCAAAAACAAATGGAGAAAAAAGGGTGTTGCTTAGGGAATTCGGCAGAGAATAGGAGGAAAAAGGAAGAAGGAAATAAGTAGAATGGCCTTATTCTTCCCTTTTGGCTGAAAATACTAGCCTTAGTCTCCCCCAATCAGCCAACTCTTCCTATGTGATAAATTTTTATCTTTTAATTATCACTTTAATCAATAATAGACTTAATCCCTCAATTATCTCCTAATAAAAATAAAAATAATTATCCATCATTTATACACCTATTTGGCCGAATTTTATAGAGAATTAAACTCTTCACTTAGGTTCCCTTGTGCCGTCCACCTCCTTTGCTTCTAGACGCAAAAATAAAATTTCTTTTATTTGCTTCCCAAGTGACTCGTTCCCTAGCCCAAATACACAAGCTTGTGGCGTCACTTGCTAGGCTTTTAAGTGGTGCCTTCAAGCCACTTTGACAAGCCTGTTTGTGTGTCAAATCCTTCCTATTAATTTTCTTAAGGCCACCTTGCCTTAGTTTCCTCTTTTAACTTAGGTTTCCAAAATGTTCACTTTCCTCTTTTAACTTAGGTTTCCAAAATGTTCACTTTCCTTTTTTTGAAACTTAACATTTCTAAATCATTTCTTACATTTCCAAGCTTCCAAAAATGTTCATAATTCATTCATAACACATAAGACATGTTATTTCGTATAATTAAACCGAAAATGCATAGGCCCTTTTCAGGATGTTACAGTTCTACCCCCTTAAAAATAATTTCGTCCTCGAAATTTCCTAGCTAAAATAATTGAGGGTATTACTGTCGCATTGCCTCTTCTGGCTCCCACAGAGCTTCCTCCGATCCATGATTGTGCCACATCACTTTGACTAGGGGAACTGACTTTCTCCGTAATATTTTTACATCACGTTCCAAAATCTGAATCGGCTCTTCCTCGTAGGATAAGTCTGCCCTTAGCTCTACTTCTTCAACTGGTACCACGTGAGATGGATCCGATCGATAACGATGTAGCATAGACACATGGAATACATCGTGCATCTGCTGCAACTCTGGTGGCAACTCTAGCTGGTATGCCACTAGTCCCACTCGTTTTAGTACCCGATAGGGCCCTATAAACCTTGGGCTTAACTTCCCTTTCCGACCAAACCTCATCATCTTCTTCCAAGGCGAGACTTTCAAAAACACTTGGTCTCCCACTTCAAACTCTATTTCCTTCAGCTTGAGGTTGGCGTAAGATTTCTGCCTATCAGAGGCTTCCTTTAACCATGCTCAAATTTTCTCAACCTTCTCTTCAGTTTCTGTTACCATCTTTGGTCCCAAAACTCGACGTTCTCCTAACTCAGTCCAACATGTAGGAGTTTGACACTTTCGACCATACAATGCTTCATATGGTGCCATCCGAATGCTAGCCTGATAACTGTTGTTGTAGGCGAACTCTGCTAAAGGTAAGTAATCCTCCCAACTTCCTCAAAAATCCATCACATAGCCTCTCAACATATCCTCTAACACTTGTATTACCCGTTCAGACTGCCCGTCTGATTGTGGATGAAAAGCCGTAGTGAAGTCCAACTTAGTGCCTAAAGCTTGATGAAGTGCCCTCTAAAATTGAGACGTAAATCTTGGGTCTCTATCCGAAATGATAGACACTGGCACTCCGTGTAACCTTACAATCTCTGTCACGTATAATTTGGCTAACTTCTGAAGGGAATAATCCACTCTTACCGGGATGAAATGTGCAGACTTAGTCAAACGGTCCACTATTACCCATACCGAGTCCTTCTTAGTAGGCGTAAGGGGAAGCCCACTAACGAAGTCCATGGTAATTCTTTCCCACTTCCACTGTGGAATCTGGATTGGCTGAAGCAATCCCGATGGAACTTGGTGTTCAGCCTTAACTTGCTGACATGTCAGACATTTTCCCACGAATTCAGTAACTTCCCATTTAAGATCAGGCCACTAAAATTGTTCTCTTAGATCTCTGTACAACTTAATGCCTCCGAGATGCATAGCATAAGGGCTACTATACACTTCCCGAAGAATCCTCTATCTTAACTCCTTGCCCCTTGGCATACAGACCTTTCCTTTGAAGCACAGCATTCCCTCATCACTAACCTCATAATCCTCTAACTCTCCGTTCTGTGCTTGTTGTAACTTAACACTTAAATCCTCATCAACCAACTGTCCCTCTTTCACCTCCTTCAACCACGTTGGCTTGACTTGCAACTCAGCCAACAGGCTTCTGTCCTCATACAAACTTAAGTGGGCGAACATTGCCCTCAGATCCGATACCACCTTCGACTTAGGGCATCCGCTACTACATTCGCCTTGCCCGGGTGATAAACTATCGAACAGCCATAGTCTTTCAGTAATTCCACCTACCTTCGTTGCCTCAAGTTTAACTCCTTCTGAGTCAACAGGTACTTGAGACTCTTGTGGTCTGTCTAAATCGTCGACTTTTTGCCATAAAGGTAGTGTCTCCACACCTTAAGAGCGAAGACCACTGCCGCTAATTCCAAGTCGTGCGTCGGGTAGTTCACCTCATATAGCCTCAACTATCGGGACGCGTATGCGACTACCTTTCCGTCTTGCATAAATACGCAACCCAAACCTGTATGGGAAGCGTCACAATACACCGTGAATTCATTTCCTGCCTCCTGGCTGAATTAATATTGGAGCTTCCGTTAAAACCTTCTTAAGCTTCTCAAAGCTCTCCTGCTGCTTATCCGACCATATAAAGGGTACTTCCTTCCTCAACAACTTTGTCAAAGGCGCGGCTATAGATGAGAACCCTTCCACAAACCTTCTGTAATAGCCTGCCAAACCTAAGAAACTTTGAATCTCGGCCACGGACCTAGGTTGCTTCCAATCCAACACCGCTTCGATCTTCCTAGGATCCACTTTTATTCCTTCAGCAGACACCACGTGTCCTAGGAAAGCAACTTCCTTAAGCCAAAATTCACACTTGCTGAATTTGGCATAAAGCTTCTTCTCCCTCAATACTTGCAACACAATTTAGAGATGCTCATCATGCTCCTCTTCAGACTTAGAGTATACGAGGATGTCATCGATGAATACTACGACGAACCTATCCAAGTAAGGTTGAAACACCCGGTTCATCATATCCATGAATGCGGCTGGGGTGTTTGTCAACTTGAACGGCATTACTACAAACTCGTAGTGGCCGTATCTTGTCCTAAAGGCTGTCTTATGGATATCTGCCTCCTTCACCTTCAACTGATGATATCCTGACCTCAAGTCTATCTTTGAGAATACCGCAGCCCCTTTCAGATGATCTAACAAGTCATCAATCCTAGGCAAGGGATACTTGTTCTTGATGGTCAACTTATTCAATTGACTATAGTCTATACACATACGCATAGTTCCGTCCTTCTTTTTTACAAACAAGACCGGTGCTCCTCACGGAGACACACTGGGTCAGATAAACCCACGGTCAAGTAATTCTTGGATTTGAGCCTTGAGCTCAACCAACTCTTTTGGCGCCATTCGGTATGGAGCGATTGACATAGGAGCTATTCCCGGTAGTAAGTCTATTCCAAATTCCACCTCCCTATCTGGGGGTATTCCTGGTAATTCCTCTGGGAACACATCCTCAAAGTCCCTTACCGTTCTAACTCTATTGACACCTTCCTCCTTTCCATCCAACACACTTACAAAGGCTAAAAATGCCTCGCACCCTTTACGAACCATCTTTTCAGCCTTAAGCGCCGAAACTACATTAGACAAGTAGTTTCTTCTTTCTCCTATCATAATGACCACCTCATCCTCAGGGGTCCTTAGTTCCATTCGTTTAGCCGCACAATCCAACACGGCTCAGTGTTCTACTAACCAAACCATACCAAGTATGAGGTCAAATTCTCCGAAGGGTAATTCCATTAAATCAGCCCGAAAGCTCACTCCCTAAATTTCTAGGGGTACACTCCAAAAGATCTTATCCACCACTACAGTTTGGCCTAATGGGCTTACTACCATCATCTCCCTATCAGAAAGTTCAGAGTCTAGGCCTAGTGTTTCAACTACACTACAGGCAACATAAGAATGGGTCGAGCCCACATCAATTAAGGCATAATAAGGCTTGCCATAAATAAAGACTGTACCAGTTATGACGTCCGGTGCGTCTCCATCCTCCCTACGGTGAATCGCATAAACCAAAATCGGCTGCCTTGCCTCAGTATTAGCAGCACCTCTGCCTTGTGTTCCACGTCCTCTGCCAGCACCATTACCTCTGTTATTCAAACCACGACCTCGTTGAGGCTGCTGTCCTCCTCTACTAGCCTAATTAACATTTTGAGCTGCTGGTTGACTTTCATCTGGTTTCTTAGTACAATCTTTGAGCATATGGTCCTTGGACCCACACCTAAAACATCCTCCCGTCTTTTTCCAACACTGCCCCAAGTGCTTCTTTCCACAATGATCACAAGGATGATACTGCCATCCTGAACCAGCTTGCTGACCCTTCGGCCCATCAGTTCTGGGCCTTTTCTGCACATTTCCTGAGGATCCTGACGACCCATAACCCCTCTTGGGTCTATTCCTATCAGAGCTCTGCTTAATCGAGTCATTGATTCCCTCGGCTACCTTAGCCTTTTCCACTAGCGCGAAAAACTCCGGCTCCTGATGCGATGCTATCAACAATCTCAAATCATCCCGTAGTCCGTCTTCAAAATGGATACAGCGTTCATGCTCAGTTGCCACTACTCCTCGAGCATATCGGCTTAACCTCAGAAATTTAGCCTCATACGCTGCTACTGACTTGTTCCCTTGAACCAGCCCCAGAAAAGCTTTTCTCTGCTCATCAATATAACGTGTGCCGACATACTTTTTCTGATATGCCTCCTTAGCATAGTCCCAGGTCAGATCCTCAGCAGTGGCACCATCCCTCACTGTTAACCACCATTGATAAGCTTCATCGCGTAGTAGTGCCACCATTCCTTTCAACTTCTCCTCCGGGGTCAAATCGAGCTCATCCATAATGCGCCGACATTTCCAACCAAGATTCACCAGACTGGGTGCCACACCGGATACTCCACGAAACACCTCAGCTCCGTTGGCTCGGAGTCGCTCGGGTATAGATTTTCAAGCTTTTGTATTTCCACCCGCGCCAGCCACTATTTCCAAAACTCGCAGCATAGCCTACGACACAGCATCATTCCCCGTCTGAGCTTGCTGCTCGACATTAACAGTTAGGGGTGGTGGTGGCGGTGGTAACTCATTGTCAGACCCTTGACCCGATCTAACGGGTTCTGACACAGTTATTCTTCCTCTACTGCATCCATGACGACCGCGTCCTCTAGAACTCATATCTAACGATGCGCTTTAATCTGATTTAAGAAATTTTATGAATTAGCCTTTATTCCACTGATTAGCCGCGAAGAAGTTTTATGAAAAGAATTTTAGGAGTGGTTCTCTCGTATTCATACATGCACACAGTCTTTACATTCATACATCCATCAATCAATTATGAACTTTCGTTCATTCAGAGAAGTGTTGTAGTTTCCATTGTTGTTGTTTTTCCACTACCCAGGGGTATTTTCATAATTTGCCCTATAGGGGTATTTTTGTAATTTGTCAAATAAGGTTCCTTGGTGATTTTTTCAAAAAGTATTTTTGGAAATTTTAAAGTCCCGGGGCTCTTCGATAAATTTGGAAATTCTAGGGGTATTTCGGTAATTTTGAATTTCGGGGGTATCTTGGTAATAAACCAAGGTAGATTTGTAAAATTTTAATAATTCAGGGATATTTCAAAATTTTCAAAACTTTGAGGGTTCTTTTTGAGAGGTTTATTTTCCAAAACGTTGAAGTTGCAAAAATTTTAGAAATCAGGGTCATTTTGGAAATTTTAGTAGGTTAGGGGTAATTTTGTAATTTTCCAAAAATCAAGGTATTTTCGATAATTTGCAAATAAGGGTTTTTGTACTTGTTATAAAATAATGAAAATGTTGATTAAAACTGTGGGCATTTTAGACATTTTTATAAACCAAGGGTATTTTTGTAATTTTACCACTAGGGGTATTTTTGTAATTTTATAAATAAGAAATTTTTCAGGAAAATTGTGCAGAGAAAAAAAATAATTTTCACAAATTAAAGAAAAATGATTTTAAGAGTTTTAGAATTAGGGTTCTTAAAAAAAATATGGCTAGTTCCCTTTCGGGTTTTAGTTATTGGGTTTAGCCTATGACCGAGTCTTTTTGGTCAGGGTGAACCAAAGTTACGCACCAGGTAGGATTCGAGTGGAGAGGAGGTGAGTCACATGGACTACTTAAGTAGCAAGCTCCCACTGAAACCATTCCTAGGCATGCGCACAGGGATTGCCACACCCACTAAGTCCTCTGGGTTAGGGTGAACCGAAGCTACGCACCAGGTAGGATTCCTGCGAAGAGGAGGTGAGTCACTAGGACTGCTTAAATACCAGGCTCTTCCAGATCCAATCCTAGACATGCGCACAAGGGTTACCACACCCTAACTCGATTGACTTAGCCATAGGTTTGTTTAGTTAGGCATTTAAGCCTTATGTAGTAGTTGGGGTAGACTAGTCCGAGGGTTCAAGTACCTATCATTCTATTCTACGTTCCATTCCTTTTCTACCCTTCTATAAATCACATAATCACACAGATGGTTAGGAGTACTTATCTGGTGGATTGCGGGTTGGAGACTTAGGTGCCATGCCATCAAACCTGCCTATTTTCAGAATTTCTTCCATAAAACTCATTTGGGCTCGATTTGAAAATGTTTTGGGCCTTAGACCATAGGCTGAGAGTTTAAAACTGGGCTCTGATACCAAACTAAAACACCCCACACCTGGCCCACGAGCCTGGACAGGATCTGGTATGTTCCTCAATATAAACCGGTTCAAAATTTTTTTGATACTTTGAAAACTGTGTGTTTTTGAAGATAGTTTGTTAGTGGGTTGGGCTCGAGTTGAAATTAAGTTTATTTTTATATCGAAAACCCATTTATTTCAGGTGACAAAATATTTAAGTTTATTTTAAATTAAATGGACTTAATCTTTAAATACCCTAAATTCGTAACATAGTAATTAAAACAACAATAAAATCCTCACTATGGCCTTATTACATAAAACAAAACCCAAAATAAAATTGTAGAGTACTTAAAATAAAATAAAATGTCCAAATTAAATAAAACTTCAAGCTGAGCATGGCCACCACAAGTTCTACCGTCTCGGTCCATCACTGTTCATCACCTGAAACATGTTCCCACAACGGGGTGAGTCAACAGACTCAATGTGTAACCAACACTAAAATTTAACAGATTTAGGCATACCATACATATCATGTTCACATAATAATAATGATGCAATCCCGAACCCAAACCTAGATGCCATCCACTACACATCCCCGTACCAACCTGCACACCGTGGGGACTACTAAGTCAACCCTCCCTCCGCTACACTCCACCGAAGGCAGTCACTGCAGTCAACGTGCTCATCGCCCATATAAAATTTGTGGCATAGCCACCAGATTAAATAATTGTGTCATGAGACACCACATTCAGATAATGTAACCGAAGTTACCACATTCAGATAATGTGACCAAAGTCACCACATTCAGATAGTAAGACCGAAGTCACCACATTCACTTCCCCTTTCTCATATAACCCGAATGCCCCATATTATTCATATCATGCATATCATACTTAAATTCACATTTATGTCACTTTTCACATGTTAAATATAACATATTTTGTAATCCTAGTAGGAGTAGGAAGCGTGCACTGAGTACTTTGTACTTTGTAACACGTGCCTTAGCCATATTCACATTCTTATAAACAAGCACATATCAAATATTGCCATAAAACATATTAAGAATTAGTGTGGAATACACACCTGATTTGCTTAACGAATTCCTTGAAATCCCGAAAAAAACCGATCTATTGCTTTAGATTTTTAAGTCCCTACATTCGGCCAACATGGTAATATTTAGCAAAGGCCTATTCGGCCAAACTTAGTGTTTTCTTTTAAAGCCTAATCGTCTATAACCCAAATCCCGAAGGATTTATGTAGTCAACTTCTTACCTTTGGTGCCGATTTGATGACTATTCAAATCCCGAAATCACTACTATGCTTCTTCTTGTATTCGGCCAAGAATTGAATCACTTAAACAGATTAGTTTTGACTTTTTAAACGATTATCAAATAGATCTAGGTATCAAATCAGGCCTCAGCCAAACATACTTATGTGCTTACCTTCCAAATCTAATATCCCGAATTGGATCCTTGCTTCCTTAATACTGTCGAAAACCCTTGAATGTTGAAATCCCGGAGTACTCCTCTTTCTCTAGTCGACACCACCTAAATCCTGAAATTCCCTTCCATAGTTTCGGCCAAAATACAATATGAGGGATTAGTCCCTAAATTTCGACAAGCTTAAATAGAAAAGAATGGAAACCGAGTCTAGATCTTACCCTTACTTGGAGAAATCGACAGCACTTTTACTAGAAGCTACTTGAGATATTCGGCTATGGCCTTAAAAGGCTTACTTCTAGCTTTTGAGGCTTAATGAGGAATCGGCTAGGGCTATTGGTATATTCGGCTTTTGATTGTGTTTGTAGCAGAAGAAGAAGAAAAAGAAGAAGAAGAGAAAAGAGTTGAGCAATTTGGATAATGAAGTTTCGGCTGCACAAGGGGTGTTTTCAAAAACAAATGGAGAAAAGAGGGTGTTGCTTAGGAAATTCAGCAGAGAATAGGAGGAAAGAGGAAGAAGGAAATAAGTAGAATGGCCTTATTCTTCCCTTTTGGCCGAAAATACTAGCCTTAGTCTCCCCCAATCGGCCAACTCTTCCTATGTGATAAATTTTTATCTTTTAATTATCACTTTAATCAATAATAGACTTAATCCCTCAATTATCTCCTAATAAAAATAACAATAATTATCCATCATTTGTCCACATATTTAGCCAAATTTTAAAGAGAATTAAACTCTTCACTTAGGTTCCCTTGTGCCGTCCACCTCCTTTGCTTCTAGAAGCAAAAATAAAATTTCTTTTATTTGCTTCCCAAGTGACTCGTTCCCTGGCCCAAATACACAAGCTTGTGGCGTCACTTGCTGGCTTTTAAGTGGTGCTTTCAAGCCACTTTGACAAGCCTGTTTGTGTGTCAAATCCTTCCTATTAATTTTTTTAAGGCCAACTTGCCTTAGTTTCCTCTTTTAACTTAGGTTTCCAAAATGTCCACTTTCCTCTTTTAACTTAAGTTTCCAAAATGTTCACTTTCCTCTTTTTGAAACTTAACATTTCTAAATCATTTCTTACATTTCCAGCTTCCAAAAATGTTCATAATTCATTCATAACACATAAGACATGTCATTTCGTACAATTAAACTGAAAATGCATAGGCCCTTTTCAGGATGTTATAGACCTCGTCCCCTTGTACTCATGCTATCGGTTCACGTTTATCTGATTAAAAATTTTATGAATTATTGGTTTTCTTCCACTGATTATCCATGAACAGTCTTATGATTAGTAGTTTTAAGAGTAGTTCTTTCGATCCATACACATACAGTCTCACATCATTCACCTAGTCACACATATGAACTTGCGTCATTACAGAGAAATGTTGTAATTGTCGTTGTTTGTTGTTTTCCACTACCTAGGGGTATTTTCGTAATTTTATCCTATAGGGGTATTTTGGTAATTTTTCAAATTAGGGTATTTGAAAATGTTGCAAAACAGAGATTGTTGATATTTTACAAAATTAAAATACTTGCTGGAAAAATTTCAGGGGTAAAATGGTAATTTATACACTAGGGGTATTTTTGTAATTTCACAAGCCAGGGTCATTTCGGTAATTTTTTCGCAAAGTATGGTTCCTGGTGATTTTTCAAAACAAGGGTATTTTTAAAGGTTTCCAATTTGAGGGTACTTCGTTGATTTTCCTTACTGAGGGTATTTTGGTTATTTACACAGGTTAGGGGTAATTCGATCATTTTGCAAATCAGGGATATTTTCGTAAATTTTTCAAATCAGGGTGTCTTTGATATTTTTTAAAGCTTTTGAATACTTGTGCAAAATCAGAAATTGTTATTGAAATCGGGGGTAGTATGGTAATTTTGGAAAATCAAGGGTATTTTAGTAATTTTACCACTAAGGGTATTTAGGTAATTTTGTAAATCGAAAATTCTTAGAACGTTTTTTCAAAATATTAATTTTCAAGATTTCAAAAGGGTAGTTGTTGACTTTTAAAACTAGGGTTTCCATGGAAATGTGGCTAGTCCCTTTTGGGTTTTAATTATTGAGTTTAGCCCGTGACTAAGTCCTCTTGGTTAGGGTGAACCATCACTACGCACCAGGTAGGATTCAAGTGGGTAGGAGGTGAGTCACACAGACTACTTAAATACCAAGCTCCCACCGAAACCAATCCTAGACATGCGCACAACAGTTGCCACACCCTAGCTCGGCGACTTGGACACAGGTTTGTTTAATTGTGCATTAAAGTCTTATGTAATTGTTGGGGTAAACTAGTCCTAGGGTTTAAATACTTATCATACTAATCTACGTTCCATTTCTACCCTTCTACAATTCATATCATAAATCACACAAGAGATAGGGTACTTACCGGTGGACTTGGCCTGAGACTCGGGTGCCATGCCGTAAAGCCTGTTTATTTCTTAGAAAAGTCCATTTCCAAAAGATAGAAAATGTTTTGGGCTCTAAAAAGCCCTCAAGGCCGAGTTTTGAATCGGGCTCTGATACCAAGCTGAAACACCCCAAACCCGGCCCACAAGCCCTGACCGGATCTGGCATGCTTCTAAGAAAATCCATTCAAATCTTGTTTGAAACTTTGCTAAAAACTTGTGTATTTTTGAAAAATCTTTGATTTGGGTTGGGCTTGAATTAAGAACCCGTGTTGATAAGGTGTTAAAAACAATTTAATAATTATACTTAAGAAAAACTTAACTGTTAAACTTTAAATTCGATAATAAGCGTATCATACTAAGTAATTTAAAAGCATGCATAAACGGTTCAATACTTTGGCCTTATTACATCAAATAAAAACCCGAATAATTCAAAAACTTAAACATAAATAAAAATAAATTAATCCTTGAGCTTTGCATGGCCACCCTTGATCTCCTGCCAACCCTGTCCATTACTGATCATCACCTGAAAAATAGTCCCACAAGGGGTGAGTCAAACAGACTCAATGTGTACAATCAACACTAAGTCTCAATCAGATTTAGGCATATCAGATCATACATAAACATATAGCATTAAATAAAATGATGCAATCCCGGACCCAAGCCTAGTTATCCATCCGCTACACATCACCCGTACCAACCATCACACCGTGGGGACTACTAAGTCAACCCTCCATCCGCTACACACCATCGAAGGCAGTCGCTGCAGTCGACGTGCTCATCGCCCTTATAAAATTCGTGGCATAGCCACCAAATACATACTTTGTGTCATGAGACACTATATTCAGATATCGTGGTCTTAAGTCACCACATTCAGATATCGTGGTCTTAGGTCACCACATTCACTTCCCCTTTTTCATAATATCCCGTATGCCCATGTCATACAAAATCATGCAACATAATGCCTTAGGCCCGATTTCACATTCTTATCATATTCATATTCATGGCATAACAAGTCTTATCATACTCATAGTAGGAGTAGGAAAACGTACCTTAGTACTGTGTACCATAACATGGTACTTAGCCATATTTTCCACATTGGTATAACATACATACATATTAAACAGTGCCTTAAACTTATTAAGAGATAGTATGGGATACACACCTGATATACTTATCGAATTTACTGAAATCTCGAAAACTCGTTCTATTGCTTTAGATCTTTAATTCCTATATTCGGCCAACCCTAACATGTTAGTAAAAAGCCATTCAGCTATAAATCCAAATCCTAGTAGGATTGTTGTAATCAAATTCTTACCTTGGTGCCGATTGGATTAAAAATCAAATCCCAAAACTTTGTGATCCTCTACCTTGTATTCGGCCAACATTAGATCACTTAAAGGGTTAGTTTTCGGCTTTTGAATAATGACGAAATAGATCTAGATATCACAATAGGGCCTTGGCCTAATGTACTCATGCACTTAACTTACGATTTTCAAATCCCGAAAAGTGACTGTGGATTGTAGTATCTGTCGAAATACCTAAAAACTTATGTTAGATTAATTTCTAACATTAAATCATAAGTAGTTAGCCCTTGGCCGAATATGTCTTACCTTGAATCTTTAAAATCCCGAATATCCTTCCTTAAAGTCGACAAGAGACAAATCCCGGAAGAGTCCCTTAATACAAAAGTCGACAGCACCTTTGCTTGAAGCCCCTCAAAGATTCGGCTATGAAGGCTAGCTAGTGCTCAAAAGGTTTCGGCTTTTTGAGTTTTAATGGAGTAATTGGTTTCAAGGAGGAAAAGGGAGAGAGAGAGATATGAGCTTTAGGAAGAATCAGCTATGGTGTTCTTTGGGAAGGGAATTCGGCTTTTGATGAAAAAAAGAAGAAGAAAAAGAGGATGAAGAATTCGGCTAGCACAAGGGTATTTCGGCTTTGGAAAAATAAAAGGAGAAGAGGAGATGCACTAGAGAATTCGGCAAAGGTAAGAGAGGAAGGAAAGATTTATGAATGGCCTTATTTTCCTCTTTCAGCCGAAATTACTATGCCTAGAGAGTCCCCTTTCTTGGCCATCACTCTCATATCTTTATTTTCCTAGATTTGCCGAAATTCTAAAAGAATTTGACTTCAACTTAAACTCCTACCTTAGTCTCCCTATGCCGTCCAACTCCTTACCCTAGGAGTGCCAAATTTTAACCCATTATTTTGGGCTTCATGTGGCCATACTAGGCCCAAGTTATCCTAGCATATGGCGTTATTTCCAGAGCCCTAAGTGGCATCTCCGGGCCATTTTTCGAGCCCGATTTTGTCACATTTCCAAGGTTCCTTACATTTCCTTACATTTCCTTACATTTCCAAGCTTCCTCTTAAGACTTAATATTTTCTAAAGCATTTCCTTACATTTTCTTACATTTCCAAGCTTTCTCTTAAGACTTAATATTTTCTAAAGCATTTTCTTACATTTCCTTACATTTCCTTACATTTCCAAGCTTCCTCTTAAGATTTAATATTTTCTAAAGCATTTCCTTACATTTCCTTATATTTCCTTACATTTCCTTACATTTCATTACATTTCCTTATATTTCCAAGCTTCCTCTTAAGACTTAATATTTTCTAAAGCATTTCCTTACATTTCCTTACATTTCCTTACATTTCCAAGCTTCCTCTTAAGACTTAATATTTTCTAAAGCATTTCCTTACATTTCCAAGGTTCTAAAATGCACACAACACATTCACAACACATAAGGCATACTATTTCATGTAATTTTAGCCATAGTGCATAAGCCCTATTCCGGGATATTACAGCAATGAAAAGTGGTTCTTTAGGGAATCCTAATCAAGGTGTGTAATCCCGTACTTTCCGAATACATGTTTGAAATGGTGTGTAATCTCACACTTCTCTGAAAATTTGCATTAAATGTTCTGTGATTTGGTTGAAATACCAAAGAAAACTAGAAACTGGCATCTGTGATCACTCGGGCGTGCGTAGGTTCATAGTGGTAACCATATTTTTGCAATGAAACAGTTTTGGTTAGTAGCAGTGACATGATTTCAAAAAATCACGAAAAATAGGAAAAAGGGAATTTGAAAGTGAATAAGATATAGAATTAAATCTTATTGTGTCTATTTTTATATAAAAGAAACAGAGGAGGAAGAGAAATTTTATATTCTGTGATATTTTAATTTTAGTAAGACTGGTTCTGATTGACTTGGGGTTCCCTGTTCTGTCTTGGAAAAATCGTTTAAAATTGTAAAAAGGGAATTATGAGTTATATTTTATATGTATAGATTTATTATTAAGTCTATTTTCAATAGAAACAAGTGGGAGCAACATATGAAAACCGTACAGTGAGATATTTGGAATTAAGGTAAGAGAGGTCAGAATCGTTGGTCAGTGAAATAGGCGAAACTTTGATGAATAAACTGTACTAAACGGCTAAGCCAAAAATTCTGGGAAAATTTTAGTAACAAGATATATGAGTCTAGTTTCAAGGAAAATTTACGGATCTAAATTTTGAGTTTTCTAAAGTGAGTTATAGTCAATTGAGTCAACGTGATGCAGATGGACAGTTTCAATTTTTAATGCCCCAAATTAGTAGTTAAGTCTGGGTTGCGAAATTACGAAAATACCCTTGGTTGGTAAATTACCGAAATACCCTTGGTTGGTAAATTACCGAAATACCCTTAGTGGATAAGATTATCGAAATACCCTTAGTGGGTAAGATTACCAAATTACCCTTTGTGGATAAGATTACTAATTTACCGAAATGCCCCTAATGGGGCGAAATACAGAATTGCCTTAATGGGCTGATTTGATAAATTGCCTTAATGGGCCGATTTGATAGATTGCCTTAATGGGCCGATTTGATAGATTGCCCTAATGGGCCGATTTCGCAAAGTGTTATAATGGGCCGAATTTGTGAAATGAATCTCTGAATTAATGATTGTTGTTTGTATCTGTAAATATCATGATTTATTATGTATGTTGCATATTTACATATTGCATGGGATGGGAAACTTGAATGAAGAGAAGAGTAGACCGGTGGCATTGCCACAAATTCTGATAAAGGCTATGTGCCAATTTAAACATGGCTTTGTGCCATCGTGATTAAGGCTGTCTGCCGATTATATTACCATATATGATTCTAGTGGCTCAGCCACAAATATTATAAATGGCAGTTTGATTGCAAATTGGAGAGACTAGCGGGGTGGGTTGACTTGATCCCCACAGGAGAGATTGGTTGGTACGGGTGGAGAGACTGGCGGGCTGGGTTGACTTGATCCCCACAGGAGAGATTGGTTGGTACGAGTGGAGAGATTGGCTGGATGGGATGAGTTGCATTCATATCATTTATTTATTACATGAAAGTGGGCTTAGGCCCAAGATTATGATACATGGGCTCCGGCCCAAGAATTTGTTTTACGGGTTCAGACCCAATGGATAACGATAAGGGGATTATGCACTGAGTTCTTGTAACTCACCCCCCTTCTTTCTTAATCCTTGTAGGTAATGTACCATGATGTGGACTTGGGCCCATGGATGACTCAGTGGAGGCCATACTTCGAAAATAAATGTTTCAAACTTTAGTAAATTAATTTTCTGGCCTATTTCGTTACTTTTATTATTTTGGGTTTTTAAAGTTGTAATAAGGCCTCTGGGATATTTTTATTTTGCTTATGTTTTGTCGTGATTATTATTCTGCTTGAGATACTTTAAGTGGGAATTTTCTAAAAATTCTAAATAAAGGTTTTTCTAAATTGATTAACAAATGGATTTTATACAAACTTTTGCAAATAATTTAACCCTGATTTTCTTTCGAATTATCAACGATATTTTCAAAAGTCACGGTTTTAAAACTCACTATTTCAATTATTGATTTATCAATCAATCTTCGAAGTTAGTAATATTTTATCGAAGGTTTCTATCTAAACTTATTTTCTTCAATTACACCTATTTTAGTATGAATCACAAGATCCTTTATACGTTTTCTTCATTGTGACACATCAGATTTGGGCCTAACTTCTGAGCCGGGTTTGGGGTGTTACACACTCTCTATATTTTTTTGTACCCCTCCTATTTACAGATTTAATGGGTTTTTATACCCTCGAAAAATAAAAAATAAAAAGGGAATAAAAGATTTTGTCCAGGTTTTTGCCATGATCTGCTACTGTTATTTCCTTTTTTGTGCAGCAGAGGCGAAGATCTTGCGACGATGATGTGGGGCTATCATGCATTGAAAACGGCGTGACTGAAGGTGGCTGCGGCGCGATGAGAGACTAGGGTTTCAGAAACCCCTGGTTTCTGGTTTGGTTTGGGCCTTTTGGACTCCGTAAGTTGGGTCTGGTGTTGGGTTTAGCTTTGGGCTAATTAAGCCTTGTCTTAGGTCTTGGGTAGTCTGTTGGTAATGGGTTATTGGGCTAGGGTGTAACTGGGCCATGGTAGTTTTATTGGTTTTGGGTTTTGTAAAGGACTGTAAAAGACATTTTTTTATTTTTTATTTTCTAGTTTATTTCAAAGGTGGGCAAAATTAGGTACTTAAATAAATTCTCGTAATTAGTGGCTTGTGAACCTGTTATACTTTCAAAATTTTAGTACGGTACATTCTGCACTTCAAAACATTTTCTGTGGATAACATTATTTTAAGTTTCAACTTCCAATGTGTTCACCAACTAGATCTTGTTGAGTTAGCTTTCCCAACAAATTATTTGCACTTATCTATTGTGTCAAGGCGTGCATCTAGGCACGCTAGTAAGAAATGAATAATATCAAATTCTCTAGTTCTCAATATTTGAGCATTCAACAATAAACATGACACTGTAAGGAAATAATATATATTGGCATTCAACAATAAATAAATTTATAAATTAATTACTTACAGTCTATTTGCCCTTTTTAATTAGCATTGAGCTTGCCTCATATGAATCTTTTTTGACCTCTGTTGTTGATTGTATCATTTTTGTATCATTTTTGTTGATTGTATCTTTTCACACATGAACCTTAGGATTAGGCCTTAATAGATACTCTATTTTAATATTAATTACTTTAACAGATGGGAGATAAAAATTGGATGGATGCTCCAAGATTTAGCACCAATCACCAATATTACTTTATCATTCTATGTTGTTTGGCTATTGGACTTGATACGAAAGAGTTGATTGAAAGAGAAATAACTTTAAAATAAATAAAAAAGCTAAACATCTTAATTGTTAATATCAAGAGAGTTGAGAATGCCAAGAAACAAGAGAAAACTGACTCTAGCATAGATGGAATAACTTAATATTAGGAGTTAACAATACTAAGGAGCAAGAACAAGGGGACTTTAGTATGGAATTCCATGAAAGCATTGCTTAATTACCTTAGGATAGTGGAATAGGATGTGCTACTCTCCCATTTATCTAGTGATGAGGCTAGTAATATCAGCGTAAAAGTTGATGACTAAAGATATCATTCGAGTTCATTGAGTTTGACTAATCAGAGAATTCATAACTACAAATTCATCCACTCAACTTGGTTTCTTCAAAAAAGCTTTACTGAGATTACAAGGTCAATCTTTATATGATGTCATCTTTCTTATTGTGGTATTGAGATTATTTGATCTCTTCATTTAAAATCTTATTCTCTTGTAGTCTTTGGTATTGAGTGTGACCTGGATCTTTTCAATGTTGTCGCTATTCCTGATTTCAACATGTAAGATGCATTCTTCTCAAAAAAAGATTGAGCATTTGAGTTGCATTTTCTATTCTTTGCTTTTTTCTTAGTTATATGCATTAATGGCTACAAATGTGGCAGCAAGGGGATTAGATACATGTTTTACAAAAGCTCATAATATATTATTTTTGTAGGTTTGATGTGTTATTTGTTAATAATAATTTATTTATAAAAATCAATTTTTAGGTTATTATTTTGAAAAATAAATAGAATATAAATTTCTACAAATATTCAAATATTTGCTTCCCCTTTGACGTTTTGCTTTCATTTTCCTTGGGCTTTTTTTTTTTTTTTTGGCTTGCTTTCATCTTTTTGTTTAGTTTGCTTCTTTTTTGGTTTATTGGATTTGTTTAGGCCCTGCTTTTAAATAGAATATAAATTTATGCAAATATATCAATAATATTTGCTTCCCTTTTGACTTTTTGCTGGATATTTCATTAGGCTATATTTTATTGTTTTGTTTTTTGGGCTTGATTTGGTCTTTTTTCTTTATTTGGCTTGTTTTCTGGTTTACACATATTTTTTTTGGCCCTGCTGTTAATAAAATGCTATCATTATTTTCAACAATATATAAAAGCCAATTGACTAGACATTTCATTGAAATTGTCGGCCAAACCCTACAAGCTAAAATAAAAGGTAGGTAAAAAAAGAAGCAAACCTTGCTCCAAATTTGTAGTGGGTTTCAAATTTCTCGGCAATAGTAAGTTCAAAATTCATATTTTTCTTGGTTTTTCCTCCTCAAAACCCATGAATTTTTCGGTGCTCTACTGGGTGCTTCATCCTTAACCATTACCACTTTGTTTTCTAGGAAAATGATTGGCAATAGGCGAACATTAAAAGGTGTACGATTCTCTTCGAGGGTTCTTCGACGTGTTCGAACACCTTGGGAAGTGTCTGCTACCGATAGTCTAAGCACGGAGATGAAACTCCAACTCAATCGCGGGAAGAAGTACCGCAACTCCTACTGGTACCTTCATTGCATTCTCACTTATTTTTTCCCTGGTTTCAAACTATTTTATTACCTTATGCTAGTATTTATTCTTTCTCTAATACTTATTCTTTCTCCGATTAAGTTGACTAATGGCTAATGGCTTCATAGTCTAGTTTTCTTTTGTTCACAATATCTGAGAAACAAAAATGTCGGCTTTAACTTTGTGTTTGGTTTTTGGCCCCACTGATCTTTCTATTTGTTACCATTTTGTCACTGCTCTTCTTTTGCACTCCATTATTGTACGAATTTTTTGTTTTGTTTTCTTTCCTTCATAGATTCCTTTTCTTTTTCTACTGCACTTTACTTTTTCACAACTTTCGGACCATTTATTTTCTTTGTTAAACATGATGGGTTTTTTCATTTCTCTTTGTTCTTCAATAGATTCAAAATCTTGTTTTTTAATTAATAACATATCTTGAAGATTTAAAATCTTATCCTGGATTTATTGAAGATATTTTATATGTTGATTATCTTACAATTTTGATAGAAAGGTTGATAGTAATTGACTTTTAGTTTAACAAGTATTGAACTGTTATACATTTCTCTTAATTTTTGAACTCTCTAAATACAGACATTCTAGTTTGTTGATATACTTAATAAGACCATGAAAAAGAAGTATGCAGTATTTGGTTTAACCCTATTTATTAGTATTTGAAACTTAATAGCATGCCCTTTGTCTTTAAGTACTTTGGTTTATCTGGCCAGAGGCAAAATAAGGACCATAATTCTAGGCATTAGATGGAGAGGTGTGATTACTTAACTAGGCAGTTTATATACCCCTTTAAAACTCAATTCCACTCGAAAGGTGACATTAAAAATTTGTTATAATTCATGTTACTTGTAAATGATTAATGTTTATCCATATTTTGTTTGTTTTATAATAAATAGTTCTTTTAATTTTAATTTTTAATTTTAATTTTAATTTTTAATGATTAAATATGTTTATTCTTCTATTAAAATCGATATTTTATTTTCAAAATAAAACATTTTAAAAATAAATAAAATATAGTCTTTTTAAGAATAAAAGAAGTCAAACATAATAATAAATAACCAAGTCTAAACCCATAGAATTTAGGTTTGTGTTTAGTTTACTTGCAATTACTGTTTTTATTATTTCAGACTCTGTGGCTAAAGGGCATCTAAAGATGTTTGAAGTTAGATAGTGTCAAATGCTTCGTGACACAGGGTTTTCACTTTCAATCTTAGTGGATTATTATTTATCATGTGCTATTAACCTTGTTGTAAACCGGAGCAATTTTGAGACATTTTTAAACAAAGAGATATGTTATTATTAATTGTAAGATTTTTCAAAGGGTTCAAAGGAATAGATTTTTTCTAGATTTTTTTTATTAATTAGAGTTCACTTTTTTTTTACCTATGACTTTTTTTGTTACTTGAACAAACAGAAAGGAGTTTTGTTATTGTTCAAACAAATTTAGTTTTTTGATTAAAAATTTCAACAAGATACATATTTTTTTTTTCAATTTTCATATCTAAAATATAATTATTACTTTTGACAGAGGCTACTAAGGGTACTAAGAGAAATCGAGGCCTACAAACATAAAAGATATATGGAATCTTCAACCTGGAACTCGTATAGTAGTAGATGCCAACCAATATGGCCAGCCTATTGGGAAGGAAGCGTCAAATTGGCTGAATTTCTCGGTACAATTGCAAGGACTGGTTCTATCTGTCCTTTGAATAGAAAACATTGGAAACATCTTTCTAAATATGTGTTGAAAAACATATTGAGAATCGTTCATGTATGTAGTACATAATCATTTTGTAATTTAATGTATTGCAATAATTTTGCATTATTTGAAATTGTATGTAATGAGTACTTGTTACATTATTTTGTTATATGTGTCGGAAAAGTTTGATCTCCAAGGTAAGGTGGAGGACTCTAACATCCTCTCACATATTGGAAAACTCCAAAGTAGTTTAAATCGACTTTGAAAACTAGATACTACAAAGAGATGGTCCAAGAAGGACGACCGATTGAAGAAATATACGAAAACAATCCTCCTGGTGTGCATGATGATCAATGGAAGTGGCTAGTGGAGCGATGGGGAACACCACAAGCTATGGTAAGCACTTTTATTAGACTAAATGCCCTATTTTTCTTGATCCCACATACGGTATGATCAAACTTGGGGGTGCATAATTGCGTGATTTGTTGAATAAGGCATAATAAACTTAATTTTCCTATTACTCTCATATTTTTTTCTCATTAATTTAAACAATAGTCATGATAAACCATAAAAGTAACATATTTTAATCCCACATTTAGTATGCTTTTTGATGATTTAGCCCTTGATTTATATAAAAGGTGCTTGTAATCCTTTCTTTTCATGTCATATACTCAGGAAAGCACCTGAGGATAAAAAGAACACAAAACGGGCTTAAAACGGAGTAATTGGGCCTTAGCAAGAAATCAACACAGCCTGGCACAAAGCCTGCACGACAGTGTCTCGCCGATTACCTAGAGCACGGCCTAACTCACGAGTTGCACGGCCGCGCATTATCTCTTTACCACACATGGGCGTGTCAAGCGATCTACATGGCCATGCCCCAATCGACAGACCTGAAGGCCTGAATCCCGACTTACACGACCGTGCCACGGCCGTGCCCAAAACGACAGAATCAAGGCACTGCCCAACCCCGAATTACACGGGCGTGTACCATAGGCATGCCCTTACCGTAGGAATGAGCAATTTCACTCAGAATTGAATGCTTGGAGCCAAAGAAACATACTCCTAAGTCTACTTAAACACCCTAATAGTAATTCTACTTAAAAGAGGTACTTAGGAGCCAAGTAAAGCATCTCAAAAGCCTATATAAACAACCCAAGGCAGGCATTCTAGGGAGACGATTTTTGGTAGAGGCTTTTGCCGAAGCTTTCATCTTTTAGGGAATCACTTGAAGATATCCAGTTGATCCATCTCAAGAAGCCAGAACTCTATTCAAAACGGAGGATCTCTCCTTCAATTCCTTTAGGGAGTTTTAGGATTTCTTATGTTTTGTTTTATCTTTTCTCTTGAGATGTTTTCTTATTTAGTTATGAACTTAACCCTTCAGATACCTAAAGCGGATGAAACCTATGATGGATTTTGTTATTTGATTTCTAAATTATATGATAAGTACTTAGTTTGTTCTTAATTATGTTGCTTAATTTAATCTGATGTACTTAGGTGGAGGAGAAATAGACCCTACCTAAGAGTGGATCTAGCATAATTGTGCGGAGTTGATCGAGCACCTAGAGATAGGGTTATGAGATTTTGTCGAATTAGGGTGAAACCTAATATGGGAATCCATTGATCGATTTACTGCTTCCTTAGGGGGTTATTATAAAAGAACGAGAGTTTCACTAATTAACCTAAGGTTAGACGTTATTCGCCTCGAGAAAGGGTTTAATATAGGTTAGGGAGTCTCACGGATCAAGCTAAATAAAGAAATCATATGGTTTAGGGATAAATAATAAGTGAACTCATAGGTGGATTCTTCCTGAGGGTATCGTCTTCATCAACTGAGTTTTCCTAAAGTCTTTCTCCAATTCATTCTTTTGTCCTTGCATCTAGTTTAGTTTTTCATTAGTTTCATAAACCAATCACTCCATATTCCAGGCTAAATAATAGAAAGAAAGTGAGTAGTAGTACTTTTAGGTTCCTTTGGGTTCGATAAGATATTCTTGCCTAAACTATACTACTGTTCGATAGGTGCGCTTGCCTCTATAGTTGTCATAGTTAGTCTACAAGTTCGATCATTCTTTTTATAAATTTTAAAACTTGACTGTTTAACACGATCAAGTTTTTGGCGCTGTTGCCGGGGAACACTAATATATTAAGAAAGCTCTATTTCTATTACTTTAGCCATTATTTTATTATTTTAGCAATTTACTTTTTTAGTTTAGGCTAAATTTTTATTTACACTAAATTTATTTCTTCTCCTAGCAGGTACCTCTAGTTTATGGCTAGAAGGAACCCGAGAGGACCTTTAGCATACGAAAGTGACATTGAAGCTACCGCTCACAGAAATCGCAGAGAAACTAGGCAAGCTTTAGACTGCCAAAGAGAAGAACAACAAGAAAGATCCAATCCTACTGAAGGGATGAACGAAAACAATCCACCGCCAAATGTGCAAGAATAGAATGCTCCGCACACTATGTATGATTATGCTAAACCTAATTTGACAATAGCAGAATCTAGTATTGTTAGGCCCGCTATAGCTGCCAATAATTTTGAATTAAAGCCTAACGCAATACAAATGATTCAACAGTTTGTTCAATTTGATGGTTTGCAGGATGAAGATCCAAATACTCATATATCTAATTTTTTAGAATTCTGTGATACCTTCAAAATAAATGGCATTTCTGATGATACCATACGTCTTCGGTTATTCCCTTTTTCATTAAGGAATAAAGCAAAGCAGTGGTTGAACTCGTTACCACGAGGGTCAATCACCACATGGGATCAAATGACCGAAAAATTTCTTTTAAAATATTTTCCACCAGCCAAAACGGCCAAATTCAGGAATGACATATCTTCTTTTATGCAGAAAGACGCAGAAACATTATATGACGCATGGAAAAGATACAAGGATCTCCTAAGCAGATGCCCACACCACGGATTACCATTGTGGCTTCAAGTCCAAACTTTTTACAATGGTGTGAATTCTCCAACTAGGCAAATGATTGATTCATCAGCCGGTGGAACTTTGAACAACAAAACTCCTGAAGCAGCTTACGATTTTATTGAGGAGATGTCGTTGAACAACTATCAATGGCAAATTACAAGGGCTAAACCAAAAATGAAACACCCCAAACCCGGCCCACGATCCTTGACCGGATCTGGTATGTTCCTCGGTGTAAACCGTTTC
This sequence comes from Gossypium rotundifolium, assembly GCA_025506655.1. Lineage (NCBI taxonomy): Eukaryota > Viridiplantae > Streptophyta > Magnoliopsida > Malvales > Malvaceae > Gossypium > Gossypium rotundifolium. The sequence continues at coordinate 159,039,339 of CP106731.1, read as the reverse complement.
AAATTCTTTTGTTACTTAGGAAAAACTTGTGTGTTTTTAAAGAAAGATTGTTTTGGGTTGGGCTTGAGTTGAAAACAAGTTTATTTCTTTTTTAAAATCCTTTACTTTAGGTGTCAAAACGTTTGGGCTTCGTTTTTAAAAAAAATGATTACTTAATCTTTTAATAAATAAAAGTTTGTAAGCTTATCAAATAAAAACAGAATAAAATAATTCTACTAAGGCCTTATTACATCAAATAATAATTCCCACATTTAAATTCAAAATACTTAAAATAAAATAGTCCAAATAAAAGAAATCTAAACTTCACATGGCCTCTACTAATCATCTGCCGGCCCGGTCCATCACTGGTCGTCACCTGAAAAGTAATCCCACAACGGGGTGAGTCAACAGACTCAATGTGTAACCAACACTAAAATTTAATATTTCAAGCATACAATGTCATACATGTTCATAAAGCATTTAAACAATATGATGCAACCCGAACCCAAACCTATATGCCATCCGCTACACACCACCGTACCATCCTCGCACACCGTGAGGACTACTAAGTCAACCTCCTTCCGCTACACTCCATATCGCGGTCTTAGATCACCGCATTCATGGTCTTAGGTCACCACGTTCAGATTTCGTGGTCTTAGGTCACCACATTCAGATTCTCGTGGTCTTAGGTCACCACATTCGAGATATCACGGTCTTAGGTCACCGTGTTTGTGGTCTTAGGTCACCACGTTCACTTCCCTTTTCATATAACCCATATGCCCCTATTTCATACACAATATGCAAAATCATGCCTTAATTCACATTCTTATCTCTTTTCACATGTTAAAAATAACATATATCCATATTCCTAGTAGGAGTAGGAAACGTACCTTAGTACTTTGTACCATAGTATGGTACCTTAGCCATATTCACATTCTTATAAACATGCACATTTAATTTAGAACATAGCCATGAACATATTAAAACTTAGAGTAGTGTACACACAGTACCTTAGCCATATTCTTACACTTTCATATTAACACATATAATGAATTAAAACCGTAAATCTATTGAGATTTAGTGTGGGGTACACACCTGATTCGCTTAAGTTTTCCAATCCAAATCCCAAAAAGCTCGATCTAATGCCTTAGATCTTAAATCTCTACATTTAATCAATCATTTAATACTTAGTAAGCCATTCGGCCATAAATCCAAATCCTAGTAGGATTAGTACACTAAAACTTACCTTGGTGCCAAATCCCGAAATCTTTACTATACTCTTTCTTGTATTCGGCAAAGCTTTAAATCACTTTAACAAATTAGTTTCGGCTTTTGAATAAATATGACCTAGATCTAAAACACCAAAAATAGGCTTTGGCTGAATATTCGCATGTCTTACCTTGTGGATTTTAAATCCCGAAATTCACCGAATAACTAGGGAACACGTGGCCTATGGTGTACCTTCGGGAAAAGAACTTCTCCTTCCTTGTAGTCGACACTTAGTAAATCCCGAAGAGCCTTCTTTCCAAGTTTCTACTAACACAATAATGGGGTTAGATTTCCTAGTTTCAGCTTTAATCTTAGAAGAAAAAGAATAGAAATCGATAACTACTGACCTTACCCTTAATCTTTGTAATCAACAGCCCCCTTTTCTTGAGTCCTCAAAGATTCGGCTTAAGACCTAGAGAGTAGTCACACAAGTTTTGGCTTTTGGAATATTAAGAGGAGAAGAATGAAGAAGAAAAGAATAGTTGCTTAAGAGAATTCGGCAGAGGTTATCAAGGAAGAGAAAATAATGATGAATGGCCTCTCTTTTCCTTTTATAGCCGAATTTACTACTCAGAATCCCTTACTTGGCCACCACTCTTCTATTTTGATAACTTTATCCTTTGAATTATCATTTTATTAAAAGAATTAATCCCACAATTATCTCCTAAAAATAATGATAATTAAATCTATTATTTATCTCCTATTTAGCCAAAACTCTAAAGGAAATAAAACTCCTCTTTTAAGAGCCCTCATGCCGTCCACCTCTCTGCTCTTTGTAGCAAAATAAAACTTCTTTTATTTGCTTCCTAAGTGACTCGATCCCTGGCCCAAATACACTTGCATGTGGCGCCATTTCCAGAGGCCCTAAGTGGCATCTTCAGGCCACTTTTCCAAGCCTGTTTGTGTGTCAAATTTCACATACTTTTTCTCTTAAGGCCATATTGCCTTAATTTCCTCTTTTAAACTTTAAAACTCGACATTTCTAAGTTTCCAAAAATTTTCATTTGGCTCTTTAAACTTGACATTTCCTTACATTTCCTAGTTTCCAGAAATGTTCACTTTCCTCTTTTGAATCATTTCTAAATCATTTTCCTAGTTTCCATAAATGTTCACTTTCCTCTTTTTAACTTAGCATTTCCAAAATGTTCACTTTCCTCTTTTAACTTAACATTTCCAAGTTTCCAAAATGTTCACTTTCCTCTTTTTGAAACTTAACATTTCTAAATCATTTCTTACATTTCCAGGACATTTCCCTACATTTCCTTACATTTCCCTACATTTCCTTACATTTCCATACATTTCCTTATATTTCCATACATTTCCATACATTTCCTTACATTTCCATACATTTCTTTACATTTCCATACATTTCCATACATTTCCAAGGTTCTAAAAATGCACACCACATATCACAGTAAACATGCTATTAAGCAAAAATGCACACAATGGGATTTGAACCTCTTCCATCAAAGTACTTCACTTGTTGCCATAACCCTTGCACCTTAGGTGGCGTCCCTTGCCACTTTTCCACATCACTTCTTGTTTTTAACTTAAAAACCAATAATTGTCCAAAGCTTTCTCTTCCATCCTAGGATTTTAAAAACCCTTAATTCACTTCCAAACACTGCCAAAACCTACTACTCATGAATTATGCACAAACGCATAACCCCTAATCTAGGATGTTACAAAAAAAATCAGCCGAAGTTTTTAACATAGATGCAGTGACAATGCTGTCAACACAGGTGGAGTTAATGAATAAAAAGCTTGATAATTTATGTTCTTCGCAGGTACATCCAGTAATGCAATGCGAAGTAAGCGGGAATGTGGTGAATTCTGAGTACTCACCCTACCAACCGGGCGCAAAAAATGAGCAAACGAACTATATAGGTAATAATTTCCGATCTAATAATCCTTATAGTAACACTTATAATGCAGGTTGGAGGAACCACCCAAATTTTTCGTGGGGAGGACAAGGAAATCAAGGAAATCAAAGGCAGCAACCTCCTCCAAATTACCAAAATCAGCCCTATCCACAGGAAAAGAAATCAAACCTTGAAGAGATGCTGACAAAATTCATGGCAGCTACAGATTCTCATCTCCAAATGACGGAAGCAACACTTGATGAACAGCAAATCTCACACAAGGGAATCAAGACTCAGGTGGGAGAGCTCATTACATCAGTTGGAATACTTACTAAAATAGTATGTAAAATATGGACAGAAATTTTTTTTCAAAGACACAGAGCAAGTAAGGGTAGTCACACTAAGGAGTGGCAAAGAGCTACTTGAACCACAAAGAAAGACACCACATGAGGTTACCAAGAAAAAAGTGTAGAAGTTGAGAATGACAATACATTGCCTAAAGAAAATAGAACACAAATTCCATATCCAACAAAATTGAAGAAAGAAAAATTGGATGCTCAATACGGTAAGTTCCTTGAACTCTTTAAACAAATACATATTAACTTACCTTTTGTAGAAGCTATTTCCCAGATGCCAAAGTATGCAAAATTCTTAAAGGAACTTCTCACAAACAAAAGGAAGCTTGAGGAAGTATCAAAAGTGGAGCTTAATGAAGAGTGTTCAGCCCTTCTCCAAAATAGACTACTACGGAAGTTAAAAGATCCAGGGAGTTTCACTATTCCTTGCTTAATTGGTAGTTTAAACATCACGAAAGCATTAGCAGACCTAGGCACTAGTATCAACTTAATGCCTTACCGATTGTTTAAACGGCTAGATCTTGGGGAACCAAAACCCACTAGGATGAGTATTCAATTAGCTGATAGATCTATTAAATATCCTAGAGAAGTTATTGAATATATCTTGGTAAAAATTGATAAATTTATTTTCCCTGTTGATTTCGTTGTGTTAGACATAGATGAGGACATCAATGTTCCTTTAATCTTAGGGCGTCCTTTTTTAGCCACTGCTAGAGCTATTATTGATGTAGGTGATGGCAAACTAGCACTAAGGATAGGTGATGAAGAAATTATTTTCCAAATTTATGATGCCATGTGATATTCTAAAGAGCAAGATGCTTGTTATTTTGTTGACACTACTGATCATATTATTAAAAATTCATTATAGGAAATCCTGCAGGATGACATGATGGAACTGTGTCCGCCTCAAGGGGAGGGGAAAGAAGATGAAGTCAATGAGACAAGTTTGTATACATCAGAATTTAGACAAATGAAAGAAGAAAACATTGAAGAAGATGACATATTAAAACAAAAACCCTCCATCGACGAGCCGCCAAAATTGAAATTAAAACAGTTACCACAACATTTAGAATACGCATTCCTTGGGGACAATTCTACACTACCTGTAATCATCTCTTCAGAACTAGAACAAAAGGAAAAAGAGGAGCTTATAAAGGTATTAAGAGAACATAAGAAAGCCATAGCTTGGAAAATTTCTGATATCAAGGGAATAAGCCCCATGTTGCACCAATAATATTTTAATGAAAGAAGAATATAAACCGTGTGTGCAACCCCAAAGACGATTAAACCCCAACATGAAAGAAGTGGTCAAAACTGAGGTAATTAAACTTCTAGATGCAGGAATAATTTATCCTATTTCTGACAGTGCTTGGGTAAGTCCTGTGCAGGTAGTTCTAAAGAAAGGAGGAATGACGGTAGTACCCAATGAAAAGAATGAGTTAATTCCCACAAGAACAGTTACAGGCTGGAGAGTCTTCATAGACTATAGAAAGCTGAATGATGCCACCAGAAAAGATCACTTTCCTCTACCCTTCATAGATCAAATGTTAGAAAGACTATCTGGGCATATGTACTACTGCTTCCTGGATGGACTCTCCGGCTACTTCCAAATCCCCATAGCTCTTGAAGACCAAAAGAAGATGACATTTACATGCCCATACGATATGTTTGCTTATCATAGAATGCCTTTTGGATTATGTAATGCTCCTGCCACTTTTTAGTGTTGCATGTTGGAAATTTTTGACGAACTCGTAGAGGACATCATGGAGGTATTCATGGATGATTTCTTGGTATTCAATAATTCTTTCCAGCTTTGTCTTAAAAATTTAAAACGAGTTCTAATTAGATGTGAAGAAACAAACCTTGTTTTGAATTGGGAAAATGCCACTTTATGGTTAGAGAAGGGATTGTTTTAGGACATAAGATTTCTAGAAAACGGATTGAGGTAGATAAAGCAAAAGTTGAAACCATAGAAATATTACATCCCCCTAGTTCAGTGAAGGCTATTAGAAGCTTTTTAGGACATGCAGGTTTTTATAGAAGATTCATTAAAGACTTTTCTAAAATAGCTAAGCCTTTGACAAAATTACTAGAAAAAGATGTTCCTTTTAATTTCAATCAGGAATGTTTAGATGCATTCAATGTCCTTAAAGATAAATTAATAAATGCACCGATTATAATCGCACCTGATTGGAATTTACCCTTTGAACTAATGTGTGATGCAAGTGACTTTGCAGTAGGTGCAGTTTTGGGACAACAAAAAGACAAGCATTTTCAACCAATTTACTATGCTAGTAGAACATTAACACTTGCGCAAGAAAATTACACCACGACTGAGAAAGAACTGCTAGCTGTAGTTTTTACTTTTGACAAATTTAGACAATATCTAATATTATCTAAAGTTGTCGTTTACAGTGGCCATTCAGCTCTTCGTTATCTTTTAACCAAACCTGATGCAAAACCTAGACTCATACGATGGATTTTACTCTTACAGGAATTCGACCTGGAAATACAAGATAAGAAGGGAGCCGAGAATCTTGCAGCAGATCACCTTTCTAGACTTGAAAATCCACACACTAAAGAGCTTGAAAAATGTGAAATAAATGATTCGTTTCCTGAAGAACAACTCTTCTCTATAACCTATTTTGAGGTACCATGGTTTGCAAATATCGCAAATTTTTTAGCAGCTAACGTTCTACCCAGGAAACTGACACATCACCAAAAGAAGCGACTCTTTGCTGATGTAAAAAATTATTTTTGGGAAAACCCCTTTCTTTTTCGCATATGTGCAGACCAGGTAATTCGAAGATGTGTTACAAAGATAGAAGCAAACAAAATCGCAGAGCATTGCCATTCAGAACCATCAGGAGGACACCACAGTGGAATTAAGACAGCACGCAAAATACTCGAATTGGCCCACTCTATTCAAAGATGCCAACAGGTATGTTACCTCGTGTGATAGATGCCAGAGGATAGGTAATATCTCTAAACGTGATGAAATGCCTCAAACATATATGTTATCATGTGAGATATTTGACGTATGGGGTATCGATTTCATGGGACCATTCCCCAATTCATTTGGAAATAAATACATCCTAGTAGCAATTGATTACATGTCAAAATGGGTAGAAGCGGAAGCCTTACCTACCAATGATGCTAGGGTAGTAGTTAAATTCCTCAAGAAACTATTTTCCCTATTCGGGACACCTAGAGCCATCATTAGTGATAGAGGTACTCATTTCTGTAATACACAATTTGAAAAAGTTCTAAAGAAATATGGAGTATGCCACGTAACGACCACCCATATCATCCTCAAACCAAAGGGCAAGTCGAGGTAGCAAATCGAGAGCTTAAGCACATTCTAGAAAAAATGGTTGAATCAAATAGAAAAGATCAAGCGCTTAAAGTAGATGATGCTTTATGGGCCTCTGAACAACATTCAAAACACCTCTAGGGACATCCCCATACAAACTTGTATATGGGAAAAACTGTCATCTACCATTCGAATTAGAACACAAAGCTTTTTGGGCAATAAAATTTTTGAATTCTGATCTTAATGCTGCAGGGAAAAAAAATGATGCAGATAAACGAGCTAGATGAATGAAGAGTTGAAGCCTAAGAGAACTCAAAATTATACAAAGAGTCAACAAAGCGACGCAACGATGCTCGTCTAAAAAGGTCAAAACAATTCGAGGTAGGGGACTTGGTCCTACTATATAACTCAAGACTTAAATTTCCAGGAAACCTGAAATCAAGATGGTCTGGCCCATTCATGATTAAAACAATTTTTCCATATGTCACAATTGAGGTAACTCACCCCACTAAGGGCACATTCAAGGTAAATGGTCACCGACTCAAAATTTATAATGGTGCAAATTTTAGAGATATGAGAGAGGAGCTTCTGCTCCATGAACCTCCTTTGAGAACAGAAAAAAGGGAAAGTCTAGCTTAAGACTTTAAACAAGCGCTTCTCGAGGCAACCCGAGCACTAACTTCCCTAAACATTTTATCTAACTTAATTAAGTGCAAAATTAAGACCACACGACCTTACACACGGGTGTGCCCGTGGCCGTGCAGAGACCAGAGTAAAAAACCCACGGGCAGATCAATAGCCGTGTACGACAAAGAATAAATGATTTCCCCAACACGGCCTACGATAAGGGACCATGCCCGTGCCATCCACTCGTGTGAGGTTATTGACTTACACAACACGGGTAGAACACGACTGTGCTATCTCACCGTGCCAATATACTGACTTATCAGACACGGGCGTGTCAAGAGTCGTGCCCAAACAGGAAAAATTTTTATAGTCGACACGGGCTACGATACTAGAACACAACCGTGTGATCGAACCGTGTGAAGCTACTGACTTGCCTAGCACGGGTGTGCCCAACGGTAACACGGCCGTGCCAATAAACCTGAATGCGCCCAATTCTGAAAAATGCAAAAAGCACGGGCGATTTTAAAACGACATGGGCGTGTCAACTAGCCACGCCCCCTCCTATATAAATAAAATCTAACAGCTTTCTTCCCCAAAACCAAACCCTAAAATTAAGTTTTAAAACCCCTCATCCCCAAATTCGACCATACCAACCAGACTTCCCCCTCCAAAATGCCACTTCTTCTCCAACAACTAACCCACACGGCCATAGCACCACCGTGCTCACACACCACGCCCCTACCAGGCCATGCTCACACTGCAAAAAATGGCTGCAACACCACCGTGCCCTCTACCAGTGCCTGTTCGATACCACCGTGCCTGGTTCCTTTCTTCTTCACATTTTCAAATACTTTCTCTTCATTTGAGTTTTTTATTTCATTTTAGCCTTAAAAATCTGATTTAATTCATTTCATTTGGTCTCTTTCTTGTTTATTCTATGTTAAACATAATTTTTAGTTCACTTTTTTTTAGAATTCTTGCTTGCCTTATTTATTTTTAGTTCTTAACAACATGATTTCCATTGTTTGATTATTAATACATGTTAGATATTAGTTATTGTTTCTTTGAAGAATTGTTGCTCTGCTATTGTAAAATTTTATTGTATAATTCTAAAATATATTGGTTGAACTAGAAAAAATTGCTTTACATTAACAGGACATATGTCGACATCTCGAGTAAAACGCTCAGTCCCAAGTAAGAAAATAAAAGGGCCCGGTTCATCTTTCGCAAGTGCATCTTTCGAGCTTCGGCATCCATTCCTCCGGTTCCCTCAAAACACTCAGGAAGAGCGTTACAAGGAATTCCGAGAATGGCCCTTAGGCACCGGAAGGTGCATTGACTGGAACGCTATTGAGCAAATAGGACTAGCAACTGACATCCGGGCTCTCATTCCAACCGAACCATGGGAGCAATTCTTCTCAATCATCGAGCCCACATACCTAGAGCTAACACTAGAATTTTGCACAACTTTTACTTTGCAAACAGTGATGGCACAGTTTGACAAGCTGGGAACAGTGTAATTCAGAAAGGGGGATGGTACGTCAATTAAGCATACCCCAATTCGGCATAGCTCTCAGACTTTATATAGATGAATTTAGAGAGGAAAATAACCTCTCCGAGTTAGACCGAGAACTCCCCCGCAACCCCCTTAAATGTTGGCGCAGCCTAGCACCCACCACGAATGCTTACAACCCCAGTCAATCAAAGGCAACAGCCCTTGGCCCACCCTTGAGATATATCCATGCCATCCTAGCCCACACTATCACAGGTTGACGCGAAAGCATCGGCGTGGTAAACAAGCACGATGTTTACTACTTATCGTGCATGTAGAGGGGGACATTTTTGATTTGGCATATTTCATCGCTTGTGCTATCCAGCACCAAACAGAGTCACACAGAAAGGGGATTCTATCAATAGGGCCATACATTACTAGGCTGGCTAGACACTTCGACCTCCTGAACACCGACGATCAGATCACATCCCTCACACTGATGGGTAACATAGTACCTCAAGGCATCCAGACGATGCTACACATGGGGATGATTAAACATCGTCGAGGGATTAACCCCCCTCAATACCGATTAGCGACATCTACAGATGAGGGGGAGCCCAAGGACATTACTGACGATGTCCCACCAGCTCCGAGACAGTAGCCATCCCATGCAGCTACATCATGGGCAGATTTCTCTGCACGACTTGACCAGTTCGAGCAGTATTTCGTTGACAACACTCGACGTTTTGATGGGATAGAGGCCACCCTCCACCAATTATGCCAACACCTCCATATCTCACCACCAGCCCCACCACCAAATCGAGACGATGAGGAGGACCTTTGAGTCCCTTTAATTATCTACATTTTATTTTCTTATTTTTAGTTTTATTTTTATTTTTATTTTTCCTTTATTATCATAAATTGCTACTTTTCATCATTGCAAACTTTTATCAGTACTTATCTAATATTCAAAGTATTCCTAACATTTATTTATCTTACACCCCCGAAATATCTAACTGATGATTTAGTAGTTTCGATCACACACTCTACATACACGAACAAATCAATAGGACTAATTCACTAATACATAAGTCATCTTCCATCCCGAACACTACCAACTCCCGGAATCATCCAAAATTTAGGAAGTATTACTTCTCCCCTTCTCTTTTTATTTCATAATTATTATTTCTATCTTTGTACATTGAGGACAATGTACAACTTATGTAACACCCCAAACCCGGTCTATGCATTTAAGACCAGATTTGGTATGTCACACAAAACGAACATGCATCTAGTCATCTAATGATTTAAGAAAACAGATCCTCAAAACTATTTTGGAAATGGAGTTTATTAAAATCGAGGTTAATTTTAAATATATGATTTAATACATAAGAATTTATAAATTGAAACTTAGAAAATAATTGGTTCAAATTTTTGAGCAGCCTAAAAGAGCTCAAAAAATTTGAAAACAAGATTCTTAAAGGAATTCTTACGTAAAAATTTACTTAAATAATGATTTTAAGAAAAACCCTTTTTCTTTTGCACTTAAATTTGAGGAAAACATTTGATTTTATTTTAAAATTAAATAAACCCACTTAAGTACCTAAACATAATTAAAATCCATCCACGAGTAAAACATCTATAAAAAATAATACCAAAGGCCTTATTACAACACCATTGAAATGGAAATTAAATAAAAATACTTAAAAGAAGTTCAAAGTTCATATAAACCATCATTCGTAGTATGGCTTCCACAAAGTCATCCCCAGCCCAAGCCTCCATTACTGATTATTACCTGAGAAGGGTAAAGAAAACGGGGTGAGTTACTTAGAACTTAGTGTGTAACCCACTTACTATAGTCCACTGGGCCAAAACCATTTAAGCATGTCTTTGGGCCGGAGCCCATATACAAATATAACAATTTAACATGTATAGCATGCATGTGATATGCAATTCCCAAACCAAAGCTAGTAATCCATCCGCTACACACCACCCGTACCAACCAACACACCTGTGGGGATCATCAGTCAACCCACCCCGCTAACACACCAATCGCAAGCATTAAGCCATTTATAACAATAATTCGCAGGCCAGTGGCCATTTATAATCGCAGGCATTTAGCCATATATCAAATTGGGCACGAAGCCATATATCAAATCGGCACGAGGCCATATATCAAATGGGCACGGTTATCAAAATTTTGTAGCAAAGCTACTAGAACTTCTCTTCGTCAAATATCCCAACCCATGCAGTCATGTAAACAACATACATAATAATTCATACATGTAATAATTTCAACATAAGGCCCATACAAGAATTATTACAATCTGGCCCATATTACAAATTGGCCCATTTCACAATTTGGCCTATTTCACATTTTGGCCTGTTTCACATCTCATATCACACTTGGCAAATTTTATCAAATAACCCATATGGCCCATTTATCACATGTGGCCCAAAATATCACTTTTCATCATTTTAGCCCATTCAGGGCAATTTCAAAATTTTCACGATTTTAATACTGATTTCATGTTCTTAACACTAAAGTATTTATTATACCATATTTTTCCAATTTCACCAATATTGCGAATTTTAATCCAATGCTTAATAACGATATAGTCATCTAACCAATAAGATACAGTGTGAGATTACACACCTGATTATGGTAAGAACTATACTTTCCTGATCGTCGATACCTAAATACGTATCACATTCAATTAGAACACTAATACAAAATAAATCTATGCTAAAGATAAGCGATTTAGATCTTTACCCTTGAAATCTCAAACAAATACTATTTGACGGTTCTTCCCGGTTGACGGTTCACAACCCGGTGGAAAATCTCAGATTGTCGAAATAGCCCTTCGCTTGAATCTAAAGGGAATAGTGAATCCACCCCTCTTTCGAACACTATTCACCACCCTTTTTGACCCTATCTTGTTTGCCTCCATTGACAAAAGAATATTAGTCCAACTAATATTTCGAAAATTAAGACTATTGGTTTTAAGGGCGAAATTGGCTTACCACGAAACCTTTACGTTCAAGGGATGAAAATCGAACGATAACGTCCCTTAACACTTTGGATCGAATCCTAGCAATTCACGATGATTACGAGCACTTCCAAGTTTCGGCCTTCTCTATAACACTATAAAGATGAAAAATAATTGTCTAAGAGAAAGAGATAGAGGATGCTATTTTCGGTCAAATGACCCTCCCAAACCAAAATGTATATTCGGCTAAAGAAAAATGAGAGGATAAATAATCGAATAGGGTTCTTACCGATTGATTAAAATGAAAGTAGAAAGAATGATTGATAAGAAAATATATGTAAAAAGGGAGATTCGGCTATGAAGAAAAATTGAAGAAAATGGTGTTAGCACCATTCGGCCATGGGGAAAAAGGGAAGGGAGAAAATGTTGAATGGATTTTGTAAGAAGAAAAGATGAAATGGCCTTCAGGTTTTGGTGTTTTCGGCACTATGGGAAAAAGACTTGAGAGGTTTAGGCAAAATAAAACCAAATGGTCAAAATGAAGTGACCAAAAGAAGAAAAACAAAGATGTTCACCAATGCCCCAAAGTGTATTCGGCTATGAGAGAAAAGATGAAAAGAAAAAAGTGTTTTGGGAGAAACAAAAATGACCAAAATGAAAAGTGCACAACAACACCTATCCTTACCCAAAAGCCTTCAAAAAATTCAGCCACCCCCCTAGTCCCCAAAACCGTCCAAGTTCATGGACAAAGTTTGGCCATTCCAAAATTTCCAAAACACACCCCTTAAAAAGTGCCTTGTGTTCCCCCTACATACCATAAGTTCATGATTCCTTTCCCTATCTTCAATTCTTACCTTAAGCCATTATCCACCTTGCCATAAAAAAAATAAAGTCCAACCTACCAAAAATAGAGCTTGGCCGACACATGCTAGAAGAGTGCAAAAATTAAAGTAACAAAATGCATACCATGGGATTCGAACCTCTTCCCTCAAGCAACACTCATGGCGCCAACTCCACTTTACTACTAGCTCATATTATGCTAACTTTTGTCACTTAATTTCCTTAAACATCAAGGTTACCATTTCCACTTCAATAAAGTACTCATTACCAAAATTTATTCTAATTTCGAATGTAATATCCGGGAATTAGGGCTTGTGCATTATTGCTTAATTATATGAAGAAGCATGCCTATGTGTGGTTGAATGTGTTGTATGAATTTTTTAGAACTCTAGAGTGTAGGTGAATGCCTTAGAAATGATCAGATTTTAAGTCTTAAAGGGGGAGCTAGGCGAATGAGGCCTTAAGAACAATTGTAGGGAAAATTGGACAAGCAAACGGGCTTGTTAAAGTGGCAATGGGGTGCCACTTAAAGCTCTAGGAAGTGACGCCACAAGCAGTTCAAAGGGGGCCTAGGTTCAAGTAGCAAGGAGAGCACTTTTGGAGTTTTATTTTGCAGTAAGGAGGAGAGGTAGTGGACGGCATGTGGACTCTAGAAGGAGGAGGTATAGATGGGGTTGGAGAGTTTGAGGATTCGGCTAAGGAGGAGGGGAGCAAGTGGCCAAATATGGGACTCTAAGGGGTGCATAATTTGGTCATACAAGGGAAGCTAGGTGCCAAATTTTGTTAAGGGGTTTTATGTTTTTTTCTCTTGCCGAAATTTGTCCCACTCTCTCATAAACTTTCAACCCTTTTTCTTTCATAATCAAACCTCACCAAAATTCACTCTTTTCCTTTCATTTAGACCTTGGTCGAATCATCCCAAGACCATTAGGGTCAATTGTTTTCTCTCATTTGTTTAAGGTAAACCGAATCTACCATCTTTCCTTCTCATCTTTTTTTTCTATTCTAATCAGGCCAAATTTCTTTCTCCCAAAAGTTCTTTATTGTCGATTCTTCCTAAAGCCTCATACTCTTCTTTTTCTTTTCCTTGTTGAAATCGAATCTCCCTAGTGTTCATCAAGCCGAAACACTTCTTGTGCATTAGCCAAAACCTTTCTCTTTAGGATCTAGAAGCCGATTCTCTGAGGGTGCCTTAATAGTGGTAAGTATTTTATTTCCTTAGCAATCGGTTTTCCTTTTTTTCTCTTTTGGTGGCCAAAACCGAATGGTTGGCCTTGATTTCTAAGGGTGGTCGAATGTTCATAGGGCCATTATCTCGTATTTTGTATATAGCTAGCGTCTGAAGAGTGGTCTTTCAGGATTCCTATTATAGTCGACTTTAAGAGAAGATCTTCGGGATTTCTAGATCTAAGGTAAGCAAGGGTGATCTTAGGCCGAAGGCCATTTATGGTGTTCATTAAATGTTAAAAACGGATCTGACATAGATCATGTAGGTATTTCGACATCTCCATCAACTGATAGCAATTTTGGGATTTAGATCCACAAGGTAAGTAGATATGAATATTCGGCCTTAGGCCATTCTGTCTAGTAATGTTAGCCGATTCTGACATTGGTTTTTAGGAAGGAGTGCAATTGGTTTTAGTAGACTTTCGGGATTCAGTAAAACACGTTAGTAACCAGGTGTGTAGCCCCACACTAATTCTTGATAGATTTATGGTGTTGATTTAATATATATGTGTAAATGAAATATGAAAGATGTGGCTAAAGGTACCATACGATGGTACAGAGTACTCAGGTACATTCACCTTTAATACTATGTTAATAGTGTTATGAATATGGAATATGACATATATGTGAATTCGTTATGAACATGGAATAAGATATATGGCATGATTTTTTTGCATGTATTGTACTGTGCATGGGCATATGGGTGATTATTAAAAGGGGAAGTGATCTGGTGGTTTCTACCATAATATCTGGTGACTCATGTCACATAATCTGAATGTTGTGACGTATGTCACATATTATTATCTGGTGACTTTGTCACATTATCTGGTGACTTTGTCACATTATCTGGTGGCTATGCCACGATTTATAAGTCGATGTGCAAGTCGTCTACAGCGACTTCCTTCGATGGTGTGTAGCGGATGGAGGGTCGATTTAGTAATCCCCACGGTGTGATGGCAGGTACGGGTGATGTGTAGAGGATGGTTATCTAGGTTTTGGTTTGGGGTGTTTCAGTTTGGTATCAAAGCCCGGTTCAAAACTCGGCCTTGAGGGCTTTTTGGGCCCAAACGTTTTCTTTCTTTTGAAATTGAATTTTACTAAGAAATGAGTAGGTTTTCTGGCATGGCACCTGAGTCTCTGGCCCGAAGTCCACCAGGTAAATACTCCTAACCCTTTTGTTATTTGTATGTGGGACTTATAGGGACGTAGATTAGTCGATTAAGAACTATTGAACCCTAGGATTAGTCTACTCCAACACCGAAATACATGAAACTTAAAGTCTAACCAAACAAACCTGTGTCTGAGTCACCGAGTTAAAGGTGTGGCAACCATTGTGCGCATTTCTAGGATTGGATTCAGGGGGAGCTTGGTATTTACGCAGTCCTAGTGACTCACCTCCTCTCCGCTCGAATCCTACCTGGTGCGTAGTGACGGTTCACCTTAACCAAGAGGACCCAGTCACAGGCTAAACTCAATAATTAAAACCTGAAAGGGACCCGTCACCTTGTTTTGTGAAATTCTAAAGTCAAACCATGATTATAAAATTCCAAAGTACCCTTGATTTAAAAATGACCAAAATACCCCTAGTTTGCAAGTTGCCCAAATTACCCCTAACCTGTTCAAATTACTAAAATACCCTTAGAATGGAAAGTTGTCAAAATACCCCGAATTAAAAATTTCCAAAATACCCTTGTTTCGTAAAATCACCTGGAACCATATTTTACAAAATTATCAAAATGCCCCTGGCTTGTAAAATTACAAAAACACCCCTAGTTTATAAAATTACCATTTTATCCTTGAAATTTTCTTACCAAGTATTTCAATTTCGTAAAAATACCAAAAATCTCTACTTTGCAAAATTTTTAGATACCCTAATTTGGAAAATTACCAAAATACCCCTATAGGATAAAATTACAAAAATACCCCAGGTAGTGGAAAACAACAATAATAACAACTACAACACTTTTCTGTAATGAACGCAAGTTCATGAATGTGATGATTGAATAAATGAATTTGAGAATGTGTGTGTATGAATTCGAAAGAACTACTCCTTAGAACTATTGAACACAAGACTGTTCGCGATAAATCAGTAGAACAAAAACTAATTCATAAAATTTTTTAATCAGATAAATGTAATTCGAAAGTATGAATTCTAGGGGACATGGTCGTAATGCGCGTGGCCGTGGTAGAGGCCGAATGACCGTGTCGAAGCCCATTAGGTCGGGTCAAGGGTCTAAAATGAAATGCCACCACCACCAGCCACTGAGATGGAATATCAGGATCAGACGGGGGAAGATGTAGTATCATAGGCGATGCTGTGAGTTCTGGAAAAGGTGGCTGGAGTAGGTGGAGGCATGGGAGCTCGAAAGTTAATACCGGAGTGACTCCGAGCTAATAGAGCTGAGTTTTTTCGTGGTGTATCTGGTGTGGTGCCCAATACGGACTGAGTATTGGTTGGAGGCGACGGAGCGAATTATGGATGAATTAGACCTGACTATCGAGGAGAAAATGAAAGGGGTAGTGTCGCTACTCTGTGATGAGTCATATCAATGGTGGCTCACGGTTCGGGATAGTGCTGCCGCTGATGATCTTACATGGGAATACTTTAAAGCGGCATATCAGAAGAAGTACATTGGAACTAGTTATGTTGATGCATAGAGGAAGGCATTTTTAAGGCTGGTTTAGGGAAATAAGTTCGTAGCAGAGTACGAGGCAGAATTCCTAAGGTTGAGCCGATATGCTCGGGGTATAGTGGCTACGGAGCATGAACGGTGTGTCCGATTTGAGGACGGACTAAGGGATGACCTGAGATTGTTGATTGCCCCATAGTAGGAGCGGGAGTTTGCTGTGTTGGTGGAGAAGGCAAAGGTTGCTAAAGGGATTAAAGAATCTGTGAGACAGAATACGGACCGAAATAGGCAAAAGAGAGGTTTTGGATCATCGGGGTCATCCGAAAATATGCAAAAGAGGCCTAGAGTTGATGGGTCATGAGGTCAAGAAAGTTCTTTTGCAGAAAAGACAAGATCTGATGCTTTATGGACAAAGTGTGGAAAGATGCACTTGGGGGAGTGTTGGAAAAAGACGGGAGGATGTTTCAAGTGTGGATCCAAGGATCATATGATTAAGGATTGTCCCATGAAAATAGACGGGAGTCGACCAGTAAGTCAGGGTCCTAATCAGGCTGGAAGAGGAGGACAGCAGCCACCGCGGGGTTGTGGTTTGGCTGGCAGAGGTAATGGTTCTGGTAGAGGACGGGGAACACTGGGTAGAGGTGTTGGTAATACAGAGGCGAGACAGCCGGGTCTGGTGTATGCAGTTCGTCGGAGGGAGGATGGAGACGCACCGGATGTCATAACCAGTACGTTCCTTATAGCTGATAAGCCTTACTTTGCTTTAATTGATGTTGGCTCTACCCACTCTTATGTTGCATGTAGAGTAGTTGAAACACTAGGCATAGCCTCTGAACTGTCTAATAGGGAGATGACTGTAGTAAGCCCATTAGGTCGAACTGTAGTGGTGAATAATATATTTCGGAGTATACCTCTAGAGCTTCAGGGAGTGGTATTTCCTGCCGACTTGATGGAACTACCCTTCGAAAAATTTGATCTCATCCTTGGCATAGACTGGCTAGTGGAACATCGGGCTGTATTGGATTATGCAGCTAAGCGAATGGAGTTAAGGAAGCCGGAGGATAAGGCGATAATTATGATAGGAGAAAGAAAAACTACTTGTCTAACGTAGTCTCTACTTTAAAGGCTAATAAGATGGTTCGGAAAGGGTGCAAGGCATTTTTGACCTTTGTTAGTGCGTTGGATGCAAAGGAAGGGGGAGTTAGTGGAGTTAGAATAGTAAGAGAATTTGTGGATGTTTTTCTGGAGGAGTTACCTGGAATACCCCCGGATAGGGAAGTGGAGTTCAAATTGACTTGCTGCCGGGTACAGCTCCTATGTCAATTGCCCCGTACAGAATGGCACCAAAGGAGTTGGTTGAGCTCAAGGCTCAAATACAAGAGGTGCTTGATCGTGGGTTTATCTGACCCAGTGTGTCTCTATGGGGAGCACCGGTCTTGTTTGTGAAGAAGAAGGACAGAACTATGTGCATGTGCATAGATTATCGTCAGTTGCATAAGCTGACCATCAAGAACAAGTACCCGTTGCCAAGGATAGACGACTTGTTTGATTAGCTTAAGGGGGCCGCAGTATTCTCAAAGATAGATCTAAGGTCTAGATATCATCAACTTAAGGTGAAGGAGGCTGATATCCATAAGACAGCTTTTCGGACAAGGTATGGGCATTATGAATCCTTGGTAATGCCGTTTGGATTGACAAACGCCCCAGCCACGTTCATGGACATGATGAACCGAGTTTTCCAACCCTATCTGGACTGGTTCGTTGTTGTGTTCATAGACGATATTTTAGTATATTCTAAGTCTGAGGAAGAACATGACGAGCACCTCCGAGTCGTGTTGCAAGTGTTAAGGGAGAAAAAGCTTTATGCCAAGTTCAGCAAGTGCAAATTATGGCTAAAGGAAGTTACATTTTTAGGACATGTGGTGTCTGCAGAAGGGATAAGGGTGGATCCTCAGAAGATTGAGGCAGTATTGGATTGGAAACCACCTAAGTCTGTGGCAGAAGTTTGTAGTTTCTTGGGATTAGCAGGCTATTACAGAAGGTTCGTAGAAGGGTTCTCATCAATAGCAGCACCTTTGACGAAGTTGTTGAGAAAGGAGGTACCTTTCGTATGGACTGATAAGCAACAAGAGAGCTTTGAGAAGCTTAAGATGGTTTTGACTGAAGCTCCAGTTTTAATTCAGCCTGAGGCAGGAAAAGATTTCATGGTGTATTGTGACGCTTCTCACACAGGTTTGGGATGCGTATTGATGCAAGATGGGAAGGTAGTTGCTTATGCATCTCTACAATTAAGGCCGCCTGAGGTTAACTACCCGACGTATGATTTGGAATTGGCGGCAGTGGTCTTTGCTCTTAAGGTATAGAGGCACTATCTATATGGAGAGAAGTCAGTAATTTACACAGACCACAAGAGCCTGAAGTATTTGCTGACTCAGAAAGAGCTGAACTCGAGACAACGAATGTGGGTGGAGTTATTGAAGGACTACGATTGTTCCATAGAGTATCACCCAGGCAAGGAAAATGTAGTGGCAGATGCCCTAAGTCAAAAAATAGTGTCGGATCTGAGGGCAATGTTCGCACATTTGAGCCTCTATGATGATGGCAGTTTGCTGGCAGAGTTACAGGTCAAGCCGTCATGGCTGAATGAGGTGAAAGAGGGTCAGTTAGCAGATAATGATTTCAGTGCTAAGCTACGGCAAGTATAAAGTGGGGAGTTGGAGGATTACGGTATTAATGGCGATGGAGTATTGTGTTTTAAGGGTAAGGTCTGTATACCAAAGAACGAGGAGTTAAGGCAAAAAATTTTTCGGGAATCGCATAGTAGCCCTTATGCTATGCATCCTGGAGGTAGTAAGTTGTACAAAGATCTAAGGGAACAGTTTTGGTGGCCTGGTCTTAAGCGGGAAGTTACCGAATTTGTAGGGAAGTGCTTAACGTGTCAGCAATTTAAGGCTGAACACCAGGTTCCGTCAGGATTGCTTCAACCGATTAAGATTCCGCAATGGAATTGGGAGAGAATCACCATGGACTTCGTTAGTGGGCTTCCCCTTACGCCTACAAAGAAGGACTTGGTGTGGGTGATAGTAGATCGGCTGACGAAATCTACACATTTTATACCGGTGCGGGTTGACTATTCTCTATAGAAATTGGCAAAGTTGTATGTAGCTGAGATCGTGAGGTTATACGGAGTGTCGGTGTTGATTATCTCGGATAGGGATCCGAGGTTTATGCCTCGATTTTGGAAGGCACTACATCAAGCTTTAGGCACCAGATTGGACTTCAGTACGGCATTTCATCCGCAATCGGATGGTCAGTCTGAGCGAGAAATACAAGTGTTGGAGGATATGTTGAGAGGTTGCGTGATAGACTTCAGAGGGAGTTGGGAGGAGTTTTTGCCTTTAGCGGAATTTGCGTACAACAACAGCTATCAGACAAGTATTTGGATGGCACCGTATGAAGTGCTGTATAGACGGAAGTGTCGCACTCCTATATGTTGGACGGAATTGAGAAAACATCAAATTTTGGGTTCGAAAATGGTGGCAGAATCAAAAGAAAGAGTTAGGATAATTCAGACACGGTTGAAGGAAGTATCTACCCAGAAAAAGTCATACGCAGATCTTAAATGGAAGGAGATTGAGTTTACTGTGGGAGATTATGTGTTTCTTAAAGTTTTGCCTTGGAAAAAGGTAATGAGATTTGGTCGCAAAGGGAAGTTAAGTCCCAGGTTTATAGGACCTTATTGGGTATTGAAGCGAATTGGACCAGTGGCATACCAGTTGGAGTTGCCTCTGGAATTACAGCAGATGCACGATGTATTCCATGTTTCGATGCTATGTCGTTATCGATCGGATCCATCTCATGTAGTTCTGGTTGACGAGGTGGAGCTAAGGCCAGATCTGTCCTATGAGGAACAGCCGATTCAGATTCTGGAACGAGATGTGAAGGTGCTTCAGAGGAAGTCAGTCCCTCTGGTCAAAGTGTTGTGGCGTAACCATGGATCGGAGGAAGCCTCTTGGGAGTCAGAAGAAGCAATGCGACAGCAATTCCCCCACCTACTCTAGCCAGGTAATTTTGAGGTCAAAATTATTTTAAGGGGGTAGAACTGTAATATCCGGAATTAGGGCTTGTGCATTATTGCTTAATTATATGAAGTAGCATGCCTATGTGTGGTTGAATGTGTTGTATGAATTTTTGAGAACTCTAGAGTGTAGGTGAATGCTTTAGAAATTATCGGATTTTAAGTCTTAAAGGGGGGAGCTAGGCGAATGAGGCCTTAAGAACAATTGTAGGGAAAATTGGACAAACAAATGGGCATGTTAAAGTGGCAAGGAGGCGCCACTTAAAGCCCTAGGAAGTGATGCCACAAGCAGTTCAAAGGGGGCATAGGTTCGAGTAGCAAGGAGAGCACTTTTGGAGTTTTATTTTGCAGCAAGGAGGGGAGGTAGTGGATGGCATGTAGACTCTAGAAGGAGGAGAGTTTGAGGATTCGACTAAGGAGGAGGGGATCAAGGGATAAGGGAGAGAGGGGAGCAAGTGGTCGAATATGGGACTCTAAGGGGTGCATAATTCGGTCATACAAGGGAAGCTAGGTGCCGAATTCTGTTAAGGGGTTTTATGTTTTTTTTCTCTTACCAAAATTTGTCCCACTCTCTCGTAAACTTTCAACCCTTTTTCTTTCATAATCAAACCTCACCAAAATTCACTCTTTTCCTTTCATTTAGACCTTGGCCGAATCATCCCAAGACCATTAGGGTCAATTGCTTTCTCTCATTTGTTTAAGGTAAACTGAATCTACCATCTTTCCTTCTCATCTTTTCTTTCTATTCTAATCAGGCCGAATTTCTTTCTCCCAAAAGTTCTTTATTGTTGATTCTTCCTAAAGCCTCATACTCTTCTTTTTCTTTTCCTTGTTGAAGCCGAATCTCCCTAGTGTTCATCAAGCCGAAACACTTCTTGTGCATTAGCCGAAACCTTTCTCTTTGGGATCTAGAAGTCGATTCTCTAAGGGTGCCCTAATAGTGGTAAGTATTTTCTTTCCTTAGCAATCAGTTTTCCTTTCTTTCTCTTTTGGTGGCCAAAATCGAATGGTTGGCCTTGATTTCTAAGGGTGGCCGAATGTTCATAGGGCCATTATCTCGTATTTTGTATGTAGCTAGCGTCTAAAGAGTGGTCTTTCGGGATTCCTATTATAGCCGACTTCAAGAGAAGATCTTCGGGATTTTTGGATCTAAGGTAAGCAAGGGTGATCTTAGGCCGAAGGCCATTTATGGTGTTTATTAAGTGTTAAAAATGGATCTAGCATATATCATGTAGGTATTTCGACATCTCCATCAACCGATAGCGATTTTGAGATTTAGATCCACAAGGTAAGTGGATATGAATATTCGGCCTTAGGCCATTCTGTCTAGTAATGTTAGCCGATTTTGACATTGGTTTTTAGGAAGGAGTGCAATCGGTTTCAGTAGACTTTCGGGATTTAGTAAAACATGTTAGTAACCAGGTGTGTAGCCCCACACTAATTCTTGATAGATTTATGGTGTTGATTTAATATATATGTGTTAATGAAATATGAAAGATGTGGCTAAAGGTACCATACGATGGTACAGAGTACTCAGGTACGTTCACCTTTAATACTATGTTAATAGTGTTATGAATATGGAATATGACATATACGTGAATTCATTATGAACATGGAATAAGATATATGGCATGATTTTTTTGCATGTATTGTACTGTGCATGGGCATATGGGTGATTATTAAAAGGGGAAGTGATCTGGTGGTTTCTACCACAATATCTGGTGACTCATGTCACATAATCTGAATGTGGTGACGTATGTCACATATTATTATCTGGTGACTCTGACACATTATATGGTGGCTATGCCATGATTTATAAGGGCAATGTGCAAGTCGTCTGCAGCGACTGCCTTCGATGGTGTGTAGCGGATGGAGGGTCAATTTAGTAATCCCCACGGTGTGATGGCAGGTACGGGTGATGTGTAGAGGATGGTTATCTAGGTTTGGGTTTGGGGTGTTTCACCGAATAAATCCCGAGCCTTCTCAAGACTATATTAAACACACGAATTGAATCATTGTCTAGCTAAGCACCAAAATTTATGCAACATATCGATTCTAAATTTTTAGGATGTTACAACTTAAGTGTGGAGGGATAAAAGTGCCTAACTTTTTGCTTAATTCTCAAAAACCCTGAATTTAGTCTTGTTTTTAAGTAATTTTCTCATATTACTAATTGAGATGAAATTTCTAATGATTTATGATTTTTATTGATATGGTTTGGATTAAGTCATTGATAATTGTGCAGCAATGATTAAATTTTAAAAGAATACTAGAAAATCAAGCATGATAAGTCTATTTTTCAAAAAATTAGAATTTGATAGGTTGTTGAATTGAATTTGAATATCACCCTGAAGTTCAAATTTTATAATGATTGATGTCAACAGCCATAATTTTGTGTGAGAATTTGAGCCTTATAGAGCATATATTCTTTTTCATGCTCACTTTAATTGATTATGAGTGTGTCAACTTTGAATTGTTATTCTAGATCTTGCCTCGTTTATGCATGTCGAGACCACATTAATGATTTGATATACTGAGATGATAAAGGCACCTAGGTTTTAACCCATTCACTCCACTAAAAAGCCTACCTACATAAATAACCCCTAATAAACCCATTTGATCCTAACAACCCTTTTTATTGAATTACCCGTTTGATATTAACCCAAAACCCTTTGTATTTGTTATCAACATTCTTTTGACTACCCCTCTATCGAGAATTGATTTGATCAATTGCCGAATTAGGTTATTTCAATTATCAAAGTTCCTTCTATTATGTTTCTTTTAGTTTGTTCTAAAAAAAATCCAAGTTTATTCAATATTAGTAGTATATAAAAGAGCTTAGAGCATTTAAACTCCAATTATTGAAGAAAAAGCTCGTATTAAAGTATTATCAAATTTCAAGTGATGAAAATACTCCTTATTATAGAGTAATTATCAATAGTGGTATTATTAGTTTTCATTCAAAATAAATATTCATATTTAGTTCAGTGTTTCTAGTTAGGTAATTTGTCAAGTCAGTCTCGATTCTAACCCTCTAATTCAGCCTTTATCCACACCTTTTAACCCTAGCCCCGTTACAACCCCGATTTAAGACCTTTTGATTTGTGTATCATCTCATATACAGTGGTGGAGATTTGATTTTCAGAAAAGCCTATGGGATTAACTTTTCAGGTTCGACTCTTGAGTGCCTTATTGAGAACCTTAAACACCTTTGAGTGATTTGAGTGAATCTTTAGTGAGGATGTCAGTCCTTGTCGGTTTTGAATCAAGGGTAATTATTTAGATAAGGGGAGACACCTATGTTTTCATGCTACAAAATCATGACTTATCTCGTTTGAATCTTTAGGGCTCTTTGAGTTGAATTATCCATGTATACATTATCTATGAATTATGATAAGGCATGATTAATGAATATTGTAAGTTATGGAAAGTTCGTTCTAATTGTAAGTTGAGAATTTTGCTTGAGGACAAGCAAAAGCTTAAGTGTGGGGGTATTTGATAAACCATAAAAGTAACATATTTTAATCCCACGTTTAGTATGCTTTTTGATGATTTAGCCCTTGATTTATATAAAAGGTGCTTGTAATCCTTTCTTTTCATGTCATATACTCAGGAAAGCACCCAAGGATAAAAAGAACAAAAAAAGGGGTTAAAACGGAATAATTGGGCCTTAGCAAGAAATCAACACGGCCTGGCACAAAGCCTGCACGACCGTGTCTCGCCGATTACCTAGAGCACGGCCTAACTCACGAGTTGCACGGCCGCGCATTATCTCATTACCACACACGGGTCTGTCAAGCGATCTACATTGTAACACCCTTAACCCATATCCGTTGCCGGATTAAGGTTACAAGGCATTACCATGCATAGCACAGGTCATATCATTTATTTACTGTTATTAAAAACATGGACAAATGCAATACGAGTTTGTACTTCTATAGAAAACATAAACATTAACAACTTATCCTAATCCATCTAAGCCAAATTCGTACATTTGCATTTTTCAACAATTCTAAAATCAAAACATTTATAATAACATACTCACATCCAACTAGAACATAATATATGTCCACTCATGTCCGAAACACCTAAACTTAAACTAGATGTATATACACATAGTTGAACCACATGCGAATATGTCCATCTAAATACATAACATAAGATTTCATCATCTATCCTAAAACCATATATATATTCAATTTCATACAATCAAATTAACCAATTTATTTCAGATACAAACGTTTAATATAACTTATAAAGATCATTTCAACTTATGCATATTTTATCATTTCCACTAAATCTCATTATCAAACATCCAAATACCTATTCGGCTTATACTTATCATTTCAAACCAATTAATCATGTTCATAGTATAAGTGTCAAATTAAAAGTAGTACACAACCATCATTCATATTACACTTTATAACCGATTGTGAAATCCACAATCACCTATATCAAACTTACTTAATATAATAACCTTAAGCCACAAACAACTACTTCATGCCAAATATTTTATATAAAACAAACACTTCACATTTACCATTCACATATGCCATTTAACATTTTTCTAAAAGGAGTTTCAATCACCATCAAACATAATTAAACACAAACCATAACAAAACATGACAAACACATCTCATTTGTATGCCATGACTGATTATACTTAGATTTAAGCATCATATTTAGCCATATTTGCATGGCTATATACATATACAAGGACAAAATTTATTAATTCAAAACATAGTCTAGCCTATACATGCCTTTAGTTCAAAATCCGAACTCAAAAGTACCAAAATAGATTGATAGTGAGGATGATTTTGTTGACGATCCCCTGAGCTCGTAGCTTGATAAAAATCTATAAAATAGAACAATGAACACACAGAGTAAGCTTACTAGCTTAGTAAGTCTTATGCAAATGTATTAAATCAAGTAATCATTCAATCCTTTCAATAACATACATAATATCATAAAAATCTAAAGCTTAATACTCATTTGGTCTATTAATGCCGAATACTAATACCTCATTTAGCTCAACCATCATCACTATTTTACCTTTAAACTTCAATTTATTATCTCATCATGTCGTTCAAATATAAATTAATAACTCATCTCCAAGTACTCTGAAACACCCCAAACCCGGCCCACGAGCCTCGACCGGATCTAGTATGTTCCCTGAGTAAAACAGTCCAAAACTTGTTTGTTACTTTGGAAAAATTGTGTGGTTTTGAAGAACATTTGATTTGTGTTGGGTTCAAGTTGAAAATGATGTTGTTCTTGAAGACTAGATTTTATCTAAACAGTATTTTTATTTGTACATGAAATCAATAAGATAAAAGTATTGCCGGGTTTTAGAGTTTAACATTAAATTGAAAATCGATTGTGTTTAGGTGTTAAAACATTTAAAATTTATTTTAAGAAAAGTTATTTAAACTTGATTTAATAATAATCGTATCATGATAAACCAAATTAAATGCATACTTAAAATGCTTAATAGAAATGGCCACATTACATCAAAGCAAAACTCGAAATAAATCCAAAACACTTAAATATAAAAATTCAAAATAAAATAAATGCTGAGCTGAGCATGGCAACCACTAAGCTCCTGCTGACCCAGTCCATTTACTAAGTGTCACCTGAAAAGATATCCCACAACGGGGTGAGTCAACGGACTCAATGTGTAACAACCAACACAATCTCCCAACGATTTAGGCATAACAAATCATTTATATAGCAAGTATAGGCAATGATGCAATCCCGAACCCAAACCTAAATAGCCATCCTCTACACATCACCCGTACCTGCCATCACACCGTGGGGATTACTAAATCGACCCCCCATCCGCTACACACCATCGAAGGCAGTCGCTGTAGACGACTTGCACATCACCCTTACAAATTGTGGCATAGCCACCAGATAATGTGACAAAGTCACCAGATAACATTTTGTGACATAAGTCACCACATTCAGATTATGTGACATGAGTCACCAGATATTGTGGAAAAAACCACCAGATCACTTCCCCTTTCATAATCATCCATATGCCCCATGTGTCATACAAATCATGCGGATATCATGCCATATGCCTTATTCATATTCGTAACCAATTTTCATATATGTCACATTCAATGTTTATAATACTATTAACAGATCTTTAGAGAATAGCGTACCTGAATATGTCGTACCATTGAATGGTACCTTTAGCCACATATTTGATATTCTTATTAGCATACATATTAAATTAATACCGTAAATCTATTAGGAATTGGTGTAAGGCTACACAACTGATTACTAAAGTGTTTACTGAATCCCGAAAGTCTACCGAAATAGAGTGTACTCCTCCCTAAAAATCAAAGTCAGAATCGGCCAACATTAATCACTAAATATGGCATTGGCCGAATATTCATACTCCCTTACCTTGTGGATCTAAATCCTAAAATCGTTACTTGGCTTATGAAGATGTCGAAATCCCTACTTATCAATTGTTAGAATCGGCTTAAATACATGGAAACTATGAAGAAGGCCCTTGGCCGAATACCATACCCTTACCTTGAGTAATCGAACTCAAGAGGCTCCTTTAATGCTCCTTCACGTTGGCTACATACAAAAGAAACACATATTATGACACTATGAATATTTGGCCATCCCTAAAACTAAGGCTTAACCACTTGATTTCGGCACACCCATGAAAAAGAACCCAAAACCGATTGCTAAGGAGGAAAATACTTACCACTACACGTTGCTTACGAAGACTAAAAGAGAGTAGTCGATGGCACTACTCCCATAGATTCGGCCCTAACGAATTGTCTAAGAAAAAGAGGATTTCAGGAATGATGATGGTTTGAAAGATCAACAAAAAGAAGAAGAAAAGAATCAAATCACTGCTTTCGGCTTTTAAGACCAAAGAGAAAAGGGTTTCGACTAAAGGCAAGGATGTTTCGGCTTTTAAGACTTGCGGGAAAGAAGAGAGAATAAGGGCACCTTGAGATTCGGCTATGGCTCTTAATGAAAATGGGAGAATGAGTACCTACAAGGTTCGGCTAAGCCTTTCAAATGGTGATGGAATATTCGGCCACAAGAGGAAAATATGTAGAATTGAAGTTGAAAGAAAGAAAAAGAATAAGAAGAGAAAGTTAGAAGAATTTCGGCAAGGAGACTAAAGGAGAAAGAAAAAGATGGATACACACTAAAAGATAATTTCGGCACTTATCTCCCCCCTTACATGACCGAATTTGCCACCAAAAGAACCCCTTGGCCGGCCAACTCTTCATCCCTTATCAAAATCCCACCTTTTGCTCCTATTTTTCCTCTCTGCCTCTCATTTAAAGAATTTGAATGAGTCCAGCCTTCATCCACTCTCTCTAGCTAAATTTTGAATGAGTTTGACTAAGCCAAAAGCTCATCCACTAATGTCCCAATGCCTTCCTACACTTTCCCCCTCTCCTAACGCAAAAAGCAAAATGAAACCACACTCCCTTGTTATCTGCATGACTTGAACCTAAGCCCTGCCTTCACTGTCTATGGCGTCACTTACTAAGGGTTTAAGTGCCACCTTCTTGCCATTTTACCAAGCTAATTTTTATGTCCAATTTCCCCTACAATTCCTCTTAACGCCTATCAAGCTTAGCTCCCCTTTAATACTTAAAATCTGATATTTTCTAAGGCATTTACCTACACTCTGAATTCTCAAAAATTCATACAACACATTCAAACACACATAGGCATGCTACTTCATACAATTAAGTAATAATGCACAAGCCCAAAATCTCGAATATTACAGTTCTACCCCCTTAAAATAATTTCAACCTCGAAATTACCTGGCTAAAATAAGTGTGGGTATTGCTATCGCAATGCTTCTTCCGGCTCCCACGAAGCTTCTTCCGATCCATGGTTACGCCACAACACTTTGACTAAAGGGACTGATTTCCTTTGCAATACTTTCACATCTCGTTCCAAGATCTGAATTGGCTCCTCCTCGTAGGACAAATCTGGCCTTAGCTCCACCTCTTCAACCGGAACTACATGAGATGGATCCGATCGATAATGATGTAGCATCGAAACATGGAATACATCGTGCATCTGCTGTAATTCCGAAGGTAACTCTAACTGGTATGCCACTGGTCCAACTCGCTTTAATACCCGATAAGGTCCTATAAACCTGGGACTTAACTTCCCTTTGCGACCAAATCTTATTACCTTTTTCCAAGGTGAAACTTTAAGAAACACATAATCCCCTACAGCAAACTCAATCTCCTTCCATTTAAGATCTGCGTATGACTTTTGCCGGTCAGATGCCTCTTTCAACCGTGTCTGAATTATCTTAACCTTTTCTTCTGATTCTGCCACAATTTTTGGACCCAAAATTTGACGTTCTCCCAATTCTGTCCAACATGTAGGAGTGTGACACTTTCGTCCATACAACGCTTCATACAGTGCCATCCGAATACTTGCCTGATAGCTGTTATTGTACGCAAATTCCGCTAAGGGCAAGAACTCCTCCCAACTTCCTCTAAAGTCCATCACGCAACCTCTCAACATATCCTCCAACACTTGTATTACCAGCTGAAATTGACCGTCCGACTGCGGATGGAATGCCGTGCTGAAGTCCAATCTGGTGCCCAAAGCTTGATGTAACGCCTTCCAAAACCGAGACGTAAACCTCAAATCCCTATCCAAGATAATCGACACCAGCACTCCGTGTAGCCTCACGATCTCAGCTACATACAACTTTGCCAATTTCTGTAGAGAATAGTCAACCCATACCGGTATAAAATGTGCAGACTTCGTTAACCGATCTACTATCACCCATACCAAGTCCTTCTTAGTAGGCGTAAGGGGAAGCCCACTAACAAAGTCCATGGTGATTCTCTCCCACTTCCATTGCGGAATCTTTATCACCAAGCAATCTCGACGGAACTTGGTGTTCAAATTTGACTTGTCGACACGTTAAGCACTTCCTACAAATTCAGAATCTTCTCTCTAAGACCGAGCCACCAAAACTGTTCCCTTAGATCTTTATACAACTTACTACCTCTAAGATGCATAGCATAAGGGCTACTATGCGATTTCTGAAGAATTTTCTGCCTTAACTCCTTATTCTTAGGCATACAGACCTTACCCTTGCAACACAATACTCCATCACTGTTAACATCATAATCCTCTAACTCCCCATTCTGTACTTGCCATAGCTTAGCACTTAGATCATCATCCGCCAACTAACTCTCTTTCACCTCATTCAACCACGCCGGCTTAACTTGCAACTCTACTAACAAACTTCTGTCGTCATACAAGCTAAGATGTGCAAACATTGCCCTCAGATCCGACATTACTTTCTGACTTAGGGCATCTGCCACTACATTCGCCTTGCCTGGGTGATACTCTATAGAACAATCGTAGTCCTTCAATAACTCCACCCACCTTCATTGCCTCGTGTTCACTCTTTCGAGTCGTGAGATACTTAAGGCTCTTGTGGTGCATGTAAATCACCGACTTTTCTCCATATAGATAGTGCCTCCATACTTTAAGAGCAAAGACCACTACTGCCAATTCCAAATCATGCGTCGGGTAGTTAACCTCATGTGGCCTTAATTGTCGAGACGCATAAGCAACTACCTTCCCGTCCTACATCAAAACACATCCCAAACCTGTGTGAGAAGCATCACAGTACACCACAAAATCCTTCCCTGCCTCAGGCTGAATCAAAACTGGAGCTTCAGTCAAGACCCTCTTAAGCTTCTCAAAGCTCTCCTGCTGCTTATCTAACCATACGAAAGGTACATCCTTTCTCAACAACTTCGTCAAAGGTGCGACTATTGATGAGAACCCTTCCACAAACCTTCTGTAGTAGCCTGCCAATCCCAAGAAACTACGAACCTCAGCCACAGACTTAGGTGGTTTCCAATCTAGCACTGCCTCAATCTTCCTAAGATCCACCCTTATCCCTTCTGCAGATACCACATGCCCTAAGAAAGCAACTTCCTTAAGCCAAAATTCACATTTGCTGAATTTGGCATATAGCTTCTTTTCCCTTAACACTTGCAGCACTATCCGGAGATGCTCATCATACTCTTCCTCATACTTAGAATACACTAGGATATTGTCTATGAACACAACGGCGAATCTATCCAAGTAAGGTTGAAAAACCCGGTTCATCATATCCATGAACCCGGCTGGGGCGTTCGTTAATTCGAACGGTATTACTAAGAACTCATAATGCTCATATCTTGTCTGAAAAGCTGTCTTATGGATATCTGCCTCCTTCACCTTAAGCTGATGATATCCAGACCTTAGATCTATTTTTGAGAATACCGCGGCCCCCTTAAGTTGATCGAATAAATCGTCTATCCTTGGCAGCGGGTACTTGTTCTTGATGGTCAGTTATTCAACTGACGATAATCTATGCACATACGCATAGTTTCGTCCTTCTTCTTCACCCCATGGAGACACACTAGGTCGGATAAACCCACGATCAAGCAACTCTTGGATCTGAGCCTTGAGCTCAACCAACTCCTTTGGTGCTATTCTCATGCGGGAAATTGACACGGAGTCGCATTCTGTGAGCAAGTCAATTTCAACTCCACTTCCTATCTAGGGGTATTCCAGGTAACTCCTCTGGAAAAACATCCACAAATTCTCTTACTGTTCTAACTCCACTAACTCCTCCTTCATTTGCATCCAACGCACTAACAAAGGTCAAAAATGCCTTGCACCCTTTCCGAACTATATTATTAGCCTTTAAAGCAGAGACTACGTTAGACAAGTAGTTTCTTCTTTCTCCTATCATAATTATCACCTTATCCTCCGGTGTCCTTAACTTTATTTACTTAGTCATAATCCAATACAACCGATGTTCCACTAGCCACCCATGCCAAGGATGAGATCAAATTCTCAAAGGGTAGTTCCATCAAGTCGGCAAGAAATACCACTCCCTGAAGCTCTAGAGGTACACTCCGAAATATCTTATTCACCACTACAGTTTGACCTAATGGGCTCACTACAGTCATCTCCCTATTAGACAGTTCAGAGGCTATGCCTAGTGTTTAACTACTCTACATGCAACATAAGAGTGGGTAGAGCCAACATCAATTAAAGCAAAGTAAGGCTTGTCAGCTATAAGGAACGTACTGGTTATGACGTCCGGTGCGTCTCTATCTTCCCTCCGGTGAACTGCATACACCGCACCTTACCGCCTTACCTCAGATACCAACACCTCGCCCGCCTGTTCCCGTCTTCTTCCAAAGACCGCTGTTTCTCGCTAATCGGACCACAACCTCACGGTGGCTGCTGTCCACCTCTCCCAGCCTGATTAAAACCTTGACCTGCTGGTCGGCTCCCATCTGTTTTCATAGGACAGTCCCTAATCATGTGATCCTTGGATCCGCACTTGAAACATCCTCCCCTCTTCTTCCAACACTCTCCCAAGTGCATCTTCCCACACTGAGCATAAGTACGGTACTGTCCTCCCGTAGCAGCTTGCTGACCTCACGACCCATCCGATCTAGGTCTCTTCTGAACATTCCCAGATGACCCTGACGATCCAAAACCTCTCTTTTGCTTATTCCTGTCCGTGTTCTGTCTCACAGACTCCTTAACTCCTTCAGTAACCTTTGCCTTTTCTACCAGCACGGTGAACTTTCGCTCCTGCTGTAGAGTAATCAACAATCTCAGGTCATCCCTTAGTCCGTCCTCAAACTGGACACATCGTTCATGCTCCGTAGCCACTATACCTCGAGCGTATCGGCTCAACCTTAGGAATTCTGCCTTGTACTCCGCTATGAACTTATTTCCCTGAACCAGCCTCAAAAATGCCTTCCTCTGCGCATCAACATAACTAGTCCCAATGTACTTCTTCTGATATGCTGCCTTAAAGTACTCCCAAGTAAGATCATCTGTGGTAGCACCATCCCTAACTATGAGCCACCATTGATATGACTAATCGCGGAGTAGCGACACTACCCCCTTCAATTTCTCCTCGGTGGACAGGTCCAAATCATCCATAATTCGCTCCGTCGCTTCCAACCAATACTCAGCCGTATTGGGTGTCACACCAGATATACCACGAAAAAAACTCAGCTCCATTAGCTCGGAGTCACTCAGTTATAGACTTCCGAGCTCCCATGCCTCCACCTGCTCCAGCCACCCTTTCTAGAACTCGTAGCATCGCCTGTGATACTACATCATCCCCCGTCTGATCCTAATATTCCACATTAGCGGCTGGTGGTGGTGGCATTTCATTTTTGGACCCTTGACCAGACCTAACGGGTTTCGACACGGTCATTCGGCCTCTACCACGGCCACGCACATTACGACACATCCCCTAGAATTCATGTTTCTGAATCGCGTTTATCTGATTAAAGAATTTTATGAATTAGTTTCCGTTCGACTGATTTATCGTGAACAGTCTTATGTTCAATAGGTCTAAGGAATAGTTCTTTCGAGTTCATACACACACAGTCTCAAATTCATTCATTTAATCATCACATTCATGAACTTATGTTCATCGCAGAAAAGTGTTATGGTTATCATTGTTGTTGTTTTCCACTATCCAAGGGTATTTTCGTAATTTTATCCTATAAGGGTATTCTGGTAATTTTTCAAATTAGGGTATTTGAAAATTCCGCAAAGTAGAGATTTTTGGTATTTTTACAAAATTGAAATACTTGGTAAGAAAATTTAGGGGTAATATGGTAATTTTATAAACTGAGGGTATCTTTGTAATTTTGCAAGCCAGGGGTATTTCGATAATTTTGTAAAATATGATTCCAGGTGATTTTATGAAACAAGGGTATTTTGGAAATTTTTAATTTGAGGGTACTTCGGTAACTTTCCTTAATGAGGGTATTTTGGTAATTTGTACATGTTAGGGGTAATTTGGTCAATTTACAAATCAGGGGTATTTTGGTCATTTTTAAATCAAGGGTACTTTGGAATTTTATAATCGCGGTTTGACTTTAGAATTTCACAAAACAAGGTGACGGGTCCCTTTCGGGTTTTAATTATTGAGTTTAGCCTGTGATTAAGTCCTCCTGGTTAGGGTGAACTGTCACTACGCACCAGGTAGGATTCGAGCGGAGAGGAGGTGAGTCACTAGGACTGCTTAAATACCAAGCTCCCCCTGAATCCAATCCTAGACATGTGCACAATGGTTGCCACACCCTTAACTCGATGACTCAGTCACAGGTTTGTTTGATTAAACTTTAAATTTTATGTATTTCGGTGTTGGAGTAGACTAATCCTAGGGTTCAGTAATTCCTAATCTACTAATCTACATCCATATAATACCCACATACACATCATACAATCAGTTAGGGGTACTTACCTGGTGGACTTCGGGCTGGAGACTCAGGTGCCATGCAAGAAAACCCGCTCATTCCTTGGTAAAATCCCATTTCAAAAGAAAGAAAACGTTTTGGGCCCAAAAAGCCCTCAAGGCCAAGTTTTGAACCGGGCTCTGATACCAAACTAAAACACCCCAAACTCGGCCCACGAGCCTCGACCAGATCTGGTATGTTCCCTGAGTAAAACAGTCCAAAACTTGTTTGTTACTTTGGAAAAATTTGTGTGGTTTTGAAGAACATTTGATTTGTGTTGGATTCAAGTTGAAAACGGTGTTGTTCTTGAAGACTAGATTTTATCTAAACAGTATTTTTATTTGTACATGAAATCAATAAGATAAAAGTATTGCTGGGTTTTTAGAGTTTAACATTAAATTGAAAATCGATTGTGTTTAGGTGTCAAAACATTTAAAATTTATTTTTAAGAAAAGTTATTTAATCTTGATTTAATAATAATCGTATCATGATAAACCAAATTAAATGCATACTTAAAATAGTTAATAGAAATGGCCACATTACATCAAAGCAAAACTCGAAATAAATCCAAAACACTTAAATATAAAAATTCAAAATAAAATAAATGTTGAGCTGAGCATGGCCACCACTAAGCTCCTGCCGACACGGTCCATTTACTAAGTGTCACCTGAAAAGATATCCCACAACGGGGTGAGTTAACGAACTCAATGTGTAACAACCAACACAATCTCCCAACGATTTAGGCATAACAAATCATATATATAGCAAGTATAGGCAATGATGCAATCCCGAACCCAAACCTAAATAGCCATCCTCTACACATCACCCGTACCTGCCATCACACCGTGGGGATTACTAAATTGACCCTCCATCCGCTACACACCATCGAAGGCAGTCACTGCAGACGACTTGCACATCGCCCTTATAAATTGTGGCATAGCCACCAGATAATGTGACAAAATCACCAGATAACATTTTGTGACATAAGTCACCACATTCAGATTATGTGGCATGAGTCACCAGATATTGTGGTAAAAACCATCAGATCACTTCCCCTTTCATAATCACCCATATGCCCCATGTGTCATACAAATCATGCGGATGTCATGCCATATGCCTTATTCATATTTGTAACCAATTTTCATATATGTCACATTCAATGTTTATAATACTATTAATAGATCTTTAGAGAATAGCATACCTGAATATGTCGTACCATTGAATGGTACCTTTAGCCACATCATTGATATTCTTATTAGCATACATATTAAATTAATATCGTAAATCTATTAGGAATTGGTGTAAGGCTACACACCTGGTTACTAACGTGTTTACTGAATCCCAGAAGTCTACCAAAATAGAGTGTACTCCTCCCTAAAAATCAAAGTCAGAATCGGCCAACATTAATCACTAAATATGGCCTTGGCAGAATATTCATACTCCCTTACCTTGTGGATCTAAATTCCGAAATCAT
The DNA here is from genome assembly GCA_025506655.1 of Gossypium rotundifolium. Classification (NCBI taxonomy): domain Eukaryota; kingdom Viridiplantae; phylum Streptophyta; class Magnoliopsida; order Malvales; family Malvaceae; genus Gossypium; species Gossypium rotundifolium. Next base: position 159,003,895 of record CP106731.1, on the reverse strand, counting down.
TACTTGGCTTATGAAGATGTCGAAATCCCTACTTATCAATTGTTAGAATCAGCTTAAATACATGGAAACTATGAAGATGGCCCTTGGCCGAATACCATACCCTTACCTTGAGTAATCGAACCCAAGAGGCTCATTTAATGCTCCTTCACGTTGGCTACATACAAAAGAAACACATATTATGACACTATGAATATTTGGCCATCCCTAAAACCAAGGCTTAACCACTTAATTTCGGCACACCCATGAAAAAGAACCCAAAATCGATTGCTAAGGAAGAAAATACTTACCACTACACGTTGCTTGCGAAGACTAAAAGAGAGTAGTCGACGGCACTACTCCCATAGATTCGGCCCTAACGAATTGTCTAAGGAAAAGGAGGATTTCGGGAATGATGATGGTTTGAAAGATCAACGAAAAGAAGAAGAAAAGAATCAAATCACTGCTTCCGGCTTTTGAGACCAGAGAGAAAAGGGTTTCGGCTAAAGGCAAGGATGTTTCGGCTTTTAAGACTTGCGATAATGAAGAGAGAATAAGGGCACCTTGAGATTCGACTATGGCTCTTAATGAAAATGGAAGAATGAGTACCTACAAGGTTCGGCTAAGCCTTTCAAATGGTGATGGAATATTCGGCCACAAGAGGAAAATATGTAGAATTGAAGTTGAAAGAAAGAAAAAGAATAAGAAGAGAAAGTTAGAAGAATTTCGGCAAGGAGACTAAAGGAGAAAGAAAAAGATGGATACACACTAAAAGATAATTTCGGCATTTATCTCCCCCTACATACCGAATTTGCCACCAAAAGAACCCCTTGGCCGGCCAACTCTTCATCCCTTATCAAATCCCACCTTTTCCTCCTATTTTTCCTCTCAGCCTCTCATTTAAAGAATTTGAATGAGTCCAACCTTCATCCACTCTCTCTAGCCGAATTTTGAATGAGTTTGACTAAGCCAAAAGCTCATCCACTAATGTCCCAATGCCGTCCAACACTTCCCCCCTCTCCTAACGTAAAAAGCAAAATAAAACCACACTCCCTTGTTATCTGCGTGACTCGAACCTAAGCCCTGCCTTCAATATCTGTGGCATCACTTACTAAGGCTTTAAGTGGCGTCTTCCTGCCACTTTACCAAGCTGATTTTTATGTCCAATTTCCCCTACAATTCCTCTTAACGCCTATCAAGCTTAGTTCCCCTTTAATACTTAAAATCTGATATTTTCTAAGGCATTTACCTACACTCTGAAGTTCTCAAAAATTCATACAACACATTCAAACACACATAGGCATGCTACTTCATACAATTAAGCAATAATGCACAAGACCAAAATCCCGGATATTACATACTCATATTTTCGATACACATAATTCAATAGGATTACATATATATGAATATACAAATAAGTATATACTTTACACTTAGTAATTTCACATAAAAGAAAATATATTCACATATATATATATATATATATATATCCATTTGACATTTCATACATTCGTATACATGGCATCAAGAAATCCCAATATGGTCACATAAACATAAGCATAAAGCCGAATATACAAGATCAATTAATATCATTCGCGTTCGACAACTTAACACATATATATACTTACCTTATTGATCAAATATAGAAGATCAATTTAATAACTCGTAGGCACGTACCTATATCGCTGAATATACATATATAACTTGTAATATCAACTTAATTCCTTGATGATTACATAGCTAGAAAAATTTATGTCTTGCAACTTGAAATTTCATCACCGGTTTAAAACCTGCTAGGCGTAATCCTGAATTACTCACTGGCACTAAGCCTGCTAGACCGAGGTTTGAAATTGAATCATCGACATTTAGCCTGCTAGGCAATAAGCCTGATAAACTTCACCGGCACAAGGCCTACTAGGCAATAAGCCTGATAAACTTCACCCAAGACAAGGCACCTAGGCTCAAGCTTAGAATATTCATATTATTGAGTCATCTCATTCACATCACATACTACCAATATCACATATATCACATATAATTCAATATCGCTTTCACATATTACCAATATCACATATATCACACATAATTCAATATCACTTTCACATAATGAACACAATTAAGTTTAACTACATTTTATTGTTTTAAAACACTATATCACATTCGGCTTTGGCCAAATTTTCAATCTATAAATTCAGTTTCAACATGTACTCAAGGTTATAATCGATATTAAAGATATTAAATTGTTTAAAGACTTACCTCGGCTATCGGCGTACGACGAAGACCGGCTAATCAATAATTTTTATTTTTCCCCGATCCAGATTCGTTTTTCTTTGTTCTTGATCTAAACATATTCAAATTAAGCTCATTCAAGCACATTTCATTTCAATTTAATCCAAAAAACCTAAATGGGCAAATCACCATTTTACCCCTAATATTTCACACTTTTACAATTTAGTCCTATTTGCACAAAACACAAAATATGCAAAATCTCACAACAATATAGCTAGGCCGAATCTTCCATATGATCATATAAGTCCCTACATTTCATTTATTTTGCATTTTAACCCCTTAAAAATTTATTTTTCACAATTTAGCCCAAAATACTCAAATTCACCAGCACTTCCAATTCAAAACATGTAAATCTATCACATATATTTTATATTCCATCCTAAAATAACATAAACAACCAATTATCAACAATGGCTCAACTCAAAATATTCATCAAATTCAAAAATTAAGGCATGGGCCATGACCATTTCTAAGCAACGATCTCAGAAACATAGAAATTATCAAAAATCGAACAAGAACTAACCTTTAATTTGGCTCCCAAATAGTGAATATGCAAAACTCATCCCTTGCTTTCTCTTTTTCTTATTTCGGTTAAAGGATGAACTAAAATGACCATTTTTTTCTATGTTTTATCTAATATACAAACATAATAATTCATTTACATTTTTAACCCTTCAATAAACAAATAAAACAAACATGTAATATGGGTATAATAGTCTTTCATTCATCCACTAACCATGTTTCTTTTATTATAATATAAATATAACTTATAAAATAAATATAATAAAACTTTAACTTATAAGATTAAATATATATATATATAAACACATATATATATACATATTTTCTTACTCATGCCGTCCACTAACCAAAATACTGGCTAAATTGCCACATAAGTCCTTAACACTTAAAAGCCACACTAATTTAGCCATTAATCAAATAAAAAGTCACTTTTACAAATTATGCAATTTAGTCCTTTTGTCAAAATTGAACACATAAACAGACAAATTAGCTTACAAAATTTTAACAAATGCTTAGTCACATATCAACAACACAGAAAATAATATAAAAAAATTATTCAAACTCGGATTTGTGGTCCCAAAACACCGTTTCGATTAGGGTCAAATTCAGACTTTTACATACATGGCCGTGTCCCAATCGACAGACCTGAATCACGACCTGAATCCTGATTTACACGATCAGTGCCGCAGTGGTGCCAAAACGACGAATTAAGGCACATTGAACTCAATTACAGGCGTGTGCCATGGGCGTGCCCCTGCCACAGGAATGAGCAATTTCACTCAGAATTGGATGCTTGAAGCCAAAGAAACATACTCCTAATTCTACTTAAACACCCTAATAGTAATTCTACTTAAAAAATGTACTTAGGAGCCAAGTAAAGCATCTCAAAAGCCTATATAAACAACCCAAGGTAGGCATTCTAGGAAGACAATTTTTGGAAGAGGCTTTTTGCTGAAGCTTTCATATTTTAGGGAATCACTTGAAGATATCCAGTTGATCCATCTCAAGAAGTGAAACTCTATTCAAAATGGAGAATCTCTCCTTCAATTCCTTTAGGGAGTTTTAGGGATTTCTTATGTTTTGTTTTATCTTTTCTCTTGAGATGTTTTCTTATTTAGTTATGAACTAAACCCTTCATATACCTGAAGGGGATGAAACCTATGATGGATTTTGTTATTTGATTTCTAAATTATATGATAAGTACTTAGTTTGTTCTTAATTATGTTGCTTAATTTAATCTAATGTACTTAGGTGGAGGAGGAATAGACCCTACCTAAGAGTGGATCTAGCATAATTGAGCGGAGTTGATCAGGCGCCTAGAGATAGGGTTACGAGATTTTGTCGAATTAGGGTAAAACCTAATATGGGAATCCATTGATTGATTTACTACTTCCTTAGGGGGTTATTATAAAAGAACGAGAGTTCCACTAATTAACCTAAGGTTAGACGTTATTCGCCTCGAGAGAGGGTTTAGTATAGGTTAGGGAGTCTCACAAATCAAGCTAAGTAAAGAAATCATATGGTTTAGGGATAAATAATAAGTGCAGTCGTAGGTGGATTCTTCCTGAGGGTATCGTATTCATCAACTGAGTTTTCCTAAAGTCTTTCTCCAATTCATTCTTTTGTCCTTGCATCTAGTTTAGTTTTTCATTAGTTTCATAAACCAATCACTCCATATTTCAGGCTAAATAATAGAAAGAAAGTGAGTAGTAGTAATTTTAGGTTTCTTTAGGTTCGATAAGATATTATTGCCTAAACTATACTACTGTTCGATAGGTGCGCTTGCCTCTATCGTTGTCATAGTTAATCTACAGGTTCAATCATTCTTTTTATAAATTTTAAAACTCGACTGTTTGACACGATCAAGGCACAATCAGAAAAGGCAAAGGAATCCCGAACAAAGGTGCGTTATGCACACACTACTGGTAGTACAAGATATGTGACCCTCAATGCACAGTTTGTAAGTATTACTGATAAACCATAATATACACATATTTTAATCCCACATTAGCATACTTTTGGATGATTTATCCCTTTGGTTATGGAAATAGGTGCTCCTAATCCTTTATTTTCATGTTTTATACTCAGGAGGGCACTGGAGGATGAAAAGAAAGAGAAACGGGCCGAAAATAGAGAAAATGGGCCAAAGTAAGAAATCCACATGGCCTGGACCCCGAGTCGCACGGCTGTGCCTCATTAACAGACCCGAACACGGCCTGGCCTCGACTTACACGGGTGTGTGCCATGGGCATGTCCCTGATGTGACCAGTTTGAATTCTATTCAGAATAGGGTACTTAGAGGCAAAGAAAGCCAATCCAAAAGCGTATATAAACACCCTAGAGGCCAACCTTAAAGGGGCATTTAGCTAGGCCAAAGAGCCAAGCCAGAGAGGCCAAATTGTGGGATTCACTCGAAGGAAGCCAGTTGATTCATCTCAAGAAGTCGGAATCATACTCAAGACTAAGGATCTCTCTTTCAATTCCTTAAGAGGGTTTTAGGGTTTTCTTTATGTTTTGTTTTATATTTTCTTATGAGATGTTTTCTTTTATGATTATGAACTAAACCCCTTAGATACCTAAAGAGGATGAAACCTAAGATGGATCTTGTTATTATTTTCTGAGCTATATGATAAATACTTGGTTTGTTCTTAACTATGTGTTCTTAATTTGTAACATCCTGAATAGGGCCTATGCATTTCCAGTTTAATTGTATGAAATGACAAGTTTCAAGTACTATGAATAAATTTTTGATACTTTTGGAAACCTAGAAATGTATGGAAATGGAAATGAAAATGAAAATGGAAATGGAAATGGACATTTTTGGAAACTTAGACATTTTTGGAAACTTAGACATTTTGGGAAACCTGAACTTTTTGGAAACCTGAACATTTTGGAAACTTGAACATTTTGGAAACTTGAACATTTTGGAAACCTAAACATTTTGGAAACACGGAAAATCTGAGTCAGCTGAAAATTTTAGGAAACTTAAAATTGACCCCAAATGTCGAATTTAAGAGCCCAAAGGGAACTTAGGGCCAAGTGACCCTAAAAATATAAAGTACATGAAATTTGACACACAATCGGGCTTGGAAAAGTGGCTGAAGGTGTCACTTAGGAGCTTAGGAAATGGCCCAAATACAAGAGGTTTTGGGCTGAGTTTGAGTCATCCAGAAGCAAATAATGAAGGCTTTATTTTGCTTCCTAGGCTAAGAGGTAGGACGCCACAAGCTTCTTGAATTAGAGGAGTTTTACTTCGGTTAAAACTTGTTTAATTAAGTGTTAAGTAAAGGAATTTCTTTTAATAAAATAAATAAGGAGATAAAGGATGGATAAAATACTCCTAATTTAATTAAAGTGATAATTAAATGATAATATTATCACTTGTGGGGGGAGTGGTGGCCAAGTCAAGGACTCTTGGCATAGCAATTTCAGTTAAAAGAGGAGAATTAAGGCCATTCTCTCATCTTTCCTAAGTGTGTGCCGAAATTTTCATAGCTCTCTTCCCCTTTTGCGAATTTTCTTTGAACAAAACCATCCTCTTTTCTTCTCTTTTCTCCTCTGTTTCTACTATCAAAGTCGAATCCTCACAATTCTAAGTAAAGGAGCAATCAATTACAACATCAAAAGGGTAAGATCTGTGGTCAATCAACTTCTATTCTTTCCTTTTACCAAAAATTCAGTACTAATCCTAACTTTGTTCATGGCCGTACCTACCATGATCTCTTAGGTTTACGCCATCATCAAATAGAAGGGTCAAGGATCCAAGGTAAGTGAGACACATTCGCCAAAGGCCAATTACTACTTATTAAAGTTAGATCGATCTAACTTATAAATATTAGGATTTTCGACGATATTCAAGACAAAGGAAACTTTCGGATTTGAAGTCCATAAGGTAAGCCCTAAAAGTATTCGCCAAGGCTTATGTGAGTATCTAGATCGGTTCTCTAATTATTAAAAAGTCGAAACTAACCCATATTGAGATTCAAGGTTGGCGAATATCGTAAAGGAAAACGAAGTTTTGAGATTTGTGTAAACACCAAATCGGCAAGGTGAGTCTCTACAAATCCTACTAGGATTTGGTTTTGTTTTAAGCCAAAAGGGTTTATTAATGTGTTTTATTTGGTGGGCCAAATATAGGAATTAATAGATCTAAAGTTAGATCGGGATTTTTGAGATCTCAAGGAACCTTAATAAGCAAATCAGGTGTGTACCCTTACTAACCTTCAATATTTTATGGCTATTATTTTAATATATAAATATGAATAAGAATGTGAATGTGGCTATGTACCACAAATGTGGCAAAAAGTACCCAGGTACGTTTCCTACTTCTGATAGGATTGTGAAATATGTTATTTTATAACATGCGAATAAATGTATATGATCATGAAATTAAGTTATGCATAATATATAAATTTTGGGGCATTCGGATTTATGTGAAAGGGGAGAATAGGTGTTGACTTGTCCTCACCAACGAAGGTGTTGACTTGGTCTCACCATCGAAATATGTTGACTACTACCACATTGCAAAATTTTGGTAACTTCGGTTACAATATTTGAATAGTGTCTAATGACACAACGTATAAATTTGATTATAGTGTCTAATGACACACGATATGGGCGAATGCCTTCGATGGTGTGTAGCGGATGGAGGTTGACTTAGTAGTCCCACGGTGTAAATGGCGTGTACGGTGGTGTGTAGTGGATGGACCATTAGGATTGGGTTTGGGTTGCATCATAATTTCATTTTTATATGGATCGATGATTTGAACATGAATGCTGAATTGTTGAATGTTAGTATTGTGTGCACATTGAGTCTGCTGACTCACCCCACGTGGGAATTATTTTCGGTGATGAGCAAGGATTTGACCGGCCAATGGACCTTGAGGTGGCCATGCTACATTTGGAGATTTTATTTTATTTGGACTTTATTTACATTTGGTACCCTTAATTATATTTCTTTTGGGTTTTATTTGATGTAATAAGGCCATAAGGCCCAAAGGGATTATTCTTTATTTTTACTTTACTTTTAAATATTGTGCTAAGAACTATTTTGGACGTAATAAATCAAATTGGATTTTCAAGTTTAATAAAATGGGTTTCAATCTAAGCCCAATCCACAACAACATTTTCTAAAATTTTACGAATTTTCTCTAAGTAACGAATGATTTTGAAATCGGTTCACTTTAGGAACATACCGATCCGGCCGGGCTCGTGGTCCCAAAGTGGGGTGTTTCGATTTGTATCGAGCCAGCTTTTAAACTCTCTACTGTGGGCTCAGCCCAAAACGTTTTCAATTCGAGCCCAAATGAATTTCTTTGAAATAAGCGGTTTTATGGCATGGCACCTAAGTCTCCAACCATGATCCACCGGTAAGTACCCCTAACTTTATGTGTGATTACGTGAACTGTTTAAGGGTAGAAAAGGCATGGAACGTAGAATAGAATGATAGGAACTTGAACCCTAGGATTAGACTACTCAAAACACAAACCACATAAGACTTAATGTACTGAACAAACCTATGGCTAAGTCACTGAGCTAGTGGTGTGGTAACCCTTGTGCGCATGTCTAGGATTGGATCCGAAAGAGCTTGGTATTTAAGCAGTCCTAGTGACTCACCTCCTCTTCGCAGGAATCCTACCTGGTGCGTAGCTTCGGTTCACCATAACTCAGAGGGCTCAGTGGTGTGGCAACCTCTGTGCGCATGTCTAGGAACAGTTTGGTGGGAGCTTGGTATTTAAGCAATCATGTGACTCACCTCCTCTCCACACGAATCCTGCACAGTGCGTAGCTTTAGTTCACCCCGACCAAGAGGGCTCGGTCATAGGCTAAACATAATGACTAAAACCCGAAAGGGGAACTAGCCATGTTTTTAAAAAAAAAAGAGAACAAAACAACAAACCCTAGTTTTTCAAACCTTTAAAACTTTCTTTTAAATCGAGAAAATTATTTTACAACATTCTCCTAAAAACTCCCGATTTACAAAAATTACAAAATGCCCTTAGCAAGAAAATTACCAAAACGCTACAGTTTGTAACATGTTCAACTACTCAACAACTTTACCAAAATTTCATGATTTCATAAACATTCAAAACCCTAATTTGTAAAATATCAAAATACCATGATTTTGGAAAAATTACAAAATTGCCCCTAACTTACAAAATTACCAAAATGACCCTGATTTCCAAAATTTTTGCAACATCCCCATTTTTGAAGGAACCATTTTTTTAAAAAAGAACCCTCAAAGTTTTACAACTTTTGAAATACCTAAAATTTATTAAATTTTACAAATTTACCCCGATTTGTAAAAATTACCAAAATACCCCGAGGTCAAAATTATCGAAATACCTCGGACTTCAAAATTTTCCAAATTACCTCGAGATTTTGGAATTTCAAAAATAATTTTGACAAAATCACCAAGGAACCCTATTTTGACAAATTACAAAAATACCCCTATAGGACAAAATTACGAAAATACCGGGTAGTGGAAAACAACAACAACACAAAAACTACAACATTTCTCCGAATGAGCGGAAGTTCATACTTGTTTGATGGATGAATGAATGGAAAAGACGTGTGTTTATATGAATACGAAAGAACCACTCTTAAATCCCTTTTCATAAAACTCCTTCGCTGATAAATAAGTGGAACAATAACTAATCCATAAAATTTCTTAATCAGATCCCGACGCTAGAAAATGAGCTCTAGAGGACGTGGTCGCCGTGGTCGAGGCAGAGGAAGGATGACCGTGTCGGAACTCATAGGTCGAGTCAAGGGTCCGACAATGAAATGCCACCGCCACCACCCCCTGCTATTAATGTTGAGCAAAGAGGCTCGACGGGAAGATGTTGTGTCGCAGTCAGGTCGCGAGTTTTGGAATTGGTGGTGGGTGCAGGTGGAAATTCAGTAGGAAACCGAAAATCGCTACCCGAACGGCTCCGAGCTAATGGAGCAGAAATGTTTCGAGGAGTATCTAATGTGGCACCCAGTACAGCTGAGTACTGGCTGGAAGCAACGGAGCGTATCATGGATGAGCTTGACCTGACTCCAGAGGAAAAGTTGAAAGGGATGGTGGCGTTGTTACGCGATGAAGCGTATCAGTGGTGGTTAACTGTTCGTGATGGTACTACAGCTGAAAATTTGACCTGGGAGTATGTTAAAGAGGCCTTTCAAAAGAAGTATGTGGGAACCGTATATGAGATGAACAAAGGAAGGCTTTTCTAGGGTTGGTACAAGGGAGTAAGTCCGCGCATGAGAATATGAGGCGGAATTCTTGAGATTGAGCCGCTATGCTCGAGGGGTAGTGGCGACTGAGCATGAACGCTGTGTTCATTTTGAGGACGGACTGAGAGATGACCTGAGGCTGTTGATAGCACCGCATCAGGAGCGGGAATTCTCGGCTTTGGTGGAAAAGGCCAAGGTGGCCGAGGGGATTAAGGATGCTACTAAGCAGACCGTGGATAAGAATAAGGCCAAAAGAGGGTTTGGGCCATCTGGAAAGGGTTACAAAAGGCCTAGGGTTGATGGGCCACGGAATCAACAAGCTGGTACAGGCTGGCAGATTCGTCCTTGTGAGTATTGTAGAAAGAAGCATTTAGGTGAGTGTTGGAAGAAGATAGGAGCATGTCTTAAGTGTGGGTCCAAGGACCATATGTTTAAGGATTGTCCCAAACAATCAGATGAGAGCCGACCGGTTGTTCAGAATGCTAGCCAGACCGGTAGAGGCGGACAGCAGCATCAACGGGGTCATGGTTCGAGTAACCGTGGTAGTGGTACAGGCAGAGGTCGTGGAACACAGGGCCGAGGTAATACTAATGCTGATGCAAGACAACCGGGTTTGGTTTATGCGGTTCGCCGAAGGGAAGATGGAGACGCCACGGACGTAATAACCCAGACGTTCTTTATTTTGACAAACCCTACTTTGCTTTGATTGATGTGGGCTCGACCCATTCCTATGTTGCAAGTAGTGTAGTGAAAACACTAGGCCTAGACTCGAACTTTCGATAGGCGATGATCGTAGTAAGCCCTTTAGGCCAAACTATAGTGGTAGACAAGATCTTTCTGAATGTACCCCTAGAGATTCGTGGAGTGAACTTTCGAGCGGACTTAATGGAGTTACCCTTCTGAGAGTTTGAGCTTATACTGGAATGGATTGGTTAGTAGAACACCGAGCCGTATTGGATTGTGCGACTAAGCGTATGGAACTAAGAACCCGGAGGATGAAGTGGTAATAATGATCGGAGAAAGGAAGAACTATTTATCTAATGTAGTCTCTTCCTTTGAAAAGGTGAAGATGGTTAAAAGGGTTGTAAGGCATTTTAGCTTTAATAAGTGCGATAGGTGGAAAGGAGGAAGGTATTAATGGAGTTAGGACGGTAAGGGACTTCGTGGATGTGTTTCGGAAGAGTTACCGGAATACCCCAGCACGTGGAGGTGGAATTTGGGATTGATTTGCTCTCGGGGACAGCTCCTGTCAATCGCTCCATACCGAATGGCACCAAAGGAGTTAGTGGAGCTCAAGGCTCGGATACAAGAACTATTGGATCGTGGGTTCATCCGACCCAAGGTGTCTCCGTGGGGAGCACCGGTCTTATTTGTCAAGAAGAAGGACGAAACTATGCGTATGTGCATAGACTACCGTCGATTAAATAAGTGACCATTAAGAACAAGTATCCCTTGCCAAGGATCGATGACTTGTTCGATCACCAAAAAGAGCCGCATGTTTTCGAAGATCGATTTACTGGTCGGGATACCATCGATTGAAGGTGAAGGAGGCGATATCCATAAGACCGCTTTTAGGACAAGATATGGTCACTTGAGTTTGTGGTGATGCCGTTTGGGTTGTGACGCTCCAAATAGCGTTCATGGATATGATGAATCGGGTTTTCAACCCTACTTGGATAGATTCGTCGTTGTGTTCATCGATGATATTTTGGTATATTCGAAGTCGGAGGAGGAGCATGATGAGCATCTCCGAGTCGTGTTGGAAGTGTTAAGGGAGAAGAAGCTCTATGCCAAATTCAGCAAGTGCGAATTTTAGCTTAAGGAGGTGGCATTCCTAGGACATGTGGTATCCGCAGAAGGAATAAGAGTGGATCTTAGGAAGATCGAAGCAGTGTTGGATTGGAAACCACCTAAGTCCGTGGCTGAAATTTGAAGTTTCTTAGGCTTGGCAGGCTATTACAAAAGGTTTGTGGAAGGATTCTCGTCGATAGCCGCACCTTTAACCAAGTTACTAAGGAAGGAAGTACCCTTCGAATGGACTAATAAGCAGCAGGAGAGCTTTGAAAAGCTTAAGAAGGTGCTGACGGAAGCTCCAGTGTTAATTCAAATTTATAGGCGGGAAAAGATTTTATGGTGTCTTGTGATGCTTCGCATACGGGGGTTAGGATGTGTACTAATGCAAGATGGCAAAGTAGTCGCTTATCGTCATGCAGCTAAGGCCTCATGAGTGAACTACCCAACACATGACTTAGAGCTAGCAGCGATGGTTTTGCCCTTAAGGTTTGGAGGCACTACCTTTATGGAGAAAGGTCGATTATCTACAGATCACAAGAGCCTTAAGTATTTATTAACTCAGAAGGAGTTAAACTTGAGGCAACGAAGGTGGGTGAAATTACTGAAGGACTACGACTGTTCGATAGAATATCATCCGGGCAAGGCGAATGTGGTAGCCGATGCCCTAAGTCGGAAGGTTGTATCGGATCTATGGGCTTTGTTCGCTCATCTAAGTCTATATGACGATGGAAGTCTGTTGGCGGAATTACAAGTTAGGCCCACATGGCTAAAGGAAGTGAAAGAGGGACAGTTGGCTGATAATGACTTAAGTACTAAGTTGTAGCAAGTACAGCAAGAGGGATTAGAGGATTATGGTGTCAATAATGAAGGAGTATTGTGCTACAAGGAAAAGTCTCAGATCTCAAAGAATAAGGAGTTGAGACAAAGGATTCTTCGGAAGCGCATGGCGACCCTTGTGCTATGCATCCGGAGGCATCAAGCCGTATAGAGATCTAAGGGAACAATTTTGGTGGTCTGACCTGAAACGAGAGGTGACTGAATTTGTGGGGAAATGTTTGACGTGTCAGCAAGTTAAGGCTGAACACCAAGTCCCATCAGGATTGCTTCAACCAATCGAGATTCCCCAATAGAAGTGGGAGAGAATTACCATGGACTTCGTTAGTGGGCTTCCCCTTACGCCTACTAAGAAGGACTTGGTATGGGTGATAGTGGACCGTTTGACCAAGTCCGCACACTTTATCGGTCGAATGGATTATTCTCTTGAAGTTGGCTAAGTTGTATGTGGCGGAAATTGTGAGATTACATGGAGTACCAATGTCGATCATCTCGATAGAGACCCAAGGTTTACGTCTCGATTTTGAAAGGCACTTCAAGCTTTAGGCACTAAGCTAGACTTCACTACGACTTTTCATCCACAATCGGACGAGCGATCGAGCAGGTTATACAAGTGTTGGAGGATATGTTGAGAGGTTGTGTAATGGATTTAGGAAGTTGGGAAGATTACTTGCCTTTAGCTGAATTCGCCTATAACAACAAATATCAAGCCAACGATTCGGATGGCACCATACGTAGCATTGTATGGAAGGAAGTGTAGAACACCTACTTGTTGGACCGAGTTAGGAGAACGCCGAGTTTTGGGTCGAGTTGGTGGCGGCCAAGAAAAGGTTGAGTTAATTCGCACGCAGTTGAAGGAAGCCTCGAAAGGCGTAAGTCGTCGCGCGACCTTAAGCGAAAGGAAATAGAGTTTGAAGTGGAAGACCAAGTATTCCTAAAAGTCTCGCCTTGGAAAAAGGTTATGAGGTTCTATGCAAAGGAAGTTAAGCCCAAGGTTTGTAGGGCCCTATCAAGTCTTTGAAGCGAGTTGGGCGATGGCATACCAATTAGAGTTGCCACGAGAGTTACAACGAGATGCATGACGTATTTCATGTGTCCATGTTACGTCACTATCGATCGGATCATCAGATGTGGTATCTGTTGAAGAAGTGGAGCTAAGGCGGACTTATCATACGAGGAAGAACCGATTCGGATCTTGGAGCGTGATGTGAAAGTACTACGAAGGAAGACCGTTCCTCTAGTCAAAGTGCTATGGCGCAATCATGGAGCGGAAGAAGCTTCGTGGGAGTCGGAAGAGACCATGAGACAACAATACCCTCAACTATTTTAGTTAGGAAATTTCGGGACGAAATTTTGTTTAAGGGGTAGAAGCGTAACATCTGAATAGGGCCTATGTATTTCAGGTTTAATTGTATGAAATGACAAGTTTCAAGTACTATGAATAAATTTTTGATACTTTTGGAAACCTAGAAATGCATGGAAATGGAAATGAAAATGAAAATGGAAATGGACATTTTGGAAATGGACATTTTGGAAACTTAGACATTTTGGAAACACGAACATTTTGGAAACCCGAACATTTTGGAAACTTGAACATTTTGGAAACTTGAACATTTTGGAAACTTGAACATTTTGGAAACCTAAACATTTTGGAAACACGGAAAATCTGAGCAGCGAAAATTTTAGGAAACTTAAAATTGACCCCTGAATGTCGAATTTAAGAGCCCAAAGGGGAACTTAGGGCCAAGTGACCCTAAAAATATAAAGTACATGAAATTTGACACACAATCAGGCTTGGAAAAGTGGCCTGAAGGTGTCACTTAGGGCTTAGGAAATGGCCCAAATACAAGAGGTTTTGAGGCCTGAGTTTGAGTCATCCAGGAAGCAAATAATAAAGGCTTTATTTTACTTCCTAGGCTAAGAGGTAGGATGGCACAAGCTTCTTGAATTAGAGGAGTTTTACTTCGGTTAAAACTTCTTTAATTAAGTGTTAAGTAAAGGAATTTCTTTTAATAAAATAAATAAGGAGATAAAGGATGGATAAAATACTCTAATTTAATTAAAGTGATAATTAAATTATAATATTATCACTTGTGGGGGAGTGGTGGCCAAATCAAGGACTCTTGGCATAGCAATTTCAGTTAAAGAGGAGAATTAAGGCCATTCTCTCATCTTTCCTAAGTGTGTGCGAAATTTTCATAGCTCTCTTCCCCCTTTTTTAGAATTTTCTTTGAACAAAACCATCCTCTTTTCTTCTCTTTTCTCCTCTGTTTCTACTATCAAAGCCGAATCCTGTCAATTCTAAGTAAAGGAGCAATCAATTACAACATCAAAAGGGTAAGATCTGTGGTCAATCAACTTCTATTCTTTCCTTTTTACCAAAAATTCAGTACTAATCCTAACTTTGTTCATGGCAGAACCTACCATGATCTCTTAGGTTTCGCCATCATCAAATAGAAGGGTCAAGGATCCAAGGTAAGTGAGACACATTCGCCAAAGGCCAATTACTACTTATTAAAGTTAGATCAGTCTAACTTATAAATATTAGGATTTTCGACGATATTCAAGACAAAGGAAACTTTCGGATTTGAAGTCCATAAGGTAAGCCCTAAAAGTATTGGCCAAGGCTTATGTGAGTATCTAGATCAGTTCTCTAATTATTAAAAAGCGAAAACTAACCCATATTGAGATTCAAGGTTGGTAAATATCGGGTAAAGGAAAACGAAGTTTTGGGTTTGTGTAAACACCAAATCGGCAAAGGTGAGTCTCTACAAATCCTACTAGGATTTGGTTTTGTTTTAAGCCAAAAGGGTTTATTAATGTGTTTTATTTGGTGGGTAGAATATAGGAATTAATATATCTAAAGTTAGATCGGGATTTTCGAGATCTCAAGGAACCTTAATAAGCAAATCAGGTGTGTACCCTTATTAACCTTCGATATTTTATGGCTATTATTTTAATATATAAATATGAATAAGAATGTGAATGTGGCTATGTACCACAAATGTGGCAAAAAGTACCCAGGTACGTTTCCTACTTCTGATAGGATTGTGAAATATGTTATTTTATAACATGCGAATAAATGTATATGATCATGAAATTAAGTTATGCATAATATATAAATTTTTGGGGCATTCGGGATTTATGTGAAAGGGGGAGAATAGGTGTTGACTTCGGTCTCACCAACGAAGGTGTTGACTTCGGTCTCACCAACGAAATATGTTGACTACGGTCACATTGCGAAATTTTGGTAACCGGTTACAATATTTGAATAGTGTCTAATGACACAACGTATAAATTTGATTATAGTGTCTAATGACACAACGTATATGGGCGAATGCCTTCGATGGTGTGTAGCGGATGGGGGTTGACTTAGTAGTCCCACGGTGTAAATGGCGTATCTGAATTGGTGTGTAGCGGATGGACCATTAGGATTGGGTTTGGGTTGCATCATAATTTCATTTTTATATGGATCGATGATTTGAACATGAATGCTGAATTGTTGAATGTTAGTATTGTGTGCACATTGAGTCTGTTGACTCACCCACTGTGGGAATTATTTTCGGATGATGCAAGGATGTGGACGGTAGGTGGACCTTGAGGTGGCCATGCTACATTTGGAGATTTTATTTTATTTGGACTTTATTTCATTTGGTACCCTTAATTATATTTCTTTTGGGTTTTATTTGATGTAATAAGGCCATAAGGCCCATGGATTATTCTTTATTTTACTTTACTTTTAAATATTGTGCTAAGAACTATTTTGGACGTAATAAATCAAATTGGATTTTCAAGTTTAATAAAATGGGTTTCAATCTAAGCCCAATCCACAACAACATTTTCTAAAAATTTTACTTAATTTTCTCTAAGTAACGAATGATTTTGAAATCGGTTCACTTTAGGATCATACCAGATCCGGTTCAGGCTCGTGGGCCGGGTGTGGGGTGTTTCATAATTCTTGTTTTGATATTTCAGGATATTGATTCAAGCATTTATGCTCTTAGGTAGAGGAGGAATAGACCCTGTTTAAGAGTAGATCTAGCATAGTTAAGCGGATTTGATCGCAACCCTAGAGATAGGATGACGAAAATCTACCGGATTAGGGTCAAACCTAATATGGGAGTCCATAGATCGAGTTACTGCAATTCTAGGGGTTTTAATTAGAAAAAGATTTCAATTAATCAACCTAGGGTTAGACGTTAGTAGCCTCGAGAGATGTATTAATATAAATTAGGGAATCCTATAGATCAAGTCAAGTGAATAAATCGTCTGGTTCGGAGTTAAATAACAAGTGAAGTCTAGGTGAATTCTTCCTCGGGTATTGTCTTAATTAATTGGTTTTCCCACAAGTATTTCCCCAATACCTTCCCTGTGTCTTAGCATCTTTAGCTTAGTAGTTAGTTAATTTTAGGTTAAACAACAAATCCTTTAATTCTTAGGTTAAATAGTAAAAAGAAAGTTAGTACTAGTACTTTTGGTTCCTTTCGGTTCGACAATCTGGTCTTACCACTAAACTGTACTATAGTTCGATAGGTGCGCTTGCCTCAAGTCGTTGTCACAGTTAGTTTTTAGGCTAGATCATTCATATTATAAATTTTTAAGACACTAACACACGATCAAGTTTTTGGCGCCGTTGCCGGGGAATTAAGAAAGCTCAATTTTTATTACTTTAGCCATATTTTATTTTATTTTATTTTACAATTAAATTTTATTTTTACTTTTCTAATTTTCTTTTTCTTTTTCTCTTTCTAGTAGATACCTCTAGTTTATGACTAGAAGGAACACGACAGGACCCTTGATTTACGATAGTGATATCGAAGGTACGGTTCGTAGAAATCACAGAGAAATAAGGTGAAGCTTAAACTACATACAAGAAGAGCAAGAGAACGAAATTAATACTACCGAAGAGATGGCTGAGAATAATCTGCTACCTCCAGAGATGGCCAAAAATCATGCTCCTCGAACTATGTATGATTATGCTAAACCTAATTTAATAGGGACTGAGTCAAGTATTGTTAGACCTGCTATAGCTACTAATAATTTTGAACTGAAACCTAACACTATACAAATGATACAGCAATTTGTTCGGTTTGATGGTTTGCAAGATGAAGATCCAAATAATTACTTGGCAAATTTCCTAGAATTTTGCGATACTTTCAAAATTAATGGTGTTTCTGATGATGCCATACGTCTTTGGTTATTTCCCTTCTCTTTGTGGAATAAATCTAAACAGTGGTTGAATTCTCTTCTACGAGGATCAATAACTACATGGGAACAAATGACCAAAAAATTTTTATTAAAATATTTTTCGCCGGCCAAAACGGCCAAATTAAGGAATGATATCTCTTCCTTTGTGCATATGGATTTAGAAACACTATACGATGCTTGGGAGAGATACAAAGATCTATTGAGAAGGTTCCTACACCAAGTATTACCCTTGTGGCTACAGGTCCAAACCTTTTATAACGGTGTGAACCCTTCAACGAGACAACTGATTGATTCAAAGAATGACGTAAACCACGAATAACAAAACTCCTAAGACAGCCTATGAGTTTATAGAGGAGATGTCACTAAAAAACTATCAGTGGAAAGTTACAAGGACAAGGCCAAAAAAATAGCCAGAGTTTTCAACCTCGACGCAGTCACCATGCTATCAAATCAGGTAGAGATGATAAATAAGAAAATTGATGGCTCATGTGGTTCTTTGCAGGTACATTCAGTTATGCAGTTGATCGTTGTTTTCGTCGAGTTTTAAAATTTATAAAGAGAACGATCGAACCTGGAAACTAACTCTGACAATGACTTAAGGCAAGTGCACCTATCGAACAGTAGTATAGCTTAGGCAAGACCGGATTGTCGAACCCAAAGGAACTAAAAGTACTAATACTAACCTTCTTTCTATTATTTAGCCTAAATATTAAGTGATTAGTTGTTTAGTCTAAAACTAACTAATTACTAAGCTAAGATTCAAAGACAAAAATAATGAATTGAAGAAATAACTTTAGGAAAGCTCAGTTGACTAAGACGATACCCTTAGGAATAATTCACCTAGACTTCACTTGTTATCTAACACTGAACCAGACGATTTATTCACTTGGCTTGATCCGTAAGATTCCCTAATTTATATTAAACCCTCTCTCGAGGCGAATAACGTCTAACCCTAGGTTGATTAATTGAAATCTCTTTATAATTAAAACCCCTAGAATCGTATTAACTCGATCTATGGACTCCCATATTAGGTTTAACCCTAATTCAGCGAAATCTCGTCACCCTATCTCTAGGCGCGCGATCAACTCTACTTAATTATGCTAGATCTACTCTTAGGCAGGGACTTTTGCTCCACTACCTAAGCACATCCAACTTGAATCAATATCCTAGAAATATTAACACAAGAATTAAACTCACATAATTACGAACAAATCAAGTATTTATCATATAGTTTAGAAAATAATAACAAGATCCAACTTAGGTTTCATCCCTTTCAGGTATCTGAAGGGCTTAGTTCATAACAATAAAAGAAAACATCTTAGAAGAAAAGATAAAACAAAACATAAGAAATCCCTAAAACTCTCTGAAGGAATTGAAGGAATTAAAGGAGAAATCCGCCGTCTTTATAGAATTTTGGCTTCTTGAGATGGATCAACTAGCTATCTTCAAGTGATTCCCACAAATCTGACCTTTCTGGCTCGGCTCTTTGGCCTAGCTAACCGCCCTCTTAAAGGTTATGCTTAGGGTGTTTATATAGGCTCTTAGAATGCTTTATTTGGCCCCTAAGTATCCTAATCTGAGTGGAATTCCTACTAGGGTGTTTGAATAGGCTTTGGAATGTGTTTCTTTGTCTTCAAGTATCCAAATCTGAGTAAAACTCCTCTTGGCCACGGCAGGGACACAGTCATGGCACACGCCCGTGTGAATCGATTTCAGGCTGTGGTCGAGTCTGCTGAAGAGACACGCCCGTGTGTTTCGGGGTCCAAGCCGTGTTAGAGTAAATTAGGGAGGCACGATCATGTGGTCTTAGGCCCAGGCAGTGTCAATTTTTTCTTTGGCCCAATTTGGTCCGTTTTCGGCCCGTTTCTTATTCTTTTCATCCCTAGGTGCTTTCCTGAGTATAAAACATGAAAAGAAAGGATTAAGAGCACCTTTTTACATAATTCAGGGAATAAATCATCCAAAAGTATGCTAAATGTGGGATTAAAATATGTTACTTTTACGGTTTATCAAATACCCCCACACTTAGCTTTTGCTTGTCCTCAAGCAAAATTCTCAACTTACAATTAAAATGAACTTTCCACAATTCATAATTCTCATTAACAATGCCTCATCATAATTCATAGATAATTTATACATGGATAATTTAACTCAAAGACTCCTAAAGATTCAAACAATTATAAGTCATATATTTGTAGCATGAAAACATAGGTGTCTCCCTTTATCTAAATAATTACCTCTGATTCAAAACCGACAAGGATTGACATCCTCACTAAAGATTCACTCAAAGCACTCGAAGTGTTTAAGGTTTAGGAAAAAGCACTCATAAGTCGAACCTGAAAAGTTAATCCCATAGGCTTGCCTGAAAATCAAATCTCTACCACTGTAATATGAGATGATGCACAAATCAAAAGGTCTTTTAAGGGTTGTAATGGGGCTTGGGTTAAAGGTGTGGAAAAAGGCTAAATTAGAGGGTTAAAATCGAGATTGACCTGACAAATTACCTAACTTTAGAAAAAGAATTGAAATAATAATCTGAATAATTACATCATATGAAAATACTAATAATACGAGCTTCTTCTTCAAGATATTGAAATTAAACATATAAGCTCACTTAATTACAGAACTAATAATGAATATACTTTAATTTTTTTAATTAATTAACTAATCGTTATTTTGTCGAGTTTTAAAATTTATAAATAGAATGATCGAACCTAGAAACTAACTCTGACAACGACTTAAGGCAAGTACACCTATTGAACAGTAGTATAGCTTAGGCAAGACCAGATTGTCGAACCCAAAGGAACTAAAAGTACTAATACTAACCTTCTTTCTATTATTTAGCCTAAAATAAATGAAGTTTTTGTTTAATCTATATTTAACTAACTACTAAGCTAAGATTCGAAGGCAAAAAGAATGAATTGGGGAAATAACTTTTGGGAAAACTCAGTTTATTAAGACGATCCCTTTAGGAAGAATCCACCTAGACTTCACTTGTTATCTAACACTGAACCAGATGATTTATTCACTTGACTTGATCTGTAAGATTCCCTAATTTATATTAAACCCTCTTTCGAGGCGAATAACGTCTAACCCTAGGTTGATTAATTGAAATCTCTTTCTAATTAAAAACCCTTGAATTGCATTAACTCGATCTATGGACTCCCATATTAGGTTTCACCCTAATCCGGCAAAATCTCGTCACCCTATCTCTAGGCGCGCGATCAACTCTGCTTAATTATGCTAGATCTACTCTTAGGTAGGGACTTTTGCTCCACCACCTAAGCACATTCAACTTGAATCAATATCCCAGAAATATTAACACAAGAATTAAGCTCACATAATTAAGAACAAATCAAGTATTTATCATATAGTTCAGAAAATAATAACAAGATCCATCTTAGGTTTTATCCCCTTCGGGTATTTGAAGGGTTTAGTTCATAGTAAAAGAAAACATCTCAGAAGAAAAGATAAAACAAAACATAAGAAATCCCTAAACTCCCTAAAGGAATTGAAGGAGAAATCTGTCATCTTGAGTAGAATTATGGCTTCTTGAGATGGATCAACTGGCTATCTTCGAGTGATTCCCACAAATCTGGCCTTTCTAGCTCGGCTCCTTGGCCTAGCTCCGCTAGCTCCCCCTTGAAGGCTATCCTTAGGGTGTTTATATAGGCTCTTAGAATGCTTTATTTGGCCCCTAAGTATCCTAATTCAAGTAGAATCCCTACTAAGGTGTTTGAATAGACTTTGGAATGTGTTTCTTTGCCTTCAAGTATTGTAAAACTCCTCTTGGCCACGGTAGGGACACACCCATGGCACACACCTGTGTGAATCAATTTCAGGCCGTGGTCGAGTCTACTAAAGTGACACGCCTGTGTGTTTTAGGGTCCAGTCTTGTTCTAGTAAATTAGGGATGCACGACCGTGTGGTCTTGGGCCCAGGCCATGTCGATTTCTTCTTTGGCCCAATTCGGTCCGCTGTAGGCCCGTTTATTGTTCTTTTCATCCCTAGGTGCTTTCCTAAGTATAAAACATGAAAAGAAAGGATTAAGAGAACCTTTTTACATAATTCAGGGAATAAATCATCCAAAAGTATGCTAAATGTGGGATTAAAATATGTTACTTTTACGGTTTATCAAATACCCCCACACTTAAGCTTTTGCTTGTCCTCAAGCAAAATTCTCAACTTACAATTAAAACGAACTTTCCACAATTCATAATTCTCATTAACAATGCCTCATCATAATTCATAGATAATTTATACATGGATAATTTAACTCAAAGACTCCTAAAGATTCAAAAAATTCTAAGTCATATATTTGTAGAATAAAAACATAGGTGTCTCCTCTTATCTAAATGATTACCTTTAATTTAAAACCGACAAGGATTGACATCCTCACTAAAGATTCACTCAAAGCACTCGAAGTGTTTAAGGTTCAAGAAAAAAGCACTCATAAGTTGAACCTGAAAAGTTAATCCCATAGGCTTGCCTGAAAATCAAATCTCCACCACTATAATTTGAGATGATACACAAATCAAAAAGTCTTTAACAGGGTTGTAACGGGGCTTGGGTTAAAGGTGTGGATAAAGGCTGAATTAGAAGGTTTAGAATTGAGATTGAATTGACAAGTTACCTAACTTTAGAAAAATGAACTGATAACCTGAATAATTACATCACATGAAAATTTAAAATACTAATAATACGAGCTTCTTCTTTAAGATGTTGAATTTAAACATACAAGCTCTTAGAACATAGAACTAATAATGAATATACTTCAATTTTTTTAAAGAACAAATCAATAAATACATAATATAAGAACGAAATTTATCAACTGAAATAAAATAATTAGGCAACTGATCAAATTAATTATCAATAGAAGGATAGTCAAAGAAATGGTGATAACAAATACAAGCGGTGTTTTGGGTTAATATTAGTGGGTAAATCAATAAAAAGGGTTGTTAGAATCAACGAAGGCTCACTAGGGGTTAATTGTGAAGGTAGGCTTTTTAGTGGAGTGAATGGGTTAAAACCTAGGTGCCTTTATCATCTTAGTACATCAAATAAAAAATGTGGTCTCAACACGTATAATCGAGGCAAGTTCTAGAATAACAATTCAGTGTTGACACACTCATAATCAATAAAGTGAGCACGAAAAAGAATGTATGCTCTGTAAGGCTCAAAATCTCACAAAAATTATGGGTGTTTTTGATGTCAACCTCGTAAATTTCAAACTTCAAAGTAATATTCAAATTCAGTTCAACAACCTAGAAAATTTTTAATTCTAAAAAATAGATTTATCATGGTTGATTCTCTAGTATCTTAAAGTTTAAATCATCAATGCACAATTAACTATGACTTACTCAAAAACATATCAATAAGAATCATAAATCATCAGAAATTTCATCCTAATTAGTAATATGAGGAAATTACTTAAGAACTAGATATAATTCAGGGATTTTCAAATAATACTATAGTTAACCCCCCCACACTTAAGATGTACATTGCCCTTAATGTACAAAGATAGAAAATATCAAACTAATCATAAAATCATAAGATTGGGAGAGAAGTGAAACTTCTTGAATTTTGGATGAAGTCAATGAAAAGAAACTGGATAAGATTGGAGGTGAACATGGGGAAGCATCCCGAACTGTTTGAAATTGAATCCTCAAAGCAGCCGTTCTAATTTTATTGTATCCTAAGCTAAATCTAAATTGCATGAAGAATAAGAAGAAAATAATGAAGAAAATAAAAATAAAAGTAAATAATGGAAAATGAAAGAAGAAAGACAACTAGAAAAGAAAAAGGAAAAGGGGGTTTGAAATAGAGATGCAGCCCATGTGTTGGGAAAAATTTTGTCTTGTTTCCACATGTCTACGGCCACGCCCTTTTACCTACCCGTAGTGCCCACACGGCCACGACCACGACTGTGTGCAAGGCTGTGTGGTATGGAAATTTGCACTTTTAGTTTATTTGAATGCTAAGAAGGGAAAATAAAAATAAAAATAAAATAAAAATAGGGTTAGTGCTCAGATTGCCTCCCAATAAGCGCTCGTTTAAAGTCTTGAGCTAGACTTACCTGTTATTTGTATGGTCATGGTGGTTTCAGAAGGTGAAAATCCTTTCTCATGCGATCAACTCGGTTACAGATATAAAGTTTCAGTCGAGTAGTGTTTACCTTAAAGGTGCTGATTTTAGGACTAGTTACCTCGACTGTTCCATCTAGGAAGATTTTGAGTACCTGATCTCCTACCTTAAGCTAGGTTATCCCACTATTAAGTTCGTCGTGGAGTTTCTTTGTTTTTCTACGTGTGTTTTAAGTCTCTCTTTGAAGTGTGTCTTCCACTCGTCTAGTTTATGGATCCAGAGCCTTCGTTCCTCATGAATTTCTTCTTTATTAACACGAGGTCTAGGATCTAGTATCTGCGAAAGAGCTTCAAGAAACGAAAAGTTAATATAAAATTTCTTTGGAAGTTTGAGAGACTTACTGAATTTTTCCTCTGTGTGGTCTTTCTTTGCCGCATTGGGGTATGGCGCACGAGCTTGGTACTTTGTAATTACCGAGTTTGGTAAATCCTGGCTTACTGCAACCTTACCTTCACTCACCACAGGCTCTTGCCTTAGGTCAGATTCCACTAACCTTTCACTGTCATGAGTTGTTACGGCTTGAATTTTCTCCTTTGGTTATTCTTAGTGTTGCTTGGTCGTTCGAAAATCAACTTTTCAAGTTGTCCAACTGACTTAGTAATTTCCCCAACTGACTTAGTAAGTTCCCTAACTTGGTTCTTGATTGCTTTGATCGATGCTTGTTGATTATCGAGTGTTGTTTCAGTTTTTTTGAGATGGGTATCTGTTGCTACCATGAATTTTGTCAGCATCTCTTCAAGGTTTGGCTTCTCTTCCTACTGGTGAGGTGGTTGTTGAAAATCTGGATGAAGTTCTAGACTTTGGCTATTTTGATAATTGATCGTTATTTTATCGAGTTTTAAAATTTATAAAGAGAATGATCGAACCTGGAAACTAACTCTGACAACAACTTAAGGCAAGTGTAGCTATCGAACAGTTGTATAGCTTAGGTAAGACCGGATTGTCGAACCCAAAGGAACTAAAAGTACTAATACTAACTTTCTTTTTATTATTTAGCCTAAAATAAGTGAAGCTGCTTTAATCTAAATTAACGACTACTAAACTAAAGGCGCAAAGACAAAAAGAACGAATTGGGAAATAACTTGAAGAGAAACTTAGTTTATCACGACGTACCCTCAGGAAGAATCCACCTAGACTTTGCTTGTTATTTAACACTGAACCTACGATTTATTCACTTAGTTTGATCCGTAAGACTCCCTAACGTATATTAAACCCTCTCTCAAGGCGAATAACATCTAACCCTAGATTAATTAACAGAAATCTCTTTTTTGAATAATAACCCCCTAAAATAGCAGTAAATTGATCTATGGACTCCCATATTAGGTTTCACCCTAATCCGGCAAAATCTTGTCACTGTATCTCTAGGCGTGCGATCAACTCCGCTTAATTATGCTAGATCTAATCTTAAGTAGGGTCTATTTCTCCTCCACCTAAGCACATCAGATTTGGATTAAGCACGCATAATTAAGAACAAACTAAGTATTTATCATATAATTCAGAAAATAATAACAAGATTCATCTAGGTTTCATCCCCTTCAGGTATCTGAAGGGTTTAGTTCATAGCGAATAAAGAAAACATCTCAAGAGAAAAGATAAAACAAAACATAAGAAATCCTTAAAACCCCCTGGAGGAATTGAAGGAGAAATCCGCTATCTTGAATAGAATTTCGGCTCCTTGAGATGGATCCACTGGCTATCTTCGAGTAATTCCCACAAATCTGACCTTCTGGCTCGACTCTTTGGCCTAGCTAACCACCCCCCTTTCAGGTTACACTTAAGGTGTTTATATAGACTTTTGGAATGCTTTACTTGGCCTCTAAGTGTCCCAATTCAAGTATATCTCCTACTCAGTGTTTGAATAGGCTTTGGAATATGTTTCACTACCTCAAAGTAGCCAAATCCGAGTGAAATTGCTCTCTCCCGCGGTAGGGACACAGCCATGGTACACGCCCATGTAAATCATTTCCAGGAAGTGTGTAACACCCCAAACCCAGCCCAGAAGTTAGGCCCAAATTTGGTGTGTCACATTGAAGAAAATGTATAAAGGATTTGTGATTCGTACTAAAATAAATTTTGTTAAAATCAAGAAAAAACAAGTTTGATTTGAGACATTTGATAAAATACTACTAACCTCAAAGATTGATTGATAAACCGATAGGTTTGAACTAATAATCTTATAAAACGTGACTTTTGAAAATGACGTTGAAAATTCGAAGAAGATTTCCGTGTTAAAAATATTTGTAAAAGTTTATTATGAAATCCATTTGTTAATCGATTTTGGAAAACCTTTATTTAAGTTTTTAGAAAATTCTCATTTAAAATAATTTAAGAAAAATAATAAGTATATCAAACATAAAGCAAATAATAAAATACTCCAGAGGCCTTATTACAACATAAAACCCAAAATAGTAAAGTGAATGAAAATAGAAATCTAAAGTTCCAAAGTAAAACACCATTTCTGAAGTATGGCCTCCACCGAGTCATCCATGGCCCCAAGTCCTTGTCACTGAGCATTACCTACAAAGGTTAAGAAAGAAAGGGGGTGAGTTACAAGAACTCAGTGTATAATCTCTTACCATCATCCATTGGCTTGAATCCAATTAGCAAAAACTTGGGCCTGAGCCCATAAAGCAAAATCTTGGGCCGAAGCCCATTTACACAACAGAACATATATATGTATGTACAATGTATGCAATTCCCAAACCAAACCTAGTAATCCTTTCGCTACACACCACCCGTACCAACCAACACACCTGTGGGGATCATCAGTCAACCCACCCCGCCAACACACCAATCGCAGGCATTAAGCCATTTATAGCAAATTTAGTTGTGGACAAGCCACCAGAATAACAGAATTTACGTGGCATTGCCACTATACAGATTTGTGGTAGAACCACCAAAATATGTGGCAGAGCCACCAGAACTTCTCTTCAACATTATCCCATCCCATGCAAAATCATGTATATAATGCATAACAAATCATGATTATTACAATATAACAACAGTAATTTATTTGGATATTCATTACAAAAGTACGGTCCATTATATTCATTTATCAAAAAGGCCCATTAAGAAAAATATCAGATCGGCTCATATAGCAAAATATCAAATTGGCCCATATAGAAAAATATTATATTGGCCCATTAATCAAAATATCAGATCGGCCCATATAGCAAAATATCAGATTATCCCATTAATCAATATGTCCATTCGGCCCATAAGGCAATATGTCAATTCAGTCCATTAAGCAATATCGTATTTCAGCCCTTTAGGGGTATTTCCGTAATTTGGCCCATAGGGGCATTTTTGTCAATTGGTAATTTTACCCACTAAGGGTAATTCTGTAATTTCACAATCTAGACTTAACTACTAATTTGGGCATAAAATTTTAAATTGTCCATCTACGTCATACTGACTAAATTGACTATAACTTGAGTTAGGAATCTCAAAATCTAAATCCATAAATTTTCCTTGAAACTAGACTCTTATATCTTCTTACTACAATTTTTCCAGAATTTTTGGCTTAACCATTAAGTACAGTTTATTCCTTAAAGTTTCCCTTGTTTCACTGTCCAATGATTCTAACCTCTCTTTTCTTAATTTCAAATATCTCATTATACAGTTTTCATATACTGCTCCCACTTGTTTCTATTGAAAATAGACTCACTAAGAAATCCATACATATAAATTATAACCCATAATTCACTTTGTACAATTTTATATGATTTTTCCAAGATAGATCAGGGAACCACAAAGTCATTCAGAACTAGTCTCACTAAAATTAACATATCTCAGAATCTAAAATTCCTTTTCCTTCTTCATTTCTTTCTTATCAAAATAGACACAGTAAGCTTTTATTTGATATCTCATTCAATTTCTAATTACCTTTCTCCTATTTTTCATGATTTTTCAAAAACATGTCATTGTTTCTAATCGAAACTATTTTATTACAAATATGATTACCACTACGATCATATGCATGCCCGAGTGATTACGGATGCCGGTTTCTGGTTTTTATTCAGGATTTCAACCGAATCACAGAATATTTCATGCAAGCCTTCAGAGAAGTGTGAGATCACACACCATTTCAAAGATATATTCAGCAAGTATGGGATTACACACCTTATTCAGAATCCGTAACACGATATTCTCCGCGGCACCTAAAGATACAATCGGTCAACAATTAGTCCAAAACCCAATTTACATCTTCATCCAAGTATTGCGATTGATTTAAAAATCTATATCACTTACCAACAATCTGAGTCTCTTATTACGAGAGATAGGTGTTCGACTTTACCACTATTTCCAAAAATCCACAAGTAGAGAGTATCACGTGATTTCGTGCCTAACAACATAATCGATTAGTCAAACTTTCAATCCGATTAACACCATAACCGAATAGCGACATCGAATGGACTATGAAATGACTCCTTACCTTAATCGATGATAATCTTGATTCCCACCAATTGGCTTATGACTACGAATGAATCGACAAGGATTTGGTATTAGGCTACCCACTAGAACTCTACAAAAAAGAGTTGATCAAATATGAGAGTGATGGAGAGAGTGATATTTCGATAAGAAATAAAGTGGAATAGCCGTATAGTGATGAATATACATATTCGGCTAGAAAAAGAAGAAATGAAAGGATTAGAAATGAAGCCCTTACCCGATTCAACCAAGGAGAGATGTCCAACACACAAAAATGGGGAAGATAGAAGATGATAGAAATTCGGCTATCAAAAGAAAATGAACAAAAGATGAATATTTGACTAAACAAAAGAGAAGAAAGATGCACAATTGTGCTAGGAGGTTTCAGCAAAGAGAATAGCAAATTGGAAGAAGATGACACAAAAGTTACAAATATGATTTTTGGCCAAAACAATACCAAGACCTTACCAAATGCCAAAGTAAAAATTTCAGCTACTTGTCTACCCTCAAAACCGTCTACATGCATTACAATATTGGTCAAACATTTGGCCAACCACACTTTCCATAACATTCTCCCTTTTTTGTGCCAACATGACCCCCATACTTGCCTTTTTTCTTTTGATTCCTTTCCCCAACCTCAACCTTTCCTTATTTCCTTAGCCACGTTACCAAAAATAAAGAAGTCCACCTTGCCATATATACCTCTTGGCCGACACTTAAGGAGAGCATGCAAAAATAATAGTCAAAATTTGCACACAATGGGATTTGAACCTCTTCCCCTAAAGTCCTTCACTTGATGCCATAACCTTTTTACTAATTACTCATTTATGCTAACAATTTACTCATTTATTTCTATAAGCCTTGAAGCTACTTAACATCTCTCCTTAAAGTGCTAAAATACCAAATTTTTCCTAAAGCCCAATTAAACCCGAGACTTCATAGAAACCCCGTAACCTTTCAAATTCACTTAACTAATAAGCCCAATTTGCAACAACGACATTCTCATATTCTCAAAAAATTTAAACATTCTTACGCCCAAGGCCCAATGGGCCCAATCCTATTAGGCCCAATTTCAGGATATTACACCGTGTCTCGATTCTATCGATTAGGGCACGGCCGTGTAAATCGTGGCATGGTCGTGTCTTAGTTAATTGTCGAGGCATGGCCATGTGGCTTGAAGTTCAGGCCGTGTCAATTTTCTCTTTGGCCCAAATTAGCCCGTTCTAAGCCCGTTTTAAGCCCGTTTCTTGTTCTTTTCATCCTCGGGTGCTTTCCTGAGTAAAAACATGAAAAGAAAGGATTAAGAGCACCTTTTTACATAAATCAATGGCTAAATCATCCAAAAGCATACTAAATGTGGGCCTAAAATATGTTACTTTTACGGTATATCAAATACCACCACACTTAAGCTTTTGCTTGTCATCAAGCAAAATTCTCAACTTATAATTAAAAGGAACTTTCCATAATTCACAATTCCTATCAACAATGTCTCATCATAATTCACAGATAATTTATACATGGATAATTTAACTCAAAGACTCTTAAAGGCTCAAACAATTCTAAGTCATAATTTTGTAGCATAAAAACATAGGCGTCTCCCCTTATCTAAATAATTACCTTTAATTCAAAACTGAAAAAGATTGACATCCTCACTAAAGATTCACTCAAAGCACTCGAAGTGTTTAAGGTTCAAGAATAAGCACTCATAAGTCGAACCTGAAAAGTTAATCCCATAGGCTTGCCTGAAAATTAAATCTCCACCACTGTAATATGAGATGATACACAAATCAAAAGGTCTTTGATAGGGTTGTAACGGGGCTTAGGTTAAAGGTATGGATAAAGGCTGAATTAGAATGTTTAGAATCGAGATTGACCTGACCAATTACCTAACTAAAAATAATGAACTTGAAAATAAATGATTATATCAATTGAAATTTTGAAACTAATAATAATACGAGCTTTTTCTTTGATAATTGAAATTTAAATGTACAAGCTCACTTTTTATACTACTAAAGCTGAATATACTTCAATTTTTTCAATTTTTTTTAGAACAAATAGAAACATATTAAAGAAAACTTTCTCAACTGAAATAAACTAATTCAGTAACTGATCAAATCAATTCTCGATAGAAGGGTAGTCAAAATAATGGTGATAACAAATACAAAGGGTTTTGGGTTAATATTAGTGGGTAAATCAATAAAAAGAGTTGTTAGGATCAAATGGGTTCACTAAGGGTTAATTTGTGAAGGTAGGCTTTTTAGTGGAGTGAATAGGTTAAAACCTAGGTGTCTTTATCATCTCAGTATATCAAATCATTAATGTGGTCTCGATATGTATAGTCAAGGTAAGTTCTACAATAACAATTCAGTGTTGACACACTCATAATCAATAAAGTGAGCATGAAAAAGAATATATGCTCTATAAGGCTCAAATCTGACAAAAATTATGGGTATTTGACGTCAATCCTGTAAATTTCAAACTTCAAGGTAATATTAAAATTCAGTTCAACAACCTAGAAAATTTTTTATTCTTGAAAAATAGACTTATCATGCTTGATTCTCTAGTATTCTTCAAATTTAATCATCAATGCACAATTATCAATGACTTACTCAAAAACATATCGATAAAAATCATAAATCATTTGAAATTTTGCCCTAATTAATAATATGAGAAAATTACTTAGGAACAAGACTAAAATTCAGGATTTTGGAATAATGCAAAAAGTTAGGTACTTTTACCCCCCACACTTAATATGTAAATTGCCCTCAATGTACAAAGATAGATAACTAATAATGTAATCAAAAGGGAAGGGGAGAAGTGACACTTCCTAAATTTTGGATGATTCCGGGAGTTGGCAGAGGTCATGGTAGAAGGTGGTTGGAGTAGGCGGTGGTGGCATTTTCTATAGGCCTGGTGGGGTGGCTACCTATGAGCTTTGTGCTAGATAAAGAAATTGGGTAGCCTGCAAAGATATAGCCAAGAAATCTAAAGAAACATTAATAATATACTAATACTATAATTAAAGACAAAGAAAATAAAAAGGAGACTAAGAAGAAAACTGAAATTAAAAGAAAAGACTAATGGACTAAGGAGTCCTTATTGTTGGATGGTTCGCGAGGTGGGTGTGACCTCTAAGGCTGTGGTGCATGATTCCCAAGCAGCCTTTTGAACCTGACACTAAGAAACTAAAATAAAGTAAACTAGATTAAGCAAAAGAGAAGTAACAATAAGGAAAACAAAGGAGATGAGAAAAATAAAATAAAAACTAAATAGTCGCTAAGACCCTTGTCTTGTTGAGTCGCTGAAGCTGCTTGGCATGAACTCATGTGAATCAGTCTTTTTTGAGGAGATTGTGTTTGGCCTCTTACGCTTCTTCGACATAGCTTTGGTATGGCTCAAGGGTTGGAGAGACTTGTGATAAAGAAGAAATTTGAGAAGAAGGAGGAAGACAAGAGTTGGAAAGTAGAAGAATGGGGAGGGGGAGGTTGGTGTTTAAATACAGGCTTGATGCTAGTACATTCCCACACCCGTGGATCGAAGGTGTGTTGAATTACATGGCCGCATCACTTAGTCGTGTGTCTAGTCGTTTTGGGAGTTAAACGCCCGTGGTCAGATTGCCATGCCCGTGGTCAATAAGTCAGTGTCTTCACACGGTCACATCACATGGCCGTGTTCTAGGCATGTTGGTTTGCCACGCCCATTTGTCAATGCCATGCCCATTTTTAAAATGGCAGTATCGATCCACGGCTGTCTTGCATGACCGTGGGATTTCGTCGGTGCCGGTGTGGTAGTGGTTGGGTCCGTGACTTCAATAGTTGGTTGGGGCAGGCTTTGTACCGTCTCTGCTATATCAGTGTAGAGATTCTATACCTCCACACGGCCACGGCCGTGTGCTAGGTCGTATGGTCTGGGAATCTGTACTTTATTAAAATAATAAAAAAAACTAAAACCAAAAAATAGAAATTAATGTTAGTGCTCGAGTTGCCTCCCGAGAAGTGCTCGTTTATAGTCTTAAGCTGGACTTTCCTCGACACTGGAAAAAAAATCAAGGAGGTTTAAAGGTTTGAATATCTTCCCTCATGCTTATAGTTATATTTTCTTGACAAAGTTCAAGTTAAGAAGTGCTTACCTTAGAGGTGTTGAATGTTGGGTTGCTTACCTCGACTGTTCTATGTGGGAAGATATTGTTTACCTTAGGAAGGATTTCTCCCTTTGGCTTTAGGTCAGTTGTGATGATGTGCAGATCTGCTTTGTCTAACAGTACCTAGTCTCCTATTTTGAAGTGATTGGATGTTCTTACGAGCTCTTCTGGTGGTTCCTCTAGTTTTACTTCGTGTGGTTCTTCTTTGACGTGTGTCTTCTGCTCTTCTAGTCTATCTGTAACATCCTGGAAAATGGGCCTATGCATTTTTGATTTAAGTATATGAAATGGCATGTCTTATGTATTATGAATGTATAGTGAACATTTTGGAAACTTGGAAATGTTAAGTTAAAATAGGAAATGTAAGGAAATATAAGGAAATGTAAGGAAATGAAAGGAAATGTAAGGAAATGTAAGGAAATGAAAGGAAATGAAAGGAAATGTAAGGAAATGTAAGGAAATGTAAGGAAATGTAAGGAAATGTAAGGAAATGTAAGGAAATGTAAGGAAATATAAGGAAATGTAAGGAAATGAAAGGAAATGTAAGGAAATGTAAGGAAATGTAAAGAAATGTAAGGAAATGTAAGGAAATGTAAGGAAATGTAAGGAAATGTAAGGAAAATGTGAAAATATCGGGCTTTGAAAAATGGCCCTGAGACGCCACTTAGGGCTCTAGAAATGACGCCATATGCTAGGATAACTTGGGCCTAGTATGGCCACATGAAGCCCAAAATAATGGGTTAAAATTCGGCACTCCTAAGGCAAGGAGTTGGACGGTACAAGGATAGACTTTAGGATTTGGAATTTTGGCTAAGGTAGGAAAAGAGTGATGGCCAAGTAGGGGACTCTCTAGGCTTAGTAATTTCGGCTGAAAGAGGAAAATAAGGCCATTTATAAATCTTTCCTTCTTCCCTTACCTTTGCCGAATTCTCTAGTGCCTCTCCTCTTCTCCTTTTATTTTTCAAAAGCCGAAATACCCGGTGTTCTAGCCAAAACTTCTTCCAAATTCCACTAGTGCCGATTCTTCCTAAAGCTCATATCTCTCTCTCTTTTCCTCCTTGAAACCGATTACTACATTAAAACATAAAAGCCAAAATATTTTGAGCACTAGCTAGCCTTCATAGCCGAATCTTTGAGGGGCTTCAAGCAAAGGTGCTGTCGACTTTTGTATTAAGGGACTCTTCCGGGAATTGTCTCTTGTCGACTTTAAGGAAGGATATTCGAGATTTTTAAGATTCAAGGTAAGGTGATATTCGGCCTTAGGCCATTCTTAATGTGTTTAATATTAGAAATTAATCTAACATAGGTGTATAGGTATTTCGACAGACATCTGAGGGAAGGGATACTTTTCGGGATTTGAGAATTTCAAGGTAAGTGTACTTACATATTTGGCCAAGGCCCTATCTTAAGTACTTAGATCTATTTATTTTAACCGAAAAATAACTGATTCAAGGGATCTAGAGATTAGCTGATTTCAAAGGGGAAGAATACAAGTTTTTGGGATTTGATTTTTAATTCAATCGGCAACAAGGTAAGTTTTGGTTGCAATAATCCTTCGGGATTTAGTCTTATGACCAAATAGGCTTTTACTAAATAGTAAGTGATTAATCTAATATAGGAACTTGAGATCTAAGGCGATGATCGATTTGGGATTCGATAAAATTGTTAAGCGAATCAGGTGTGTACCCCACACTACTTTTAATAAGATTCATGGCTATAATAAATATATGCATGTTTATAAGAATGTGAATATGGCTAAGGTACCATGTTATGGTACGAAGTACTCAGGTATGTTTCCTACTCCTACTAGGATTACGAAATATGTTATATTTAACATGTGAAAAGTGACATAAATGTGAATTTAAGTATGATATGCATGATATGAATAATATAGGGCATTCGGGTTATATGAGAAAGGGAAGTGAATGTGGTGACTTGGTCTCACTATCTCGAATGTGGTGACTTGGTCACATTATCCGAATGTGGTAACCCGGTTACATTATCTCAATGTGGTGTCTCATGACACAATTATTTAATCTGGTGGCTATGCCACGAATTTTATCTGAGCGATGAGCACGTCGACTACAAATGACGCCTTGATGGTGTGTAGCGGATGGAGGTTGACTTAGTAGTCCCACGGTGTGCGAGTTGGTGCACGGGATGTGTAGCGGATGGTATCTAGGTTTGGGTTCGGGATTGCATCATTATTTCCTATCTGTTATATGAATACGCATGTAATATGTAAACATATGCTTGGATTGTTAAATTTTAGTGTTGGTTACACATTGAGTCTTTTGACTCACCCCGTTGTGGGAACATGTTTCAGGTGATGAACAGTGATGGACCGGGACGACAAAACTTGTGGTGGCCATGCTCAGCTTGAAGTTTTATTTAATTTGGACATTTTATTTTATTTAAGTACTCTACAATTTTATTTTAGGTTTTTATTTTATGTAATAAGGCCATAGTGATGATTTTATTTTAATTACTATGTTACTAATTTATGTTATTTAAAGATTAAGTCAATTTAATTTAAAATAAACTTTAAATATTTTGTCACCTGAAATAAATGGGTTTTCAATATAAAATAAACTTGTTTTCAACTCGAGCCCAACCCACAAACAAACTATCTTCAAAACACACGTTTTAAAAGTATTCAAAAGAATTTTGAACCTATTTACATCGAGGAACATACGGATCCGGTCTAGGCTCGTGGGCGGTGTGGGGTGTTTTAATTTGGTATCGAGCTCGATTTTAAACTCTCGGCCTTGGGTTTAAGGCCCAAAATATTTTCAAAGTAAGCCCAAAAGAATTTTCTAAAAAAAATTTCGGGTTTTACGGCATGGCACCTAAGTCTCAGATTCATGATCCACCGTGTAAGTACTTGACTTCAAGTGATTTGAATATGTGAAATGTATGGGCTTTTATGGCAATGTAGATTAGTGAACTAGGATCAGTTGAACCCTAGGACTAGTCTACTCAAAAACACAAGTACATAAGACTTAAGGACCATTAGACAAACACGTGATTAAGTCGCCGAGTTAGGGTGTGGTAGCTGTGTGCGCATGTCTAGGAGTGGATTTAGTAAGAGCTTGGTATTTAAGCAATCCTAGCGACTCACCTCCTCTTTACTCGAATCCTACAGTGCGTAGTAAACTGCTCACCCTAACCAAAGGACTTAGTCATCGGATAAACCAATGATTAAAACCCAAAGGGACTAGCTATATTTTTATAAAAACCTTAGTTTTAAATCCTTAAATTAACCCTTCGATTTGCAACAAAATCTATTTTGAAAATTTCTCGAAAAAAAATTTTATGGTTTGCCAAAATTACTAAAATACCCACAGGTCAGAAAATTACAAAAATGCCCTTAGTTTCTAAAATTACCATATTACCCTCGATTTTAGTAAAATTTCTCTATTTTGCAAAAGTGCCCAAAAAACTTTATTTTACGAAAAATTCAAGGTACTTTGATTTGGGAAAATTACTAAAATGCCCCTGTGTTTAAATTAATAAAATACCCTTAGTTTTTAATATTTTCAAAAATACCCTCGACTTTTGCTAAAATGTTTCTACTTTACAAAAATACCAAAAAATTTTGTTTTACAAATATCAAGATACCCTGATTTGTAAAATTTATGAAAATGCCCCTAACTTCCAAAATTATCGAAATAACCCCGATTTTTGAAATTTCTGCAACACCGCTGATTTGGAAAACAAATGTTCAAGATAACCTCGAGTTTTTGTAAATTTTGAAATACTTTTGATTTATAAAGATTATTTTCGAAGTGACCCCGATTTATTACAAAAATACCTTATAGGAAAAAAATGACGAAATTACCCCTGGAGGGATGATCAGGAATGCCCAAAGTAGTGAAGTGAATGTCGTGAATGAATGTGTCTCTTTCGAGATGGATGAATGTGAATATGAATGTGAATCTCTGAATTAGAATAGTGAACTTGAACTGAGACTTTGTTTGATCGAAAGAACCACTATTAAACTCCTTTTCATAAAACTATTTGCAGTTAAACAGTGGAACAAAGTACTAATGCATAAAACTCTTTAATCAAATTAAATCGCGACGTTAGTAATGAGTTCTAGTGGACGTGGTCGAGGTAGTATCTAAGAAATGTGTTAGTTTTGTTAAGATCGAGTCTGTGACAAAGGCATCTTGTGATGAGTTAGGATTGAACGATAGTAAGTAATTTCGAGGACGAAATTATTTTTAAGGGGGGTAGAACTGTAACATCCTGAAAATGGGCCTATGCATTTTTGATTTAAGTATACGAAATGGCATGTCTTATGTATTATGAATGTATAGTGAACATTTTGGAAACTTGGAAATGTTAAGTTAAAATAGGAAAGTGAACATTTTGGAAACTTGGAAATGTTAAGTTAAAATAAGAAATGTAAGGAAATATAAGGAAATGTAAGGAAATGAAAGGAAATGTAAGGAAATGTAAGGAAATGAAAGGAAATGTAAGGAAATATAAGGAAATGTAAGGAAATGTAAGGAAATGTAAGGAAATGTAAGGAAATGAAAGGAAATGTAAGGAAATGTAAGGAAATATAAGGAAATGTAAGGAAATGTAAGGAAATGAAAGGAAATGTAAGGAAATGTAAGGAAATGTAAGGAAATATAAGGAAATGTAAGGAAATGTAAGGAAAATGTGACAAAATCGGGCTTTGAAAAATGGCCCAGAGATGCCACTTAGGGCTCTAAAATGACGCCATATGCTAGGATAACTTGGGCCTAGTATGGCCACATGAAGCCCAAAATAATGGGTTAAAATCCGGCACTCCTAAGGCAAGGAGTTGGACGGCACAAGGCTAGACTTTAGGAGTTTAAGTTGAAGTCAAATTCTTTTGGAATTTCAGCTAAGGTAGGAAAAGAGTGATGGCCAAGTAGGGGACTCTCTAGGCTTAGTTAAGTTGAAGTCAAATTCTTTTGGAATTTCGGCTAAGGTAGGAAAAGAGTGATGGCCAAGTAGGGGACTCTCTAGGCTTAGTTAAGTTGAAGTCAAATTCTTTTGGAATTTCGGCTAAGGTAGGAAAAGAGTGATGGCCAAGTAGGGGACTCTCTAGGCTTAGCAATTTTAGCTGAAAGAGGAAAATAAGGCCATTTATAAATCTTTCCTTCTTCTCTTACCTTTGTTGAATTCTCTAGTGCCTCTCCTCTTCTCCTTTTATTTTTCAAAAGTCAAAATACTCGATGTTCTAGCCAAAACTTCTTCCAAATTACACTAGTGCCGATTCTTCCTAAAGCTCATATCTCTCTCTCTTTTCCTCCTTGAAACCGATTACTACATTAAAACCCAAAAGCCGAAATCTTTTGAGCACTAGCTAGCCTTCATAGCTGAATCTTTGAGGGGCTTCAAGCAAAGGTGCTGTCGACTTTTGTATTAAGGGACTCTTCCGGGAATTGTCTCTTATCGACTTTAAGGAAGGATATTCGGGATTTTTAAGATTCAAGGTAAGGTGATATTCGGCCTTAGGCCATTCTTAATGTGTTTAATATTAGAAATTAATCTAACATAGGTGTATAGGTATTTCGACAGACATCTGAGGCAAGGGATACTTTTTGGGATTTGAGAATTTCAAGGTAAGTGTACTTACATATTCGGCCAAGGCCCTATCTTAAGTACTTAGATCTATTTGTTTTAACCGAAAACTAACTGATTCAAAGGATCTAGAGATTAGCCGATTTCAAAGGGGGAGAATACAAGTTTCTGGGATTTGATTTTTAATTCAATCGGCAACAAGGTAAGTTTTGGTTGCAATAATCCTTCGGGATTTAGTCTTATGACCAAATAGGCTTTTACTAAATAGTAAGTGATTAATCTAATATAGGAACTTGAGATCTAAGGCAGTAGATAAGATTTCGGGATTTCAGTAAAATTGTTAAGTGAATCAGGTGTGTACCCCACACTACTTTTAATAAGATTCATGGCTATAATAAATATATGCATGTTTATAAGAATGTGAATATGGCTAAGGTACCATGTTATGGTACGAAGTACTCAGGTACGTTTCCTACTCCTACTAGGATTACGAAATATGTTATATTTAACATGTGAAAAGTGACATAAATGTGAATTTAAGTATGATATGCATGATATGAATAATATGGGGCATTCGGGTTATATGAGAAAGGGGAAGTGAATGTGGTGACTTCGGTCTCACTATCTGAATGTGGTGACTTGGTCACATTATCCAATGTGGTAACCGGTTACATTATCTCAATGTGGTGTCTCATGACACAATTATTTAATCTGGTGGCTATGCCATGAATTTTATCTGAGCGATGAGCACGTTGATCGCAATGACGCCTTGATGGTGTGTAACGGATGGAGGGTTATCTTAGTAGTCCCTACGGTGTGCAGGTTGGTACGGGGATGTGTAGTGAATGGTATCTAGATTTGGGTTCGGGATTGCATCATTATTTCCTATCTGTTATATGAATACGCATGTAATATGTAAACATATGCCTGAATTGTTAAATTTTAGTGTTGGTTACACATTGAGTCTGTTGACTCACCCGTTAGGGGAACATGTTTGGTGATGAACAGTGATGGACCGGGATGGCGAGAACTTGTGGTGGCCATGCTCACTTTGAAGTTTTATTTAATTTGGACATTTTATTTTATTTAAGTACTCTACAATTTTATTTTGGGTTTTTGTTTTATGTAATAAGGCCATAGTGATGATTTTATTGTTGTTTTAATTACTATGTTACTAATTTATGTTATTTAAAGATTAAGTCAATTTAATTTAAAATGAACTTTAAATATTTTGTCACCTGAAATAAATGGGTTTTCAATATAAAAATAAACTTGTTTTCAACTCGAGCCCAACCCACAAACAAACTATCTTCAAAACACACAGTTTTCAAAGTATTCAAAAGAATTTTGAACCGGTTTACATCGAGGAACATACCAGATCCGGTCCAGGCTCATGGGCCAGGTGTGGGGTGTTTCACTATTGACCTTAAGGTTTTGATCCTTCTCTTTGTCAGTTTGGGTTCTATGATTTGGCTCAGGTTTGTCTTTATATGGTGTTTCCTATGATGAAGGTTGTACAAATTGATTATCAACTGAATTGTCTTTCTTACCTTCATCGATTGTTGACCTGGCTGAGTCAAGAGCTTGAAGACTGATTGATTCGTCACCTACACAAAGTATGAGCTCTCCTGTGGCAACATCAATTTTAGTCTTGGCAGTTGCTAGGAAGGGTCTTCCTAAAATTAAGGGGATTGTATTATCCTTATCCATATCTAAGACAACAAAATCTACTAGGAAAACAAATTATCAATTTTGACAAGAACATCTTCGATAATGCCCCTAGGAATTCTAACAGTTTTATCAGCTAATTGTATACTCATCCTAGTTTGTTTGGGCTTCCCTGGACCTAGTCTTTTAAATAATGTATAAGGCATGACATTTATGCTAACTCATTATCAATAGCTAAACTACCAATTAAACATGGAATTGTAAAACTCCCTAAATCTTTTGCCTTTCGTGGTAGTTTATTCTGTAACATTGCTGAGCATGCTGCGTTCAATTCCACGTGGTGCTCTTCGTCTAATTTGCGTTTGTTAGTCAAGAGCAGTCTTAAAAATTTCCTAGAGTCTGGCATCTGAAAAAGAGCTTCGAGAATAGGTAAGTTAATATGTAATTTCTTTAAGAGTTTAAGAAACTTACCAAACTGTTATTCTGAATCATATCTTTTCATCGCTTCGGGATAAGGTATGCGAGGTTGGTACTCCTTGATTACTGGTTTTGGCTTTTCTTGTGTTACCTCCACCTTAACTTCATCAAAACTGGAGCTTCAGTCAAGACCTTCTTAAGCTTTTCAAAGCTCTCATGTTGCTTATCAGTCCATATGAAAGGTACTTCCTTTCTTAACAACTTTGCCAGAGGCGCGGCTATTGACGAGAACCCTTCCACGAACCTTCTATAATAGCCTGCCAATCCTAAGAAACTCTGAACTTCCACCACCGACTTAGGGGGTTTCCAATCCAAAACTACCTCAATCTTCCGAGGATCCACCCTTATTCCTTCAGCGGATACTACATTTCCTAAAAATGTAACCTCCTTAAGCCAAAATTCACACTTGTTGAATTTGGCGTAAAACTTCTTTTCCCTCAATACTTGTAACACCACTCGGAGGTGCTCATCGTGTTCTTCTTCAAACATTGAATATACCAAGATATCATCTATGAACACGACAACAAACCAATCCAGATAGGGTTGGAAAACTCGGTTCATCATGTCCATAAACGCGACTGGGGCATTTGTCAAACCGAACGGCATTACCAAGAACTCATAATGCCCGTACCTTGTTCGAAAAGTCGTCTTATGGATATCAGCCTCCTTCACCTTAAGCTGATAATATCCAGACCTTAGATCGATCTTTGAGAATACTGCGGCCCCTTTAAGCTAATCGAACAAGTCGTCTATCCTTGGCAAAGGGCACTTGTTCTTGATGGTCAGTTTATTCAACTGACGATAATTTATGCACATACGCATAGTTCCATCCTTCTTCTTTACAAATAAGACCGATGCTCCCCATGGAGACACACTGGGTTGAATGAACCCACGGTCTAGCAATTCTTGAATTTGAGCCTTGAGCTCAACCAACTCCTTAGGTGCCATTCTGTACGGGGCGATTGACACAAGAGCTATTCCCGGTAACAATTTGATTCCAAACTCCACCTCCCTGTTCGGGGGTATTCCTAGTAACTCTTCCAGAAAAACATCGACAAACTCCCTTACGGTTCTAACCTCACTAACTCCCCCTTCGTTTGTATCCAAAGCACTAATGAAGGCTATAAATGCCTTACACCCCTTCCGAACCATCTTATCCGCCTTTAAGGCTGAAACTACATTAGACAAGTAGTTTCATCTTTCTCCTATCATAACTATCACTTCCTCCTCTGGAGTCCTTAACTCCATTCTTTTCCCCGCACAATCCAATACAGCCCGATACTCTACTAGCCAATCCATGCCAAGTATCAGATCAAATTCTCCAAAAGGTAATTCTATTAAATCGGCTAGAAATACCGTTACTTAAAGCTCCAAAGGTATTCTCCGAAACATCTTATTCACTACTACAGTTTGGCCTAATGGGCTTACTACAGTCATTTCCCTACTAGAAAGTTCAGAGGCTATTTCTAAAGTTTCAACTACTCTACATGCAACATAGGAATGGGTCGAGCCCACATCAATCAAAGTAACATAAGGTTTTCTAAAAATAAGGAACGTACCGGTTATGACGTCCGGCGCGTCTCCGTCTTCTCTCCGACGAACCGCATAAACTAGACCTAGCTATCTGGCCTCTGTGTTACCAACACCTCAGCCCGGTGCTCCTCGTCCTCTACCAGCACTGTTACCTCTGCCAGCCGAACCACGACCTCGTGGTGGCTGCTGTCCACCTCTCTCAGCCTGATTAGATCCTTGACCTTTCGGTCGTCCCCCTTCAGTTCTCATCGGGCAATCCTTAATCATGTGGTCCTTGGACCCACACTTAAAACATCCTCCTGTCTTTTTCCAACACTCACCCAAGTGCTTTTTCCCACACTGATCACAAGTACACATCCCTCTAGTAGCAGCTTGCTGACCTCGCGGCCCATCAACTCTAGGCCTCTTTTACTTATTCCTAGATGGCCTTGATGATCCAAATCCTCTTTTCTTCCTATTTCGATCAGTGTTCCGCCTTACAGAATCCTTGATACCCTCGGCTACCTTAGCCTTTTCCACTAACACAGCAAATTCTCGCTCCTGTTGCGGGGCTATTAATAATATTAGGTTATCCCTCAGTCCGTCCTCAAAACGGACACACCACTCATGCTCAGTTGACACTATGCCTCGAGCATAATGGCTTAGCCTTAGAAATTTAGCCTCGTACTCAGCTATGGACTTGTTTCCTTGAACCAGTCCTAGAAAAGCCTTTCTCTGGGCATCAATATAATGAGTGCCAACATACTTCTTCTGGTATGCTGCCTTAGCATACTTCCACGTGAGTTCCTCAGCTGTAGCACCATCCCGCACCGTGAGCCACCATTGATATGACTCATCGCGGAGAAGCGACACCAACCCTTTGAGCTTTCTTCGTCAGTTAAGTCGAGCTCATCCATAATCTGCTCAGTCGCCTCCAACCAATACTCAGCGGTATTGGGCGCTACACCTGATACACCGCAGAACACCTCAGCTCCGTTAGCTCGGAGCCGCTCAGGTACTGACTTCTGAGCTCCCATGCCTCCACCTACTCCTGCCACCCTTTCCAAGACTCGCAGCATCGCTTGTGACACTGCGTCATCCCCTGTTTGGCCCTGATATTCCACATCAGCGGCTGGGGGTGGTGGTGGCATTTCATTTTCAAATCCTTGACCCGATCTAATGGGTTTAGACACGATCATTCGGCCTCTTCCACGGCCACGCACGTTACGACCACGTCCCCTTAAATTCATACTTCCGCTTAGCGTTTATCTGATTAAAAAATTTTATGAATTAGTTTTGTTCCAATGATTTATCACGAGCAGTTTTATGTTTAATAGTTTTAAGAAGTAGTTCTTTCAATTCACACACATACAGTCTCACATCATTCATTTAGTCACACACATGAACTTGCGTTCATTAGAGAAATGTTGTAATTGTCGTTGTTTGTTATTTTTCACTACCCAAGGGTATTTTCGTAATTTTATCCTATAGGGGTATTTTGGTAATTTTTCAAATTAAGGTATTTGAAAATGTTGCAAAATAGAGATTGTTGATATTGTACAAAATTAAAATACTTGCTGGAAAAATTTCAAGGGTAAAATGATAATTTTATACACTAGGGGTATTTTTGTAATTTTACAAGCCAGGGTCATTTCGGTAATTTTTCGCAAAATATGGTTCCTGGTGACTTTCAAAACAAGGGCATTGTTAAAAATTTCTGAGTTGAGGGTACTTCGGTAGTTTTCCTTCCTGAGGGTATTTTGGTCATTTGCATAGGTTAGGGGTAATTTGGTCATTTTGCAAATCAGGGGTAATTTCGTAAATTTTCCAAATCAGAGTATCTTAATATTTTGTAAAGTAGGGTTTTTGGAAATTTGTAAGGTAAGAGA
The DNA here is from genome assembly GCA_025506655.1 of Gossypium rotundifolium. NCBI lineage: Eukaryota > Viridiplantae > Streptophyta > Magnoliopsida > Malvales > Malvaceae > Gossypium > Gossypium rotundifolium. The sequence continues at coordinate 158,960,227 of CP106731.1, read as the reverse complement.
ATCTTGATAAGAAAACTATGGGTAGTATGGGAATTTTATGAATCAAGGGCATTTTAGTAATTTACAGACCTAGGGGTATTTAGGTCATTTAGTAAATTGAGAATATTTTGGAAAATTTTTCAAAAAAATTATTTTCCTATACATCAAGGGGTAATCTGGTGATTTTTAAACTAGGATTTTTATAAAAATATGGCTAGTCCCTTTCGGGTTTTAGTTATTGGGTTTAGCCTGTGGCTGAGTCCTCTTGGTTAGGGTGAACCATCACTACGCACTAGGTAGGATTCAAGTGGGTAGGAGGTGAGTCACTAGGACTGCTTAAATACCAAGCTCCCACTGAAACCAATCCTAGACATGCGCACAACGGTTGCCACACCCTAACTCGGCGACATAGACACAGGTTTGTTTAATTGTGCATTAGAGTCTTATGTAATTGTTGGGGTAAACTAGTCCTAGGGTTTAATTCCTGGTCCACTAATCTACGTCCTATCAATTCCCTATACAATTCACGAGAAAAGTTAGGGTACTTACAGTGGACTTGGTAGGAGACTCAGTGCCATGCCGAAAAAACACCTTATTTCTTAGAAAAGTCCATTTTCAAAAGAGAGAAAACGTTTTGGGCCCTAGAAAGCCCTCAAGGCTGAGTTTTGAACCGAGCTCTGATACCAAAATGAAACACCCCAAACCCGGCCCACAAGCTCTGATCGGATCTAGCATGCTTCTAAGAAAATCCATCCAAATCTTGTTCGAAACTTTGCTAAAGTTTTTCGTGTTTTTGAAAATAGTTAATTTGGGTTGGGCTCGAATTCTAAAACCCGTATCGATTATGAGTTAAAAACAATTTGTTATTTACATTTAGGAGGAATTAACTTTAATTTGATAAATATCGTGCCATAACAAAACAATTTAAGTGCATGTATAATCAGTTCATACTATAATCTTGTTACATCAAAATAAAACTCCAAAATAAAATTTAAAGTACTTAAGTAAAATAAAATATCCAACTCATAAAGTTCGTGCTCAGCATGGTCACCCCTGAGCTCCTGCCGACCCGGTCCATCACTGATCATCACCTAAAAAATATTCCCGCAACGGGGTGAGTCAAACAGACTCAATGTGTACAATCAACACTAAGTCTCAATAGATATGGCATATCAAATCATACATATTCACATAGCATTTTAAATAAAATGATGCAATCCCGAACCCAAACCTAAATGCCATCTGCTACACATCACCCGTCCAACCATCACACCGTGGGGACTACTAAGTCAACCCTCCATCCACTACACACCATCAAAGGCAGTCGCTGCAGTCGATGTGCTCATCGCCCTTATAATTTTGTGGCATAGCCACCAGATATATATATTCATGACATAAGTCACCACATTCATATATTGTGACATAAGTCACCACATTCGGATATTGTGACATAAGTCACCACATTCTTATATTGGGGTATAAAACCACCAATTCACTTCCCCTTTACATATCACCCATATGCCCCATGTCATGCAAAACATGCAAATGTTATGCCTCATGCTTTACTCACATTCTTATAGTTGCACTTATGTGCCATAATAGATCGTATTATATTCCTAGTAGGAGTAGGAAAACGTACCTGAGTACTTTGCACCATCGCATGGTAACTTAGCCATATTTTTCACATTTTTCTTATCACATGCATTAAAGTAAAGCCGCAATCTATTAAGGTTTAGTGTGGGGTACACACCTGGTATACTTATCGAATTTACTGAAATCCCGAAAACTCGATCTATCGCTTTAGATCTTTAATTCCTATATTCGGCCAACCTTAACATGTCAGCAAAAGCCTATTCGGCTACATAACCCAAATCCCAATAGGATTATTGTAACCCAAAACTTACCTTGGTGCCGATTTGATTCTTAAACAAATCTTGAAACTTTATGATGTTTCTTTATTGCAATCGGCTATACCCTTAACCATTGAACTAGTTAGTTTCAGCTTTTTAAACAAATAGAAATAGATCTAAATACCAAAATTGGCCTTGGCCGAATTCATAGACCTACTTACCTTGCATTCTAAATCCCGGAATTATCCACCTAACCAAGGAGATGTCGAAATACCTATAGTCATAGGTTAGATTTAAGTCCAACTTTAAATCACATACTAATGGCCTATGGCCGAATATCACATTATAGCTTACATTAAAACTTGAAATCCCGAAAGATCCTTCTCTGAAGTCGACAACAGACAAACCAATCCCCAAAGATCTTTGAAGATTCGGCAAAGCACATTAAGGAGATTAGTACCTTGTTTTTGGTAAGTCTAAAGAAAAGAATGGAAATCGAATGATAACTAGTTCTTACCCTTAATACAGAAGTCGACTGCCCGTTGTTAAACCCACAGAGATTCAGCTATAGACTAAGTGTGATCAACAAGTTTCGGCTTTTGAAGCTATGAAGAAATCGACTAATGGTTACCTTAAGGGTTTGACTTTGATTGAATTTGCAAAAGAAGAAGAGTAGGTTGATGTTGAAGGTTCGGCTTTTGGAGAATCAAAAAGGAAAAGAGAATAATTGGCAGAGAGAATTCAACAGAGGGAAGAAAGAAAAGAATGGAGAATGGCTTTACTCTTCCTTGGCCGAAAATACTATCAAAAGAACCCTATTCGGCCAACACTATCTAATTCCTTATTTTTCTCTTTATCTCTTCTCTTAAATTTAATAAAATAAGCTATCATTTATCTCTTATCACCTTTTCAAATTAATAAAATTAATCCACCAATTATCCCTTATCTAGCCGAATTTTAAAAAGGATTAAACTCCTCCCTTGAGTTCCTTAGTGCCGTCCACCTCTCTGCTCCTTGTAGCAAAAAGTAAAATTCTTTTATTTGCTTCCCATGTGACTCGAACTTAGGTCCTTCCTCATAGCCCATGGCGTCATTTCTAGAGGCCCTAAGTGGCGCCTCCAAGCCACTTTTCCAAGCCTAATTGTGTGTTTTATTTCCCCCATTTATTTTCTTAAGGCCTATCAGGCTTAACTCCCTCTTTTAGACTTAAAATTAAATAATTTCTAAAGTGTTCGCCTACTCACTAAGGGTTCATAGAACACATTTATACATACAAAGGCATGCTTTCACATTCAATTAAGTAATTATCCATAAGCCATAGTCTGGGATATTACAATTCTACCCCCTTAAAATAATTTCGTCCTCAAAATTACCTGGCTGAAATAAGTCAGGGTATTGCTGTCGCATTGCTTCTTCTGGCTCCCAAGAAGCTTCCTTCGATCCATGATTTCGCCATAACACTTTGACTAAAGGTACTGACTTCCTCCGTAACACTTTCACATCTCGCTCCAAGATCTGAATCGGCCCCTCTTCGTAGGATAGGTCTGGCCTTAGCTCCACCTCTTCAACCGAAACTACGTGAGATGGATCCGATCGGTATCAACGTAGCATGGAAACATGGAATACGTCGTGCATCTGCTTCAATTCCGGCGGCAACTCTAACTGGTATGCCACTGGTCTGATTTGCTTCAATACCCGATAAGGTCCTATGAACCTTGGACTTAACTTCCCTTTCCGACCAAATCTCATCACCTTCTTCCATGGTAAAACTTTGAGAAACACTTGATCTCCCATATCAAATTCAATCTCCTTCCATTTGTGATTTGCGTACGACTTTTGTCTATCAGATGCTTCCTTTAAACGAGCTCGAATTACACTAACCTTCTCCTCAGATTCTGCTACTAATTCTGGACCTAAAATTTGATGTTCTCCCAACACGTAGGAGTGCGGCACTTCCGTCCATACAACACCTCGTATGGTGCCATCCGTATACTGGCCAGATAGCTGTTGTTGTAAGCAAATTCCGCTAGAGGCAAATATTCTTCCCAACTTCCTCTAAAGTCTATCACACAGCCTCTTAACATATCCTCTAGCACTTGGATCACTCGTTCAGACCGGCCGTCCGACTGTGGATGGAAAGCCGTACTGAAATCCAATCTAGTGCCTAAAGCCTGATGTAGAGCTTTCCAAAATTGAGACGTGAATCTCGGATCCCTATCCGAGAGAATCGACATTGGCACTCTGTGAAACCTTACAATCTCAGCTACATACAACCTTGCTAACTTTTGTAGGGAGTAGTCCACCGTATTGGAATAAAATGCGTGGACTTTGTCAGCTGATCCACTATCACCCATACCGAGTCCTTTTTAGTAGGCGTAAGGGGAAGCCCACTAACAAAGTCCATGCTAATTCTCTCCCATTTCCATTGGGGAATCTGTATTGGCTGAAGCAATCCTGACAGAACTTGGTGTTCAGCCTTAACTTGCTGACACGTCAAACACTTGCCTACAAATTCGGTCACTTCCCGCTTAAGGTTAGGCCACCAAAATTATTCCCTTAAATCTCTGTATATTTTACTACCTCCGGGGTGCATAGCATAGGGGCTACTATGCAATTCCCGAAGAATTCTTTGCCTAAGTTCCACATCCTTCGGCATACAGACCTTACCCTTGAAGCACAATATTCCTCGTCATTAACACCATAATCCTCCAACTCTCTATTCTGCGCTTGTCGCAACTTAACACTTAGATCCTCATCCACCAACTGTCCTTCTTTTACTTCATTCAACCACGTCGGCTTGACTTGCAACTCTACTAGCAAGCTTCCATCATTATAGAGGCTTAGATATGCGAACATTGCCCTCAAATCCGTCACCACCTTTCGACTTAGGGCATCTGCCACCACATTCACCTTGCCCGGGTGGTACTCTATGGAACAATCATAATCCTTCAATAGTTCCACCCATCTTCGCTGTCTCAAATTCAACCCCTTCTGAGTCAGTAGATACTTAAGGCTTTTGTGGTCTGTGTAGATTACAGACTTTTCTCCATAAAGATAATACCTTTACACTTTAAGGGCAAAGACTACTGCCGCCAATTCCAAGTCATGCGTCGGGCTGTTAACCTCGTGTGGCCTTAGTTGTCGAGAGCGTGGCGACTACTTTTCATCTTGCATAAGGACACCTCCCAATCACAGTATGGGAAGCATCACGATTACACTACAAAATCCTTCCCGTCATTGGTGAATCAAAGCTGAAGCTTGATTAAGACCTTTTTAAGCTTTTTAAAGCTCTCCTATTGCTTATCAGTCCATATGAAAGGTACTTCCTTTCTTAACAACTTTGTCAGAGCCGCGGCTATTGACGAGAAACCTTCCACGAACATTTTATAATAGCCTGCCAATCCTAAGAAACTCCGAACTTCTGCCACCGACTTAGGGGTTTCCAATCCAAAACTGCCTCAATCTTCTGAGGATCCACCCTTATTCCTTCAGCGGATATTATATGTCCTAAAAATGTAACCTCCTTATGCCAAAATTCACCCTTGTTGAATTTGGCATAAAGCTTCTTTTTCCTCAATACTTGTAACACCACTCGGAGGTGCTCATCGTGTTCTTCTTCAGACTTTGAATATACCAAGATATTGTCTATGAACACGACAACGAACCGATCCAGATAGGGTTGGAAAACTCGGTTCATCATGTCCATAAATGCGGCTGGGGCATTTGTCAAATCGAACGGCATTACTAAGAACTCATAATGCCCGTACCTTGTTCGAAAAGTTGTCTTATGGATATCAGCCTCCTTCACCTTAAGCTGATGATATCCAGACCTTAGATCGATCTTTGAGAATACTGCGGCCCTTTTAAGCTGATCGAACAAGTCGTCTATCCTTGGCAAAGGGTACTTGTTCTTGATGGTCAGCTTATTCAACTGACGATAATCTATGCACATACGCATAGTTTCATCCTTTTTCTTCACAAATAAGACCGGTGCTCCCCATGGAGACATACTGGGTCGAATGAACCCATGGTCTAGCAATTCTTGAATTTGAGCCTTAAGCTCAACCAACTCTTTAGGTGCCATTCTGTACGGGGCGATTGACACAAGAGCTGTTCCCGGCAACAATTCGATTCCAAACTCCACCTCCCTGTCCAGGGGTATTCCTGGTAACTCCTCTGAAAAAGCATCCACAAACTCCCTTACGGTTCTGACCTCACTAACTCCCCCTTCGTTTGTATCCAAAGCACTAATGAAGGCTATAAATGCCTTACACCCCTTCCGAACCATCTTATCCACCTTTAAGGCTGAAACTACATTAGACAAGTAGTTTCGTCTTTCTCCTATCATAACTATCACTTCCTCCTCTAGAGTCCTTAACTCCATTCGTTTGGCCGCACAATCCAATACAGCCCAATACTCTACTAGCCAATACATGCCAAGTATTAGATCAAATTCTCTAAAAGGTAATTCCATTAAATCGGCTGGAAATACCGTTCCTTGAAGCTCCAAAGGTATTCTCTGAAACATCTTATTCACTACTATAGTTTGGCCTAATGGGGTTACTACAGTCATTTCCCTACTAGAAAGTTTAGAGGCTATTTCTAAAGTTTCAACTACTCTACATGCAACATAGGAATGGGTCGAGCCCACATCAATCAAAGCAACATAAGGTTTGCTAAAAATAAGGACTGTATTAGTTATGATGTCTGGCACGTCTCTGTCTTCTCTCTGGCAAACCGCATAAACTAAACCCGACTGTCTAGCCTCCATGTTACCAACACCTCAGCCCGGTGCTCCTTGTCCTCTACCAGTACCGTTACCTCTGCCAGTCAAACCACGACCTCGTGGTGGCTGCTGTCCACCTCCCTCAGCCTGATTAGATCCTTGACCTTCTAGTCGTCCTCTTCGCCTCATCAGCAATCCTAATCATGTGGTCCTTGGACCCACACTTAAAACATCCTCCGCGTGCTTTTCCCAACCGATCACAAGTATGATTCAATAGCGACTTGTCGACCTCAGACCCATCAACTCTAGGTGTAACATCCTAGATTAGGGGTTATGCGTCAAATGCATAATTCATGAGATAGTGGGATCAATGTGTTGGATGTGTTCAAGAGTTTCAAGAACCCTAAGATGAAAGAAAATGAAAGGAAATGTAGGAAATGTAAGGAAAAGAAAGGAAATATAAGGAAAAGTAAGGAAATGTAAGGAAATGTAAGGAAATGTAAGGAAATGTAAGGAAATGTAGGGAAATGTAAGGAAATGAAAGGAAATGAAGATAGAAATGAAAATGGAAATGGAAATGGAAATGAACACTTTTGGAAACTTAGACATTTTGGAAAGTGAACATTTTGGAAACCTAAGTAAATTAGGAAAGTGAACATTTTGGAAACCAAGCCAAAATAGGAAACTAAACATTTTGGAAACCAAGCCAAAATAGAAACTAACATTTTGGAAACTTGGAAAATCTGAGCATGAAAATTTTTGGAAACTTAAAATGACCCCTTAATGTCGAATTTTGGAGCCCAAGGGGAACTTAGGGCCAAATGACCCTAAAATATAAAGTACGTAAAATTTGACCCAATAACGGACTTGGAAATGTGGCTCAAGATGCCACCTAAGGTTTTAGGAAATGGCCCAAATGCAAGAGGTTTTTGGGCCTGAGTTCGAGTCACTTGGGAAGCAAGTAAATAAGTTTAATTTTTGCTTCCAGAAGGCTGAGGTGGACGGCATGGGTTTCTAGAAAAGGAAGAGTTTTATTTGCATAAATATGTGAATAATAAAAGATAAATAAAGGAGTTTTATTCACATAAATATGTGAATAATAAGAGATAAATAAAGGAGTTTTATTCACATAAATATGTGAATAATAAGAGATAAATAAAGGATTATTTTCTAAAGAGATAATATTATCAAAAAGAGGAGTGGTGGCCAAGTCAAGGACTCTTGGCCTAGCAAATTTGGCTATAAAAGGAGAACCCAAGGTCTTTTTCTCTCATCTTTCCAAGTAGCCGAAAATCCCTTTGCTCTCTCCCCTCTGGCGAATTTTCTTTCTATCTTTTCTTCTCTTTTCTTCATCTGTCAAGCCAAAACCTTTTTCTTTTGATCCTGATTAAATCTCCACAAATTAAAACCACGAGACTCTAGGCAAGGAAGCAATCGGTCAAGGCATTAAGGATCTTTTACAACCTGTTTAATACAAGGGGAATCTTTCAGATCCAAGGTAAGATATTTTATTCGATTAAAGGTTATGATGTATATGTTAGATTAGATCTAACATGAAAATTTCGACAAACATATAGGCAAGGAATTCTCTTGATTTGGAATTTGTATGGTAAGTGATATTCGCCAAGGCTTAATTTTGGTATTTGGAATTATTTTTCATTATTTCAAAAGCGGAAACTCACATGGTTACATGATTTAGTATTAGCCATTTCAAGGAAAAGGATACTAGTAATTTCGGATTTGATTTACAATCATCCAATTCGGCATCAAAGGTAAGTCTTTTACAAATCCTACTAGGATTTGGTTTTGTTTAAAGCCAAATAGGTTTATTAATGTGACTTGTATGATGGCCGAATATAGGAATTAATAGATCTAAAGTTAGATCGGGATTTCAAGATCTCAAGGAACCTTAATAAGCAAATCGTGTGTGTACCCTTACTATCCAATATGAACATGAAAATTAAACCACGACCTCGTGGTGGGCTGCTTGGTCTCATCCACCTCTCTCGGCTGATTAGATCCTTGACCTTCTAGTCGTCCCTTTTCGGACTTGATGATTTCTCATCGGGCAATCCTTAATCATGTGGTCCTTGGACCCACACTTAAAACATCCTCCGTCTTTTCCAACACTCACCCAAGTACTTTTTCCCATGCCATCACAAGTAATTAAATGGGCGCGATCGCCCTCCAATAGCGACTTTTCGACCTCATGATCCCATCAACTCTAGGCCTCTTTGCTCATTCCTAGATAGCCTTGATGATCCAAATCCTCTTTTCTACCTATTTCGATCAGTGTTCTGCCTTACAGAATCCTTGATACCCTCGGCTACCTTAGCCTTTTCCACTAACACAGTAAATTTTCGCTCCTGTTGTGGGGCTATTAATAATCTTAGGTCATCCCTCAGTCCGTCCTCAAAACGGACACACTGCTCATGCTCAATTGACACTATGCCTCGAGCATAACGGCTTAGCCTTAAAAATTTAGCCTCGTACTCAACTATGGACTTGTTTCCTTGAACCAGTCCTAGAAAGCCTTTCTCTGGGCATCAATATAATGAGTGCCAACATACTTCTTCTGGTATGCTGCCTTAGCATACTCCCACGTGAGTTCCTCAGCTGTAGCACCATCCCGCACCGTGAGCCACCATTGATATGACTCATCGCAGAGAAGCGACACCAACCCTTTGAGCTTTTTCTCGTCAGTTAAGTCGAGCTCATCCATAATCCACTCAGTCACCTCCAACCAATACTTAGCGGTATTGGGCGCCACACCTGATACACCGCGAAACACCTCAGCTCCGTTAGCTCGGAGTCTCTCAGGTACCGACTTCTGAGCTCCCATGCCTCCACCTACTCCTGCAACCCTTTCCAGGACTCGCAGCATCGCTTGTGACACTGCGTCATCCCCCGTTTGGTCCTGATATTTCACATCAGTGGCTGGGGGTGGTGGTGGCATTTTATTTTTAGATCCTTGACCCGATCTAACGGGTTCAAACATGGTCATTCGGCCTCTTCCACGGCCACGCATGTTACGACTACGTCCCCTTGAATTCATACTTCCGCTTAGCATCTATCTGATTAAAGAATTTTATGAATTAGTTTTGTTCCACTGATTTATCACAAACAGTTTTATGTTTAATAGTTTTAAGAAGTAGTTCTTTCGATTCATACACATACAGTCTCACATCATTCATTTAGTCACACACATGAACTTGCGTTCATTAGAGAAATGTTGTAATTGTCGTTGTTTGTTATTTTCACTACCCAAGGGTATTTTCGTAATTTTATCCTATAGGGGTATTTTGGTAATTTTTCAAATTAAGGTATTTGAAAATGTTGCAAAATAGAGATTGTTGATATTGTACAAAATTAAAATACTTGCTGGAAAAATTTCAAGGGTAAAATGATAATTTTATACACTAGGGGTATTTTTGTAATTTTACAAGCCAGGGTCATTTCGGTAATTTTTTGCAAAATATGGTTCCTGGTGACTTTCAAAACAAGGGCATTGTTAAAAATTTCGAGTTGAGGGTACTTGGTAGTTTTCCTTCACGAGGTATTTTGGTCATTTGCGGAGGTTAGGGGTAATTTGGTCATTTTGCAAATCGTGGGTAATTTAAGAAATTTTCCAAATCGAGTATCTTAATATTTTGTAAAGTAGGGTTTTGGAAATTTGTAAGGTAAGAGAATCTTGATAAGAAAACTATGGGTAGTATGGGAATTTTATGAATCAAGGGCATTTTAGTAATTTATGAGACTCTGTGGTATTTAGGTCATTTAGTAAATTGAGAATATTTTGGAAAATTTTTCAAAAAATTATTTTCCTATACATCAAGGGTAATCTGGTGATTTTAAACTAGGATTTTTATAAAATATGGCTAGTCCTTTCGGGTTTTAGTTATTGGGTTCACTGTGGTCGAGTCCTCTTAGTTAGAGTGAACCATCACTACGCACTAGGTAGGATTCAAGTGGGTAGGAGGTGAGTCACTAGGGCCTTAAATACCAAGCTCCCAATGAAACCAATCCTAGACATGCGCACAACGGTTGCCACACCCTAACTCAAATGACTTAGACATAGGTTTGTTTAATTGTGCATTAGAGTCTTATGTAATTATTGGGGTAAACTAGTCCTAGGGTTTAATTCCTAGTCCACTAATCTACGTCCCTATCAATTTCCTTATACAATTCACAGAAAAGTTAGGGGTACTTACCTGGTGGACTTCGGGCCGGAGACTCAGGTGCCATGCCAGAAAAACCTGCTTATTTCTTAGAAAGGTCCATTTTCAAATGAGAGAAAACGTTTTGGGCCCTAGAAAGCCCTCAAGGCCGAGTTTTGAACCGGACTCTGATACCAAAATGAAACACCCCAAACCCAGCCCACAAACCTTGACCGGATCTGGCATGCTTCTAAGAAAATCCATTCAAATCTTGTTTGAAACTTTGCTAAAGTTTTTCGTGTTTTTGAAAATAGTTGTTTTGGGTTGGGCTCGAATTCTAAAACCCGTGTCGATTAGGAGTTAAAAACAATTTGTTATTTACATTTAGGAGGAATTAACTTTAATTTGATAAATATCGTGCCATAACAAAATAATTTAAGTGCATGCATAATCAGTTCATACTATAATCTTGTTACATCAACATAAAACTCCAAAATAAAATTTAAAGTACTTAAGTAAAATAAAATATCCAACTCATAAAGTTCGTGCTGAGCATAGTCACCCCTGACTCCTACCAACCCGGTCCATCACTGATCATCACCTAAAAAATATTCCCGCAACGGGGTGAGTCAAATAGACTCAATGTGTACAATCAACACTAAGTCTCAATAGATATGGCATATCAAATCATACATATTCACATAGCATTTTAAATAAAATGATGCAATCCCGAACCCAAACCTAAATGCCATCCGCTACACATCACCCGTACCAACCATCACACCGTGGGGACTACTAAGTCAACCCTCCATCCGCTACACACCATCGAAGGCAGTCGCTGCAGTCGACGTCCTTATCGCCCTTATAATTTTGTGGCATAGCCACCAGATATATATATTCATGACATAAGTCACCACGTTCATATATTGTGACATAAGTCACCACATTCGGATATTGTGACATAAGTCACCACATTCTTATATTGGGGTATAAAACCACCAATTCACTTCCCCTTTACATATCACCCATATGCCCCATGTCATGCAAAAGATGCAAATGTTATGCCTCATGCTTTACTCACATTCTTATAGTTGCACTTATGTGCCATAATAGATCGTATTATATTTCTAGTAGGAGTAGGAAAACGTACCTGAGTACTTTGTACCATCGCATGATAACTTAGCCATATTTTTCACATTTTTCTTATCACATGCATTAAAGTAAAGCCGTAATCTATTAAGGTTTAGTGTGGGGTACACACCTAGTATACTTATCGAATTTATTGAAATCCTGAAAACTCGATCTATCACTTTATATCTTTAATTCCTATATTCGGCCAACCTTAACATGTTAGCAAAAGCCTATTTGGCTACATAACCCAAATCCCAGTAGGATTATTGTAACCCAAAACTTACCTTGGCGCCGATTTGATTCTTAAACAAATCCCAAAACTTTATGATGCTTCTTTATTACAATCGGCTATACCCTTAACCATTGAACTAGTTAGTTTCGGCTTTTTAAACAAATAGAAATAGATCTAAATACCAAAATTGGCCTTGGCCGAATTCATGAACCTACTTACCTTGCTTCTAAATCCGGAATCATCCACCTAACCAAGGAGATGTCAAATACCTATAGTCATAGGTTAGATTTAAGTCCAACTTTAAATCACATACTAATGGCCTATGGCTGAATATCACCTTATAGCTTACTTTAAAACTTGAAATCCCGAAAGATCCTTCTCTGAAGTCGACAACAGACAAACCAATCCCCAAAGATCCTTTGAAGATTCGACAAAGCCCATTAAGGAGATTAGTACCTTGTTTTTGGTAAGTCTAAAGAAAAGAATGGAAATCGAATGATAACTAGTTCTTACCCTTAATACAGAAGTCGACTGCCCCTTGTTGAACCCACAGAGATTCGGCTATAGACTAAGTGTGATCAACAAGTTTCGACTTTTGAAGCTATGAAGAAATCGACTAATGGTTACCTTGAGGGTTCAGCTTTGATTGAATTTGCAAAAGAAGAAGAGTAGGTTGATGTTGAAGGTTCGGATTTTGGAGAATCAAAAAGGAAAAGAGAATAATTGGCAGAGAGAATTCAACAGAGGGAAGATAGAAAAGAATGGAGAATGGCTTTACTCTTCCTTGGCCAAAAATACTATCAAAAGAACCCCCTATTCGGCCAACACTATCTAATTTCTTGTTTTTCTCTTTATCTCTTCTCTTAAATTTAATAAAATAAGATATCATTTATCTCTTATCACCTTTTCAAATTAATAAAATTAATCCACCAATTATCCCTTATCTAGCCGAATTTTAAAAAGGATTAAACTCCTCCCTTGAGTTCCTTAGTGCCGTCCACCTCTCTGCTCCTTGTAGCAAAAAATAAAATTCTTTTATTTGCTTCCCATGCAATTCGAACTTAGGCCCTTCCTCATAGCCCATGGCGTCATTTCCAGAGGCCCTAAGTGGCACCTCCAAGCCACTTTTCCAAGCCCAATTGTGTGTTTTATTTCCCCCATTTATTTTCTTAAGGCCTATCAGGCTTAACTCCCTCTTTTAGACTTAAAATTAAATAATTTCTAAAGCGTTCACCTACTCACTAAGGGTTCATGGAACACATTTATACATACAAAGGCATGCTTTCACATTCAATTAAGCAATTATGCATAAGCCATAGTCTGAGATATTACAGGGTTCATCTAACCCCTTACTGTCATGAGCTGAGATGGCTTGAATTTGCTCTTTTGTGTTAATCTCGGTGTTACTTGGTAGACGTCCTTGCGGTCGTTCTAACATTAGCTTTGTGAGTTGTTTGACTGCATTGGTGACTTCCTTGACTGACTTAGTAAGTTCCCCGACTCGGTTCTCATTGCTTTTAATTATTTTCTCAGTTTCTTGAAAATAATTTTCTGTGTTTGCCATGAATTTTGTCAGCATCTCTTCGAGGTTTGCCTTCTTCTCTTGCGGATATGGCTGATTTTGAAAATTTTGAGGAGGTTGTTGTCTTTGATTTCCTTGGTTTCCTTGGCCTCCCCATGAAAAATTTGGGTGGTTCCTCCAGCCTGGATTGTAGTTATTACCATAAGGATTATTATTGGATCTGAAATTATTACCTATATAATTCATCTGTTCGCTCTCTATGTCCGATTGGTAGGGTGGGTACTTAGGATTCGCCACAGTTCCACTTGCGTTGCACTGCATTACTGGATGTACCTGCGAAGAACACAAACTATCAAGCTTTTTATTCATCATCTCTACCTTGTTGATAGCATGGTCACTGTATCGTGGTTGTAAACTCCAGCTGATTTTGTCAGTTTTGTCCTTGTAACCTACCACAGATAGTTATTCAGTGACATCTCTTCAATGAACTCCTAGGCTGCTTCAGGAGTTCTGTTGTTCAGGGTTCCACCGGCGACTGAATCGATTAGTTGCCTTGTTGAAGGATTTACACCATTATAGAAAGTTTGGACTTGTAGCCACAAGGGTAGACCATGGTGTGGACACCTTCTCAAAAGATCCTTGTATCTCTCCCATGCGTCGTGTAATGTTTGTAAATCCATCTGTACAAAAGAAGAGATATCATTCCGTAATTTGGCCGTTTTGGCCGGTGAAAAATATTTTAATAAAAATTTTTTGGTCATTTGGTCCCATGTAGTGATTGACCCTCGTGGTAACGAGTATAACCACTGTTTGGCTTTATTCCTTAATGAAAAGGGAAATAACCGAAGATGAATGGCATCACCAGAAATGCCATTTATTTTGAAAGTATCACAGAACTCTAAAAAATTGACTATATGAGTATTTGGGTCTTCATCCTACAAACCATCAAATTGAACAAATTGTTGAATCATTTGTATTGTGTTAGGCTTTAATTCAAAATTATTAGCAGCTATAACAGGCCTAACAATACTAGATTCAGCTCCTGTTAAATGAGGTTTAGCATAATCATACATAGTACGCGAAGCATTATTTTCTTCCACATCTCGTGGTGGATTATTCTCGTCCATCCCTTCAATAGGATTAGATCTGCCTTCTCGCTCTTCTTCTGTGTAATTTAGGGCCCGTCTAAATTCTCTGCGATTCCTACAAGCAGTAGCTTCAATATCACTATCGTATACTAGAGGTCCTGTTGGGTTCCTTCTAGTCATAAACTAGAGGTACCTGTTAGGAAAAAAAAGGAAATAAAATTAATAAAATAATTTTCAAAATAAAATAATGGCTAAAGTCATAAAAATAGAGCTTTCTTAATATTTTAGTTCCCCGACAACGGCGCCAAAAACTTAATCGTTATTTTATCGAGTTTTAAAATTTATAAAGAGAATGATCAAACCTGGAAACTAACCCTGACAATGACTTAAGGCAAGTGTACCTATTGAACAGTAGTATAGCTAAGGTAAGACCAGATTGTCGAACCCAAAGGAACTAAAAGTACTAATACTAACTTTCTTTTTATTATTTAGCCTAAAATAAGTGAAGCTGCTTTAATCTAAATTAACGACTACTAAACTAAAGATGCAAAGACAAAAAGAACGAATTGGGAAATAACTTGAGGAGAAACTTAGTTGATCACGATGATACCCTCAGGAAGAATCCACCTAGACTTTGCTTGTTATTTAACATTGAACCATACAATTTATTCACTTAGTTTGATCTGTAAGACTCCCTAACGTATATTAAACCCTCTCTCGAGGCGAATAACGTCTAACCCTAGATTAATTAATAGAAATCTCTTTTTCGAATAATAACCCCCTAGAATAGCAGTAAATTGATCTATGGACTCCCATATTAGGTTTCACCCTAATCCGGCAAAAAATCTCATCACCCTATCTCTAGGCGTACGATCAACTCCGCTTAATTATGCTAGATCTACTCTTAAGCAGGGTCATTCCTCCTCCACCTAAGCACATCAGATTTGGATTAAGCACGCATAATTAAGAACAAACTAAGTATTTATCATATAATTCAGAAAAAAATCCTTTAGGTATCTGAAGGGTTTAGTTCATAGCGAATAAAGAAAACATCTCAAGAGAAAAGATAAAACAAAACATAAGAAATCCTTAAAACCCCCTAGAGGAATTGAAGGAGAAATCCACCGTCTTGAATAGAATCCTGGCTCCTTGAGATGGATCCACTAGCTATCTTTGAGTAATTCCCACAAATCTAACCTTCTGGCTCGGCTCCTTGCCCTAACTAACCGCCCCCCTTTCAGGTTACACTTAGGGTGTTTATATAGACTTTTGGAATGTTTTACTTGGCCTCTAAGTGTCCCAATTCAAGTATACCTCCTACTCGATGTTTGAATAGGCTTTGGAATATGTTTCTTTGCCTCAAAGTGTCCAAATCTGAGTGAAATCACTCTCTCTCGCGATAGGGGCACAGCCATGGTACACACCCGTGTAAATCATTTTCAGGCCGTGTCTCGATTCTCTCGATTGGGGCATGACCGTGTAAATCGTGGCATGGTCGTGTCTTAGTTAATTGTTGAGGTATGTCTGTGTGGCTTGAAGTCTAGGCCGTGTCGACTTCCTTTTTCGCCCAAATTGGCCCGTTTTAAGCACATTTCTTGTTCTTTTCGTCCTCAGGTTCTTTCCTGAGTAAAAACATGAAAAGAAAGGATTAAGAGCACTTTTTTACATAAATAAAGGGCTAAATCATCCAAAAGCATACTAAATGTGGGCCTAAAATATGTTACTTTTACGGTTTATCAATCATCCCACGAGAAATTGAGATGGTACCTCCAGCCTGCATTATAATTGACACTATAAAAATTATTTTATGGTCTAGAATAGTTACCCGTATAGTGAGCTTTCTCGTTTTCCACACCATATCTGTAGGGTGGGTACTCAGGATTCGCCACGCCTCCTAGATTTGAGTCATATTACATTATGGATGTACTTACGAGAGACTATACAAACCATCAATCTTTTTATTCATCATCTTTAGCTGATTAGATAACCTGGTGACCACGTTGAGGTTGAAGACACTGGCTGCTTTAGTAGGAATTGTCCTCATGACTTGCCACTGATAATTATTCAGTGCCATCTTCTCTATAAACTAAAATTATCTGCCAAAAGCATGTAGAGGAAAAATTAGAAAAGTAAAAAAAAATAATAATAATAATAAATTGCAGAAAATAAAAAAAATGGCTAAAGTAATAAAAATAGGGCTTTCTTAATATTTTAGTTCCCCAGCAACGGCGCCAAAAACTTGATCGTTGTTTTTTCGAGTTTTAAAATTTATAAAGAGAATGAACGAACCGGGAAACTAACTCTGACAACGACTTAAGGCAAGTGCACCTATCGAACAGTAGTATAGCTTAGGCAAGACCAGATTGTGGAACCCAAAGGAACTAAAAGTACTAATACTAACCTTCTTTCTTTTATTTAGCCTAAAATAAATGAAGTTGTTGTTTAATCTATATTTAACTAACTACTAATCTAAGATTCAAAGACAAAAACAATGAATTGGGGAAATAACTTTTGGGAAAACTCAGTTGATTAAGACGATACCCTTAGGAAGAATCCACCTAGACTTCACTTGTTATCTAACACTGAACCAGATGATTTATTCACTTAACTTGATCTGTAAGATTCCCTAATTTATATTAAACCCTCTCTCGAGGTCAATAACGTCTAACCCTAGGTTGATTAATTGAAATCTCTTTCTAATTAAAACCCCTAGAATTGCATTAACTCGATATATGGACTCCTATATCAGGTTTCACCCTAATCTGGTAAAATCTCATCACCCTATCTACTCTTAGGCAGGGACTTTTGTTCCACCGCCTAAGCACATTCAACTTGAATCAATATCCTAGAAATATTAACACAAGAATTAAGCTCACATAATTAAGAACAAATCAAGTATTTATCATATAGTTCAGAAAATAATAACAAGATCCATCTTAGGTTTCATCCCCTTCGGGTATCTGAAGGGTTTAGTTCATTATAAAAGAAAACATCTCAGAAGAAAAGATAAAACAAAACATAAGAAATCCCTAAAACTCCCTGAATGAATTGAAAGAGAAATCCACCGTCTTGAGTAGAATTCTGGCTTCTTGAGATGGATCAACTGTCTATCTTCGAGTGATTCCCACAAATCTGGCCTTTCGGCTCGGCTCCTTGGCCTAGCTCCGCTAGCTCCCCCTTGAAGGCTATGCTTAGGGTGTTTATATAGGCTCTTGGAATGCTTTATCTGGCCCCTAAGTATCCTAATTCAAGTAGAATTCCTACTAGGGTGTTTGAATAGGCTTTGGAATGTGTTTTTTTGCCTTCAAGTATCCTATTCCAAGTAAAACTCCTCTTGGCCACGGCAGGGACACGCCCATGGCACACACCCATGTGAATCGATTTCAGGCCGTGGTCGAGTCTTCTGAAGAGACGCACCTAGGGGTGTTCATTCGGTTAACCGATCGGTTAACCGACCCGAAATGTTATTAACCGAATTAACTGACCTTTCAAAATTTTTAACCATTAATCGAACCGAAATTTTTTCAAAAAAATTAACCTATAAAAAACAAGTGCAAAAGTTTAGCGTATAATAGAAATATCTCCAAAAAATTTAATATTGTTCATTTGTATCTATTTCTTCTCTCCAAAAAATCTCCATTTGCATTAAACCTACAAAAAGGAAAAAAACAAGTGCAAAAGTTTAGCGTATAATAGAAATATCTGCATTTAAAAAAATCAAATAATATAAACAAACGAATAGATTATAAGTTAACAAGAATAAGATAGTAAGTATACCCTTCAACTCACGAAAGCTCATGAATTAAGGGTAGGCTCTGATGCATTCTAAGAAAAGTCTAAACATTGAATTAATTAAATAAGTATGAGTGATATGGTAAAAAAATTTAAAACTATTAAAATAAGACAATAAATATACCATTTTCAATCTTGTCAAGCTCTTGGATTTGTTCTTCAATCTTTTTGATGTCTTCTTATGATGATAATTTTTGAATCCAATCTTGAGTACACACAAGAGCTTGTACAATTTTAGGAGTTAAAGAACTCCTATATTGATCAAGCACATGTCCCCCGGTGCTAAATGCAGACTCTGAAGCAACCGTAGAAATCGGTATAGCTAACACATCTCTAGCCATTTTTGAAAGAGTGGGAAATCTAGGACTGTTCACTTTCCACCATAATAAAATATCAAAATCTTCAACAAATTCCTCATTAGCCTCAGCTAGATATTTATCCAACTCAGATGTTTTATCCTCACCACAAATTTCCAACTCACGCTTTTTATACAAAGCTTGCATTCGCCTTTTCATTTTTTATTGTGGTTCACCAAGAGAAGCATGGGTTGGCACACTCGATTGGCTACAAGTACTATGAAGTGGAGGCTTATACTCATCAAACATTTCATACAAAGATTCCTTCAATGCAACACCCTGAATTAGGGGTTGTTTGTAATTCAATTAATTTCCCATGTGTGCTTAAAGAAATAAATAATATGACTTTATTTGGCATGATTTAGGGTCTAGAAATAACCCTGATTTAGGTGAAATTTGGAATTAAAAATCTTTTCTATAAAGTACTTAAAAGAAGGGAGCTAGGTGAGAAAGGGGTTAAAGGGAAATTTGGGCGAATTATGACAAAAAGAATAGGCTTGGCACAAGTAGCTTGGTGCGCCTAAGGGGGTTGCTAGGGAGGAGGTTCGAGCCTCGGTAGTAACAAGGGGGAAATATTTTTTTCCTTGTGGGCTTTTTGGGCGTTAGGGCTAGGAAGGCTTTATAATTAAATGAAGGAGGTTTGTGACATGAAAGATAGGTTCGGTGGAGTGGCTTGGGGCGTGGCTTAAGGGCCTTGGTATAAGGTCTCGGGTTCGAGACACAAGGGACGCAAGGAGCATTTTATTTTGGGGATTTTGGCATTAAGAAGACCAGAAGAAGGCCTTATAATTAAATGGTGGGGTAAGTTGACACGAAAGTCAATTGGGAGAGTTGGTCGAGGCGCTTTAGGGTCTTTGCAAGATGGGTCTTGGTTTGAACCCAGAAGACAAATTGGGTTTTATTTTTTTCTTTTAGGTCATGCGAGTGGAGAGGGAGTGATGGTTGCAATTTGGACTCTTCAAGTGATAAGATTGAGCTTATTTTTTGCTCATATTAATTTGGAAGAGGGGAGTTATTAGTGGTTTATTTGCTTTTGAATTGTTGAAGGAGATTAAGAGATTAATTGGAAGATAAATCATGCATTATCTTTGATAATTCAAAGCTGGAATTATCACCTAAAAGGAGAGTGTTTGCGAAATTTGGACTCCTTGGGGCTGTCCATATTTGATTTTATTCTGACAAAGAAGTGTCAAAATTCCAGCAAATTCTTTTCTTCTTTCTCTCTTTATTATCTTTGTCAAATCTCCCTCAATCTCCCATCTATCTCTTCTCTTCTTTACAAGTCAAATCTCCATTGATCCCCTACCTCTTTTCCTTCTCCTTTTCTTCCCCATTAGCCGAACCTACCCTCCTCCTTCACTAAAATTCCAGCCCTTCCAATTGTGCTTAGGTTAATCTCACATCCCCAATAAGGTCTTTGGATTTTCATAGTGTGGTAAGGATTCTCTTGTGTTAAATCTTTGTTCTTGTTATGGCTAGCCAAATCCGGCATTTATCGATGGTGTGGTTAACTATTTCTCTTCTTAGGAACCGATTTCCCATAAGGTACTCCGGGATTTTGATGTACTCAATCCAACCCTCTAGCAATCGGTTTTGGTAAGTGATGGTAGGGCTTATACATCATTCGGCCAAGGGCCATCTATTAAAAAGTCTATTGTTAAATGCCGAAACTAATGAGTGCCATGATTTAGGGACTAATTAAGGCTTCGAGATTTGTTTGGAAATCAAATCCGTTCAAGGTAAGAACTTTTGGTATTGAGTAGATATGGCGAATAGGCCTTTGGTATTAATTGACAATTGGCGAATGTAGGGTCAAGTTCTAGCATCGTAGATCGGCTTTTCGGATCTAGGAATTTCGATAGTAATAGGTGTGTAAGATCTCACTATACACTATATTAATTTCATGACTTAATTGTTTGCCTTTAATCTTTTGGTTGTGATTAGCTTGTGGCATAATCACGGTATCGAGTAAGTCCCCTAACTTGTGATTTTTGATATCGATTTGCATACCATCACGGTATGTTAAATGCTATGACATGATATATGATAATTGATGTATAAGCATGTGATGGTGGGATTGATGAGAGGAGGGGATGATTTTATGGATCATCATCGATGGTTTTGACCACAAGATGGGTTGGCCCCATCAGATTATTTGTGACCTATGGTCATCGATGGTTTTAGCCACATCGATTGATTATTTGCGACTAAGTCCCAAAGTGGTTTGGTACCACCGTGGTTTTGACCACACATGATTATTTGTGACCGATGGTCATCGGTGGTTTTGACCACACGATGGGTTGGCCCCATCATTTAATTTGTGACTCTAAGTCATCGATGGTTTTGACCACACGGGTAGTTAAGGAGTATGGATGGTTAGGTTGGGTTGCATATTTGCATGTTAATTAATATCTTGTGTATGAGTGCTTTTTTTGGTGGGGATTTACACACTAAGTCTTGGTGACTCACCCTTTCCTTAACATTTTGCAGATGAGTAGATCACGGAGATGGAGCCGGAGAGGACTCGAGGCGGCCATGCTTGTCGTTGGAGTTATTTTTACTTTGCTTTAGTTAAAATTATTAATTTCTAAGTTTTTATTTTGGGATTGTAATAAGGCCGCTATTTATTATGTGGATGTTATTTTTATTTTACTTATGTTATGTTACAAAATGGAATTTTATAAATATTAAATGAACCGGTTAAAAGTAATTTTTCAAACTTAATAAACTTCTACGGGTTTTTAAAAGATGTTACCATCGGGTAACAAACTATACCAAGTCAATTATAACTCTGATTTATTAAATGTTACATGATCAGATGTTTTCAAAGGATTTATCAACCCAACTGTATTTATAAAAAGCCCAACTGAGTTTTCAAACACCCTTTTTACACCTTAGCCAAATTTTATCGAATTTTCACCAAACTTTCAAATTGACTCAAATTATTTTTACCCAGTAACATACCAGATCCGGTCAGGACTCGTGGGCCGAGTTTGGGGTGTTACATTCAATTTTTGCATCATTTCACAAGCTTTTTCAGAACTAGACATTTCACTAAGTGCAAATTCAAGATACTTTAGTTTTTGTCTAGGATCTAAAACACAAGCAACAAACATAAGCATATTCATCTTATCAATATCACCCCAATACTCATCATACTTCTCTTTCATCTTGATGACCATAACATTGAAATCAACATTACTATTTAACTGAGCATCTCGTAAAAGAATATCAATTTGAAAGCTCATCAAAAAATTATTGGACGTGGCATATGAAGTGCGGATATCATAAAGTGACTTCATAAAAATGTTCCAAGAAATCCCTCAAGTTTCTAACATTATCCCAATCATCCACACTAGGCCAACCATCACCCCTTTCAAGTTCAAATTTAAAATTTGTATCTTGCTCCTCAAATCTCTCAAAAGCTCTCTCAAAGTTACGAAGCGATATCTAACATTAAGTAGGTTGAGTTCCACCTAGTACAAACATCAAGACACAACATCTTCTTGCACTCTATCTTTTCCACCACAACACACTCCTTAAACTTTTGTAATCTAGATGGAGATTGTCTCACATATCTAATGACCCCCTAACACGCTCAATGATTTATTCATTTCCTTTAAGCCTTCAACAACAATCAAATTCACAATGTGTGCCATGCATCTCATGTGAAGATATTTACCATTTTGAACTAAACCCACTTGAGGGTTAAATTTCTTTCTCAAATAACCAATAGCAACATCATTTGAACTTGCATTATCAACAGTAATAGTAAACAACTTATCAATCCCCCAATTCAACAAGCATTTCTCAATCACCATCCCAATGGACTCACCCTTATGACTAGAAATTGGACAAAAGTTTAAAATCTTTTTATTCAATTTCCAATCATTATCAATAAAGTGAGCAGTGATACACAAATAATTAACTCTTTGCAAAGAAGTCCATGTGTCAGTAGTTAAACAAACTCTAGAACAAGAACTTCTCAAAAGTTGTTTTATCTTGGCCCTTTCATCTAAATACAATTGATAAACATCCCTAGTCATAGTAGTTCGTGAAGGAATGTGAAACCTAGGACATGCCATAAACATAAATTTCTTAAAACCTTCACTTTCAACAAACTTGAAAGGTAATTCATCAATCACAATCATCTGTGCTAATCCTTTCCTACATGCTTCTTGATCAAATCTCCAAGTTGAAAGATTCCTTCCCCCTTCAACTCCTTTCTAGGTAAAACTAGTTGTCCTTGACTATTTTCAACAACATTACTAGGATTTTTCTTACATGAACCAATATGATATTTTAATGACCCGTGCCATTTTTTTTCATATCACAACAAAATTCCTTTTGACAATAATTACATTTAGCTTTACTTGCACCTCACTATTAATAATCTTAGTGAAGTGAGACCAAACTTCGACCTTGGAAGAGTGGCTTTTCTTTTCCGGTAATCCCTTTGCTTGGCTTGAAGCTCCAACTCCGAATTTTCGAATCTATCAAGTAGGAGGTGTAACACTAGCCTCAATAGATGTTGGTTCATTGACATTCGCAAGAAAAACATATATAATAAATTAAAATACATTTATGATATTAAACATATTTTTATGTTGAGTTTTAGAAAAAAATAGTTTAGATATTGAAAGGTTAGAAGCGATTTTAGGTGAAATTATATGCTTTGATTTTAATCAGAAGAGAAAGACATTCAGCTCTTTTGAGATGCCATTTGTCAATATTACAATGGAATGTCAAATATTTTCAAGTAAAATCCCATTCCCATGTACAAAGATCATAATATATTTTAGAAAATTTATCCAAATCTGCTGCAATAGGTAGGCAATACATTGAAATCTCTCCTAATAGTTTTGTCCTCTCAACACCTACTTCTTCATGTTCTAACACAGCAACCAACTTGGTGCAGCTATACTATATATTCCTAATATCGAATAACATCTCACATTACAACTCTCCTATAACAGTTAAATCCAATTACCACGCACCCGGTTTACCTAACACCACTATTCAACTATAAAAACTTCGTAAGTAGAGTCGTAAGGTGAATCTTGTCATAAACTACGAGTTGATAGCAAAGCCAAATCAAACCAGAAGATTTAGTGTTTGAAAATAGTTGCATAGGGTGGACCTAATCACTAAATTAAAGAACATGCTATGTCTTAAATAATAGCTTATTATAACCATTAGATGCCAAATGTTGAATGCAAATGATGCTATGAAATTTATTTCATGTTAATTGGAAAGGAAAAGTACAAATGCCATTGCTTGTAAGTTCTGACAGAACAGGTGAACACAAAGTAAGCATATAACGAAAGCATCCTGTAACACCCCCAAACCCGGCCCATTTGATACGACCGAATCTGGAATGCCACTGCGGAAAACTTTTGCAAATATTCTTACTTAAAGGAAAAAAACCGTTAAGAATTTGTTGCCTTCAATAAAAACTTTTTCGTAATTTAAAGCATTCTAAGTAAAAGTTAAGTTGTTATAAAAACTTCCGGATTCAAAACTTTAATATGACTTTTGGGATAAAAGTAGCTTTTAAAATTAAACTTACAAAATATTAACTTAATTATAAAACTAACTTGAACATAACAAAATTCAAATACTTCAAGGCCCTTATTACAACAAATGGATATTTAAAATACTAAAAGCATAAATTATAAAACATAAGGAAAGCAACATCTTCTGCATGGGCCACATCATATCCACTCCAACCCGGTCCGAGCATCGCACATCACCTGTAAGGTTTGATAAAAATTGGGTGAGTCTAACAGACTCAGTGTGTAATTATTCTACTGAATTCCACCCGCATGTCAAACCATGTATTAACCCATATAATAGATATTAATGCAACTTATTCACATGCTTTCACTTATTGGGCTTGACCCATATCCATATCACATCCATATAATAGTGTAATTAACCACATATTTCTATATACTGGGCTTGGCCCATTACCACATTAATCCACACCACATACTGGGCTTGGCCCACTTTCACATTAATCCACATATCATATTGGGCTTGGCCCATTTGCACATTTATTCATATCACATATTGGGCTTGGCCCATTTTCACATGTATTCACATGTATTCACATACAATCGGCCAATCACCCAAGTTAGTGCCATAAACCCATTCGGCCAAATTAGTTAAAACCCGAAGACTCACTTGTGGCACCTACCTTGACCCGATTTGGTTTCCAACCAAATCCCGAAGCCACACACTGGATTCCTTGCAATCGGCCAACCTTAGATCCATACAAGTGATTAGTTTTCGGCTTTTCCAAGTATCTAATGGAAAGACTAAAAGAAAATCTCTTACCGTAGACTTACCAAATCGATTAGCAGAGAATAGAGAATTAGATCTACTGCTTTGAAAATCCCGGAGTTCCTAGATGAAATTGGTTTGAAGTAGTGGTTAGCCGAACATCAATAAATGCCGGATCTCGACTTTTCCTTTCATCCAAGTCGAAAGAGAACAGGAGAATGTGGGAAGAGAGTTTTGGCAAAACACTTACCTTCACAATCGATTGAAAAAGAAAATCCCGAAGAGATATATACCCACTTGATATTCGGCCAAAGTGAATCAAATAGGAGGAAGGGAATTTCGGCACACCAATGGAGTATGTTCGGCTAGAGAGAAAGAAAGAAATAATAAGAAAGGGAGATAGGAGTTTCGATTTTGAGAAAGAATGAAAACAAAGGAGAAAGAGATGAGGGAGATAGGGAATTCGGCTAGGTGCTTGAGAGAAAAAGAGAATCAATTTCGGCATACCCTCCCTAATCACCCTTTCAAAACCGAAATACCACACCAAAGAATCCTATAATCGGCCATCTCTCCCCTTTGTGATAAATTTTATCTTTAAATTATCACCCAACAAACTAAATTAAAACATTGTTTATCTTCCATTCTATCCCTTAATCTCCTCTTTAAACAAATATAATGAAATTACACTACTTAACACTTACCCTCCAGCCGAAAATATGCAAAAATTTAAGCTCATCCCTATCAAAATAAGAGTCCAAAATCAAGCCATTACTTCACCCTCTTCACGCCAGCTTCCAAAAAAAATAAAAACCCCAATTGCAGGTCCCTTGGTTCGAACACAAGACCACACTAATGCAGCCCCCTTACAACGCCCCATGCCATTTTTCCCAATTGACTTTCATGTCATAAAACCTCACCATTTAATAATAAGGCCTTCCTAGGCCGATCCCCTCCTTAATGCAAAAGAAAATAAAACTCTAGGGCGCATACTTGGCATTTCAACCCAAGCTCCCTCGCTCATCGCCACTTCCAAACTCTTAGTGGCACCCCAAGCCACTCCACCACCTTGACTTTCATGCTCTTACCTTACCCACAAAATCTGTTAAGGCCTTCCAACTTAGTCCCTTTCTTTAACGTCCCAAAAAGCCCAAAAAAAAAAACACTCCCCCTTGTAACCCCCACGACTCGAACCTCCTCTCTTGAAGCTCCCTTTGACGCCACCTTTATAGCACTTAAGTGGCGCATGAAAGCCACTTTGCCAAGCCCATTCTTTGTGTCATGCTTCTCCCTCAATTTTATTTAACCCCTATCTCACCTAGCTTCCTTCTTTTAAACACTTAAAAAGAAATTTCCAGTCCTAAGTCAGGCCTAGCTCGGGGTTATTTTTAGACCCTAAAACATGTCAATAATCATAGTATTCATTCTTTCAAGCACACAACATGGAAAAATAATCAAATTTTCAAACAACCCCTAATTCAAGATGTTACAGTTCTACCCCCTTAAAAGAATTTTGGCCTCGAAATTACGAATCGAATCAAGAGTGGGTATTGTCACATCACATCTTCGGGTTCCCATGTGGCCTCCTCCGTACCATGGTTTTGCCATAACACCTTTACCAAAGGCACTGACTTCCTACGTAGAACTTTGACATCTCGATCCAGGATTTGTACTGGCTTCTCCTCGAAAGACAAGTCCAGATTCACTTTAATTTCCTCAACCGGCACCACGTGAGGGGATCTGATCGATAGCGCCTCAACATCGAAACATGGAAGACATCATGGATCTGGCTCAATTCTGCTGGCAACTCAAGCTGGTAAGCTACCGATCCCACACGTTTCAACACCATGTACGGTCCGATGAATCTAGGGCTTAGCTTGCCCTTCCGGCCAAACCTCAGCACCTTCTTCCAAGGTGATACCTTCAAGAAAACCTTATCACCTACTGCATATTCAACCTCTCTGCACTTAAGATCAGCATAGGATTTCTGCCTATCCGAGGCCTCCTTCAAACGAGCCCGAATTACTCTAACCTTATCCTCCGTCTCTGCCACTAACTCTGGACCCAACATCTATCGCTCTCTCAACTCCGTCCAACATGTTGGAGTAGGGCATTTTCGACCATCTGATATCATACGGTGCCATCCAATACTCGCTTGATAACTATTGTTATAACGAACTAAAAAGGTAGGTACTCCTCCCAACTACCACGAAAATCCAAAACACAGCCCCTTAACATATCTTCCAATATTTGGATAATCCTCTCAGATTGTCCATCAGACTGCGGATGAAAAGCCATGCTAAAATTCAACTTCGTGCCTAACTCCTGATGTAGAGCCTTCCAGAATCTCGACGTAAACTGAGGATTCTGATCCGAGATAATGGACACCGGTACTCCATGCAATCGCACTATCTCGACGATATACAACTTGGCTAACTTTTGAAGCGAGTAGTCAACCCTTACCGGTATGAAATGAGCCGACTTAGTTAATTGGTCTACTACCACCCAAACTGCATCCTTCTTACTGGCGTAAGGGGAAGCCCACTCACGAAATCCATAGTAATTTCCTCCCACTTCCACTGTGGAATCCTTACCTACATAACGACCACGATGGCAATTGATGCTCAAATTTAACTTATCGACATATCGGACACTTGCCTACCAACTCGATTACTTCCGCCTGGACCGGCCACCAAAATCGCTCCCTTAAATCGATACATCTTGTCGCTTCCCGGTGTATAGCGTCGATCTTCTATGAGCTTCTTTAAGGATTTGCTGCCTCAACTCATCATCCTTAGGCATGCATACTCTCCCCTGAAAGTTCAACACTCCATCACTGCTCAAGTTGAAACCTTGACCTCACCATTACGTACTACATGCAACCTTCGAGTATTCAAAGCTTCATCAGTCATCTGCCTTTCCTTAACCTCATTAATCCAAGACGGCTTCACTTGCAACTCTGCCAAAAGGCTCCCATCCTCATAGAGACTTAGATGAGCAAACATTACTCGCAAATCTGCTACCACCTTTCGGCTCAATGTATCAGCTACCACATTTGCCTTCCCTGGATGGTATTCGATTGAGCAGCCGTAGTCCTTCAACAACTTAATCCACCTCATTGCCTCGATTTAAATCTTTACGAGTCAAGAGGTACTTCAGACTCTTGTGATCTGTGTACACCATCGACTTCTCCCGTCTGCATGTGGTGCCTCCAAATCTTCAAGGCGAACACCACAAAGCAGACCAATTCCAAGTCATGTGTCGGTAGTTAGCCGTGAGGCCTCAATCTAGCGTGGCGCATAGCGACCACCTTCCCTTCTTGCATCAAGACACACCCTAAACCAAGATGTGATGCATCGTAATATCTGATGAATTCCTTTCCGCCTCTGGTGAATCAAGGCCGGTGCTTCATTAAAATCCTCTTGACTTATCGAAACTCTCTTGCGCTTCTCATTTCACACAAACGGAACTCTTTTTCTCAACAGCTTAGTCAACGGTACTGCGATTAAGGAGAAATTTTCCACGAATCTCTATAATATCCTGCCAACCCTAGAAAACTCTAAATTTCCATAACAGACTTTGGTGGTTTCCACTCTAATACCGCCTCAATCTTACGGGGATCTACCCTGATGCCCTCAGCTGAAACTACATGCCCTAGAAAAGTTACCTCCTTGAGCCAGAACTCACACTTACTGAATTTGGCGTACAACTGCTTCTCCTTTAGAACTTGCAGAACCACATGAAGATGTGCGTCATGCCCCTCCTCAGACTTCGAGTACACCAAGATGTCATCTATGACAACTACGACGAATTGATCCAGATAGGGTTGGAAAACCCGGTTCATCATGTCCATAAATGTGGCCGGTGCATTCGTCAAACCAAAAGGCATTACCAGAAACTCGTAGTGCCCATACCGAGTACGGAATGCCGTCTTGTGGACATCAGCTTCCTTCACCTTAAACTGATGGTACCCTGACCTAAGGTCAATCTTAGAGAACACCGATGCCCCTTTGAGTTGATCGAACAGATCGTCAATCCTGGGCAAAGGATATCGGTTCTTTATTGTCAATTTGTTCAGCTGCCGATAGTCTATACACATCCTCATTGTTCCATCCTTCTTCTTGACAAATAGCACCGGAGCTCCCCAAGGCGATACACTTGGTCGGATAAACCCTCTATCCAACAATTCCTGAATCTGCGCCTTCAACTCTACTAATTCTTTTGGCACCATCCGATACCGAGCTATAGATACTGGCGCGGTTCTGGGTAACAAGTCTATACCAAATTCCACCTCACGGTCCGGAGGTAGACCCGAAAGTTCCTTTGGAAACACATCCACATAGTCTCTTACGGTCCGGACATCTCTCACAGCAACATCCTTAGCTTCCAAAGCACAGACATGTACCACATATGCTTCACAACCCTTCCTAACCATCCTTTCCGCCTTTAATCCCGAAACCAAATTAGATAAGTAATCTCTCCTTTTACCTATCATCACCACCTCATCACCTTCCACGGTCTTTATTACCATGCGCTTAGCTGCGCAATCCAGGCTAGCCTGATACTTAACTAGCCAATCCATCCCGAGGATTAGGTCGAGCTCCCAGAACGGTAGTTCCATCAAGTCGACCAAGAACACGACCCTTAGAGTTCTAGGGTGCGTCCTATAGAGTCTACTTACTTCTGAGTGACCTGAGGGCTTAATCTGATCATCTTCCTAGAAGTAAGCTCGAGTCTAAGTGCAAGGTTTCCACTACGCTACTAGCAATGTATGAGTGGGTTGAGCCAATGTCAATCAAAGTATTATAGGATACACCAAAGATCAAGAACATACCGGTTATGGTGTCCAATGCGTCGCCCTCCTCTTGATGCCTCGCACCATAGACTAGACCAGGTTGCCTAGCCTCAGTACCACCGGTACCTCCCCTTGGTGCCCCACGACCTCTGCCAAAGACCATTACCTCCTCTTCCCGCACTACGACCCTCCGAGGTCATTGGTTATCCTTCTATTCGGTGCACGATCCCGACCCTCCGATCTCACTTATTTTGCCTTTTGAGCGATCCCTAACACAATGCTCCATGGACCCACATTCGAAGCATCCCCGATTACTATTCCAACACTCCTCGTGTGAGATTTGCCACACCGAGCACACCGTGGCCGCCATTGAGGATTAGCAGCAGTAGCAGGCCTAGCAGCTTGATCCGACCCACCAAACATTGTCCTCTTCTGCTGATTGCCAGAGAACCTTGAAGATTCGGAGCTCCTCTTATTCCAACTCATATCTTGATTTCGCCTAACGGACTGTTTTACCCCTTAAGCAACCTTAGACTTCTCCACTAGGATAGCGAACTCCCGTTCCTGTTGTGGAGCTATCATCATCCTCAGCTCATCTCTCAGCCCATCCTCGAATCTAACACAGCGCTCATGCTCGGTACCCACAATACCACGAGCATACCTACTCAACCGAAAAAATTCGGCCTCACATTCTGCCACTGACTTATTTCCCTGAACCAGGTTCAAGAAAGCCTTCCGCTTTGCATCCACATAACTCGTTCCGATATATTTCTTTTGGTAGGCGACCTTAAAGAATTCCCACATGAGATCTTCCGCCATCGTTCCATCTCTTACAGTGAACCACCGCTGATATGACTCGTCCCGAAGCAGAGATATTATACCCTTCAACTTCTCCTCATTTGTGAAATCTAGGTCATCCATGATCTTTTCATTGCTTCCAACGATTACTCACCAAGACTTGGGTGCCACTCAAAACTCCTCTAAATACTTACGCTCCATTACCGAGTCATTCAACCCGCAGATTTACGGCTCGTGCCCATGCGACCTCGAACTCGTTCCAACACTCAGAGCACCGCTTGGGATACTACATCATTACCAATTTGGTGCGATCTTGAAATTTAGTTTTCGCCACGGCCGATCCAAGATCTCATTTCGGACCTATGTCCGGACCTGCTGGCTCGGACAAGGTCATCCTACCCCTTCCACAGCCACGGGCGACGTCCACGACCTCTCGTACTCATTTCTAACGATTTCGTTTATCTATTTAAGAATTTTATGCATTAGTACCTTTGTTTCGCTGGATTATCCACGAAGAAATTTTATGATAGGAGTTTTAGGAATGGTTCTTTCGTATTATACATGCACACAGTCCTTCTATTCATTCATTCAAAGAGGCGTTGTAGTTTTCATTGTGATTATTTTTCCACTACCTAGGGGTATTTTCGTAATTTATCCTATAGGGGTATTTTTGTAATTTTTCCAAAAATAAAAGTTCTCAGAAGATTTTGTCAAAAAGTATTTTGGAACTCTTAAATTCTTGGGGTAAAAAAATTTTGAAATTCAGGGGTATTTCGATAATTTTGTACCTCAGGGGTATTTCGGTAATTTTTCCCAAATCAGGGTGAATTCGTAAAATTTAATAAATCAGGGATATTTCAAAAGTTGTAAAACTTTGAGGGCTCTTCTTAAGAATTTATTTTTCAAGTTGATGGTGTTGCAAAAATTTTTTTTTGAAAGTCAGGGTCATTTTGGTAATTCTGTAGGTTAGGGGCAATTTTGTAATTTTTCATAATCAGGGCATTTCATAAAAAGATTTTCAAAATTTGGTTCTAATTGATTTCTCAAAAGAAGGATTTTTTGGAATTTTTTTCATACGGAGGGTATTTTGGTAATTTAGAAGCCAGGGGTATTTTGGTCATTTTTCAAACTGAGGGGTATTTTGGTTATTCTTTTTTTTAAAGTAAGGTTTTAATTACTTCAAAAATAAAGGGCTAGTCCCTTTCGGGTTTTAGTTAACAAGTTTAGCCTGTGAGCACGTCGTCTTAGCTAGGACGAACCATCACTACGCACCAGGTAGGATTCGAGTGAGTAGGAGGTCAGTCACTAGGACTGCATAAATACCAGGCTCCCACCGAATCCAATCCTAGACATGCGTATAACGATTGCCACATCCCTTGCTCAGTGACAACTCACAGCGTTGTTTAGGGAATTATTAAATCTTATGCCTTGTTCGTTGGGGTATGCTAACCCTAGGGTTCAACAATTTCTATTCTAATAGTCTACGTTCCCAATTTACCCTTCTACCCCTCATTAAATATTCACAAAGAAAATAGACAGAATTACTTACCTGGGCGGATTGGTGCCGGAGACTCGGTGCCATGCTGTTCAAGCCAAAAACAGTTTCAAAGCATTCCAATAATGCCTACTAACATAAACAAAACATTTTGGGCCTTGGGCCCCACAAATGAAGTTTTGAGCCTGCTCGATACCAAAAATGTAACACCCCAAACTTGGCCCATGAGTCCTGACCGGATCTGGTATGTCACGGAGTAAAATAATTTGAAGTAATTTTGAGTGTCTGGTGAAAATTTGTTAAAATGTGGCTAAGGTATTAAAACGGTGTTTGAAAACTCAGTTGGGCTTTTTATAAACATGGTTGTGTTGATAAACCCTTTTGAAAACGTTTGATCATGTAACATTTTAAAATCGTCAAAGTTATAGTTGACTTGGTTTATTTTTGTTACCCGATGGTAACATCTTTGAAAACCCGTAGAAGTTTATTAAGTTTGAGAAGTTACTTTTAACCGGTTCACTTAACATTTATAAACTTCATTTGTAACGTAACATAAGTAAAATAAAATAACATCCAAATAATAAATAGCGGCCTTATTACAATCCTAAAATAAAAAGACTTAGAAAATAAATAATATTAACTATGACAAAATAAATTCAAATCCAATGATAAGCATGGCCACCTCGAGTCCTCTCCGGCTCCATCTCCGCGATCTACTCATCTGCAAAATAGTAAGGGAAGGGGGTGAGTCACCAAGACTCAGTGTGTAAATCCCCCATTCGGAAAATACAACTCATACACAATTTATTAATAAACATGCAAATATGCAACCCCACTAACCATCCGTACTCCTTAACTACCCCGTATGGTAAAAACCATTGGTGGTCAAAACCACTGGTGACTAGTGTCACAATTTAAACTGATGGGGCCAACCCATCTTGTGGTCAAAACCACTGGTGACAGTCCATAAGATCATCCCCCTCCTCTCATCAATCCCACCATCATCATGCTTACATCACAAATATCATATATCATGCATTTAAAAGCATATGATGGCATACACATACATCATTGATCATGAGATAGGGAACTTACCCGAAATCCATGCTTATGTCCACAAGCACTACCACAATGATAAAAAAAACAACAATATAGTCATGTAAACTAATAAAGTGTATAGTGAGTTTTTACACACCTGTTTACTTGTGAGACTAACAAATCTTGAAAATACTAGTGAAATCACGAGAGATTGCTTTCCCCCTACAATCGGCCAATCACCCAAGTTAGTGCCATAAACCCATTCGGCCAAATTAATTAAAACCCGAAGACTCACTTGTGGCACCTACCTTGACCCGATTTGGTTTCCAACCAAATCTCGAAGCCACACACTGGATTCCTTGCAATCGGCCAACCTTAGATCCATACAAGTGATTAGTTTTCGGCTTTTCCAAGTATCTAATGGAAAGACTAAAAGAGAATCTCTTACCGTAGACTTACCAAATCGATTAGCAGAGAATGGAGAATTAGATCTACTGCTTTGAAAATCTCAGAGTTCCTAGATGAAATTGGTTTGAAGTAGTGGTTAGCCGAACATCAATAAATGTCAAATCTCGGCTTTTCCTTTCATCCAAGTCGACAGAGAACAGGAGAATGTGGGAAGAGAGTTTTGGCAAAACACTTACCTTCACAATCGATTGAAAAAGAAAATCCTGAAGAGATATATACCCACTTGATATTCGGCCAAAGTGAATCAAATAGGAGGAAGGGAATTTCGGCACACCAATGGAGTATGTTCGACTAGAGAGAAAGAAATAAATAATGAGAAAAGGGAGATAGGAGTTTCGATTTTGAGAAAAAATGAAAACAAAGGAGAAAGAGATGAGAGAGATAGGGAATTCGGCTAGGTGCTTGAGAGAAAAATAGAAACAATTTCGGCATACCCTCCCTAATCACCCTTTCAAAACCGAAATACCACACCAAAGAATCCTATAATCGGCCATCTCTCCCCTTTGTGATAAATTTTATCTTTAAATTATCACCCAACAAACTAAATTAAAACATTGTTTATCTTCCATTCTATCCCTTAATCTCCTCTTTAAACAAATATAATGAAATTACACTACTTAACACTTACCCTTCAGCCGAAAATATGCAAAAATTTAAGCTCATCCCTATCAAAATAAGAGTCCAAAATCAAGCCATTACTTCACCCTCTTCAGGCTAGCTTCCAGAAAAAATAAAAACCCCAATTGCAGCTCCCTTGGTTCGAACACAAGACCACACTAATGCAGCCCCCTTACAATACCCCATGCCATTTTTCCCAATTGAATTTCATGTTATAAAACCTCACCATTTAATAATAAGGCCTTCCTAGGCCGATCCCCTCCTTAATGCAAAAGAAAATAAAACTCCTAGGGCGCATACTTGGCAGCTTGAACCCAAGCTCCCTCGCTCATCGCCACTTCCAAACTCTTAGTGGCGCCCTAAGCCACTCCACCACCTTGACTTTCATGCTCTTACCTTACCCACAAAATTTGTTAAGGCCTTCCAACTTAGTCTCTTTCTTTAACGTCCCAAAAAGCCCAAAAAAAAAAAACACTCCCCCTTGTAACCCCCACGACTCGAACCTCCTCCCTTGAAGCTCCCTTTGACGCCACCTTTATAGCACTTAAGTGGCGCATGAAAGCCACTTTGCCAAGCCCATTCTTTGTGTCAAGCTTCTCCCTCAATTTTATTTAACCCCTATCTCACCTAGCTCCCTTCTTTTAAACACTTAAAAAGAAATTTCCAGTCCTAAGTCAGGCCTAGCTCGGGGTTATTTCTAGACCATAAAACATGTCAATAATCATAGTATTCATTCTTTCAAGCACACAACATGGAAAAATAATCAAATTTTCAAACAACCCCTAATTCAGGATGTTACATGGCCGATATCACATAACACTTACCTTGATGTTCCAAAACCTGATAGATCTCTTTTAAGGCTCCTTAGCGTCGGCTACACACAAAAGAACACATAATCATGGCTTAAAGAATATTCAGCCATCCCTAGGCCTATCCTCATGATTTCGACACACTAGCAAAAAGAGCTCAAAATCGAATGATAAAGAAAGAACTTACCACTACACGTTGAAGAGAATAAAAGATCACAAGCACGTAGTCGATGACCCTCCAATAGAGATTTGACTATGGTGTTTGGTACTTTTAATAATAGAAATAGAGTAGAAAATGAGGCTATATGGTTCGGCTATGGCCCTTAAAAAGGTAATTCAATATTCGGCTATCAAAAGGAAAAGAAGGAGTTTGGGAAAAGAGATAGATTCGGCCAAGCTAGCAAATAGAGAGAAGAAGAAAACGCTAGTGACCTTAATGGTCTTTGAAGTTTTGAACACAAAACTAAGAGAAGGGAAACCTAAACTAAATGGCTTATGCACAAGAACGGCACTTAGAGAGAAAAGAAAACTCTAATTTTCGGCACAAATGAAAAAGATGAGAAAAGAATCCATTTTGGCACACCTAACCTACTATTACCAAACCGAAAATGCCATCCTTCCAAGCCCCAAATTCGGCCATTACTCCTTCCCCTATCATGTCCCATTTTTCTCTCCTCATTAAACTCTTATCCTATCGTTTCCCTTAATTCTTCCTAATCACATTCAAAATTAAGCCAACCCCCTAGCCATCTATGCGTCCACATTCATGGTCAAAATGACCATAAAAATATTTCTAAAACAACACTCCATACTTCAAGCCCTATGTCCCTTATCCTACCTTAACTTCTTGATTCCATACCGAAATAAACATTTGCCTTTTCCTTAGTCCACTATCCATAAATGAAAAGCCAATCCTACCATAACTAAAATTTGACCAACACATGCCATACAAAACAAAAGTAAAAGTCACCTTATTGCCATCCACGATTCAACCTAAGATCATTAATACACTCCACACTCCACTTGCCACTTTACCAATTGACTCCTTGTGTCATGAACTCCCAACAATTTCTCTTAAGACCTCCTTGGCCTAGCTCCCATAAGTAACACTTAAAAATCCAAAATTTTCCAAGACATTCCCTTTTTATCCTAGAGTTTTAAGAACCCCTAAAGCACATCCAAACCACTCACTGAGCCTATTAACACTTGAATTATGCACTAAATGCATAACCCTTAAATCCAGGATATTACAGTTCTACCCTCCTTAAAAATAATTTCGTCCTCGAAATTACTTACTATCGAACAATTGTGTATCCTTAACTCATCACACTACTCTCTCACAAGGCTCCGATTTAATAAAACTAACACATTTCTTTTGCAAAATCCCAAAGTTCACAGTCAAGATTCCATATACTTCGCTAACATCACAAGAACGAACTAGCTTTATAACAACCAAAGTAATAAAGAAATTCCAAGATTAGGGAACATACCCGATCCTATCTGGGCCAACTTCCTCGTTGCTATGACTGATTACCTAAGCCAACCTTAGTTGCCTTGCATTCGAACCTTCAGCACCTCTGCTTGGTGTTCCACGTCCTTGGGCTCGAGCCCTATCCATCACTTGAGGACATTTCTTAACCAAATGAGCCTTAGACCCACACCGGAAACATTTCTTGCTATTTCCCCAACATTCTCCTACATGAGCTCTCCCACATTGGGCACATAGACGACTCGATTCTCACTTATCGAATGCAATACACGCATGAAATTCTCAATCCTTGTCCTTTTCTGAAAACCTTCAGATGATTCCGACGATCTAAAACTTCTCTTATTCTGGTTCCTATTCTTTTCTCGGTTTTGCCTCACAGTCTTCTTAACTTCTTCAGCTATCCAAGCTTTCTCTACTAGAATTGCAAAATCTTGTTCTCTCTGCTGAGCGATCAACAATCGTGGCTCATCCCGCAATCCATCTTCGAATCGGACACACCTTTCGAAATTAGTGGCCACGATTCCTTTAGCATACTGACTTAATCGTACAAATTTCGCTTCGTACTCCGCTACCGACATACTTTCTTGTACCAAATTTAGAAATGCTTCCTTTGCGAGTCTAAATAACTAGCTCCCACATACTTTCCTTCAAACTTAACCTTAGAATACCCCCAATCCAATCGATCTGCATGGGTACCTTGCCTGACAGTGAGCCACCATCAATAAGCTTCATCTCGAGCAATGAGACAAAGATCTTTAAGCTTTTCCTCGCAGCTTAAATCCAAATCATCCATAATCCTTTCAAGCGCTTCTAGCCAATACTCCACCACGTTTGGAGCTACTCCTGACACTCCTCTAAAAGTCTCGGCTCCGTTTGACTTAAGCCTTTCCGACAGATTTCTGAGTTCCATTGCCCACCTTAGCTCCCGCGACTCACTCTAGCATTCGCAGTATAGCCAAGCAATCATCGCGTCATCTCCTCCACCGATCTTAATCCTCCGCTACTTCACCAAGCGGTGGCACATCACTTCGACCCATGGCGGACCCTCTTGGTTTCGACAACGCCACTCTACCTTGACCACGTCCACTAGAACTCATTACTAACGTCGCGATTTAGTCTGCTTAGAAAGTTTTATGCATTAGTACTTTGTTCCACTGTTTATTCGCGAACAGTTTTATGAAAAGGAGTTTAATAGTGGTTCTCTCGATCAAACAAAGTCTCAGTTCAAGTTCACTATTCTAATTCAGAGATTCACATTCACATTCACATTCATCCATCTCGATAGAGACACATTCATTCACAACATTCACTTCACTACTTTGGGCATTCCTGATCATTCCCCACGCAGGGGTAATTTCGTCATTTTTCCTATAAGGGTATTTTGGTAATAAATCGGGGTCAATTCAAAAATATTTTACAAATCAAAGGCATTTCAGAATTTACAAAACCTTGGGATTATCTTGAAAATTTATTTTCCAAATCAGAGGTGTTGCAAAAATTTCAGAAATCGGGGTTATTTCGGTAATTTTGGAAGTCAGGGGCATTTTCATAAATTTTCCCAAATCTGGTGGTATTTTTGTAAAATAGGGTTTTTGATATTTTGTAAAGCAAGAATATTTTAACATAAGTCGAGGGTATTTTTGAAAATCTTAGTAACTAAGGGGTATTTTAGTAATTTACAATCTGAGGGGCATTTTGTAATTTTGTAAATGGAAGATATTTTGGAAAAATTCTCAAAATACTCATTCTACAAATCAAAGGGTAATATGGTGATTTTAAAACTAGGGTTTTATAAAACAAAGATGGCTAGTCCCTTCGGGTTTTAATTATCGCTTTAGCAGTGAATAAGTCCTCTTGGTTAGGGTGAGCAGTAGCTACGCACTGTAGGATTCAAGTAAAGAGGAGGTGAGTCGCTAGGATCGCTTAAATACCAAGCTCCCACCAAACCAATCCTAGACATGCGCACAATGGTTGCCACACCCTAACTCGGTGACTTACTTCACGTGTTTGTTTGATTGTCCTTTAAGTCTTATGCATGTGTTTGAGTGCACTAGCCCTGTGGTTCAATAGCCCTAATCTTCTAATCTACGAGCCCAACTATGCCCATAACATTCACATATAAAACACTTCAATAGTCAGAGGTACTTACGATAGACTTGAATCGAGATACAAAGCCATGCCGAATAAAATCGAAAAATTTATGAAAGCCCAAATCTTTGAAAAGCCCATCTTAAAAAAATGTTTTTGGGCCCAAAACCCTCAAAGTTGAGTTTTGAACCGGGCTCTGATACCAAATTGTAACACCCCAAACTTGGCCCACAAGCCTTGACCGGATCTGGTATGTCACTGCGAAAAACGTTTGAAAAGAATTTGACTTAAAGGTAAAAGCCCATTAAAATTTAGTTGTTATAAAATATAAGTTGCCGAAAATAAAAACATTTTCAAATAATAATTTAAACGCCAATCCAACCAAGACATCGTAAAAATCCTTAAATACTTTAGGAGGCCCTTATTACATCAAATAAATTCCCAAACACTGATAATATAAAATTCATAAATCAATTAAATCATCTTCCACATGGGCCACCTCGTATCCACTCCAACCCGGTCCAAGCTATATGCATCACCTGCAATGTTGGTAAAAATTTGGGTGAGTCACACAGACTCAGTGTGCAATTAGTCCACTGAATTCCACCCACATGTCAGATATTAACGCAACGTTATTCACATAATTTCACTTATTGCGTAACATCCTGAAATTGGGCCTA
Source organism: Gossypium rotundifolium (assembly GCA_025506655.1). Lineage (NCBI taxonomy): Eukaryota > Viridiplantae > Streptophyta > Magnoliopsida > Malvales > Malvaceae > Gossypium > Gossypium rotundifolium. The sequence continues at coordinate 158,920,834 of CP106731.1, read as the reverse complement.
GTAGGATTGGGCCCAATGGGCCTTAGGCGTAGTAGCGTTCAAAATTTTTGAGAACGGCATTAATGCAAGTTAGACTTATTAGGTAAGTGATTCTGGAAGGTTAGAGGGCTTCTATGAAGTCCCGGATCAAACTTTGGCTTTGGGGAAATTTTGGTTTTAGGTGAAAAAAAACCCTGGAGGTTGGCGGGTAGGCCTTAAGAATAAAATGTGGAAGAAAATGACACAAGTGGAGTGTGTGGTGTAGTGGTAAAGTGACGCCACTTAGGGGACAAGGGAATGACGCCACAAGGAAGGAAGGAGATCCAAGGTTCTAGTTGTAGCATTTGCATTCCTTTTAAATTATTTTTATTAAATGAATTTAGACCTTGGCCATAGGGTTATATTTAGTTGCGCATGGTTTAAGACACAAGGATCTAGTTGGTAAAGTGTCTAGCAGCGTGGATTATGTTATAAGGGAGCCCGAGTTCGAGTCTCATGAGGAGCAAGGAGTATTTATTTTATGGATTGACGGTAAGAGTTTCATTGAATTTAAACTCTCTTGATTTAATGGATCCCACATCGAAAAGATACAAGGAATGAAGGTGAAGAGCTAGCTATATAAAGAGCATGCCGGAGGAGAGTTAACATACCTTGGTGGGCGTTGGGCACGTGGAGTGGTCGCAGTACGGCTTAGCACCGAGTCTGTCGGTGTGTAACTCTCTACTCTAGTTGCAGGCGAGAAATGTTAGAAGTGCAGGTCACGGCTATAGTAGTAACACGAGCGTGCGGCGCGCGTGTGGGGGCTTCACGCGATAGTTGAGGCCATCGGTAGTATTCTTGTGGGTTGAAATGCTTGAATGGATGGGTGAAGTGGGCCCAATGGGCTTGTAGGCCCAATTGGAATAAATTGTCTGATGATATAGTATATAGTGAACTAGACTAGGTGGGACCTATATACGTGGCTAGATTTGTGTTAGGTGGGCCACACAAGCGTGTGGGCCCGAATGGGTCGAAATTGGGTTTTAGGCCCAACAGTTCCCGGTAAAGACCGAAAATGGTAGTTGAGCCACTCAAGGTGACACTGGGCCTTCGGAAAGGCCATTCCAGGTACGAAATTACTGAAATACCCTTAGTGGGTAAATTACAAAAATACCTTTGGCAGGTAAATTACAAAAATACCCTTGGCGGGTAAATTACAAAAATACCCTTAGTGGGTAAATTACGAAAATACCCTTGGTGGGTAAATTACGAAAATACTCTTGGTGGGTAAATTATGAAAATACCCTTGGTTTATGAAATTACCAAAATAGCCCTAGTTTACCAAATTACCAAAATACCCCTAGTTTATGAAATTACCAAAATAGCCTTAGTTTACGAAATTATCAAAATACCCTCGATTTATAAAATTACCAAAATACCCCCGATTTGTAAAATTACTGAAATACCCCCGATTTGTTAAATTATCGAAATACCCCCAGTTTGTAAATTTACTAAAATACCCCTGGGTTACAAAAGTGCTGAAATACCCTCGAGTTGTAAAATTACCGAAATACCCTTGGTTTGTAAAATTACCGAAATACCCTGGCGATAAAATAATCGTTGTACTCTCGTGATAGTATTAGCGTTGTAGGTGGTAATCGTATGATTGATTATGGTTGAGATCGTTGCTTACATGGATTGGTAACAGTAGAATTCTTGAACTATCCTCGTAGGTGGAATTACAAAATGCCTTTGGTAGGTAAAATTACTATTATACCCTTAGAGGTTGATTAGTTCGATTATGTCGATTTGTTATTACGATTATGATGGTAATTCATTTCATCGTTATCTTTTATATATAATTTGCATACATGTCATCTGCATACACAAATTATTATGACCGATGAACATGCATGAAAATGGGTATGATGAGAGGAGAGGAAGGATGATTTAGATCGTCACGGTGGTTTTGACCACACGATGGGTTGGCCCCGCTTTCCTTATTATTTGTGACTAGTCTTAGTGGTTTTGACCACCAAAGGCTTTGACCACACGGATATTATTTGTGACTACAAATACGATGGTTTTGACCACATGGATTATTGTGACTCGTCCCGTGGTTTGGTACCACGTTGGGTTGGCCCCACATGTTGATTACGGGATTGTCATCGATGGTTTTGACCACACGGTGGGTTGGCCCCACCATATGATTTGTGACTACGGTCACCAAAGTGGTTTTGACCACACTTATATGATTTGTGACTACGGTCACGATGGTTTTGACCACCGGTGGTTTTGACCACACCGGGGTAGACACGGGAGTTCGG